>CM068869.1:10453828-11919661 GCA_035149815.1 Branchiostoma lanceolatum | reverse complement strand
TTTGTCCCATTTTAAGCACTTTTCAAAAACGATAGAATTAATCCGTTTTCAGATTTGAATTTGCCGTGCAATTCCGCGTTTAATGAGTCCTCGTTTGTCCCATTTGAAGCACTTTTAAAAAACGCTAGGGTTAAGGCCGGGCTTAGCTCTTAAGGACTTTAAACACTAATAACTCGGCAACCGAGCACGATAGAATTAATCCGTTTTCAGATTTGAATTTGCCGTGCACTTTCGCGTCTAATGAGTCCTCGTTTGCTCCATTTGAAGCACTTTACAAAAAAGCTAGGGTTAAGGCCGGGCTTAGCTCTTAAGGACTTTAAACAATAATAACTCGGCAACCAAGCACGATAGAATTAATCCGTTTTCAGATTTGAATTTGCCGTGCAATTCCGCGTCTAATGAGTCCTCGTTTGTCCCATTTTAAGCACTTTTCAAAAACGCTAGGGTTAAGGCCGGGCTTAGCTCTTAAGGACTTTAAACACTTATAACTCGGCAACCGAGCACGATAGAATTAATCCGTTTTCAGATTTGAATTTGCCGTGCAATTCCGCGTCTAATGAGTCCTCGTTTGCTCCTTTTGAAGCACTTTTAAAAACCGCTAGGGTTAAGGCCGGGCTTAGCTCTTAAGGACTTTAAACAATGATAACTCGGCAACCGAGCACGATAGAATTAATCCGTTTTCAGATTTGAATTTGCCGTGCAATTCCGCGTCTAATGAGTCCTCGTTTGCTCCATTTGAAGCACTTTTCAAAAACGCTAGGGTTAAGGCCGGGCTTAGCTCTTAAGGACTTTAAACAATAATAACTCGGCAACCAAGCACGATAGAATTAATCCGTTTTCAGATTTGAATTTGCCGTGCAATTCCGCGTCTAATGAGTCCTCGTTTGTCCCATTTGAAGCACTTTACAAAAAAGCTAGGGTTAAGGCCGGGCTTAGCTCTTAAGGACTTTAAACAATAATAACTCGGCAACCGAGCACGATAGAATTAATCCGTTTTCAGATTTGAATTTGCCGTGCAATTCCGCGTCTAATGAGTCCTCGTTTGTCCCATTTGAAGCACTTTACAAAAAAGCTAGGGTTAAGGCCGGGCTTAGCTCTTAATGACTTTAAACACTAATAACTCGGCAACCGAGCACGATAGAATTAATCCGTTTTCAGATTTGAATTTGCCGTGCAATTCCGCGTCTAATGAGTCCTCGTTTGCTCCATTTGAAGCACTTTACAAAAAAGCTAGGGTTAAGGCCGGGCTTAGCTCTTAAGGACTTTAAACAATAATAACTCGGCAACCGAGCACGATAAAATTAATCCGTTTTCAGATTTGAATTTGCCGTGCAATTCCGCGTCCAATGAGTCCTCGTTTGTCCCATTTTAAGCACTTTTCAAAAACGATAGAATTAATCCGTTTTCAGATTTGAATTTGCCGTGCAATTCCGCGTCTAATGAGTCCTCGTTTGCTCCTTTTGAAGCACTTTTAAAAACCGCTAGGGTTAAGGCCGGGCTTAGCTCTTAAGGACTTTAAACACTAATAACTCGGCAACCGAGCACGATAGAATTAATCCGTTTTCAGATTTGAATTTGCCGTGCAATTCCGCGTCTAATGAGTCCTCGTTTGTCCCATTTGAAGCACTTTTCAAAAACGCTAGGGTTAAGGCCGGGCTTAGCTCTTAAGGACTTTAAACAATAATAACTCGGCAACCAAGCACGATAGAATTAATCCGTTTTCAGATTTGAATTTGCCGTGCAATTCCGCGTCTAATGAGTCCTCGTTTGTCCCATTTGAAGCACTTTTAAAAAACGCTAGGGTTAAGGCCGGGCTTAGCTCTTAAGGACTTTAAACACTAATAACTCGGCAACCGAGCACGATAGAATTAATCCGTTTTCAGATTTGAATTTGCCGTGCACTTTCGCGTCTAATGAGTCCTCGTTTGCTTCATTTGAAGCACTTTACAAAAAAGCTAGGGTAAAGGCCGGGCTTAGCTCTTAAGGACTTTAAACAATAATAACTCGGCAACCAAGCACGATAGAATTAATCCGTTTTCAGATTTGAATTTGCCGTGCAATTCCGCGTCTAATGAGTCCTCGTTTGTCCCATTTTAAGCACTTTTCAAAAACGCTAGGGTTAAGGCCGGGCTTAGCTCTTAAGGACTTTAAACACTTATAACTCGGCAACCGAGCACGATAGAATTAATCCGTTTTCAGATTTGAATTTGCCGTGCAATTCCGCGTCTAATGAGTCCTCGTTTGCTCCTTTTGAAGCACTTTTAAAAACCGCTAGGGTTAAGGCCGGGCTTAGCTCTTAAGGACTTTAAACAATAATAACTCGGCAACCAAGCACGATAGAATTAATCCGTTTTCAGATTTGAATTTGCCGTGCAATTCCGCGTCTAATGAGTCCTCGTTTGTCCCATTTGAAGCACTTTACAAAAAAGCTAGGGTTAAGGCCGGGCTTAGCTCTTAAGGACTTTAAACACTAATAACTCGGCAACCGAGCACGATAGAATTAATCTGTTTTCAGATTTGAATTTGCCGTGCAATTCCGCGTCTAATGAGTCCTCGTTTGCTCCTTTTGAAGCACTTTACAAAAAAGCTAGGGTTAAGGCCGGGCTTAGCTCTTAAGGACTTTAAACAATAATAACTCGGCAACCGAGCACGATAAAATTAATCCGTTTTCAGATTTGAATTTGCCGTGCAATTCCGCGTCCAATGAGTCCTCGTTTGTCCCATTTGAAGCACTTTTCAAAAACGATAGAATTAATCCGTTTTCAGATTTGAATTTGCCGTGCAATTCCGCGTTTAATGAGTCCTCGTTTGTCCCATTTGAAGCACTTTTAAAAAACGCTAGGGTTAAGGCCGGGCTTAGCTCTTAAGGACTTTAAACACTAATAACTCGGCAACCGAGCACGATAGAATTAATCCGTTTTCAGATTTGAATTTGCCGTGCACTTTCGCGTCTAATGAGTCCTCGTTTGCTCCATTTGAAGCACTTTACAAAAAAGCTAGGGTTAAGGCCGGGCTTAGCTCTTAAGGACTTTAAACAATAATAACTCGGCAACCAAGCACGATAGAATTAATCCGTTTTCAGATTTGAATTTGCCGTGCAATTCCGCGTCTAATGAGTCCTCGTTTGTCCCATTTTAAGCACTTTTCAAAAACGCTAGGGTTAAGGCCGGGCTTAGCTCTTAAGGACTTTAAACACTTATAACTCGGCAACCGAGCACGATAGAATTAATCCGTTTTCAGATTTGAATTTGCCGTGCAATTCCGCGTCTAATGAGTCCTCGTTTGCTCCTTTTGAAGCACTTTACAAAAAAGCTAGGGTTAAGGCCGGGCTTAGCTCTTAAGGACTTTAAACACTAATAACTCGGCAACCGAGCACGATAGAATTAATCCGTTTTCAGATTTGAATTTGCCGTGCAATTCCGCGTCTAATGAGTCCTCGTTTGCTCCATTTGAAGCACTTTTCAAAAACGCTAGGGTTAAGGCCGGGCTTAGCTCTTAAGGACTTTAAACAATAATAACTCGGCAACCAAGCACGATAGAATTAATCCGTTTTCAGATTTGAATTTGCCGTGCAATTCCGCGTCTAATGAGTCCTCGTTTGTCCCATTTGAAGCACTTTACAAAAAAGCTAGGGTTAAGGCCGGGCTTAGCTCTTAAGGACTTTAAACAATAATAACTCGGCAACCGAGCACGATAGAATTAATCCGTTTTCAGATTTGAATTTGCCGTGTACTTCCGCGTCTAATGAGTCCTCGTTTGTCCCATTTGAAGCACTTTTCAAAAACGCTAGGGTTAAGGCCGGGCTTAGCTCTTAAGGACTTTAAACAATAATCACTCGGCAACCGAGCACGATAGAATTAATCCGTTTTCAGATTTGAATTTGCCGTGCAATTCCGCGTCTAATGAGTCCTCGTTTGTCCCATTTGAAGCACTTTTCAAAAACGCTAGGGTTAAGGCCGGGCTTAGCTCTTAAGGACTTTAAACACTAATAACTCGGCAACCGAGCACGATAAAATTAATCCGTTTTCAGATTTGAATTTGCCGTGTACTTCCGCGTCTAATGAGTCCTCGTTTGTCCCATTTGAAGCACTTTTCAAAAACGCTAGGGTTAAGGCTGGGCTTAGCTCTTAAGGACTTTAAACAATAATAGAATTAATCCGTTTTCAGATTTGAATTTGCCGTGTACTTCCGCGTCTAATGAGTCCTCGTTTGTCCCATTTGAAGCACTTTTCAAAAACGCTAGGGTTAAGGCCGGGCTTAGCTCTTAAGGACTTTAAACAATAATAACTCGGCAACCGAGCACGATAGAATTAATCCGTTTTCAGATTTGAATTTGCCGTGCAATTCCGCGTCTAATGAGTCCTCGTTTGTCCCATTTGAAGCACTTTTCAAAAACGCTAGGGTTAAGGCCGGGCTTAGCTCTTAAGGACTTTAAACACTAATAACTCGGCAACCGAGCACGATAAAATTAATCCGTTTTCAGATTTGAATTTGCCGTGTACTTCCGCGTCTAATGAGTCCTCGTTTGTCCCATTTGAAGCACTTTTCAAAAACGCTAGGGTTAAGGCCGGGCTTAGCTCTTAAGGACTTTAAACAATAATAACTCGGCAACCGAGCACGATAGAATTAATCCGTTTTCAGATTTGAATTTGCCGTGCAATTCCGCGTCTAATGAGTCCTCGTTTGTCCCATTTGAAGCACTTTTCAAAAACGCTAGGGTTAAGGCCGGGCTTAGCTCTTAAGGACTTTAAACACTAATAACTCGGCAACCGAGCACGATAAAATTAATCCGTTTTCAGATTTGAATTTGCCGTGTACTTCCGCGTCTAATGAGTCCTCGTTTGTCCCATTTGAAGCACTTTTCAAAAACGCTAGGGTTAAGGCTGGGCTTAGCTCTTAAGGACTTTAAACAATAATAGAATTAATCCGTTTTCAGATTTGAATTTGCCGTGTACTTCCGCGTCTAATGAGTCCTCGTTTGTCCCATTTGAAGCACTTTTCAAAAACGCTAGGGTTAAGGCCGGGCTTAGCTCTTAAGGACTTTAAACACTAATAACTCTGCAACCGAGCACGATAGAATTAATCCGTTTTCAGATTTGAATTTGCCGTGCAATTCCGCGTCTAATGAGTCCTCGTTTGCTCCATTTGAAGCACTTTTCAAAAACGCTAGGGTTAAGGCCGGGCTTAGCTCTTAAGGACTTTAAACAATAATAACTCGGCAACCAAGCACGATAGAATTAATCCGTTTTCAGATTTGAATTTGCCGTGCAATTCCGCGTCTAATGAGTCCTCGTTTGTCCCATTTGAAGCACTTTTCAAAAACGCTAGGGTTAAGGCCGGGCTTAGCTCTTAAGGACTTTAAACACTAATAACTCGGCAACCGAGCACGATAGAATTAATCCGTTTTCAGATTTGAATTTGCCGTGTACTTCCGCGTCTAATGAGTCCTCGTTTGTCCCATTTGAAGCACTTTTCAAAAACGCTAGGGTTAAGGCCGGGCTTAGCTCTTAAGGACTTTAAACAATAATAACTCGGCAACCGAGCACGATAGAATTAATCCGTTTTCAGATTTGAATTTGCCGTGCAATTCCGCGTCTAATGAGTCCTCGTTTGCTCCTATTGAAGCACTTTTAAAAACCGCTAGGGTTAAGGCCGGGTTTAGCTCTTAAGGACTTTAAACAATAATAACTCGCAACCAAGCACGATAGAATTAATCCATTTTCAGATTTGAATTTGCCGTGCAATTCCGCGTCTAATGAGTCCTCGTTTGTCCCATTTGAAGCACTTTTCAAAAACGCTAGGGTTAAGGCCGGGCTTAGCTCTTAAGGACTTTAAACACTAATAACTCGGCAACCAAGCACGATAGAATTAATCCGTTTTCAGATTTGAATTTGCCGTGCAATTCCGCGTCTAATGAGTCCTCGTTTGCTCCATTTGAAGCACTTTTCAAAAACGCTAGGGTTAAGGCCGGGCTTAGCTCTTAAGGACTTTAAACAATAATAACTCGGCAACCAAGCACGATAGAATTAATCCGTTTTCAGATTTGAATTTGCCGTGCAATTCCGCGTCTAATGAGTCCTCGTTTGTCCCATTTGAAGCACTTTTCAAAAACGCTAGGGTTAAGGCCGGGCTTAGCTCTTAAGGACTTTAAACACTAATAACTCGGCAACCGAGCACGATAGAATTAATCCGTTTTCAGATTTGAATTTGCCGTGCAATTCCGCGTCTAATGAGTCCTCGTTTGCTCCATTTGAAGCACTTTTCAAAAACGCTAGGGTTAAGGCCGGGCTTAGCTCTTAAGGACTTTAAACAATAATAACTCGCAACCAAGCACGATAGAATTAATCCGTTTTCAGATTTGAATTTGCCGTGCAATTCCGCGTCTAATGAGTCCTCGTTTGTCCCATTTGAAGCACTTTACAAAAAAGCTAGGGTTAAGGCCGGGCTTAGCTCTTAAGGACTTTAAACAATAATAACTCGGCAACCGAGCACGATAGAATTAATCCGTTTTCAGATTTGAATTTGCCGTGCAATTCCGCGTCTAATGAGTCCTCGTTTGTCCCATTTGAAGCACTTTTCAAAAACGCTAGGGTTAAGGCCGGGCTTAGCTCTTAAGGACTTTAAACAATAATAACTCGGCAACCAAGCACGATAGAATTAATCCGTTTTCAGATTTGAATTTGCCGTGCAATTCCGCGTCTAATGAGTCCTCGTTTGTCCCATTTGAAGCACTTTTCAAAAACGCTAGGGTTAAGGCCGGGCTTAGCTCTTAAGGACTTTAAACACTAATAACTCGGCAACCGAGCACGATAGAATTAATCCGTTTTCAGATTTGAATTTGCCGTGTACTTCCGCGTCTAATGAGTCCTCGTTTGTCCCATTTGAAGCACTTTTCAAAAACGCTAGGGTTAAGGCTGGGCTTAGCTCTTAAGGACTTTAAACAATAATAACTCGGCAACCGAGCACGATAGAATTAATCCGTTTTCAGATTTGAATTTGCCGTGCAATTCCGCGTCTAATGAGTCCTCGTTTGCTCCTTTTGAAGCACTTTTAAAAACCGCTAGGGTTAAGGCCGGGCTTAGCTCTTAAGGACTTTAAACAATAATAACTCGCAACCAAGCACGATAGAATTAATCCATTTTCAGATTTGAATTTGCCGTGCAATTCCGCGTCTAATGAGTCCTCGTTTGTCCCATTTGAAGCACTTTACAAAAAAGCTAGGGTTAAGGCCGGGCTTAGCTCTTAAGGACTTTAAACAATAATAACTCGGCAACCAAGCACGATAGAATTAATCCGTTTTCAGATTTGAATTTGCCGTGCAATTCCGCGTCTAATGAGTCCTCGTTTGCTCCTTTTGAAGCACTTTTCAAAAACGCTAGGGTTAAGGCCGGGCTTAGCTCTTAAGGACTTTAAACAATAATAACTCGGCAACCAAGCACGATAGAATTAATCCGTTTTCAGATTTGAATTTGCCGTGCAATTCCGCGTCTAATGAGTCCTCGTTTGTCCCATTTGAAGCACTTTTCAAAAACGCTAGGGTTAAGGCCGGGCTTAGCTCTTAAGGACTTTAAACACTAATAACTCGGCAACCGAGCACGATAAAATTAATCCGTTTTCAGATTTGAATTTGCCGTGTACTTCCGCGTCTAATGAGTCCTCGTTTGTCCCATTTGAAGCACTTTTCAAAAACGCTAGGGTTAAGGCTGGGCTTAGCTCTTAAGGACTTTAAACAATAATAGAATTAATCCGTTTTCAGATTTGAATTTGCCGTGTACTTCCGCGTCTAATGAGTCCTCGTTTGTCCCATTTGAAGCACTTTTCAAAAACGCTAGGGTTAAGGCCGGGCTTAGCTCTTAAGGACTTTAAACAATAATAACTCGGCAACCGAGCACGATAGAATTAATCCGTTTTCAGATTTGAATTTGCCGTGCAATTCCGCGTCTAATGAGTCCTCGTTTGCTCCTTTTGAAGCACTTTTCAAAAACGCTAGGGTTAAGGCCGGGCTTAGCTCTTAAGGACTTTAAACACTAATAACTCGGCAACCGAGCACGATAGAATTAATCCGTTTTCAGATTTGAATTTGCCGTGCAATTCCGCGTCTAATGAGTCCTCGTTTGCTCCATTTGAAGCACTTTTCAAAAACGCTAGGGTTAAGGCCGGGCTTAGCTCTTAAGGACTTTAAACAATAATAACTCGGCAACCAAGCACGATAGAATTAATCCGTTTTCAGATTTGAATTTGCCGTGCAATTCCGCGTCTATTGAGTCCTCGTTTGTCCCATTTGAAGCACTTTACAAAAAAGCTAGGGTTAAGGCCGGGCTTAGCTCTTAAGGACTTTAAACAATAATAACTCGGCAACCGAGCACGATAGAATTAATCCGTTTTCAGATTTGAATTTGCCGTGCAATTCCGCGTCTAATGAGTCCTCGTTTGTCCCATTTGAAGCACTTTTCAAAAACGCTAGGGTTAAGGCCGGGCTTAGCTCTTAAGGACTTTAAACAATAATAACTCGGCAACCAAGCACGATAGAATTAATCCGTTTTCAGATTTGAATTTGCCGTGCAATTCCGCGTCTAATGAGTCCTCGTTTGTCCCATTTGAAGCACTTTTCAAAAACGCTAGGGTTAAGGCCGGGCTTAGCTCTTAAGGACTTTAAACACTAATAACTCGGCAACCGAGCACGATAGAATTAATCCGTTTTCAGATTTGAATTTGCCGTGTACTTCCGCGTCTAATGAGTCCTCGTTTGTCCCATTTGAAGCACTTTTCAAAAACGCTAGGGTTAAGGCTGGGCTTAGCTCTTAAGGACTTTAAACAATAATAACTCGGCAACCGAGCACGATAGAATTAATCCGTTTTCAGATTTGAATTTGCCGTGCAATTCCGCGTCTAATGAGTCCTCGTTTGCTCCTTTTGAAGCACTTTTCAAAAACGCTAGGGTTAAGGCCGGGCTTAGCTCTTAAGGACTTTAAACAATAATAACTCGCAACCAAGCACGATAGAATTAATCCATTTTCAGATTTGAATTTGCCGTGCAATTCCGCGTCTAATGAGTCCTCGTTTGTCCCATTTGAAGCACTTTACAAAAAAGCTAGGGTTAAGGCCGGGCTTAGCTCTTAAGGACTTTAAACAATAATAACTCGGCAACCGAGCACGATAGAATTAATCCGTTTTCAGATTTGAATTTGCCGTGCAATTCCGCGTCTAATGAGTCCTCGTTTGTCCCATTTGAAGCACTTTTCAAAAACGCTAGGGTTAAGGCCGGGCTTAGCTCTTAAGGACTTTAAACAATAATAACTCGGCAACCAAGCACGATAGAATTAATCCGTTTTCAGATTTGAATTTGCCGTGTACTTCCGCGTCTAATGAGTCCTCGTTTGTCCCATTTGAAGCACTTTTCAAAAACGCTAGGGTTAAGGCCGGGCTTAGCTCTTAAGGACTTTAAACACTAATAACTCGGCAACCGAGCACGATAGAATTAATCCGTTTTCAGATTTGAATTTGCCGTGTACTTCCGCGTCTAATGAGTCCTCGTTTGTCCCATTTGAAGCACTTTTCAAAAACGCTAGGGTTAAGGCTGGGCTTAGCTCTTAAGGACTTTAAACAATAATAGAATTAATCCGTTTTCAGATTTGAATTTGCCGTGTACTTCCGCGTCTAATGAGTCCTCGTTTGTCCCATTTGAAGCACTTTTCAAAAACGCTAGGGTTAAGGCTGGGCTTAGCTCTTAAGGACTTTAAACAATAATAACTCGGCAACCGAGCACGATAGAATTAATCCGTTTTCAGATTTGAATTTGCCGTGCAATTCCGCGTCTAATGAGTCCTCGTTTGCTCCTTTTGAAGCACTTTTAAAAACCGCTAGGGTTAAGGCCGGGCTTAGCTCTTAAGGACTTTAAACAATAATAACTCGCAACCAAGCACGATAGAATTAATCCATTTTCAGATTTGAATTTGCCGTGCAATTCCGCGTCTAATGAGTCCTCGTTTGTCCCATTTGAAGCACTTTACAAAAAAGCTAGGGTTAAGGCCGGGCTTAGCTCTTAAGGACTTTAAACAATAATAACTCGGCAACCGAGCACGATAGAATTAATCCGTTTTCAGATTTGAATTTGCCGTGCAATTCCGCGTCTAATGAGTCCTCGTTTGCTCCTTTTGAAGCACTTTTCAAAAACGCTAGGGTTAAGGCCGGGCTTAGCTCTTAAGGACTTTAAACAATAATAACTCGGCAACCAAGCACGATAGAATTAATCCGTTTTCAGATTTGAATTTGCCGTGCAATTCCGCGTCTAATGAGTCCTCGTTTGTCCCATTTGAAGCACTTTACAAAAAAGCTAGGGTTAAGGCCGGGCTTAGCTCTTAAGGACTTTAAACAATAATAACTCGGCAACCGAGCACGATAGAATTAATCCGTTTTCAGATTTGAATTTGCCGTGCAATTCCGCGTCTAATGAGTCCTCGTTTGTCCCATTTGAAGCACTTTTTAAAAACGCTAGGGTTAAGGCCGGGCTTAGCTCTTAAGGACTTTAAACAATAATTACTCGGCAACCGAGCACGATAGAATTAATCCGTTTTCAGATTTGAATTTGCCGTGTACTTCCGCGTCTAATGAGTCCTCGTTTGTCCCATTTGAAGCACTTTTCAAAAACGCTAGGGTTAAGGCTGGGCTTAGCTCTTAAGGACTTTAAACAATAATAGAATTAATCCGTTTTCAGATTTGAATTTGCCGTGTACTTCCGCGTCTAATGAGTCCTCGTTTGTCCCATTTGAAGCACTTTTCAAAAACGCTAGGGTTAAGGCTGGGCTTAGCTCTTAAGGACTTTAAACAATAATAACTCGGCAACCGAGCACGATAGAATTAATCCGTTTTCAGATTTGAATTTGCCGTGCAATTCCGCGTCTAATGAGTCCTCGTTTGCTCCTTTTGAAGCACTTTTAAAAACCGCTAGGGTTAAGGCCGGGCTTAGCTCTTAAGGACTTTAAACACTAATAACTCGGCAACCGAGCACGATAGAATTAATCCGTTTTCAGATTTGAATTTGCCGTGCAATTCCGCGTCTAATGAGTCCTCGTTTGCTCCATTTGAAGCACTTTTCAAAAACGCTAGGGTTAAGGCCGGGCTTAGCTCTTAAGGACTTTAAACACTAATAACTCGGCAACCGAGCACGATAGAATTAATCCGTTTTCAGATTTGAATTTGCCGTGTACTTCCGCGTCTAATGAGTCCTCGTTTGCTCCTTTTGAAGCACTTTTCAAAAACGCTAGGGTTAAGGCCGGGCTTAGCTCTTAAGGACTTTAAACAATAATAACTCGGCAACCAAGCACGATAGAATTAATCCGTTTTCAGATTTGAATTTGCCGTGCAATTCCGCGTCTAATGAGTCCTCGTTTGTCCCATTTGAAGCACTTTACAAAAAAGCTAGGGTTAAGGCCGGGCTTAGCTCTTAAGGACTTTAAACAATAATAACTCGGCAACCGAGCACGATAGAATTAATCCGTTTTCAGATTTGAATTTGCCGTGCAATTCCGCGTCTAATGAGTCCTCGTTTGTCCCATTTGAAGCACTTTTTAAAAACGCTAGGGTTAAGGCCGGGCTTAGCTCTTAAGGACTTTAAACAATAATAACTCGGCAACCGAGCACGATAGAATTAATCCGTTTTCAGATTTGAATTTGCCGTGTACTTCCGCGTCTAATGAGTCCTCGTTTGTCCCATTTGAAGCACTTTTCAAAAACGCTAGGGTTAAGGCTGGGCTTAGCTCTTAAGGACTTTAAACAATAATAGAATTAATCCGTTTTCAGATTTGAATTTGCCGTGTACTTCCGCGTCTAATGAGTCCTCGTTTGTCCCATTTGAAGCACTTTTCAAAAACGCTAGGGTTAAGGCTGGGCTTAGCTCTTAAGGACTTTAAACAATAATAACTCGGCAACCGAGCACGATAGAATTAATCCGTTTTCAGATTTGAATTTGCCGTGCAATTCCGCGTCTAATGAGTCCTCGTTTGCTCCTTTTGAAGCACTTTTAAAAACCGCTAGGGTTAAGGCCGGGCTTAGCTCTTAAGGACTTTAAACACTAATAACTCGGCAACCGAGCACGATAGAATTAATCCGTTTTCAGATTTGAATTTGCCGTGCAATTCCGCGTCTAATGAGTCCTCGTTTGCTCCATTTGAAGCACTTTTCAAAAACGCTAGGGTTAAGGCCGGGCTTAGCTCTTAAGGACTTTAAACACTAATAACTCGGCAACCGAGCACGATAGAATTAATCCGTTTTCAGATTTGAATTTGCCGTGTACTTCCGCGTCTAATGAGTCCTCGTTTGTCCCATTTGAAGCACTTTTCAAAAACGCTAGGGTTAAGGCTGGGCTTAGCTCTTAAGGACTTTAAACAATAATAACTCGGCAACCGAGCACGATAGAATTAATCCGTTTTCAGATTTGAATTTGCCGTGCAATTCCGCGTCTAATGAGTCCTCGTTTGCTCCTTTTGAAGCACTTTTAAAAACCGCTAGGGTTAAGGCCGGGCTTAGCTCTTAAGGACTTTAAACAATAATAACTCGCAACCAAGCACGATAGAATTAATCCATTTTCAGATTTGAATTTGCCGTGCAATTCCGCGTCTAATGAGTCCTCGTTTGTCCCATTTGAAGCACTTTACAAAAAAGCTAGGGTTAAGGCCGGGCTTAGCTCTTAAGGACTTTAAACAATAATAACTCGGCAACCGAGCACGATAGAATTAATCCGTTTTCAGATTTGAATTTGCCGTGCAATTCCGCGTCTAATGAGTCCTCGTTTGCTCCTTTTGAAGCACTTTTCAAAAACGCTAGGGTTAAGGCCGGGCTTAGCTCTTAAGGACTTTAAACAATAATAACTCGGCAACCAAGCACGATAGAATTAATCCGTTTTCAGATTTGAATTTGCCGTGCAATTCCGCGTCTAATGAGTCCTCGTTTGTCCCATTTGAAGCACTTTACAAAAAAGCTAGGGTTAAGGCCGGGCTTAGCTCTTAAGGACTTTAAACAATAATAACTCGGCAACCGAGCACGATAGAATTAATCCGTTTTCAGATTTGAATTTGCCGTGCAATTCCGCGTCTAATGAGTCCTCGTTTGTCCCATTTGAAGCACTTTTCAAAAACGCTAGGGTTAAGGCCGGGCTTAGCTCTTAAGGACTTTAAACAATAATAACTCGGCAACCAAGCACGATAGAATTAATCCGTTTTCAGATTTGAATTTGCCGTGTACTTCCGCGTCTAATGAGTCCTCGTTTGTCCCATTTGAAGCACTTTTCAAAAACGCTAGGGTTAAGGCCGGGCTTAGCTCTTAAGGACTTTAAACACTAATAACTCGGCAAC
Source organism: Branchiostoma lanceolatum (assembly GCA_035149815.1). NCBI lineage: Eukaryota > Metazoa > Chordata > Leptocardii > Amphioxiformes > Branchiostomatidae > Branchiostoma > Branchiostoma lanceolatum. The sequence continues at coordinate 11,906,312 of CM068869.1, read as the reverse complement.
CGAGCACGATAGAATTAATCCGTTTTCAGATTTGAATTTGCCGTGTACTTCCGCGTCTAATGAGTCCTCGTTTGTCCCATTTGAAGCACTTTTCAAAAACGCTAGGGTTAAGGCTGGGCTTAGCTCTTAAGGACTTTAAACAATAATAGAATTAATCCGTTTTCAGATTTGAATTTGCCGTGTACTTCCGCGTCTAATGAGTCCTCGTTTGTCCCATTTGAAGCACTTTTCAAAAACGCTAGGGTTAAGGCTGGGCTTAGCTCTTAAGGACTTTAAACAATAATAACTCGGCAACCGAGCACGATAGAATTAATCCGTTTTCAGATTTGAATTTGCCGTGCAATTCCGCGTCTAATGAGTCCTCGTTTGCTCCTTTTGAAGCACTTTTAAAAACCGCTAGGGTTAAGGCCGGGCTTAGCTCTTAAGGACTTTAAACAATAATAACTCGCAACCAAGCACGATAGAATTAATCCATTTTCAGATTTGAATTTGCCGTGCAATTCCGCGTCTAATGAGTCCTCGTTTGTCCCATTTGAAGCACTTTACAAACAAGAGTTCCACGACCTCATATCTCCATGAACAATTCTATTCATGCAAATGACTTACACATTTGCATAATATATGCTTGGTTATAAACACCTTTATCTAACCTACACATGTTGCAATATTGACTCCTATAATTTTCCAATTAGATTCATAGTGGTGTTTTTGCATTAGTTATGCAAATTAGGAATTCATTTGTATAATTGGTATCTGTTGATGCTCCACTTTCCATAAACTACATATGTTACATGTATTTGAGTCTGATAATGGAAAACACTGCAAATATGGATTTCCCTCATTAGCTATGTAAATTATGTCACAATTAGCATAATTTGCACTGCATTATGTATATCTCTGTCTAAGCTACCTGCATACTATGTATCATATTGACAGTCCTATACTTTTCCAAATAGATGAGATATGGTATTTTGCATTAATTATGCAAATAAGGAATTTATTTGCATAATTGGTATTTGTTGATGATCCACTTTCCATAAACTACATACGTTACATGTATTCAGGTCTGATAATGGAAAACACTGCAAATATAGATTTTCCTCATTAGCTATGCAAATTAAGTCCTAATTAACATAATTTGAACTTCATTGTGTACATCTCTGTCTAAGCTACCTGTATACTAAATATCATGGAAATCCATCGTTCCTTTGTTCAGTTATTTGCCTTAGAAGATGTTCACGATAAAGCCCCTGCAGTTCCAGAGCAAGCTGCTAGGGGGCCCAAACCCACACCACGTCTCCATTACACCACAAGCTATCTGCCGCCAAAAAATCAAGACCACAGCACATCCAGGTCAAAAGATACAAAAAGTGAAGATCTGCTGCAGTACCAAGGTCACATACCAGGGGGCCCAAAATCGACCTTTAACTTCGGCTTCACAACACCTGCCCACATACCAAATATCATCGTAATCCATCGAGAGGTTCTTGAGTTATGCTGACTACAGTAGTGCGGAAACACAGACAAGCAAACAGACACACAGACACACCCAAAACAATATCTCCATTTTTCATGGAGATAAAAAGCTAGGGTTAAGGCCGGGCTTAGCTCTTAAGGACTTTAAACAATAATAACTCGGCAACCGAGCACGATAGAATTAATCCGTTTTCAGATTTGAATTTGCCGTGCAATTCCGCGTCTAATGAGTCCTCGTTTGCTCCTTTTGAAGCACTTTTCAAAAACGCTAGGGTTAAGGCCGGGCTTAGCTCTTAAGGACTTTAAACAATAATAACTCGGCAACCAAGCACGATAGAATTAATCCGTTTTCAGATTTGAATTTGCCGTGCAATTCCGCGTCTAATGAGTCCTCGTTTGTCCCATTTGAAGCACTTTACAAAAAAGCTAGGGTTAAGGCCGGGCTTAGCTCTTAAGGACTTTAAACAATAATAACTCGGCAACCGAGCACGATAGAATTAATCCGTTTTCAGATTTGAATTTGCCGTGCAATTCCGCGTCTAATGAGTCCTCGTTTGCTCCTTTTGAAGCACTTTTCAAAAACGCTAGGGTTAAGGCCGGGCTTAGCTCTTAAGGACTTTAAACAATAATAACTCGGCAACCAAGCACGATAGAATTAATCCGTTTTCAGATTTGAATTTGCCGTGCAATTCCGCGTCTAATGAGTCCTCGTTTGTCCCATTTGAAGCACTTTACAAAAAAGCTAGGGTTAAGGCCGGGCTTAGCTCTTAAGGACTTAAAACAATAATAACTCGGCAACCGAGCACGATAGAATTAATCCGTTTTCAGATTTGAATTTGCCGTGCAATTCCGCGTCTAATGAGTCCTCGTTTGCTCCATTTGAAGCACTTTTCAAAAACGCTAGGGTTAAGGCCGGGCTTAGCTCTTAAGGACTTTAAACAATAATAACTCGGCAACCAAGCACGATAGAATTAATCCGTTTTCAGATTTGAATTTGCCGTGCAATTCCGCGTCTAATGAGTCCTCGTTTGTCCCATTTGAAGCACTTTTCAAAAACGCTAGGGTTAAGGCCGGGCTTAGCTCTTAAGGACTTTAAACACTAATAACTCGGCAACCGAGCACGATAGAATTAATCCGTTTTCAGATTTGAATTTGCCGTGTACTTCCGCGTCTAATGAGTCCTCGTTTGTCCCATTTGAAGCACTTTTCAAAAACGCTAGGGTTAAGGCTGGGCTTAGCTCTTAAGGACTTTAAACAATAATAACTCGGCAACCGAGCACGATAGAATTAATCCGTTTTCAGATTTGAATTTGCCGTGCAATTCCGCGTCTAATGAGTCCTCGTTTGCTCCTTTTGAAGCACTTTTAAAAACCGCTAGGGTTAAGGCCGGGCTTAGCTCTTAAGGACTTTAAACAATAATAACTCGCAACCAAGCACGATAGAATTAATCCATTTTCAGATTTGAATTTGCCGTGCAATTCCGCGTCTAATGAGTCCTCGTTTGTCCCATTTGAAGCACTTTACAAAAAAGCTAGGGTTAAGGCCGGGCTTAGCTCTTAAGGACTTTAAACACTAATAACTCGGCAACCGAGCACGATAGAATTAATCCGTTTTCAGATTTGAATTTGCCGTGTACTTCCGCGTCTAATGAGTCCTAGTTTGTTCCATTTGAAGCACTTTTCAAAAACGCTAGGGTTAAGGCTGGGCTTAGCTCTTAAGGACTTTAAACAATAATAGAATTAATCCGTTTTCAGATTTGAATTTGCCGTGTACTTCCGCGTCTAATGAGTCCTCGTTTGTCCCATTTGAAGCACTTTTCAAAAACGCTAGGGTTAAGGCCGGGCTTAGCTCTTAAGGACTTTAAACAATAATAACTCGGCAACCGAGCACGATAGAATTAATCCGTTTTCAGATTTGAATTTGCCGTGCAATTCCGCGTCTAATGAGTCCTCGTTTGCTCCTTTTGAAGCACTTTTCAAAAACGCTAGGGTTAAGGCCGGGCTTAGCTCTTAAGGACTTTAAACACTAATAACTCGGCAACCGAGCACGATAGAATTAATCCGTTTTCAGATTTGAATTTGCCGTGCAATTCCGCGTCTAATGAGTCCTCGTTTGCTCCATTTGAAGCACTTTTCAAAAACGCTAGGGTTAAGGCCGGGCTTAGCTCTTAAGGACTTTAAACAATAATAACTCGGCAACCAAGCACGATAGAATTAATCCGTTTTCAGATTTGAATTTGCCGTGCAATTCCGCGTCTATTGAGTCCTCGTTTGTCCCATTTGAAGCACTTTACAAAAAAGCTAGGGTTAAGGCCGGGCTTAGCTCTTAAGGACTTTAAACAATAATAACTCGGCAACCGAGCACGATAGAATTAATCCGTTTTCAGATTTGAATTTGCCGTGCAATTCCGCGTCTAATGAGTCCTCGTTTGTCCCATTTGAAGCACTTTTCAAAAACGCTAGGGTTAAGGCCGGGCTTAGCTCTTAAGGACTTTAAACAATAATAACTCGGCAACCAAGCACGATAGAATTAATCCGTTTTCAGATTTGAATTTGCCGTGCAATTCCGCGTCTAATGAGTCCTCGTTTGTCCCATTTGAAGCACTTTTCAAAAACGCTAGGGTTAAGGCCGGGCTTAGCTCTTAAGGACTTTAAACACTAATAACTCGGCAACCGAGCACGATAGAATTAATCCGTTTTCAGATTTGAATTTGCCGTGTACTTCCGCGTCTAATGAGTCCTCGTTTGTCCCATTTGAAGCACTTTTCAAAAACGCTAGGGTTAAGGCTGGGCTTAGCTCTTAAGGACTTTAAACAATAATAACTCGGCAACCGAGCACGATAGAATTAATCCGTTTTCAGATTTGAATTTGCCGTGCAATTCCGCGTCTAATGAGTCCTCGTTTGCTCCTTTTGAAGCACTTTTCAAAAACGCTAGGGTTAAGGCCGGGCTTAGCTCTTAAGGACTTTAAACAATAATAACTCGCAACCAAGCACGATAGAATTAATCCATTTTCAGATTTGAATTTGCCGTGCAATTCCGCGTCTAATGAGTCCTCGTTTGTCCCATTTGAAGCACTTTACAAAAAAGCTAGGGTTAAGGCCGGGCTTAGCTCTTAAGGACTTTAAACAATAATAACTCGGCAACCGAGCACGATAGAATTAATCCGTTTTCAGATTTGAATTTGCCGTGCAATTCCGCGTCTAATGAGTCCTCGTTTGTCCCATTTGAAGCACTTTTCAAAAACGCTAGGGTTAAGGCCGGGCTTAGCTCTTAAGGACTTTAAACAATAATAACTCGGCAACCAAGCACGATAGAATTAATCCGTTTTCAGATTTGAATTTGCCGTGTACTTCCGCGTCTAATGAGTCCTCGTTTGTCCCATTTGAAGCACTTTTCAAAAACGCTAGGGTTAAGGCCGGGCTTAGCTCTTAAGGACTTTAAACACTAATAACTCGGCAACCGAGCACGATAGAATTAATCCGTTTTCAGATTTGAATTTGCCGTGTACTTCCGCGTCTAATGAGTCCTCGTTTGTCCCATTTGAAGCACTTTTCAAAAACGCTAGGGTTAAGGCTGGGCTTAGCTCTTAAGGACTTTAAACAATAATAGAATTAATCCGTTTTCAGATTTGAATTTGCCGTGTACTTCCGCGTCTAATGAGTCCTCGTTTGTCCCATTTGAAGCACTTTTCAAAAACGCTAGGGTTAAGGCTGGGCTTAGCTCTTAAGGACTTTAAACAATAATAACTCGGCAACCGAGCACGATAGAATTAATCCGTTTTCAGATTTGAATTTGCCGTGCAATTCCGCGTCTAATGAGTCCTCGTTTGCTCCTTTTGAAGCACTTTTAAAAACCGCTAGGGTTAAGGCCGGGCTTAGCTCTTAAGGACTTTAAACAATAATAACTCGCAACCAAGCACGATAGAATTAATCCATTTTCAGATTTGAATTTGCCGTGCAATTCCGCGTCTAATGAGTCCTCGTTTGTCCCATTTGAAGCACTTTACAAAAAAGCTAGGGTTAAGGCCGGGCTTAGCTCTTAAGGACTTTAAACAATAATAACTCGGCAACCGAGCACGATAGAATTAATCCGTTTTCAGATTTGAATTTGCCGTGTACTTCCGCGTCTAATGAGTCCTCGTTTGTCCCATTTGAAGCACTTTTCAAAAACGCTAGGGTTAAGGCCGGGCTTAGCTCTTAAGGACTTTAAACAATAATAACTCGGCAACCAAGCACGATAGAATTAATCCGTTTTCAGATTTGAATTTGCCGTGCAATTCCGCGTCTAATGAGTCCTCGTTTGTCCCATTTGAAGCACTTTACAAAAAAGCTAGGGTTAAGGCCGGGCTTAGCTCTTAAGGACTTTAAACAATAATAACTCGGCAACCGAGCACGATAGAATTAATCCGTTTTCAGATTTGAATTTGCCGTGCAATTCCGCGTCTAATGAGTCCTCGTTTGTCCCATTTGAAGCACTTTTCAAAAACGCTAGGGTTAAGGCCGGGCTTAGCTCTTAAGGACTTTAAACAATAATAACTCGGCAACCGAGCACGATAGAATTAATCCGTTTTCAGATTTGAATTTGCCGTGTACTTCCGCGTCTAATGAGTCCTCGTTTGTCCCATTTGAAGCACTTTTCAAAAACGCTAGGGTTAAGGCTGGGCTTAGCTCTTAAGGACTTTAAACAATAATAGAATTAATCCGTTTTCAGATTTGAATTTGCCGTGTACTTCCGCGTCTAATGAGTCCTCGTTTGTCCCATTTGAAGCACTTTTCAAAAACGCTAGGGTTAAGGCTGGGCTTAGCTCTTAAGGACTTTAAACAATAATAACTCGGCAACCGAGCACGATAGAATTAATCCGTTTTCAGATTTGAATTTGCCGTGCAATTCCGCGTCTAATGAGTCCTCGTTTGCTCCTTTTGAAGCACTTTTAAAAACCGCTAGGGTTAAGGCCGGGCTTAGCTCTTAAGGACTTTAAACACTAATAACTCGGCAACCGAGCACGATAGAATTAATCCGTTTTCAGATTTGAATTTGCCGTGCAATTCCGCGTCTAATGAGTCCTCGTTTGCTCCATTTGAAGCACTTTTCAAAAACGCTAGGGTTAAGGCCGGGCTTAGCTCTTAAGGACTTTAAACACTAATAACTCGGCAACCGAGCACGATAGAATTAATCCGTTTTCAGATTTGAATTTGCCGTGTACTTCCGCGTCTAATGAGTCCTCGTTTGTCCCATTTGAAGCACTTTTCAAAAACGCTAGGGTTAAGGCTGGGCTTAGCTCTTAAGGACTTTAAACAATAATAACTCGCAACCAAGCACGATAGAATTAATCCATTTTCAGATTTGAATTTGCCGTGCAATTCCGCGTCTAATGAGTCCTCGTTTGTCCCATTTGAAGCACTTTACAAAAAAGCTAGGGTTAAGGCCGGGCTTAGCTCTTAAGGACTTTAAACAATAATAACTCGGCAACCGAGCACGATAGAATTAATCCGTTTTCAGATTTGAATTTGCCGTGCAATTCCGCGTCTAATGAGTCCTCGTTTGCTCCTTTTGAAGCACTTTTCAAAAACGCTAGGGTTAAGGCCGGGCTTAGCTCTTAAGGACTTTAAACAATAATAACTCGGCAACCAAGCACGATAGAATTAATCCGTTTTCAGATTTGAATTTGCCGTGCAATTCCGCGTCTAATGAGTCCTCGTTTGTCCCATTTGAAGCACTTTACAAAAAAGCTAGGGTTAAGGCCGGGCTTAGCTCTTAAGGACTTTAAACAATAATAACTCGGCAACCGAGCACGATAGAATTAATCCGTTTTCAGATTTGAATTTGCCGTGCAATTCCGCGTCTAATGAGTCCTCGTTTGTCCCATTTGAAGCACTTTTCAAAAACGCTAGGGTTAAGGCCGGGCTTAGCTCTTAAGGACTTTAAACAATAATAACTCGGCAACCGAGCACGATAGAATTAATCCGTTTTCAGATTTGAATTTGCCGTGTACTTCCGCGTCTAATGAGTCCTCGTTTGTCCCATTTGAAGCACTTTTCAAAAACGCTAGGGTTAAGGCTGGGCTTAGCTCTTAAGGACTTTAAACAATAATAGAATTAATCCGTTTTCAGATTTGAATTTGCCGTGTACTTCCGCGTCTAATGAGTCCTCGTTTGTCCCATTTGAAGCACTTTTCAAAAACGCTAGGGTTAAGGCTGGGCTTAGCTCTTAAGGACTTTAAACAATAATAACTCGGCAACCGAGCACGATAGAATTAATCCGTTTTCAGATTTGAATTTGCCGTGCAATTCCGCGTCTAATGAGTCCTCGTTTGCTCCTTTTGAAGCACTTTTAAAAACCGCTAGGGTTAAGGCCGGGCTTAGCTCTTAAGGACTTTAAACACTAATAACTCGGCAACCGAGCACGATAGAATTAATCCGTTTTCAGATTTGAATTTGCCGTGTACTTCCGCGTCTAATGAGTCCTCGTTTGTCCCATTTGAAGCACTTTTCAAAAACGCTAGGGTTAAGGCTGGGCTTAGCTCTTAAGGACTTTAAACAATAATAACTCGCAACCAAGCACGATAGAATTAATCCATTTTCAGATTTGAATTTGCCGTGCAATTCCGCGTCTAATGAGTCCTCGTTTGTCCCATTTGAAGCACTTTACAAAAAAGCTAGGGTTAAGGCCGGGCTTAGCTCTTAAGGACTTTAAACAATAATAACTCGGCAACCGAGCACGATAGAATTAATCCGTTTTCAGATTTGAATTTGCCGTGCAATTCCGCGTCTAATGAGTCCTCGTTTGCTCCTTTTGAAGCACTTTTCAAAAACGCTAGGGTTAAGGCCGGGCTTAGCTCTTAAGGACTTTAAACAATAATAACTCGGCAACCAAGCACGATAGAATTAATCCGTTTTCAGATTTGAATTTGCCGTGCAATTCCGCGTCTAATGAGTCCTCGTTTGTCCCATTTGAAGCACTTTACAAAAAAGCTAGGGTTAAGGCCGGGCTTAGCTCTTAAGGACTTTAAACAATAATAACTCGGCAACCGAGCACGATAGAATTAATCCGTTTTCAGATTTGAATTTGCCGTGCAATTCCGCGTCTAATGAGTCCTCGTTTGTCCCATTTGAAGCACTTTTCAAAAACGCTAGGGTTAAGGCCGGGCTTAGCTCTTAAGGACTTTAAACAATAATAACTCGGCAACCGAGCACGATAGAATTAATCCGTTTTCAGATTTGAATTTGCCGTGTACTTCCGCGTCTAATGAGTCCTCGTTTGTCCCATTTGAAGCACTTTTCAAAAACGCTAGGGTTAAGGCTGGGCTTAGCTCTTAAGGACTTTAAACAATAATAGAATTAATCCGTTTTCAGATTTGAATTTGCCGTGTACTTCCGCGTCTAATGAGTCCTCGTTTGTCCCATTTGAAGCACTTTTCAAAAACGCTAGGGTTAAGGCTGGGCTTAGCTCTTAAGGACTTTAAACAATAATAACTCGGCAACCGAGCACGATAGAATTAATCCGTTTTCAGATTTGAATTTGCCGTGCAATTCCGCGTCTAATGAGTCCTCGTTTGCTCCTTTTGAAGCACTTTTAAAAACCGCTAGGGTTAAGGCCGGGCTTAGCTCTTAAGGACTTTAAACACTAATAACTCGGCAACCGAGCACGATAGAATTAATCCGTTTTCAGATTTGAATTTGCCGTGCAATTCCGCGTCTAATGAGTCCTCGTTTGCTCCATTTGAAGCACTTTTCAAAAACGCTAGGGTTAAGGCCGGGCTTAGCTCTTAAGGACTTTAAACACTAATAACTCGGCAACCGAGCACGATAGAATTAATCCGTTTTCAGATTTGAATTTGCCGTGTACTTCCGCGTCTAATGAGTCCTCGTTTGTCCCATTTGAAGCACTTTTCAAAAACGCTAGGGTTAAGGCTGGGCTTAGCTCTTAAGGACTTTAAACAATAATAACTCGGCAACCGAGCACGATAGAATTAATCCGTTTTCAGATTTGAATTTGCCGTGCAATTCCGCGTCTAATGAGTCCTCGTTTGCTCCTTTTGAAGCACTTTTAAAAACCGCTAGGGTTAAGGCCGGGCTTAGCTCTTAAGGACTTTAAACAATAATAACTCGCAACCAAGCACGATAGAATTAATCCATTTTCAGATTTGAATTTGCCGTGCAATTCCGCGTCTAATGAGTCCTCGTTTGTCCCATTTGAAGCACTTTACAAAAAAGCTAGGGTTAAGGCCGGGCTTAGCTCTTAAGGACTTTAAACAATAATAACTCGGCAACCGAGCACGATAGAATTAATCCGTTTTCAGATTTGAATTTGCCGTGCAATTCCGCGTCTAATGAGTCCTCGTTTGCTCCTTTTGAAGCACTTTTCAAAAACGCTAGGGTTAAGGCCGGGCTTAGCTCTTAAGGACTTTAAACAATAATAACTCGGCAACCAAGCACGATAGAATTAATCCGTTTTCAGATTTGAATTTGCCGTGCAATTCCGCGTCTAATGAGTCCTCGTTTGTCCCATTTGAAGCACTTTACAAAAAAGCTAGGGTTAAGGCCGGGCTTAGCTCTTAAGGACTTTAAACAATAATAACTCGGCAACCGAGCACGATAGAATTAATCCGTTTTCAGATTTGAATTTGCCGTGCAATTCCGCGTCTAATGAGTCCTCGTTTGTCCCATTTGAAGCACTTTTCAAAAACGCTAGGGTTAAGGCCGGGCTTAGCTCTTAAGGACTTTAAACAATAATAACTCGGCAACCAAGCACGATAGAATTAATCCGTTTTCAGATTTGAATTTGCCGTGTACTTCCGCGTCTAATGAGTCCTCGTTTGTCCCATTTGAAGCACTTTTCAAAAACGCTAGGGTTAAGGCCGGGCTTAGCTCTTAAGGACTTTAAACACTAATAACTCGGCAACCGAGCACGATAGAATTAATCCGTTTTCAGATTTGAATTTGCCGTGTACTTCCGCGTCTAATGAGTCCTCGTTTGTCCCATTTGAAGCACTTTTCAAAAACGCTAGGGTTAAGGCTGGGCTTAGCTCTTAAGGACTTTAAACAATAATAGAATTAATCCGTTTTCAGATTTGAATTTGCCGTGTACTTCCGCGTCTAATGAGTCCTCGTTTGTCCCATTTGAAGCACTTTTCAAAAACGCTAGGGTTAAGGCTGGGCTTAGCTCTTAAGGACTTTAAACAATAATAACTCGGCAACCGAGCACGATAGAATTAATCCGTTTTCAGATTTGAATTTGCCGTGCAATTCCGCGTCTAATGAGTCCTCGTTTGCTCCTTTTGAAGCACTTTTAAAAACCGCTAGGGTTAAGGCCGGGCTTAGCTCTTAAGGACTTTAAACAATAATAACTCGCAACCAAGCACGATAGAATTAATCCATTTTCAGATTTGAATTTGCCGTGCAATTCCGCGTCTAATGAGTCCTCGTTTGTCCCATTTGAAGCACTTTACAAAAACGCTAGGGTTAAGGCCGGGCTTAGCTCTTAAGGACTTTAAACAATAATAACTCGGCAACCGAGCACGATAGAATTAATCCGTTTTCAGATTTGAATTTGCCGTGCAATTCCGCGTCTAATGAGTCCTCGTTTGCTCCTTTTGAAGCACTTTTCAAAAACGCTAGGGTTAAGGCCGGGCTTAGCTCTTAAGGACTTTAAACAATAATAACTCGGCAACCAAGCACGATAGAATTAATCCGTTTTCAGATTTGAATTTGCCGTGCAATTCCGCGTCTAATGAGTCCTCGTTTGTCCCATTTGAAGCACTTTACAAAAAAGCTAGGGTTAAGGCCGGGCTTAGCTCTTAAGGACTTTAAACAATAATAACTCGGCAACCGAGCACGATAGAATTAATCCGTTTTCAGATTTGAATTTGCCGTGCAATTCCGCGTCTAATGAGTCCTCGTTTGTCCCATTTGAAGCACTTTTCAAAAACGCTAGGGTTAAGGCCGGGCTTAGCTCTTAAGGACTTTAAACAATAATAACTCGGCAACCAAGCACGATAGAATTAATCCGTTTTCAGATTTGAATTTGCCGTGTACTTCCGCGTCTAATGAGTCCTCGTTTGTCCCATTTGAAGCACTTTTCAAAAACGCTAGGGTTAAGGCCGGGCTTAGCTCTTAAGGACTTTAAACACTAATAACTCGGCAACCGAGCACGATAGAATTAATCCGTTTTCAGATTTGAATTTGCCGTGTACTTCCGCGTCTAATGAGTCCTCGTTTGTCCCATTTGAAGCACTTTTCAAAAACGCTAGGGTTAAGGCTGGGCTTAGCTCTTAAGGACTTTAAACAATAATAGAATTAATCCGTTTTCAGATTTGAATTTGCCGTGTACTTCCGCGTCTAATGAGTCCTCGTTTGTCCCATTTGAAGCACTTTTCAAAAACGCTAGGGTTAAGGCTGGGCTTAGCTCTTAAGGACTTTAAACAATAATAACTCGGCAACCGAGCACGATAGAATTAATCCGTTTTCAGATTTGAATTTGCCGTGCAATTCCGCGTCTAATGAGTCCTCGTTTGCTCCTTTTGAAGCACTTTTAAAAACCGCTAGGGTTAAGGCCGGGCTTAGCTCTTAAGGACTTTAAACACTAATAACTCGGCAACCGAGCACGATAGAATTAATCCGTTTTCAGATTTGAATTTGCCGTGCAATTCCGCGTCTAATGAGTCCTCGTTTGCTCCATTTGAAGCACTTTTCAAAAACGCTAGGGTTAAGGCCGGGCTTAGCTCTTAAGGACTTTAAACACTAATAACTCGGCAACCGAGTACGATAGAATTAATCCGTTTTCAGATTTGAATTTGCCGTGCAATTCCGCGTCTAATGAGTCCTCGTTTGCTCCATTTGAAGCACTTTTCAAAAACGCTAGGGTTAAGGCCGGGCTTAGCTCTTAAGGACTTTAAACAATAATAACTCGCAACCAAGCACGATAGAATTAATCCGTTTTCAGATTTGAATTTGCCGTGCAATTCCGCGTCTAATGAGTCCTCGTTTGTCCCATTTGAAGCACTTTACAAAAAAGCTAGGGTTAAGGCCGGGCTTAGCTCTTAAGGACTTTAAACAATAATAACTCGGCAACCGAGCACGATAGAATTAATCCGTTTTCAGATTTGAATTTGCCGTGCAATTCCGCGTCTAATGAGTCCTCGTTTGTCCCATTTGAAGCACTTTACAAAAACGCTAGGGTTAAGGCCGGGCTTAGCTCTTAAGGACTTTAAACAATAATAACTCGGCAACCAAGCACGATAGAATTAATCCGTTTTCAGATTTGAATTTGCCGTGCAATTCCGCGTCTAATGAGTCCTCGTTTGTCCCATTTGAAGCACTTTTCAAAAACGCTAGGGTTAAGGCCGGGCTTAGCTCTTAAGGACTTTAAACACTAATAACTCGGCAACCGAGCACGATAGAATTAATCCGTTTTCAGATTTGAATTTGCCGTGTACTTCCGCGTCTAATGAGTCCTCGTTTGTCCCATTTGAAGCACTTTTCAAAAACGCTAGGGTTAAGGCTGGGCTTAGCTCTTAAGGACTTTAAACAATAATAACTCGGCAACCGAGCACGATAGAATTAATCCGTTTTCAGATTTGAATTTGCCGTGCAATTCCGCGTCTAATGAGTCCTCGTTTGCTCCTTTTGAAGCACTTTTAAAAACCGCTAGGGTTAAGGCCGGGCTTAGCTCTTAAGGACTTTAAACAATAATAACTCGCAACCAAGCACGATAGAATTAATCCATTTTCAGATTTGAATTTGCCGTGCAATTCCGCGTCTAATGAGTCCTCGTTTGTCCCATTTGAAGCACTTTACAAAAAAGCTAGGGTTAAGGCCGGGCTTAGCTCTTAAGGACTTAAAACAATAATAACTCGGCAACCGAGCACGATAGAATTAATCCGTTTTCAGATTTGAATTTGCCGTGCAATTCCGCGTCTAATGAGTCCTCGTTTGCTCCTTTTGAAGCACTTTTAAAAACCGCTAGGGTTAAGGCCGGGCTTAGCTCTTAAGGACTTTAAACACTAATAACTCGGCAACCGAGCACGATAGAATTAATCCGTTTTCAGATTTGAATTTGCCGTGCAATTCCGCGTCTAATGAGTCCTCGTTTGCTCCTTTTGAAGCACTTTTAAAAACCGCTAGGGTTAAGGCCGGGCTTAGCTCTTAAGGACTTTAAACAATAATAACTCGCAACCAAGCACGATAGAATTAATCCATTTTCAGATTTGAATTTGCCGTGCAATTCCGCGTCTAATGAGTCCTCGTTTGTCCCATTTGAAGCACTTTACAAAAAAGCTAGGGTTAAGGCCGGGCTTAGCTCTTAAGGACTTTAAACAATAATAACTCGGCAACCGAGCACGATAGAATTAATCCGTTTTCAGATTTGAATTTGCCGTGCAATTCCGCGTCTAATGAGTCCTCGTTTGCTCCTTTTGAAGCACTTTTCAAAAACGCTAGGGTTAAGGCCGGGCTTAGCTCTTAAGGACTTTAAACAATAATAACTCGGCAACCAAGCACGATAGAATTAATCCGTTTTCAGATTTGAATTTGCCGTGCAATTCCGCGTCTAATGAGTCCTCGTTTGTCCCATTTGAAGCACTTTACAAAAAAGCTAGGGTTAAGGCCGGGCTTAGCTCTTAAGGACTTTAAACAATAATAACTCGGCAACCGAGCACGATAGAATTAATCCGTTTTCAGATTTGAATTTGCCGTGCAATTCCGCGTCTAATGAGTCCTCGTTTGTCCCATTTGAAGCACTTTTCAAAAACGCTAGGGTTAAGGCCGGGCTTAGCTCTTAAGGACTTTAAACAATAATAACTCGGCAACCAAGCACGATAGAATTAATCCGTTTTCAGATTTGAATTTGCCGTGTACTTCCGCGTCTAATGAGTCCTCGTTTGTCCCATTTGAAGCACTTTTCAAAAACGCTAGGGTTAAGGCCGGGCTTAGCTCTTAAGGACTTTAAACACTAATAACTCGGCAACCGAGCACGATAGAATTAATCCGTTTTCAGATTTGAATTTGCCGTGTACTTCCGCGTCTAATGAGTCCTCGTTTGTCCCATTTGAAGCACTTTTCAAAAACGCTAGGGTTAAGGCTGGGCTTAGCTCTTAAGGACTTTAAACAATAATAGAATTAATCCGTTTTCAGATTTGAATTTGCCGTGTACTTCCGCGTCTAATGAGTCCTCGTTTGTCCCATTTGAAGCACTTTTCAAAAACGCTAGGGTTAAGGCTGGGCTTAGCTCTTAAGGACTTTAAACAATAATAACTCGGCAACCGAGCACGATAGAATTAATCCGTTTTCAGATTTGAATTTGCCGTGCAATTCCGCGTCTAATGAGTCCTCGTTTGCTCCTTTTGAAGCACTTTTAAAAACCGCTAGGGTTAAGGCCGGGCTTAGCTCTTAAGGACTTTAAACACTAATAACTCGGCAACCGAGCACGATAGAATTAATCCGTTTTCAGATTTGAATTTGCCGTGCAATTCCGCGTCTAATGAGTCCTCGTTTGCTCCATTTGAAGCACTTTTCAAAAACGCTAGGGTTAAGGCCGGGCTTAGCTCTTAAGGACTTTAAACACTAATAACTCGGCAACCGAGTAAGATAGAATTAATCCGTTTTCAGATTTGAATTTGCCGTGCAATTCCGCGTCTAATGAGTCCTCGTTTGCTCCATTTGAAGCACTTTTCAAAAACGCTAGGGTTAAGGCCGGGCTTAGCTCTTAAGGACTTTAAACAATAATAACTCGCAACCAAGCACGATAGAATTAATCCGTTTTCAGATTTGAATTTGCCGTGCAATTCCGCGTCTAATGAGTCCTCGTTTGTCCCATTTGAAGCACTTTACAAAAAAGCTAGGGTTAAGGCCGGGCTTAGCTCTTAAGGACTTTAAACAATAATAACTCGGCAACCGAGCACGATAGAATTAATCCGTTTTCAGATTTGAATTTGCCGTGCAATTCCGCGTCTAATGAGTCCTCGTTTGTCCCATTTGAAGCACTTTACAAAAACGCTAGGGTTAAGGCCGGGCTTAGCTCTTAAGGACTTTAAACAATAATAACTCGGCAACCAAGCACGATAGAATTAATCCGTTTTCAGATTTGAATTTGCCGTGCAATTCCGCGTCTAATGAGTCCTCGTTTGTCCCATTTGAAGCACTTTTCAAAAACGCTAGGGTTAAGGCCGGGCTTAGCTCTTAAGGACTTTAAACACTAATAACTCGGCAACCGAGCACGATAGAATTAATCCGTTTTCAGATTTGAATTTGCCGTGTACTTCCGCGTCTAATGAGTCCTCGTTTGTCCCATTTGAAGCACTTTTCAAAAACGCTAGGGTTAAGGCTGGGCTTAGCTCTTAAGGACTTTAAACAATAATAACTCGGCAACCGAGCACGATAGAATTAATCCGTTTTCAGATTTGAATTTGCCGTGCAATTCCGCGTCTAATGAGTCCTCGTTTGCTCCTTTTGAAGCACTTTTAAAAACCGCTAGGGTTAAGGCCGGGCTTAGCTCTTAAGGACTTTAAACAATAATAACTCGCAACCAAGCACGATAGAATTAATCCATTTTCAGATTTGAATTTGCCGTGCAATTCCGCGTCTAATGAGTCCTCGTTTGTCCCATTTGAAGCACTTTACAAAAAAGCTAGGGTTAAGGCCGGGCTTAGCTCTTAAGGACTTAAAACAATAATAACTCGGCAACCGAGCACGATAGAATTAATCCGTTTTCAGATTTGAATTTGCCGTGCAATTCCGCGTCTAATGAGTCCTCGTTTGCTCCTTTTGAAGCACTTTTAAAAACCGCTAGGGTTAAGGCCGGGCTTAGCTCTTAAGGACTTTAAACACTAATAACTCGGCAACCGAGCACGATAGAATTAATCCGTTTTCAGATTTGAATTTGCCGTGCAATTCCGCGTCTAATGAGTCCTCGTTTGCTCCTTTTGAAGCACTTTTAAAAACCGCTAGGGTTAAGGCCGGGCTTAGCTCTTAAGGACTTTAAACAATAATAACTCGCAACCAAGCACGATAGAATTAATCCATTTTCAGATTTGAATTTGCCGTGCAATTCCGCGTCTAATGAGTCCTCGTTTGTCCCATTTGAAGCACTTTACAAAAAAGCTAGGGTTAAGGCCGGGCTTAGCTCTTAAGGACTTTAAACAATAATAACTCGGCAACCGAGCACGATAGAATTAATCCGTTTTCAGATTTGAATTTGCCGTGCAATTCCGCGTCTAATGAGTCCTCGTTTGCTCCTTTTGAAGCACTTTTCAAAAACGCTAGGGTTAAGGCCGGGCTTAGCTCTTAAGGACTTTAAACAATAATAACTCGGCAACCAAGCACGATAGAATTAATCCGTTTTCAGATTTGAATTTGCCGTGCAATTCCGCGTCTAATGAGTCCTCGTTTGTCCCATTTGAAGCACTTTACAAAAAAGCTAGGGTTAAGGCCGGGCTTAGCTCTTAAGGACTTTAAACAATAATAACTCGGCAACCGAGCACGATAGAATTAATCCGTTTTCAGATTTGAATTTGCCGTGCAATTCCGCGTCTAATGAGTCCTCGTTTGCTCCATTTGAAGCACTTTTCAAAAACGCTAGGGTTAAGGCCGGGCTTAGCTCTTAAGGACTTTAAACAATAATAACTCGGCAACCAAGCACGATAGAATTAATCCGTTTTCAGATTTGAATTTGCCGTGCAATTCCGCGTCTAATGAGTCCTCGTTTGTCCCATTTGAAGCACTTTACAAAAAAGCTAGGGTTAAGGCCGGGCTTAGCTCTTAAGGACTTTAAACAATAATAACTCGGCAACCGAGCACGATAGAATTAATCCGTTTTCAGATTTGAATTTGCCGTGCAATTCCGCGTCTAATGAGTCCTCGTTTGCTCCATTTGAAGCACTTTTCAAAAACGCTAGGGTTAAGGCCGGGCTTAGCTCTTAAGGACTTTAAACAATAATAACTCGGCAACCAAGCACGATAGAATTAATCCGTTTTCAGATTTGAATTTGCCGTGCAATTCCGCGTCTAATGAGTCCTCGTTTGTCCCATTTGAAGCACTTTTCAAAAACGCTAGGGTTAAGGCCGGGCTTAGCTCTTAAGGACTTTAAACACTAATAACTCGGCAACCGAGCACGATAGAATTAATCCGTTTTCAGATTTGAATTTGCCGTGTACTTCCGCGTCTAATGAGTCCTCGTTTGTCCCATTTGAAGCACTTTTCAAAAACGCTAGGGTTAAGGCTGGGCTTAGCTCTTAAGGACTTTAAACAATAATAACTCGGCAACCGAGCACGATAGAATTAATCCGTTTTCAGATTTGAATTTGCCGTGCAATTCCGCGTCTAATGAGTCCTCGTTTGCTCCTTTTGAAGCACTTTTAAAAACCGCTAGGGTTAAGGCCGGGCTTAGCTCTTAAGGACTTTAAACAATAATAACTCGCAACCAAGCACGATAGAATTAATCCATTTTCAGATTTGAATTTGCCGTGCAATTCCGCGTCTAATGAGTCCTCGTTTGTCCCATTTGAAGCACTTTACAAAAAAGCTAGGGTTAAGGCCGGGCTTAGCTCTTAAGGACTTTAAACACTAATAACTCGGCAACCGAGCACGATAGAATTAATCCGTTTTCAGATTTGAATTTGCCGTGTACTTCCGCGTCTAATGAGTCCTAGTTTGTTCCATTTGAAGCACTTTTCAAAAACGCTAGGGTTAAGGCTGGGCTTAGCTCTTAAGGACTTTAAACAATAATAACTCGGCAACCGAGCACGATAGAATTAATCCGTTTTCAGATTTGAATTTGCCGTGCAATTCCGCGTCTAATGAGTCCTCGTTTGCTCCTTTTGAAGCACTTTTAAAAACCGCTAGGGTTAAGGCCGGGCTTAGCTCTTAAGGACTTTAAACAATAATAACTCGCAACCAAGCACGATAGAATTAATCCATTTTCAGATTTGAATTTGCCGTGCAATTCCGCGTCTAATGAGTCCTCGTTTGCTCCTTTTGAAGCACTTTTCAAAAACGCTAGGGTTAAGGCCGGGCTTAGCTCTTAAGGACTTTAAACAATAATAACTCGGCAACCAAGCACGATAGAATTAATCCGTTTTCAGATTTGAATTTGCCGTGCAATTCCGCGTCTAATGAGTCCTCGTTTGTCCCATTTGAAGCACTTTACAAAAAAGCTAGGGTTAAGGCCGGGCTTAGCTCTTAAGGACTTTAAACAATAATAACTCGGCAACCGAGCACGATAGAATTAATCCGTTTTCAGATTTGAATTTGCCGTGCAATTCCGCGTCTAATGAGTCCTCGTTTGCTCCATTTGAAGCACTTTTCAAAAACGCTAGGGTTAAGGCCGGGCTTAGCTCTTAAGGACTTTAAACAATAATAACTCGGCAACCAAGCACGATAGAATTAATCCGTTTTCAGATTTGAATTTGCCGTGCAATTCCGCGTCTAATGAGTCCTCGTTTGTCCCATTTGAAGCACTTTACAAAAAAGCTAGGGTTAAGGCCGGGCTTAGCTCTTAAGGACTTTAAACAATAACTCGGCAACCGAGCACGATAGAATTAATCCGTTTTCAGATTTGAATTTGCCGTGCAATTCCGCGTCTAATGAGTCCTCGTTTGCTCCATTTGAAGCACTTTTCAAAAACGCTAGGGTTAAGGCCGGGCTTAGCTCTTAAGGACTTTAAACAATAATAACTCGGCAACCAAGCACGATAGAATTAATCCGTTTTCAGATTTGAATTTGCCGTGCAATTCCGCGTCTAATGAGTCCTCGTTTGTCCCATTTGAAGCACTTTTCAAAAACGCTAGGGTTAAGGCCGGGCTTAGCTCTTAAGGACTTTAAACACTAATAACTCGGCAACCGAGCACGATAGAATTAATCCGTTTTCAGATTTGAATTTGCCGTGTACTTCCGCGTCTAATGAGTCCTCGTTTGTCCCATTTGAAGCACTTTTCAAAAACGCTAGGGTTAAGGCTGGGCTTAGCTCTTAAGGACTTTAAACAATAATAACTCGGCAACCGAGCACGATAGAATTAATCCGTTTTCAGATTTGAATTTGCCGTGCAATTCCGCGTCTAATGAGTCCTCGTTTGCTCCTTTTGAAGCACTTTTAAAAACCGCTAGGGTTAAGGCCGGGCTTAGCTCTTAAGGACTTTAAACAATAATAACTCGGCAACCAAGCACGATAGAATTAATCCGTTTTCAGATTTGAATTTGCCGTGCAATTCCGCGTCTAATGAGTCCTCGTTTGTCCCATTTGAAGCACTTTACAAAAAAGCTAGGGTTAAGGCCGGGCTTAGCTCTTAAGGACTTTAAACAATAATAACTCGGCAACCGAGCACGATAGAATTAATCCGTTTTCAGATTTGAATTTGCCGTGCAATTCCGCGTCTAATGAGTCCTCGTTTGTCCCATTTGAAGCACTTTTCAAAAACGCTAGGGTTAAGGCCGGGCTTAGCTCTTAAGGACTTTAAACACTAATAACTCGGCAACCGAGCACGATAGAATTAATCCGTTTTCAGATTTGAATTTGCCGTGTACTTCCGCGTCTAATGAGTCCTCGTTTGTCCCATTTGAAGCACTTTTCAAAAACGCTAGGGTTAAGGCTGGGCTTAGCTCTTAAGGACTTTAAACAATAATAACTCGGCAACCGAGCACGATAGAATTAATCCATTTTCAGATTTGAATTTGCCGTGCAATTCCGCGTCTAATGAGTCCTCGTTTGCTCCTTTTGAAGCACTTTTAAAAACCGCTAGGGTTAAGGCCGGGCTTAGCTCTTAAGGACTTTAAACAATAATAACTCGCAACCAAGCACGATAGAATTAATCCATTTTCAGATTTGAATTTGCCGTGCAATTCCGCGTCTAATGAGTCCTCGTTTGTCCCATTTGAAGCACTTTACAAAAAAGCTAGGGTTAAGGCCGGGCTTAGCTCTTAAGGACTTTAAACACTAATAACTCGGCAACCGAGCACGATAGAATTAATCCGTTTTCAGATTTGAATTTGCCGTGCAATTCCGCGTCTAATGAGTCCTCGTTTGCTCCATTTGAAGCACTTTTAAAAACCGCTAGTAATATGAAATTTGGCATGTGTCTGCCTTGGTTATGTACACAGGCCCTAATTCAAATGTTTGGCATACAGCCTTTCAAAACGATTTTTTAAAGAAAGAATTTTTTCGTTTTGTTATTTTCAACCCAAAGTGTATACTATTGAATCATGCATTCAAACAAAGGGGTGTCACATTTTTATATTTCACCCATACTATCGCTGAAATATGTTGTTTTTGGTCATTTCCTTCTTCTCCGGTCAAATCTTCATATATATCATTATGTATACTATGGAAAACTTCATTCTTCCCTGGGGTTGATCTTTTTTAATTCAATTTTGAACTGGGTTGATTATGCGCAAGTGTGTAATTTTCAGCGGATATTTTTTGACTGGTCTAGTTTACATGGAGATGGCACGGAATATCCCATTCTTGCAAGGGGAAAATTCTTTAATTATTCATTTCAATTTTGAGCTGGAATGATTATGAAAAAGTCCATTTGTTAGCAGAAGTGTATTTGTTAATTAATAAGTGGATATGGTTTGGGACTGGTCCATATTGTGTTGAGGTGCTACTGGAAGACTCCATTCCTGTATGGAGAGACTGATAATTGTTTTTAAACTCAATTTTGGACTGGGGTGATCCATTTTTTTAGTGGAAGTATTTTAGAATGGTCCATTGTTATTTTAGGAGAGTCCATTTTTTGCATGGCGAGGAGTATGGCTAAACATGCTGTATTTCCTCGCAAATGTTGCCTTTCTAGTTACAAGCTGTTTTCTGCATTTGTTCTAGCAAGGACATTATATAAATAGGGGGGGGTCTAGTTAATTGAGCTGTATACACAAGGTGTTTCATCGCATATGAATTCCCATTGTAGTTGCTTCAGATAATGGTACAACAAGCTCTTTTCTGCATTTCTGGTAGTTAGTCTATTGAGATGTATTATCTACAAGGACATGTTTACATTGAATCAAGGAGGTTTTATATCATATATGAAACCTCATTGGTTGAATACAGGAATAAAAGACCTGTTAGTCATGAAATCATATTTCGTCGTCGCCTCAATTCTTGTTTAACAAGACTTATGATCTCAAAATTTGAAAATATATGAATCTTGTTTTTTTTCGCCCTATCTCATTAATTTTGGGGTCTGCGGAGGATGTCATCCATAAAATGTACTTGCTGTGGCCTTAGCATACAGCCTTTCCAAACGATTTTTTAAATAAACAATTTTTTCGTTTCGTTATCTTCAACCAAAATGTATACTATTGAATCGTGCATTCAAACATAGGGGTGTCACATTTTTATATTTCACCCATACTATCGCTGAAATATGTTGTTTTTGGTCATTTCCTTCTTCTCCGGTCAAATCTTCATATATATCATTATGTATACTATGGAAAACTTCATTCTTACCTGGGGTTAATCTTTTTTAATTCAATTTTGAACAGGGTTGATTATGCGCAAGAGTGTAATTTTCAGCGGATATTTTTCGACTGGTCTAGTTTACATGGAGATGGCACGGAATATCCCATTCTTGCAAGGGGAGGATTCTTTAATTATTCATTTCAATTTTGAGCTGGAGTGATTCTGAAAAAGTCCATTTTGTTAGCAGAAGTGTATTTGTTGAAGTGGATATGGTTTTGGACTGGTCTATATTGTGTTGAGTGACTGCTACTGGAAGACTCCATCCCTGTATGGAGAGACTAATTGTTTTTAAACACAATTTTGGACTGGGGTGATCCATTTTTTTTAGTGGAAGTATTTTAGAATGGTCCATTGTTATTTTGGGACAGTCAATTTTTTGCATGGTATGGCTAAACATGCTGTATTTGCTCGCAAATGTTGCCTTTCTAGTTCATCTTCATTTCTTTCGCTTCAAATTCCATTTTACACCATATCTCATTTACCTCTTTCAAGCAGGCTATTGGTTTATCAAGTAGTTAATGTGTTTTGGTAACGTGTTCATCGTTTAGATTATGGTTTAGTGCATTAGCATAACCTAAAAAGCTGATGGATTGTCATGATCTTTGGTATGTGTTTTGAAACTGGGGTGTTTGACTTTGGCCTGGTTAATCCCCTTAATTGTCGGCATTGTAATTACATATCAGACACTTAAGCCTTTCTGGTGAAGCAGGAAGTATTGCATGGTACTATCCAGGCAATAGCCAGAAATGACTGTGTAATCTGCCCTAGTAAGATATAATAACGAGGGGAGAAGCACGCATTGTCCTGTCCTTGTAGCTATAATCGCCACAGTGTCAAGGTGCAGTAAGCGCAACCGCTATGGTTAGCAGGTAAACCTTGTTATATATTTTTTTTCGATGTAAAATATATTGATAATGCAAGCAAGTAACATGTCAGGACGCATGAAAATAATTTTTTTGTTCTTTCAATTCCTAATGTAACATTAAGTTAGTAAGTGCTACATGTTAAGTTCTCTGATAAATAATGTTCAATGGCGCTTCATATCTAATCACCTTCTTGATGAACTTGCTTGTATATTTGTATCTCACCCATAGCACACTTTTGGTTTTATGTTTTCATACTCGAAGTTGGAAATTCGTTGAGCGCTCTGCTCACTGTCGAAAACGTTCGTCACATATTTAATCGTTTTCAATTAAATTTCTTGGTTAACGGATTTTTATTTAAAAAAAAAAAAAAATTTTGGAAAAAAAAATTTATGAAAACAGATGGCTGGGCCAGCCTTCTGTTTTCATGATTTTTTTTTTTTTCTAAAATTTTTTTTTTTGGAAAATAAAAATCCGTTAACCAAGAAATTGAATTGGTGTGGCCTAAGTTAGTTAGATGAAATACATCTTTTTCATTTTTGTCACCTGACAATCACTGTCACCTGACACCGCACGCTGACAAAAATGAAAAAGATGTATTTCATCTAACTAACTTAGGCCACACCAATTCAATTTCTTGGTTAACGGATTTTTATTTTCCAAAAAAAAAAATTTTAGAAAAAAAAAAAAATCATGAAAACAGAAGGCTGGCCCAGCCATCTGTTTTCATAAATTTTTTTTTCCAAAATTTTTTTTTTTTTTTAAATAAAAATCCGTTAACCAAGAAATTAAATTGGTGTGGCCTTAACTACCGTATACGTACTATACGAGTAGAATGGAAAATAAGAAAATCAAAGCCAAATGAACATCAATTTCTTTCCGCTGTTGTTAACGTTGGTATATTGTACAGTAGAAGCCACTTAATTGCACCTCGGATAAACGCACCTTCCGTTTAATTGCACCGAATTCCAATATCCAAAACCGGTTCCCATTCACTGCATTGTTAGTGACTCCGCATATCTGCACCGCGCATGGTCGCCAATGCCGGATAACTGCACCAATTTTTTTCAAAAATCCTTGACAAGTTAACTGAAAAGGTTCGCTAAAATCGGCAAACGCGGTACAAATGAGCCGATACCTGCCGGTGTAAAGGCGCAATACCACCAATATGTTTAAAACTGTTTTGAGTAGCAAAAGAAGGCGGTCTCCATTGACAGTTATGTTGATAGGAATCGTATGGGAGGTCCCGGGCGGGTTACCCGTAATCAGTAACCAAGTTTTAATTTCAGTTCCTAGTTTCATGGCGGTACATGATTTACGTAAATCGACAACTGCACGCTACGTAATGTAACACAGAAACTGTTTTCCTATGAGTGGCATGACGATGTTTCAGAATGCCTCCCCTGTAACATTACGTGTGTTGTAATGCGGTAGATCGCAGGGAAAAATGAAAGAATGCAATATCAAAACAGGTTCGTAGTCGTCGTAGTCATTTCTTTATTTTCAGCAAGGGTTAACTCCAAGCAGATCTACATTGGGCGCGAAAATCGTATATGCTAGCTAAGAGAAGCTCCAGTCAGCCAGAGAAGCTCCAGTCACCCAGAGAAGCTCCGGAGCTTATCTGGCTGACTGGACCTTCTCTGGCTAGCATATACGATTTTCGCGCCCCGTGTAGATCTGCTTGAATATTAAGCAAGGGGTCAATAAATAAAGTTAATAACTGCATAATTTCGTCTGTTTTCCTTGTGCTAGTGTTTCTGACTAATAATACACCCCCTCTCCCATGGTGGTGCGGTCCAGCTGGGCATTTCGCATAATTGCACCAGCCGGATAATTGCACCAAAAACGCTGACAAATGGGTGGTGCAGTTAAGCGGATTCTACTGTATATTCAATATATAAGAAAAAATTGTTAATGACAGTTCTCTTTCCATTTCATTTCCAAGCACGAATGGGAATCTTTTGATGGTACTTGCACATATGTGTTGTATCTAAGTTGTTGTATCTAAGCATAAGCATGCCACATACTTAATCCTAAAGATCGATGGATTAAAACACTTCATACGTATCACAAATCATATCAAAGCAACATAGAAATAGTGATTATATTGTGTTCTGTAAACTTCTGTACATTCAAACTTAAGGTTTGTTATTCAATTCCTTCTGTTACACAGATATAGGTGCTCATGAGCTATCCGGTCACACCTCCTACACAGAAACTCCGACCTCAACGGGGAACATCGCTGGAGACCGACCACGGAAAAGGTGCATCGTTAGGAAGAGCAACTACCCTTATATAACATAATAGTATCCATCAGCTTTCCTATTACAAGTATGACTTTTCTTTACCATTTACAGGTTAGCCCATTACAAAACAAGTTGTTTTAACGTGGGCGAAAGACATGAGGGGGACAGGCTGGCAGCAGCAGCCGAGAGACACCTTGCTGGACAGAACTCCGTTGGGGCTGAAGTCGGGACCGTCTGACTAACAAGCTGTCTCGGTGTGGCCAAACAGGCCCACAGGGAAGTGCTTGATGTGCGTCTGCCATTTGGCAGACAGCTGGAAAAACTTCACTCCCGTCCAATCCGATCCATCGATGGTTACTGTGTAGGAAAGGACAGCCACATGTAGAGTGAACGACAGTCATGCCACAAACGGTGGAACCACATGATAGACAATTAGGTTGGAAACAAAATCTTGTATAATTAAGTTATAATCAATACACAAAACAACAGAAACCACAACAGATGACTTCACAGACTTTTACTACAGCATGAAAAAAGATAGTTTCGTGGTTGTGAACTTCCTTACTGCTCAGCCTCTGATCAGAAGAATTATTTTTGTGGGGATTCAATTCAAGGAACACAATGGAAACGCATATTAGTTGCATGATTTTCCAGCAACAAACACTTCAAGGTTTACAGCAATGCGCTTAAATCAAAATGCTTGCACAGTAGATACATGTACTTCTTGACAACAGAAACTAACAACGGAAACTCCTTTAACATTTGTGCTTTAGCAGCCGATGGCTTGTTATCTGTAGGATTTTCCTTTACGCACCTTTGAGGGGGCTGCTCTGGCTCTTTGACATACAGCTCAACCTGTTGACTGCCTTGATGGTTTGACTCTTTGACTCCGCCTCCTTATCCTTAGCCTTCTTGCCTATGCGCACTGCATTAAGATGATGAGTGGTTAGCTGGTAAGCTTCTGAGAAACACTTTGTTACATGTACATGCCTTACAGACCTGTAACGCCCCCCCCCCCCCACGGGAAGGCCGCTTCAGAAACGTGACATGACATCTGAGCCACCTTCCAAACCTTTGTTGCACTGGCACATTATCAGAACGTAATGCAACTACGTCATAAGATTTTGCAGCAACTATATGGAACGTATAAAGGGGATAGTATCCTTATAAACATGAACACAACCCAATATGTTTCAGTTCCAGTGACATGTACTGGGTACATGCTAGTTGCACTTAGTAGAACCACATGTCAGAGTCTAGCATAAGAATGCCTAACCACAGAAACTTGGAAATGGATAATTCAGTAATGAAAGAAAAAATCCTGTTGTAGACTCTGACATGAGGTGTGACAATATCACAAAGATTTGGAAAACATCTCAACAACAAAAAAACACAAATATTACACAGCAAACGGCAATGTTCATGAAATGATTGCACTATTCTTCCTTAAAAATAATGTCCAAATAACAGAAGAGCTGATAAGGGGTGGTTTCTCACTTTTCTGTTTCTTCTCCTTGGTGACCAGCACCATGGTGAGAGTACCGCTGGATCCCGACACGTCTCCGCTCACGGGCAGCCGGTTAACCTGTAGGATACGCAGGGAGGGAGGTTCAGTGTACACGAAATAACAGTCCTTAAAATCACATCTAGCCTACAGTTGTCTTACAATGAATAAAGCTATCTAAATCAAAATTTGTCAATGCTCTAGATAAACTACATTAAGTATATATTGATTATTGCTGCAACTGGAGATTTGCTGTACAAATATAACAAGTTTATTACAAGTTCTTGCCCGGAGGCTAATTGCAAGCACAATGTATATGTAACATGAAAAAAGGACGGACAGGCAATGCGTAACAATATAGCATGTGACAAGTCTAAATATTGATTGTTAATTCTAGCTTATTGGGTTTGACTTCTTTTTCCGAGAAGGTAGAAGACGAATGATTCCACTTCTTCTGTAATGTGCTGTGGTTTTGTAACTGACCACAAAAGGGTAACTTTATGAATGTGTGTGGCCAATACTACATGTAGTATCTTTAAGACAGACCTAATCTGGTCCCCATTACCTGTAGCCATCTGACCGATGTCTCGACCGTCTCTTTGGTCATCTCTTTCTTGTCCTTGTCCTTCTCCTTCCCACCTTCCCTGGGCGGACTGGACAGCCAGTAGTCAATCTGAAGGTCCAGGACCTCTGTTTGGGAGGAGGGGCTGGTGGGAGGGACTCCCTGGAGTTAAAACACTGTCAGATGTACATACAGCAACAATCACAATCACATCCCTCAGCCTGCAGTTTGGTTCATCTCCACTAGGGAGCGCTATTGCAGAGCAGAGTGAAGGTCTTGTGCTATGTCTATACCCCTTTAAGGTTGTGTCTGCAGGTTTTGTGCCCCTTTTTTCAGTGTTAAACTCTACAAATTGGACAAAGAATTGGTTTTTCAACATCTTCCATGTATCTCTTCCCTCAACAAACCATTCTTGGAACTTAGCCATCTCCAGTTTTCTGCTTGGAACAAAATAGTAACAATTTTCTTTGGTCTGAGTGTCTTTGGACACAAACATGAAAATCTAAATGTACTCTGACAGGACACTGTGAGAGGAGCAGACACTAGAGATCTGGAACCTACTAGATTAACTGTGGGTTGTTAGGCTGTGCAACAAGGAGAGACAGGCTGTTAGTATGGTGGAGGTCACCTCAGATCAGTGCCTATCCTATCACAGTGTTTTTTTTATACAATAAATGTAATTACCTGACCTGTGTTTTCCCCTACACAGCCATTACAGCTTATATGATTGGCTACAGATATAGTTTTGGGTGTGTCTGTTTGTCTGTTTGTGTTTCCGCACTACTGTAGTCAGCATAACTCAAGAACCTCTTGATGGATTACGATGATATTTGGTATGTGGGCAGGTGTTGTGAAGCCAAAGTTCAAGGTCGATTTTTGGCCCCCTGGTACGTGACCTTGGTACTGCAGCAGAACTTCCGTTTTTGTATCTTTTGACCTGGACGTGCTATGGTCTTGATTTTTGGGTGGCAGATAGCTTGTGATGTAATAAAGAAGTGGTGTAGGTTTGGGCCCCCTAACAGCTTGCTCTGGAACTGCAGGGGCGTTATTGTGAAAATATTCTAAGGAGAACAAGAGTTCCACGACCTCATATCTCCATGAACAATTCTATTCATGCAAATGACTTACACATTTGCATAATATATGCTTGGTCATAAACACCTTTATCTAACTTACACATGTTGCAATATTGACAGTGCTATAATTTTCCAATTAAATTAATTATGGTGTTTTTGCATTAATTATGCAGATTAGGAATTAAATTGCATAATTGGTACCTGTTGATGCTCCACTTTCCATAAACTAACATGTTACATGTATTTGAGTCTGATAATGGAAAACACTGCAAATATAGATTTTCCTCATTAGCTATGCAAATTAAGTCACAATTAGCATAGTTTACACTTCATTATATATGTCTCTGTCTAAGCTACCTGCATACTAAGTATCATATTGACAGTCCTATAATTTTCTAATTAGATGAGATATGGCGCTTTTGCATTAACTATGCAAATTATGAATTTGTTTGCATAATTGGTATCTGTTGATGATCCACTTTCCATAAACTGCATACGTTACATGTACTGTAAGTGTACTTAAATCCGCGGTATAATTAGATTCGCGGAATCCGCGGACACCTTTGCGCCGCGAATCAATTTCCCCGCGGATATGTTTATCGTATTTTTGCCCCCCTCCCCACATTTACGAGTGAGCTCGACTTCAGGGAAAAGCGACACATAAACAATGCACGCGATTGTGCAAAACATGACAAGCTTTTACACAGTACATACGAGTTAGCAAGTGATTATTACATATGATTCGCAGGAGTTTGGCCGAGCGGCGTCGCTACTCGTATACTCCCGATCGCTACACACAGAGTAATTTACCGAGAAATCAGAAAATAACTATCGAGATACACGCCACAATTTTGGCTTTGCATTGTTGTTACGGGCGTGGGGACGCTGTTTACCGGCGTACAATCACGCTCTTTTGTTTCCTGCTATTGTTATGCTTGCAAACCATCGATATCGGTGCCTTTGACATACGTTGATCTCATTAAAAACCTGTTTTTCAAGAAAGCCAGCAAAAATACGTAAGGAAAAAAAAAAGATTTTCGCCCGAGCATTTGAGTCCCTACGCTGTGATTTGCCGCCATTCGCAGCCATTTGTGGTCGTATTCGGTGGAGAATCTATTCCTTTAATTTTCTTCCCGTGGAAATTCTGCTTAGGTAGCGTAGATACGCCGCGATTTTACTTCAAAATACAGCGCGCTAGCGGCAAGGGCCTGACTGGGCCGCCATCTTTGTTTACTCTTGTTTACCGCCTGTTCTAAGCGCTGATCGGTTCGCGTCAGAAAAAGTTTGCACTGATTGGTTGACTGCAAGATTTCACGTGATCACAGGGCGGGAATTCCCCATCACAGTTTCGGCGTGGACCGCATTTTGTGACGATTTTGAAGCAGTTTTGTAGCGACCTTCGTAACATTTTTGATTTTTAAAAATTAACCAAACATTTTCTGATGGCAGTATTCAGTAAATTTTTTTCTACTCATCGCCCAGCGTGAATTTAGAACCACCGCAGATTCTCCATTTGCCCGAAACCGCGGATTTTAGGCCCCGCGGATCTAAGTAGACTTACAGTATTTGAGTCTGATAATGGAAAACACCGCAAATATAGATTTTCCTCATTAGCTATGCAAATTAAGTCCCAATCAGCATAATTTGCACTTCATTTTGTATATCTCTATCTAAGCATACTAGATATCATGGAAATCCGTTGTTCCTTTGTTCAGTAATTCTCCTTAGGCAATTTTTTCACAAAAACGCCCCTGCAGTTCCAGAGGAAGCTGCTAGAGGGTCCAAACCTACACCACTTCTTAATTACATCACGTCACAGGAACGGACAGCCGTTGAAACGGACATTTCTGACGGCGTCCCAGGTGTTTAGGGCGTCCCAGGACGTTTTTGCCCTTTGTTAAAGCGTCCGCTATTCCCATTTACGGTCAGGGACAGACAGCCATCCCAAACGGATAGGCGTCCAAAGTGGCCGTTTAAAACGGCGTTTTTCCCGTCGGTGACGCTTTCATTTTCACAGAGGATACCATCATTAAACTTTTCAACAGAAACCTTCAAAAACACTGTTTGATGTGTGACAAGAAGTGCTTGCAGTTCACTTATTCACATGTTTGTTGAATTCACTTTCAGCATCTTTTACAAATCAGAATTTACCTTTGGTTATGAATTTGAGTTCATTCCTATGATTAGATCAGATGCTCAAACTTTAATTTTTTTTTTAATCAGCATGCATCAAAAGTTACTGACAGAAAACAATGGAAAGTGAGAACATGATGGAGACACATGTACATGCACAACAGTCTCACCAACCTCTGTGGCAATTGGCCTGGACTTCCCAAAGCGGCGGTAGGGGGCGTTGCTGTCTGGCCTGATGCGTCCATGTCCATCGACACCGACAGGTTGGCCGACTCGCTGCTGCCAACTCTTACGTCCTAAAAAACATACAAACATGTAATAAAGGCCATTTGTTCAAGAAATGTCGAGATATTACATTGTACATATTAACAGGATTCTTTTGGAGCTACAAATGTATATTTTGGTGCAGTGTCTGATGACAATCTTTCCATCATCTATCATTTGAAGGGCATTAGTTTTGCAAAGGGATTTCATCATATCACTTACAGTATATCAATGTTTACTGTAAGTGATATCCTGCTGATATCCATGTTCAACAAAACTCTTGAGCTAGACCATCTAACATGTTGACTGTCATCCCAGTCTGTAATATTATTTGAAGTCACTGTAACAACTTGAAGATAAGTTAAGAATGGTTTACCCCAACAAACGGTATAAAGGTCTGTGAGGACTTCTTGTCAGTGACCTTGGCCTTGTAGGTGAGCATGGCCTCGGCGATGGGCAGCTGGTGGGTCACGTTAGCCGACAGGACAAAGGAACTGATCTTCCCGATCACATCCTGGTAGTCTGGAACATGCATGGTGGACATACATGATATAAGTCTATAGTAGAACACTCAGTTAAGTCTCTACAGAACTATACAAAATGGCTGATACCCTGGGTTAAAGGCACCCAGAGCATTTTATGTGGCTTGAAAACTAGAAATATTCTAGCTGCTGTAATCTTTATGAAATTGACATTTGATACCACTGTTAACCACATTTGCGTGATAATGACATGTTAAAAGCTCTCAAAAGCTGCGCGAAAATAAGCTACACAATGTAGTTATACCTCTGTCAAAACAGTGCTAGTAGGACAGGCAGGGTATGTATATCTGGGACAGATTTCTCCCTGCATTGCCTCCATGAATGCAAGGGAAAAAACGAAATGAAAAAGAAAACATCTCGGCCGCCACTCAAGGAGACGGGGCTTATGTAACACATTGCCAACTACACTCCGCTACAAGTCAGCTAGTGCAGAGTACCGTCTCTTTTGTACTTGTGTGCGATTTTGGTGTTCGACTGGAACGGTCCATTCTCTGCATGTTCCAGCGACGTGACTTCACATTCCAAAAAGAAAATGGATGACAGCGATAGCGCTGACAGCGCTTGGATTTTCTATCAGTGCTCACCACACAACGACATCGCATCTTTATTCTTTGAATGTCGATATGCATTGGTATAATCTTATTGAAACTTAATATGTGTAGAAATGACTAAAAATGTGAGTTTTTTTATTCGAGTTTGAAGCCACATAAAATGCTCTGGGTGCCTTTAACATTCAGCACATACATGTACAATGTACAAGTCATGTAAGTCAGTGCTAACACAAATGTTTCATTGTTCAAAGATAAAACTGAACTGAACTGACATAGAGAGTTACACATCTCACATGTGCATTTGTAAGTATGGTATTGGAAAGCAACTTCTTAAGCCAGGATTTACAGTCAAACCTGCCCAAGGAGACCACCCGGGGGACCGAGCAAAAACGGTCGCCATGGACAGGTGGCCGCCCTTAAGAGATTCCACTCAAATGTTTCCAGGTCGAGGTTTTCAAATACAGTAAGTAAACGGATGGAAAATTATGTGATTTTAGACAGCATGACCCCCACCAGGTTCAATTCTCATTGACAGAAAGATCCTACAAAAATTACATGTTCCATTATCGTTGTAATATTTGCATACCGTTACATCGTGTACAAATTTTCGTCATAATTTTGACTACGAAACAAAGTTTGCCTCAATGATCTCGCAGCATCCTCCCTCATTCGCACGTTCACATTAAATAGTACACACACAAACGCACATCATCGAAGTTTTAAGGCCTAAGACAAATCCCTAGAAAACATCTGCTGACCCCAGCCTTTTATGGGGCGCCGACCGCTGGATAAAAGATAAAAGGGGCAAAAAAATTTTGATCTGACGACTGAAGAGTGAAAATGGAATGGTGTGATTTCGTCGTGCCGCGACACACCGCCAAGCTCTGTGCGACCGCATCGAAAGGTAAGTCAGTGCAGCAGAACGCACAGCGTCCAATAAAGGACATAAAGGTTTGTGAGATTCATGGAAATAAAAAGAAAATAAGAATAATTTATTAATTTTCATCAATAACGAGAGTATTCTAAACGTTCATACACAGAAGCGTTGTGTTTAGAAAGGTCAGGGGTATGCCAAATCCGGGCCCCATCATAACCAAGATGGCGTCGGGGACAAAAGGAACAACATGGCTTGCCCGATGTTTTGCCCGCCGTGAAGTCATTTTTTGGCGGAATGTAGTAAGACACAGACACATTTTTGTTGAAAATACAAGGAATAGATAGTAATTTCTGTGAAATCTGACTTTTTGACGCCGTGTACTACATCTCGGTTACGGCGCGGCCCGGATTTGGCGTACCGCTGACCTTTCTAAAACACGATGCTTTTGTGTACAGTCAAACCTGCCCAAGGCGACCACCCGGCGGACCGAGCGAAATCGGTCGCGATGGACAGGTGGTCGCCATGAAGAGGATTCCACTCACATGTTTCCAGGGCGAGGTTTTCAAATACAGTACGTAAATGGATGAAAAATTATGTGAATTTAGACAGCATGACCCCCACCAGGTTCAATTCTTATTGACAGAAAGATCCTACAAAAATAAAATTTTCCGTTATCGTTGTAATAATTGTATACCGCTACATCGTGTACAAATTTTCGTCATAATTTTGCGTACAAAACAATGGTTGCCACGATGATCTCGCAGCGCCTTCCCGCATTCACACGTTACATTAATAGTACACACTCACACACACGCACATCATCGAAGTTTTAAGGCCTAAGACAAATCCCTAGAAAACACCTGCTGGTCCCAGCCTTTTTTGGGGCGCCGACCGCTGGATAAAAGGGTCAAAAAGTTTTCGATCTGACAACTAAAGATGAAAACAGAACGGTGTGATTTCGTCGCGCTGCGCCGCCAAGCTCTGTGCGACCGCATCGAAAGGTACATGTATGAGTCAGTGCAGCAGAACGCACAGCGTCCAATAAAGGTTTGTGAGATTCATGGAAATAAAATAAGAATATTAATTTTCATCAATAACTAGAGTTTCGTAAATGTTCATACACAAAAGCATCGTGTTTTAGAAAGGTCAGCGGTACGCCAAATCCGGGCCACGCCAAATCCAAGATGGCGTCGGGACCAAGAAACAACATTTCTCGCCCGATGTTTTGCCCGCCGCGAAGTCATTTTTCGGCGGAATTTAGTAAGATACAGACACATTTTTGTTGAAAATACAAGAAATAGATAATAATTTTTGTGAAATCTGACTTGCACTACGTATTCGTTTTGAAAATTGAGTTTAAACCGAACTTAGTTTTTCGGTAAACTATAAGATAACGATAGGCACAACAACATCACAAACATTTGTCTTAACAATTTGTTTATGAAGGGGGGGCGTTTTATTAAAACACTTCATGGAGGAATCGATGCTATAACATTGCTATTCCATATATTTTGTCCTTATTTTTGTCCTTCAAAGTCTTGAAAACATTTCCGTGAAATCCGACAACAAAATGATCCGATGTCACCACACGCTTGAAAATTAGGCGACCGCCATGAGCAGGGATTGTGCTCTGTGCGGTCCCAATTCGTGGCGGTCGCGGTCGCGTTGGACGGGTGGTCGCCTTGGGCAGGCAGCTTAATGCTTGTGCCTATGGGGAAAATTTTCGGGACCGAGAAAAAGCGGTCGACATGGCCAGGTGGTCGCGTTGAAAAGGTGGTCGCCTAGGCAGGTTTGACTGTATGAACATTTAGAATACTCTCGTTATTTATGAAGATTTAATATTTCTATTTTCTTTTTATTCCATGAATCTCTCAGACCTTTACGTCCTTTATTGGACGCTGTGCGTTCTGCTGCACTGACTTACCTTTCGATGCGGTCGCACAGAGCTTGGCGGTGTGGCGCGGCACGACGAAATTACACCGTTCCGTTTTCACTCTTCAGTCGTCAGATCGAAAACTTTTTGCCCCCTTTATCCAGCGGTCGGCCCCCAAAAAAGGCTGGAGTCGGCAGGTGTTTTCTAGGGATTTGTCTTAGGTCTTAACACTTTGATGATCTGCATGTGTGTGTGTACTATTTAACGTAACGTGTGAATGCGGAAGGGCGCTGCGAGATCGAGGCAAACATTGTTTTGTAGTCAAAATTTTGACGAAAATTTGTACACGATATACAACGGTATACAAATATTACAACGATAACGGCAAAAATGTCATTTTTGTAGGATCTTTCTGTCAACTTGGCCATTGCCGGTGCAATGGCCAAGTTGGTAGAGTGCTCGCCTTGCACACGGTAGGTCGTGAGTTCGAACCCCGGCCGGGTCATACCAAAGACTTTAAAAATGGTACATACTGCTTTCTCTGCTTAGCACTCAGCATTTGAGAAAGAGTATGGAAGTTAAACACACATCACTACCAGCGGACCAGCCCCCTGCTGTAGTGACTTGCACAAATGTGTGTGGCCCAAGGGCTATATAAATGGAGATGGGCGCCACCCCTATGCGTCTTTTCAAGACGCCCGGGTCACTTTAACTTTCTGTCAATGAGAATTGAACCTGGTGAGGGTCATGCTGTCTAAAATCACATAATTTTCCATCCATTTACGTACTGTATTATGAAAACCTCGACCTGGAAACATGTGAGTGGAATCCTCTTCATGGCGACCACCTGTCCATGGCGACCGTTTTTGCTCGGTCCCCCGGGTGGTTGCCTTGGACAGGTTTGACTGTATATATTTGAGGGACTCACCTAGCTGTGTTGATGAGTCAGGCTTTTCAAAGGCCTCTTTCCACGTCTGGTCGTTGAAGGTGGCGTTATACTTGCTGTCTATTGAAGCAAGGTACCTGACAAGGGCATGGCCTCCTGAAATATGTGTGGGCGGAAAAGAAATCATTATATTTGGGATGATAACATTGAGTCTTAAGCTACATGTAACAAGAGGTCTAAGGTCTTGAGATCATTTGATGTAAGATATAATTGCTATGCTTTTATGATGCACCTTTGCTTGGATCCATTCAGCATGAACTTAAAAGTTTTTTTTGCTACCAGAAATATATCAATTATCATACACAGATAAAGTATGTAGAAGTACCAGTATACACATGTCAATAATTCTTTTGGTTATCTAATGAGAATGAATCCAAGATCAAATTTGGATAGAAACTTACATGTATGCTGCTAAATCGGACATAAAATGGTGTATGAAATGGAAAAAGTTTTGAAAAAGGCACGTGCTGATTTACCTAGAGGGACGATGTAGAACTTGATGTGGTTCTGCCAGTCGGGCGGCTTCTGTGAGAACTGGTCGACGTACACCTTGAGGATTGCGTGGACGTAACTCTCTCCACCAACCAGCACCACTCTGATGGGCGTGGGCTGTTGGGAGTTGAAGTTACAGCTGAGGAAACATGGCGCTTGATGTTAGATGCAATTTTCTTTTAGAAAAATCTGTATTGTTCAATTTGGTTAAAAAAAGACCCATCCCTCCATCCATGCAAGGATGAAATTTTTTTGGTTGGGATGGGAAAACATTTCACCACATCTGTCCAAAAACTTCATGATATGAAACTGAATGGAAATACATAATTTAAAACTGAACATCAAAAAGCAACAACATGGGATCTCAAACAATGAGGGGGGCTGAAAAAAATATGATGCTAGAGACAGCCTATTACTGAAGGATACAATCATGCTAATTATGAGAAACAGTAACTGTTAAAATGAAAGAACACGAAGTCAGACTCACAACTTCTTCATCTTGTCCACCAGGAATGAGAAGGTAGCGTTGACGTCATCCTCTGAGGACGTACACACCACTCTGTGGTGCAGCTCCTGGAGCTTCTGGGCTAGAAGTTGGGTCTGGAGGGGGAGGGGGGCAGACAATGTACACTCAGTCTGGTGAACTGTAACTCGGAACCCTTCATTATATGAATATCACAGGTTCAGAATGGTTAAATGGATGGATGGATGGACAGAGGGATAGAAACATTTACCCAATAGCTATTCATTCAATCGATTATTTAACCAACCAATCAATCAATCAATTGGTCAGCTCAATTGATCAATAACTTCATGTTTTTATCATAAGAGAGCACTCATCTGCTATGCAGAAAAATTGTTTGAAAATTAAAAGTGTGCCTAAAAAACAAATAAAGAACAGGTGGTAGTTAAGTAAAAAAATCTTAGTTTGACCCATGATGAATAAATTCGCATATCTAATTACCTGTGCCTGCCACTCTCCAGTGTTGACCAGCACCAGGTCAGGGATTTGTTTCATTTGTTTCAAGCCCTTGAGCTGGTGGTACAGCAACTCCTGGGGGAGCCGGAAGGAAGAAATCGGTCACATTTCAACGAAATACCTGACAGAACCAACAGGTCCCGGGCTAAGGCAGGCAGGCCTCCAGCCTGGCACGGAACGACTCAACGGTGGGAGCCGTCGCAACCGTGCAAGGCAGGGTATTCCACTGTGGGATGGTACGGGGAAAGAAAGAGTGTTTATATGTGTCGGTTCTAGCGTGGATGGTGTAAAACTTGAGGTCGTGGCTCCCCCGGGTGCACCCCTGGGCTGGTTTCAGCAAATTGTAAGTGTCTATATTAAAATGTGGTTATTAACAAGTTTGTAAAAGAAGGTGAGACGGGCGTTCCTCCTCCTTTCAGAGAGAAGGGGCCACTGCAGAGCATTTGTGTCACGCTGCTAGTCCACCGGAAGTCATTTTAATATAGGGTCACACGGGCGGCCCTGCGCTGGACGGCCTCCACCGCCTGTATCCCTTTGCTGGTGTACGGGTCCCGGACGATGGCACTATATTCCAAGTGATGAGGCCACACCAGTGCTTTGTAGCAAGTGGCCTTGACCCTAGATGGACAATGGGTCAAATTGTGCCACATGACCCCTACAGGCTTTGCTAGTGGCGTGGTTGATATGGGTGTCCCACCGCAAATCGTTGGACAGTTGTACTCCAAGATAGGGGTGGGACTTAACACCGGTAAGGGCTTCTCCACAGAGGGAGTACTGGGTTAGGGTGGGGTGCTTTTTACAGGTGATATGAAGGATGTGACATTTAGAGGGGTTGAACGACATGAGCCAACAATTTTGCCATTCTGATAATGCATCGAGATCAGACTGTAGAGATTGAGCGTCAGAAGGCTTGCTGATGGTTTGATAAATCAAGCAAATAATCGAACGTGTGAATCCACGGAGTTGGGCAGGTCATTAATGTACAGTAGGGAATGTGCTTTGGCATTAGCCTCTACCAGGCTCCCCGGATGGCTAGAAAAATATTATAATAAGTTAAAATTGGCCGAATAGAGTGAATAGTATGCAAAGGTAGTCGGGTACGGAGAGAGGGTCCAATATGCCATCCAGCTGCAAACTGTACCCCTAAAGCAGACTAACTCCTGACTTTCATGTTTTTCTGTCTATTTGGCCAAATTCTACTCTTTCCAGCTGCATCTGGAGCCTTAGTGGTAGAGGCTACATGTACTTTGGCATCACAAATCAGTACCTCATTCTTCAGGTACTTCCGGTAGTGCTTCCGCATGCTTTCTGCAGAATGTCTGGTCACCTGAAGTAGACATATTTACGAGGGTGATCAATAAGTCCTCTGCCTCATTCAGAAATAAGGTTCACATCTCAAATTTTTGGCCATTATTATGTAGTATAACATCTCTTAGCAATATCCACCAAACATCAAATTATTGTGGTCAACACTTATTAGTCGACGTCCATTAGAAAACTAGAAGCAAGTGACGAGACAAAACAAGGGTGAACTGTGATTAGAGCTGTGTGGGTCGAGTTCCTCATGCCATGAATCGGCATAAAATATTCGAAGACATTGTCAAAATATCTGATGTAGATTCCCTTCTTATTTCAACTAAAAAGAATTGGGTATCCGACTTTTGGCAACTTGACTCGCACACCTCAGGTCACAGCTCATGTCCATGCTTTTACCCTGCTACCTAACTTAACGCTACTGGGTGTCGTCTGCAATGTAATGATCACAACGATTCGATTCAAAATTTTGAATTTTGTAGACATTCAAAAAAGACTTTGCAATCATTCCCCAAAATCTGAGTTTTACACATTATTTCTGGGTGATACTAATTGATCACCCCTCATATTTATATGACAAGTGTCACCTGTCATTAGGTTTGGGGTGTAGGCCCAGGGACAGCCGTCTACATGGTGCAGAGGCCAGGAGGAATGCACAATGTCATGTAAATCAATGTGACACGGGCAGCATAGATCTGTGCTTATTGATCACCACTAAAAGTTGGGCCCATATCTAATTTTCAGATTCATATCAGATTCTGATATCACGGCTTTTATGCACTGTTCAATGGCATGTTCAAGTGGCATATCAGACCCTCGTTACAGAGAAAAGATTTTTTTTCGTAAGTGGACAACACTGTACCTTGAACATCTCCAATTCCTTCCAGATATGTCTGGATCCTGGATTTTCTTTGATATATTTCAAAATGTTCATCTCTTCACTACGAAGAAATCGCTGACGACTGAAAACAGAACGGTTATTGTAATGGAACACTTAACAAAACAGTAATGAAACAGTTAGCAAAACAGTAGCATATCAGTAATGATTTTTCCATGGACATGGATATATCCATTTACAAGTGCTTGGCCCCCCCCTCCCCCATTTGCAGGTGCATCTGCTTGTGAATAACGAACTTTGTTGTACAGTAATTTACCAACTTCATCAAATTATTGATGGAAATAATAAAACAGCTTATAGCGGTGAGAAGCAGTACTCCAGTCAGAAGCTCTGAAGAAGGTGTCTGACAGACACCAAAACATTAGCAGGTGAGATTACCTGGTTGCACATGTGTAAAAAGAATCTTCTATATCCAGGAACAAAACAGTTATGAAACAGTTAGCAGTATTATAGGGACTCTCTCAGCACAGTCAGATTAGTGGCTATCATCATGATGGCAGCTTCGATATAAGAAACAGCAGATAGAGTATTGTACTAAACTGTCCAATATATATTATATAAATATAAAATATATATAAAGCACATTGCAGGTTATGACAAAAAAATCAGCATATTAGGCAAAGAGATGAGATGGGAACGGATTTTCTGTGAGAAAACATGCGTGTTCACATGAAATATTGCAAAATAATAATAAACAAGGGTGAAGAATAAATTTACAAGGTTGATAGGGTGGCAAATAAAACATAAAATCTTAACTTTAAGACTTACATTGAAAACTAGAAATTCTTAAATCCCCTGAGAATATGCTGATTTACATAACATCATGTACACAGATTCAAGTTTTTTTGCTGGTGAAACCATTAGTGAAAAAAATTGAAATTTGTGCCTGGAAAATTTGTGCTTGAAAAATTTACAGAAATTTTGATTGGTGCAATTCCAGCTGATTCAGACATCACCCTCCAATGACCAATAATTTTGTCCACAGAGAGCTTCATCCTTACCTTGCTCTGATGGTCTGCTGGGAGGCGGAGGTGGGCGTCGCCGTCTCGCTGCTGCCAACTCTTACGTCCTAAAAAACACACAAACATGTAATGAGGCCCATTTGTTCAAGAAATGTCAAGATATTACATTGTACATTACAGGATTCTTTTGGAGCTACAAGACTAGTGTATATTTTGGTGCAGTTTCTGATGACATCTTTCCATCATCTATCATTTGAAGGGCATTAGTTTTGCAAAGTAACTTCAAATAATATTACAGACTGGGATGACAGTCAACATGTTAGATGGTCTAGCTCAAGAGTTTTGTTGAACATCAGGATATCAGCAGGAAGATTCAGTCAAACATTGATATAACAAACAGTTTCATTAAACAGGTGGAGAAAAACTTACAGACCATGCATTTTCTTTTTTGGGATTGTACAATATCTACCGGGGAGGAAGGGACAGTCGTCTGGGGGGAGGGCCTAGGAGAAAAATTTTGGCCTGGGGGGAGGGCCTAGAAAAAAATATTTGGCAAGGGGGGAGGGCCTAGGAAAAAAATTGATCTCTTTCAAAACCTTCAAACACATATTACCTAAATGTCTAAAAATGGGCACCGAGCCACTCAGAAAACCCCAATGTTTTCGACTAAGGAGCGGAGCTTGCGCACGGATACAAATTATGGTAAGGAGTTTGGTTGAAATAAGAAAGGCGGTGTTATGTTGAAGTCTGATTCAGATATCTTGATATCCATGGTGGATAGATATAATGATGAAATGTCCTTTATAGATATATTAATATGTAAAACTAACTTGGGTTGCAACTCTCTAAAAATCATGTGCCGAGCGGCGTTCGGCTGAGCGTTTCCGCCAGACTGCGACTGAGAGGCTGTCCACTTGGGGAGGGCCATACCACGAAAATTAAATGACCAGTTAAAATAACTGAATGTTGCCATCAGAAAAGACTTCATTTTTCAAAATCAATATGTTACGAAAGTTGCTACAAAACTGCTTCAATCGTCACAAAATGCGATCTATATGGACCAGATACTCCGGACCCCGGGACTTTGAGGGGGAATTCCCGCAACGTTAAATCTTGCAATCAACCAATCAAAGCACGGGTTACCTACGGTTAGCCAATCAGCGTTTAGAACAAGCGGTGAGTTTGCGGACTAATGAGCTAAAAACATGACGCCTGGTTGCCAGCAAGCGTCATAACTTTTGTGAAGTTATAGCGAAAAATATGATTTATCTACGCTTAGAGCTACAGTATCGGGTACAATCAATTAGGTACAGGTCCAAAATACCTGACCCTGCTGTATTTGTACTGGACCTGACTCAGGGGATGGCCACTTTGACAGATAAAATTACTATGAAATTACCGTGGCAGTGCTCTAAAGCCACTCTAAAGCACAGAAAACACATTTGCATGGCTGGAGTCAAATTTGCATCTGTGTTTT
This sequence comes from Branchiostoma lanceolatum, assembly GCA_035149815.1. NCBI lineage: Eukaryota > Metazoa > Chordata > Leptocardii > Amphioxiformes > Branchiostomatidae > Branchiostoma > Branchiostoma lanceolatum. The sequence goes on along the minus strand of CM068869.1, from coordinate 11,864,829 downwards.
CATAAAAATAATACCCAGCACAATCAAATATTATGTTTTTACCAGTTCAAACATGCTTTTGTCCTTATTGAAAATCTAGCATTTTTCGAACAAGTAGTTTAGGTACAGGTTGAAGTCCGGACCTGTACCTTAACCCGTGTACCTGTACCTAAAATCTGTTTAGGTACACAGCTCTACCTACGCTACATACGCAGGAAAAGAATTCAAAGGAATATATTTTGTGTCGTATACGGCCAGAAATGATTGCGAATCGCAGCAAATCACGGCTCAGGGGCTGAAATGCGCGGGTGAAAATCTTGTTTTTGTTTAAGTTTTTCCTTGGGTTTTTTTTGGATGACTTTCTTCGATTAAGTCTTGAAAAACTGGTTTTTAATGACATTAATGACATTGTATGTCAACGGCACCTATATCAATTCATCATGAGCATAACAATAGCAACAAACAAAAGAGTGTGGATGTTGAACGGCATACGGCGACGTCTTCATTTCTCGGCAAAAGTTTGTCAAATTTTTTTTAGGACGGCCTCTGTCTGAATTCAGGTTAGGTACAGGTCCAAAATACCAGATCATGAAGTATGGTACTGTACCGACATAGATTTACACCAAATATGTGCTTATTTTGTGACTGATCTCCTGACCTCATGCACCACTAAACGTGACCAAAGTGGCACCTTGGAACAGGGTAACTAATATGCAATAGATGTGGCTCATGGCTCATGTTACAGCCTAAGCGCTTACCAAGGAAAATTCCCTCTATTAATCTGATTGTAATGACAAATTTTAATTAAGGCAACGCTTGTTAGATAATGTAGACAAACTGAGGACCCAATATGATAATGCAGGTCAGAGGTTTTTCTAGAAAAATTGAACAAGAGGGAGCACACACAGACCATGGAGCAAATTCTATGTATTTATGGAAGAATCAATCGCTGAGTGAAGGCTGTATGCTGGGAATCAAGCTAAAATCTGAATTCGACAAGGGGCACTGGGCTGAAACAAGAGGGCGCAGCACCCCTCTTTCCTGATTTAGATGTCGAATTCCTGCAGGTTATTTGATTATGGGTGATTTTAACCGTATTGACATATTTGAGGTGTGCTCTGGCAACGGCCTTCAGCAAATTGTTAACGTCCCAACTACATGTAGATCTGAGGCTACTCTTGACCTCATAATCACAAACCTTAATGTGTTCTGCCACCCTCCCATCGCAACCTCACCATTGGGGATTGGTGGTCACAATGTCATTCTACTGAATCCCAAGTACCAGGTGGTCGTGAACAAGACCTCAAAGCGTGATTAATTACCTTCGCCGAGAAGGTTATGCAGAGGGTAGCGTTAATGTGTTTGTGTGTGTGTGTGTGTGTGTGTGTTTGTAACCAATGGCATAACTCAAGAAGGCTTGGATGGATTGTTTTGATATTTGGTAGGTGGGTAGGACATGGAAATGATTTTGGGTGCCCTAGCGGCTTGTTACGGTACTGCAGCGGAACTTCCTGTTTTGATATCTCGTGTTCTGGACATGCTATGGTCCTGATTTTTGAGTGGTAGATAGGTCTTTGGACAGAGAGTAAGTGGTATAGGTTTTGGCCCCCTAGCGGCTTTTTTGGAACTGCAGGAGCAGGTTTTGCTTCAGAAAGGGAATAACTCAAGAAGGGCTTGATGGATGGTCATGATTTTTGGTAAGTAGATAACTTGAGTGATGATGTACATGATTAGATACTTATTATGCAAATCAGCATGTAATTTGCATAATTAATGAGGAAAGTTTATACAGCCGCCAAATTCCAAGATAGGACTCTCAAACATGTGACATATGGTTCCGGGTCGGAGTTCAATTGTGACCGGGGGTTGGGTAATGACCCGGTAATCTGCCGGAAGTGCGTGGTCGTCACCCTGATTTCTGCCCGAGATTGCTTGGTGATGGTTTTAGCTGTGCATGAATATTTTAACACCAGTCACTTGAGATTTAGACAGACACTAGCCTTTTGGAAATTCAAGCAAAGTTGATGTTCTACCTTCAAGTAAGACATCAGTGCGTAGCTCTTAGTCTACTGAGTATAGTGATATGAAAATCATTATTCTGCAATGTTCACAACTTATGATATCATTGATGATAAATGCAAGAAAACTGCGGGAAATTGAAGCACCCCGCTTTCTTTTTTGGTCATCCCGAGGTGTGAAACTACAGCCCCGCAAGGAAGAATGCTTCTTCCCGCAAGGAAGAATGCTTCTCCCCGCCGGCCTACTGTTCTTCCCCCCCGGGAAAAAATGGCAAAAACTATGGAACCCGACGGGTTTGGACAAGCCCCGGGGAAGAAGAATTCAGGTCCGAGAGGTGAGAAAGGTGTTTGAAACAGTCAGTACAAACCTCCTTGGTATAAGCATTCTGAAAATGGCCACCTCTTCTCATCCTGAAGCAGCCCAACTGTTTAAAAGTTCAATAAATGTTAAGTTATACCAGGCACAGCTTGCACAAAATCATTGTTGGTACTTGTGTCACAAACAAACTAACCTAGATTTTAGACAACAAACTTTACTTGGATGTGAATAGTTTCTATCCTGAAATCATCAAGCAATCCTATGGACACCAGACACGTTATACAGCATGGATAGACCTTTGTTTTCTACACTAGCACAAGGAGTGTACAATGGCCTTGTTTTCTGCTTTGTCTTTCATTGTGTGGGCTGTGACTTTATGCATACAACAGAGGGAAAATGTTACAGTCTGACCACTAAGACCTCCTTGGTCTGACTATACACTATTAAAAACCTGGTGCTTTCTCTAAAATAATGCTGTAAAATCTACTCTCTCAGTTTGTTTGTTTTATTGGGATCTCCATTAGTGTTCAATTACCACAATCTTACACTATTCTTCCTGGAGTCCATTCACATTGATACATTAAAATCAAAATACAAGAAGAAAACATATACAAATGATAGACAGTCATGACCAAAATCAAATGTGATACATGACATCCACAATTGACAGACAGTAATGAACAAAATCAAATGTGATGCAATAAAAAGAGCGTGAGGGGTCAGAGGTCAACTTGAAATACATATGTTCATACATTCAGCTACCACCAGTGTTGTAATGGCTTATTTGTGTACTTTAGTGTAATCAGTCTTTCTTTGAGGAATGTTTTGAACAGTGAAGGTGCGGATGTTTTGATGTGTTGTGGAGAGGTGATATATGATTTAATACATCTGTACAGAAAGGTTCTGGTAGCTGAGGTGGTTCTGGGTTTTGGCAGTTTGAAACCCCCTCCTTGTGCAAGACGGGTATTGTGTTGATGTGTATTGTCAATTCTCTGTAACCTTTTATAGATAGCTTCTGGTTTTTGGGCCGCCTGAAGTTTGTGAAACATAGAGAGAGTGCTTGTGTATAGTCTTAGTACATAAACTTTGGGCCAATTCAACCTCCTGTGCATGTCATCTATGTTGGAGTCATACTTTGCATTTAGGGCAAGTCTAGCTGCCTTGTTTTGTAGAATCTGTAGTTTATTCAAGTGAGATTGAGAACTAGCTGACAAGAGGCAAGAGCAGTAATCCATGTGACTTAGGACAAGTGATTGTGCGACTGTTTTTAACGTGTCGCTCGTGAGGTAGTCACGAGATCTTGCTAGTGCTGCCAAAGCGCTTGTCATTTTGGATTTAACTTTGTCCAGGTGTAGACCCCACGTTAACTGCTGGTCCATTTCAATCCCTAGCAGTTTCGCCTGCTCTACCGGTTCGATCATTCTGTTGAGCATCGAAAGCTGTAGGGTTGGCTTATGCTTTAGTTTGAGCCAGCTAATTGTTATTCCAGCTAATTTTAAAAGTAAATGCTTGGAAGGAAGGAATCCTTAAGAAATCAACCACAGGAGGGATTGTGAGAATTTTTTGTTCTTTCAGGGATGTCTGTATTGGTTGTGAATATCCCAATTAATGTCAAGGTGTGAATCACCCTGATTTGCATAGAGCCAAAAGACAATTAGTACATGGAAAGAATTTTTATACATTGATAGGTAAACAAGAATCATGTGGGATTTTAGGATTGGGGAAGTAGGACAAATCACACCATCTCTTATATTATAGCCAACTGCTTTATTTAACAGAATCTGACTTGAATCTTGTACCTGCAGCCATGGCCAGGCATGACTATTGTCAACTGTTGAAAAATATGTCTTAAAGAAGTTAACTGTTGACAAATGTGTTAATCAAACTTGCAATATAAGAAATTAATTTGATACTGAAACAAATTCACACAAGTGAAAATGCACTAAATGTGCCATCCTTGTTGAAAGATGGGTACCTCTTGGGTAGGATGTAAAAAGCAAGGAGGTTCTATATATTATATAAAACCTCCTTGGTAAAAGCATAATGTCCTTGGTAAAAGCAGAGGCCCTGTTGAAGTTAAAAATACTGACTTTTCTTTTTTTTTAATTGACAGTTCAGCCTATCAGTCCATGATTTAGGCACATACATTTAAGTTTGATGGGAGCACTGTGCTCCAAAGAAAACACATCCAGGTATACCAGCTAATTTTAAAAGTAAATGCCAGTGCTCTTGGAAGGAAGGTATTGTTAGGAAATCAAGCACAGGAGGGATTGATATAGAATTCGATTTGTTCTTTCAGGGATGTCTGAATTGGCTGTGAATATCCCAATTAATGTCAAGGTGTGAATTACCCTGATTTGCATAGAGCCAAAGACAATTGGTACATGGAAAGATAGAATTTCCTCAGCTACCATGGATGCAGTACACGTAGGTGTTGAAAAAAGCAGAGGTTTCTGTCCGGTGGCTAGGAGTAGCCACGATTTTTAAAGTTTGCCTCAAGGGCATGTGTGCTACCCAGTCGTAATGGGGAAGCAAGATCAAAGGTGCAAGTACATCATTACTTCTGTCAAGGACATTATATAATGTCCTTGCTTCTGTATAGAAAAATATTATCTCTTTGCTGGAAGGGAGCTGATCTGTAGAGTCTGACCCTGGGTACATGCAAGGAGGTATAAAACCTCCTTGGTACATGTATGTCAAACCAAAAACCTTCTTGGTCAAACAAACTTTAGGAAATGAAGAAAAAAAAATATATGGCCTGAGGACTCAGTAAAGGCTTCAACACACCCTCTTACAATCACACAAAAGAATAATAAACTGTCTAAGATCACCTCGAGTCAAGATGCAGCTTTGAATTTGAATCTGGCTTGGAGCGTTCAATTGTTCACAAATTAACCACTGCAAAATCTCCCAATAAATGGAGCCAAGTGCTTTTAAGAATCACTGGTTGGTCTGACCTGGTAGTCATGCTGTACATATAGTATAAATATACCAAGCCAGCTTTGTGAAGTGAGAGGTTGGCTGGCTGGCCAGTACACTGCCTTAAATTTCTGCTTGAAGTTCCAATATGACCAGTCTAAAAATTTAAAATGGTCCTTCAGACCAAGGAGGATTAAAGTGAACCTCGCTCAGACACTAGTGAGCTGTAGGGACGATATGGGATGCACTTGAACCAATTGGTTAGGGGGTATAGGGCAGCAATCTTTTGTCTTACAATGTTTTTTAATAATTTTTTTTTCGTTCACAGTGAAATGTTGCCTGGATCCCAGAAGTGAATTTTCAGGTTTCTGTACTTAAATATCAGACCTCAGCTTACACCAATAAAGTTTAAACCTCTTTGCTTACACACTGACTAATAGTAATACCAAGACCTGGGGGCCAAGGCTAACACGATCTTCAATCAAGCAGTTGTAGGGTAGAAAATTTCTTTTTTTTCAGTATTCTGATCAGCCCGAGGATTTCCAGGCTCCCATCCCATGACCCAAGGCAAGGCCAACACATTAGCTCAAGATTTTTTGGTTAATTTAACCCTTTTGACACTCACAGTATACACCCTGTGTGATAATTACTTCTGAATCAACTTGATAATTTGACAGCATCACTGCTTGTCCAGAACAAAAGCTGACCTAGTTCTGAAGCCGCATAACAAAGAAGCGAATAATTACTTGAATTTCCTAAATGAGGATACTTCTTGCTTTGAAAATGAGCTCTACCCCCTAAGTTCCAGGATTTGGACCTGTTACCAAAATATTACCTAGAACAAACTCTTAAGTTTGCCTGATGGTTCGGTTCATATGCTATGATTGTTACAACTTCATATGTATATCAAAGACAATTCAAACTCTACAAGTGGATAAATTTGGAGATTTACTCTGAATCTCATTCCAGTTCCCGCACTACAAAAGTGACCTAAAGGCATCTCTCCTCAGCTTTATAACACCTTGAAGTACAATGTAAACCAAAAATGATAAGTATGTATGTCACCAACATGGCTCGAAACATGAGATTTGGATATAAATCTTGGACTACTATATTGAGTAGTCTATTTTGTAGGTTAGCACGTGCACTGTTTATGTAAACTGTCTGAAGCAGTCAGTTCAATTCAATATTCTTAGTTTATTATTAGGCAGCCCCTGTGGGATGATTGGTTGATATTTGGTCTGTGCATAACCTCCTTGGTCTGTGATCGCTAATGGACTAATATCAAAAGCATATATGTTTAAAAGGACCTTGGATAAGCATAAGGTCTGAAAGTTTCAAACGTCTTATGATTTTTAAAATCTATTCAGTTGTTTTGAGTAATTGTGTTTTGGCCAGAAAAGACACACCGTTTGATCGGTATGAAAGCAAGAAGATCGTATGTAACCTAATAAGTAAAATTCATGGAGATCTTGGATAGGTAGTTCAAAACATTCAAATTGTTTTAGGAGATATATATTGGACCCCTGTGGAATGAATAACTTGGTTATGGTTTTCCAGTACCATACTTAGTTATCCACAAGGAGGTTAGAACCTCCTTGGTCTCCAAGACTCATTTTCGATGCAATTGTCTTTGAAGAAACTCAAATTATCTTTCACAATTGTGAGCACTGAGCAGTCATGTTATACAGAAAATATAAACAGCAAGAATGCACAGAAATATGGTGAAGTGACAAACTGTGTGTAAATTGTCATCAGCTGCCCTGCTGGGAAGCCAGTGGTTAATTACCAGCCTTGTGTAGTTGAAAAACAACACATGACATTCATTGGACTTGAGTTCAGGGCTGACTTCAGGAGCTGTCTCTCTGTCCCGGGACAGATTTTTGCTTGTCGGGACAGAAAAAATTCACCCAGACCATCCGAAAATCTGAATTTTATGACAATTGACCTTTAAAGTTAAAAGAGACCTGGTAAAATTCTTTGGTACACAAGGCTGTGCTATCCTTCCAAACTCAGATAATTTTGTTCATGTCAAAATGGAGCAGATCCTCTCCTTGTAGCAATGCCATGCGATTGTGATTATTCAACTAACTTAAGTATGTGAAGAGAAGACCCTTCAAAATATCAAGAAAATGCATTTGGTGTCGGACGGGTTTAATTTCGTTCCGACGGCCCTGCTGTTCAACCCGGCGGTATCTGCCAGTTGCAGTTCTTTTCATGAATTTGTCATAAAAGTGCTAATTACACAAGCTAACCAGGTGTGAATTCTGATTACTTCAGTCATTCTCATGGTGCTGATTGTATGGCATTTGCATTCAGGGTGACCCGTGAACCCGGCGGGGACACTTGAAGTTACCGGCGGGAACACTTTAAGTTACCGGCGGGGACACTGCGCAATACCGACAGGAACACAAATATTCCCGAGTTTTCATTCTGAACACTGCGGGATAAGCAATTTTCAAAGTCAAATATCTCGATAAATTTGTACGTTGTGACCATAAAAAATGAACCTGATACTCAAGATAACATGATCTTTCCAATGGTATGTAAAACTTTGATGTACATCAAGGAATAAAGAAGTTGAAAAATTGGGATTTCAACCTGACTGCCTTGAAATTTGGAAAGTGACTTTCTAAATTTCAGGTGACTGGTGTTTTTTGAATCTTCTGAAAAGCCCGTGAGTTTTAGTATTTTTGGGCGCGGTGCAGTTGGTTCGCTATCGAAGCCTTTTTTGTATTAGTCCGCGGCAACGGTGATGCGGTTCTCTCACCTGATGACTCAAATAGCATCGTTTTTAATGCATTTTCACCGAATTTGCGTCATCGGAGATTGCAAAAAAGTTATCACATGACTTTTTTATCTTTTTATTTTTCAGAGACACCATTTACTAAGCTTTCTCAGCATATATGCCGTGACCCCAGGAAAACTCGTTTTTTCCGAGCAGGTTCGATCAAAAAAGTGTAAAAAAATGATAATTTTCGGGTGCCAAATTTACATTTTACTATGGTTTCTACCCAAAATAAAGGGACAACAGACAAAACCAATAAATACATCGGAAAACAGCAGAAAACCGCTTTTCGACCATGTGATTACATTTTCCGTCCTACTTTTCTCGGCGGAATTGTAGCCCGTCGACCTGAGGGTGTCGGCCTACATACGAAATCGCAAAAAAACTCCGGTCCGAGACCATATGTAACTGAGATAGACAGAAATATTAGTAGATATCAACTATGCAAATGAGGACCTCCTTTGCATAATAAATGAGAAAATACTGTAACTCAAGATGGGCTTGATGGATGTTCGTGATTTTTGGTATGTAGATAGCTTAGGTGATACTTTGTATGATTGGACGATAATCATGCAAATCAGATTCTAAGTTGCATAATTAATGAGTCAATTTTAGAAAAATGCTGTGTTCCATGATATGACTATTCAAATTTGTGACATTTGTAACTGAAGAAGAGAGGAAGGTTGATAGATAGAAAATATGCAATTGTAGCCTAATTTGCATAATTAATGAGAAACTACTAGAATTCCATACAGGTAAATGATGGCAATTTCATACTTCTGGCATTTGGAAGTCATGTGAATGTGAACATCGTTGAATTAAATTATGCTAATAAGGACCTCATTTGCATAATTGATTACATATATTTGCATAACCTTTTTAAGCTCATACTTTGGACAACTTCTGTTATTTGAGTGAAGACGATCAACTGGTATGATTTTTAATTGATGAGAAACACTCCTAATACGTCAGCCATATAGGTTAAAATCATTTGGCGAAGGTATGAGGTCGTGGAACTCTAGTTACCTTCGCCGAGAAGGTTATGCAGAGGGTAGCGTTTGTATGTATGTATGTATGTATGTATGTTTGTAACCACCAGCATAACTTGAGAAGGCTTGGATGGATTGTTTTGATATTTGGTAGGTGGGTAGGTCTTGATGAGACTAGGAAATGATTAGATTTTGGGTCCCCAAGCGGCTTGTTACAGTACTGCAGCGGAACTTCCTGTTTCGATATATCGTTTTCTGGACAAGCTATGGAACTGATTTTTGAGTGGTAGATAGCTCTTTGGACAGAGAGTACGTGGTACGGGTTTTGGCCCCCTAGCGGCTTTTTTGGAACTGCAGGAGCAGGTTTTGGTTCAGACTTTGAAAGGGAATAACTCAAGAAGGGCTTGATGGATGGTTATGACTTGTGGTAAGTAGATAGCTTGAGTGATGATGTACATGATTAGATACTTATTATGCAAATCAGTATCTAATTTGCATAATTAATGAGGAAAGTTTATACATCCGCCAAATTCCACGATAGGACTCTGAAACATGTGACATATGTAACTGAAGAAGAGAGAGATATTAATAGATAATCAATTATGCAAAGGAAGACCTCATTTGCATAATTAATGAGAAAATACTATAACTCAAGATGGGCTTGATGGGTGGTCATGATTTTTGGTATGTAGATAGCTTACGTGATGCTTTGTATAATTGGATGATAATTATGCAAATCAAATTCTAATTTGCATAATTAATGAGACAATATTTAAAAACCGCTGTGTTCCATGATATGACTATTGACATATTAGGCATTTGTTACTGAGGAATTTTGATAGATAAAAGATATGCATTATGGTTTACAAGTGTATAAATGGGCTAGCACCAACATACCTATCATCCACCTTCTCTCACAACCACAACTTACACAATTACCAAACCAGACAGACATCACTCCTATACAAACCCTTTTTCAAGACCACAACAGGACAGCGTACATTTGCCTACAGAGGTGCTAAACACTTTAATTCACTACCAGCCTACATTAAGCAAGTTCCAAGCCTGAATACATTTAAGTCAGCTTTGAAAGACCTAACATAGTCTCAGTACTGAGTAGTGACCTCTGACCTCCTAACTGTTGACCTTGGTTTGGATTATGATTTTGAGTTATCTGTCTTTCATGTTTCAGTTGTACCCATATGTTCCGACGTGTATGTCTACTTTTCTCTCTGTAAGTTGTTTTTTATTTTCCATGTATGTATAATGTGAAACTGGGCCCTATCGAAAACCAGTGTATTGGCACTGAATAGGCTACCCAGGTGTTTCAAAATAAATAAACAAACAAACAAACAAATATGCAAATGTAGGCCTAATTTGCATAATTAATGAGAAACTACTATAATTCCATACAGGTAAATGATGTCAATTTCATACTTGTGTCATTTGGAAGTTATATCAATGTGAACATCGTTGAATCAAATTATGCTAATAAGGACCCCATTTGCATAATTCATGATCAATGTTACTTTGTTAGCATAACCTTCTTTGTTAAGGTCATACTTTTGTTTTTTGGGTGAAGAAGATCAACTGGTATGATTTATAATTGATGACAAACACTCCTGATATGTCAGTCATAAAGGTTAAAATCATTTGGCGAAGGTATGAGGTCGTGGAACTCTAGTTTGTACATAAAATTGCCAGTATAATACTTTGTATACTACGTACATTACGTGTTAGGCAATAACCTAAATAATGAATGACAAATTTGTTGAACAATCAAGTGGACAATTCCCAGGTATATTGCCAATGTATCCCCCAGTAAATTAAACATTCCATACGTTTTCCCATGCTACCCACATGTTTAGCCTCATGCTGCATCATACTCATTATGTCAGTGACTATATATATTTTATATATGTACTGCACTCCTTACCTTGGAGAACCTGGAGGGGGGTCTCCTGTTGGGATGTTTGGCTCTCTGTGCCGTCAGATGTGTTAGTTTGTCAGCTGACACCTGGACATGATCAAAGTCCAATTCTGAAAAGTGCCAGGAAAACAAAATTAGCATCCATTCAAAAAGATAAGGGAAAATCTACATTCAAATTCTGCAAGAAACTTCAGTACAATTTGTCATTTTAGTTTTTGTACTACCAGACACTTGGTACCACTGAATTCCTTTTTTTCAGTATACCTTTTTCAACCTTCTGAACTTTTGACATGCAATGACATTGAGAATGTTCACACTACATGAGTACTTTCCTTTTCCTACCCATCTGTTTTAAAGCACAGGGAATGCAATTGACTGCTCTCACCAGCAGTCATATGTATTCTGTAATGTCATTCTGTATGTCCCCAGATCTCTGCATTTGGACTGAGGGTCTGATGAAATCTTTAATTACTTCATGATGTCCTTTCAAAGCCCTTATTAATTAATAAGTTTGGACTGATGCCTTGTTAAAGTGTATAAGACACCAATGATATCAAAATAAAAAAATTCAAGAAATTACATAAAACATAATAGTAATTAGTAATAGTATTGTTTAATAACATACACATTTGCACAAAATACACACCCTTCAGACGTTGTTGCACATCAAACCATCAAAACATCATACCTCCAGCTTTTGATTCTTCCCACCAGGTAATTACATTAATCAGTGACTTTACTCTTCCGATGACGTCACATTGAGCATGGCAGCCGGTTTGGAACTTTGCACTGCGGCTCAGAAAGAACGTTCTTTTGAGAAGCAAACAAGCTAAATATTATGATATCTTTTAATTGAATGTAATCACTATAATTGAGCACTGTTTGCTCATCAAATGATGTTTTTCACAAGCCATGGTGTAAGGTTCCGACCGGCTGCCGTGTTTTTGTGACGTCATCGGAAGAGTAAAGTCACTGATTAATGTAATTACCTTGTGGGGAGATCAGAGAAAAATCAAAAGCTGGAAGTATGGTTTCTTATGGTTCAATGTTAAAAAAACTTCAGAAGGGTATGTATTTGTTTTAAATGTTCATATTCATTGAATGATACTAGATCTATTTCTATTACAGAAAATTAGAAGATGCTGTATTTTGGTGTCATAAACACTTAATGGATGATTGCATGATAGTCACAAAAACTGGGATTCTTCCAACTTGTGAATTTACTTCATCATATCGAAGATGCAATGTGCTTTCAAGCCATCATCAACAACAACTCTATAGCATAATTTGTAAATAATGTTAAATCAGATAAACGACCCAGCTTCTTGGGAGGAATGATCGCGAGGGTGGCTGATTTTTTTATCCAATTTTTCCTCAGTGGAGCCTGGGAAAATATTGAGCGTAGAAATTTTGTATCTAAACAAGTTCATTAACTACCACAGAGTTGTAAATGCATAAAGGGATATTTACTAAGATATCTCCAATATTTTGGTGACTGTCAGTACAACTAGGGCTGTAAGTCTGTGTCCCCTTATCATAGTAACTATTTGTAGATGGTTTGAGAGCCACACTGAGACTTTTTTATACATAAAGAAACCATTTAGCACTAGCTCAGATTATCTCCACACAACAGAACTGCCCATGCCAGGTGAGGCTATTGGACTGCACGTTTTCGTTCCATTCACACCAGGACCACTCTTTCAAAGAACCATAATAAGATTTTTAACATGTAGCTCTTTTTTTTTACATCAGACTGTCAACCTACAACTGACTCTCCAAAGCATTGTAACTGTTGCAAGCAGGATGCAGGCTGGAGTTGAGAACTCTGAAGGGGTGGCCGAAATTTCAACTCCAACCTTCTCATCTACAAGGGCTCTTGTGATACAATTAGACAGGTCCAAAATGGTTTTTCAGCTGTGTGCGACACCAGCAGTGCAGAAACAGACGGGAACATTGTAAGCAACCACCTCAGACAAACATAAATCATCGCAAATCGTAAAAATAATTAAGAGAGAAAAAACAAGCAGACACAGGTACCAACACGCTAGCACACATACAGAAGGTTACAGTGAAGAGAAGTAGAGAGAAACTGAGAAATCAAAAGGGTTGGTGACACATACTTGAGTTAAAGCAGCCAGTCAAGGGAAAGAAACTAGTGTTTCTATTCCAGTACAGTTTGTGAAAAGGTTGTGTCATTTATTTTTAATAGGAAAAGACACAAAAGATTCATCCTCAAGTTTGCAAGTTTGGGTTTTGTCGGGAGTGGTCAGTTGGGATACTAGTAGTGTGTTTGGCCAATGATACTGCTACATTTTAGGCTCTTGTGTTATGGTTATTGTTATTTAACTGAGGAGAGTGTTAACAATGTTGGGTTACAGACATTCTGTAGCAGTATGAGAAGCCACACATATATGGTGACATGACAAGTCAACATCATGTTCTCCTTGATTAGTTGGAAAGAGAAGCTTCCACAAAGTACTAGTAAACATAACAGATCAGCAGTTAAAGGTCTTTGTATGAACAAAAATAAAATTCCATGCTGTAAAGCAATCAAATCTGTTTCATTTACATGTATTTCTTTTTGTATGTACATGACTATCTATTGCAACTGTCACAAACACTGAATGGTCTACATGTATGTATCCAGCTCTGCAAGCAAGTGGTGAAAAGCAAGAAGAAAGCTGCCTGTAAGCCAAAGACTGAAAAGCAGAAAGAAACCAGGAAGCAAGAGAATCACTATAGCTTAGTTTCAACATAAACATGTTGAAGTTAACAAAGTTGTAGAACAGGACTACAACTTTTTTCGGCCAAACATGTTGGATACTTTGCATTTCTCCACCTGGAAATGGAGATCCTGCCATCCATATTGAAAATTGTTGATAACCCCTAGCCTGTTACATGTAAACAAAGCTGCATGCAAATTGAGGTACTTCGAAGTAATGGGAGAGGGGGCATGATGATCTATAGTAAATTAGCCATTAAAAAAAACAGAAAAGAAAAACAATGCACAAAGAAAGGCAACCTTTTCACACAAAACTTGAACAAAATAATGATAATAAACCCGCCCTCAAAATGTCATAAACAGTATGTTACAATATAAATTTCTACAAATCATGACTGTAATCTAAGATTCTTCTATTTACCTCCAACAGGTTTGACTGAGGCAGAGGGTGGCGGCTGCTTCTTTGGTCGAGGAGGCTGTAAAACAAGGAAGGAGGAAGTTAGGACAAATATCAATGGTACTGTGTCAATCACAACCAAAGCCCATCCTCTTTTCAAGACAAACGGAGGCAGATGATGATGATGTGTCTTTTGTTCTTCAACAATACAAATGGCCTTAGAGAATAGCCCCAATGCTATAGCTATCTATCATCATCCCTGTGTATGTTGGGAAGATGATAGCCTTAGGGCTATTCTACATTTTTGAGTGGAGAAGGAGAAGTCTTTTTACCCATCACTAGTATCCTGATACACCCTCCTTTCATTTTGACAGAAATTTTCAACTGCTCTCCCCATTTTTTACCCGTCCCACCACCTTGACTTAATTTCTATGTTTTTCTTACATGTGCCTACAAATATCTTGAAGAAAGTTTAGTCTTTGATTACTACAATATCTAAAAAGCACTGAATACATTATCTGGTGTCCTTAAAAAAACAATACCTTACCCCCAGCCACCAAGACCCTTACATAGAATCATCCAACATTAGTGATTGGGTTATTTGAATTCAGTGTCTGTGAGAATACTTACAAGAACTTTCCGTCGTACCTGTCTAGGTGGCACGTCTGGCCCCTGCTACAGGGTAACAAAACAACGTAAACATTTGAGGTCAAAACATAATCTGTGCTGGGGTGTGGAAAAAGCTAAGGCAGGTGCAGGGCACAGGCGAAGCAAGCTAAAGAGTTCTCTTTTTTTTAAATCAGGAGATACAATGTAGGATTGCAGTCAAGTCTGACGTAGGGATGCATTATACTGTATAGGGTGCTCTTAGAAATGCATTCCATAAACTAGTACTTGGCAAAAGATTTACAACTACAAGCCAGTAGTATGGTTGCTCTTATCGTGTATCCACTGAGGAAGCAGTGGACAGTCAAGCTCTCCATACATACTTCAAACAGTTGTATGGAAGTGATGAAATATCCAACTTACCCAAAACAAACAACAGCTTCCATATTCACATTGAAAATAAACTGAATGAAATGGAAACCGAACTGTCAAAACACAACCCGTTAGATACAGTAATACAAGCAAGCGAAATCCATCAAGCAATCTCACAATTGAAGAATGGTAAAGCCTCAGGCAATGATCTTATATTAGACGAAATGTTGAAATGTGCCGCACATGTTCTAACAAAGCCGTTAGCAATTTTATTCAACCTAATCATGTCATCAGGCCACTTCCCTAAACAATGGTGTGAAAGCCACATCGTGCCACTTCACAAAGGAGGCTCTAAAGAGGACCTGAATAATTACAGAGGAATTTCTGTAACGAGTTGCCTAGCCAAATTGTTTACCACAATACTGAACACCCGCCTCTCTAATCATTTAGACAATCATTCACTTCTCTCCCCAAACCAATCAGGATTTCGAAAGAATTTTGGAACACGAGATAACCTTTTCGTTGTTGACTCCTTAATATCTAAATACGTTAATTCCAATAAACGCCTATATGCTTGTTTTGTCGACTTCAGGAAAGCTTTCGACAGTGTATGGAGAGAAGGCCTTCGCTATAAGATACTCAGCTCAGGAATAGGTGGAAAATTCTATGAATTAATCAAATCCATGTATTCTAACTCCAAGAAGTGTGTCAAAACTTCCACAGGTCTCACTCCTTTATTCGACACGGACAGAGGTGTAAAGCAGGGCTGTAATCTCAGCCCTACACTTTTCAACTTATTTATTAATGACCTTGTTAAAGAGTTTGATAACCCCGAATGCGTACCTCCCACTTTGCACAATCTTTTTGTCTCTTGTCTACTTTATGCCGATGACGTGATGATTTTCTCAGAAACCGAAGAAGGGTTACAACGTGCTTTAGACAGACTTAATATGTTTTGCACAAAATGGAAATTACAAGTGAATCAGAAAAAAACAAAAGTGGTGATTTTTAACAAAACTGGACGCCTATTCAAGGACATGAATTTTTCCATTGGTTCAGAGAGTATTGAAACAGCAAGTTCTTACTGCTATTTAGGTTTCATGTTGTCGTCGTCGGGAAGTTTTTCTCTTGCCAAAAATCAATTATCACAAAAAGCAAGTAAAGCCATTTTCAGTCTCAAACATTTGATTCGCTCACCATTGTCTCCTAAGGCCCTGTTAAGGATATACAACGCATGTGTTAAGTCTATCATGTGGTACGGTTGCGAAATCTGGGGAAAGGATTACCTGAAGGATAAGTGTCGTATCCAGATAATTCAAAACAGATTTTGTAAAAACATACTTGGTGTCCAAAGAAGCTCAGGGTGCAAAATACCTTTTTGAGCCAAGTTGCCCTTGTTGCAACCTAGGGCAAATGTTAGGTTGCACATCCAAATTTTAGGTTGCTCCAGCAACATTCACTGATTTCTTCAAATTAAGCTCGTATGTAGCGTATAATACTACTAATATTTCAAAATATAAATTAGATAGTATTGTGTTCCCATTGACCTAACAACATCTTCTTTAGCCGAGGGCAGTGTGTTTTCGTCTTTTTCAGCTCAAATTCCACGATCTATGAAGGGTTTTGGATGGTTTAAAACAAAAAAGTGTTGATTTCTTTATTTCAATCAAAGATTTACCGAATTTTATGAGAGTGACACTGTGTTTTTGTGAGCATCCAGGGCTCCAATTGAGCTCAAAATATAAGGTTGCACACTGCGCTACCTGGGTTTGGAATTAACTTGCACCAACCGAAATCTTGTAGCACTGTGCAACGTGCAACCAGGTATTTTGCACCCTGAAGCTCAAGTAACGTAGCATGTAGAGCGGAGCTGGGTATATTTCCAGTCGATCTAGATGTTTCAGTCCGCATAGTCAAATACTAGCTAGTACGACTCAGACAACTAGACATTTCCTCACATCCTCTCCAAGTAGACGCACTTCTGTCACAACAACATATACATGTACCTGTGAATAATCGTAGGAAAAACTGGACTCAACATGTAAAGGAAGTACTTGACAATTGTGGCTACTCTTACATTTGGTATACCGACAACCCTAATATAGACATTAGACAGACATGTGCACTGTTAAGAAGAAGATTAGAAGATATGTATATTCAAACATTCTTTCATAACCTGTTGAAAGATGAAGGAAACTAAGATTTTACAGAGTTGATGCAGTTATGACCTGTTCCCCGAAGAAAGACATTAAATCTTACAGTTGTAAGGACCAGCATTAGGGCATCTAAAAACATTGTAACAGACACACATTGTTTTAGAAAAGAGCAATACAATGTATTACTGTAGAGCTGAGGTCTTAAATGGGTCATGTATACATAAGCCTGGCACATCTGGTAGACAGATGTAGCCTCCTGTCTAGGTTATCTAGGAGGAATGTCCCGAGGGAGGCTTTCTGTCTGATTAACATTCCTAACATTCCTATTGTCTTAATATGCCTATGGACACATACCTGTACAATTCCTAGAATAGTTGCAATCTGCACACAATACTATATCATTTGGCTCGCCCCTGAGGCGTCGCCAAAAACAGTCTGAGTCAGGATTTCTCCTATTTATGCTCGAACAGTACAGTCAACTTAATCAATTTCAATACACTTCATAACAAGTGCAGTCTGCTTCAAGGGCAGATTAAAGTTACTTCAGCACAAACTGTTTGTTTGTTTCATTCAGATCTCCATTAGTGTACAATCTTAACAATTTATACACTTATCTTCCAGGAGTCTGCCTACATTAAATACAATTTTATCAATACAGGCATAATACAATTAATTAAATCAAATACAGGTAGAACGAAAACAATTGCTAGACAGTAAATCATACAATATCAAATATGATGAACTTAAAAGTGAGCGGAGAGGTCAGAGGTCAACATAAAAAACAGAATGATTGTATAGATAATATATAGGAAACCCAGAAGTAATACCAAAAATTGTTTAACATAATTGAATGAACTGAACATAAATATAAGGTACAAAAAGTTACCTGTGGGGGAAAGATTATGTAACTACTGTCTGTCAAAAGCGGCGGAAGACGAAATACATTTTATCTCAAACTGCCCCTTCAATGATCGGGAAAGAAAAGAGCTTTTCAAAGAAGCCTCCAAAACTTAACACAATTTCCAAACATTTACTGACGAAAATAAAACTAGAACCTTGTTAACCTCCCCAAACCCACTCATTACAAAGAAAGTGGGACACTTCATCTTCCACTGCTTCCAAAAAAGAAGTCAAACCCAAAAAGCGTAGATTGCATTCCGTAGTAGTTTTTAGAATAGCCATGTGTTCTAATAGTCAACATTGTTAATTCGCACTACCTGTACAGTATACTCTTGCTATGTATTGTTTCATGTTGCAATTAGCCCTCGGGCAAGAACTTGAAAATGAAATTATTATTATTATAAACAAGGTAATCATAATGATAAACATAATATAATAACTCCGATATACTAATCATATACAAAAACAAGGGCCTTTACTTGGAAGCTATTCCAAGCAATCTAAATAGAAACTTCATTTCTTAGACTATATCTAGCTGCATTGGCACGGAGTGGTATAATGACATATATGCAATATTGAAAGTAGTAAAATCTCTATATCTTGCAATTTGAATAAACCATCTGCACAGAAAAGTTGAATAGTGTGTACACATCTGCACTATACTGAGTACGATCTAATGCTGCATTACCTTGTAGCGAAACTTGATGGCAACTTCCATTCTTATTTGCTGAAGTGCAATCGTTAAACACAAGGACACACAGCAAAAAGAGGAAGGTGAATGAATGAATGACTCAGACTGACAAAAAACATGGGAATAAAAAAATGGTGGACATAAGATGAAAAATTGAGCACTTGAGGTACAACAAGGTGAATTCATTTCAAAATATCCAGTTGCTTGTCTGAGTAACTGTTATTTGGTATATCTTACTCATCATCATCATCTTACTACCTGGATGCCTATCCTTCATCAAGATGAATTGTCCAATCAAAATTGAGGATACAAAGGTCAATAGAATGAACTGTCCAATCCAACTTGTGGAAACAAACTCCTTAGTGTCAAACATTTGACCTGACTAATCAAAAAGTTTGTGTCTAGAGTTTTCGGGACCAACAAGTGCCCAATCAAAATTAACCAAATGATAAACATAATGGAGACGAAATGGGTAGGACAAAATAATGCAGAATACAACCCCAAACAAAACATGAAAGACAACACGTTTGACACAATGGAACACCAAACATTTTAATAGTTAAGTCATGGTTTAAGATATTCTATCTCCTTACCTCTCTTAGCTTGCCCTCTGCAGTGTTCAGTATGTTCTCACACCGCTTGCTTTCTTTCTGGACCTTCTCTGCAACCCCTCGTAATCTCTCAAACCTGGGGACCACAGGAAATAGGCGGTCACATTAAATACATTCGATCACAATATCTGTCAAAAGACAACATGATGGTTGTAATATGTATTTCTTGAAATATTTTAGAACCCAAACTTAAAGGAGATTGGGCATGACGCAGACTTTTAGCTGTCCACCATATTTTCTTTTTAAACAAAGCCCAAGCAGTGATTGGTCATTATTGATCCTGAAGAAGGCGACAGTGGTCGTCGAAAATTCGATCCGTGAATACCTTAGTGTTGGAAGAAAGTTTAGCATCGTATTATAAAAGCCCAAGTAACCTTGATGTCATATCTGCATCACTAGACACTAGTAGACAGTATATTTCTCCCATTTCTCTCTAAGCAGCAAAATAGTTTTTGAATTTCTTAGTATGCGGCCTCACCAGTGTGGACCAGCTGGACAAAGCCGCTTGGAAGCGTGGTCTGAAGACAAGGTGACAGCTGCCTACCAGTGTCAGGGACCCCGCAGCAGTATAATCAAATACTGGATACTACTATTAAAAAGGTACTGATTGTATTAAAACAGGGAATCTCTCACTTTTCTATTTCTTGTAACAAGTCCTTCTCCCTGTCCTGTATGGCCAGGTTGAGGCAGTCCCAGGCTCGCTGAATCTTCTCTGTGCTCAAGTCTTCCGGAACCTCAAACTTACGGCTGGCAATGGAGATATTCTGCCAGAGAAAAGAAATAGTAAAATGTTACATTTCAAAGAAGACCCCTTGACTTACAAGCAGCTACTATGCATGTATCTTGGCACACAGTCACTGGCAACCAAGAAGCCCAAGCAAAAAGGTAGGGAACTGTTTAAAGTTCAAACTTAAAGCTAGTGCCTTTTTAAACACAAATTGTCAAAACACATGTTGCTCCAATTTATATAAAACGTAATACATGTAACTAAAAGACCCAAAACTTTTCATTGACTTCTTAGTAATACAGTAACTGTAAGATAACATAAATCCTGCCTTTCATATTACCTACTAGTACTAGTAGTAGATAGCCTTCAAACCGACGGACAGGGAGCATTGTTACCCACCTCCAGTAGTTGTTATAATTTTCTAATCTACACAAAACTTTCCGAAATGAATGTACCAGTGAAACCAAGCTGACAATGAAGAACCCAGTTTTAAGTCTTAGACAGCTACATGTTTTAGACATGATCGTTATCTTACCCACCCAGGTGAACAACCCAGCTAACCCAGGTGTCAGAATAGTGACCCACCTCTAGGTAGTCGTGCAGCCCTGACAGTTGTTCTTTCTCCCCAGCCTTTGCTGGCAGGACTTCTATTCGTAGTCTGTTCAGCTCTGCAAGCTGAGTCTGTGGTAAACATGTACAATAAGCACAATTCACAAAGGACACAAAATATAATTGAAGAAATTGGGCGTATCTAGCAAGTCATATACCCCAGGCATGCTACTGATCTATGTCTACAGGTTTCAGACTAATATTTTTGATAAAGTTCAAATGCCAGCTGTCTTCACTGACCTTGAGTCTGTCAGGCATCTTTGGAAAGTTTCTATCCTCCATCTTAGCGGTGGTGTTCCGTAACCATAGTAACAGGCTGCTGGCACGGTCGTTGTAATCCTGGAACTGTAAGGCCTGCTCCTGGCAGGGACAGAAGCAAGGGTCTTTCTTAGGTACGTATCATAACACTTACATGTAGATGTGATCAGACACATTACCAGGGCTATGGATGAATTAAAGGACCACTGATAAAAGAACTAATTTAAGCTTCCCTGCAAGCCAACAGCACACTTAACTTACAGGATCTGCTAAAAGGCAGCTGTCTAGAAGAACTATTATCCACAGTTCAACCCTATAGCATACAACCTAACCCAAACATCTAACCTACCCACTACACCCACCCTTCTCACATTGTCCTGTAGGGAACTGCTGGATTTCAGGTAACCAAGGGAAGGTATCCCACAGAGAAACTAACCTATCCACCTAACCCAAAAGATGACCCACACAAGTAACTTTCCCACTGCAAGTAACTTTCTCACAATTAATCTATCCACTACACCACCCTACTCACAATTGTCCTGAAGGGACTGCTCAATGTCAGGCACCTCGGGGAAGACATCCTACAGAGAGGTACTAACCCATCCAGCAAACCCAGTGTCACGATAACCCACACAAGTAACCTACCCACTACACCCACCCTATGATTTTTTTTTCAACTTTCTTTATATAAGAAAATCTTCCTCCCCTTCAGACAAAACAAGAAAACAAGAAAAATAAGAAAAAACATCTTTGGTAGTGTACTCACATTGTCCTGTAGGGACTGCTCGATGTCAGGCACCTCAGGGAAGACATCGTACAGAGAAGACACGTAGGTGATGATGGACTTCTCATCAGGGGATGGTACATCTACATCTAGGGGAGGAACACAAGCACAGGCATTTAAAGGCACCCAGAGCATTTATGAGGCTTGAAAAATGGAAATATTCTAGTTGCTGTAATCTTTATGAAATTGACATCTGATGCCACTGTTTACCACATTTGCGTGCTTATTTCTTATCAAAAGTGTTCAAAAGCGGCACAAAAATAAGCTACAGTGATCTTTTAGTTTCACGCGTCTAGTGTAAATAGACCGATACCATAGCCCCGTCCACCTCCGTCAAAGCGTAGAAATGCAAAAATTAAAACATAAAAATGCAAATATTTGACGGACATGCAGTCACTCTCTCATTGGTCGAACCGTTACTTGTGATGGACAGTTAGGATCAGCCTATTAGGGCTTAGATTTTCTATCAGTTCTCGGAACACAACGACATCGTATCTTTGCTGATATGGAATGGTTTAGGGTTATTGAAACTCACTATGTGTAGGAATGACTAAAAATCAGAGTTTTTTATTCAAGTTTCGAGCCTCATAAAATGCTCTGGATGCCTTTAAGTATTGAATAGGAAATTGAAAGATTCAAGATACACTTGTTAGCATGGATTCGCTTATGAATGTTAGACATCTGGGTTAACAATTTGCAGATACAATTCAATCTCTGCATTTGGATAAGATTCGGAGATTAATTCCTTATGTTTCAAGTGACATCCATCATATTTTTAGTAACGCTGAAGAAGAGAGATGGATGTCACTTGAAATGTCTGGAATTAATCTCTGAATCTTATTATCTGATTGAATTGTATTTAAAAGTTAGTGTGGATCGTTAATCAAATGTGGAATATTCAAATGATTTTGATAGTCTATAACCAAGTCTATAACCAAATCAATACCCCTTTTTTTAGTTCTTGAGATGTTAACATTCTGCAATCTGCATCATCATCCAAAAACAAAATCAACGGTAAAGCCACAGTCTGCAATACTGAGAAGATCCCTACCTTCAGGATCTAAAAGCCTTGTGACTCCAAACTCTTTCTCTGCAAGGGTGAAGGCATTCTCTAGATTCTTCTTGTTGCTTTTCTTCTTAAGGGACTTGTAATCTATTAAATCAGGTCTGTGACAGAAACATAACATATTGTCAGAAAGAATGGCAAAAGCAGTAAGTATAAACTTTAGACAGTACAGCAATTATAGTACAGGCAGGCTGATGACAGAAATCTACCTGAAGCATCCAAATTTCACATCATGTGTTCAATGATTTAGAATGTTGGAAGATGACTGACCAGTCTTTCTACAACAACAGCCGTGACTGGCCAATCTCTCTGTAACGAGAGCCATGATTGGTTTCTGTGCGGAACGATGACTAACCTATGTCTATGGATGATTGCATTGAAAGCTAGCCCATCTCTCCAGTTCTTGCTGAAGTTTGTGACAGAGACGCCCGGATAACCTTCCAGGGTTCGCTGGGACCATATCAACAGCGCTTCCTTTGCACTCACATCCTCCGGTTGGCCAGGCACGATAATGTCCGAAATCTGAAGCAACAAGAAAAATGATTGGTAAATCACTATGTAATACCACCTGTGATTGGTTGGTTGGATGGTGGACATTTGAATTGATGGCTTGAACCTGAGAGTAAAGAAATACAATGGTATGTGCCAAAAATGGAATAGTGGGAGAAATGTTGGTGGACCATGCTGTACATGCGTCCATGCAGGGAAGCATAAAGCCCAGGTTACACATAGCCGAACATGGCCTCCCGACTCTCCCCCGACCATGGTTAGAGTGATTCGGGAGTGATTCGGGAGCTAGGTCGGCTGGCGTTCGGCCCAGTCGGCTGGCGTTCGGCTGAGTCGGCTGGTGTTCGGCTGCGCCAGCCGAATGTTTTGAAAATTTCAAAACATTCGGCTCTGGACGGAGGTTCTGGATTCAGTTGGCTGGTGTTCGGTTGGCACGGTCGGCTAGTATTCGGCTAGTGTTTGGCTGGTGTTCGGGAGTAAGTCAGTAGTAAAATTTAAATCTTAACCACGCTATAACCACTGCTGACTTACACCAAACTAGTTTCAAACCTACCAATAACTCACCCCTAGGCCGTAGATAAATCTCGGCTAACTCATTCCCAACTAAACTGACTACTACCAGAACGTGGGCGAATCAGCCGACCTTCACACGACCAAAAACATAGAAGAAAGCTAAAAGTCTTATTTAAGCTAACCTTGATCCAAATTCAATGCCTTGGTGATGTTAACAACACAGAAGAGTGGATTATTTTGATTAAAACTGAAAATGAACCCTCTTTTGAAAGTCGCTGAATGTGTCAATTTCAATTTGTGAGAGGGTTAGCAACTGGTTGGGAATTAGTCAGGAGAGATTCTGCTAGAGGTAGGGATTGTTGGGTGTAGGTTAGGAAGCATTCGGGGCTTGGTTGGGGGTAAACCGTGTATTGGTTAGGAGATGGTTGGGACATGTTCGGGGCAGATTCGGCGCATGTTCGGCGCCAAATATAGGCGTGGCCTAATTCTGGTCAGACTGCTCCCGAACTACCGCCGACCCGAGTCGGCTAGCGTTCGGGAGCCATGTTCGGCTATGTGTAATCTGGGCTTTAGGGGAAGAATCAACACACATCAGTACACATGTCTGATCATGACTTTGCAAGCTAGACATGGCCATAGCTAGATTTATACTTATTTGCTGGTTTCTTTGTGCAAGAAAACAGACTTTTTTGGTGGGTGTTTATGAAATGTCTCTTTAAAAAATCATAATCATAACCTTTTATATAACTTGCTGGACCTTCTTTTACATTGATTGAGAAGTAATTTAAAACCTGTATACCTGTTTGAACACACTGAAGACATCCGACATGTTTATTGTACAGTACCATTGGGGATATCCTAAGTCCTTGATTTGAAGAGTCATGAAGAGATTCCAGATACATGATCAGACCTGTTCAGACCACATGGAGGTCGGAGGTCAAAACCCTCCAGAATCAGGACAGCAGCTTTCAGATTCCTGTCTAGCAACTGTTTGGAGTTTGAAGGAGATGTAAATAAGCAGCAGGCCTGGTCAATGACAGTCTTTGGATACAGCATCTTATAGCATAAAGCTAGCCATATGGCATATCTGTTACTGTTGGCACAGGTATAGCATGAATATAGCTGAAACTATTGCTAGGCCTCATCTACAGTGTGAGCATCTGAAGTCAGCAAATTACATGTACATGTTCCACCATTACCCAAAGTCCCAGTCCACCCATATCCATCATTGACCTGTCAACACATGGTATTAACATACTAGAGTTCCACGACCGGTCGACCTCATACCTTTGCCAAATGATTTTAACCTTTATGACTGACATATTAGGAGTGTGTCTCATCAATAATAAATCATACCAGTTGATTGTCTTAAAACATAACATGTCCAAAGTATATGCTTAACAAATTATGAGCTTAACAAAGAAGGTTATGCTAATATTTAAAATATTAGCTTAATTTATCATCAATTATGCAAATGAGGTCAGTATTAACATTATTTGATTCAACGATGTTCACATTCACATAACTTCCCGATGCCACAAAAAAAGTATGAACTGTATGAAATTGCCGTCATTTGCCAGTGTGGAATAACACTACAAGTTACTCATTAAGTATGCAAATTAGGCCCACATTTACATATTTTCTATCTATTTACAGTCCTCTCTTCCTCAGTTACAATTTGAATAGTCATATCATGGAACAAATTGGATTTTTAAAGTTGCCTCATTAATTATGCAAATTAGAATCTGATTTGCATAATTATCGTCCAATCATACTAAGCATCACACAAGCTATCCACATACCAAAAATCATGACCATCCATCAAGGCCATCTTGTTATAGTATTTTCTCATTAATTATGCAAATGAGGTCTTCATTTGCATCAATTAATATTTCTCTCTTCCTCATTTACATATGTCACATGTTTCAGAGTCCTATCATGGAATTTGGCGGATGTATAAATTTCCTCATTAATTATGCAAATTAGATACTGATTTGCATAAGAAGCAGTAATCATGTACATCATCACTCAAGCTATCTACTTACCAAAAATCATTATCATCCATCAAGCCCTTCTTGAGTTATTCCCTTTCAAAGTCAGACGCAAAACCTGCTCCTGCATTTCCAAAAAAAGCCGCTAGGGGGCCCAAACCCGTACCACTTACTCTCTGTCCGAAGATCTATGTACCACTCAAAAATCAGTTCCATAGCATGTCCAGAACACGAGATATCAAAACAGGAAGTTCCGCTGCAGTACCGTAAGAAGCCGCTAGGGGGCCCAAAATCTAATGATTATCGTTTTCAGGTCTCATCAAAACCTACCAACATACCAAATATCAAAACAATCCATCCAGGCATTCTTGCGTTATGCTGGTCCACTACAGACAGACAAACAGACGCTACCCTCTGCATAACCTTCTCAGCGAAGGTAATTACCACCATGTGTCACGCATGTGCTTGTTCTTTCCATTTCTCAATTGCTTGATGTGTTCTTTGAATGTGCGAGCATTTCCAGCTGTGATGTGAGGGTTGTATGTTTTTATGCTCCTGTATACAAATGTCCTGGTTTTAGCTTTAGTCCTTGGTTTGGCTAGTGTGAACACCCCTCTTTGTGACAGTCTCGTGTTGTGTGTGTGCGTCGATTCAATTCTTTGCAAATCTTTGAAAATACATTTAGGTTGATTCTCATTGACAATTTTGTGGAATGCCCAGACGGTGCTAGTGAAAAGTCTTTCTTTCACCGTTTGCCAATTCAACTGGGAGTGCAGGTCGTTAAGATTGGCATCGAATGTAACGTTGGGTAACATAAATTCGCGGGGTACTTAAATTCGCGATTTTTCGAAAACGGGGTATTTAGGGATATGTGCTAGATGCAACATCAGTTATAACGCCAGCAATGCAAACCGGATAGACTGACGTACTCAGAACACTGGCTGAAAAGCTTTGATAACCATGCTTTAGAAGTTGGCGACGTCAAAAACTCTCCGTCCCTTATTGACAGAGTCTGGGGGCTTCGTGGGAGAATCACACTGCACGGTTGTTCGCTGGTTTATAAGACAAATGTCACATCTCCTGCCTGCTAAACACAATTATTTACAATACAACTTATTACAATCTCTTTTGCTAACCTGCAACTTGATTCTAAGTGTGATCAATCATCAAAACTCCTCTTTGTTGCTACAACCTATGGCACGTGTATTTTCCCGCCGCCATATTATTACCCAGAATCCTGTCGTCAAGCAGACGACAAAGGTTTGTGAGGAACACTTTTTTGTCTAAATGTTGCGTGTGATAATGGACTGAAGACGATATTTTCCTCAAAGTTTGCTCCTAACACAACAAGGAACACATGGACATAGTAGTATAACCATTGCTACGGCATCCAGCTAACTTCCCATGAATAATGTGCAAGTTGCCATGACGGTGGGGATCGACTTTGAGTGAAGTTCTACCGACTCAACAAACGGGATGTTACCGAAGGCCTAATGTGTGCGGTACGGCCGTTTTTTTGTGTATTTTTTTTAATTTGGACACGTCTATATCCATAGCACTCTGCTCAAGCCAAGGATGGAACGAATAGCTGCTGTATAAAATGTAATTAGCGGTAAGATATTCAAGACGAATCTTCTATCCCGAAATAATGTACACACCTGTCCGACAACACCGTCATTGTGCGTACGGCGGACGGTAGTTTCAAGTTGAAATATCATGGGGTCAACACGACTAGAGACAAAATCTACCATATATATGATTAGTGCAAAGATAGTACATGATACTGACAGAATAATAGAAAAAAAGGATGGTTTATTGTTCTGCTAGATTGATTTCCGTCAACCATTATCGGAAAAATGGCGAATTTATGTTACCCAACGTTAGCGTTAGTAGCTAATAGAGCTGCACGATTTTGGATTACCTGTAGTTTATCTATGTGTGTTTGTGGTGCGGATGACAGTAGTGCGGAGCAGTAGTCGAGGTGAGACAAGACAAGGGCCTGTATAACTGTTCTTAATGCGTTTTGTGTGAAATAGTGCTTATATCTTCTAATTGCAGCAAGAATGCCTGCCATTCTCAACTTTGTTTTGTCTGCTTGTACGGACCATGAAAGCTTTTGGTCAATAGTGAAGCCTAGCAGATCAGCTTGTTCTACGTGGCTTATGTTTGGGGTTTGCGGAAAAAGCTGGCCCTGTCTACCTGGCCTGTCTATCCTGGCTATCTACCCTTTTTGGACCCCAAGGGCATGCATGGGGGTTTTGCATCTGATTGAATTTTCTTGAGGAAAAACTGGGTCAGTGGCAATTCCAGCTGTGGGTGGGCTGGATCATACTATTGGAGGATAGGGACAGTTATGAGCAACTCCATCAACACTGGAAGAAAATCTATCATTTGTAAACAAACTTCTTGTTGTTAAACTAGATAGAAGGGGTATCAGATACAGGATACATGATAAACAAAGAAAACCGAAAACTGATAGGATGGTTTGCCAGAACAGCAGCTGCTAAAGATTTCGTCAGTATCAGCTACAGTAACCCCAATGAATGTCAGACATCTGTTTAGAACTTAGCTGTTGTGACAAACAAAAGTCCTATTGTTGTCTGGCTCATCCTACCAGTTTTCTTTTCTTCCTTGTCTTACCTTCCACTTTAATTGTGTTTAATATTCCAGGTGCATTTTATTGTATACATGTACCTGGAAATTTTTTTCCAGTCTTGGTGGAATTGCTTTACCAGCTTCACCCACACACCCGCCCCAACAAAACACCAATAGGCATTATCTTCCATCCAGCTCACACACATATATCTGGAAATGCATTGACCCAGTTTTTCCTCAAGGAAATTCCATTAAAGGCCTGACCCCCATGCATACCCTTCGGGTCCGAAAAAGGGAGGTAGCCAGGGTAGACAGGCCAGGTAGACAGGGCCAGCTTTTTCCGCAATCCCTTATGTTTGTCCCTTGAATGTGAATGCTTAGTTGTAACGGAGGACAGTGTTTTACTTTCTGTGGTGTGCCCATCATTATTTATAGATTTTGTTTTGCCAATGTTGAGTACGAGCACGAAAAGATATGAGTGTTTCCAAAGACGAAGACCTTCATAACATCAACAGATAGTCACTGTTTGCTTCACAAAAAGGTTCATGTAGTACTCTCCAAGCTGAGGAGGGGTTTCGACTGGTTTTTGACGTGCTTGTTTTCGGTCTCACTAAATACCGAAAACAACCGAAAACAACCGAAAACAACCGAAAACAACCGAAAACAACCGAAAACAACCGAAAACAACCGAAATAACCCGAAAACAACCGAAAACAACCGAAAACAACCGAAAACAACCAAATCACTAATTACCGAAAACAACCGAAAATTTGAAAACAACCAAAAACAAATAAAAACAACCTAAAACAACTCGAAAACAACTGCAAACAACCGAAAACTACGGTGGCGGCCCCCATATCCTGAAACATCTGTAATCATTCAAAGGGGGTGCATTGGCTCTCTACTGACAATTTACATAATGCCCCCTCGGAAAACCCTACCCTACAAACTAAAGGGACCACCCATGTGTACCCAAGATTGGTACATAAAATAGATTAGATATCACCAGAAGCGGAGATTATCAGTCTAACCCTGGCCCTGGGGCAAATAACTTTTTTTTTAAAGGAAAGTGGCATTTTCGTATTAATAAGGCAAATCATTTCCTTACTTGCATAATTGGTATGCACCAATATTCCACCTGCTATAGATTACATGTACGTCACTTAGTATTAAACTAACTGCATGCTGAATATCAAAGAAATCTGTTGATCAGTGATCCTCCTTTACAGTGTTTAACAAAAAATTTCCTGTAGTTCCAAGGTGAGCTTGTAAGGGACACACCTAGATTATATTAACTACATCACTTCAACGTTACATCTGCCACCAAAAGTCAAGATTACAACATGTCCAGGACCAACTATACGAAAATCAGAAGTTCTGCTGCAGTACCAAGGTTGGCCACCAGGACCAATCGGCCGTGACCGTCCGAGGTTCACTTGTTTGTTTTCGGGTTGTTTTCGTTTGTTTTCGGGTTGTTTTCGTTTGTTTTCGAGTTGTTTTCGGTTGTTTTCGGTATTTAGTGAGTTTGTTGTTTTCGGTTGTTTTCGGTTGTTTTCGGTTGTTTTCGGTTGTTTTCGGTTGTTTTCGGTTGTTTTCGGTTGTTTTCGGTTGTTTTCGGTTGTTTTCGGTTGTTTTCGGTTGTTTTCGGTTGTTTTCGGTTGTTTTCGGTATTTAGTGAGACCCCTTTTTATAGGCCTTTTTGTCGGGCTTTCTAGAACATGTGTCGTGCAGACCTTTATTTACCTGTATTTGTATTTGGTGGGATGGTACTGTATTACTTTCCAAGTAGAGGTAAGGTAGAGAAGATTGTTATCAAAAGCCCTGTTTTCTGTCAGCACTGTCTCAAGATGTGGAGGTCACAATTTTCTCTACAAAGTCTGCTTGGAGACTGGTAGGATGGAATATTCTCCAAGCAGCTTGTTGTCGCGCTGCTGTTGTCGCGATGCTCGTGCTGCCTGTTGTTGCGATGCGCTGCCTGTTGTCACGATGCTCGCGCTGCCTGCCTGTTGTCGCAATGCTCTGTTGTCGCGCTGGTCTGTTGTCGCGCTGGTCTGTTGTCGCGCTGCCCTGTTGTCGCGCTGCCCTGTTGTCGCGCTGCCCTGTTGTCGCGCTGCCCTGTTGTCGCGCTGCCCTGTTGTCGCGCTGCCCTGTTGTCGCGCTGCCCTGTTGTCGCGCTGCCCTGTTGTCGCGCTGCCCTGTTGTCGCGCTGCCCTGTTGTCGCGCTGCCCTGTTGTCGCGCTGCCCTGTTGTCGCGCTGCCCTGTTGTCGCGCGAAAGCCTGTTCGCTACTCACACACTGATTGTACCATTGGGCTTTCGTACGCTCGGAAGCTCGGCTCGCCTGGTATTCGTCACGATCGGAACTTCAACCATGATACCTTTGCCTTAGTGACTGCCTGTGATAATAATTTCATCGTCCATCATCAAAATGATTTATCTGGCTCATGCCTGTGAAAACAGAACGACTCCTCCTGACCCGTCTTGTCTCGATGCAAATTTGCTATTACATGGCACGAATTACCTAATTCGTGAACGTTTGACAGCACAGCTAAATTCAAAACAACTTCATCATTCAACAATTGTGAGCCCTGCCACGGCTAAAACTAAGACAAACTTTTGGGTATACGAAATTATGCCCCTCGTGACGACGCCCCCCCTCCCCCTGAGGTCGTGCACAAAACGGTCCCCACAAAACACGCCGCCGAAATTCCTCATTCCTGAAAATATGAGACACTTTGTAATGCTTTCAAGCATTCTGGTAACGTTATACGATTTTTACGTTCTGAGTCGTTGATCGCCCTTGGAAATGGAAATATCGGAAGAATCTTTGTGTAAAATAACACAAACCTGGAGTAGATAATGCCTCGGCTTCGGGTCTCCTACCGCAAATTAGGCCGTTTCATTGGTTTACATGTTATATAGCGCAACTTTTATGGCCACAAATCCAATAAAGAAACAGCGAGCGATATTTTTGGAATTCATAACTGCACTACGTTCGCAAGAGGCCCTCTTCGGCCGCCAGCCCCCGACCGCATCACTCAGCACGGAAAAGCCGTACACGTCCGCGGATACCCGGAAACTTTCCTACCTAATCATCCTGGCAGTAATACACAAGCTTTCATCCCAAATCCCTTATATATCAGATGGGGTCGATTAAAGACAATTTATCATCCACATTAACACACCGACCCTGTTGGGACCCATTCAAATTTTGGACCATGGATTCTTTGGAGTAATACAGGCACGAGACCTCACGGTTGGTGAAGACGGCTTCACCAACGACACGTGAAGGCGCATATGCTCAAACATGTATCTATATTTTTAATCAGTTTATTAGGAACTTCTACAGATTTTCATGTAGTATGATCACTTTTATATGCACAACTTAGCATCATGCATATGACTACATCACTGTTAACTTGTTTTTACCAAATTTGAGGTGTTTAAGGAAATATAGACCACAAAAGATATGGCATGCAAGTTTGCAACTGAGCTGGAAGGGTGTACCGCCCATCGGACCACCCATCGGACATCGTAGGACGAAAGATCGATAGACAACACCCACCTAAAAAAGAAGAGTAAAATTCACTCTTGATAGTTTTGAAGGGAACGATAAGACAACAAAACTCACCATCGCATGCTCAACGCGGTTCTTGTCCCTTGACCTCAGGTCGTACGGACTGCGCCCACCCTCGGCCATGCTGTCCGGATAAGAACTGACTGAGAAGAAATGAAAAATCGAGTGCACCTGGTGCCGGCGGTATAATATCAAATTGATATTCAAATTCTACAGTGCGATACTCTGATTGGTTTTGATCAGAATTGGGTTACGGGACCACCTAAGCTAAGCAAAAACTTGTAGAGTTTACTAGCGTGATTCCAATTTCAAAAAGGAAGAACCAGATGTTGTGTCTATTTATCGCCCCGTATCTCTGCTACCGGGTCTGTCCAAGCTTCTAGAAAAAGTATTCAAACACCTGTACAACCATTTAATGTACCAAAAACTACTATATTCTCTCCAGTCAGGCTTTATCAGTGGAGATTCGACAGTATATCAATATATCTACAAGAAAGAAGTCAGAGCGCCTTACATTGACTTTTCAAGAGCACTTGACAAAGTCTGGAATAAAGTACTTATTTTCAAGCTACAGAGAAACTGGGTTGACGGCCCAATCTTAAATTGGTTCCACAGCTACATGTCCTACATGTACCTCTCTGGTGAGAGCGAAGACTTGTTCTTGTTGGTCAATGTTCGGATTGGAGTCATGTTGGCGCAGGCGTTAACCTCTGGGTTTAATCAGGACCTTTCCTGTCTCATGTCTGCATTAATGACATTGCGGGCGGTCTAGCTACATCGTCATGACCCTTTCTATTTATATTTGCAGACGATGGCTTCTTATTGGACATCGCGGAATGCGCAATGTTACAGCCAATCGACTTAATACTGATCTTAGGAAGATATCATTTTGGTCTTTAACATAGCAGACGTGCTGGTCGGAACTTTGAACACCTAAGGCTCCGTCACCATGAACGATATAATTTTGCGGTCTTCAGTTTTCAAATACATATCAAGTGCCCTATCAACTGAAAGTAAAGTTTAATAATTCTTGGTCGGACATAGATTTTGTTAATGTCCCTATATGCTATATATGCCGCTATAATGCCTGGGGGTGGGGGGCGGAACTTTGAACACCTAAGGCTCCGTCACCATGAACGATATAATTTTGCGGTCTTCAGTTTTCAAATACATATCAAGTGCCCTATCAACTGAAAGTAAAGTTTAATAATTCTTGGTCGGACATAGATTTTGTTAATGTGCCTATAGGCTATAATGCCTAGGCAATGCCTAGGGATGCTGGGTGGAACTTTGAACACCTAAGGCTCCGTCACCATGAACGATATGATTTTGCGGTCTTCAGTTTTCAAATACATATCAAGTGCCCTATCAACTGCAAGTAAAGTTTGAAAAATCTTGGTCAGACATAGATTTTGTTAATGTACCTATAGGCCATAATACCTAGGGGTGGGGAGATCGCGATGGCGTTATCCCCTCGAAACTATAGCCTCCCTAGCAGCCTCTTAAAACGGGAGGTATTTTGCTACTGCCGTATTTTTGCTTATTGCTACCGTATCATGGACTCAAGGAATCTAATGGTCTTGAAAAGAAGGGCCATCAGACCACGGTAAACAGTTAAAAGAGTTGTGCGCGTCCTTAGCTAGAGTCTGATATAGAGGCTATAGTTTCGGATGAAAATGATCGCCTGTAGTTTCGGGTGAAAATGATCGCCACCTTTTGTACCTGTAGTTTCGGGTGAAAATGATAGATTTTGTTATTCTCGATTTTGAATGGTAAAAGTTTCGACTTCAAAATCCCTATGTGAGCCTTTCGCGATCCAACCCATTCCCGAAAGGACCGAGATTTGGCACTTTGGGTGGTGTTGTAATTTCCGCTTGTTCTCGCGGCGGTCTTGGGTGGTACTGCAGATCAGGCTCTTACGGGGGTATAAAATGTATACATGAACATAGTCCCAAACTATAAACATGTGAAAATATGTTTGTTCCTATGTCTGACAGCTTGTACGTGTATGCTCCTTTTTGCTGTTATTTTTCTTTTCAAATGCACGTTTTGGTATTGTATTTCGTCAACTGTGTCCCCATAAGGTCTGGCACATGCAAAGAATATGTAGACCGCACTTATCAATCATTAGTAATTTAATGCTTTGCTTTATGAATGAATGACCTTTATTGTACGTTTCTGCTCTTACAAGCTAAGTACAGGTCATGGTGATAAAGCAGTTGAATAATCACAGTGATGTTTTAAAAAACGTGATATTCTACTACATCTAAAGACTAATTAACACTGTAATGTACAGGTTCAATTCCCTCTCGCTTCTTAGTACAGTTGTAGATGTATGAGTATATGGAGCCTATAATACATGGTTTGTCTAGTTTCATAATGAATACGAATTTTTCTGTACTATTTAAACATTGAAAACTAGGAAACTTATCTAGTATATAATTAAAGAGCATATCGCTCTCATTGTTGTATAGTGTACAATCAACAACAAAATGACACTCGTCTTCAATCTTATTTAAAGTACAATATTGGCAAATTCTTTGCTGCAATGGAATGCGGTTATGTCTGCCTTTTTCAATGCGTATTTTGTGTGAACTAATCCGGAGTTTTGTGATGGCTGATTTGTATCGAACGTTTGTAGTTTTAACTTGATATTTATCTCATTGTAGTAAGTATTTTTCAGAAATCTGTATGTTCGTAATTTGTTTCTTACTACGCATTTCTGTTGTGAAAGATTAGAAATACATATCTTTAAAACGCTGGTAGATGGATGGAGTAAATTGAGATGAATTTAAGAGAAAAGACATTGGAGAATGTCAGATATAACCAGACCCTAGAAGCCCAGCATTTCGCAACTGATGCGCCTAGATTAAGTTGACACAAAAAGGCGTCTGCTGAAAGGCTGTCAGCTGGCACGTTCTGTCGTATTCTAATATAGTGTTTGATGGCATTGAGGGATGGTATCTCGAGTATAGAAATGTCTTGATAGCGACAAACTGGGCAGGCGCCTCAGCTAAGATCAATACAACGCTCATGGAATATCAGGAATTTTGTATATTACGCCACCAGGAAACGCTACCCTTGCCATTTAGTAAGATGCAATACAAGAAACCAATGCCGATTTTTTGCAGCGTGTCAAGGGCGTCACCAAGCGGACAAATAAATAATGTCATCACGTTAATATTGCAAATTCGATTTTGCATTGGCTATCCTATAGCGACCTCTATCGGCCAATGAAGTAAATGTTGCTGACGGACGAAAACGTCAACCAAGGCTACGCTGGTCAATCAACGCAAAGCAGTGTTTGCTCTTCGGGAACAGCGTCCACATCACGAATCATCCACATCACGAAGATAACATCCTTCATTGCAGTTCTACTTCTTTCCGCTGAGTAGTAGTGGCGTCCTTGTACCACAGCGAGTCGGAGAAGAGTCTTAAAATGAATAACAGACACGAAAGACGCTGCCTTTAACAGATGGACGGACGTAATGGTAAGCTCCTATAAAAGTAACGTGACATAATTTTAATAGTGCATACGTCCAGATCTTTCACAAAAGCAAGTGTCAGAATGTTGCTGACAATCGTTTAACTCCACATAGGAATGTGGCTGTTTCGTACGGGGTTGATGTTGTTGAAGAGGTTCATCAGTCACGTATGATAACAGTTACAAGAATATTCTTCGAACAGTGACTTAATAAAAGGTAGCGGAATACTAAAGGGGTTGATGTTGCTTTCACTTAAGGGAGTCTGCGCTCACAGCCTAAAGTACTTATTAGTATTACTCCTATAATTGAAAATTTTCTATGCTGTTCAGAGTGCTGTGAAAAAACTACCATGATTTGTGAGGGATAGGAGATCCGCTAGGATGGTACCGTTAGAACTGATAACGTGAGCGGTAATAACCAGTTAAGGACGAGCAATTAGTCAGGATTGCCGCCATGGCATGCCATACTCTAGCGGAATAGAAAAGAGGCACAGAATCACATTTCGGTAGCTTGAGTTCTAATATGTAGACGGGGACAGCTGAATGACCTAGTCCGCGCCGTAAACCGTGAAACATTTCAGGTAAAAGCACACGCACAGAGTCTGACATCTGTTGGTATTTCCACGGATGACATTCTCACTCAGGTATCAGTCTCTGGGCGAAATGGAACTGTACAGCGATTACATTCATAAAATTGTGTGGAAAATATTGTATTTAAAAACGAAGGCTTTTTCGAGCTAATGGGTCAATTCTGTCAAATTCGTTTAAGTTGAATTTCAGAAACCTAAATAAAAAGATGATGTCATTTGCTGTATTGGCTAAGAATATTTTCTTTGTTTTCCCTTTTTTGCATGCGAACGTTCCACATACAACACCCTAGAGTTAGCTACAATAATGCCACATGTACCTATTCATGATTATCAACATTTGAAGGTGAACGAATTCGAAATTAGCAGGTCATGAATTTAGATTTCCTGGCTTCCCAGAATCGTGCTCTGATCAACCCTGTCCGCAATCTGGGATGATCTTAATGTTGAGCATCCTTTGGGACCCAATCACGTAGCACCGGAGAAGAACGTATACTTTGATTTTCTCTGTGATCAAGTACAAATGAACCACTGGTTGCGAGCAAAAGCAAAGTTATTCCCAAGGCGAACTGCGCACGGAAAGTGGGGGGACTTCAATATCACTTTGTATAACGCAGAAGAGACCTTGTTAACGTTATAAGAGATTCCAGTCTATGAATTTGTATCTGCCAACTTGGAGATTATAACCTCCGCCGACCTTGACAGATAACAGGCATCTGCTAAAGTTCAATCATGAAGCACCGCAGGAGAACGTAGACTTTGATTTTCTCTGTGACTAGGTACAAATGAATCACTGGTTGCGAGTAAACCCAAAGTTATTCCCAAGACAAACTTCGCACGGAAAGTCGGCGAACTTCCATATCACTTTGTGTAACTCAGAAGAGACCTTGTGAACGTTATAAGAGATGCCAGTGTATGAATTTTTATCTGAAGCCAACTTGGAGGTTATAACCTCCGCCAACCTTGATAGATAACAGACATCTACCAAGGTTCAATCACGAAACACCGCAGAAGAACATAGACTTTGATTTTTGACGAAGAACACCCTTTGGGACCCAATCACACAGCACCGCAGGAGAACGTAGACTTTGATTTCTCTGTGATCAACCACTGGTTGCGAGCAAAAGCATTGTTCTCCCCAAGGCGAACTTCACACGGAAATTCGGTGAATTTCTATATCAATTTGTACAACTCACAAGAGACCTTGTTATAAGAGACGCCAGTTTAGTTCTATGCATCTGTATCTGCCAACTTGGAGATCATATAGCCTCCGCTAACCTTGACAGATAACAGGCATCTACAAAACTACAAAAGTTCAATCACGAAGCACCGCAGAAGAACGCAGACTTTGATTTTCTCACTGGTTTCGCTCAAAAGCAGAGAGAGTTATTCCCACGGCGAACTGCGCACGGAAAGTCGATGAACTTCTATATCACTTTGTATAACTCAGAAGAGACCTTGTTAACGTTATAAGAGATGCCAGTCTATGAATTTGTATCTGCCAACTTGGAGATTATAACCTCCGCCAACCTTGATAGATAACAGGCATCTACTGAAGTTCAATCACGAAGTACTGCGGGGCACGAGGGCTTTGATTGCCTCCGTGACCAGGTATGATATGAAGTACATGAAAGGTAA
Source organism: Branchiostoma lanceolatum (assembly GCA_035149815.1). Taxonomy (NCBI): domain Eukaryota; kingdom Metazoa; phylum Chordata; class Leptocardii; order Amphioxiformes; family Branchiostomatidae; genus Branchiostoma; species Branchiostoma lanceolatum. The sequence goes on along the minus strand of CM068869.1, from coordinate 11,827,097 downwards.
GAGCAAACTCATTCCCATAGCGAACTTTGGGCGGCATGTCAGTGATACTCTATTACTCGAGGCGTCTCGGAGAGCATTCTGTCAAGAGTTTCTTGTCTATACATAAATTTCTGTCGACGTTATTGTAGTCCGAATATTGGCAACGTCACAAGTTTCAAAGTTCATCTATGTAGCATCTGGGATGATGACGAGCACCGGTGATCCACTGGACCACAGTGGCCAGAGACTGTTGATTGCCTACGTGATCAAGGATATTTCAATTACGGAAGAGCTGAAAGGGACCAAATCCATTCCCATTCACTGTGGACTCACGACGGGATGACTGTGATCTTCCGTTATAATTGGACAACCCAAAGGAGACCAATTGATATCATTCATATAAGGGTGACCTTGGTACGACAGTGAGGGGGCTGATACGTATATATTTTTGTTTTGAATCAACCTTAAGTTTTTACCCGTCTGCTGTTGAGTTCCAAATTCCAAATATTAGCATAGGCACACGGGAGAAGATTGACAATTTTCTTGAGTTGTTACATAGGAGTACTTCAAAGGGTCGGATCATGGACATCAACATAATCAGTGTGTACTAAAAGAATACAGCTTCAGACCGGTAAAACACAGAGATTCGTGCAAAATTCATTATGGGATGATACATTGCTTATCTTGACAATAGTTATTTATCTAACAAAACGGTCTTGCATGATCAAAATGCCAGTATTTAATTTCTTACACATTGCAATGCCAGTGACAATTCCATTTATACGCTATGTTTCGTTTTTATTTGGTACAGACCTAGATAGAGGATTTATAGGCGCGAAATAAAGATACGAATACGACTATTTCACCTGGCATGCATGGTTCAAAGGCTCATTACTAAATAGATACACAGCCACTTGCCTCTCTATATGATACACATTCTAACAACAGAGGCATTTTGCTGTCACTCAAAAAAATCCATAAAACAAACCAATTGATGAAACAGTTACACCATGTAGTTTGTGACTGCAATTAGGGATGGATTCTAAACAATTGAGCCAAAACTACATTTCCAAATTCCCAACTATTCTTGCATACAAAAGTAGTCAATCCTATGAGTTGACGAATGTACATTGTGTTTGAACTAGTTTGGAACATTTTACATGAGTGTAGTCCTGTCTGTACGCATGTCACCGTGGTACACGTAGCGCCGGTTCCCACGGTCCATCTGGATGTCGCGGCCGTCTCGCCAGACACTCGAATCCCTCCCGGTCATGCGACTGTACCCACTGCAGAATACGTTAACAATGACGCAGTTAACACAGAGCCTGTCATGAAAGTAATCTGGCCCATCTACCTAGTACCTACAGCGAACCCTTCCACCCCGCTCCTCTTTCCGTTCTTAAGGTCAGCTTTACCTGTCAAGGACAATGCATGTACGACAGACAGAAAGTGAAGTGTTCGTTAGCAATTACACAGTTAGCACAGAGTCTGTCATGGAAGTAATATTGCCCATCTATCGACAGCTAACCCTGCCACCCCGCTCCTATTTTAGTTCCTATAAGGTTAGCTTTACCTGTCAAGGAGAAGGTATGTACGGCAGACAGAATGTGAAGTGTTCGTTTGCACTGCAATATGACACAGATACGATAGAGCCTGTCATGAAAGCAATCTTGCTCATCTACCTGCGGCTAACCCTTCCACCCCGCTTCCCTTTCCGTTCCTAAGGTTAGCTTTACCTGTCAAGGAGAAGGTATGTACGGCAGACAGAATGCATAGTGTTAGTTAGCAATGACACAGTGGTGATATAGCGTGTCATGAAAGTAATGTTGTCAGTCTACCTACGGCGAAACCCCGCTGCCCTTTCCAACCTGTACCTGGCGAGAAGAATAGATGCACGGCAGATAGAATACATTGTTTTCGTTAGCAATGTTACGGTTGGGCTATAGTCTGACATGAAATAATATTTACTTGAGGTTATGGCAGGTATAATGCAAGTAAGGATTGAGAACACACGGGGGGGGGGTATTGTATGTGCATGTTTTCTGCAAACTTCCATTTACGAATCTTTAACCTCAACCAATCAACCAATCAGTCAATCGCAAAAGACAGAGTTCTGTGAAGATGTTTAGTCATACATAAACGTCCCTGGACCTGGACTAGTAGCTAAATCAAATTTTCCGTGAAAGTTTACAGTGAAACCTGGAGTTCTATTCGTTTTAATGTAGCGCATATTAAATTCATCTACATCTACGTAACCTTAATTAGATGACTTCTCTAGATTTCTGATAAAATGTACACTGTATGACTGTGTATGACTGTGTATGACTGTACATAACTCGAGAAGCTAAGGGTGGCAGTGCATGATATTTGGTGGATGGGTAGGGTTCGCGTAAAGAAAGGTCAAGTTCGATAACGGGTCTCCTAGCGGGTATCTGTTGTACTGCAGCGGAGCTTTAAAGTTTGAGGTCAAATTTTCTGCGAGCGATGAGTTCATGATTGTTTGGTAGACGATAGCTCTTGGGACAGGAAGTAAGTGGTGTAAGTTTTGGCCTCCTAGCAGCTTGTTTGGAACTGCAGGGGTCAATTTTTGTTTCAAACTTAGGGAGAGAATAACTCAAGAAGGGGTTGATGTATAGTCATGAGTTTTGCTATGCAGATAGCATGGATGACGATTTACATGATGAAATACTAATTATCCAAATCAGGGGCATAATTGCATTATTGATTAGGAAAATTTATAAATCCGCTGCATTTCATGATAGGACTCTCAAACAGACGGACATCAATAATGCAAAAGGTAACCTTATTTGCAGACTTAATGAGAAAGTACTATAATTCCATAGTGGTAAATGATGGGAATTTTAGTCTTGCGGCATTTTTGGCTGCTTACTTGATGCATATAAAAAGTCTGTTATCCTGCAATTGCACAACACTTAAAGACAGAAAACGCATGATCACCCCTGTAACTAAGTGGGCAACACCTGAGCGTTATCTAACCACAGATACAGCTAGAATAACTCTTTGTGAAAACATCAAACGGTCTCTTTTGATCGCCATGTTCCGAGGTAGAAGGTACGACAACGCAAGTCTCAGGTAAGGACTTAACGATGTGATATATATATATATATAGTCAGTCTACCTTCCACATTCATGCTGGAATTTCTATTACAATGAAGATATCAAAGTATTGACCATGCTTTCGTGTGGATTTTGGGGCAATGTTTCTACAACATAACTGAGAAATGCGAAATGATCTGACACCGAAATTTGATAATTCTCTGGGTTGACCATGACATACTCGTCCTTGTGTACGTTAGCAGCTTGTGGAATCTAGGAGGCTAAATACAGGTTAACCACCTTGGTGACAAGTAGTTTGTAAGAAGCACAAAAACGATAGAAAATGATCATCTTTTGACCTGCATAGTTGGGACACGGGACCAGATTACATTACCAGGCAGACATGTACCCAGTTTAAACATGAGGTCAGATTGCATAAAGAATGCAAACCCAAACGGTTTCTAGATTATCACAGATGACAATCACTCTATTCATGTTGTGACGTAAAGTTAATTTGCTCTTTATTAAGAAATCCTGTGTTTTCTAAAGGTCTAGAGCAGGTATGCTTTTTTAAGTCCCGTAGCGATCCTAAAATGTGTTGTAGAGTGTCGTGTGAATGTTTGAATTAGATGAGTACTATCTAATTTCTGTGGACGATGTTGTCGGTTGTGTGGCGGAGTGATACAACTTACTTATAGGAGTGATGCAAGTTTCCCAGGTCACAGCCAATGTGCCTCATGATACAGTAGTACAAGATACTTAGCTGGCGGTTAAATATGCCTGATGATAAAAGTTATTGCAGATGCTACTAGTATCATCATCTGTCTCGGATCTTCAACACTGACCTCCTGCGTGAGTCCCTGCAGTAGCAACAGTAGCAACAGCAGCACAGGGCTAGCAGCAGAACCCCAACAATCGCCGCAGCGGTGATCACAATCGCCAGAAAGGTGACTATAAGAAAGAGGAATGGATCAGTTTTCATCTAGTCAGTGTCGTAACGTGACTGCCTGGCGCGGTTGTTACAGTTCCAACCGTTGAGTCATTCTGCGCCAGGCTGGAGGCCTGCCCGCCTTAGCCTGGGACCTCCTCTCCCCCCTACTTTGCCCCTTGCGGGGTTATTTGGGGGTTATCAAAGTTGAAGTTGAATTTGAAGTAACCTTTGCCACTGGTAGGATATAGAGAAGTGACCAAATTTGTTCACACTACTAGAGTTAATTCCACATTACCGAGAGGGTGTTTGTTGCCTTTTGTTCTAACATTTGCAAAACCTTTGTAACAATATAAGGGAGATAAGTGACTGTTCAGAACAATTTCCAACATTCATTTGATGTTCTAAATAGTTTCTGCTGTGTTCCAACATATTAAACAAATTTCTAACATTGCACATGTTATTTGTATCATTTTCGAAACTGTTGGAAAATAGGTTGATCATTTGTTCCTACATGTTCCAACATTATAACAACATGGTATAACTGGGTCAGTGGGATGGGAACAGGGCAATTCACACATCCCTTCAAAGTATAGGGGATTAGGCCTGGGTGCCATGCATAGACACCACAAGACAAAAGTCCAGACGTGAAATCTAAAAATATACAGAGGCAGACAATAGAATGCGATTAGCACCTACTTTTATGGGGGCAATAACCCAAATCTACCATTTGAAAAATGATGCAAATTGTTCCAACATGTTCGAACAGTGAAACAATCACATAGATGTTTGAAAATTGTTCTAAATAAAGAGATATTTGTGCAATTACTTTCCAAATAGTTCCAACATATGTAGATAAGTTCAAACATGTTCAAACTTTCATTCTTAATTGTTTGAACAATTTAAAACTATTTTGACTGGAATAGTCTTTTATCTAAAATTGCTTGAACTCACTAGCAATATTACCTGAAAACCCTCTCGGTGACATGGAATTGACTCTATGTATCTGGTGTAGTACAGTCGAAAATTTTTGTGTCGGCAATTACAGTTAAAACTTTTTTTCAGTATAAATTGTACTTCGGCGTTACTTACCGGAACAACTGATCGTCCAGCGAACCTGGGCCAGCGGACACTCTGACACTGGCAGAATTTTTTCAGCCGGGTACAGGCGGCAGGAGTTGTCCTTGTAGCAGTAGTAACACTAGTAGAGAACACAGTTAACAGCGCTAGCTAGCTTTGGCATTTCAGATGGCTTTTTGAACATTAGTGAAACGTTATCTAATCTCGATAAATAAAGAAAACAGATGAGGGCATCTCATGTTTTTTGGTACAAACGCTTGAATAAATATTACTTCGATAGGATCTCTTGAAGATATCACAAATATCATGAGGAGACATACAGCGAATACCTGTTGCTACTTTTAAACAATTGCATCACTTCTCTTATATCAAGTTCACAAATTTGATGTCCTTCTGTGTGACATTTTTCAAAATTGTATGCTGATTGATAGGCCAAACATTTGGGTCTCAGTAGCTATAGGTAACGTTACTAACCAACTACTTTGGATTCAAAAACGATGCACAGAAGTTATGACTATCCGAGTGCACACACGGTTATCAATAAAAAGCAAGGCAAGGGCCCGCCATTAAGCATGGGACGTTACATAAGATCGATGGGACGCTAACAATGGACCCAAGTATTTTGTAGCTCACTATGCAACACCGACCTGCCAATTCTCAATGCATGCGCCACAGGACGAGTTGTAATGGCTACAGTCTGGAAAACAACCAAAGAAGCAACTGTCAAACAAAGGAACCTTGGTCATCTGTTATGTAGCATTAGCTTTGTTTGAAGACCGTAGCATTGTCAGAAAAGAAGAATTAGTCAATCAATATATGATGAAAACGAAAGGTGTTTTTGCGACATCAATGTATCGCGATCGGTCTCATCATATCTTAGCTTTCAACGCACCGGTTATGCTAGGGTCACATTTCCTAACCGGGGCCCGGCCGGGCTGTTTGCGGAAACGAAAAATCAAAGTGTATGTCCATAAATTTGCACAAACTATGCTCTTAAATAATTCTAGGTACGTTTTGTGTTTTTGTTGTCCTTTATATCATACATTTCGTTCCAAAAGACAGCCCGGCCGGGCCCCGGATTGGAAATGTGACCTTGGCATTAGCTTTATACCTTCTTTACATTTACGTAACAGGCTCAGACGGACAGGCTCCATTTGACTGATACTCAGTGACGTTTGTCAAAGAGTAAAACTTGGACTCTTTTTCACGTTTCGTCGAGTAAACAGAGACTGACGTGTAAGTCATTTGATAAATGTTATCTAAATCAATGAAAGGGTTTCAACATTTCGGGGGACTGTCATATATTCGTATATAAGTTCAACTGCGTAGTATACAACATTATGGAAAAGGTTAGACCATTTTCCAATACTTGATTGGACTGCATTTTCAAAATGTCATATTCGTTGAACTTTCTCTACTTATTCCTTACGTCACTATAACATACCGATAGCTTTTTGTCTAAATGTCGTCCTAGTTTGTACATGTGCGCAGGAAATATCATATTGGGTCCTAAGCTAGCGGTGTTAGTACGTTCATTGCTGAAACGCCATTTAATTTTGTCTTCCTTATGATTCAACAAAACATTGAGAGATCTGGTGATCATGGTCTAACAGTAACAACCCGACTTACCCACTTCATCGCTAGGTGTGGTCAGGGTAGAGGCGTTCCCTGTGGTCACTTTGGCTGGAGTACTGGACAAGGTTGGCAAAGACTGACCGCTGGCAAGGCCTAGAGCCACCGCCAGTGCGGCCACAAGAAGAAAATAGACTATCCCTTTCGACATGACTGCGATCTGTTGTGTTCAATGAGTACAAAGGACAGGATCGATTCTGATGTTGTTTGTAATACGTCATCGATTATTCAGTATTCATTGTTTGGCCCTGCTTGTTGTTTTGCATATATTGTTTTGTAACGTTTAGCATATTTCGTCAGTGTTGCACGACGTCTGTTTTTTCGCCTAAAGACAAAAAGTTGAAGCAAATTACAAGCGTTCATACGTTGGGAAAGAAAAACGATGTGGAAAAAAATCTTACATCTGCTTGGAGATTAGTCATCGGTGACGTCATAACCTTGTCCCGTCCGAAGGTCACTAATACTAGTACATGTACGGGTACAGGTACAGGCATGTTTTGGTATGTTGTCATGTTTGCTAAAAATGAGATTCCATAACAATATGTTGCGAGAAGGGTCTGGGAGTCTCTTGCATACTGTAAATACAGAAATGTTTGCGGGGATTAAATTTCTCGCGGGGATTAAGTGTTCTCGGTGGTTTTGAGTTCGCGTTTGACACAATAGTAGCGCTACAGTCACACAATGGAACGGGTTTTCGCGGTGGTTTTAAGTTCGCGATGAGTAGTTCACCACGAAAACCGCGAACATGAAACCACCGCAAACATTTCTGCACTTACAGTAGTTTTGAAGTTTCTTCCACAAGTTGACTTCATTCTTTTAACGGACTTTCCTACATGAGTAACTGGATATTGACTGCAGTCTCACAAACTACCCGAGAAAAGCCCTTGGAGATAAGGGGGATCATTTATCTGAAAGTTGCCAGCCGGGAAGATAATTAGAGGAAGATAAAAACAAGTGATAAGCACAACTCGTGATTTTACAAATCACTTCCGCGCAACTTAGTAACTATTTTCCCGTTAAACGAGGTAATTTACAGTGCCAGGTTGGGACGTTGAACAAATTTTCATTTCACTTATTCATTTTACCAGTGGATACAGTCAGGTCTCAAGCTTGACCTGTTTTTCAGGTTCCCTGGAACAATATTATACATAGATACATAATCAATACACAAGGATCACGAGAATATAACAAGGTACTATACAAATGTACTGGTCGTAGTGGGGAGATTTAATTATCATCATACATGAATACACGGCAAGTAACTTGCGCAAATGTACCCAGTAATATTCCCCGAATAAGCGTGTACCAGGTACCAGGCGTTTATTCAACTCTTCTAGAGACGTTTCTGTTTCAGAGGACAAGTCAACAAATTGGCCATGGCAGGGTAGGAAGACAGTGTTACAGACTTTGTGTCTGACGAATGCCTTGGTTTCATGCACGCTGCCAAAGACTTCGCTTAGTCTTTCCAATCGATTTATCTTTGACACACCGTAGACTGCACACTTTCAGAACCCACTGTAAAGGAACAGTGCAGGCTAAGTGAGGCTTACGGTAATGCTTTTAGCATTAACCGTGACATGGCATACAAATAGAATAGACTGCAATCTACGAAACTTGTAAGTAAGATAAAGTCACGTCTGGCAATTTTAGAAAAGATAACATGTCTTTCCAATAATCCAATAATGATTGTCAAGGTAAGTGGCACCTCCTAGCACGCTCCTAACGTAGGAGATGATGAAATTCGATTATTAGGAAAGAGAAGTAAGTTCAAGTGGTGCGTGCTCAGCATTGCATAACCAAATCTTCTAGTTAGCTATAGCACTAGAACGAACATGGCATCCTTTGGTGTATCAGGACGCTCCGTAACAAATCATATCAGAAAGGAAGATTAGACGTCACGCTGGTAAGTAAATGCGTTTTATTGCGTTCGAACTTATTGCCTGTTTCAGATGAATGGTGATGAATTGATATCACTTAACATTACGTGGTTATAGATTAGCCCTTAAATGTCATCTTCATTATTTGCTCTTCGTCGGTAAAAGTCAGGTATGATATATGTGTTCCGCTTGTAGCGCATGATGACGGGTGATGTAGATTGAGGTAACTGTATGTTTACTCAGTATGTAACGTTAAGTCATCGTTACAAATCAATGTCCATTTGTACCTTGGACAGAGTGCAGATACTGTACATCGTGAAAACTTCGTGGTGGTTTTATACGTTCGTGGTTCAGCGCAACGCGAACATGTTCTTCGTGTTATTGCTGTACTACTTTACTGTTGTAACCGCGAACTTAGGTCGTCTCTTTCCTCCTCCAACCGCGAAATTAAGCCATCGCGAAAGTAAAATGATTTACAGCAAGTCTTGCCTTATCAAACACAGCTAAGAAAAAGTTGATTCAGATGATGGAAAAATTAACCTGATTTCTAACACAAATGAACGTACTCACCGAATACTAACAATATCAATTTTAAGATTTATGCTATATTTTTAATAAGATCTCGCTTCACAGTTTCCCCCCGACCGTTAATACATATCTCCAATGTCACAAAACATGAACTTGATCGTTTTTTAATCTAATTCCAACACGCTATGTTTGTGCCTGTATACATTGTATCAACACGCATTAGGTGTCGCAATACATGGAGATTGGTGTAATAATTGACATGCTTTTTACAAATTGTCTAAAGCCCTAATCTCCAAGCAGATCCACACCGGGCGCGAAAATCGTATATGCTAGCCAGAGAAGGTCCAGTCAGCCAGAGAGGGTCCAGTCAGCCTGGTAGATTGGACCCTCTCTGGCTGACTGGACCTTCTCTGGCTAGCATATACGATTTTCGCGCCCGGTGTGGATCTGCTTGCCTTGGAGATTATAAAGCCCCCCTCTCGAGCTCACTGGACCCGCGGCACGCTGGCGGCGTCGCTGCGTCCTAGACTGGATTTGTATTACCCTTGACTTTATAATGGGAATATCATTCAAAACGCACAACTATGACTGAAAAGACAACAAAACACAGAAAGCTTAAAAAGATTCGTTTTTTGTCGATGAAATTCGTTGAGTGCTTTGTCAATTCGATCGTGCCGCGGGTCCAGTGAGAGGGGCTTTAATATTCACAGCTTGGAGCTTATTAATAATGTTAATGGAACTTCCTTAAATTGCATGGAATATGGGACAAATAATTCCGGAACATGCATGTCAGGAAAAAGATTGCAATTTGGCAGAATCGCCGGGTCTACCGGCACAGATCCCGATTAGATACTCCGATCAGGATGCTAAAGAACCTGTTAGGATGGTCTCGTTTTGATAAATCCGAAATTCCAAAGTAAATCAAACATGAATCGAAGTTGACATGTTCTGACTGTATATTTGAAGGGAAACCTTCACATTTTTGTAGACTCCTGTCGAGATTTCTACCGGTACAATCGGTGATTCTGCCAGATTGCGACCTTAACCTTCACATGCACATTTCAAACACGGAGGAAAATTGCTTGCCAATCTATGTCTTCGCCGAGTTTCAAATTACGAACGGTCGGACGTCACAAAGTTGATACAAATAAATGCAAGCCAAAATGTCAAAGATGGGATGACAGACTGGCAGACAAGCGCAATAACGTCGTCGTTACGTATGACGTTGAATAACAACGTGCTTGTTGTATAATTTGGTGACTGAACGCAATTCAGCTGCATCGAAACTCATACCGGACGTTCAGTAACCATCATTTCATTTCGGCACCCTTGAGGCGGTGTAACATTTCATTACTTCCAGACTTTATTGCGATCAGGTATTGTGTATATGGCAATGCTCCAATGAAACATAGATTGAAGATTGCACAGCGAGGGCGGCAACTGCCTTCACCCCAAATCATTTAACGTCTCGGCCGCGGAAAGAAATCACTATCACAATTAACCTTTTAGGGGTAACTGAACGGCCACTATTGGCACCACTGGCCTGTGATCATCTCTCTTTACTTGGTCGTGTGTAACTGTTAATGTTTACATCAATATAAACATCAGCTTGCTGGGAAGTCAGTCACACATCAGCGCCGATGCAGCTAGAGACTGACTACATCCTCCTCGTCTGATGTGACGATGCCGCTCTACAACACCTCACGTCCGACCCAGGACCTCCCATGGGACGTCCCGTACGGTCAGGATCCCGTCTGGAACAGCTCTTCCACGTCCAACGCGAGCCAAGGCGTAATAGGTCAAGGAAAGGGGGAACTTGAAGAATTTAGTGACTCCGCATACACGGCCATCGCTACAGGTCTGGCACTTATAGGTGAGTGACATAAGATATTACCTAACATTACGGGTAACATACATTGCATGATCTCGAAGTTTCAAATCTACTACCCGTTTATAGGGCTTAACCGTCGGTGCGTCGTTATGCAAAATGTTTTATGACTGAAGAACCGTGGCGGCTGCTAGTAATCATCACCACCGATACACAGTATACTGTAAATGCAGAAATGTTTGCCCTGGTTTTATGTTCGCGGTTCTAAAACCACCGCGAAGAGCCGTTTCATTGTGTGACTGTACATAGCGCTAATATTGTCTCAAACTCAAAACCACCGCGAACATTCCATTTCCTCCCTACCGCGAAATTAAATCCCCGCTAACGTTTATGCATTTACAGTACTCTGTTCCTCAGGTTTATTCCAGTAAACAGAGTATGACGCAAATTGGGCTTTAAATGTACTCAAGCATGTACTCTTAGATATGGGCTTTAAGTTTAAATGTACTCAAGCCTGCAGGAAAGGAATGGGTGGGTATATTTCGTCTGACGTTCTAGACGAGTACTAAATTATCTGGTCAGATGTACATTCACTGATATAGCTATACTATGGACTACTTGAAAATGGACCAGCGATTAACGAAGGTGCTTAAAGATAACTCTACCAGGGCACATGATTCCGCCACCCTAGAAAGATACGTCCAAACAGATCTTCATCCCAACATCTCTAAGTATGATACACTCCTACATATCTAAACTGTGCATACCTGGGGGGTTCTGCACTAAACTAGATATCTCTCAAACCAAGGAGGTTATATAAACCTCCTTGCTCAAACCCACTGTTTTTTAAAGTGACGGATTTATGTAACCCGGCGGATTAATGTTAATGGGGGTTACACTTTCCTGCCTCGGGACAACAGCACGCTTAGAATAGCACTCCTAAAGCCGGTAATGTTTGTTATGCATACATACAAATGGCCAGTGACATTTGCCCCAATGAGGTTAAGCTTATTTAAACTGCACTTACGCGCAGTATTTTACTGATCTAAATCAACATTTCTAAACCACAACCCTCCATATAGGTTGAACAGACCAGAGTATAAAAGAATACTTTTGAATCCTTAGTCCTATTTAGTTGAGGTGAATCGCTAATTTCTTATTCAAGATCAGAATATGAAATAGGGCACAAAAATCCGAATGCAAAACTCGTGCTGTAAGGTAATAGTGTAGCAAGTTAAACATAGGCTGCCTGGCATATTGAAAGCCTACCGGGGAACATGCGCCATGCTGTTTATGTTATAAGACGACCCCATCTAGGCTGAAGAGACACCGAGGCCAGGAACTCATATTGCCTGCCTGAAACCTGAACAGCTTGATTGATGCCTCGTGGACTTCACAAAAGAAAACTCAATTAGTGGCGCACAGCCAAAACCAGAATCTCGAAAAAACATGATGACGGGCTGACATGATGAAACTATTGCCTTACAGGAAAGCAAGCACACTAGAGGTTTCTTTGAGTTGTCGCTGATACGTGATGGTGTCAGTGTACATTTGCGTAGTCCATCTAGAGTGGGGAGGGGGGCGGCAATATCACCTTCAGCCTCAACTTCGATCCGCTTCTTGCCTTAACTTTAGTCGTAAAATACGATAAATCACTCAAAAATCACACATTTCCTTACTCTGTTGCATAAAATGTTGCTACGGTTGTACATATCAAAGCATTTATGAAAGACAATTTTAATTTTTGCTCAGTCTGTTCCGGGTATGTTGCTATAATTTACTATGCTTTCTAAGAATTTCAAAACCAAATTTTGTGATATTATTCATCAAAAGTTGCATTGAGGGCCCTACACGCTGTTTTAAAAGGCGAATACAAACATTCAATAGGGAAATGATCCGCGCAAAGAATCCATTAAGTTACATACTTATTAGCGACGAAATATGGTATTTCCTTTATGCAGGTGAATGAAATCCAATTAAACAAATCGATGGGGCTTGGTTCACTTCATTTGTATCGGATTGTAGTAGTACTTAGAAATATTCGGTGTCTGACAAATTGCACACGGAGAGAAATGAAAGATGCCATCAGCATTTGTCACTCGTCCGATTGCCCCTCACTCTTCGATTCCGCCTTGTGATGACTTTAAAGGCAACCAAAGCAATATTAGTGCCAAAAATGGAAATAAAAGAATTATGAGATCTTTTGTTGTGACATTTACTAACACTGTTTAGCACATTTGCGTAGTAACATATTTTTAGCATTTCAAAACCACACAAAAAAACGTGACGTACGATGATCCCTTTAGTTTCGGGAGCCTACAAAAACCCCGGCGACGATTTTCAGTGGTGAGTTCTCACATTACAACGACAGCGTGTTTTTGCATCATGGACGTCGCTATACATTATGATAGTATTGTTTGAACTAATCAGGTATAGAAAAGACTAAACAAATAGACTTTCAACATTAAAATTTTCGGGCCCTAATATTGCTTGGGTTTCCTTCAAGTGCTCGCGGCCCAGCAACAAAGTAAGAAATCACAGAACCCAGACAGAGATCTTACTGCAGGGTAGCTTCCTTTGATAAACGTCTTGTCTAAGTTTTCTTTTGTGTTTTCCGTGTTCACTAAGATCGTGTACACGAATCCAGCCCTGTTCCTGACGTCACATTGTAGCAGATCAATAAACCATTAGCTCTGGGTCTCGGGATTTCTAGACATCGCCAAGAAGCTCTGGCGTCATTTCAGTTAAAAGTAGGGATTGGTTTTCACCTTTCTGCGGTAGCGTTGACGTGCATCGGCGACCGGGATGACACCGGGATATTTCACTTTCAGCAGGCTCGGAAGACGTCACACAGAAAAGTAAATCAGTCAGCTTCTAAAAAGACTACTGGAGCCATGAGCATTTTCGAATCAATTACTGAAACTATAAGGAAGAGGCTCTTAGAGGTATTAACATTTCAGAGTGCTCAACATTTCGCTAATTCTCTATCTCAATTCACTTTCAGCAGGAAGTCATCGCAAAGAAAAGGAAATCAGTCATCTTCGAAAAAGACGACTGTAGTCATGAGTGTTTTCCGAATCAATCACTGAGACTAAAAGGGACGGGCTTTTAAAGTGACCTTTCTTTTCCGTTTGCAATACAAAACCGTCCAACTTTTCCCTCAGCGACGTCAACAACGTCTTATTAGTCATCTATGTACATCGTGGTATAGTTGTCTTTTCCTGTACTACAATTGAGAATGCGTGTCGTATGATTTCTCTGAGTCAAACATTTGAAGAGGCTTTAGTCCACAGGCCCAAGTTCGTACTGCTAGCACGTTCTATCTAGTTGCAAGACTATTTTGGTCCAAATATTTAAAGTTGATTTAGCTTAGCTTCTTCTTGATTCAACTTAGCTTCAAGAACTAATCCACGCAGTCTTTGACTTTCTAATTGAAATGGTAATTTTAAGAGCTTTCATCAGTCTAGCTAGGAAAGTTAAGGAGCTGTGATCCGCACTATGCCTATACGGGATTTGTGGTTTAATTGAACTGGTTGGTAATTCAATGGTTCACAGTGTTCTTTTCACACAACCAGTAGATGTTCATTTGCTAGCTTTTTTGCAGTCCCTCTGCTGCCTTCGTCAGAGCAACACTGGCGTGACTGGCTCTACTTCCCACCGCTAGGTGGCGTTGCAGTCTAAAGGGTGCGGTCCCAAACGTGACTAAGTTTGTATCCCCCCTCAGGATTTGTGGGTTTCATGAACAACTTCGCCGTCATTCTTCTGATTGGAGGTCACCGTCAGCTGCGCACGCCCTTCAACCTGCTGCTGCTGAACATGTCCGTGGCCGACCTGCTGGTGTCCGTGTGCGGCAACACGCTGTCCTTCGCCTCCGCCGTCCGCCACCGCTGGCTGTGGGGCCGGCCGGGCTGCGTCTGGTACGGGTTCGCCAACAGCTTGTTCGGTGAGTAGGATGCAAGGTCGAAAACCACGATTAAAGTTCATTCATTCTTTCCACATACAATACCCGAGTGGAGTTCCCTGCCTGGCCAGGTTGTGTTGTCTCCCACAGTTGAGACTTTCCGGGCTAGACTGGAGGCCTGCCCTCCTTGCCCCGGGACCTCCTCACCCTTGCCCTTGATGGGGTCATTTGGTGGTATACCAAAAGTTGAAGTTGACATGTTGATTAGTATCAACAGAGCTTTACCTGCAAAATATGACAATGACTTGACATTGGGTGGACATAGATAGCAGTCCCCATAGTTTATAGGTATGTCCATAAGTGTGAGGCCCTTTGTAAAAACCAACAAACAAAAAAACGGGTTCGACTGAGACCTTAGAAGGCATCAAGAAAAAGCAGGATGGTTTAACAATAGACCAAAGATGTCGAAAAGGGAATAAATAGTGGATTACGTTTGACAATACTTATCGGTCAGCGGGTAATACTATAGACTGATGGATGCATTTTCGACGTCGCCAACAAATTGATTGATGGGTATTGATCCACCCAAGTGAAGCGTCAAGGCAACAAAGAACAACCACAAAAAGAGATTACCCTAAACGAAATCCCCTTTGCAAATCCAGGATAATTAATTCTCTGAGGGACAGTCAATCTTTCTTAAAAGACAGACTATCGGATAAAATAGGATTATGTGAAATTGGGCCGTGGAGGAATCTGAGGCAAAGGGCAGTGACGGGTATATCAGCCATTACACTGTGGAAGCCCAAGGGTTATATGATCTGTCTCATGTCTCAGAACTTAAGCTGAAAAGTTTATGTATCAAACTTACCTGTTTAAAGACAGGGAGACTGTTACTAGATCGAAAAGGGCTGAAGGAGTACAATTGGAAATCGGCAATCAAAGAAAGCAAACATCACCCCCTCTGGCAGAACATGCGGAAACTGCACTACTCCCTCTGGCAGAATATACAGAAACTGCATTGCGCCATCACACACACACACACACACACACATACGCACACACACACACACACACACACACACACACACACACATAAAAAGACAGAGAGACAGACAATACTTTTACCTCCATGAGGGTGAAGTGATAAACAGGGAACTAAATTGAAAAACAAATGACTGAACGATGCAATTTGTGAAATGACCACCGAAAATCAATAAAGATACAAAGTAACAAAGCTGAGCAGTAACAGAGCCGAAAGTATTAACCCCAGTCTTATCAAGGCGGATTACCTTTCACATCGATCGTTTTGTAACTACCATTGGTTGTCATCTATCCACAGGCATTGTGTCACTGGTGACCCTCAGCGCCCTGGCGTTCGAACGGTACTGTGTAGTGGTGCGGAGCTCGGACATGCTGACCTACAAGTCTTCTCTTGGCGTGATAACCTTCATCTGGATGTACTCTCTCCTCTGGACAAGCCTCCCTCTGTTGGGATGGAGCAGTTACCAGTTCGAAGGTCATCATGTAAGTAAACCTAATAAAAGTGAAGGTAGCAAGAACACATTTTCGGCCTATGGGGGTCTCTATAGTTAAGGGCCACAAGGTGACTGGCTTCGACGCGGTAAAAATTATAGTAGGGTGCACTAGAGAAATACGAAAAACGCATATATTTGAGTTTAGTATACAACCTACAAATACATTGTAATTCAAAAACAAACAAAACTCTGTCAGCGCATCGGCTTCTCACGCCCTCTTTGAAACAGCGCCCTGCTGAGGTTACTGAATTGCAGCCAACTCACCCCGAGAGGCAGTTGCGTAAGAAAGTACATCAATGCAAAATCGAAAACGTTCACAATCCAAGTCATACAGTCTAAAATCTGACATATTTCTATATCACACAGCACATGTAATACATGGATCCCTGTCACTGCGACTTTCTACCCAGTCTTCAAGAATTTTGGCCGTACTACTTTTTGTACCCGCGTCATATACCCCCGGGGGTCGCGGATAAATACTGTGTTCGAATTCTGCGACCTTGAAGCCTGATGCACATGACGTGACAGACATTTAAACTTCCTGCGATGCATTATGTAGCGAAGAAAAGGAAATCGGGAGAGCCATTAGGGTAGATTTGTCTCTACAAGACTACTACTTTTTGATTTTTAATTTTAACAGGCACGGGTACACTTGACAGTCAGTCCGGACCTGTACCTATACTTTTTAATCGATACAGGCAGTAGCTACACAGTCTTATCAATAGGTTATTCTAAACTTCACAAACTTCCTCCCTCATCTTCGAAGCTTCGTGCACGTACGTAAATAAACATCAGGCAAAAAATGATTTCTCTCTGCTGTCTGACATTTTAAGAACATTTATCAAACGACAGGACATGGCATTCAGCGACAGAGATTCATAACAACGAATAAAATGTTACACATGAATTATATGGCAATGGATGAGAAATGCTTCAATGTAATCTTCTCTCTGTGTACATGTCCAGATCGGTTGCTCTGTGAACTGGGTGGAACATAACCTCGGCAACGTGTCCTACATCATCACCCTGATGGTGACGTGTTTCTTCGTGCCGATGGTGGTTGTGTGTTGGTCCTACGCCGGCATATGGCGCACAGTCAGAATGGTAAGGCTCTTGTGGGTTTATAGTCCATTCTTGCATGAGTTGGGAGAAAATTTGGGGAGGATGCTTTTGGAATGGTTCAATATTTATAATGGTACCTGTGGAAAAGTCAATTCTGTATAGTGGGCCAAAGTGGGAAAGCTCCATTTCCCAGATTGGGATGACTTTGCAATAGTTCATTTTTGGGCAGAAGTTAATTTGGAGTGTTCTTTTTTTGCTCAGAAATAACTTTGGAACAGTTCATTTTTGCATGGAGTGAAATATGCCGTATTTGCTGGCAAATATTGCTTTTCTAGTTTAACTACTATCTTTAAATTTATTCATTACTTGTTTGCTTGCTTCATTGATTGATTGGTTGGTTGGTTGGTTGGTTGGTTGGTTGGTTGGTTGCTGGGTTTCATTTGTACAACTTTTTAAACGCCAAATGCCACCACGTGTTTCTCTGACCTTTAAACATGTAGACATGGGTTCAGAATCTACATGTAAGATATACATAATATTACAATCTATCACCAGCCCTCAATCTACACACAAACTTATCAAAAGAAACCCAAGCAATGTTAGGGCCCAAAAATCAGATTCTGAAAGTCAATTTATTTAGTCATTTCTATACATGATTAGTTCAAACAACACCATCACAATGTAACGTTACAGCAAAGTCCATGATGTAAAAATACCTCTCTGAAAATCTTCGCCGGGGTTTTTGCAGGCTCGCGAAACTCAGGGAATCATCGTACGACACGGTTTTTCGCGGTTTTAACTCAAAATGCTCAAAGTATGAAGTTATTACACAGATGTGGTGAACAGTGTTTGTAAAAGTCATTACCATAAAGGTTTCAGCATTTTCTAATTTCCATTTTATGGGCCCTATATTGCTTTGGTTGCCTTTAACGAGCAAGTTTCTCAACAACACAATCTTTCTCCTAACATTCCTCCCTCAGAGTGCTGAGATGAAGTCTGAGTTCGGGAACCCGAAGAACACTGGCCGTCTGGTGACGACGATGGTGGTGGTCATGATCGTCTGTTTCCTGGTGTGCTGGACCCCGTACGCCGTCATGGCGCTTATCGTCACCTTCGGCGCCGATCACCTGGTCACCCCGACAGCCTCCGTCATCCCCTCCCTGGTGGCCAAGTCCAGCACGGCCTACAACCCCATCATCTACGTGTTGATGAACAACCAGGTCAGCCATTTCTAACGTCTGACACGTTGAACTTTTCATAAGCAGAAATCGTGACCAGAATTTGATGGTGTAGAGTTTCGTTGAAGGTCGGACAACCAGTGACATTTTGAGTTAAGCACGCTGTAAATGAAACACAGTGAATCACTCAATCGATCATTCATTCAAATAATCAATCAATCAATCAACCAACCAACCAAACAATCAAGCAATCAATAAAAATTCGAAAGAAAAGAAAGGTAGCATAAACAGCATCTTCTTCTCCGCACTGCTCCTGAGGAGCTGGGATACAAGCTTAGTCACGTTTGGGACCGCATGCTTCCGACTGCAGCACCACCTAACGTTAGCAGTGGGAAGTACACATAGAAACAGGCAGTATTGCTCTGAGAACGGTAACAGAGGGACTGTCAACACATCTTAAATAGCATGTCATAAGTTCTGTTTTCTATATGCTTAATAAAATCATCAAATAAAATCACCAGATGATTATGTTACCTTTCTCTTTCCAACTTCTAGTTTCGGGAGTTTCTACTGGCACGTCTCGAGAGACTCTGCTGCCGTCAACCGAGAGCGCCAAGGGTCACGCCGATTGGAATTGACGACAACACGCAAGTGCGGCTTGGCGGAGAGGGGCCCAGCCAAGCACAGCCGTTCCTTCCGTCCGAGGAAAACGGGGATAACGTTGAAATGTTGACAAAAGCGCAGGAGAACCAACTGAAAGGAGACGGCCTCTCCATAATTTCAGAATAGGCATATTGTTAGTTTGTGCCATACATACATGTACATAATGAGTTCATGACAGAGTATCAATGTTCTAAAACAACGTCTTGTATCTGAGCTAACATTCTATCGAAGCTAGAGATTCTAAAAATCTTAATTTGTACAAATAAAGTGACTAAATGTGTAACGTCATTTTGGAAACTTATTAGGTTGAGCATGCATTAGCAGCATTAACCGCATAAAGCTTTACGATGTCATATAGTGTATTTATTTTGTACAAAGCTAACAAAAACTAACCTCTGTACATCTTAGGCTGTGTTTACACAATCTCTCGCTGGCTGGGGTTAATGACCCCCTCCCGAACCGTCGGGCCGGCCGCTAGGAGCGCGATTTAGCCAGGCTACTGTACATCTTAACAAAGACAAAACACCAATCACAAAAGATGTGTCGCGCAGCACGTGCTCTGTCGATCAGTTTTCTAAGCTGCCATACCGTTGGTCACTGGTTTATAGTTTTTTAACAGCCCTCTAAAGACGGTACTGGCATATAGTAGCAATTTTGTCTGTCTCCTTGTTATTCGTGTGCAGCCTCTATCAAGTGCAATAAAAGTCAGCGCTATCATTAGCTCTTTACTCTCTCCATCACTCGGGCCATTGGCTGCGATCAATAGTAATAAAGACACCTCTGAAGGCCATGTACCGTTCCCATGAACATTGGCGATGTCCATAGATCTTACTGAAGGTTTAACAGTGACAGTTGTAACAGCACATTGGCAGATATAATAACGTTGCAAACATGTGGTTGACAAAACGTATTGATCGCCTTTCATTTGTTTCATCTAACGCTGTCTGATGGACCACTGTTTCTTCCCGCAACTGGGTTATAGCTAATTAGGGTCACTGCAGGTCATGTTACTTTTTATTAGTATTCCTTTCATGTGGAAAGTTTCAAGGGAATAGCTTAAGTTTCCTGTTACGGTACTGGATATAACTTCACAGTTGGAGGAATATGTAAAAGGAATGGACTAATATTACGGAAGTGACAATGTCTTAGGAAACCCCCTAGAATGTAGACGACATTTATTCATAATCTGTATGATAATGCCATCAAGATACGTTGAGGAAAGTTAGATATCCATGGCCAGGTAACAAGATACGCCAAAAATAGTTACTATTTAAGCAACTGTATGTATAAAATGACTTTTAAAATCTTATCCAGTTGCTTGAAAAACTATTTTTGGCGTATGCCATCAAGAATTTTCATTTATAATGAAGTGGAATTCTCGAAATCACTGAATCGGTTTGAGATGGGATTTCAGATGAAAGTAGCGTACTCGTGTGGGATGCTGTATGGAAGGCCTGCCTGAAGTCAAACGCATCATCGCTTTGCAATGAGTACCTGCGATGTGCAAAATTGCTCTTAACAGGAAGAGGAGTGTTTCAACTGGCTGCTTCGGAGATAAAAGCCTCCTTTGAAGTACGTCTGTCTGCGCAATGAGTCATCTCCGTAAGAGAGAGGTCAAGCCTCTAGAAGTCAATTGGTGTCACGGGGCAGGTGGTGTGGTGAGCATGGGTCAGCTCCCCGGCTCCGCCAGACGCCACACTGAAACAGCTTCAGACGGTGTGGAATGATGACAGAGGCCGTGGATAATTGGTAGCTCGATCAGATTCATCGAAAAAAAAGTTTATTTCTCCGTTGAGATACAATCCTATCAACTCGTGTCTAGTGCGCAGGAAGAAAGTTAGTCTGATGATGCTAGTGCTGTCTATGTCGTGACCACGCTGTCTGAGTGCCGTGAGAGTGTTGGGCAGTAGGAAATCCTAACTCAAGCTGGGTTTACACACGCATTTTCCAAGCGCACTCGGGGTACACTCAGCTAATCACGAAGTCCGACTCAAGAGAAGTCTGTTTACACACGGGGCCGCGAAGTAACTTGGAACGCCCAGCTGGGCCGGCGGTGTGACGACCGCAGTATTGTCTTGCTTGCACAAAGTATTATAAAACAGATACCAAAAAATTATGACATAAAGAATAAGAAATTCTTTCAAATTTGCGCCATGTGCCTACGCTGATTTTCGTATGACCCCTGAGCTGAGCGTGGCATAACTCACCGGGAATCCGAACCTTTTAGCCTAGCGGTTGAAGCTTTGGGCTATGAGCTGGTGGCCAGGGTTTGGCGCGGGTTTGAAGCTTTTATTTACTATTGGGGGTATCTGATCAACTAGACTTCAACTGCTATTGGCAAAGACATCAATCTGGCCAACGACACAAGTTGTGATACGCCAAATGACAGTCACTCATTGGCAAGTACCCACAAGTTGTGGTAGTTCTACAAGAGTAAACTACTTAGTTCAATGTATAACGACCCAAATACTGGTTTTACTCGCCTTTCGATCAGATTGCTGACACGTCTCCCCTGTTCTTATCTGATCCAGACGAATGCTTTACTAACAAAGGGCTGACAAAAACAACATCGAGCGCTCCGATTCAATTTTGCTTTCGAACGATCCACAGTCTCCAATGGACCTTTGCCAGCGGGCTGTTATGAAGTGATAAGACGATGTACAATCATACATAATGGCCTTGCAAAGGTTTTCATCATATGTATGTTTTCAATGAATGCACGAATCTCACTTAACTCTGTATATCTTAGTGAATCTATATGTTAGAAAA
Source organism: Branchiostoma lanceolatum (assembly GCA_035149815.1). NCBI lineage: Eukaryota > Metazoa > Chordata > Leptocardii > Amphioxiformes > Branchiostomatidae > Branchiostoma > Branchiostoma lanceolatum. The sequence goes on along the minus strand of CM068869.1, from coordinate 11,805,080 downwards.
GAGTTTTGTGTGGATGATATATGATTATATATATATGCATTAACGTTACACCGTAGTTGAAGAATGGCCACAAAATATCAAGAACGTCGAAGGCATCACTTGAAGACTAATAACCGTGAATACCAAAGCACACGTTAAAACAAACTTTGTCCCAGACACTCTGTATGAAAGTAGGAGCGCTGGAGCACGGGATCCGACCCCTGGAGGGGAGGGGCCGTTGATGTGGAACAAGAAATCGAAAATTTCATAACTCTTAAAGGAGTATTTGTGAATTTCTCGCTTTATTCCTTATTGTGAATTACTTGAAGATTCTGTCTATGCATTTTCCCACTGACTCCCGTAAGGCAGTAAGCATACATATAGCAGGAAATTGAAGACAGGAAATGAGATGGCCTTTCATGACTTATTCTGGGACCTTTCTGGAACCTTTGACCTAACTTCCTGTCAGTGTCCCTGTCAGCATGTCAGCACAAAAACATATACTTAATACTTTTGTCAGTATAAAACAACCATGTTCATTTCAAGTAACGACTCTCGCGCATATGCAATTTTCGGGTTCTTGGCTGTATCAACAGCGCCAGTATCCGGTTACATCATCTTCCCCCTCACATCCTTCCTCTTAATTGTATTCAAATCACTACGGACACACACCAACACAAACAAACAGACACACCGTACCGAAAACAATACCCGCCAAAAAGGACACGTCGGGGGCACTGACAGGACGGTAGGTCAAAGGTTTGAGAACTAGAAATGTGCCAGAATAGTAAAAACATTCCTGTCTTCAATTTATGCCAGTGGGAAAATGCACAGACAGAATCATCAATAGATTTACAATAAATGTATAAAGCGAGAAATTTTAAAAAAAACTCCTTAATTAAGAGTTTCGATTTCTTGTTCCGCATGTTCCTCCCCTTCTAGAGTTGTATCTCCTGCTACGGCGTTCTGCGAGTGTCTGGGACTAAGATTTGTTTTAACGTGTGCTATTGTATTCACGGTAATTAGTCTGCAAGTGAAACCTCCGACGTTCTTGATATTTGGTGGCCGTTCTTCAACTACGGTTTAGCCCGTGCTGTGCATATCCCAGATTTGCCCGGGCACGGTTTGATTTACGCATCGACGTCTGCGCACGTCTCCGATTAATTCAGAAGTTGGGCATGGATGGGGCTCCCAGAGTGATAGAAAGCTTATCGCCATTGAGACAGTCCCATACCGTTGCCACGGCCTACCGTTTCGTGTAAATGAGCTTTTGGACACCTGAATCTTCATCTAGTCTCCAGCGGCACTTTTCAAGATATCTTAAGACCTTCAAAGGCATTTAGATAGATGACATTCGTAGTTAGATTCCTTTCTGTTGACATTGCGGATGACGGTGATGATTTAAAAAGCAATATTAACCGTGAAACGCTTCACAGTCTAATAAAATACAGCGGTGTCACTTATGATAAAAACGCGTACGAAGTTAATGTCCCTGTGCTATATAAACAGCGTTACGGTTGAAATAAATTCATGAAAATTGGTACCATGCTGTTAGACAAAATGTATCATCTACACCTACGTAGTTATATACTGTAATTGCAGTCTGGTGGGAAGATGTAGCGTCTTTGACAAAACTTTTGAAAGAAAACGTGAAAGTGCAATGTAGATACCTTAAGCTTACTAATCTTACAGCACTCTTTCTGGACGTCTTTTAACCTAATAGTATATAGAAGAACTTTCATCAAGACTCCTCCGGATACAGATGTATTTTACTGATAGTGTTGGGCAACATTGATCCATGTGTGGAGCGACTCGGATTGAAAAAAATCGAAAGACTCACAAAGATCATGATCCGGACAAAGCAAACTCAATAGCACCTTTCGAAGAAAATGTCAAGGCCCTTAAGAACTGTTCTAATTCTTTCAATTTTCAAGATGTAACAGTTGAACAGTTTAATTCAATGTCTATCAAAAATGGTATAAGTTTTGTTCTTTGTACTTGATTTCATTGTATCTAATGTAAACGGAGTCCAAAAAGAATAGTGTAAAATTTGAACACTAATGAATAGAAGAAACCAACAAACAAATCAGCGAAAATCATAACATGATTGCCAAATGTAAGGATAGCTTTCAAAGATTCACAATAGTATAGGGGTACGTATGGGAGAGCTGGGATTAGGAAGCTCTTAGGGATAAAACTATGCATGTTGAGGATATAACAGATAAAAGGTCATCACGAGAAAAGTCAGCGTACAGATCTTGAGTGACATTTGAGGGAATGTCGTGGACTTCGTTGGAACTGCATTAGGCATAGACGACGGAAATAGGCCGTGTTGACTACAGGAGATCAAAAGACGATTAGAAAGCTCATCGCTGTCATCTAGAAGTCGTCCAAAGCGTCGTGCTGTCTGGTCCAGCGGATTTTGTTCACTTGACTTTACTTAGGCGGGCTTAAGCTGGATGCAAGCAGAGGGTACATGTAGTGAGGTCATCGACCTGTGGAACGCTAGCTGTGTTATGCTTAGGTCACATTTCCAAGCCGGGGCCCGGCCGGGCTGTTTGCGAAAAGGAAAAATAAAAAAAGCATATCAAGAAAATACACAAGATATAGTTAGAAGTAATTTTCTAACGTTTTGTGTCTTTTGTTGTCTTTATTGTAATATTTTTCGTTCCCACAAGCTGCCCGACCGGGCCCCGCTTTGGAAATGTGACCTAAGCATAAGGCCTCCATTTTACTTTAGGGCGTATTCAGTCACGTGACCGTCCCTCTAGCAACGAGAACTGGCGGCCATGTTGGTGCTCACTTGATAGTGGAGCCCTATGGAACTCTCCGTATAAATAGCAGATGTTTTCTAAGCCATTCACAATTTCCCTTCGGAACGTTTTGTCTCACAATCATGGTGTTTGCCTCGTGGTCAGATGTTTGATTGGGACGGATAAAGCACACACTGATCGGGTAACAGTAAGATTGGTTTGGCGTTTCTCGTGTAGGTAAGGGAACATACGAAGGGACTAACGACTGAAACAAAAGTGGATTTCTGACATACGAACAGCGGATCTAAATAGTTGAAGTTTGAGAATCAACGTGAGTGTATGGAAACCTTTGTATCTGTTCGAAAAGCAAATTACAGGCCCGTTGTGTAACACAGTCGCGGCACCGTGTAGTCGTTGCTTGAGATCTGAATAAACCTCCTTGTTGAGATACGTTCGTAAACTGGCGGGTCTTTCAACGTCGAACTTTCCCGATCATTACGTACTGCCTGTCAACAAAATTTTTCACGACACTCAAGCACTGTACTACGTGGTTGCAGGCCTTGGAACACTTGTATGCTGTGAACTGATTTTATGCGTACTCTGTAAACAGTTTAGCGGTCATGTTTGTAGGCAGCTGGGGAAAACATTTCCTCGCTCGTCGATAATGGGTCATTTCCAGTAGGTGAAATTGGATTTTTGTAGCGAAAAGGATGTGAGGCTGGAGACTCTTTGCATATAATAAAACAGCGATCAGATGACTTCGCATCCCTTGGAAATTTAGAGACCGTCGGACACCGAGAAACTTCGCTGCCGGGTGAGCACCAACATGGCCGCCCACGGAGGGCAGGGGTGATGACGTCACGTGAATACGCCCTATTGGCGTCGGCGGTTAACACTCTCTGTCTAGTAGAGGCGCCGACCGCGCTGCGACCACTGAGAGACCACAGATTTGACAGGTCGCTCAACGAATTTCCTAGATGAAGTCTTTTATAGAGTAAATTTGTTTATCATCATTGTTGTTAAGGTAGCATGCGTTGGCCATACGTTGTATCTCATATAGCTATCAAGCAACATAGTTATGTCAAAATCTTCTTTTTTCCAAACTTTTTCTAGTCGCACACTCGCATCAGTTTTGGGGTTCCCAAAGGATGTCATCCATATAAACGAATCAACTTGGCCTAAAGAATCATTTTGAGATGACGTCAGCTACTAAGAATGCCCCCCCCCCCAACACTTCACGAAAAGTGTGATTTACCAATGATTGTGAATGTCTGGTAAGTCTGGTGATGTTTAAAACAAACTACCAGAATTATCCACCGCCATTGGTATATCTTATTTTTCGTGCAGTGCAATTCACTCTGGCGCTGACGTACTTTATCTGACCTACTAATGAAATGGCAATGTTGTTATATGCATGTTCTATATCGATCATCGTTTCACTTTTGAACATCTAGGACTTCAGAGTCGCCGAAGTGCCAATATCTCCCACAGCTAAGAAACTTTAAAGAGCTTTTCTCTGATTTTTCGCCGATATTGGCCTGAAGTCTGTCTATGATGACATATACTTAACACCTGATCGACCTTTTTGGTTTAGCCGAAGGGTAAATCTACAGGTACATTGCGTCCCACCTACTGAGGAAACATTTTCTTTAGCACTACGTGTTGCGTGCATGGTTATTGGAAAACCCATATAACTGGAACACTCAAATCAGACGTCTGAAGTAACGTCATAAATGACGGGACCTGAATGGAATCCTCGTTTTAGAGTAGATGGATGGAGCATGCGCACGGTTACATATTTTTTGTAATTTGCTTTGAGCTTATGTGAATTCGTGTGCACATCGCAATGTACAGGAATTTGGATTTCATACTTAGATCTCTGAATTGATGGCGGGTATACCCATAATAGAACCATCAGCAATCTATTTCCGCGCGCGTGTGTTTTATTACTTTGTTAACCGACCCTCCCAAATCGTGTTTCTGACACAAATTCTAAGTTATATCAAGGTAAACCTGGCCATTCACTATAGACGGAGAAAGCTTATCCATGCCAGGCTACGATATTACAGCTTTTATACAGGATCATGAAAAATGTATTCTGCCACTATCAAACACATTTCTCTTTCACTTCTGTTAAGTCCAGATATGACCAGCATCCTATATCTGACATTAGGCACTTGACACTCTTGTTAATGCCGGTCTTAAGTATGAAAGCCCGGCGGCGTAGCAGATTCCTCGATATTAGCTATTGATTTTGTAATAAAGTAATTTCACATGACACATTAAGTACAATGACATGTATAATCAATAGGAACATCTGATTTGATTTACTTACATGTAGTAAAAGCAATTTAGAAAACACAAATGTAAGATTTTAAAAAAGGAAAAAAAACGTGCTGGGGGCATCGAAAAGAAGCTTGTTCCCAACATTGCCCCCTTTTAACTGAAAAGATATGGCAAATATATCTATGGTCAATATTGAGGTTATTTCGACACTATAAACTAGATAATTGGCTATATATAAGAGCTGACTGGACTTCATTCAGTACTTCTGAATATTCGTATTTTTGTATTATTTCCATCACACACCAGACATTTTGACAATAAGGAGGGTTAAGGCTCTTCTGTGGTCTGCATGGATAACAGAGTCGGTTCAATGAACAAATCAATCCGCCATCTTTAAACTTTTATCTAAGAGTGAGTTTCGGTGGAAACGTACTTTCACAAATATTACAATGTCATCGACCAGTAATGATATAATGATATCAAACTTCCCACTCCCATCCTATAGAAGACGTGAAGAGTAAAACAGCAATAGTGGATCAGGGTTGGTGTGTTCTACGTAACATATGGTTTCGGGGCCATTGAAACCTCGTTCTTGTGATCCGAGTATTTCCCTCTTCCCCCTCTACCGCCCTATCTGACAGCTTCGATGACAGAAGAGTGTCTTCTCCACAGCTCGACATGTTCCGTAGCTCTATAATTGATCTCGTATCTCGTCGTTAAAACAACATAACACTCTGTTGCGCTCACGCTCGATCAGTCAATGACGGGCGATACATCAAGCTAACGCCTTACCTGATTGATACACGCAGAATCCCTATGGTAGTTTGTCTTTGTCTTTCTTAGGTAGAGCAAATGTTCTTACCTATTGATTTACCCTTAAGGAACTCTTGAAGGGTATATCTAATGAAATTCCTTTTGATAAAACCCAACTTTGAATGTATTATAGAAGTCACGTCGAATTCCGAGCGCGTCACAAAACTCCCCGGCTACCCTTTTCTGACAACCGCCGGCCATTACAGAAGATACAGAGGTCTGTGGTGTCTTAGTTTAGAGAGGGATATCATCCGGGGGGTACAGCAGGGACTCTGGAGGTCTTAGATTTCATCAGTATTAGCATTTAATTCTTAAGGCTATTCCAAAGTTTTAGAGGGTCAGATATCAGGGGTAACCTTAACTCTACCGCTAATGGAATATGGCGATGCTTAACATACGATAAGGGAACTTCATGAATAATGGACCGACCTGCTTTTCATTTAGATATCTGCATTTAGACAAAAGCTAGGACAATGCGGTGCACTCAAGTTTACTAGGTCTCATACAAAGAGAATAATAACGTAATATACACAATAGTAATAGCAATTAAAATATAGAGTAGTAGCATAAAGCGTTACCCCCTATCAGTCATGATCAACTACTGAATTATTTATATATGATATTTATGTATAAGTACAGAATAAGTGGCTTCTATATCTACTTGAGGGACGTGTGCATCAATCGAGCTAGAAGAGCTAGAGGCGTTTTGTGTCTTCAATGTAAGTTGTTTGAGTGAGTAGTAATGTTTTTAATTTATAACTAAGAGAGTATAATAAATAGAGAGTATTGTCGGGAGTGCTGTGAGTACAAGGTGCACTTTGGCACTGTCAGAAACATTGTTTAGATTGATAAGATGACCAAGTAAGCCAAGTGCCAGAAAGAGTTCTGATGACTGTATAAAAAACTCTAATGCATAAAATCCAAAGCGGATTTGAAAGGACACTCGCGCATCTTCAAGAGGCACCAGCACTTAGTCTTCTGATAAAATGACTGTTATTATATCATGATTATTTATATGTTTGATACGGGTGGTGGTGTGGAAAATCGTGCATAAATGAAATTATGCAGCACAGGAAATTATGGACTTCGTAAAGCTATTTCAACATACATATCCATCCCCTTTCTTTTCAAGTCGAATACAAAAACACTAAGATTTTTTGGAGGGCTACACCGTACAATGCTTATGATATGAACGGAGAAAAGTTGATGTTTCAGCAAAGGGCTAGGCACATCCCAGAATATATCGCACTGCATATGTATGAGGACGAACGTCATTTAAGGTGATCCAAATATTCAAGTCAACCGTCGTACGACATTGAAATTGTCGCCCAACCTTCACTAGGATTTAGCATAATCTAACTTGCACTTGACATGACTGGCGGGTAGGTCGCACCTGAAGATCAATGTATTAAACATACAAGTCCTCACAATTCACCAGGGATTCCCATAACGTCCTGGCGGTCATGTATGTGCAGTGACAATCTGCCTGGCAAGGGCGGATTTGTTCAATGATGCATGTAGGCAGGACAGCGACTATTACCTTTTGAAAATGCCTATAGATATGCGAAATTCTAATCAACGCAGGTTAAGCCCATATCAGCTGCAAATATGCCACAGGGGTGAAGGCATGATGTAGTTCGATGCAAATAAAGCTCCCTCATGACCGTCCTTGAAGTGATTGGTGTCAATGTCCCACCACGAAGCGTTGTATATGAACACAGTCCCTGCTCTGTTTCTTTAACCTATTATGCCTGTTCCAATATTATCAAATATTTTCTCTGTAGATATTTTTTGTAGAATTGTTTTTTTTTAAACAAAAGCAAGAATTATAAAGCTTGTCATTGCTACAAAGACTTGACATCAAAACCAACACCTCTGCATGCGTTGAATATATACTTGGAAGTGTAAGAAATGTGGTAACATTTAAATTAAGAATGTAGTTGTATTGTGGCATCTTACAACAGCACACACTTTCCGGGCTTGTTCACTGTAGCACCGAGAGATTTAAGGCCGTATGGTAGCGCCAAGGCCACTCCGTGCTAGTAGCATACAGCACTGCAATGTGAAGTAGATTTGATGATAAAATTGCAACGCATAAACATATATTCTCAGTCAGAGCCTGGCTAGATTGTAGAATATGACGGCCAGTACACCAAACTGCAGGTATGACGCTCCTACGCATGGTATACCGTCACACGGATCAACCGTTATCCAGATGGTGTAAACCATGTCTTACATTTCCATATGCGTAAGACCCTCGCATATTACGTGACGCCGACTATATCCCACGTTAACCTTTTCAAAATAGTTTACTTAACTCTTGTGACGTATATAAATACAAATGTTAGCGCCGGTTAGGATGTATATGTTACAGGTCCTTCTGCTATTCAATCCTAGACCTTGAAGAGTTTATACATATACATGTATGTCACCTTTAGGAAATCGTACCTTTACCGTTTGGCGTCCCCTTGTGTTTGTTTATGATCTGGTAATGCACCGAGATTACCGGTAGACTATCGTTTGGTAATAATGTATCTCTAGAGAATCGGTTGCGTATGTAAACAATGTACAAACAGGCTTACTTAAAGCAAGCCCAACTCTGCGTCGCCCGGGGGCATTTTACACACCCACTGCTGTAAACTGATTTAGCAAGTAACGGTAAAGATAGCAAGAACCACGTCGGATAGGGTAATGGTTCTTGGGTTATTTCAAAATGACTTGAGCGGGTAAAGATGACCTGTTTTCCCATTCGCTCCCGTGTGTTTTAACACAGAACACCCCTTTCGCGGCCCAGAGTAGTACGTTCCGTGTGGTCTACAGCTTAAATGGGGCGTGCAGGTGCTGTTCCCATTATTAACAGTAGGTATATGGACATCTCCTGATTTGTCCACTTCTCATCCACATTGCAGGTTTGGCTGCTTTATCACGTTTGGCTAAGACTCTGCAAAAGGCCTGTAGTCGTGAGTCAGATTGATATAGCCCTAAACATCACTGACTATGAGCTCTGTGACCGACGTTTCCAACGGCCGTTTGGATGGAGCAGTCCCAACTTTAGCTGCAGAGGGTGCCGTTTCAGGCGCACTGATCGGTCAGTCTCACGAGTGGTCCGCACAAAGTCTTCTGCTGGGCATTTATAATGTCGTCAACATGACAGAGTACGGTAACAACAACAACAACGCAACGTCTGCTGCCTGGAACTTTCGCCGGAACGGCACTGCTGAAGAAGAAGTCGAATTCTCCGGGTTCGAGCCAGTGGCCGGCGTCATTGCAATAATCGGCATCGTGGGGTTCCTGAGCAACGGTGCGGTGGTGTTGGTGTTCCTGAAGTACCGTCAGCTGCGCACGCCCTTCAACATGCTGCTGCTGAACATGTCCGTGGCCGACCTGCTGGTGTCCGTGTGCGGCAACACGCTGTCCTTCGCCTCCGCCGTCCGCCACCGCTGGCTGTGGGGCCGGCCGGGCTGCGTCTGGTATGGGTTCGCCAATCACCTGTTTGGTACGTATTTCTCCATTTTAATTACTCTCAAGCAGGTAGATACACCTCTCTGCCTGAATCTTGAGACTTCATAACTCTTATATCTATACTAGTATATCACTGTTGTTATGAACTGTTAGCCTGTCATTATGCCTGTTTTCATTATGACACTTTGTGTGCAATCATCTGACACCTATTTTGTGATAATGACAACAGCATATTTTCTGCAATTAGATACATCCAAAGTCTTGCTATCTTATTTTCATACTCAATGTTCACCATGTAACAAGACCGGAAACCCAGGATATGGGTGACACGAATATGTAAGGGACAGTCTCTTCTACCTAACTCACAGACATCATAATTAAGGCCAGCTCAGTCAGTAGAGCGAGGATGAACCGACCCAACAGGGGGTTACGGTGGCTGCTCGGGAACATACCCTATCCCAACTTTTGGAGTGGAAATTTCGTGTTAAGTGCCTTTCAATGTCAGGGATTTAGACCTATATACATTGACTTCTGGGTCATGGGCATTGACCTCCTGACCGTCACGCCTCTAGATGATATTGAAAACATGTCTGAAACCATTGAGTTTGATTTTAACCTCCTTGTTGAATAAAACACAGCTAGTTTCGCCTATGGCTAAGCGTGCGGCGCACAGACATCTAAAGGCTGCACAAAATATTTCTCGCCCTGTCATCCTGTCTCATCAAACCCTGCCCCCAGCGCCCTTAAACATATTTACTAGGCAAATTTGCTCATCAATGTCCTCTGCCAAACCGGTCAGTGTTGATCTCAGACAACAAACATAAGGCTGAGACTCAGTGCCGGCGAATCTCCACAGCGAATCCAACCCCTATACAAAACGATCCTCGACTGCTGATCAGTCTCTTTTTCGGTGTCATTTTTCGGTCACTGCTGTTTAATAGTAGAGCTAACCTTCACGCGGTAATAATTATATGGAGGAAATGAAATCCCAACATAACTCAACCGAATCAGCAGTTTTCATCGATCCGTACTCCTTCAAATTTCCTCTAACCCGTATGAAAAGCAACCCTAAAGACCGATTTGGAGCTATCAAATTACAAGGTTAGATAGATGATTGCACAAATTTAACTAACAAACTACAAAACCAAAATCTTGTCTTTGATCCAACGGTAGTCCTACCGCATAAATGTGTTGTCATTTCATTTTCATTCTTCATTCACTAAGTCAAAGAAACGTTACGTCTGTAAATTTCAAGGAAGCCCGCAATACGCATCTTTCATTACCCAAAATTTGATCACACCTACAAAACGCTTCAACACCGTGAATGGAAAGGTTAAATATGAAACCCAATAGCTGGGTGCAATATGAACTGCTTTCATTAATTGCAATTATCCATCATGGAAATGAATGGGAGAAAAATCGTTAGTGTCCTAGATAACGTGGACATGCGTAGTCTTTTCAACGATTAATTTGCAGGCTCGGATGGAATAAATGTATCGGAATGAAGTATGTTCAGATATCGTGATGAGAGAGGTATGATCCAGATATGCGTAGCAGTACATATGCTTAACCACACAGTGTCATATAGATACATGTCTTTAGCTGGTATTTTAGTTGTTTAAATATTTGCCAGGACAGATACATGTCCCCCTGTGTAGAGATGACCCGGCAAGTAGACTATGAGCCATGACACCGATTAATCTTGTTTTCTTACGACCCCAAAAGTCGCCTGTGAACTTCAACTCGCCCCATGCACCGTGTAGGTGGTTCATGTGCCATGTACGCACATTGACGACCTGTATGTCAGTCCACAGTAGGGTCGGCAACCACCTGGACTAGTAGGAAAATGCTTTTATATAAATGGATGGGAGAGTGACTTTTGCGAAGCACATGCAGATGTATGTGTCTGTATTTTTAACATTCCCCGCCGAAGCGTAGTTTAATGCAAGGACTCATTTTCTTTAAAAAGCGCAGACAGGGCTACATGATTTGTCAGTATGCATAGTTACGGATGTTGCAACGTAGGGCCGCAAAATTAATCTGCCTATAACTTATTTTGACATTCCCGTGCGCAAGACTTGATCACTAACTCAGCACGCGGATATTGTCGATAAATCATCCTCTAAGTTTTCGCTCACGGCAAAATTCTGCCTTAAAGCCAGCACGTAAGTCAACAGAAAATCATGCCCAAATTTTGCGTGCGCAGCCAGATGTTACCTCTAGATGAAAGTTAGAGGCCACACGATATTCCTGCCGTACGATTTACCGCAAGCCTACGACAAAACCGGACTAAAACAGAAGAAGACAATGGTAATGCCTATGTAGATACTATTCTATGTAGTCCTCTCGATCAAAACAACAAAGCAATATTGTTGATGTAACCGAATATACAGTAGCAGCAAGTGAGCATTCCGGCGCTAACTTTGAGAGTAGTTAGAGAAGAAAATGATATACCGTTATATATACATTTCTAAAAACATTTTCCTTGGACGTGCGAAAAAAAAAGAAACCACCTGACGTATTCCTGAACACTTTGCGTTGTGAGGAACTCTTCTGAGGTTCTCTATGTGTGACAGTCACGTTCATCCCTCGGCGCCTTTCTGTGATGAACTGCTGCTTATCTACCGGACGAGCGGAAAGCTGTTACTTAGACTATCATTCTCGCGACAGGTTGTAGACTGCTACTTTACTATAAGAAGCACTGCAAGTTCAGTTAACGGCGACAACATGATAAGATACCTGCCGTATTAACAAACCGCGAGGCGCCATTCGGCGGTGAACTACTGCTTATCTACGGAACTATTGGTTAAACTGTTACTTGGACCATTAACTGTAACGTTAACAGTTGTACTGTTACTTTACCACAGAAAGCACTCCAAGTGCAGTTGTCGGCGACAAGGTTTCAAGGTGAACTGCCACTTACCTATAGATAAATGACGAGCGATTAAGCTGTTACTTGGACTATTATTCTCGCGACAGATTGTAGACTGTTGCTTTATAAAAAGCACTCCGAGTTCAGTTATCGGCGAGAAAATGGTGAGATACATACCGCTACAACAAATCCCGCGGCGCCACTCTGCAGTGATACCGCTTATCTACCGAACGAGCGGTAAGCTGTTACTTGGACTATAACTCTCGCGACAGATTGTAGACTGTGATGCAGTCTAAAGCTTTTACGTGGTCCATTTTTTCTCGAGACAGATATAAGACTTTGTTACGTAAGTATAAAAAGTGCTAGACTTTGTAATGTATCCATCAAGGCCGTCTGCTGTGCAATGTCATTAAGTGACTCGCTTCTTGGAATTGTAGCTCACAAAGCAGGCATTTTCGCCGGGATAACAGCTGCAACAAATCATCATAATTGGGCTCAAAATCAAACTCTGGCACGCTTTACATACACGTTTTCGGAGTCGACTCCAAGTTCACTCAGCGAAGTCGACTCAGGGCTGGGTAAAGAGAACTGCTGGCTGCTCAGGTAACGTGTGTAAAGAGAGCGCTCCAGAGTAGACTCCGCTTAATCGACTCCACCGCTGAATCGACTCGGAGTCGACTCAAGAAGGCGTGTATAAAGCGAGCCTCTGTTTATCTAATAGTGGCTGGGTTTACACAGGCGTTTCTGAGTCGACCTGGCATGAAGAGTAAGAAACAAATTTCCAAATTTGCGCTTTCATTTGACCCCTGACCTGAGCATTGCATGACTCACTAGGAGTCGACTTGAGTGACTAGAGTGTGGTTTCTAACTGGTTCGACCTTTTAGCCTAGTGGTTAGCGCGTGTGGGTTGTGCGCTGGCGGGCACGGGTTCGATCCCCGGGAGCCAGAAGACTGTTCTACTCGCCTCTTTGTCTAAATGATTCCCACGCCGACCTTGTGTGCGATACCAAATGTACGGCACAGGGATATCGAACTCGTAGATTCGAGGACGAATCTTTAAAAAAAAGGAAAGGGGGATCAGTGTAACAATGGGCGGGCACGGGTTCGATCCCCAGGCCAGATGATTGTTACTCGTCTCTTTGTTTCGAAGTCGACTCCTGGAAAAGAGAACTTGAGTACCCTAAATTTCTGTTTATACAGTCCTGAGTGGACTCCGCCGACTACGCGTGTACCCAGTTAATAGAAGTTATCGGGTGCACGCACGGTCTCCATTCTTCATCATACCATGTAACGTAACATGACCAGTTTACGTCCGATTTATTCAAAACGTTATCTATCCTAAAACCGCGCGGATAGAGCCAAATGTTTAACCCATGGGTAGAAATATCAGCTCTTCTAACAAGAAAATGCATGGTCTGTAAGTTTTTCTCCGCCTGTTTAACGCCGTACGAGCATATATTTATACTGGGGTATATGGTGTAGAATTGTGCTAGGCTTACCCTTTATCGTCCACCTCAGTATTTTCCCTTTTAGCGCTATGCTTGAAGAACATAGACCGGAAAAAAATACACAGTAACTGTCGAAAGAAGTCTACAGACAAATGACAGTTAAGTCAATATGTTTGTCCGTCCGCTTGCCCGACGCGATGGAAGAAAACAATTTTTGTATTGTGAATTTCCCCGAAATCGGCAGCACGTGGCGTTCACGTGATAAACGCATGGCCATGATGTTATGTCGTACAAAAATGTATCATCTGAGCGGGGGTCGCTAGGTTGTATCAAACCTTCCTAAAACTGGCAAGAGTTTCAAACCTCGAATCACCATGGATAGTCTGCATATCAAAGAAAGGTTTAACGTCAGCTACTTTTAAAAGATACTAGCTATCGTGTAACTTAGAAAAACATGATGGAATACGCGGTGTCGAATTACATATGAAATGCGTCATGCATGACGCTTCCGTGCAACTTGTTGTTACTGGTTCAGGAGTTTATTCTGTTATGTCGCTGGACGTAAACCCTTTTAAATGTTTTGTATAATAGAGAGAGATGGCTGAGGATCATACTTATGACGTTCTTTGTTTCTCATGAGAACAGACTTTGGCATAATACACCGCGACATGTGGACATGACCCAATCTGGACGTAAACTACTCCCGCACGTAAATAGGTCATGTTACGTTACCAACCCTTAACAGGTCAGAGTTCATTAATCTGAATTATCGAGAAATAATGAAAATCCATGATACCCCTTGATATATCTGCAAGCCGCGTATCCCAAATTGAGGTCATTGACCTCAGGTGTAATAGGTAAATTTGCCCCCCAAATGAAATATACCACTCTACTACGACCAAGGGGTGTCAGTCTGTAATGCTGCATGACCTGAAAAAGGTGCTGGGGGAGGAGGCAACATCACCAGGTTTATTCGGTTCGTTCGTTACATAAGAAAAATAATAGGTACTGTAAAAATCAGCACAATCTTGAGTTGAGTTGCAGGTGCGAACACACAAGCAGAAGTTCATTCTCTGAGCTAATGAAATCTCCTGAGTCAAGCTTTCAAGCACTTGCACAAACACACGCAAAGAGATACGGTATCCAGGTTGCGACTGCAAGTGTACCATCACTAGATCACACGTCTCAAAGATTTGACTGAGTCATGCAACGAATTGGCTCTAGAGCTATCAGTTCTATAACAATCAGTTCTCTCACGAAACGATAGCTCTAGGGCTCTGTGTAACTGATATGGAATAAATGTTCCAAGTGGTTACTGGTGCAGATGACAAGAGTTTTCGGGGTCGACTCACTCAGCGGAGTGGGGGGGGGGGAGGGGTAGTGTAACAGTGGGGTTCAAGCGGCACTAACTGGCCAGTGTAATTGGTCCGCACCTTTTAGCCTAGTGGTTAGCGTGCGTCGGCTGTGCGCTGGTTGGCCCGGGTTAGATCCCCGGGAGCCAGAAGACTGTTCTACTCGCCTCTTTGTTTCGAAGTCGACTCCGGGAAAAGAGTACTTGAGTACCCTACATTTCTGTTTATACAATCTTGAGTACTCCGCCGACTACGCGTGTATCTAGTTAGTTTGATACCAGTCGGTATTTGATACCATTGTAGGAGTGATCAGACGCAAGCACGGTCCCCATTCCTCATCACACCAACCCTAAATAGGTTAGACTCCATCAATCTGAATTATCGAGAAATAATGAAAATCCATGATACCCTTAATATATCCGCAAGCCGCGTGTCCAAATTGAGGCCATTGACCTCGGGTGTAATAGGTGTAATTTGCTCCCCTAATGGACTATACCACTCTACTACCAGCACGGGGATGTCAGTCTGTAATGCTGCGGTACCTGAAAAGGTGCTAGGGGGCAAAATCGGCAGGTTTCTTCAGTACGTACATACATACATAACAAAAATCATAGGAACTGTACAAATCAACATCGTCTTGAGTTGAAGGTGCGAACAAACAAGCAGAACCAAAACAATACCTCCCGTCGGAGCAGAAGCTCCTTCTCTGAGGTGATAAAATCACCTCCTGAGCCAAGCTTTTAAGTGAATATATTCACTTGCACAAACACACGCAAAGAGATAAGATGTTCAGGTTGCGGCTGCAAGTGTACCATCACTATGATCACACGTCTCAAAGATTACACTGAGCGATGATAAGCAAGGCGTCATGCAACGAATTGGCTCTAGAGCTATCAGTTCTCTCACAAAATGATAGATCTAGGGCTCTGTGTGTGTCTGCCATCTTAGAGTATATCACTCCAGATAGCTGATATGGAATAAACGTTCCAAGTGGTTACTGGTGTAGATGAGCAGCATCTGGTCATGATTTTGTCAACTAATGCGAAACAAAGTTAACTTCGCCATTCCTGATAGTCTCTAGACTGTGATGCAAATGTCAACTCCACCATCGTGCAGAGGGCGAGGTTGTTCCTGTAAAGCTTTCACTACGTTGGTTCCTGTGTCGCTGTGAAAGGTTGCATGTGCACACAATTACGAATGAGGAAATTAGTTCAAAAGTTCGGACCAAATGTCAGTGACAATAATGATATGTGTAAGATATTGCAGGTGTAATTAACGCTAGTCTTTTTGTAAACTGTTGACATTCAAATCGTACAGATGGCGAGGTTTTTCTTGTATTAAAAGCTTTCACTACGGTGGTTCCTGTGTCGTTGTGAAATGTTGCATGTGCACGCCATTACGAATGAGGAAATTACGAAGGTCGAACCAAAAGTCGGTGACAACGACGATATGTGTAAAATAGTGTAGGTGTAGTTAACGCTAGTCTTTTTGTAAACTGTTGACATTCAAATCGTACAGATGGCGAGGTTTTTCTTGTATTAAAAGCTTTCACTACGTTGGTTCCTGTGTCGTTGTGAAATGTTGCATGTGCACGCCATTACGAATGAGGAAATTACGATGGTCGAACCAAATGTCGGTGACAACGACGATATGTGTAAAATAGTGTAGGTGTAGTTAACGCTAGTCTTGTTATAAACTGTTGACATTCAAATCGTACAGATGGCGAGGTTTTTCTTGTATCAAAAGCTTTCACTACGTTGGTTCCTGTGTCGTTGTGAAATGTTGCATGTGCACGCCATTACGAATGAGGAAATTACGATGGTCGAACCAAATGTCGGTGACAACGACGATATGTGTAAAATAGTGTAGGTGTAGTTAACGCTAGTCTTGTTATAAACTGTTGACATTCAAATCGTACAGATGGCGAGGTTTTTCTTGTATTAAAAGCTTTCACTACGTTGGTTCCTGTGTCGTTGTGAAAGGTTGCATGGGCACGCCATTACGAATGAGGAAATTACGAAGGTCGAACCAAATGTCGGTGACAACAACGATATGCGTAGAATTGCAAATGTAATTAACGCTAGTCTTGCTATGAACTGTTGACGTTCAAATAACAGATTGTAAGCACCTCTGCGAGGATGGCCAAAGTAATGGTAGATTTTCTCAGAAGTAAGAAGATCAAATGATTTTAAGTGCTTTTGTGGGCGTTGCGCCTTGTACCAGTAAACTGATGAGGTACTCCAAATTCAGAATTAGTCCACCCATAATTTAATTAATAGCACTTATAATGAAAACTCATAATCATAAATGGGTCAGTGAAGTCATGCTTGTCTCGAGCATTGATGTTTCTGACCTAGGGCGAAGAGATGCTGCTACAGTAAGAATTAGCTCAGTACTTTGATTAGTGCCCCCCTACGGCCTTGCACTGAGCGAGTTCGTTAAAAAAAAACTAATTCAGTAAACCCACTTTACTGAATATCTCAGATGTATATGCACACACATGTGAAGGGCCGCAGTGTATCACGGTTGCGCCTGTGAGAAAATGTATTCTCTGCAAATGTGACAAACGTTGACCCGCTTTAACGGTTTTAACGGTTTTAACGGTTTATCTCGTAAGATGAATCACAAAGATCGAGAAGTGATGAAAACGACTACTAGTATCTATATTTAAAAGAGTGCATCTAGATTAATAGAATCAAGCAAGGGCGACTTGATTGAATTCTCTTTGTAGTGTGCTCACCCAGCAGGCTCATTCATCCGATCAATCAAAATGCAATCACTGAAGACTAGACATAGTGCAGAACACTAATCTTTACCAGACGTCCCCGTCGATTTAAAATTCTTTTAGACGTCGGCCCAAAATGGGCATAATTTGCTTGCCTTGGAGAACAATTTACTCGATCGTCTGGTTGTGATGAGCAGAATATCAAGGACGCTAATTTCTCCATTGTTGACGTGAAAGCGCGGTGTTTGCCGTACGAATTGGCACAGATGGCTTGAGTTTGAATCAGTAAGTGGCGGCAAACATCTGAAGAGTTGATGTCGAAGTTAAGCTGGTGTTCAATCTTCACCAGGATAACTCCTCATGAGAACCATACCAGTACAATTATATAGCAGCATTGGCAGCTCACCGCAAAACTACGAAAGCTTCGCCCTACATATTCAGCACTCGGTTTCAGTGCAGAAGGTGGCTTCCGCACTGGATTTCCAGTGCTGAATGTTCATATATATCAGCCCTGGGCTTCCAGTACTGCGGCGCTATGGAAATCCGGCGTCAGCAGCTCGTAGGACATTCCGCACTGGAAACTGAGTGCTAAATGAGACTCATCATACTTTTTACATGGCATCGATCGATTATACTTACATCTCGATTGCAATTACACGATGAACAAAACCACGGAGCTGCAGTTTTCTTTGCTTGAGGCGTTTTCAGCACTGGTTTCTAGGAAAGTCCTGATTGACCTGGTTAACTCAGAACTAGTGCTGAAAGACCTTTGATCTGGCCCGCCGCCACTGATCCACGTTCGGCACTGGTAGCCGAGTGCTGAGACAAGGTTTAGCACGAGAAACCCAGTGCCGGGGGAGCTTTAGTACTGGAACTAAGCCGCTCAGCACTGAAAAACCAGTACTCGGCTTTCTTCAGCACTGGATGTCAATTACTTGGGCCGTTTTGACCATGGAATCAGCACTGAAATACCAGTGCGGAAGACACGACTTTCGTAGACTTGCAGCATCACCGTCTAACCTTTGTCGCTTAGGGCATAGCCACATAGACATCAGCTTTACTTAGAGGCCTTCGTGTTGTAAACTAGTTCTAAGTTAGGCATCCCCTTCTGGCCTATATGCTTCATTGCTACACTTATGAAATGAGTGTTCGTGATCAACACGTGTCCTCTCCCTCCTTGGACGCCTCTTGTCCCGGCACCAAACATCATATGGACCGTCCTAGAGTGCTGCTTCACTTGAAGCGTGGCTTGAAGCGGTGGCAGAGTAAAAGCTATCGATCTAGCCATGTGTTGACCCACAAAGAAAGTACCATTAGTGTTATTAGAATGTACATATACGTAACGTGCTCTATTGAGTTATAACAATTTTTGATGAGCAATTTCTCACTCTAAAGATGTTTCCATTCAGTATGTATGCCTACGATGCACTACAATAGTACGATACTTGCACTTTTCTAACCTATTAGAGCTATTAAACGGATTCGTGACCATAAAAGATCTTGTTTAGTGGTTGGCTGAACACCGACCTTTCTTAACCTGCAATGCGCCATTCCGATGTTTGTTCTTTCAGCTGGAATAAACCTTCAAAGTTAAAAGAACTTCAAAAGATAGTCTCCCGTACCAGGGGATAGAATTAGCTTAATCTGAGTGTTAATAACGCGTTAACATTAACACCCTGCACTTAGATCACATAGCTCATGAGCTAGGCAGCTTCTTCCCACCCCCGCAGGGGATGAGGGGGTAAGGAGCCTGCATAAGATATATGCTCCAATTATTTGAGCTGCTTCGCACTTTAAATTGGTTATTTTGTGTGTACTCTTATAGTGTTGCTGCTGTTGCTGTAATGTTAAGTTGTGGCGTTGTCCAAAGTTGCGTATCCTGTGCACCCCCAACGCGGCGTCCTTTTGTCTTTTACAGGCCTCCAACTAAACTCAGGTTCTCCTTCGGCTGGAAAATTACCGACTTCCGAGCTTGACCTACTTCTACGACTATCAACGCTCTGCCTAGGACGCATTATCATCAGATGCGTGGAGAAATCACAAGCCTTCAGTTTGGTTATCAGCAAATTCACAGTCATAATGGGCTAATTCAGACAAAATCCGTACATTGAAAGAATACAATCAGGAAAAAGCCATGCAATAATTAAGACAAAATCCGTTCATTAATTAAGACAAAACCCATGCATTTATCGTGCATTAATCATTTCAAGACAAAAGACGTGCGTTGATTAAGACAAAAGACCTGCATTATTTATCGGCCAAAAGTGCAAGCATGTAGCAATGTTGGAATTGCAACTTTTTAGCAATGTCAGTGTCAGTTTCAATTGACTATATGATAATAACGTTAACAACAGCAATCACCAAATGAAGCACCATTTTTTCTGTAATTGTGTCTGACATTACATCTGCCATACCTTTAATTCAGGGTTTATCTGTTGATTTGCTCCCATTGAGAGGAGAACCACGAGTTTTGTATAAAGGAGGTCAGAACTAACCTATTCTCACTAGTTACTCTAACGGTTCCATATATGATACACATGAGTGAGGCAAGTCCTGTATAACATATAGATTTTCTAATTCTACACACCTTGCTGCTGTTTACTGAACTTTTCCTCCACTTTGTTCATTCAAAACGGTATCTTCTGTTTCCAAACCTGTTTTCGAAATGTCCAGTCAACACAGACGTTTTCCATGACGAATATAATCTATGGCCTACGTGGCAGTTTTAATGCCTTCTCCAGTTCAGTGACGGTGGGAACTGCTCCACCACATGCTGTCTCCCGGCGTCACGGACGATTTCCATTTCAGCTTCAGGGGGAGATCATGTCTGTCTGACGCACGATAACTTCAATCGGACAATGAACCGTTGACTTTCCGTTCCGGAGGAGTTTAGCACTAAAGAGTCTGACAGTATAGGCTGCCTCAGTTACATAATGTACCGATTTTGCTCACCGAGCAGCATTTTATCACTGACTGATCCCAGATGGGTTGAAGGATGGCAACAGAAAAGGAATTCCTGTATCAAACAAGATTCAGTTCGACATCGTCAATTCCATTACCATTTCACAACCAGCAGCTTGTAACGTCGTATTTGTAATTCGTTCCTCAATCATTTTAATGTTGTGAACCAAATGCAGAATTAGAAGCCTATCTATCGTGTACGAACAGAATATGTCATAAAATGTCCGTGGGAAGCAATTACTGAAGATGGAATCTCTTTTATTGCCGATGTAGAAGAACGTTGGCGATTAACTCACTCAATAAACAGCAGGGATGTCGCAGGTACCGGTTATCACGACTGCTGTACCGTAAATGATTCTATAAATGGTGTGTAAAGCTAGCCTGTAACCAGGTGCCTGTGGTGTAAAATGTGCACTATGGCCATTTAACGACTTTTAAAAGCTTTCTCAAACCCGGTGTCGCGGGTGATATGATACAATATCGTCCTACCTGCTTCTTTAAACTTTTACGCCGTCTTTGTGTGTGCTCACCTTTTACCGGGTCACCCTTAGTATAGGGCATTAAAAATTCCGCCGATTCGCTTCAGTTACGGATTCAGTATTCAAACCCATATGAAGGTTGTCCCCTCTAGATCTGCCATCGGAGACCATTGACATTGTAGTTTATTGAGATCCCTGTTCTGTGTGCAATAACGTTATCAAAAATTAGACGGAAATGAATTTGCCATGTAAATCATCTTTCCATTAATGAATTCGAAAGAAATTAATTCCTTAAGCTTGCCAATTACAATGAGTTTATCACATAAGTCGTTTTCCATTAATGAAAGAAATGTATTCCTTGCCAACTGCAATGAGTTTTTAGTTGTTGACAGGGACTTCCTGCCAAAAGTCCCCAATGATGTCGTTGGCAGCCTAATGTCAACGGGAAAAACCGTTCGCTGTGACGCCGCACTTTCTCCTACGTACGGAGGAAGTGGGTTCTTTATCTCCGTAATCCATCTATAAATATATATTACCCAGATGTAGATTTCGGTGTTGAAATAGGCGACTTTGATGACGTACGCGAACACAACATTTTTGTGGGGGTTGATTGACGAGATATGAGACTAGCAAGTGAAGCTGCTACCGACGAGATCACTTTTTTAAAGACGTCAGACTGCTTGTGTATACGTAGGTCGAATGTAACGTCATGTATATATGCCCATTTTGAATACAGCAAGCAGCTGAAGACCGGATCGCGGAGATAGGTGGAAACCCGCATCGTTAATTGCCGTGACTGATTCGTTTTCCGTGAAACGACAGGGAACAAATTTTCCTTCATCGAAGAAATGACTTTGTCAAAAATTACCAGTTATTTCTAATGTCAAGTTACGCAACCCGTAGATTTGCCCCGGCTTTGATTTACCAGGATAAGACATTTTGTCTTAATATCTGTAGAGTTTATAAAAGCAATAGCCTGTTGCCATGAACACTGTTCCTGTAGTTTTTGCAGGTAGCATACAGACTATTACAGAGTAAAAAGAAGTTTGCTTGCTCGGTTTCAAGCAAAGCACAGTCACAAGTATTTCAGCACCAAGGACAGCTATTATGTAAAACGGGCGTTTGTGGTGCGTTAACGTTAGCAGCCCAGGAGATTTACTCAGCGTCAAAACAACATTCATCTTTATTGTCTGCACGCTTCTCCCACACCTTCCCCATCAATACCAACTACAGTAATTGACTGGTCCCACCGATAATAACATCGGTCAATTGATTTCATTTGATGGATGTTGATGAATGGGGTGACACGAATTTTGATAGCACAAGATTGATAGGGATGGGTCCATATGGTATTGACCAATAAACCACACACAGACGACGTACAAATTCCCAAATAGACAATTTTCCAGATGACGCCAGAGTTCTGTTTCTATGTTCCAGCAATAACAATGAATGGTGGGATGGCAGACCTCAACGGCTGGTCTTGACTGATTACTGTTATCTGATCTGAAGGCAGGACTTGTCTAGATATGCCACGGTTAGATTGATTGTAATTATTTTAAACGGCTGATAAGGCCGAGCACAACCGTCAAGGACATGACAGGCAATTGTACAAAAGCTGCGACCCAATTGATAAAGCCCGGATAACACCAGACAGGGTTTGATAAGGAGAATCCGGTCGGAACGGACGAAATCGTTGAGGATTGATAGAACTATCAGTGGCTGACACATGACCTACTTAACAGTAGTACAGGGGTGAATGTCCTGTAGAGTAAGTGAACCATGGCCAAGGACCAGCCATCAAGGACAATGGGAAAGAAAACACCAGGGTGGTATGTGTCTGATACACGTAGGTTTGTCCCAAAGTTTCCACTTCCTGGACGAAATCGTGAAGGATTATGACAGTCAGCAGTTGATACATGACCTACTTTTTGGAGAGGGTCGGACCTCTAGAGCAAGCGCGCCTAGGATAAACATCAAGGGATCAACCTTCATTCCACTACGGTACTTAACCAGTCTCATTTTATAATTAACTGCCATCTAAAGTAGGTTATCCAAGAAAGCCTCGAACTTCAAAATCGTTATAATGCTATTTATCCATCTAACCAGCTACACGTAAGATAAGACACATTGTTATGACATGAAATTGAGCATGAGATATGAGTCAACAACAAGGTTAAACGGGTTGTCAAACTTTCTCGCGTGTGCCAGCATGATCCCTGTCAAGTAACATGACAGGAACGCAGCTTGGGTACAGATTGGCGTTTGCCTGGCGTTTTGGAACGCAAGAGCCGACTTTCGGGTCAGATAACTAGGATTATTTTTCAGCCGTTAGAATTCCTCAGGTGCTGAGTGACGTTCAAAATAAATGGCAGCTTTCACAAAAGCCAGTATAGTACGTGATAAAAGAGCTAGCTGCAACGCTCAGAAATGATTTGAAATGGCATCAGAATAGCAGCATGATAGATCGATACTAATTCTACATGTCATCTTAGACAAGATTGAACATCTCGAGAGGGTTCATCGGGTTAGGGGGTCACTGAACCCGAATAAATCCCGCGGCTCAGCCAAAGTGAGTTTGCAAACTTTGTTTTTAGAGAGGCTTAGAGAAACGTTAACTGTGTAAATATACTATGCAAAGGGTCAGGGCGATGTAGGTCTGCCGGTATGATATTCGTGCGTGCGAAGTACTGATAAGTTGATGTGTGACGGTATACGGTATTTCCATGACAGGCTATTCGGCATCTGACTATGGTAGGAGATAACCGTCCTGTTGAGTCAGGCTCGCGTGTTCCCGTTGTTGGTTGTATCCGTATTGGTCATACATCGTTGTCTGCCTCTCAAACCTTGTACCACACGTTGTATTTATTTCGCTTCAGTTTACTTTGCTAACATTCCGGTCATACTCATCATTTTGGTGAATATTGCAATCTTGTTGCTGTTTCCTATCTGTAAACCATTCTTAAACCTTCCTGTCTTACCTAACAAACAGCCATGTGATACCATAAGTAGATGACAGAACTGTCTGTGGCATAAACATCTCCACAAGACAGGAGGAGGAAACTAGTGTAGAACTTCAGACATGGCAGACAATAGCAGCATTGCTGCAGACGCAAACTTTGATGTGCAATTATGAGATCAGGCATGTTGACATGCTAAAAGCTTCTAGGATTTCAGAGTCCACGAACATTGTGCGATAGTGAAGGAACATTGAAATCTGCTGACTAGCTGTTCTCTCGGATGTGAGAGAGGTCAGTCCCTCGAGTGCATGCGGGCGCCGCAGGTGCCGCTACTCGAGCGCGATTGCACTCATTCTTGTGACAGCCTTTCATTATCCATTAGTACGAATAAGATAAGTAAAAGAGACATCATGAAGTACCCCAAGTACCCAAGGACTGCATCTGTCGTAAATGGTTAAATAATGATATGAGGAATCGATAAGATCAAAGTCCTTGGTTCCTAACTTATCACCAGCCTCCATCGATTAAGTGGCCTGTTTCTAGATTTTTAGGCCATAGCTATTGGATGCTTCTGACTCTTCATGACGGCTGAAACTTGTAGAAACCGGGAGGAAGGATTTAAAACTCTAGTAAAGTGTATGTGCAAAGCGACGCAAGGCTAGATTATTATGCAGAAAGAGGTTGTGCACCCACTTGACCCTATTACAACGCTCCGGCGATTTCAAGATTCAGTTTGAGGATGTGAAAGACTGATATGAATGATATAGCTTGCTTTTAAAGGCTAATATCTGTTCAGTCGGTGAGGGGAGTCGACCTTTTAGAGTGATTGATGTTCTATCACGACGAACGCACTGCTTGCTTGGATTTGTTATTAACGATGATGTCAAGATTGGGTACGGTGGAGGTAGCATCTTTGTAGGTTTTCCCAATGTCAGCTTAATAATGTACTGCAGCGAGTTGGATTTTCAGTAGGCCGGAAAAAACACTCAATACTCCTTTTCTTCATCATCAACATCCTTTATCAGATATCATTCATCAGCTGAAAGGAAAACATCTGAGAGCCATATTTCATGATGTCACAAATAGACTAAAATTTGATTATTCCAAAATTACTTTACAGAAACACGTTACTTGACGATCCGCGCACCATTTGAATGAATCAATTTTTTTGTGTCTTCGTATGTACGCGTTGGTCCATTGAGTCTGATGATGGTTCATCTTTGTACCATTCCTCCAGACAAATTAGCACCTACACCTCCCTATTCAGTAATAACCATCCATCATTTACTCTACATGTCTCCATTCAGTACAGACGTCAATGAGGTAGGACATTAAAGTGTGTATGCATGGCTGGTACACAAGTCGATGGAGTAGAAATATGGCAGCTGTCCTCCCCAACTGGTAGGACAAACTTATCGACTGAGCAGGAACATCTGGGTTATCGATTGAACAGGAACATCTAGGTGAAGTTTGGAGCACACGGGTCGTGAGTGGAAGCATGGCGCACCTGTGGCCCGCTATGGCTGAGAAATTTCAAGAAACATGGGGTCAGAACACCTGACTGACAGAAATATCAGTCAACGAAACACTGACTACCCCAGAGAACCAACATTTCAGGGGTCCAGACATTGTCTGCATCTGCGTACTACTGGGACACCACAAATAGCTCGAGCTTAGTACGTCCACGCTGTTTTGTTGGATCAGTGTAAGTGTCTGTGTCTATCCTGGGTGAGTAGCTGCGTAAGCCGGCACTTACAGCGTCAGTCCATCATGAACCAGTGCCGTGGTTATGCCCAGTTAAGCCCAGGTTACACATAGCCGAACATGGCCTCCCGACTCTCCCCCGACCATAGTTAGAGTGATTCGGGAGCTAGCTCGGCTGGCGTTCGGCTGAGTCAGCTGGCGTTCGGCTGAGTCGGCTGGTGTTCGGCTGCGCCAGCCGAATGTTTTGAAAATTTCAAAACATTCGGCTCTGGACGGAGGGTCTGAAATGGGTCGGCTGGTGTTCGGCTGGTGTTCGGCGCGGTCGGCTAGTGCTCGGCTGGTATTCGGGATTGAGTCAGCAGTAAAGTTAGAACCTTAACCACGCCAGAAACACTACTGACTTACTCCAAACTAGTTTCCAACCTACCCTGACTCACCCCAAGGCCGTAGACAAATCTCTGCTAACTAATTCTGAACCAAGTGACTACTATCGGAACGTGGGCGAATCACCTCCGACCTTCACACGACCAAAAACAAAGAAGAACGCTAAAAGCAGTATTAAAGCTAGCCATGATCCGAATTCGATCTCTCGGTGATGTTAACAACATAATAAAATGGATTATTTTAATCAAAACCGAAAATGACCCCTCTTTTTAAAGGCGCTGAATATGCCCATTTCAATTCGTGAGAGGGTCTGCAATCGGTCGGGGATTAGTCAGGAGAGATTCGGCAGTCTGCGGCTAGAGGTCGGGATGCTTGGGAGTAGGCTAGAAAGCATTCGGAGCCCATTCGTGAGTAATTCGTGTACTGGTTAGGAGATGATCGGCGCATCTTCGGCGCATGTTCGGCGCCAAAGATAGGCGTGGCCCAAAAACTGGTCAGACCGCTCCCGAACTTCAGGCGACTTGAGTCGGCTAGCGTTCGGGAGCCATGTTCGGCTATGTGTAACCTGGGCTTAAGGTTAAGCCCCGGTTGCACGTAGCCGTACACGGCTCCCGACCACTAGCCAACCAAGTGCGGTAGGTCGAGAGAAGCTGCAGTTTGGCCAGTTTTAGATCAAGAATCAAATTTGACTCCCAAACACACCCTGGCCGTTACTGTACTGACTTGCTCCAAACCACAAGCCAACCCATTCCAGACTTCCCGTCCGCAGCCGAATGTTTTGAAAAACGTTTGTTTTTTGAAATTTCAAATCATTCGGCTGGCGCAGCCGAACACCAGCCGACCGCGCCGAACACCAGCCCACCACAGCCGACCTAGCTCCCGAACCACTCCCAACCATGGTTAGTGGAAAGTCGGCAGGCCATGTTCAGTTATGTGTAACCGGGGCTTAAGGCTGAAGCACACGTCACTAGACGTTAGACTGACATGGTAGACGGATAGTTATCTACATATCACACCTGCGCACTGTTGAGTGCTTTTTCCTATTACCCTTCCAGGTCATACCTCTTTTGATTCCCCTGTATAAATATGTAACATCACTCGTGGCATGTAGCTTCCTTTTCCTTTGATGTCTGCCTATAAATATTTCTCAAAGCACCCTTTTTGCGTTTAAAAGCCTGGGAAGATGTCTTTAATGCACTTAGGGCATCCAAGTATGCGTATGTGGCATTGTCTGCTTAAATTCGCATGAACGGCTACAAATTTGGCATCGAAGACCTCTAACAGCCATTTTCCTTCTTGCTCAATGATTACAATTATCAGGGTTTACCGTCATGGAGTTAATTACCTCACTAGCTTTGCGGTTCTTTAAGAGCCCTTTAGCTCTTTCAACATCAACACGTATCAACGTGAATCGTATATGTTTCGATTTAAAGCACAATGGACTCATTTCCCACAGACTGAAAGAAACAAAACTTGTCACAGCTATTAATTTTTTATCGATAAACTAGAATCTTTTTCCTTTCCCTAAGTGGATGGGAAATTAGTATAGAAACACTTGAGCCCGCTCTGTTACCACTCTGATATCGATTGGCCCCATAAGCACCTCTTACTCTAATTTCACACCTGTGTATGTAAGACAGGAGCAACTGAGCCTTCGGAGATCACCCGTGTGACCTAGAGAGATGTGTGGTATCATGTAATTCAGCACCCTGCACACCTAGAAGTGGGTCGGAGTAAAGCTTTTGTTGAACTGTCCCCGTACTGTATACAGATAAATGTATGATATAACGTTACTTGTATTTGTAACAAAGATCAGGCCATCTGCCGTGCTCTATCGCTACTTCTAAACATGCATCAACATTATTCTATGACAGTATTGGGTCTCTGAAACTTATCCTTATTTGTCAAACTTTAAGTCGTGATAGCCCACAGTATGGTGTAGTATATATAGCCTAGAGCTACGTGCTCACTTACAGGTCCCCTACCGAGTCCGTGCCCTAACACGAATTGCAGACATACATCTACATTATTCTATGACAGTATGGGGTCCCTGAAACTCATTTTTCCTTGTTGACCAAACTTCGAGTCGTGAGAGCCCACTGGTGAGGTGCAGTGTAGCCTTGTTTCGTGTTCACTTTCGAATATCCCTAAAAGCTTATTCAGTGCGTTCAGTAACTCCGTGCCCTAACACGAATCCCAAGCATACATCAACATTATTCTATGACAGTGTGGGGTCCCTGAAACTCATTTGTCCTTGTTGATCAAACTTCGAGTCGTGAGAGCCCACAGACCACTTTCCCTTACTCAGCCATGTGTTCAGTTATCCCTGCAAAGCCATACATACTTTGTCGTGATTCGTCAAGTTGAAATATTGATGGGGACCGTTTCAGTTCAGTTGCTCAACCGATAAATCAACGTGTCCTTGCTAAAGCCCCCCTCTCACTGCACCCGCTGGCAGCGTCGCTGCGGCCGATCGAATTAACTAAGGACTCAATGAGTTTCATCGACAAAAAAAACAAATCTTTTTAAGCTTTGTGTTTGTTGTCGTTTTGGTCATACTTCTTGAATGATATTCTCATTGTAAAGTCAAGGGTCCAGTTTAGCACGCAGCGACGCCGCCAGCGTGCCGCGGGTGCAGTGAGAGAGGAGCTTAAGAGCGTACTTAAGTCAGACTCAGAGTGTGCACGCACGTGTTGTCAGCAAAGTCTGCTCGGACAGATGGCAAAGTGCTAGGTTCTAACTGAAACGTTTGAAATGTTGTTCAAAGCAATTTGGTTAATACTTGTTCTGTCTAGTCGTTGATGTAGTGGTAAGTATTGGAGAAAGATTAGGACAACAACCTGCTGGCTGATTCATTCCTCTTCGGACAACGAGCTTTTAAGTACGTCACAGTGTCTGCGCTTATATCGCTTCGTTAAAAAGTCACTTCAGATTCCAGATCGATGTATAGACTATCCTGGTTTCATGATAGGTATTCTCATTACAGTACGCGACAAGGCTTGGACAAGCAATTTGGGTCAATTGGCGGTTGGGTTGGATTCAATAGTTCCAAGAATTTTACGTTTTGAAGAGGTGAATTGACATGTAGGCTAATCTTCCGACTGTCTGCTTTTCAGTGTTTTTCTAGGAAAAGTGAGGACGCGTATAATCCCACGTGTGCATGGTAAAAGGGTTTCCTTTGTAAAAGTGAAGACCTAATGCATTGAGATAAAAGTGGTCTCATCTGTAAGAATCGTCTGCAGACATCAAAGCGAAGACGAGCCATTTATCACAGAACGCGTCCGAGCAGATGTTAGGCTTCGGATTGTAATTGACGTCTTTCTGTTTTGTCGGGTTTTCTTTTTGTCTGTCATGCCATCATATGTCAAAATAGAAAGCCCCAAAAATGCATTTGAAGGCGTCAAAAATAAACCGGAGCCTAACTTCTGCTCGGAGAGTACTGGACATTTAAAAGAGATCGCCACCTGATGGAAACGTAGACGTACCTAATACCGTCCACTTTGGGTCATACTAGCGATGCGTCAAGCATGCGTTGGGGCAACCGTATGGACTTAGTCGTGAATTGGCTGTACTCTGGGCAGTTTTTGCACATATGGTTTTCTGATCTATGCCCTTTGGGTAACGGTAAGAAACAGGAAAAGGAGAAACACTCTACTGTGCGAAAATGCGTTCCCCTAGCACATTTCTTCACCCCAAACAACGATACAATGAATGAAAGACCTTCATTGTGCATTCATGCCCCGAGGGGCTAGGTACAGGTCGTCTAACTTAACACATGGAACATACAAGGATATAAATACAACAATACAAGCTGTAAACATATAGAGTAGACAAACGTGTTATTAAATTAAGCTAGTACAGTAGTGTCGACTTCTTCTCGCTTCTTTGTACATGTGTAAATGTATGAACAGACAGTATTTCTTATATAAGGATTATCCAAGCGTAATAAAAATATGAATTTGTCTGTTGCATTTAGATGTTCGAAATATGGGAATTTTTCTTTGATAAAGTTAAAAAGTACACTTCTTTCGCTATCGCATAATTTACAATCTAGGACGAATAATAGGAAGTTTATTGCAAGATACAAATACACCTTGTTTCTATCAACGGAGACTATGTTTGAAAGAAGAACTGACATTTCTTCTCGTGGGTTAGATATTTGGCTCTGCCCGAGCAGAGTTATTTTTGGTGGCATTCTTAATTAATCGAACGGTATACGACACCCATACGTTAAGCTTCTTTCCCACTGGACCCGCGGCACGATGGCGGTGTCGCTGTGTGCCGCGGGATGATGAAGAAGAAGCGATCTTCGACTTGCCAGTCACGTGAGATGTAAGCCGACACGAGAAGCGATGCTTCAGGCTAATGTCTCTCAGTCTGCTAAGTACTGCCATCTTTCAAAAAATAACAGGAGAATCTAGTACATGCATAATAACCATTATCAACAGATATCTGTGCTACGTTTCTTTATTTGAAAGAATGGGGTGTCCATTGCCTTTCTTTGACAATCGACTTATTGATTTGGGGAAGAACTAGGCCAGCTTTATCATTCGGAGGTCTCCTAGCTGCCATAGCGACACAGCAAACTTTGGAATCAGCAATAAGCACGCATATTGTACCACATTTACTCAATAAGGTGCTGATTTTAGAGTACAGGAGAGAGGGATTGGATGAGCTCATTAAGGCTGCAGGTTCAGTTATAGGGAATCGAATTTCCCTTGTGATATCCAAATGCGGGGTCCCTTGTGATATACTGATGTAGGGCGGTACTTCGTGGTAAATAAACGTTTGAGTCACCAGACTTGAGCAAAGTAAAAGTGCTGGATCAGGATTCCGACTGGTTTGTAAGTGGTGTGAGGGCGGCGATCCACATCTCACCCTGACCAATCAAACCACGTGAATCGCATTGAAACTCAGATTCGTATCAGCCATTTCCCGACAAATCCCTTTCTAACTTGCGTTAACGACTACATCTGACAAAACAGACTCGCCAGTGAGATGGTGGAAGGTGTCAGCTTTCCAAAGATGTTTTCAGATTGGCAATTTTGGCACTTTGGAAGTGATTAAAAGCGACCGTGATTTAACGTTTAGAGAAAAGTAGTAGAAACGATTTTTTTCTCAACGTTAAATCGCGGTCGCTTTCAATCACTTCCAAAGTGCCAAAATGGCTGATGCGAATCTGAGTTTCAATGCGATTCACGTGGTTTGGTTGGTCGGAGCTCGAGTGCATCTGTAGACAACGTAGCACCTGAAACATGTACAGGAGACATCACTGTCTCAATCGTGTAAATCGTGTAACTTTCTTTTGTATCGTGATAGCCAATATCTTTCCTCACGTGACAAGAGAACTCCAAGACGAGATCTGACTTGCTGGGTTGGAGAAGAGACAGAGTACGTCTCGAAACTCCCCAAAAGTAGCAACTGTCTTTTACCATCACGTGCCTTCTGTTAAGGGTCTTGAGATCACAGACAGACAGTCTTCGACAGAGAATGAGTACCAGGAAAGGTCTTAGTCCATTCAACCTGTCGTTGTTTTACATCCCAGTGAAAATGTATCATAGAAGAACTTTATTGCATGACTATTGTAGCAGGTACAAAGTATGGCAACAATAGTTAACAGAACAAGACATAAGTATGGAATAAAACTATTCACTACAACAAAATGACTATCTTAGGTTTTACATAATTCAAGCTTGGCTAATTATGAGTATCATATACTAACTGCTTCTACCATTAGCACTCAATTGATAAGGTCCTTAAGTATTATCTATTTAGCTAAGGAGAGCTGAAAACCTTCCCTTGCGTTGACTCATTACTCCACAGATCGCAAAATCTCCAATCCGGGTGTTAAAGTGTGGACGGGATACACAACAAAAGTGTTTTTATGTCTGTTTGTTATATCTGACCACATCACACGCTAGTCTCGCACCAGTGGGATCTAGCAATGAGTGTCTACCATGCATTTGACCCTCTGTCCTGGAAAAGGGCCGGTATAAAATCAATTTACACCTTCTGGCCTGCTGTGAGATCATCAGACCGCTCGCGTTCGGAAGGGATGCCCAGAGGTCACCAATTTTGGTAAAATGTCAAGAGGATCCTATATCCATTCACGGAAATTGACAGCGCAAATCATAACAAAACGTTATCAATACAGCACGGGGAAATGAACCGGTCCTTCATTTCTTCGTATTCCGTCGAATTCGAATCGTATTACTTGAGACAAAAGCGTAGTGCCTTATCTCTATAAATGATATATAGTGAATATGTGGGTTCGCTACGGCTCGCGCTTTAGTAAAGCTCACTGGGTCACCCACATTCTTCTTCATAAGTGTGTCGCATGTATAACGGTTCTTTTACGTGTGTTTTTTTGTTAAACAACAATTACTGAAGGATACACAGGACACAGAGGTAATGCACTCTAGAAATAGTTAATATCAAACATCACCTCTGAATATAAAAATTACAACTGACAAATACAATAACATTAAGTAACAACATTTTGGTAGTCCAATACAAACAAGCAATATACGCAGTAAACAATCAATATATAAACACATTCATACTAAGTTTTCAAACGTTTGCTCACCACAATATAAGCCTGGGTTAAGCCCAAAATTTCTCTATTACATTCAGAAGAAACAAAGGATGAACACCTTGATAGCAAATGAATGAGGGCTTGATCAGACAGGCTGCCAAGATGAAGAATGGGGGCCAAAGGTTTTTACGATTGACGCCTGAAGCTCTGAATTCCCGTACACTCGGGGACCACCGCAACCATCCGAAATAACAAATGATATCCCGGCACACCGAGACCGAATGGGCTTTGAACTTCCGCCCTATGGATCCAGGGAATTGGGTCAATATGGCGAAACTGTGGGTTGGACTGCGCCACTGGGATATAGCGTCGATACACACACTATACACCGACAGCAGACACTCGTATATTTACAACTGTAATCATCATTCTCTGATTACTTTATCGATCCATCGTGCCAAATACGTACATAAACATAAACTTTTGACATGGCCTCTTGATCTTTAATCTTGGAACTTGTGATTGCACTACCTGTAGGTACACAATATCCGGTAACTGTTTATTCGACCATGTCCTACTAGTAAGAAATGTTGTTTTATCAAGTGTGTGTGTGTGTGTGTCCATGTCCGTGTTCAAAGGGCATCCCCAGTGCATGGTTCTCAATATTTGAAAAGCGAATACGGCTTAGCCCAGCCCAGTATTGGAATATGCTGTGTCAATACACTATTACCTGTGGATTTTTCATGAAGCAATGAACACTCGTTGTTTCTTTGTTTGCTTTGTTTGTTTGTTTTGTCTATTTTGTCTGTTTTGTTCGTCCGTCTGTCTGTCTGTCTGTCTGTCTGTCTGTCTGTCTGTCTGTTTGTTTGTTTGTTTCTTTGTTTCTTTGTTTGGTTGGTTGGTGATACGTGTTTCACAGAATACCTCTCTCTCCGCAGGCCTGGTGTCGCTGATCTCCCTAGCTGTCATCTCCTTCGAGCGGTACCGGATGGTGGTGAAGCCGAAGGGCCCGGGCTCCTCCTACCTTACCTACAACAAAGTGGGCCTGGCCATCCTCTTCATCTACCTGTACTGTCTGCTGTGGACGACCCTACCTATCGTGGGGTGGAGCAGCTACGAACTCGAGGTACCGCAATCGTCTGAGAAGGGGAGAAAATTGGGTTAAAGTGGTCGTATCAATTATCCTGACAAACATTAACAACGCAAGTTCAAGTGCCCATTGTATACTGTCACAAGATTATAAATGCCTCCACCCCTGAGGCATCGCCAAAAACACGACTGACATACCTACATCTAAAGAACCAAATCAACAACAGAATTCTTATAGACATGGTTCTGTGATTTTCATACCCTTCAAATCACCTGGTTTGTACCTCATTTCACACCAAATGATATTACCCAGCCCGGGGCACAATGCAGTACGCGTTATGCTCCCACTGGACTGCACCCAAATGAACTTACAACTTTTCAGACGTCATAGATGATTTCTTCCCCAGCCCTTCACTGCACAGTAAAACCTATCAGCACAACATTTCAAAAGGTCCCAGGTCCGTGCGTTATGGTAGACATCACACAGTCATATCCAAGACCTTAGACTTGCTTTTGTCAGTACAATACTTCAGCTCGTTTAGACGGTTGTGTCCCTTCACCCTACACCTCTACTACGTGTGCGTCAATGACACTATATTTGCAAGGCTAGACGGTTAAGCCCCCTTTCCACTAGACAGCGGTTGCTGAACGACCGTACAGCGACCAAACCTGTATTTGTGTGACCATTGATTTTATAATTGGAATATGATGCAAGACGTAAAAAGAGAATTCAAAAGACAACAAAACACACAACCCCATTATTACGCAAAACGTAAAACATTCCATGAGCCACTGCATAAATCAAACTGAACAACGGCACGCTGAGTATAAATCTTTACTTTAGACTATAACCTTTGTTGTTCTATATCCTATCATTTTTGGTCACTTGAAATTGGCCTTCGGGCATGAACTTAAAGTCAACTACATCAGTACAAGGCTATGTCTCTTCAACCTACATTTGAGGCCTCTCACTACAACATTTGAAATTAGTTACCTCCCGTCAACATTATAAAATATGACTTACATGGCGCTGAACGGCGTTAAAAGGCGCGCACTGATTTGTATATTCCGTCTCATATCAAGCAAAGGGTAGATTTAACCTTCAGCGCACCAGTAGCCATTTGGCTACCAATTCTCTATTGGTTACAGGGTTAAGCAGCAGGGAGAAGGTTAAGTAATCTCCGCAAGCTTTCCGCCCACGTAAAGAGTGATTTATCAAGAGATTACAGGAAAGTGCCATTTTCATTATAGACATGTATGTGGGCTGTTACTAGTACTCTCTGGCTACGATATTATTTGAACCTAGTTCACATTACTCAGGAGTTATCTCTTTAGCTAGCTCTAGAGCTTGAGTATTGGTGAATGCTGTGTTGAAATCGGTCAAATTACAGCTAGTCGATGGTAAAAGAGATATTAAAAATGAAACAGCATTTGTTTGTAAGTAACTGCCAGACCTTGGCAAGCTTGTAAGGAAATCCTGACAAACATTCTCTGTTATTTTAGTGAAATAATTGTTGGTAGACCACCTGTCACGGTTATTATTGGGGTTGTTAATGACCCGTCGGTGTCTAACGCCTGTCGGTTATTATTGGGGCTGTTAATGAGCTGTCGGTGTCTAACACCTGTCGGTTATTATTGGGGTTGTTAATGACCTGTCGGTGTCTAACACCTGTCGGTTATTATTGGGGTTGTTAATGACCTGTCGGTGTCTAACGCCTGTCGGTTATTATTGGGGTTGTTAATGAGCTGTCGGTGTCTAACACCTGTCGGTTACTATTGGGGTTGTTAATGACCTGCCGGTGTCTAAAACCTGTCGGTCAATATTGGAGTTCTTAATAACCTGCCGGTGTCTAACAGCTGTCGGTCATTATCGGGGTTGCTAATGACCTGCCGGTGTCTAACAGCTCGCTCTGTCTCTGTTTGCCGTGAAACAGGGACCTGAGATCGGCTGCTCCGTGGCCTGGGAGGAACACAGCCTGTCCAACACGTCCTACATCGTGGTGCTCTTCATCATGTGTCTGTTCGCGCCGCTTCTCATCATCATCTACTCCTACTACCGGCTGTGGTACAAGGTGAAGAAAGTAAGTCATGGTGTCCCTTCATACAGGCCGAAATAAGCCGTCGACTTACGTCGTCGATTTGAGCTAATCTCCAGGCATAGCTAAGGGTGGTGAAACAGTGCCCAGCCGGCCAAACAATATCCAATGTCTGTTGAAAAACGCATCGGACAACCTTATTACCGACACGGGGCGAGGAGATCAATTCCTACTGTGTCCTGTTAACGTCAGCGTGGCCCGTTGGATATTGTTTGGCCGGCTTGATATAGTTTCACACCCGTAGATCTGGTCGAAGATTTGAGCAAAGATTCAAACTCAAGACATGACAAGACGTACTGATTTTGAAAGAAAAACGTTGTTTTTTCTCGTAGGGTATCAACTAAATGTTCCAATTACCTACGACGTTTCTGTAGACATTCCGCTACCTTTATCAGGGCAATACCGACTGGTTCTTCTTCCCACCGCCAGGTGGCGCTGCAGTATATAGAATGTGGTCCCAAACGTGACTAAGTTTGTATCCCCCCTCATCACCGTCGGTGAAACTTATTCACACACATTTTCCCTTCATTGCAGGGTTCGCGGAACCTGCCCGCGGCCATTAGAAAGTCGAGCCAGAAGGAACAGAAGATCGCCCGGATGGTCGTTGTGATGATCACGTGTTTCATGGTGTGCTGGCTGCCGTACGGAGCCATGGCGCTGGTGGTGAGTTTCGGCGGGGAACGCCTGATCTCCCACACCGCCGCCGTGGTGCCGTCCCTCCTGGCCAAGTCCAGCACCTGCTACAACCCGGTTGTCTACTTCGCCATGAACAGCCAGGTGGGCAGAGTAACACTACTTGAACCCGCTGTGTAACCCTATATCCGATCCTTTCTAAATTGGTTTATTGAAGGAAAGTGTTAGAAATGCCGCGGCGCTAAAATTCCAAGCTTGAGAGACTCAAGTGTTCAGAACACTGTCTGAAGACTTCGATAACCATGCATTCGAAGACGACTTGCAATATGAACCTTCTTTGGTCCATCCAACATGCTTGTGATTGTTTCAAAATGACCTCGATTTTTTTTTCATTCATAAAGAAATAATCCCCATCGGCATTTGATAACATCCATCAAATTCAGTTGTAAGCAAAACAAGTGGTTGCCATGGCGACTGTGGTTTCTGTTACTGTTTCCATTTCATACAACTCATAGCTCACAATCATGCAAATAAGGACCTCGTTTGCATAGATTAGATCGGTTGATAAATTCTCTACCCAAATGACACAAGTTATTCGCCATAATCCGCCAAAGTATGAAAGTTTCTTATTAGCAAAAAAGGCTATTGTACCATTTCCTCATGAATTATGTAAATGAGGCCCTCATATCCATGATTTATGTCTAATCATGTCCACATTTGCTTAACTTCCAAATTCTGCGAGAATCTGAGGCGTCGCCAAAAATAAAGTCGTGGGAACTGCTATTGCAGGCAGAAAGATGAATTGTAGTATAAATTTCATATATACTTTTTATGGATATAAACAACATGTTTACTTTGATATCTGTACAGTTAGGTCGCAAAACATGTTTGTGTGTACTCTCCGTACAGTTCCGTCGGTACTTCCAAGACCTGCTGTGTTGCGGCCGCAGACTGTTCGATACTTCTGCGTCTCAACACACGTGTAACACGATAGCCCTGGCTAAACCTTCGCAAGATCTCCGCAAACAGGCTGACTCGGACCAAAAGAACGGCCTACCGACGCGAAGCTGCATCGCCAGTGGCGAACCACAGACGGGGGAATCCCGCCAAAACACGGCATCACAACAGTGGATAGAACTGAAAACTATCGCTGTCGCCATTAAGACTGATGAAGTCGACAATGGCACAGCAAATGCGTCATGACTGGATGTAACGTTGTAACATTGATTCAAGCAATACATTCATCGCCAATAACCTTAAAAGGCGCCACCTATCTACACACTTCTTTACTGCAGCCCTGTTGTATAAGAATTACAGTAGCTGTGGTGTAATGAATTTACATAGATGGGCAATTCTACAAGTGCAATAGAAACAAACGTCGTCCTAACTCGACAAAAATGTCAACGTCATGCGATGTTATTGTGGATAATGAACAACACAAGTGGAATACATGAAATGTAAACCTTCATATAAATACTAATTGTATATAATAATTTTCAGCTTCCAAAGTCAGTCGAATGTTTACATTACTTCTGTCTCTGTATGTTACAAGAAATCTGATTTCTAATGCCTCCATGGCATGCCCGAATGCCTACGTGCCAAAATAGCATAAGAACGGCTGTCTATATATTCGCACAATAGTCTGTAATTATAACGATTCTAATGTATGTGATTGTCATATAACGAGTTGTTTCACGTATTGTCGTGCGTAACGTTGCACAATACCTATACTAAATCTGATTAATCGTCGGTTGAGATGTCGCAACTTTTACAGCTTTGAGTTTCTTTTGTCGACTCGTATAAATGACCCGTAAACATCTCCGATCAACATTCATAACATATAGGAATAATGTGTATTATAGAGGACAATGGGTAACTTTTGAGTTTTGTACCCTGCAATATTATTTTTTTATGTTTTATGAATAAAGCTGCTAAAGTGTATATCTGTGCACCATCATTGCGGTTTAGTGTGATAGAAACCGTCTGATCAACTAAGCTGTGAAAAATATCTAGTACCGTAGGACATATTTCTCGTCTTGTATGAATGTGTTTCCCGCTCAGATTTCATATTTCACAGAACCCGCAATAGCATACATTCTCTGCCTTAGCTGACTAAGTAAGAGCGCCATCTGGCGAGATTTTGGGGTACACCAGCTCAACCGTACGTGCCTGATGACCATAACCTTGGTTAATCATAAGGTCATGTTGATTCGATTATATGGATTACATCCTCCGGAAACAGCAAAAGTGATAGTTGCCTTCATTATGAAGGTGAGGAAGGTTGAACAAATGGCTAAACACACAGAGTTCTTTCACATCTTCTTCTTTGACTTTGGAATTGACTTCGGCATTCTACGTCTAATAGCATGGAGCCAAGACATTAGCATTGGTTTTCTGATATTTTGTGCACTTTATGGCATACATTTGCAATCATTTTGCAGTATGGCCGAAAACCTTTACTCCTTTGGAAACGGACGAAAATTGATGCGCGCTCGGATGTCATTCATATGATATAATCGAATCAACACGGCCTAAAAGCAAAATAAAACTTTTATCCTTGCATGCGTCATACTTATCATTTGAATCTGAATCTGGTCAGTCGGAATAACAGATCAGCTTCGTAGGCACACGACACATCATGACGTCAGCAGAGTCGCACGAATAAAGTTGTTTCTGCTGTCTGCATACTGATAGATTGCTTATCCATGACCCCTATCGAATCACTCTGCACTGCAGGCCTATGCATCTGACATGCCATTGTCTGATTAAGGTCACTGGGAATGGCCACATTTTTCATGTACTCTATTGCATTCAACTTTTCTTACACAGTTGTTGCTGCCTGTAAATAGTGCGAGAGTGATGCCCAGTTGGATCCGTATATAGGTTTATTGAATCTCTGACCTGATTAGCCAACTCTCACACTCCTGGAACTGTCTCTCTGTGTAGAACCAATCATGAAACGCGAAAGAAATTGATCCACAGCACAATGTGGGAAGGACTGATACCACTTCTTTTGGGTAGTTTCTGCGACCTATATCAGTATATCTCGGTGCTTGAACCGAATAAAGCAGGATTGTGATCGCTATTTTCAAGATGGTTCAAAAAGAGCGAGAAAAAGTAAATGACACAGATTTCTATCACTTTCATAACAGGTGGGAATCTTGTGTATCGTAGAAGTCAGAGGTTTTTTTGTTTTCCGAAGAGGGGAACAGGGGCGCTGCGTCCTTACACTTTGGCACACGCCTTCTTATCCCTGGCAACATTTTCTGCCAGAACCGGAAAATTTAGATTGACCGCTACCACAGCCAGGCCACAGTCTATTTAGAAAGTAAGATATTTCACTTCATGCCTCCACACCGACTTTTTGCCCTCATACTCATATTTCATTATATGACGATGCATTTGAAAAGATGTGATTACTACGTACTATGTTGTCTTGGCGACAGGGTTTTATTCACGCATGCGTGCCTGTAGGAGCGCTCTTGTACGAGGCAACAGTTAGCCGGGAGGTCTGTGCGACCGGTTCGGTCGCGTGGGAAGGTGCAAGAGTACCTGTTAGAGGGTGGGGTTCCAATGGCGTCGGCGGGACAGAACGGGACG
Organism: Branchiostoma lanceolatum; assembly: GCA_035149815.1. Classification (NCBI taxonomy): domain Eukaryota; kingdom Metazoa; phylum Chordata; class Leptocardii; order Amphioxiformes; family Branchiostomatidae; genus Branchiostoma; species Branchiostoma lanceolatum. The sequence goes on along the minus strand of CM068869.1, from coordinate 11,764,949 downwards.
TTTTCAGCCATGGACACCATGGCACCGACACCCGAAGCTCTCACGTCCGACCCCACGACTCCCGCCTACTTCACCACCGAGCAACACCTTCTCATGGCAGTCTGGCTCGGCTTCATCGGATCGTTCGGCTTCGTCGCTAACCTCCTGACTGTCCTGGTGTTCTGGTGCTTCAAGTCCCTCCGCACGCCCTTCCACCTGTACCTGGGCGGCATCGCGCTAAGCGACTTGCTGGTGGCGGCGCTGGGGAGTCCCTTCGCCGTGGCGTCCGCGGTGGGAGAGCGGTGGCTATTCGGCCGCGCGGCGTGCGTTTGGTACGCCTTCGTCAACTACTTCCTCAGTGAGTACACGGATTGTATGACTCTGAATAACCATAGTATACACAAAGACTAATAAACATACTTCAAGCTTTAAGCATCACAAAATCTACTGAAATGACAGAGATACATATGATATATCATCTTCCTTAACCTCCATGTTATGTGTCCTAGATAATGTCCTAGATGATAGACCATAAATGACGCATGTTTGTTCACAAGGTTCCCTCGCCATGCGCGCCATCGAAATATATACCATTATCACGGTTACATTTACATACATGTCGTACTGTTGTGTCTATTGAAGATCATGTTTCTCTCTTTTTTACAACTTTTAAAAGTACCGAATGTATCAAAATACATGTAGACCAGAAGGGTTCTGGCTAGTCGAAAAGAAAAATAATCAATAATATAAAAATTTATGATAATCATACTCTGTCTGTTCATAGTTTTAAACGATTCAGATGAATGCGAATATTTCAGTAATACGAGATCAAGTAAGCTGCAGTCATCTGATATCATGAATACATAATCCTTTTGTGTAACACCAGGCAATTAATTATAACAGCATCACCGAACGTACACCTCAGCTGAGCCGCTACACATTAGCGCTCTTGTAGTCAACAAGTGACCATTACTCAGCGCTTTCAATGAAATGAAACTCGTTTTACTGCGCTGATTACCACAGATGTTCTGATTTGTGCATTGCTGTAATTGGCTGCAGATGGCTCCCCGAGATAGTGCGTCTATCAACAGGTCCGAACGATCGATAGATGTATGGTCGTGCGGTGGCTTACATCTTACTTCCAAAATGACACAAAACTCAGCTCAGCGTTTCTGCTTAATGTCAAATTCCGAGAGTTGGTAACGTTAGACACTGACGTCTCGACTTTTATGTTGACTATGTATTTTTATACGTCACGGGCCCGACATGTTTTCCACTAGATCTGTTCTGCTCTACTTCTTTCCTGTTGAAAGATTCCCACGCGCTTTCAGATTCAGTCGTAGTTATATGAGTAAACGTATCAAAGCTGGGCAGGAATATGTGTGAAATATTACAAAATTACCCAATTCTAAATTAAATTTGCCTTGCTTTTTTTGGGGTCCTGGCCTGCTTTACTAAAACAGATTTTTTGTAGCGATACATACGCTGGAGTATACCCTGCAAATAAAACGGGAGCCTTAGAATATGACCCGGTTTGAACTAGATTCTGATTCGTGAGTCGTTCGTTCAAAACATCAGGCGCCCCAGAATTGAGTTAACTTACAACTAAGTAATTCGGCTGAGAAAGGAGCAAGCCTAATCAGCTAGAATTACCGCTTCACAGCACAAATAGCCACAAATTGACGAGATATGCAAATTGATGCCATTGGGCCCAAGGGGTAGTTCAACGTTATACATATCAATCCATTCTTTCAGAAACGTTTTGTTTTATTCTAGAGACGACGAGAAATGACCTCGTTATCCGCGATGAAAAATGACCAGAGTGGTTGACGCGGGCTGTAGTGCAAAGTCTTTTCTTGAACGATGTAGTCCCCATCTGACCCTTTGGTGTAAAGAACAAACCGGAAAAGTATCCAAATAGGGTGAGGAATTTGTCTCGATCGCCAGAAAAGAATCCGAACATCATTGAGACAATTCTTTCAAGTTTTTTTTCCTCCTGTGTCCGTGGAATTGGAACGTTTCCGGACTTTGGCCTTCTCCAAACGGAACCCTTTGACCTGAAGTTGGCTTCTGTCAGAAAATATCGGCGCACAGTGGTAGCTATGGAGGCTTGGCTGAATTGTTTAACTTTTGTATTGTATTGCGTGCCAAGTAAACCGCCTCATGGCGTAACGCATCAGGTTTGTACTGAACAGTACAAGCTGCATACCCGGACAGATTTATTTCATCCGCTCCCACCGGAATGGACCCCTATTTTTCTTCAAAAGGTGTGGTGTTTTTTTTACGTGCTCGAGGTGTGGCTCTCCTCAAACAGGACCTCCATTTAACGTCCTATCCGAGGGACGTCCCCAACCGAAGCCAGGTGTGGGACGGTACCGTGTCACTCCATACTCAGCTGCCTTTAAAATTCTGTATGGGAAGTAGTGGTGAAATTGGCATTTACTGATCGTAAAAAGTCCTCAAATTGCCATTATTTGCCTGTGTTCCAATCACCCGAGCACTTACTCAGACAAACGGGTCACTGACCTCTGCGAACACGCTGTCTGAACCCAACATAGGAAAATTGTGACGATGTAATTACGTTAGATGCTTAAACTACAAACAGAAAAAAAGGAATTATTCAAAAAAGTATCGAGTTTTAATTTCCTTGAGCTCAAGTTCGTGTGAGGAATAATTTCACGAAAGCCTGTTGAGCCACCCTTCGGGCATGTGGAGAGATACTCTGGCACGAACGTTGGTCATTAGTACGGCGGTCACGTACGTACGTACAAGGCTTTTCCGCAGAACAACCTGATTCTGTAAAGCCTGACAATAGGGCAAATCTGAGTGCTTCCATTGCCGCTAATGGCCCCACAGCAATTACCAAGCGGTATTATAGTTTTCTCCCTTTTTTTCTTCCGTAAGCGTAGGAAATTACATATACTGTTTCTTGCAACTGGCTGAATATCATATGGTTGGTGTTTTCAGCTGAACCTGGGCTGTATCGACTGTAGCTTAACCTTAAAGATCCAACGCACCGAGGCGCTGACTACACTACTTACATGTACATTAGCAAAAAACTACAATACTGCCATTTGTCAGTCTTGCCAGCGTAAATTGCGACGTTTCCATCAGCTTTCACAAATGCACATTCTGATGAGCGTTAGAGTACCCAAATGCATTACAGCCCCAGTACCTGATGCTATCTGCTGAAATAATGGTATGCCCGAATTGCAGATGTGGCGGGAATGAAGTCAGTCGAATTCGACACAAAAAGTAGTTACTATCTATTGTAAAGTGACCGATGTGCTACTTTTGGTCGCTACTGCCGATGGCTAGGAATTCGAAAATCCCTTGCGTACATATGACTTATCCGTCCAACAGTTTATACCTTCATTTGTCGACTAATGGATTCGACCTCCTTGTTTCTACCCTTCTCTTTCATCTATAGGTCAATAAAAGCTTTTAATCAATAATCCAATCATCTACTTGATCCTGAAAAATCCTCCTGCCCCACAGGTATCGTATCCATCGTTACCATGGCAACCATGTCGTTCTCGCGGTACTGGCTCATCATCAGACCGCAGTCCGCTCCACGGCTGGACTCGCTGTTCGGCGCATGCGTGGTGAATGCCTTCGCATGGTGCTACTCGTTCTTCTGGACCATCATGCCCGTCCTGGGCTGGAGCCGGTTCACACAGGTACGCGTCAGAAGGGTTCTTATATCAAAATGGGAACTTCTAAGAGTAAGACCGTAGATTAATGAGATACGATAAAAGACATTTGAACTAACCAAATTTTCAACCAGTCCTCTAGTCCTATTTAGGATAACTGAGGACCCAGTTGTTCAGAACACGTCACTTTCCGGAAGTGAGCAACCGGTCAAAGGTGGTAGGTAGTCGGTAGCGGCCCCCGTCACAGTTTGATGAAGGTTGTTCAAGTCACACTTTCGGGAGGTGACAAGTCATGAGCAAACCGGGCCTCCGTTATCCGGGAAACGACCAGATGACTGGTCGGAAGTTTGGTGTTAGAAAATAGTTTAAACTTTTTTCATAACGTCGCATACCAACAAAGATGAACATCCATGTTATATCAGCCGTAACTAAGAATTGGCCCTGAAATGTTCTACGTACTACCACATGTCATCAGGTGGCGGCCATGACGGTGTGTTCCCTAGACTGGGACCACCACACACCCCTGAGTAAGTCGTACATCCCGGTGGCTTTCCTGACCTGCCTGTTCCTGCCGCTAGGTGTCATCATCTTCAGCGTCGTCAAGACAACCATGCATCTGCGACGGGTAACTTTTTTTGGATCCTGTTTCTTCTACTAATGCTACAGTCACATTTTAAAACCGATGCCGGGTAGTTTACGGGCTGTTTTTTTGGGGGGGGGGGGAGAGAGAGGGGCTCCCAGCGGCTGACGGACTATTTCTGGGCAGGCCTTGTTGATTTAAATTTGCACTTAAAGGGCATAAGACACCAAAATACAACATTTTCTTATTATCTGAAATAGGAGCAGCATCATTCAAGGAATATAAACATTTAAAACAAGTACACACCCTTCTGATGTTATTTAACATTGAACCATCAGAAACCATACTTCCATGGATCAAGCTCTTTATTCTTATCTAATCTTCTCACCAGGTGATTACATTAATCAGTGACTAATGCCCAGTCATGACGTTAAAATGAACACGCCAGCCGGTTCGGAACCTTACACCACGGCTTGCGAAAAACATTATTTGACGAGCAAACAGTACTTAATTATGGTGATAACATTCAATTAAAGGACATAACAATATCTATTTTTTGCTTGCAAAAATAACGTTCTTTCCGAGCCGCAGTGCAAAGTTCCAAATCGGCTGCCACGTTCATTGTGACGTCATGAGTGAGCAAGTCACTGATTAATGTAATTACCTGGTGGGAAGAATCAAAAGCTGGAGGTATGAAATTTTGATGGTTCGATGTTCAATAACATCTGAAGTGTGAATATTTTGTGAAAATTTCTATGTTATCAAACAATAGTATTATGTTTTATGTAGTTTCAGGAAATTCTTTATGTTGATGTCGTTGGTGTCTTATGCCCTTTAAAATCAGCACGGGTCACGGCGAAAAATATACGCCGGATCAAAGCTGTGACCTAATCAAGAAAACATCACGGGTACCCTTGGAAATGTGACTGAAGCATAACCGATCAAAGCTGTAAATATGTTGTTTTTCACAACAACAGTTCAATACAAACACTTGAAATTACCCTGGGAGATCAGACAACAAGCGGATAGTGGGGGCGTGCGGGATCGTGGGGATCAGCGGGGTCGTGGGGGGTAGCTGGACCGGTAAAGCTCGGGCGCGCGTGCGGTGGGTGATCGCGCCGAACACGGGGTCTGGTCTCCCCAGATAACTTGAAACTTGTTAATATAAATCTTCAGCTACATGAAGTATGCACATGTTGTCACTGACTGTTCTCTGCAGGCTGCGGAGGTTGAGGATGAGGTTCCCAATGAGGTGCGGGTCGGGCGTAAGACCATGAGAATCACCCTGGTCATGGCCGGCTGCTGGCTGGTCGCCTGGCTGCCGTACGCCTGCATGGCGCTCGTCATCGCCGCCGGGGGACAAGTCTCTCCTACCGTGGAAGTGCTGACCACCAAGTTCGCCAAGACAAGCTACATCGTGAACACCATCATCTATTTCGTCATGGAGAAGGAGGTGAGATTTTTAAGCTTTCTTTAGCTGGAGCTGTAATAACGATGTTGAAATCGGCGCCATGGTTATGATTCTAATAGTCCATGTGTACGTCTTTGTGTACATTTCAGTGTCCTCTGGATATGGAATCAGCACCAAAGACAGTTCACATGTCAACTCAGCCTGGCTTACTGTAGGCTATGCGGGCTTAGATCTGCTTAACGAACAATACTGCAATGCTAATGATTTCATCAACAAACAATTCTAGTATCTTTTGTGTAGTATTACGTTGTATATGTGATTGATTGATTAATGAAAATCTTTACCAATGAGACTATGTAAAATAGGGGCGGCGTAGTAGAACATGTGTTTACCTGTACGTCCTTTCACAGTTCCGCAAGAGTCTGGTGCTCCTGCTGTTCTGCGGACGAGACCCGTTCGACATTCAGGTGGATCAGCCGGCGTACGAGAAGGCTGACGTGTACGTGGAGCGGCTGGTGACGGCGGAGCCCATGGTGGAGATGGAGCCTGTGGACCTCCGTCCGCGTCAGCAGGAACCTGCCAGGGAACCGTTCGGAACTCCGCTGTGAGACCCACAACTCCGATGTGATACCTATTCTGTTCATCTCCAAATTCTACTTTACTGTTCGATGTTTCAATTTGTCTTATCAATATAAAAATCTAACAACAGGTTCATCCAAATGTGACTTGAATGTTGTTATATGATAATAAATGTTTAAAAAAATAAGAAGCTGGTCCATGATATCCAACTAGATCATGTTGTGGATTGCAATGTCAGTGGCAAAGAATTTTTCATGTTTATAGAATTTTCAACATCCAAACATGAGCCAAATCAAAAGGCAAATTATAATACAGTTGCACACTGAAGTTTTCCTCAACAAGCCTATGAAATGTAACTGTTCTAGGTACGTCGTAAACGTAAGGTATCCGCCGATGTTTGTGTGCCAAAGTGAATACTAACTATAAACATCTAACTTTTCGTCCCAAACATCAGAACTGCAGGTGCGTAGCTCCATACATCAAGGAGAGCTTTTATCCATGTAGATGTGCCAAATGTAAGAGGGCCTGTATGGGGGGTGTCCAGGCAACGCTTCACGTAAGATTATTAGGATGGCCAGAAACGGTTAACGGTATAAAAACTTCAGGAGGATCGGCAACTCATAATGGCAAATTGAGTTGTTCTTGCAAAATGATTTAGGAATGAGTTTATTGGATTGTTCCATTGTATTCAGAGGGGAGTGTCAACAAACACCAACACAATCCTTTTGACTTTTGGACAACCCGGCGCTTGACATCGCAATGCAAATAATTTGTCAATGCTAAACATTGAATTAGAGCGGACGGGCTATGGTTAACGGTGAATTATTAAAAGTTGCAACTGCATACGCCTCGTGGAAAAAAGGCATGCAGGCGCTCATGTAAACCTTCGAATAAGACTTGTACCTGCATAAAGCAATATGCTGAGGTTTCAGTGAACACCTAGCATTTGATATAACGTAAATCAGATCAATGTATTCTTTTTCTATCAATTCAAAGATCAACGTTCTAGCTGTTGTACTACATACATGTGTTTTACATACCAAGATTTTCCAATATCTATCTATTTGTAAATGCCCCAGCGCTCCTGATGTAAATTGCCTAAATGAGTGACTACTGTTGTTCTAACACATGTGATGGAAAGTGCTGATGGCAAGGCAGTCTGGTAATGCATTAATGAGTGTGACGCACCTTAAACGGTCGCGTTTGTTCCATTGTGACCTGACACTTATTGTCCTTGACGATCTAGTTATATGTCTCGAATGCCACCTGATGCTCTTCCCTGTTGCATACCAATTGAAGAGCATGGCACTGCATGTGTTTTGTGTTATCAGGCAAATTGTACATTACTTATGCATTGAAACGTCTGGTGATATCCTTCTTACTTGTGATGTTTGACTGTTAATTTGATACATAGGCATGACTGCATGGCACTATGGGTTAAGGAGGCTACCATCATCCAGTAACAATCTAAAATACGAGAAACCTGCTGAAATGTGAATTATAGAAAAAATGGTCTATTCTAAAAAATGACATTGAAGACAATTGTGTTGAGCTATACAATTTATGAAGCCAGAAGAAACACAAAATACAATTGGATTTCATTTTTCCTTTGTATTGTTAAATAATAGATGTATATGTATATGTTTATGAAAAATAAAGGTAACAAATTGTAAACTCCAGACATTGTCAAGGTGGGATGGCTAGGGCTGTATACCTAATCTAGGTACAGGTACAGAGGTTTAGGTACAGGTTATACCGTACAAAGAACTTCCTCTTGTAAAAGGATCTCACATCAAAGATGGTGCTGGTTTCAACCTCCATGCACTGTTTTTGTCTTTTTCCAGTTTTATATTTATATCTTTTCATGGTAGGAACTGCACACTTTTAATAAAAAAGTGTGTGATTCAATTCAGGTACAGTATGGGTACATTAACATTCAGTATTTTGAACCTGCACCTAAAACATTTTTCATCTCAAAAGTACCTCCACTCATTGATTTGGTGTATATAACCTAAGATGACAGATACATACCAATATATTCCTGTATTTGAGGGAGTATATCTCATCTTTGGTCAAATCATGTCAGGCAATACCTGTGACTGCTACCACATATACCTGCACATATCTTTGAGCATCTTTGAGATATTATCAATTAATTAAATCTAACACCCCCCACAGAAAGAACTTCACTGGTGCCTTTAAGCTGAAGAGAGTCAGTAAAGATACAAACTCATTGACAGATGAGCGGCGTACAAATTGTCAAGGTGTTGACAGGCAAGAATGGGACTATGTACAGAATGGCAATGCTGTAACATTTACAATTCATTCTATTAAACAAGTTTTAACTGTAATTTCCAACACAAGAATTGGACTTACCCAAATTTTCGACCGTACAACATCGGTCTTTGTCAAGGAGTGATCAATCCACCACTGGGATGACCTCACGTTATGCAGATAGCACACGTGACTCTGTGAGTAGTGGATCGTAAGTAGCTGAAAGTCTGTGCCGCCCGCCGTCTCTGCCTATTTGGGTAAGTCCAATTCTTGTGTTGGAAATTACAGTTAAAACTTGTTTAAGAATGATTTCTACCAACACAGATGAACTTTCAAGCTAATTCATTCTATTCTAAAACTTATATAAATTCGCAGTGGTTTTATTTCCACGTTTTTTGCAGTGACCTCTCCGCTTCAAATTCATGACACCGCAAATATGCGTTTCCAATGAATTACTTCTGTACTACAGAATTGTTTCCACTGCGAACATAAAACAACATGAAAACCTCCTTTCCCTTCTAACACAAAATTAAGTCCTTGCAAAAATTAACAAATCTACAGTAACATTCCAATTGCACAGCAAGTACAAGAGCAGCCCCATTAGATTATTAGGAGGTAGTGAAATAAACCTTCTCTATCCCTCAATACCCACTATTCTGATATAGTACATTCAACAATATTGTCATTTTGAGGATAGTTGCTTAATTTGCGATGTTGTCACAAGAACAGAGCAGCTATGAAACAGACAATAATATATATAGACTAGGCCAAATCCCAGCTGGACATACAGGACACACACACATATACACGGGAAAACGACAGAACCCAGCTTTAAATATATACTGTACATTATCAAGAAATCATAGCAACATCTACACATGAACAGAGGAAAGGAAACAATCCATCATGATCAAAGTTCCACAGGATCAAGTTGCTGCAATCAGCTCTCGAATGGATGGACAGTGAGCAGAGCTGTACAGACACACCTTAAAGATCTCCAAATGTAGCTGGCCTTCTTAAGAAACAACTAATGTCCTGACACTGCTGACAGGCATGACATCAAAGTAGTCTATTCTTACAGATATCATTCCACATTTGAGATTCTAGCTCTGTTTGCTCTCCTAGATCTGATGGCTAAATGATGCCTGCAGAATAGACTGGCACCCACGAATAAAGAAACAATGGGCATTTAATCATTCGCCTAAAATATAGGCGAGAGTTCTGATTGGCTGTGAGTCATGTGGATCTCATAACAGCATGGTAAAAGGGTTTGAAGAGGTGTTCTTCTGCTTCTGAGAAATATATGATTCCCCAAATAATACAGGATGTAAGGACCAAATGTTTTAATGGGGATGGGGGCCAGAATAGTCTGATTGAGAGCAATCGTTGGAGCAAACCAGAAGTAGAATGGGATGGATTCCAAACAAGGCCTAAGAGAATTGTAAAGCATCAAAGACGACTACACATTTCTAATCCAGCCATGTTTACGTGTCCCCACCAAGCAGAGGGGTCCTCTCATCGCTGTCCTGTGTCCCCTGTATGGAGGCTGTCTGGGGGGTGGGGCCGGCCTCCTCAGGGGGCTGGGGGCGCAGACAGGGGATCCAGGGGAAGCTGATGAGCTCGTTATACAGGGCCGTGCCAATCATCAAGAAGAAGAACCCGTCAACTGTGGGACAAGATGTCACAGTGACAATGCAACATGTTTATCGTATGATATGTGTCAGTAAATCACAAGTCAGAGCTAAGTCAGAACTCAACACAGATTTTTCTATTACCTTTTTCTTTCTGACTTTGTTGTAAGTAATACTTGTTAAACAGCATAAGACACCAAAATACAACATTTTCTTATTATCTGAAATAGGAATAGTATCATTGAAGGAATATAAACGTTTAAAACAAATACACACCCTTCTAATGTTATCTAACATTGAACCATCAGAAAACATACTTCCATGGATCCAGCTCTTTATTCTTATCTGATCTTCTCACCAGGTGATTACATTAATCAGTGACTAATGCCTGCTCATGACGTCAACATGAACACGGCAGCCAGTTCGGAACCTTACACAACGGCTTGCAAAAAACATGATATAATGAGCAAACAGTGCTTAATTATCGTGATAACATTCAGTTTTAATTAAACGAAATAGATATTGTTATGTCCTTTAAAAAGGACATAACAATATCTATTTCGTTTCCTTGTAAAAATAAATTCTTTCCGAGCCGTTGTGCAAAGTTCCGATTCGGCTGCCATGTTCATTGTGACGTCATGAGCAGGCAAGTCACTGATTAATGTAATTACCTGGTGGGAAAATCAAAAGCTGGAGGTATGAAGTTTTCATGGTTTGATGTTCAATAACATCCAAAGTGTGAATATGTAGTGAAAATTTCTATGTTATTAAACAATAGTATTATGTTTTATGTAATTTCCGGAAATTCTTCATGTTGATGTCATTGGTGTCTTATGCCCTTTAAGTCCATATTAGAATATCAAGGAGGTTTCAAACTGAGAATATCAATTCATAGTTTGTGGTTAAAAACCGGCTGTTCGACACATCTTGCTCAGTGTCACTGTTGAAAGGTAATAGATGCTGTCTAAAATGTCTGACCGTTTCAAAATTTTATCCAGTTGCTTGAGTAACTGCTATTTGGCGTATTCTATTACCTAGATGTCTATTCTTCATCGAAATACCTGTTTATAATTTGAATGTACCCTCAGTAGGGAGTAGCTTAAACAAAAATTACCTTGTAAGATGCCGTATGTGTTGTCCCATGGTTCCCCAAAATCCTAACAGAACAAAATACAATCTTAAGGATCACCAATATCAACAGCAAAAATAAAACTTTGTTACCACAACTAAATTGTACAGAACAAAGGCTTTACTCAAAACTTCTAACAACTATTGTCCCCAAACCTTGCCCTAACCTATCACAGTTTGGGGGATTCATTTTGACTTTCTGTTTCGGTACAAAGACATGTTATCAGGCAGAGACGGATCACTGACTCAACAAGAAACATTTTGCTAGGTCACATCTTTGTCTCGAGAGTACCAATCAATCCACTTTCTTCCAACCAGCCTGCAACTCTGGTGAACTCACTCCTAACTTTAACTGCCAACAGAAGCTTTTGTACCTCCTAAAAGTCAGACACAATCTCTTCACATCTGAACGATAGTCTCAGAAGGGGCAATTAGCGGAGATTTTAGAGTAGGCTCTTGTCCCAGCGGAGCGAGCAGGAGTAGCAGACATCCTGTGCTCCACATGGATCATAATGAGAACAGACCTCTCATGGCATACTGACTAATGGTCCCACTGCAGCTCAACAACCCAATGAACCAATGGTTCCTATTTAGACCGGGTGCCAAGCATCAGGTAGAGCTACTATAAATCTAGTGATTATCTGCACTGATTTCTGCTTTGCAGTTTTTGCAGGACCTCACATTGCGAATATATGTTCTCCCATGCAATGTTTCACTTGGAAATTCAAAGATAATGCGAAATCTTGATTTTCACCATGCCACAAAATTTGATTGCTGCAAACTGAATTCACAGTAGCAATTCTCGTTGTGAAGGCTAGTAGGGGAAACATGAGTCAGAGAATAAGCTGTAATCCAGTTGAAATAAATGCGACATTTCAGTTGCTGAAGAGTGACTAATTATATGAGTGCTAATTTGTCTGTGGCCTGCCCCCTATGAGAAACTGAAGCATGTTTTACCTTCGACACAGCATAGTGGATGAAGAGAGACACCAGCCACACCATGATGGTCCTGCAGGCATCGATCAGCGTTCTGTGGACCGCTGTGGCAGGGATGGGGTAAAAAATTGATTACCGATATGAATAGAAATCTAATGATCAACAACAACAAAACTGAAGCTTAATCAATGCGACACAAGTTGACAATATAAGTTAAAGTTAAAACCTGTTGGTGCACGGGGCGGAGCCATCATAATTTCTATAGCCCTTGGACCACACAGTTGTGCGAGCACTACATCAGGGGGTTACTGCTTGTAAAACAATATACAAGCTTTCTGCAATGACTTCTAAGATTTGAAATGGTACTAAAATGATGTGAATTGTGATGTAAATCAAATATCCTCACCTGTCAATGACTTGGTGACAGCCAGCCCAAAGTAGTTATAGAAGGCGATGGAGAACAGGTATAACACTGTAAGGGAGGAGGGAAAGTTGTTTGGGTGATTTGTATAGAACCTGTATCAGCACTACAAAATTGGAAAGCAAAGGCATTCCTACTTACATGTGTAATCTGATTACCAAATCGAACAATGTATTGATGACATCTACAACAGTTAACTGTTAACACATTTGAACCAATGGGGACTTACGACAGAACACCAGTAGGCCAGGTGAGTTGTAGATCTGGTACAGGGCATCAATACTGTTCTCATACCTGCCACCTGGTTGGTCACCGGGAATGAAGTACAGGACAGGAAGGACAAGCTAGGGAGAGGCAACATTACAAATTATTCACTTCTGTACACTTTTAATAGTGTAAAACAGCACTGAATTCAAAGGGTCAAGACTTGACAAAAAAATGTACCCTGGATATGTGAGCCATAAACGACCCAGCAAAGACCTATCCTATCCTAAACACATAGCCTGAATAATAATATTTAGTACCTTTCTGACAAAAAGGGACTGATCTAAACTTGATTTCAACAAGTCCAGTTTGACTCTATAGCTATACTATAGAATTCCTCTTCTATATGTTGATCATTATCAATGAAGCATACAGCAGATGTTTCTTATCTTATGGGTAATGTTTTACTTTTTACTATTAAAATAAAACGTTTAACCTGAAAAAAATAAACATCTTAATACATATACATGTATCATATTTCAACGCTCAATAGCCCAAATGGAATATGGCAAGTTCTACCTCATGTTTTTTATACCGAATGTCGATGCATGCACATCTAGTGGAAAGAGCTTGTGACTTACCGCTACCATAAAGAAGACCCCGAACGTTCCCTCCATGCCAACGACCTGGGGAAAGACAAGGACAGATTATTGGCACTGTATATTCAGATGAGCTCAGTAAATCGTTTTAACTTTTAAGCTTCGGTGAAAGGAGACGTTCGCAGATATAACGCGTACACAGCATGATGAGTTTGCTGTGACAACTCACCATAAAAAGCAAAAACATAAAACCACAGCAAAAATTTCACATATTTACAGTACATGTTATCTGTTGGTAAGTCGCAAGGCTCCTTTCCCATTCTTCATAACCATCTCTGCAGTTTGAACTAATCCTGCTAGGTGGCAGTCCATGGCTATGAAATTTTTGTACCATTCTACCATGTGAGCTCAACCTCACATCTCTTCGATGTTGTTTTGGCGGCACACACCATGCCCGTAGCCAGGGGGGGTTCGGGGGGTTCGGACGAACCCCCCCACAGGCTTGAAGGTCCACTTTCACAGGCTTGAAGGTCCACTTTTTAATGTTCAATATTTTTTTTCAGGGCGGACTTTTTGTATCACCAGCAATGCCACAGAGGCTAGAATCCTACAAAAAACTTTGTCTCTGATTTTTCCCCTGAAATTCTCTCAAAAACACAGGAAATGCCCTTTCAGAAGGTTCAATTCTTAGAATTTGAAACGCTTGAGGGTCCACGTCCAAGGGTTTATTTTCAAGGTGGACTTATTTGTATCACCAGCGGAGCTGGAATCTTAGAAAGACTGCTAACTTTGTCTCTGATTTCTTTCTTTGAAATCTTCTCAAAAACACGGGGAATGCCATATCAGAAGGTTCAATTTTTTAAATTTTCCGGGGGGGGGCATACCCCCGGACCCCCCTAGGAAGCTCGCGCCTGCGGCGCTCGTCTCGCGCCTGCGGCGCTCGCTGGTCCCTCAAATATCAAAAAGAACCCCCCACTCAAAATCCTGGCTACGGGCATGCACACCTCTCTCAAACCACGGAAATGGTTAACGTTATTTAAGGGACTCTCACCTGTAAGGGTGGAAACTTCCTCTTCTTAAGGAACAATTCTTCAATGATCATCTGACTGGAACTGACCACCTGTCCAGCCAGGATCAGGACAATACCTGAGGAAAACACACATCATGGTTTACTCCTTCTGTAACACTCTCCACATTAACAACAGAAGCAGAGTAAGATGCTACAGATGTGTCTACAAGGGGCATAACCTACGTCATTCTGCATCAAACTTCACCCAATGAGCAGTGGAGCACACATGTTCTCTTTTAGTGTCCTTCAAGAAGGCTGGTGTATAACCTAACCTAGCCTATCAGTATCTCAGGAGCCAAAAATCCATCTGAAGCCAAAACATTATTGTCATTGATTCAGGTTCAGGTCCGGATTCCTATCCAGAGGTTTAGATTCAGGTTCTACCTAATAAGTCCGGATCAAACCCAAAAGCATATTTGAATAATGTTATAGCTAGAAATACTTGATGAATGAAATACTAAATTGCCATTACATTTCCATATGGAAAAAGGGGCATCCTTACTGCAATATCTGGGAAGTGCAGTGTGCTACCTTAGTTTAGAAATAGGTTGCGCCAAGCAAGATGTGGTTATGCTGCACATCTGAGCTGGAATCGGTTCAGCATTTAGATACACATCCCCATTTGGAGGTCATAAATAGAGCATGTATTTTTCATGACTTACCTAGAATTGATTTCTTCACATCTTTTTTATCATTGTCCTCTTCATTAAAGATGCTGGAGACTCCCACCAACACTAGACCCAGCTGGTGACAAAATTATCATAATTTCAGCATTGCTAACATTTAATGTAATCCTTATTGAAAATCCATGCCTAAAGGCTAAAGGCAAGTGTACAAAATAGCTGAAAAGGTTATGATAATAAAATCAAACTGATAAGTTAAATTACTACATGAATTACCAAGTTTTACTTATCTAACTTCAGAAGGTAGTGGAGAATGAAATACAGAACAACAAGTATAGAGCCTTAATAACCGTAGTAGAAACCCACAGTATGTTGAAGAGATAAAGTTGCTATTCCAATACAAAATTGCTGCACACCCTAATATCAACATACCAAGCTAAGCAGGGAAGATTGGAATATACAACTGAACATGGCATGTGATACAGTGTTGAGATCAGAAAATCTGTCCGGTAAAAATAAAGTTAAAGGTCTCATAGCCCTTTTTGAAATTGAAGCGACAGCATGTCATTAATCTTCAGTATCTTGGTCACAGTCCTACAAGGCAGAGCTCATCCCTCTCCTTCCACCGCCTTTTAGTTTTACCTCCCCAAACCACTAGGCCATCAATGCCGCTAGCTTCGAGACTCTGGCAGCGTTTCTGACATAACTCACCATGGTGACCACCATGCCTGTCCAGTGAATACCTCTCAATTTTCTCTTCAAGAAGATTTTCTGAAAGCAGAACGATACTGATGATTACAGAGATAGACAGGCATGTCTGTTGAGTACAATATTATTGGTACAGGCAATACTTGGTATCTATACATGGATGGACAAGTTTAGGTACCTATCATAGAATTTTGGCACCAGACTTTCAACATACATTGTACTTAATGTCACCTTTTTACATTTCCATCATTGGTTAACAACCAAAATCAAGTGTTGCAAAGTCCCCTAGTTTTTGGGAGCAGTATGTATAATGGAAGTAAACGCATTAGCAATACCAATGGCAATCAATACAGAAAAAGGCAACAAAAAAGACATGGTATTCCACATTCAGCTTGTTTTTGTTATCAGGTTTTGTGTAAAGATTTTTACTCACAGAAAGAATGCCAGTAAAGATGATGATAGACCCTCTGAGCATCTGCCACACAGAGGCATTCACCCACAACAGGCCGATCCCTGGGGAAATAGGGGAAAATCATCATTAATTTGAGTTTAACAACCTTCAAAGTGTCACAATACATACATATAGAATCACCTGGACATTCTGTCTTACTGGACAAATCAAAGACCTTGGACACAGAATCAAACTTGTTTGCAAGATGAATAAAAGAAGCCATCTACATCAGGACCTTACACCGTGACATGGGGCACCATATACTTTCTGCAAATACTAATATCACCAAGTCATGAGTTCTATCTGCATAAAGTTAGATCACAGAAGCGGCAGATTACACATTCCTTGACAAAGACTGGCAGTGTTCAATTGAAAATTCCCATTTTCCCTAAACGTGTTAGAAAACTAGGCTTTGGCATTGAACACAACTTTAACTTCATCATACTTGATAAGTTTTTTGATATTCACAAATGAAAACCTACAACTGAAGCATAACCCATCAATGCATCAGTTAAGTTAAAAAGTTTTACCCCATCCTACCTGCAAGAGTGGTTCCAAACAAGTCACAAATGGTGGGGACAGCAAAGATGAACTGGAACACCCTAGAACAGACAAGATAAAAAAAGTAATTTGGGTTTTAGCCCTGTGATCATTTCTTAATGATTGGGAGGGGCCATAAAAGCCCCGAAAAGAGGAGTTTGTATTACACAGACTTGGCCAACACCACCTCGACTTAGGCGCACTTTAGACCTACAATGTTATAAGGTCGTACGATCATCGTCGTAGGCGACGGTTTTCTTTAGACACACGGTCAGGAAATATCATGGGACCCCCCGGCGCAGAATTCCATTGATATGCGCGTGTGACTCAAAGTGAACTCTTGCGCTCAAATTCAAAATGGCGGGGGAACCGCTTGTTTTCGTCAAAAGATGAAGCTTTTACTGACTTTGCAACAACTGTTGCCCTGTAGATGAGACGCTGAGAACGGTGCTCAGCAAAGAAAGAGATTGAGGCTGGTACAGAGACGGACGGGATTTAACCCGAGTTCGTGGCCGCCGCCGGGGATGTCCCGGGGATCGAGGAATAGGGGCATACTAGAGAAGTAGCCACTGGTAGCAGGGCGTCGCGCCGGAATAACTGGTTTCGGATGAGAAAAATATGTTTCCATTGCTAACTGCATGCATATTTACAAAGAAAACGATAGAAACTTTCCTTCCCGGACAGGAAACAGCACGCTGTAGGCTTATTAGTATATCACCCACTTCAGTCGCCGGCGACGATTCTTCTTTAGACGAGAAAAACACAGCCACAGGCCCCCCCGCTGAACGTCGTGCGACTGGGTCCGAGGTAGTCGCACGACATTTCGAGGATTTCCTGTTTATTGCCGTCGTACGATTGTTTTGATCATCTTTAGACGGCCAAAAAATACCGTCGCCGCAACGTCGCCCACGACGATGATCGCACGACTCTAAAATGTCGTAGGTGTAAAGAGGCCCTAAATAATTTCATCAGACAGTGACTGTTTTTTTTCTTCATTTTTTATGACCTACCTTCCTTGTTGTAGAGCTTCTATTGGTTCCTGGTTAAAATCTTGCATAATCTGGAAGACATTTTCAAAAGTGCTTAGTCTACCAGTGCCCACACTTTCTCTTAAAGTTGAACAGCATGAAGCCCTGTTATACATTCCAAAGATGTTAGACTAAAAGGTACACCACAATAGTATGTGTAATTCCTAGAGCCTGTCTCAAAGTCAATGCACCAAAAGGTCTGGGAAACTTAACATACATCTGTTGACTAAACGCAGTGTGGCTTTTTAACTTCACAATAAGTACAGTGCTCCAATACGTGGTATTCCTTACAGTTATTCTTTTTATTCTTAATCCAAATACCCCCACCCAACACACACACATTGAGTGGAATAGTCCTGAGAAGAAATTCTTAGGTTAGCTGGTAGTATTTGACCTCTGACCTGTTTCCTGAACTGGTCCCTCTCTCGCTTCCTCTGGATGAAGAGACCAATCAGACAGCACATCTCACCTGTGCAGGTGGGAGGGGCAAAGATAAAAAATCCTTCCCACACTGTTTGGTGCAGAGGGCAGTGCCAATCTCTGTTTCTATTGCCCTTGGCTCACACAGCTATGCAATCATTATAGAAGGGAACTAAGTCCACTGTTAAAGGCAACCTAAGCAATATTAGGGCGCTGAAAGTCATATATTCAAAATAATTTTTTTTCTGATTTCTATCCATAGTAAGTTTCACTATCTCATCGCATATCGACCATCATGGAGCAAAAATGTAATGTCGTTGTGTGGTGGGAACTCATTGAAAATCTGAGCACTTGGAGGCCAGCCATCATTTCAAATCTTCTGAACAACCACGATTCTGACCGATAAGTCACGAACGCTTCCGAAGAAATCATCACATAGTCATGGCTCAATGTGCTTGGGCTTGTGACGTCATACGGCCGGAAGTTAACGAAAATTGTCGACAGAAAACGGTTACGGCTGGATTCTGGGATTTTAGGGGGGACCCAATAAATAAAATGCTCCTTTTGTGGCTTGCTTCTGTGCTATTTTTAAATGCCCAAAGTATGAAATAATGATGCAGATGTGCTAATATACTAGTAGGGAAGTAAATGTAAATTTCACCTCACCAAACAGAATTGTTTTCCTCAGAATATTTCAAGTTTTACCCCCTGAAATCGCTTAGGGCACCTTTAAAGTAAATGGACAAACCAATGAGTGGTTTAACAACAGTGTGGGTTTTGCATATGATTAGCTGTCATCTCCCTACCTATGAACATGATGACTGTTTGGAACCATGGATGGTCAAAATCATGTTCCACAGCTTCTGTTCCATTTGGTCCTGGAACACCCTTGACCCTGGAGGGAAAACAACAGGTGATCAATGGTCAGCTCACTTCCAGATGGTCAAGGAACACACATTTGCTCATTTCAACTAGTCTTGCTTTAACGTTACACTAGTCATTTCCTAGTACAGCAATTCAATTATGTTTGTGTCCAAAAATTGAGAGTCAATTAGACTGCTAAGCATCTGTTTATTTATTGAGATTTATCAAATTTGTGGAAGGATTGACATAACAGATGACTATCACCTTTGCAAGACTGACTGTAAGATTTGATCACTCACACCGGGAAGGACTCCTACTCTTTTTGATGTGTGGTGGGTTCTTTAACAAGCTCGAGGTGTAGCTTTCCTCAAACATGCATATGGGACCTCCGGCTTTACGTACCATCCGAGAGGAAGTCCCTAACCGAAGCTATGTACTCATTTTTATCTGAGTGAGGAAATAGACGTTAAGTGCCTTTCCATATGGCACAACACCGAGGTCTGCTAGGGATTCGAACCCAGGATCTTTACATTCCATAACTTATGGCATAAGTCAGCAAACAGTCCTACCACAAGACCACCTGGCCTTGCTATCAAATTGAAACAGGTCCAAAGACCCACCTGCCTTGCCTTGGTAATCAAACTTCACAGCACAAAACTTCACATGCTAAAAGTTGGCAGGTCGCCATGCCCCCCTCCCCAATCATGTGACTTCGCTACGTCCGGGTCTGTGATCTGAAAAGGCACAGAGAAAAGGGCGAATAAAAGTTTGTAATACTAAGTGTTATGTACTCACTTTGAGTCGTTCTGAGCCTTCTTACTGAGGGTGTTGATGCTACCGGTCACCAACATGCCCAGCACAAGGAGCCACTGAACACATGACAGCGCCATGATACTAGTCCTGGAGGGTCATACCACTGAGTAGTGGGAGACGAATTAAGCATTTTACCAAGGTATTGGGCGTAAGATGGGACGATTTAGTGCTTAAAGTTAATTTTAAAAAATCCAACATATTTTATGACATAATATGTTTATAAACATATGATAAATGATTTATCGTACTCGTTTGAAAGTTTGAAAAGTCATTGCCCTCCTGCATAGTAAAACAATCCTTGATACCGCATCGCCCCCAGGCTGAGGTACTAACATAAACCACTAGAGGACGCTTCTGTATGGTCGAGATGTGGTCAGGTGTATTTAAAATAGGAAAGAAAGGACAGAGGCGTTTACAAAGGCAATGGCTCACGGAGGTTGCTGTGTCTGTTGGATTTCTGGGCAAACTATCTCGGTCTAACGTTATGGTTTGCCTACTATGTTTTAACATAAAGCATTTGCAGCTTTACTCTTATAAAAGAACGCAAATCGCTCTTTTCATCTGACAGTGTTGCTCGGTAGAAGGTACAATAGAAGATTTGATTTTCGTGGAGAATGGTGTAAAACATCTCGCGGTTTCTAAAGTGCAATTTGCTGAAAAAGATATCAAAATGGCTTTATGTACCCCACTGCAGCTGGGAGCCTTCCATGATTTCTCCATTCCCAAAGCTGTACCGAAATTTGACGGCTGTTTCTATTATCCCATTTGGCGATACTACAGGTCAGACTCTTTTGGAATACCAACGCTGTAAATCAAAAGTGACTTTGGACTTTAGTTGGGAGACTACATAGATGTATCAAAATGGATTCTTTATATAGTATACAAATTATACATATTCATACATTCAACCATATCACAAACAGGGAAAACATTGGTCGTTTGCCTGCTGTCGAACTGACATGTACTCTAAATCTTCAAAGATTTCAGTATTCACCGAGAGTACATATTTTGTTACGCCAAGGACATTATATTTTGTTACGCCAAGGACATTATATAATGTCCTTGGTTACGCCATGAGACAATCTCTATTTTCACCATAACGACAACTTTAGTTCATCCATAAGCCAACAGATCAAGCTATGTTACTAGAGCTAAATACTAGACTTGATTTTTGGATCCCCAACATGATACGACAGGCGCTTAGTCTTCTTCAATTTTGTTCTAGAAGTTCCCTATTGACACCCAGATCTAGAAGCTCTAATCAAAATAATTGTATAGCAACCCTCTGAAATGGCTTTTCCTGCGTTTTTGAAAGGATTTCAGAGTAAGACACGGGGCCGGGGATTGTCGATAACAGCGCTGTCAAGAGAAGATGCATCGATTATTCTTTTCATGATTGACTTAACTTTTCGAATACCTCCGTGTGGGGGGGGGGGGTCTTTCGACAATGGATCTACCTACTCTCCAAGCAGATGTTCGGCACCAGCTTGCTTTTTTGCTTTTTTATACTCTCCAGACAGAAGTTCAGCTCTGGCTGGATTTTGACGTGTTTTCATCCGTTTTTGACCCGTTTCCTTATGTCGTTTGGGCAGCTGACATAAAGAAAACGGGACAAAATAGAAAGCCCGATAAAAACGCCCCAAAAGACGGCAAAAGTGAGCCGGAGCCGAACCTCTGCTCGGAGAGTAGGATCTACCTATGCGCTATTGTTTTGTTTGTTTGTTTTATGTACTTTTCAGCGCTGTTTAGTTATTTTTGTTTGATATTGCAAGTACCTGCCAATCTGCCCTGGATGTGTGTTTTTTTATGTGTGTTTATTCTAAATACATTCAGTATTCTCAGTGCTAGCTTTTTGTCCAGTTTCAACCTGCAACCATTCTGAACCTACGCCTGGAACTCTTTGGATTCAATTTGTAATGCTTTCTATGGCGTGGGTTCAGCTTATTACATGTAGTATGAATTTCAAAAGGTAATATCATGTTTAGTTTTGTTATCAATCGGATTTGTTTACTCTTGTGCAAATTAAACGCTGAATATTATTTTTTTCTGTTTTTCTTCTGGACAGTGACTGTCAGTGAGTCATTTTAATACATAACTTTGTTTATCTTGTTAATAGCGTGTCCATACCCTTAATGTAAATGTAACTTGACGGGTGAGAGACAAAAGACCATCGTAGAAATGTTAGATGTTTTATTGACATAGCTCTCTAAACAATCTGACACCTATGATATCAATGCCATTTAGTCAATGCTATTGTAAATATTTTTGCTCATTTGTCGTCTTAAAATTTAGGAAAATAAACACAGTCCCTGCATAGAAAACTCTGCTGAATTACATATATACAAAACGTTTACAATAATATTTACAGGCAGTCGACTGGAAGTACTTTATGCTCTGAATACCTTACACGAACAATCGTGGATTCAAAATACTTTGTGAAAAAAATGGGGAGCTGCGTCGTGACAAGAAAAATGACGATTTTGAGCTAGGTTCGGTTACACTCGTGTTTTACATCAATTTTCCAGACCACCGCGGATGTTAATGGCGTAATTGGTCATCACCCACCCAGACACATCCATTTCAACCCATTGTGCTGTTTGTCACCCCATCAGATTTTCACAAATAAGGAATACACATCCTTCGGCTGGACATTCTGTACAATACACAGCTCTGGAAAAACTCTTCTCAAACTTAAATACAAGTTTTTACATCGTGAAACAAAGTTCTTCACCTACAGCCACAGCCGTCTACGACCATGTCTTCGTACTGTCTCAAGACGACGTCTCCGTTGTTGTCGAAGTACAACATGGAGATGGAAGACCACTTCGTGGGCGCACAGCAGGCCGGCGGTACCGCGTCGGGGGTAAGAGAGTTCACCAGAGTCTGAATGACGGCGTGGTTCGTACCGTTCAAGTGTTCGTTGAGCGGGAAGGGGCACTCTCCGCTGCAGTGGTACGCCATGTAGCCCTGCGGTGCGATGATCCAGTCGTCCCAGCCGACGTCCTTGAACCTGATGTACAGCTTCCTCCGCTTGCAGATGTTGCCGGGACCCTTGGAGGAGTCTACCGTCCTGGCGGAGCGCTTGTCTCGGCTCTTGCACTGCTGCATGTCCGTGGAGATGACGAAGAGTTGCGCGTCTGAGAGGCTGAAGTGCGGACAAGACTCTAGCCTCGTACCGTCCTCCGCCTTCACTGCCTCCACGGACACCAGCAGGCCGTGGTTGTCCTCTGCCCGTCTCTGCCAGTGTTGGACGGCACTGGCGATGTTGAAGACCTTGATGTCGTCTCTGTCGAACGGTGTGATGACGTGAGACTGGAGCAGCTCAAGGGTGTCCGCGCTGGCGACTTTGCTGGGCTGTAGGACACGGTAGACGCTGACGGTGTACGCCTTGGCCGCAGACCAAACCCGCGGGTCGTCGGAGATGGGCACCCTGAGCTCGGCGGAACGGACGAACTCCTTCGCGGCGACGGCAGAAACGGAGAACGTCACGCCTCGGCTGGAGCAGGCCGTCGGGGAAGGGTCGACGAGGTCGTGATCTAAAATAGAAATAATGAGAATAATTTAGTAAAGGTGCAAAAAAACTCAAGTATGTGATAGAAATAAAGACAGTGGTTTTTCGCATCAACATATCATGGGCTGCGCTCGCCAGGGAATATAGAAAAAAGTCATACAAACTTATCTGGACCATAATTCTGTCATGCTGGAGCTGTTAGAAAAAAATAGAGCTAGACAACTTCCTCAAAATAGCTCAACACGACACTAAGGCAGTACTTAAAATTCATATGTAATGGAAAAATAAATAATAGACCTTACACGGTCTTGGGATAACACTCAATAATCATCAGAATATTACGTATTTTTCTGCTGTTACGTTCAAACTATTTGCATACGACGTCAAGCAATTATTAACAGTACACATAAAATGACTGTACACCAATAAAATGATCTAGAATATCAAAATGGTACCTACATTTGCCCTTGAAATTCCTGACGATGTTTCCCGGCACGGTAACGTCTGGGAACTGGCAGCCGGCCGGCTCTCCCGACGTCTGCGCCGCCCGGAGTTTCTCCTGCCGCCCGTACAGCTCCAGCATGTGCCTGGGCACGGTCACTCCTCTCTTGGGCCGCGGTCTGTGCGTCATCCCCAGGGCGCGCAGCATCGCCGACTCCAGCCGGGCTATCCTCGGGTCGACGTCCGCAGCGCCGCTCACCACAGTCGTCACGACGGTGACGAAAACGAGAACTTCAACTCTCATGGTGTAGTAGTGGACAAGACTGAGGGGATCGCAAGAGTGGAGGTGTGTTCACTTCGCTATCGCTCGACAAACTGATGGCCCGTTTTGCCAGGCATCAAGATTTAATCTAAGTCCCGACTACGATATTTATGAGCACCCCTTTGAGCCTCCCTCCGGCCGATAGCCCAATTTGCACCACTCCTCGGGACAGGAATAATCAGACGTCGGCCGTGTTTATCATATGGACGTGCGCATTCATATGCATATGATGTTGGTGGTAATCAACTACCAGAGGAGAAAAAACAATGACCGCCCATTGATCGGTGGGACCGGCCGGACGGGAACAAAGGGCTGGCTTCCCGCAATACACACCCGTCAACCCAGACAACAGGTGAGACCAGCCACCGTGATCAAAGACCGAGACGTTCCTAAAAGTAAAAGCAGTGGCCGCAATATGACAAGAATGAAGAAAGGTATTGAATGGGTCTGGGAAGTCCGTCAGAACCCTAATGTTATAACAGACAACATCGAAGTGTGAAGTAATGTTCGCTAAGGAAAATCTACGAAAATACTACCACCGAGACGTATGTTTGTTTTATGTCAATGATTCTTGTCCAAGAATAACGGAACGGAAAAATAAAACCTTTCCAACAAAAAATAAGGAAATTCACGTTTCTTTTTGGTTTGTAGGGCGTGGTGCCCATGCCGCGGGTCCTGGCGTCTTCTTGGATCAGATTGTATTTAACTATATATTATCAGTCCCAAGCGGCAAATACGAGAATCCTACATAATCCTGGGGATCAGTCTAATAGTCTTGGTGCGCAGACGACGGACACACGAGATAGACCACCCGACCAGAGTTAGAGGAGAAGGGGATATCGGAAATTGCTGACTACGGGGCAAAGCCCGTGATATTTGTCAATACAAAAGGATAATCCGAAATTAAATATAGAAAAAATGTACGCATTTAGGACACGATCACACGCCAAATAAACGTTAAAGCTTTCAGCGAGCGTGGTATGTTTTGGAAAGAACAGCGTGGTATTGAAAAATCTCTCAAGTTTTCCGAAAGTTTGTGATTGTGCCGAGTGTTTCACACGGTCGGGCCAGGAAGTTCTGTCTGAGACCATGATCCGCCCGACGGGGCCCTGTAATCCACTAATTGTCCTACAAATTCAGAGTGATAAAGGGCGCATCTATCCGGTTATCCATGGTGCACAGGACAAAGGTCAAAATAAACACACAAGTACAACTGTTGGAGAAAAGTGTCGAGGCCTACGGCGGGCGCTAACCAAACTATATTGGATCGGAAGCCAAACAAAAAATGTGTGTGTGAATTTTTTTCCCAAGCCGTGTGCGCGTCCCAAGCCGTTTGAGCGTCCCAAGCCGTTTGCGCGTCGCTTTTTTAAAAATAGTTCCCCAACTCGGCTTGGCGCGTCTGGAATAAAACAGACGGTATGTCATGTAAATGCGTGAACCAGTCTGGCACATATGTCTCAGGCCCAAGCTTTTGAGTAAGAATTCGACGCGGACTTGTTTGTGTGCCAATCGTCCTCCGGGCCCCGGGCCCCCGCTCCCCGCCTAGGTTCTCAGGCCTCCCGATCGTCGGAGATTTACCTGCTTAGCACTTCAGAACAAACAGGAAAACGTGTGAAAAGCTTAACTGAGCGGCGGGATTATGGAGAGAAGACAAAACATGTTAGTAACACACTGCAATGGGAGTCCTTTGTCGCACCGTATCGGTTGTCACTTTTCGTCATTATGTAAGTCAACTGGACGCAATGAAACCTCTTATTGTGTCAACAGTCAGATGTGTATTTGTCAGAAACTTTGCTCACACAAAAAAATAGTAGACGTCGGCTTACAGCTGTCTAGCAGTGTGTATTGATGTTTTTTTTCCTTTCTAGAAACAATAATAACTTTGGTATTTTTCTCAGAAAAAAAATCAGAAGTGTACCGACTAAGGCTTGATGAATTAGTAAGCATTTCTCGGAAGTTGAACACCCCAGATTTGTTTGTACGGGGGAAATACAAATTAGGATTGTTACGTATCATGTGGTTGACTACGTTATCTGTTTATTGTTTCATGGGCAAACAAAATAATCTGTCTTTCCTAAAAGTCACAACAGACCACAAACAACAGTTTAGCCAAAACTATTTCATTGGAAAACTACACGGTCATGCGGCAAGAGCGGAATAGCCGTTTCCACACTACATAAGATCAACATTTCCCACAAAAATCAGACAACTTTTTTGCCGTTAGTTCAAACCGGACATTTTGATCAAAGGGGTAGACATCAAAGTATGGACGGAACGACATAGGCCTCATATTGTAGGGAGAAAAGTAAGACAATTTTCGACATGAGCTTTGACAAAGTGCTTCTGATCAATGGTATAGACAAAAACGAATGCAAATTGCAGAGAATTGCGGCGAAGTGACTGTTCTTCCGCTGTAGTTCTAGTGATCGCCTTTTAGAATCAACGGACTACCGGCATTGAGTTGTCTAACTCAGAAAACCCCAACGCCGTACTGTTGAAAAAAAATGTACATGTTCGTATTGCCATATTATTTTTTCTAACGGTATAATATTATACAGAAAGTGAAGGTTGGCTTGGGTGCATTGTTGTTTACAGCCACGCCAAGCCAGCAAACAAAGGGAGAGTGAAGTTTGGCGTGGCTTTAGCGTGGCTTGTGCCATATTTAGGTACACCAAGCGCCATGACAATGGAACCAAGCGCGTTGGCTTGGCTGTGATTCTCAAAA
Source organism: Branchiostoma lanceolatum (assembly GCA_035149815.1). NCBI lineage: Eukaryota > Metazoa > Chordata > Leptocardii > Amphioxiformes > Branchiostomatidae > Branchiostoma > Branchiostoma lanceolatum. The sequence goes on along the minus strand of CM068869.1, from coordinate 11,738,039 downwards.
CCACGCCAAGTTCTAAAAAAAGAACAAGTCAACATAATATTGACATATTATTCGATGTATGTAATATGATCACGACACCAGTTCGCAACGAATAAGAGAAGCGATGAAAAATAAATCTTTTTTTTGCAGTTTTTTGAATTCAACAAAGGCATTTTAGACTGTGTCAAGCTAACCGACATAAACAAATATACATTGGGAAAACCTATGGAGAATGGAGTTGAAAAACGCATAAAGGAATCTGATATGCGAACAGAAAAATAATGAATATAACGACGTTTTTTTCTTTCTCTAAAACTTTTTTCCTGAAGTCATCATGCCTTCGTATTCACCACTGTTTCAAAGTGTTTGCAGTCCACATCATTTTCTAAGACAAAATTGAGAGAAATGTAATATTTGCTCGCTTGTCCTTTCGCCCACTTTGTCGCGACAGAGTTTACATAATATCGACAGCCTTTCTAAACTGAAATTGAAATTAGCCCCGCTTCTGGTTTCATATCTTGTTGTCTCTGGATTTAAAGGGATTCGAGATAGATATCGGTATAGATTAAGTGGCTCCATGGAACCAGAAATAGATTGTATATTTGGTTGGCGAGTTTTCGCTAGATTCCAATACACATGGTACAACAATGTGTCAGTCTAGGACAAATTCATATCTGTTCCATTCTTCTGAGTTAGGTGTGAGACTGTGAGCCTCTTTGGTATTCAAAATCTTCACTAGTTAATTAGGGTTGAAGTTTTGTGCCGAGGGACCCCGACAGAGCCGTGTATCAGACATGAGCAAGGCTGGACATCTTAATTACGGGCTCAGAACTTCTCAATGAGTCGGGAAAACAAAAGCCCCATTAGTTTGTCATTCATGCTTTTATTAGTCATATTCTTTTCGTGTATCGGGTGCGATTTCACCGGGTCCACTTCGCCAGTCCCCTGTTTTGAATGTCAAAGGTGTAGACAAACACGACAGGGGCCGAAGCCAGACAATGGAGGTTATTTTGTACACAGCAAGTGCTACTCAGACGAAATGATTAGGATGAAAAGGTGCGGTGACTGCGGAAGGCGGTGGGACGGCTCATCACCACAATCAAAGAGACAGACGGTTTATTAGCAGGTCGTGGAGAGCCACTAGACGACTGGCTGGTTCTGGTATAAAAAGTCTAAGCATAATTATTCATCACCATTTCGTCAGACGAAACCTTCGCAGCAACATCGTGCTCCGCTCTTCGATTCACTTCGCGACTTTTCGTCTATCTATCTCTACTACGATGAAGCTTGTTCTAGTTTGTGCGCTTTTCTCCTGTGTTTTGGCCAGCGCCTTGGCGTTCTCGGCGGAACACGTCAGGAGAACTCTGCTGGACAAGCTCGGTGGCGAGGACTTCCCGACTCTGACCGTGAGCAAGAGGGACGTGGTGGTCCCAGCGCACATCAGGGCCAAGTACGAGTCCATGCTGAAGCTGCACCAGGCGCCTGCCCACACCCGCCGGAGAAAGAGGGAGGCCAGCCTGGCGACACTTCTCCGCACCGTCCATAAGAATCCAGGTAAGAAAACAAGACTTTGTGACGTTTTCTCTTTTCAGCTTAAACACAAAATACTTTTTCTAACTGTTGTTACATTTCACGAAAACTTTGCATCAATTTTTGTACGTGCTCCTGTGAAATATTATCCACGTTTGCAATTTTACTCAAGTCTTTGTATTACGACGAACCATTGTTGGAATAGATGTTCTGGAGTCTTGAAAATCACTTTTACTCAATCGGATTTACTTCTCTCCTTTGTCTCAGGAATCGTTGGAGACGTTGTGTACACCGAGACCACCCGGCTCACCTTCCATTTCAACGTGGCGGAGCGGCTGACCGAGGAGACCGTCCTGAAGTCCGCCGAGCTGAGGGTGTTCAAGCGCCTGCCCAACTTCTCTCACCACAAGCGGCTCCGGGCCCACCCTCGCGCCGTCAACGCTGCCCGGGTGTCCGTGTACCAGGTCCTGGCCACCGGAGAGGAGGGCTCCGCTAACAGACTGCTCGACTCCAGGTAAGACGCAACACTCCTTTCTCCACAACAATTCTACTAAGTTTTTATGAGTTAATTTTCGTCTTAGTTAATTCAAAGTTACGGAATGTAATATGTAGACTGATTTGAGATTTGAAATTTTTACATCCTTTTGTTTTTCGTCTCCGTCTTTTCAACCTAGGCTATTGTAAAAGTTCCCGTCGTCTTTTCTGTAGCGTTTTTTTTCTAAATGTCTTCCATACTAAAATATCTCTTGTTTTGTGGCTATTTTCAGACTGATCCCGGTGAACGGTTCTGGCTGGGAGGTGTTCGACGTGTCTGCGGCCGTGCGTGAGTGGCAGGTGAACCCGAGCGGGAACCACGGGCTGGAGCTGTGGATCGAGGGCGCGGCCCCCGGCAGGTACCCGGCACGCGTCGCCAAGATGGTCGAGTTCGCCACCCAGGAGCTTCCCGAGGAGAACGAGCGGCGCCCCGAGCTCATCATGTACACAGAGAACTCCACTGACGCCAGGTAGGCATAGCTTTCTGTCTTCAGTATTTCTTCCTTTTGAAATGCCTTATTTCAAAGCACTTTCGGTTTCTTGGTACCTAAAAGTTGTTTTCTCCTTCGAGCCTACGAAGTAGCGATCCCTTTTTTTCAATCGACATGAGTTTTCCAATCGTTTTGAGTCAGTAGTATTAGCCGAATTATGAAAATGGTTAGCTTTTAGGATTTCCAGATTTGTGAACATAGGAAAAGTGTAACAAGGTCATTTGTGAATTTACTTTACTGCGACGTGGATATTCATGAGTTTCCTTTTTTATATAAATTTTCAGTGGCGCACGCAACTGCGAGGATCTTCCCAAGAGAAGCAACCGCTGCTGTCGGTCCAAGAACTACATCGACTTCGCCGACCTGCCGTTCGCCGAGCAGTTCATCCTGGAGCCCCGCGGCTACGACGCCTTCAGGTGCGACGGCGGCTGTGCGAAGCGCGCGCGGTGGTACATGAACAACGACCCCGAGCAGCTGGACCAGACGTGCGGTGTGGTGAGGACGGCGCCGCTCCCGGTCATGTACCTCGTCAGCAGGGGAGACAAGACAGAGATCGAGGTAGCAGACTTCCCCAACATGATCGTAGAACAGTGCGCGTGCACACAGTAAAAACTAAGTCTGTTTGGATTGTGAAAGTCCTTCAACAACAACGATAACTGTGCAAATGCCGGTGTTAAAAAACTAGAAGCCCGTTTCGTGTGGCATAATAAGTATTTATGGAGTGTATATATCCGAGATGATCTGGACTGACGTTATTGTGTGCTGTGGTAATAGATGCGAGGGCAATACACATCTGTCTGGGATGTGTATTGGGTTGTCAAACAAACCAAACGACCATCACCTACTAGAAGATTATACAAAACCATCATCTACTGATACATTAGGTCGTTAAAATTGCATTGAAACCTTTCAGTAACACAACAACTCTTTGAAACGTATGTTTTTGACCGCCGTATCCACAAACTGTTCGGATGTGTATTGGGCATCTGTGGTGGTAACACCCTGTTCTCACCTAATAGACATGCTAAGCTGTAAACAGTTAATGAGGCGGGACCCCCGGAGTGGGCACCCGCCCGGGATGTGTATTGGGACCGCTCTCCGTTACGTCATGTGTCACGGCATCCTTTCTATTGGATCCCGGCAGAACGGATTTCTTACATACTACTTCTTGTGTACTACTGTATCTGATTGAAAATTAATTTGCTGGATGATTTAGTAAGGAACCATTTATGCACACAAAAACAGCGAATGCTCTATTGCTCTAGCACCTCCAACTGTTGAGTCCAATCTAACAACTGTACATAACGTGCATAGGTTAGGAAGGGGTATACTTGTTACCGAAAAAACGTGATGTAAATATTGTAATTACAGAAAGCATATATTTTTGAAGCACATGAGACAGCATGTTTGTGTTCTTATCCTTCAGATGCTGAGATCTAAGAATTTATGGTTCTTTGTCAGGAGTGAGTTTGGAGTAAAAATAATAAAGTATTTTGAAGTTTAATTGTGATGTACTTTTTGTTGCTTGTGTGTATGTGTTTGTATGTGAGATATCGTATGCATGCGCCTTGAGGTATTTTGATTCCGAAAAAAAATTAACCACCTTGTTCAATTCAAATACTAGACAACTTTGTAAAAGTTTTATGATTGAGTAGAAATTCGTCACGTAAGAACACAAGAAGGCTGAACTTAGAGAATAAGTTTTTTTTTAAATCAAAACCTCATCTCGAAGTATGACACGAAACGTGATGGGGGGTTGTGATTAACAGCATCACCCACAAAGAAACTGACAGAAATGCCCCTGCAATTCCAAAACTGGCCGCTAGGAGGCCCAAACTTATATCACTTTTTTTCCAAGCCGTGACCATAGCATGCGATATCAGAACTCGAGATATCAAAATTGGAAATTCTGCTGCAGTGCCTAAAAGTCACCAGGGGGGCAAAATCTAATCATTTCCAGTTTTTGTCACACCCTACCATCACAGCAAATATGAAACCAATCCATCCAGTAGTTCTCGAGTTCTCTTGTTCACCAACAGACACACACAGATACACACACACAAATGCTGCCTGAAATAAACCCTCCATTGCATTTCAAGGAGGTAATAAAAGATGTTCAGTGATATGATTTACAAAAGCGGACACAGGAATAATCAGAATAAGAAGAGACTTTGTTGATGTAGAATTGTTTACTTTATTGTTTTCATCCACATAAATCAATCCGTATAACGATTCAGATAATATCCAGTCACCTGCTAAGACATTGCCCTTTGACTGATTTTTCTCAGGAACGCAATAAAATCTTCTGATATCTTAACAGCCTTCACCAAACTGATCTTATCAGCATGTAGCTTGTAGTCAACATTGGTATTGCTTTCTTTTCTATAATCTTACATTACTGCAATATACACCATTTCTAGGTGGGTCAGACTCGAGCATAGCTTATCAAAGGTCCCTAATGTAGGATGGGAGTTTTACAAAAGTTGATGTTTTGGTCATTCCTTTACATAACAAGTCAAATCTCATTCACAATCTCAATCACGTTGCCTAGCAATTTGAATGTGATGACAACCAGGGTTTTTATATGAATCAGCTTTGTTTTCAAGTATTGGACTATTTCAAGAACGTACTGGTCTTTTTCTGGCCATAGATGAACAATTGGCATGTGGTAAAACTGACAAAAACATGTTGAAGAAGTTGTCATAGATCTAAATGGAAAAATTAGGCAAAATTTTGTTTAGATCTAGGAGAATATTTTCAGTTTTGGTGCCAACATCCTACAAAGAGGTACCTTGGACCCCACCACACTATATGTTGAGTTGGAAGATGACTGCATCTATAATCATGATCTTACATCCATGACTATGGACGTTAGCACAACCGGACAAGCGACATCACGGCTTGAACTCCTCGGGGGTGTCGGGCTGACGAGAGTAGTCGGCCGCCTTGAAGGCCTCCAACTCTGCCAGGTTCCCACACACGCGGGTGATGGTGGGGAACTTGGACAGGTCGACCTTGAACCTGGAATGTATGAAGAGCAAGTAGCCTTTTTACACTAAAGGTTACGATGAGAGGTTTGAAGAGATGTTCTTTTCACAGTGTTAGAACTGTTATTACACCAAAGCTCAGAGGTATACACTCAGTTCTTTCCATAGTTTTAGAACTGTTATTCCACCAAACCTCAGGTGTATACAAACATACTGGGGGGGAGGGGTCTGCATGGGGGAGGATAGTACCGTACCATCAATACTCTAGACTAAATTCAGAAAGACAGTGGCTACATATTATGCTAAATTTGTCAGGCTGCCTTTACTTTACACTTAAATCAGGTCCCAATTACACTGTACATAGAATGCACCAATTACCCTCTACTTGAGTGGTTCCCCTATGAATTGTCTGGTACCAAAATGGCTGATTACGCCCTACGTGAAAAAGGCATACAGGTCCCCATAGAGGTATGTGATATTCTGTCTTTGCTCAATGCTCAACATATCTTAAGTTATGGCAAACATCACGTACATGGCTGACTGTCAACCTCCTTGAACCAAGCCAGTCTTTCAGCCTGGAATCATTCATTATTGCACTCTCTTAACATTCTAGAGCTTCAATTATATAACTTAACACAGGAATTCCACAGAGATCAATTAACTAACAAGCAGTCTTACAAAACAGCGGAGGGTGTGTGCTGGCATACCAGTATAGTGCATACAAGGGCTGTGCATCAATGTCAAACAATTTGCCTGATCACTTTTGGTTATACCTGTAGTAACAAGTAGAAATTTCAAATGCAGTGCTTGAAATACTTTTTAGTGCACTACCAGAAACCGTGCTATTCAAGTTCCATTTCTCTCAGCCTATTGTAAATCAGTCTAGGACTTCTAGTGAACATCCGGTGTTTACAGGACCCTGATAAGCGATGACAACTCAACTAGCTCCATTATCACACCTTACTCTACATGAGCACCTGTAAAAACAAACTGTTTGGACTGCAAAAATGAAAAAGAAAAAAGTGTGACCTATAGAGATGTGTATGTATATAAATTTCAGCTTCCTACTATAGCCAGACTTAGGTCAGGAAAAATATTTGATGAACAACCCTTGTACATGCATGTCATCATTAAAACATGTAATTGCTAGGTTTGAAACATATAAGGAATGACTGTAGTCACTAATTGAAACCTTATCACTTCTAAATCGATCAAAACAATAAGAGGCATTCTGCTGTTCCAAATTTATCACAAATACAGTGTAGAATGTGTAATACTGTATTACTAGTAGATACCTCCATTACTGAATATATTACAGATCTAGACAGACAAACATGTCTTCATATGATAATTGGACATATCATTCTGTTACATGTACCCCAAGAACATCAATTGGACTCAATTATCAATCTCTTCAAAATTACAGTACACAAAAGTATCAAAATTAGCCTCTACCAGGCTCCGTCCTATCGTTGGGAAAATAGTATAAATCAGCCGAGGTACTCCGCTATACAGGGTAGGTCCACTATACAGTGTAATAGTGGACCTAACCTGTATAGCGGAGTACCTCGGCTGATTTATACAATTTTCCCAACGATAGGACGGAGCCTGGTAGAGGCTATATCAAAGTTAAATCTGGCGATAGAAGCCTTTTACAAGAGGAAGCAAGCATTACATCTATTCTATGTTTCCTCCTTAATATAGTCTGGCTGGCTGAATGGATGGGCTGCCTTGAACGACTCCAGCTCGGAACAGCCTTTTATGATGGCAGAAATCCTGGGGAATTTGTCCATGTTCACTTTGTTTCTATAGAAAAAGATAACAGCAAAAAACTCACTAAATCTACACCCCAAATATTCTACAGCTCAATGCAGCTTGCTTGGAAATCGATGTAAAAAAAATATCAATCTCTTTTGTGAAGTGTGGTAATTTTGTTCAAATGATGTCCATCCATTCTTAAATGGGTACCCAACTCCAGCAGCAGGTGTTATCTTGTAAGAGACCACAGTTTTATGAATGAAAAATCAACCAAATTTTGTGATGAAATGAAGAAATGGACCATTTATAATCCAGTAAATGAAATAATGCTCTCCAAATGCATGTACCCCCATGATGGTGTTGATGCAGAACTTCTAACATAGTATCTAAGTATGGGTTATAATGAGATGATTCCTAAAGATCTGAAACAATTTTTGGTCCAAAACAAGAGGAGAAATAAGTTGCTGAGCCTGCAAACTGATGAACAGCTATTCACCCACACAATACAGACATGACATGATTTTCACGATCAGCCCTAGATTTCACTAACATCATCCACTTTTTCTGTGGGCATTTTTTTTCAAATCTTAAGAATGTCTTTGAATGGAATGATTGACAGAGATCAAAGTCAATTTTTGGCCCAAATTAAGTGGGAAATAACATTGTTACGTGTACAAATAGACTAACAAGTATACAGAAACACATCAGGAAGATAATTTTTAAGATCAACCAAAGATTTCTTACCAGCATGCACTTTAAGGTTTGTCGAAAGTTGTTTGCGATATGATCTGTCGCAACTTACTGTAATGCATATCAAGTGTACTTGAGTTATCCAAATATTGTTGCTGTACGATGCAACTCCTATATAGTCCAAACTCATTGTCAAGTTGCCAATACAAAATATTTTGGATTCAGAAAATAGTATCTAAAGAAACAAAACACTTGCTTCTGGAGTTGAGTGCCCCTTTAAACATACCAGCAAAACTCTGAAGCGGCAGAATTAAGTAACTCACCTTGTTGCATTATACAGCTGTGGCACAAGGCACAGGTCAGCCATAGTCACCTGCAAGCAGACAAAGTAGTCAACATATTTAGAAACAATCCAGAAAGATGGAGGGAGAAAAGGGAATTCATGTTACTTAAGTTCTAAAAATCTAGTAACTTGGGCCCTATGTTATTCATATACGTCCTCTCAAAATGCTCTTCTGAATACAAGCATGCATGTACCATAGTTGTAGTTTGTACAGAATATCTAAAAACAATAATGGAATATTGTACACTTCATCATCATCATCATGTCTGGCGGCTTACCCGGACCAAAAAGATAGTTCCTTGTCTATCATTGGCATTCACCCTCATGTTATGAGGGTAGAATAATGCGGCGATTCGCCCTTCTACCACGTAGAAAGTCATTAATATCTGCAATGTCTTACTATCACCTAACTAAAACATGTGGCACTATGGTCATGTTAAGGATGAAATTTTGTCTTTTAAGTACAATGCCCACACTTGACTAGAACAGAAACTATGACACCCGCCGCTGCTGCACTCTTAGTGAGCTGACAAATGTTGGCTGATGTTAGCTCACCTGGTCACCCACACAGTACTTTCCTGCAGTCTCACTCAGCGCAGTTTCCAAAGCTGCAACAACAGACAAGCAATGCTGCATTTGTATAATCTTTGATCTTTCTTTGTTTAAATCAACATGGCAAAAAAAAACATAATTTGTGAAGTACACTTGTCCAGAAACAGACTCAAAACATTCAAAAGTGGTGTCCTAAGAAATCAGCTTTTGGAGCTTCACTTCAGAGAAGGAATCTTTTACTTTAGATAATGTTTTACTACGCATATACTACAGACACACACCATCCTGAACAAACACACACTGAAAACATAGGCTTGATACATGGAGTCGAAAAAGGCAACACAAAGTACTTAGATTGGTGTTCATGTGATTTGCATACATGTCTGCTATATTAAACAATAAGAAGCATATGTTCACCTGTGAAGCCTCGGTCAATCCAGTAGTGACCCCATTCCATCTTCCTCTCATCCCCTACCTTTTGTAGGACACTTAAGTTCTAGTGAGGTAGGAAAAAAATGGTGGTATTAGACATTGCACATCTAAATTCTAATGTTTTTGGTTCTCTGAGATTATCATGACTAACACATGGTCAGCTATGGAGGAACTTCATTTATTTCCAAAAGACTGGAAACTGAGTGGAAAGTTTTTTTGTTTTCAATGATATCAATGCCAAACACAATGGAGAATATTTCATACTCGGTAGTGTAAGCGGGAAAGTCACCTGAATGGGTTGAATGCCTGCATTGACAGTCTCTGCAATCATCCGAACCTGCAATATACAATGGAAGACAAGGCATTGATGATGGTGATCAGTGTATCCATCAATAGCTTCTGCGCATGGAGCAGAAAGGTCATTTGAATCATGTACCGTTACAAGGGGGGTACAAGCTTAGCCATGTTTGGGACCACATTTTTCCCACTGCAGTGGTGGGGAGTAGAACCAGCCTGTATTGTTCTGAGGATGGTAGCAGAGGGACTACCGAAACGTTGGTAGGTACTGTGATTGTTACTGGCTGTGTACAAAGAATATCAATATCCTGTGATAATTGTAGTTCCTGAAGTATTAGTTGCGACTACTTACTATCTTCCAGCCCCAGCTTTCTCTGTGTTCATTACTAGTAGTAGTGTAAAATGGACTTCTATCACACAAGTATAGTTTTTCACCTTAAAGCTGATGCACTTGATTTAAACAGCTTGTTGTGGAATACACTTTACTTTTACCTACCTTTGCCCTTGTAGCAGGGTCTTTTGGCAGGAGGGGAGGGTCTGGTCGAGTTTCCTCCAGGTATTCCATGATTGCCATCTAAAAAATGTCAAAACATAGTGTAATACACTACAAATAGGCTTTTTTTCATTCTTGACTTATATATAGCTGGCAGCATAAAAATCCATTACCTGTTATGTAAACATTAATTCTGTTTTGTTTTTCAATATATTGATTCGTGTAAACATTAACCCTAAGAGACTTTAATCAATGTTCCATTATAATAACAGACACTACTTGTATTTGCAAACAAAATGTATATGTTATTCAAAGACAAATTGATCTCTACAACATTCCTTCTAGTGATGCTGAAGAAGAGTGATGGAGGTCACTCAAAAATGTCCGGAAGTAATCTCCAAATCTTATGATATCTATGCTATGTTTTAAGTACAGATGACAGAAATGTAGAAAATATGGAATGAGTGGGCTTACAGACTGGGTGAGTTTGTGTCCATCTATCATCAGGGTGGGCACCTGTGCCATGGGGTTCTTCTGTTTGTACTCCTCGGAGTTCTGTGTGGGGATAGAGACATGGTACTACTAGTACTCAAGCACTAGGGAATGCAACAAGTGCACAATACAACCATACATCTATTGCTACAGAAATAAACTCTGACTATTAATCTTCCCTCTGCTGCCTAACTTTGTAACCAATAGAGGATGGGGTCTCAAACGGCTACTTCAGTGTGCTAAAGGTTAAGTAAGGCTTTAATCTAAATCTACTAGTTTGATAATGCAACATTAATGTTTTAAGAATTAACAACATTGATCAGTATCATACAAGCTGGAAGATACTAAGTAACATAGACAAACACACTGTCATGTTCTTGGCATGTATGGTCTTTATCTAAGGCTTACCAAAATCTTTAAAACATGATGTAGTCCTAGATTCTTTTTTATAATGATGCCTTTTTATAACGCAAAGGTACACTTTGTAAAAAAAAAATAAAAGGATGTACAAATGTATCGAGACTTGGCAGCTTTAGCAAAAAGAGTGACCATAAAGCTTTGCTTCACAAATGAGACAAAATAAATGTGATCCAACATATCAAGCAAGATAGTCGTGCCCAATTTCTACCTGTTGTCCACCATCCTTCATGAGATGCACTGCAGCCTGGTCATACTCAATTCCCTTCAGGTTCAGAGCTAGAAGAAAACAAATCACCCTGCATTAAATCCATAGTAGATAGAATTCTATCTTTGGCAGAGAAAAGTATTGGTTCCCAAAAAATAGTGTTGAAAAAGCCATTTAGAGTCTCAGACTCGTCGGCCAATCGATTTTCGTGCTGTGTGACAGAGTTTCTATGACTTATGACTGAAAATTGTATGGAAACTTGAATTTCATGAATTCTCCACAGCCTGATATGAGTACAAAATGTACAAAAGAACAATTCGCGACGATGAGTTTTGTATATTCAATTAATTGATTAATGTTAACATACCAATGCGAACCCTCCAGGCACAGGAACTACGGAAGTAGGAATACAGGAGAGGCTGGTACGGGAAAGAGGGACAAATGTTAGAATTGCTATGAAAGATCAAATCTGAAAAACAAAGAATACATTCAAGTGTTAGCTGTATGCTGCAGTGTAACTTTGCTATGGAAAACGTTCCCTACTTATGCCTCAGTCACATTTCCAAGGGGGGACGTAGTGGGTGTAGCTGGTCTAGGCCTGAAGTCAGAGGAACACTGGCTTTTTCACAGTCACTATGTAAATTTTCCTTCACCCTTTAATGTAGGGATCCTGAGAGTCACTGAAACTGTCTATTGGTCATCAGATGCCCTCATCGAAGTGAGGACAACTCCAGGCACTATTTGAACATTGAAGCACCACATGGGCCAGGCCTGAGATGGAAAAGGCATTTGGGACTATGGCCTTCTGATAGCAATGCCTCCTCACCATCTTGGCTGTAGTGCTATTTGATTATCATTGATAAGCAGATCAGGAAAATATACTATTACTATCTTTTTCAGTTTTGGTCTTTTGTTTCCAGTTTATTCCAAGCACAAGAATCACAGAGATGCAAATTGCATTTCATTCTTCCACACTCTAAACCTCAGTCAGAAGTTCCATACTGACTATTTCTTCAGAACTGAATCTCTATAGAACAAGTTTCTTTGCGATAGCTTTTTTGATAGGTATAATCTTGACCACTTCAAGCTAGCAATCAAGAGACATCTTGCAACATGTTGGTTATTACACTTTAGGTCTCTCTCTCTCTTATCTATATCTCACAGTTCTCATTAAGCTTTAAGTAACTCTAAACCTCGAGTGGCTTTTGAGCCTTTTGCGGTGACCTAAAATAAACAAAAAACACAATTATTGCATGATACATGTATCAAGAAAACATATGTTAGACAATATGTCTTTATTCAAACAATACAAACAAAAGTGATCAAAATAAAGTGTCCAACTGCGACAGGGGACTGTCTTTGAACAGAGTTCATGAAGTTTGTTTGTTTGTTTGTTTGTTCCATTAAGATCTCTATTATCGTTCAATTTTACCTGGAGTCCACTTGATTAGATACCATCAAATCAAATAAAAAGAACAACACCTTATGCTATTGGTGGACAGAAACGTATGTCTGATAACATTCAGATTGTTCAATGTGAAAGTTTACGTACCGTTTGTGAGTGACTGTTTGGCTGTGTCTCCTGTGCTGTTGGGGTTGAGACACTGAAAGGGGGCAGCGGCAGTGCGAGCTCCTGTCGAGACAGGTTCATGGGTTGCTCCTGCTGGTGCTGTGCCCCCATGGCGAAGCGCATGGCCACGGAGAACGTCTCCATCTGGTATGCCCGCCACACCTCCTGCGGGATCTCCTGCTGCAGACTGGAGAGCCACTGTGCCCAGGCGTTTCGCTCGCTCGTGCCACTGGTGCTGGGGCTGGCACTGCTCGCAGCCTAAAACATTTATTTCTCTGTCTTTATATTTCACACATATTCCAAAAAGTTCATTGTGATTTTTAACTTTCTCCCTGTTGCATAACTCTTTAACCAATAGAGAATTGGGTGCTAAACGGCTACTTCAGAGTGCTAAGGTTAAGCAAGACACATTGACACTAATATTGTCTATATTGTCTATATGAGTCCTTCCCTATGGCTCCATGTTTCTTTGTACATGAGTAACAAAATATTAATGATAGTATCCAAAGGTAATAAAACAAAAGAATAAATGAAATAGAATTAATAAAATAACTGTAACAACAAGAGGATACCAAATAGATAAATTAAAACTAAAAGGTAGGATAACGAAAGTAAAACGTACAAAAGAACGAATATTAATCATGCAAAACTTCATTCACAGAAATCAGCAGTTAATAGTACAGTAATAGTATAGTATAGTACCACTGCCATGGTAGATTGTGACTGTCGAAGTTCCTTATGTCGAGAGTCGGTCAGGAGTTCCACCAGAAACTCTGTCACCCCCTTCTTGCTCTTCTTGGGCGAGGGCGACTCGCTGTTGTCGTAGCGCTTGCGTTTGGAACTGGTTCCCGCGCTGGTTTCCGCACTCGAAGTGAACCTCATGTCCTCCACGTCATCCTCGTCTGAACTGGATTCAGATGGCTGGACCTGACACGGTAAGCAAGGACAAGTGTTGAACAGCAGGGACTAAACTGTGAGGATATATCATAACGTGTAAAGAATATTCAATGGAATGCAAAGACACATCAGAATCCAGATTCTTACCCATCCGATTTCTCCAGTAAAATTCTTGCCCCGCCCCCGGTAGTGTGCATCGAGAAACTGGTAACGACGCAGCTTAAACTCCTGCAGTGGAGTGATCTTGGGCTTACGTTTGCCCTTCTTTCCAATTCCGGATACCCTCCGCTTCAGCTTGAAGTAGTCAGTCCTCATTGTCTGGAACCTGGTGAGGACCTGTTTGGCTGTAGGTAGATAGAAGGGAAAACATATAACCAACAAAATTTACATTGAAATTCTCAACAAAATAAACTTGTCATAAATAAATAAATATGAAGTGCACCCAAAAACAGTTACTCAAGCAACTGGATAAAATTTCGAAACAGTCAGACGTTTCAGACAGCATCCGCTATCTTTCGTCAGTGACCTGGAAATCTAACCTTTATCAACGTACAAACAATATGAAGTAGTTAATGAATTCAGAAACTTACGCGTCAGTCCGATTGCGAGGGCCTCCTCCTTCAACCATGCACTCTTCTTCCCTTTGTTCTTATAGTCTGGATGTGTCATGTCGTAGTACGCCGGGTGGCTTTCTATGAAAGCCGCAATCATTTCGTCTTGGTCCTCGGAGATGGGAACCTTCTGTGCCGACTGCGGGGTCTGTAGGCCGGAGGGATAGGGCTCGTAATCCAGGTCGTCGTCCTGACTGGCTTTCCCCCTCCCCCATGTTCCTTCAGGCATCTCGCTTCCGGTTGCTTCTGCTGCTTCCCTCCTCCGTCTGTGTTTCTCTGTTATCTTCCATCTTGGGAATGTTGTCTTTCCCTTTGGCATGATGAAAGTAGTAAAACTTGAAGAACATGTAGTGTGAACGGCTTTTTCTGAGCGACGGATCTGTGATGTCACAAATTTGGCCCAACAACAGCGGGGACCCTGATGACGTGTTCGCGATAAGGTTACGGCTTGCATCCAGCGTCTTTTTTTTCTTCATCAGGACTCGGGCTGATTGTATGCGCAAATTAGACACCATTCATGTTTAAAAAATTCAATCTGTCCAAATCGATTTGGTCGAAAATACTACAGGTCGTTTGAGACAATTTCACCGAAATCCTATTAGGCTGACCAGTTGAGTTAATCTCGATGTCTAGGGGGGTTTTCACTGACATACAGGACATGCACCATTTTTCCTGCAGTTCATGGCCTCCTTCTGCCACTGGACCAATGATGAGATGACTTTGATCTTGCTCCGTGGAGATCAGGAAACCCAAAACAAACTCAACAGAGTGTACAGAAAACAAACTCAATTACAGAGACCAAAATAAGTTAGCTGGCTATGGTAGAATGCGGTTTCAAATTGGTGGCACAATAATGCCAATTGAAAGTAAAGTAAATGAACATAAAAACTTAGTACAAATAGGTTTGGACTATTCTAATCAGATCTTCTTTAAAACAGGTGTGAACACAACTGTCTTGAAGTAAACAATCCGACTTGACTGTTGTGAAATGACTGGGTGGGACCGTGGAACAGGTCTTACATGTATACTGGCCTGGACGCAAACTACCTATTGAGGCATATGTTCGGAAATGTGACTGTTGTAAATTTACAAACTCTACAATTTGTGACTCAGCAAATTAATAATGCTAAAGTTACATTTCCAATCCAATACGAGCGATCGCGATGAAAAATCAGGTGGAATGCAAAAGATTGATTTATTGATTTGTTACATGATAATTGATAATTTGATTTGCTAATTTGAATATTGATTAGTAAGATGATTTAATAAAATCCAATACCTCGGATGTAAACAAAAACGGCCACCGCCAGTCAGTTGTCTGTGGGTTGTTTTTTGTTGTTTTTTTGCACTTTGCCCGGGCGGGGCCCCTCAGCCCGGGACTCCCTGCGGCTGCCGGACTATTTGTGGCCGCCTATTTGTGGGCTCGGGCGGGCCCGAGGGTAAAGCGCGGTTCACTTTGATTCGCACTTAAAATCAGCCCTGATCACGGCCAAAAAGGACGCCAGATCTCATCCGTAACCTATATTTCAATTATCGTGAAACCATCGATAGCGTCCCCGCTGCTGCTGTGGGGAATGAAAATCAACGGGGGGCCCCCGAACACAAGAACGCCCCCGAGAGTCCCACGGCCGGGGCCCGGCTCGTACGGGGTAAGGGGAAAACCCTGTATAGGTACCCGTACCCGTATAGGTCCCTGTATAGGTATACCGGTATACCCCATTTGGGGCCCCAACAAGCCAGGAAACACGCTATGACGGCCGCCATATGGGGCACCCAGAACGGCTGTTTTTTTACGGTCTCCACATTGATATAAGACACAGACAGTTGACTATACTCGGTCAGAAAATAGCTGAACAATCATATTGTACGATCTTTTGATTTCTATGAAGGACGGAGTTTTGGAATATACGGAATTTGCGAAGTTCGTACGGAGCTCCTGTCAGAACGTGCGGGCATCAATCTCGGAGACCTTTCAACTGAACCCATTCTGAAAAGGTTTAACTTACAGGAAACGCCTCACGCTAAAGACAGAGACCAAGCACGGCATATTCAGACAAATCACGCCGAATGGCCGTAATGTTTGTGTCGCAATATATAAAGTATTTTCGTCTATTAAAGCGGCTAGTTCGCACATGTGTCATGGCGGACCTTCCGTGCATCGAGAACCGGGCGTTTCCTGTAGGTTTTACGCAGGTTAACTGGCAGCTCCAGCCAAACAGATCATGAGTAGTTTGAGTGTTTTTTCTATTTCTTTTCAGAACAGGTTTAGTTGAAAGGTCTCCGAGATCGGTGCTCGCACGTTCTGACAGGCAGAACTTCGCAAATTCCGTCTTTTCCAAAACTCCGTCCTTCATAGAAATCAAAAGATCGTACAATATGATTGTTCAGCTATTTTCTGACCGAGTATAGTCAACTGTTTGTGTCTTATATCAATGTGGAGACCGTAAAGGAAAATACAGCCGTTCTGGGTGCCCCATACGGCGGCCATCATAGACGGTGTTTCCTGGCTTGTTGGGGCCCCAAATGGGGTATACTGGTATACCTATACAGGTATACGGGTACGGGTACCTATACAGGGTTTTCCCCTTACCCGCTCGTACGCCCGAATAAACGCCGGAAAACTGCCCGGTTTTGACATAAGACTGTATTATGGCCGTGAAAACCGGCTATCCCCCCGACTTTAGAGCTCGGCCGGGGCCTAGATCGGCCTCCGCGGCTTCAGAGCCCGAGCGGGACCCCAGATCGGCTACACCCCCTACGGGGCCCCTTGGAAAACATGTGACTGAGGCATTTTTCTATCGATTTCCCTATGGGTCTTTTACCCTAAAAACAACGATCTAAACAGTGTATTGCAATACTAGGTTTCATATATTGATATACGAGCACTACTAAACGTTGTTTAAGCGGTACAGAAAAGAAATAAAGCGTTACTTTGGATGACATGGTGGACGGGGGCCGGACGGGTTGTGGGCGGCGCGTATCCTTTTTTTCACCCCTTGTCTGGAATAGTCCAAATCATGATTTCGGGGCCTTTTCTATGTATTCGCACGTTTTATACAACCGTTCATTTATTGCCACAGAATCAATATCTTACTTCTAAGTAACTCTTCATATTACGAGTTTACATAAGAAGTTCCTAGTCAGAGCATGATTTCTTTTTCAAATTTTGGACATGTTACCCCTATGTGTAAAATTGACGTTACCATTTTGGGTCAAACGTCAAAGGGTAAAGGCGATCACAAGTTTGCAGTTTTGTTTCTTTCGTTCATCCAGTTTTATTGCTTTTCATAGTTTTGTAGCAAACCGGGTGAAGAGAAATGGGCTGTGATATGAAGGGAACGGTACTGCGTATCTGTATAGCCTCGTAGAGGGAAAGTGTAGACAGGAATTGGCGACAAACGGGAGTTGAAAGCCAAGTTGAAAACCGTGACATGACAATGGGGAGGGGTAAACAGCAGAACGGTCCCACCCAGACCGTTGCTGCTAACGGTGGGGCCAAGACAGTGACGAAAGGGCGGTACCAGGACGGAGGGAAGCCGGAACATCTCGGACTTCACGCGTGGGCCGTTTTTGCTGCTATAGTGGCGCTTACTCTTGGTACAAGATTCTACAAATTAGAGGAACCTGATCATATATGGTAAGAATGACAAATTATGGCATGAGTAACAAATTGCATATGTAAGTTGTAACGTTTATGGTAGCAAAGAGATCAGTTTGTGGTTTTGATTTTATTTTGAAACATCGCTTCTATCACAAGAGCAGCACAAACAAAAAAAATTGGGACAACCAGTCGTGTACTGTAAATTTGTTTGTTTTTGCAGCGACTTATTGTTTGTGAGAGATGGGAAAATTAAAGGAGATTTGCGCTGTGTTTTAAGTTCACGGTTAAAACAATTTTGGTTGTGTAGTAGTAATACATTCGATGGAAACACATATATTCATGATGTGAGGAGTTCATTGCAAAAACCTTGAAAATAAAACCACCACAAACATTTAGACTTTGCTAGTATGTCCAAACTGCATTATTTCTTTTTCATTCATTTTTTACAATATTGCATGATCAGTTGAATTTGAAACTATCTTTTGTGTTGTTTCTAGTTGGGATGAAACTCATTTCGGAAAGATGGGCAGCTACTACATCAATAGGACATTCTTCTTCGATGTTCATCCTCCCTTGGGGAAGGTAGGTAGTTAGCTTCTTAGAGTGGTTTATTTGGTACAAAATAGGGGTGGGTACCGGTTTGGCTTAATAAGGTCCAAGTCCAAGTTTAGGTCCAGAGATTAAGGTTCAGGTCCAGACCTGAACCTGGACCTAATCCTGTCCAGTTGATGTTTTGTTTTATTAGACCAATGTTAAGCATAGAGAAATAATACGACACACACGACTATAAAAAAGTTTTTTGGTGAGAAGAATTTCAAGACAAACCAGTGTTTGATATTTGAATGTTGCACTTATTTAAAAGTTTTTTTGGCAGAGGGGAGACTCAAAAAGCTTTTTATCAAACAAAATAGAAAAATTATTTGTACTTTGTTCAGTTTTTTTTTTACTCAGGTTTTGGCTTTCCGTTTTTTGCGTTTCGGCGCCTTCGCGCCGGAACGCAATGTCCTGGCTTTTACCTTCGATGCATGCATAGCGCATGCAGGATGCTTCGATGCATGCTGCAGGCATGCTGTTTGGTTCAACACTGTGTCGCACACCAGAAGACCTTATATGGCAATGCGTTCCCAAATCCTTGTATAGCCGTTGCCTTATATGGCAAGGGAGCACGAAAAGGCAGGCAGGCTAGATTTGCATGACACACAGGAGGGCGACCGCATGTAACTGCTACAACTGTTCGGAAATATCATTGCATTGTGGTTTCGGACTTTGATATCCTGAAAAATGACCATATTACATCTATTCCACAAGATTGCAGAAGAAAAAAAATGATTTCGTCAAGAAAACGACCAAAAATCGACATAAATGATACCATATAGTGAGGTTATAGCATTACGTACAGAGAGACGGGTTACGTACCGCAGCTTAGCCCATCTGGCAACGCGAAGCACTTCGGACCTAGAAGATCCGGGTTCGTGTCCGTGCATGGATTTTTTTTTTCTTTTAAGATATTGAATATCAAAAATATATATTGATATTATATTAATCTATCAATATCATATTTATGAATATCATTTTTTCATTTTTTTCATTAATAAATAAAGAAATATTTTATATTTGTTATTTTTAAATATTCTTTTAATATATACAAGGCCTTTGTCTTATGAACAGGACTTCATAGATTCCAAACCCGGCAGTCGAATTTTTCTGTTCATTGTAATGGAAAATACCGTGCAGCGGCTCCTATGCGCGGTAAGATGATTCTTGCAAAACACTCGCCACTAAACTTCTATCCCCGATGTAAACAGAGGCTCTTGATGTTGTTTGCAAAACAGCGATCCTTTGTTACAGTAGCAAATGCTCCATTGTTCAGTATCGACTTCATTCAGACAACACGGACGTGGAAAGTGGCGCCGCTCGGCACAAAACTATGGGAATTTTCATGAATTTTAGCAAAATTACCCAGGAAAATAAGGAAGAAATGTTGTAAATGCGGAAACCAGAATAATACGGATGAGGTAGCTGTTGATTTGTTTGACATTTGGTAGTCATTTTAGATAGAACCTTAGCTGTTATGAACTTCTATTTCACTTAATTACCATAGTGCTGATGATTCAATGGTGCTTTTTCAAATTTTATGTTTTATTGCGTGCCATGTACATAATTACATTGATAGCTTTTATAATGAGCCTATTGTACATTTTACAAATAAGTACAAGTTGTAGGCCAAGACCAGCTTTTTCAAAAGCACTTAAGTTAAGTGACGTAACTTCAAAATTGCTTTCCGCAATCTGCCTTTCTCTATTAAAACAGTACTCATTTCCCAAAATGACAATTTTTCTTATAGACTGAACAGCCCTTGAGTGACTTTCTCTGGCAGATTTTACTTCAAGTAAAGGGAAAGACAATTCACACTCATAAACGTAGCCGAAACGCCAGCTTTTTTTAAAAGCTCTTGTTTGGACTCGGTTCTTGGATGTTATAAAGGTCAGAATCAGGTCCAGCAAACCGGTATCCACCCCTAGTTCAAAATGAGTTACTTATGCCATCAGAAATTTACCTAGTGTACTAACTGTGTTTTTTATGTTTAGCCATAAGTATGGCTAAACATATTGTTTTCTCTCATGTTTCTTCTTCTTCTTCTTCTCCTGTCAAATCTTCAAATCGATTCATCTCTGTCATTTTGTGACCAAATGTCCTGAAATTTGGTACAGAGGTAATGTAGGCAAAAACCAATGTGCGTTCTTTTCCTTGTTTTGATATTGACCTTGAAAGTGATTTTATTGAGGTTTTTAGGCTATTTTTAGCATATCTTGGCCTCCTGCGCCCTGGTATTTCAACCGAATGACCTGAAATTTGCTGTATATGTGGCTTGAACAAATATGTAAAGGACTACATTCCCATTTTTGGCATACATATATTCAAAACGATTTATTTTGGGCTTTCTTGACAATATTTGCCACTTCTGTCACTTTCAATACTACATGTGACCTACAGGTCATTAACCCCGAGTGCCTTGCACCTGGCCTTGCATGCCTGTGAGCCTTGCGACCACCTGATTGGTCAATTGAGTTAATCTAATTACATGGCGCAGGTGTAGGTTAGTATTCATGCCAAATATGGTATGGGAATTCCTAGGACATGGCTTTGTTCACTCTTTTTTTAAAAAAGATACACATCTCCAGTTCCTATATGTATTAAACCAAAATAATGTGAAATTTGGCATGTACACAGGCCCTCATTCAAATGTTTGCCATACAGCCTTTCAAAACGATTTTTTAAACAAAGAATTTTTTGGTTTCGTTATTTTCAACCCAAAGTGTATACTATTGAATCATGCATTCAAACAAAGGGGTGTCACATTTTTATATTTCACCCATTTTTGGTCATTTCCTTCTTCTCCTGTCAAATCTTCATATATATCATTATGTATACTATGGAAAACTTCATTCTTCCCTTGGGTTGATCTTTTTTAATTCAATTTTGAACTGGGTTGATTATGCGCAAGAGTGTAATTTTCAGCGGATATTTTTCCACTGGTCTAGTTTACATGGAGATGGCACGGAATATCCCATTCTTGCAAGGGGAGGATTCTGTAATTATTTATTTCAATTTTGAGCTGGAATGATTATGAAAAATTCCATTTGTTAGCATAAGTTTATTTGTTAATTAATAAGTGGATATGGTTTTGGACTGGTCCATATTGTGTTGAGGTGCTACTGGAAGACTCCGCTCCTGTATGGAGAGACTGATAATTGTTTTTAAACTCAAGTTTGATCCATTTTTTTAGTGGAAGTATTTTAGAATGGTCCATTGTTATTTTGGGAGTCCATTTTTTGCATGGCGAGGAGCATGGCTAAACATGCTGTATTTGCTCGCAAATGTTGCCTTTCTAGTTGTTTTCTGAATCTTCTTAAATTCCAGTCACTATTTGTTGCATTTATCACAGAACAACTTCAAGAAGTGTGGACTTTGCATTTAAATTATATCATTCAGATACCCGATTTCTAGCTTAATGAAAGAAAGCTAATTTAATTATATTGTACCTTGACCATCTATGAACAAAAGCCTGAATTGGAACAATTGATAGATGACGACAGATCTAGAGTCGATAGGTAATATGGTGACACTTTTTTCTAGATGCTGATAGGACTCTCGGGGCACCTGACTGGCTATGATGGTACTTTTCCCTTTGAGAAACCTGGGGACAAATATGGAGAAACCAAATACATTGGCATGAGATCTGTGAGTGTCTAAACGTGTTTTATTGAATTGTACATGTAACAGACAGAAGGTTTGCCTTGCTGATTATGTTGATATACTACTGTTTTGACACATGTGCATGGGCTGTTGTATTTGAATCACTTAGCCAGTGCAACAGCCTAATCATATAATGCGTTGTGTTGGGAGGTTGTTGGTCATACCAAAGGCTTTAAAAATGAAACATGCACTCAACTCTCAGCACTTGTGAGAGAGACACCACTACCGGTGGACTAGCTCCCTCTTGTGTTTGCACAAGCTATGTGGCCCCAGGACTACAGAAAGATAGATAGGCACCGCCCTATACACCAATAGGTGTGGGAAGGATTTTGACATTTTAAAATTGTTTGAAACACTTGTAAGTTGTAGTGTAAAACGTTGCTGTTGCCTGTATGTCTTGTAGTTCTGTGTGAGTCTGGGCTCCACTGTGGTTCCCCTGGCCTTCCTGACAGTGTGGGAGCTGACATGGTCTCTTCCTGCTGCCTCTCTGGCTGCTGCTCTGCTGCTTTTTGGTAAGATGTGAGAACTCAGATTCACAACACCTGCTAGTATTTATTTCTGTATATAGTGCTTTGCCCACTGTATTAGACATAGAAAGGATATTTTCTGTTCACATTCCAACAAGTTCAGTGATATGTTTTGTTTTTTTCATATTGGTAATCGTAACCTTTTGTATTAAGTAATTTTGCAGCAAAAACATATATCTTCTGTTGATTACTGGTATTGACAGGTGTTGATATTTTATATCTTGATAGGCTTTTATTTTTGACGTATTGTGTAATTTTTCTACATGTTGCATCATGTTTTGTTTTTGTTTTATGTCACAAAATAGCTCGACCCTTTTGTTGCACCTATTCACAGTTATCTAACATTGAATTCTTTGTTCTACCACAGACACAGGTTGCCTTACCCTATCTCAGTACATCCTCCTGGATCCCATCATGCTTTGCTTCATCATGGGTGCAGTCTTCTGTCAGTCCAAATTTGACTCTCTCAAAAACAGGTGAACGCCGTAACATGCTTGACAAATGACAACTTTCTCCACATGACAGACTTTATAAAGTAAAAGGCTTCAAGCGTAAACATCATTTATATTACTCACACCACCTTTCATAAATTGAAAGCAAATAAATAAGATGGGAACAGACTGTGGTTTTACCATCAGTCAGTCGGCTGTTTTTACTGCCACCCACATAATTCAAGAAATAGACGCTCATTTTTTGTGTGGATTGGGAGTTGTTACAGATGAGTATGGCTCTAACGTTCTTCATTATTTGTCCCTTGACTCCAGACCATTTTCCATGTGGTGGTGGGTGTGGATGTGTGGAGCAGGCTGCTTCATTGCGCTGGCCTTCAGCGTGAAGTTTGTGGGACTGTTCATCATTCTGTGGGTGGGGCTGAAGACTGTCAGTGACCTGTGGGACCTGCTGGGGGATTTGACTTTACCGCTGGTAGGTTTTTTAACTCTTTGTTTTCTTTCTGTTTGTTTGTATTGGTGTGTGTTCAAATTTTTTCCTGCTGGCCTGGGTCCAGGTTTGTTCCCATTTGAAATTTTCTCAGCTGAATGAGATCATCGTGTTTTTTTTTAAATCATTTTGTAATGAAGATGATGCTCACCTTCCATATGAGTGTAGTAGGCAGGTACTCCCGCCATGTTGGTGTCCCTATTTGCATTTCATTGGATCGTAGATCAAGTGTACACTGCCTTTTTGTGTTTCATCAAGAAGTATGTTGTGTACAGTCAAGTTCTAGTATTCTTCTGTTGGAGTTGAGCTGTAGACATTTGATAGTGGTTACTTTGAAAGGGTCAGAGGATGTCTGAAAACCCTTCTGCTATGATGCACTGAAATGCAAATAGGGACACCAACTCGATGATGGACACAGTGACAATATCACACAGAAATGCTTTATTTTTAGGTCTCAACCTGTGCTTTTGTTTTGTTCCCAGATGGTTGTTTTCAAACACTTCCTGGCAAGAACCATGTGCCTTATAGTCCTGCCAGCAGCCATCTACGTTACCTGCTTTGCTGTTCATTTTCACACATTGTACAAAAGGTGAGTACTATTTACTAAGTTTATATATACTACCAGTTATCAGACCAAACATTATTAGTAATAATAGTAGATTCAGGAGTTTTCTGTACATGAAGAAAACTTTCTTGTGAAGATTCCAGCATCTACTATAGATCTGTTAATCATGACGACTGTTATTCCTTTCCAGTGGCTCAGGTGACGGTTTCATGAGCTCAGCCTTTCAGTCTACACTGGAAGGGAACAAACTTTACCAAGCAATTATGCCGGAAGGTGAGCTGGTTTAAACATTTTCATCACTCAGATCGAAAATTTTCTATGTCTTGCCAACGGTTAACCTCAAAAAAAGGCTCTGGTCAGCAGATTAAAGCTAGTGTTGGTCGAGAACCAGAAACATAAAATTTTTTCCTTGATCCAACTTCTGGAAGTCCAGTATGATTGCAGACATCATTGCATCTGCAATACATGGGTTGTTTTAGTACATAAAGCAGTCATGATTTTAGCTTGCAGTGTACAGCACATATTATGTGTTATGTATGCCCTCTGGTTGGTTGCAGATATAGCGTATGGTTCCACCATCACCCTGAAGAACTACCGGCCTGCGGGCGGCCTGCTCCATTCCCACTGGCACCTGTACCCTGAGGGGCTGGGGGCGCAGCAGCAACAGGTACAGATCTTTGTTTGCTCGTTCTTAGATTTGCAATAACCACATACTTGTTGGAGATATTGTGAAAAAATTTATTCACAAATGCAGGTTTTATTGTAATGTGTCGAAACAGTTCCTCTTAGGAATCTGGATACAACGTATTTAATTGTTCTGCCTTTCCTCAGATAACAGCATACACACATAAGGATGACAACAATTATTGGATCATCAAAAGATATGACAGAAACCCAAGTGAGTAAAAGTTACATATTCCTGTTGATTTTTGTCACATTGCCTTCCGCTGGAAAGGGCATTAGGGGTATTGTTGTTTGCATAAGAAGTCCAATTCTTTTGTTGGCAATTTGCAGCTCAACTTTGAAAGACTTTTTGATGTTTGTTACCAAACTGTTGATTTGTTTAGATTTTCAATGCATAGACTTAAGTCAGAGGGTTACTATATTCCTTTTGTTGATTCAACAGTTCCTGAGGACCCTATACAGTTTGTGAAGAATGGTGACCTGGTTCGACTGGAACATGTGGCGTGAGTCATCATATTCAATATTCGTGTTCCCTTCCCAGTATTTCTATCAAAATTCCATTTCACATTTACAACAATTCATTTTTTTCCTTGAGAACTTTGTAGAGTTGAACTCATTGTAATACAGCCGCTGTGATGTGTCTGCCTCGGGCCTGTGTTATAGCCAAGAGTGGTCATACTGGCTATACAATACAGATACAAATACATGCAGCTGTCTTTTACCATGTTGTCATTCACAACATTTCCTTCAGGTTAGTTTGTGCCACTTCTGTTGTGTTGTAGTTGAAATTGGCTATCTCAAAAGTTAGCTCTAAAATTCACACTCAAGGTATGTATATGCCATGCATAATCCTGATACAGGACCATATACTTTCCTCACCTGCAGGACTCGAAGAAATCTCCACACACACCAAGAACCTGCTCCTATCACAAAGAGACATTTCCAAGTCACAGGGTATGGACAGGTGAGGTACCACACATCTATGTTTTAAACATATAATTGACATGTTTCCACATTTACTTGTCATTGAGCCTTGTAAGCCATTCAGCCAATGGGCTGCCATTGTTCGCGACGTGTGAATGTGAATCAATAGATAAACTATTACTAAGCAAGGATGTTGCATTGTTCATAAACCATTAAACCTGTCCTCAGAATGGAACAGGAGACATAAATGACATCTGGAAGGTGGAGGTGGTAGGAGGAACAGAGAAGAGCAGGATCAAGACAGTCAGGTCCAAGGTCAGGTTCATCCACTACATGACAGGCTGTGCCCTCCACTCACACTCCAAGACTCTCCCCAAATGGTGAGGTTACCTTGATGATAGCTCTGCTGCTACCTTTGCCCTACATGTTCATCTATCTGTGTCAAGCTTTCCTGATGGCCATGGTTTTAAGAGTCGAAGTTAGCTACTGTAAGTTCATTTGCGGTACAGAGAAAATCAAGAGTTTGCTCTTGTGATCCAAAGCTGAACGATACATGTACAAAGATGTAGTTTAGAACACAAAGAATTGGGACCTACCCAAAATTGATTAAAATAAGTCACGGAACCCATTTACCAACAAAATAGATTGGACAGAGTCTGGACGGTCCAAGTCAAGTCTTTGTCAAGAAATGAGTGATCCACCACTTAAGAGGATTTCTCATTCCTTGACAAAAAAGGTAGTTGGATAGTCACAAATGTGTCCAATTCTTTGTAATGTGAATTACAGTTCAGCTTCAGAATGATTTTTACTTACGGTAACACAGATGAACAGCTAAATGTTTGCTGTTTGTAAGTTAAAAGATCGTTCATTATACATGTAATGTATAGATTATTCAGGTAGACATGTTGTGTTGCTACCCCAGGGGCTGGGAGCAGCTGGAGGTGACCTGTAACCCCTTCACTAGGGACAAGAACAACCTGTGGAACGTGGAAGATCACATCAACAACCAGCGTGAGTGCTGCCAGGCATAGCTTTGCCATTTTAACCTTTCGAATGCTGCAGCTGTCATTTGTCACAGATATAAAATGTATAGCCAACATTGTGCAGATGACATTGGTTTTGATGTGTTGCTGTTGAGTACTATAGATCTGAAGGTAGAGATGTCAGACTAACAATTAAGTCGGCATTTCCTGATCACTTATGGCGAGTGATTAATATGTGAAATTCATGAGTCCATTTGTTATACATATACAAGATACCATTGAAAAGCAGGTTTAGAACTGGTCTTTTGTATTATTAGATAATATGCAATGTTAAAAAGACAAGCTGCTGCATTGAAAACTCTCATAATTTTGTAAATATCCTTTGCTCCCTCAGTACCCAACGGTACGTTTGCGGTGTACCAGCCATCTTTCCTGGGGAAACTGCTGGAGTCTCATGCAGTCATGGTGCAGGTTGGTAATGTCAGCAGGATGTGCTTGACGTGTTGTGCTGAGTCATTCTATCTCAGGCCGCCTGCCTGTAGTTAGGTTCCATGATTTCATTAACATTTACCTCCACATAGGGAGATGAGAAATTAAAGAACAAACCCAATATTACTGTCAATTTTTAAGAGTTTGCAGTGGTTTTATTTTTGCGCTTATCACAGTGACCTCTCCACTGTGAATTCTTGACACCACACAAATCCATTTCCAAAGTATTACTGCAGCTGTAGTACAGAACTATTTCAACCGTGAATTTAAAACACTTAGAAATACTCCTTGTCCCTCCTACCACAAAATAAGACCACTGCAAAAGTAAATGAATCTACAGTTTACTACAGGCTCCACTCCCAAGGTGTTGCCAAAAATAAATGCAAAATGTGTTGCAAAGTTATATATCTTAGAACTATACATTTTCTCCCCTGTAGGGAAACAGTGGTCTGAAGGCAAAAGAAGGGGAGGTTACGTCACAACCATGGCAGTGGCCCCTGAACTACAGGGTAAGCTAGAACCAGCCTAGCAACCTGGCACCTCTTCTCGTTACTACACACACACGCGCGTACGCGTGCGCAATAAAGAATACCTTCATATTTCATGGCGGAAATAATATGGCCCATGTATAACAACGATACTAATTTATCTATGAATCTCAAACAAAACATGAGTTAAGAAGCAAAGACCTTTTTGTGGACAATTATTACAGCTCAACATGTTAGATGGAGTAATAATATTACTGCCTTTTATTTATATTATATTCATAATTAGTTTGGGCTGCATGCTGGTACCCAGTACTGGTACAATACTACAAAATCATTTCTGCTTTCTTTTTTACAGGGACAGCGATTTTCAGGGGTTAATGCTACAGACTACAAAGTGTACCTCCTCGGGAATCCTGTAAGTAATATTACTGGCTATATCAATCTAACCTTTCATACAAATCTGCTGCATGTTTTCTCTTGACCATTATTGCAGCTAACTTTGTTTCTTTGTCTCTTTAGAATAAGATTTTTTATCATTAGCTTTCCTTGTATATCTTTACCTTTTGTTTGTGTATTTTTAGTATAAGATCAAACTGATGTATCAGAATAATCTGTCAGCTTTGTTGTCATCCTTGTGGGTTCAACGAGGCATGTAACATGTTTTGTGTACATCAGGTTATCTGGTGGGGTAACCTAGCCCTGCTGGCAGGGGCTATGCTGGTGTTCTTAGTGGAGGCTCTCAGGACACAGAGGGGGTTTGTGGACCCTCCACAACTGGCAGGTAAGGTTCCTACTCACTGAACTACAAGCTGTACATTAAGAATGGCGTTTGTACATGATCAAGAATTATACTTTGTCTTCAGGGAAGATGTTTTAATGAAAGTAGACTGTTTTGATGAAAGTAGACTGTTTTATTGGAATTATGGCTGTGTAGGATTTGTATTGTTTATGGGTTGGACTTTCTGTACATATGTTTGTCAAGATAGTATGGATAGCTACACAATAGCATGCAAGGTTTATTTCTATTACTGTACTGTACTTACAGCTGTTGAGGAGGCTGCCATTTTTTCATACAAATCCTTCTTCTTGGATGGTCTTTCAATCAGTTTTTGCATAATGTCTAAAGATATCTTTGTAAAAAATCTAACTTTTAGTGGTTATCAAAATTAGGATCAAAGCATTAAGATACAAATGTTGTCTCAAGGTAAAGACAGTGTCTTTGCCGTTATTCCAGAAAAGAAGTCTGGTACACTCTCAGCAGCAAGGTGGATGGCTGCAGGCTGGGCCCTGCACTACCTGCCGTTCTACTTCATGGGGAGGGTGCTGTACTTCCATCACTACTTCCCAGCCATGCTTTTCCAGTCCATGCTCACAGGTTCACACTTCTAAAAAACTGTTTACCAACATATTTGACAGTTTATGTCTTAGAAAAGACAAAAAGTCAACTCTTGAATTCCTTCAAAAGCTGGAGAAGTCATCTAGAGTTGTTCTAATGACAAGTTCTTCTTTGTTACTTTCACTGCCATTTGAGTGTCCATAGTACAATATGCAGTTCTAGCAAACATCACTAGGGGGTGTTTCACTGACATGTAGATTGTTAAGTTTCATGGTTGTGACATTCTGAATGTCTTTTTCATTCCAGCTATCATGTATGACTACTTTCTGCAAATTGTGGAGCATAAAGCACAACCCGAAGTCTACAGAAGAATACATCAATGGGGAACAGCTTTTATTTTCATTATTCTATTCTACAGGTAAGAAATCCTTGCAACATTGATGAAAGACTGCTCAAGTTGTAAAGATGGTCTAAGGATTAGGAATTCATTGTTAGTTTATCACACCTCCTGTTGTAGAAGGACGTTCAAGGATGTCAACATCCCTAACCACAAGGATACCATGCCACCTGGCTTACTGAAGTTTGTAACCAACATGAAATATAGAGTAGTAGTGTTGGTATCTACTTTAAATCTTAAAATACACGTGGTGGATTTATATTCCACAGTTTTTTCGATGATCAGTGATGTACTCTGTGTGCCCACTGAAAACTTTTAAAGCTCTGAACACAACCGGCAAAATTAATTCCCCTTGAATCTAATTGCATTTATGGTAACCGTTATTGTCCTCTTGTTTGTTTTTTTCAGCTTCTACTTGTTCCACCCCTTGTCATACGGCATGTTTGGTCCCCTGGCGGACAACGAGACCAGCCCAATGTATGGGCTGAAGTGGATGGAATCATGGGAAATATGACAATGGAATCATGGGAAATATGACAATGGAATCATGGGAAATATGACAATGGAATCATGGGAAATATGACAATGGAATCATAGGAAATATGACAATGGAATCATAGGAAATATGACAATGGAATCATGGGAAATATGACAACAGACTGCAGATGTTGCATCATTATGATCAGTGAATTTTAGGAAGCCTGATGTTGAACTGTCAGCAGATACTTGTATAGACAGAAATAACGTGTAAAACTCTTACTATGTTGAGTACGATTACAGATCCTTCATACAAAGATAAGGATGTATGTTTAGCCTGTGTTTTTGTGACATAAAAATTTTACAATATTCCACAGAAATTTGTTGCATATAAGGTATGTGACTGTATCATTGTGAACTAGCTTTAAATCATGTAACGGCTGGTTCAGACAAAAGAAATATTTTTGTCTTCCAATCTATATGTTAGAAATCAGCATGACATATACTAGTATTTCTACCTCTCTGTGTATACCGGTAGGCTCCAGCCATATATAGAAATTGAAAACGATATTTTTTAGAGGTGCATTTTCTGTAGATACAGTCTGTCGAGCCTCCCTCTGTATATTATGAAAGTATCTGAGGTGATCATGTATGAAATACACATACATATTTGTGTGCCATCGGATATTGTTAGCAATAGCGAGCCATCTCACTCTCATTATTTCTCACTTTATAGGCTTCACAATTCTTAATGTATGGCTTTTGTCATATAACAGGAATACTGTCCACACTATGTTGACAGCTTTCTTTGCACTTTTAACTTCAGATTTACACAAGTAAGGCCAACTGTAACAAAACTGTTGTAATGCCATACAAGGTTCTCCTCTACATGTAAGATATTGTATTGAAAGTAGAGGCGAGTAATGATAACTATGAAACTGACTTCTTTACTTGAAGTTTAGTTTTATCTTATAATTTATTTAGTCCTGGTGCTGAAATATCCCATATTGCAATAAAGTGTTACTTGTAGCCTTTATAGTTTCTATTTTCTATATATTCATGACCTAACGTTATATCTTTTTTTTAGGGGATAGATCAGCCATATAAAAAGCTATTGTTAGAGTTTAGGTTTCATTACCTTCACCATGAAGGTTATGTTTTCAGTACTGTTTGTTAACAATATAGCTCAAGAATACCTGGGTATGTGAGTAGGTCTTCATGAAACCTCAAAATGATTAGATTTTTCGCCCCCTAGAGACTTTCAACTTATCACTCCCTTGGAATAGCATAAAGATCAAAATCTTCAGCAGTATTTGCAAGGCCAATTTTCCCTTTAGTGGATGGTAGTGGTGCGCCCTCTGGCAGTTTGAAAGTGAAGTGCTGCATCAGGGAGGTGAAGAACAGGAACAGCTCCATCCTGGCCAGCTGTTCTCCCAGGCAGGCACGGCGTCCTGTAGAGGAATTTGAATATAAATACATTCAGAAGAGGACAATCTAAAGTTTATGTTTAAGAAGAATATAGAAGACTAAAAGATGGCTATATCTATGTTCAAGGAGGTGCCTCAAGCATGTTAAAAGGGAAGGGCTAATAATAACACACACACCCTTGTAAAAAAATATCCTGCTATTGAAACAGTAAACATGCTGCTGAAAAAGAACATGGGTATGAATGTCATGGTAAAAACTTTCTGTTGACCTACCAAGAGAGAATGGAATAAAAGTGTTCCCCTTGTTGAACTGACCCTTTTCGTCCAGAAATCTCTCAGGTTTGAAGGCGTCAGGTTCGGGGTAGACCTCAGGATCACGTAGGACTGCCCAGAGATTGGCAAAGATGAGGGAATCCTTGGGAATATCATATCCAAACAGGGAGGTGTCGTTGGATGTACCGTGAGGAACCCCAACAGCGGCAATGGGATTGATTCGTATAACTTCTGCGATGACTGCCTCTGTGTACGGTAACTGGCTGCGATGGGACAGGGATGGGGTGACGTGCTGTCCGATGGTGCTGTCGATCTCTTGGTGCAGCTTCTCTTGTACGTCAGGGTGTCGCAGCAGGTACAGGAGTGCCCAGTGCAGGGTGCTCGACGTCGTCTCTGTTCCAGCTAGAAACAAGTCTGCTATCAGGAACTCCAACTGTCTGTCTGTAAACTCACTATCCTCCTCTCCTTCCCTGTTCTTCATCTCTAGGAGGAATGTATCGATGAAGTCTCGGATATCATTGGGGTCAAAAGTCTTCTTGTGCTCAGCTATGTCCTCCCGTAGGGCGCCAACGCTGATTTCAACATTTGTCACCTGTCTGTCAATGGCTCTCTTGACAGCAGGAATGTGCCATGCCCACGGGAATAAGTCAGCCATTCCACTCAGCCGCTGGTCTCCAACATTCTGGTCAAAAGCCTCCATGATCTTCTCGAATTTCTCATCGTCGTATTCAAAGCGTTTGCCAATCACTATGGAGCAGATGACATTACCTACTGCGTTTTGCAGCATGCGCCTGGCGTTGAAAGGCTTCTGTCCCTTTTTGAGAATCTCCTCTCTTAGCCCTTGTGATTCCTCCACGATTTTCCCCTCCAGGCTGCGTTTCCCGAAACCGAAGTCTCGGAGGCCCATGATGGTGAACTTGCGCTGGTGCTTCCAGAGTGGTCCATAGGGGAGGAGAATTATTCCTGCACAAAAACAACCATGCTGTCAAAATAGGGTGATGCATAAAATTGCATTGTCATAACACATAAATAGATTAAAGTAAAAATGAGTAAATGAATACTGCACTTGAAAAAACTATCCAAACATTGTGACACAAAAACCATAAATTCTGCTGCAGTACCAGGAAGGTCCCCAGGTGGCCCAAAATGGAAGCATTTCTTTTTTGTTGAGACCTTTCTTCATGCCAAAGTTCATAACCCATCAATAGCTTTTGCTGTTCCACCACAAGCACAACCATGCTAACAAAAACATAACCTTCTTGGCAAAGGTAATAACCGTTATTACTGAGTGAGCACTTCTGACATGTACTGACATATGCTTTTCTTCATATGAACATGATCAACATCCATCTATACTAGCTATAGCCCAATCTGCCACAATCTAGGCACAATGTCGTGAAATCTATTTTGTAATCTGATACAACATAATGAAGATTTATTATTACCATTGTCCAATTGGCCAGTCAGTTTGAAGGAGTAGAAAACAGGTCTGTCAGAGAAGTCTTCCGCCTTCTTCACCAGAGCCTCATGGACGGCTGAGTAACTGTTGAGAACAACAACGTGCCTGCTGCCCAGTCGGAGGTAGAGGACTGGACCGTACTTCTGTCCTAGTTCCATCCAGGACAGGTGTGGAACCTGCAATGAGAGTCAACATCAACATTTCACAACGTATCTGTATCTACATGTATATAGCTAGCATAACCGCCCTTCAGCATAACACGTTTTGCAGGCATGCAGCAGTTTATATTATACCGAACGACCTGTCACATCTAACCTTCGAACCTTATCTACCTTCCCATAAATGTACCTTATTACACTATACATGGATATTCCCCAAACAATACGCATTAACCGTAATGTTTATACTTCCCAAGTTCCCATAATCTTTTGCTACAGGGAACTTGGAGGTTTACGATAATGTTGTTAAACCATTTGATTTTGAATTGACAAACTAGGCTTAAGTCCCTTGAAATCTTGTTCTGTATTGCCCCAGTGACATGTATGTAGGGCATATGATGATAGAGGAAGAACTGAACTTAACAATTGCTTCCTGGGTGGAACTTGGTATGGAAAATAGTACTGTAAATGCAGACATGTTCGCAGAGGTTTTATGTTAGCGGTTTTCGCAGCCGTTCCATTATCTGACTGTACCGCTTTAACTATCGTTTCAAATGCAAACTTAAAACCACTGGGAACACTACATTTTCTCCCTACCGTGAAATTCAATAAATCCCCGCAAACATTTCTGCCTTTACAGTATCTTGTATCAGAATGAATACATACTGAGGAAAACATGTTGCTCACACTCCCTAGCAAAGGCAGTGTCCATGGCCCTGGTGGGAGGTTGGGTTGTGCCCGGGTCCTGAGGTACCAGTAGGCCAGCAGGAACACAACCCCCAGGATAAGGCAGGTCTGGAGATTCAGATAGGTAAACAGGGCCCACACAGACATCTTCTAGGTACAGTTACAACTCTTATAAGAACTGAGAAGTAGACAATGTAGTCAACCTAAGACATGTACAAAGGTTCTCCCTTTTCTTCCTGACTGCTATACCCCAAGTTGTTTCCCAGCAAGTTCCTTTTTCCCCAGCAGCTGACCTACATGACCTACATTCAAGGCATCATGTGATCTGCACCTATAGGTCATGTAGGTCATTGCGTTTTAGCCATCCTTAAATGGAAGGTTCCATTGTCGTTGTAGGGGGCAAAAGGAGGCTCCTTTTTTCTAAAACTTGCTAAGTCTGTGCATGTATACTAAGTTACTAACTTTTGGATGATGATAGAATTAATTTTGTTTGTTTGTTTGCTTTTCTGTCTGTCTGTCTGTCTGTCTGTCTGTTTGTTACAACAGTGATTGTTGTAAGATTGTATTATAACCATAAATTGGAAAAATCATCCATGGACTAACATGTTATAACATTTCCTTTATTTTAGTACCTCCTTGAAAATGGAGGTATTGGGTTTAGTAGATTGTCTGTTTGTTTGTTACCTTTGCCAAGAAGGTTATGTTTTTGGTGCCGTTTGTGTGTCTGTGTGTTTGTGAACAGCATAACTCAATCAAGAAGCCCTGGATGGATCCTAATGATAAGTGGGTAGGGGTCGAGAAAATAAGTCAAGATCATTAATGGGCCCCTGGCGGCTTTCCAATGTAAAACTGCGGAATTTCCGGTTTTGATATCTCATGTTCTGGACATGCTGTGGTCGTGCTTTTTGCATGATAAAGGAGGAAACTTTATAAATACCGCGTATGAATTCCGCAATAGATCTTGCAGACGTATGTAGTGTATGCAAATGAAGGCATAATTTGCATAATCAATACATGATAATCAATGACAAATTACTATAATTCCATAGCAGCAAGTGATGGGAATTCCATTCTTGCGGCATTGCAAAGCTAAGTAAAGGTGAACTTTATCAGACATAAATTAAGCAAATCAGGGCCTTATTTACATGATTTATGAGGAAATTCTACAATAGCCTTCTTTGCTGAGATAGAACTTTCTTGCTTTGAACAACTGATCATTTGGGACAATAAGGTCGACTGGGAGAATTTACCAAATGATGATCTTCTTTGCATAATCAATGGGAAACATTTATAATATGTTACTCGAAAAGGTTGGTATCATTTGTCGAAGGTATATGATGTTGTGTATCCTGCAGCTGAATTCAATCAAGCCTCCCGTGACCGCTCGCCGCCCTGTAACCGCTTTGCAACCCAAGAAATCCCCGGACAGCTGGAGTTTGCGTTATACAGACTAGATGTTGTGGAACTCTACTCAGTTGTTGGCAGCAGATGACAAATAACACACATGAGATGCCAAATTGAGAGAAAATACAAGTTATCAAGATGTCACAAATAAAAGAGAAATGATTTGATGTAATCAGTAATGATCATATTTAGAAATCATGTACTGGAGGCTGGACTTGATGTGAAATATGTGTCACAACATAACAGAAAGTTAGTTATGCCTTATGTCATTCATACTCAGTTTCCAACAAATATTGGAAAACAGCTGAAGTGGCCGAACAATAGAGTTACAGTTAGAAGAATATTATGACAAGCGTCCTCTTGATTTCTTTTATTGTTCGGAGTGAATTGCTTACATTAGATTTCAACATTTTTCATTACACAACGAGCCTGTGTCACATTGATGCTACGTACTAAAATGTTATACACAGGATCACAGGTGTGACATATACAAGGTCATAATATTCATTACTTCTGTCAATATGAGTGTGTTCTATCCATTTTACATGTTAGATGTACAAAAACAGTTGAAATGTTGATGAGTTTTTTTTCTTCATTTTTTCACCTCGGGATTAGAGCCACTTTATATATTTTTCCAATACTATGCGTAAGTATATAGTTCTTTCGTCATTATATCGTAACAACATTGTAAGAAACTTCAGTCAGTATCATAACAAGTTAGATTTTCTAATCTGGGAAGGGCAGATACTTGTTTTGAATATTTGATAATCAAGCTCAGTAGTTTCAATCGTTTCTTTTAAGATTCGTCTATGCCCGAAGGCTAATTGCAAGTGACAAAATGATAATTAATGTACATTTACAGCAAATATGGAAAAATCTAATCCAACGACATTGTGCAATTCTATATCATAATTGTGTTTGGCTTGACTTATTTTGCATGGGAAGCTGGATCATCTAGTGTCAAGCCGGCTTTGCAGGTTTTCTGGGCGGCGTCGCCGTTTATTTTTGCAATTGGGGGGAGCGCTGATCGATTCGTGATTTTCAATATATCGGGGCTAGGTTCTTTGCTGGACACAGATATTCTAGTATCCATTACTATCACATATATGATATAATGTAGCTTGTCACAGCAACTATTTGTGACTGCTTTTGTATCATACAGACGGTTTGTATCTAGGATAACTCTAGTTATGTAGTAGCCTGTTAGCTAGATTTGACCAAGGAGCTTTTATCGAAAACTCCTTGTTCTGACGACCCTTTTTTGTCTGGCGTTATATTGCATTCTCTGAAGTCTTTTGTTGACAAGTATAATATAATATAAAAAGCCAACAATCTACAGCTCTGTTCTAATGGATTATTACACAAAACGTCTGACGGACCTCAGTCATTCCCGCCAAATGCGATCATCCTGGGAACGAGAAGACATGACGTAAACCTCAAACCATCAGACGTTTTTTTCCACCTTAGTAACTAATATATATGATGGCCATGACGTTACTTTTACAAAATATCGCATCGCAATTTACAGACGGCAGATAGAGTAATCTCCTACGGACAGGTTTTGCCCATGTTCTGTTGGTCCATAGCCTGTTGCATCCCTTTCTTCATGGTGGCGCCCACAATGCCGTACACCTGCACCCAGCCCTGTCTGACGTCAGGAGTCAGCTTGTCGCCCAGGTTGGTTTCCAGCGTGTATATCAACGCCGCTCCAACAGTCTGGAAATGATAAAGGTATATTTGTTAGACTCTTTCCCACTCCTTTCGGTGTGTATCATGATCAGTCAATACTTTGAACTGACGATGATTTTAATGTTGGTGAGGTTATATCTATACATTCTATGTTACGCTGTATACTTGCTATCTTTGATAACTGCTAAAACTACATTTCACTTTGTATCAATCTGTATCAACGATTTTAACTCGTTGTATTAATGTTCAAACTACATTCAGCCTATTGGCTGCCACTGTGGAACATTGTGTTTTGATCAAATACATAAACCAACGATAATTTAAGGCGATGCCCAAGTTCCGTTTCTATAGCCCTTGGGTCACACTCAGTGTGCTAGCCGTGGCGGCAACGGGCGTTTTTGCTTGAGATTACATATACTAAGAAGGGATAGTATATGTAATTTCAAGCAAAAAGCCCTTCGTTAGTCGCCACGGCTGTCATTGCTAGCATTTACAGCAGGGGGTAAGTGCTAGAAGTACCGAGTGCAAAGCTGAGACTTTGCCATTTATAGGGTGTATGGTATGACCCGGTCAGGGTTTAAACTTCCCATTTCATCGATACTGCAAATTCTGCCAAATGTAGTGTGTAGCAACACGAGTAAATGCTGCCAAGTGAAGGAAAGAAGC
Source organism: Branchiostoma lanceolatum (assembly GCA_035149815.1). Classification (NCBI taxonomy): domain Eukaryota; kingdom Metazoa; phylum Chordata; class Leptocardii; order Amphioxiformes; family Branchiostomatidae; genus Branchiostoma; species Branchiostoma lanceolatum. The sequence continues at coordinate 11,700,328 of CM068869.1, read as the reverse complement.
CTCCAAACATTTTCCCACATGGTAGTACAATGATCGTTTATGAGGTCACATAATACATTATGATCGCACCTTGACTACCGTCAACGCGCTTTCTTTCACGCTTAATTTGGTATCATGAATCCTTGCCTAAAGTTTTTTTTGTACATTTGACATGTACAAATAAGCTATGATTGCATTGACCAAGTGCTGAGATAAGGCTTGCAGGGGGGCCACTTAAGTGTGGGCATACATATGTCAACAGCCTCGGTTGCTAATAACTTTCATGCCATTAAACATCTAGGCAGGGGGGAAATAAAGACACATTTGGACGTCGACAGGATAGTGGGCATAGAGTCATAAGCATGTTTCAAGATCATACCCAAAAAAATGTTCGTACGTATAATTAAAAAAAAACTTGAAAACTGAGGTTTATGTGTCTTCTATTTACTGAGTTACAACGTTATTGAAAAGTATACCATTATGCTATTAATGCAATGTTGATTGAATGAAAAAAAATTGAAAGACGGCAATTCAACTACACCATTGCGTTCACTGAATGATTGTTTAAAATGTGAATATCACGGCAGTACTTACATCGAAGTAGTTCGGTTGCACGCCGTACTTGTAGTGCAGCGCCCCGAGCTCTGTCAGCACGGGCACGATGGGAGACAGGTCCCCCAGGTTGTCCACGGCGGCGCCCACGGCCTCCATCACCCGCTCCCCGTGCGACCGCATCCGCTGGTCCTCCCGGCTCAGCTCCCTCCCCTCGTCCGCGAAGTAGAACAGTTTCTTCAGATCCGGGTCATCCGCGAATATCCTGGACACGACGGTTAGAAGACAAGAAATCGAAGATTTCATACCTCCGTGAAATATTCATGATTAGAGTTTTTGTACTTTTACAAAATATATCACAACTATTTTCAATTCACACATTACACATTTCCCGCTCCACTCTCAAGTGCCATAGGGTTCCTGCCTTTTTGCAATGGACCAACGTTCACTTCCTGCCAGGCTGCCGATCGAAGAATTTTGGAAAAGAGGCAAATTCAACCTTCGCATCCTAGCTGCCAGTTTCTGCTTACAAGGCTCAGCTCAACTCTCGACATCAACACACCATGACCAACACCCACACACGCAAACAGACCAAAACAATACTTCCCTTTTCACGGACGTAACGTTAACAATATTAACATAATTAGATAATTTGTTGTGTCGCAAGGATTATGAACTTTTTTCTGCTTCAAAACATTTCCCACAGTCATTTCTTTTTAAAAAATGTACGAAAAAACTAGAGCTCATTTACAAATAATTACTGGCAAGAGTAAAAATCACTCTTATCTTCGGAGGAGTCGCTCATGATCCACTCTTCACAACGCAAAAAAAGCCAACAGTCGTGCAGAGTAATAATAGATTAAGGGCCACTATTGGATTTTTGTTAACCCCCTCACTGCATAACCTATATCTCTCACATGGAGGCACATGCTTCAGAAGGACCTTGACGAACTGGGGATTACCCTGAAAGGAGCGGAAGACATGGCCCAAAATCGCACAAAATTGAGGATGCTTGCTGCCCGATGTGCCACTTGGCACGGGAGGATCTAAGTCTAAGTAAGTCACTGCATAACCACCTGTGTGATGTATGCAGGCTAAACGGGGCCATCTCAGGATACGTCAATTATCTGTACTCTCACCGACCGGTCGGACAGATTAAAACGCACCGTACGGATGAACTAATGAAAGACAGTTCAATAAATCGATCGAACCTCGGCCCACAACAAACGAAAATGAGGTGAAGAGAGCCTGCGTGTAGTGGATGTACGGTGTGTTTAGGTCAGTGTGTGATGTATTCTACAAGGTAACAAGTACCGGCTGGCGCGGAAGATCAATACAACAGTGTCTTTTTACATTTTAAAACAAACCTTTCTGAATTTCGATCAGTGCCTACAGCTTTACTATAAAGCTATCTACGAATGATATTTACATCTATCTGAAATGCTGTAGACAGAGAACCATTTAACTTAAAAATCCATTTAGCTTAAAAATCACATTTACACATCAATTCTTACCTCTCATTATATGATGAACTTATTTTTTCGAAAATCAGGATTTCCATTAACTTCTAGAAGATTGATGATAAACTCTTTGTCGGTCCTTTTTAAGTTATCAAAACGTAAACCCCTTTACTTGTACTCAGTCTTAACATAATGATTTGAAGTATGTATCCCAAGCTTACTTCATGAAGAGATCTGCCCCCCTCTCGATCGGGTCCTGCGCCAGGACCGCCCAAGTCTCCTTGATGCCGAGGACCTGTTCCTGTGTCAGCGGGCCGCCGTGCTCGCCTCCCGGCTCCTTCTCGCCTCCGTACCCGTTCACCTGGTCCGTGCCCTCTCCCTCCACTATCGTGCCCATCGTGTGCTGCGGCCGGGAAGAGTCAAGGATGTTCCGGACCGTATGTCTCACCTTGCCGGGGACTCAGACTCTGTGAGAGGATGGAGAAAGTACAGGTTACGGTCAGGTCAACTCGTATCACGTGCTAGGCGTACCGTATTGCCTGACCTGATCCGGACAACAGACCCATTCTACCGCCAAGTTCACACTCTGAAGAGAGCAGATAAACCACTGACAGGACACGTGACATCGTTTGGTGTCAGAAAACACTTTTGTATATTCCGCACGGCAGTTACATCAACAGTGCCGAGGTACCTTTAAAGCGCGATAAGGCGAGAGTAATCTAGTCCGTATATCCTTCCACGGTGTTGCCAGTCCGCTACACGTGCGCAGAATGAGGATATTCCTCCGCTAGGCAGGACGTTTCAAAGTTCACCTTCAGACAAAATAACCTGCCGTGCGGCTATGATATGCGTGCTTTTGATGATGATAAAACGCTTTCCAATGCACTAATATGTTTGAACTGTGTCAACAACTTCAGATATAAATTGCCTCACACAATGGCGTGGCCGTTCAAACAATTCCAATGAAAGGCAATTGATTTCTTGAACTCGTGACAACTGTGGTTAATTGTTTAACGTAACAAGATACAGTATGTATCTGTCGTGCCAAATTAGCACATCTGTCATGCCAACTGACACCCGTCATCCTCTAAACCGCCATGTACATGCTCTCTAGCTTTTATGCAAACATCAGGCAACGTTATCCTCGCGATTACCCATGGCAAACTAATGTTCCGCCGAATTCTTCCAGGGGGTAAGTAGGTTTATGAAAATATATACAGTTGTCAACCCTTCTATACGTAGATGAGCGTCAACAGTCGGTGGGATTTGAAAGTGGAATTTGAATTAGATGACAGGTCTTTAAACTGTCAGAGCTGAATTCTTGCCTGTGCATCAATTTTACTGGGGCTGTTGAGCTATATTCCTGTCCTCTTGTGTCGTCACTAACTATCAATGGTTATTCCAGTTAGGCCATGTTGATTTGATTATATCATCTGGAATCTACAAAACTGATGCGAGCGTGCGAATAAAAAAAAGTTTGGCCAAAAAAAAGTTGCCTTCATTATAAAATATACGTGGTCAGGAAGATTGCACAAATGACTAAACACACAGAGAATGGCATACATCATGGATTGTTCATTTTTGCTATTTCACATCGTTTTCTTCGACTTTAGTATCCATTTTCCGAAATATTTGTTTACAATTAACAGCATATATTAGTTCATTTTGTAGCTGCTTTGCATGATTTACAGTATGGTAGAAAACGTTTTTTTTGGGGGGGGGGGGAATGGACGGAAATTGATCGGCTAGACTGCACGTCATCCACGGCTTTGAAAAGTTACAGGACTCTCAGTTACAGGTATTGGGCAACTGGTAAGACTAGTAGGTCTGTCATCGATCATTTTGACAAGCAAGTAAACTTTATGGATGACATCCTTTGTCTCTGTCTACAGACTCCAAATCTAGCGAGCGCGAAAAAAATATGTAAAACACGATGCCTAATTAAAAATAGAGACCATCGATAAATTTGTAACAAGAAGAGAAGTGCGACAAAACATGCATATGGTATTACAGCCATCAAGCCTTTTACTCCTGATAAATACACATGCAAAGTGACGCTAGTGTGGTGGCCTACTTCTTAGGTTTAAAAGACTTGTAGTATTAACTACCAAGTTGGTATCGATTTTACAGCTACCGAACTAGTTTCTCTTCTACAACTACACTCATGTCTAGACCTCACTAACATCACTTCTACAAGTTCATTCAAGGCTACCGCATGAAATATGTTCCCATATTCAGCAGTTTAATGAAGTCTTCATTGTCATGTTGACCATCTCCGGAAGCCGGAAACAAAATAACTTCCTTTTTTTTCGAAAAATCCACACACGCGTTGATATCATCCATAAGATTTACTTGCTGTGGCCTTTACGGTTTAAGGCGTTCTCCATCACCGTGGCGTTCCAAGTAACAAGATTTCTGAGGTGAGATCCATAGCTTGTTGATCTGTCGGCATTACTGAGAAAACCTCCCTGGTGACGAATAATGGACTAATTTCAATGCAGAACCGCAAAATGTCCTGTGAGATTCCCTTAGAGTTTGAACCCAAACACCCTCTGAATTCTTCAGCTGATGAATTTATGCAAAAGGCGAGCCATCAATATGGATGAAGGCTTTGAAAATGGTAATATAAAGAAGAAACTTATCACAATACTGATTTTGCCGAAAGGATGGTACTAGCAATGGCCCAAGAGTACAGGCCTGGACTACCACAGTTTTACGTAGTGGTAAACCAGACCAGAAAACACAACGTACGTGTGAACCAAAATATCAATCACTGCGTTGAAAGCATTGTCTTTTTTGTTTAGTTGGAAAGCATCAAGAACCCTGTGTTGATTAAGATTGTGGTACATAACAAACATTTCCCATAAATAATCCAAAAGAAAGGAAAAACAAAGAAACTTTTATCTCACGAAAAGAGGTCGCTGATATAATAACTACATGACGCAGAGCATGACGCAGGTATTACCAGGTCGTAGCGGGTCCTTTGTACATCCAGCACTGCAATCTTTCCTAATCAGCGATATGTATTGCGGGGAGTTAAAGGGTTCGTTTCTCAATGACACTTTTGTAATGAGATGTAAACTGGAATCCAGACCTTTGCCAGGGCCCTGGCAGACCAGCTCTTTGGCACCAGGTCCAACATGCCCCGAGGAAAGTTTGCCACAGACCCCCTGGAAGGCCTTGTGCAACAATGCTGTTAATTGGATTCAGACAGGCAACATCATAGAAACCACAACAGTACCCGGGAATTCCAGCTTACAGCCCTGGGATAGACTGGTAACCAGGCTAAGTGAGAGGTTTTTACTACGTCCAGTGATCATCCTCATCTTGTTCAACCCTTGATTGCACTCGCCCAATCCAATACGCCGGTATCTATTGGAGCTGGCGTCATCAGAACGATCATTGACGCTATTTATAGTATCATTGTTTGTATCACCGACTATTAGTCATTGGTAATTTTACCACTTGTGCATTTGTAATGTAGCTGATAAGATGACTGAATAAATCGTGGATGGGGGTTGCCATTTCTACAGATATAGATCAGGGAATTTTAAAATGCCATAGTGCCGGGTTGACACTGAATGGCTTGAGAGATGGAATGCAAAAAGACGACATGCTTCATACATATTACCTAGCAACTGCGCCAACCTCAGCTGACATGTTACTGAGTGCAGATTTTGTAGGTCGCAGATTTACAATGAAATTACAAGACCTAGCTGATAGTGTTTTTTAAGTAGTATTAAAGGACAAACATCCATTGCTAGTCACCAATATTCAGATTTACAAAGAGTGGGTATGCTGCTGTCGGAATGTCCTTAGTAGATCAAACATCCGCCATGGAAACCATGGGAACGGTCGACACGTATTTTCCTGAATACGTGCTTGTCCCTGCCTTAAGCTTGCCTAGAGGTGGACAGAAAAACTCACCATGAAGCAGCCAGCTCACCGTCTAACAAGACAAAGTAGAGTCTTCATCACCTACCGTCTCACCATGGTCTCCGCAATCTCCACCAACTTCAAGAGTGCCACGTTCTGGTAAATCGCAAGCGTGAAGGGCCTGAAGGCTTTGGACATAGACCCTACGTTAACACACAGTAAGGCGCCAATACCTATGCTGGTCATCAAAATACAGTCCAGTGATAAGGATGGCTGACTCGCTACTGTGTAATGACGTTTGAATGAGTGATGGGCACGCAGGCGGAAACCCTCCAGTGGCACCGATTGGGAGGACACGGACACAGTCACGTGTCTCGGAATATATTATAAAGTTACAGAATGGAAAATCATCTACTGTTACTAGTTAAGTTTGAGCTAAGATAAGCAATCAGTAAAATTAGAATTAGCGCCCACCCTCTTGAAATTGAGAAAGGGCGGTACAAAAAGTTACCTGTGGGGGAAAGATTTATAAGAACTGTATGCCAAAAGCGGTGGAAGACGAAATGCATTTTATCTCAAACTACCCCTTTAATGATCAAGAAAGAAAATAGCTATTTAAAGAAGCCACCAAAAATTACTACAATTCCCAAACGTTTACTGACGAAAAGAAAAATAGAACCCTGTTAACCTCCCAAAACCCAGTCATTGTAGAAAAAGTGGGTCACTTCGTCTTCCACTACTTCCAAAAAAGAAGTCAAACCCAAAAAAGTTTAGATTATATTCCGTAGCAGTTCTTAGAATAGTCCCTTGTTCTACTTGCCTCTATTGTTAACTTGCACTGTCTGTATACTTCTTCTATGCATTGTTTCATGTTGCAATTAGCCCTCGGGCAAGAACTTTTAAATAAAACTTTACTTATTATCTATTGTAAATTTCAAGCCACTGATTTATGAATCTCAAGGAATATATCTAATAGTTTTGCTCATGATATCACATTACACAACATTTTGGAGCACTATGTAGACCAGCCGAATGACAGTCATCACCTGATGAGTGAATGCAACTAGCAGCTTTAACGGCCATTTCACATATTAGTATGTTAACGCCAATTCTAGCAACAAACACTCAGACTTGTTCAAATAACAAGATAAAGATTACACGACTGAAGTCGTAATGAATCCATATCCATATAGTGGAATTCTTACAGATTTTATTACAACGGTGCATAACAAAATGGAAGTTGGCGTGTGTCTTGAGTCAGCATGCGCCGAATTATTCAGTACAAACGAGGCACATGTAATAACGTTACGTTTAATCTGCTGACTCATCCTTTACGTTGTTCTCTGAGTCAGAATGTAAAACTTACTCATCCACTTTCCTACAGCTCAGGCAACTGTGACTGAATTCCACATGTCCGTATCATTTCCCAATTGGTCGATCATCCAGCATATCGTATCATTAAAATTCTGTGAGTTTGTGAATTAAAAAGTCATCCCCATACGTCGTTTACAAAAGGTTCGTACGGTAACCAGCAAAAAGAATGGGTCAGGATCTAAGTCTAATCGACAGATTTCATTCAGTGTTGACGTATCATGTTTTCCAGTTTGATGATTACTTATTTGATTGATTCACCGCGGGTGTCACATATAGATGAACGCGTTGGATTATATTCTCAGTCTTACATAGGCTGTCGAGAAGGGATGGGGTTTGTTGTCCGAGTTATTTGATAGTCACATCGATACAATACAATATGATGGGTACATCACATAGTGTCATACGGAACTGGAAAATCTTCACCGAAATCTTTGACAATGTTTATGAATACCATTTTCTGTACTAATCTCCAAGCAGATGTAAAATCAGTGTTCTACGTGTGTTTTACGGCATTTAGTATAGAGCTCCTTTTTTACTCTGTCCTCCCGCACTGATTAAAAAGACTAACTAACTGTCGAAACACACTGGAATACAGAGCAGGACCCTACGTCTCCTTGGAGAATATTCAGTCCCCGAGGCTTGCAATTGTTACTGATTGACGCAGACAGTTTTCGGCAATCTATCAGTTTGGGTGAATGCATTCACGCCACCTTAACTGCCCGCACCCGCAGGTTAGGTTTCTATTACTTTACGGTGGTCTTAACACTACAATTCATCGCTTGTAGACTGCGTACCTGCTGATAAGAGGATGTAACTGACATTTTGGCAAAGAGCTTTGCGTCATAGCGAGTAATCCTTGTCGATGGCGAGAAGAGATACACACACTTAGTGACGCAGCTATGCTTACAGAACGCACTATCAGTGTACTCCCATCTGTACACACCTTAAGCTTTTCTCATAAAACACCACGGCTTACTGGTAACCCACGGTGAATGTGCCGACTGACATGAATTTCAAAGCATATGTCTGTTGCCGTCAGATAACCTATACTACGTACCTTTACTCAATTCGCAAAAAGCAATAACAAGTGACGTACATACAAGAATACTGTCAGGTTTCAACATATATCTACGCTGTATTAAGTGCAACTAATTTTGTCGGTGACGTTATTGACACGTCTGATTGACAGAACGTCCTATAGGATGACCTTGAATCCTTTTAGTGACCTAAACCATCCATATACTGTATGTAACTCAAAAGCTTTTAACACTGGATAAAACTTGAATCACTGTTGGCGAATTTTGTATTGCTGGAATTCCAATGGAGTTGCATTCCGTTGTGATATGATGACGTGGGACGAAACAGAAAGGATCGCCTGTGAGGGTTTTGTTCTCAGTTTGTTTGATTAGATTAACTTTCTTGGACACTATTAGAAGGCAGCACATGTTATCAAGAAGAGTATGGGTGACCCGGTATGCTTGGCTGAAAACGCGATCCCGTATACATGGCAGTGCTTAAGCTATCGAAAAAGCGTCATACTTCGTCCTCAGTCTGAGGTCGTCACTCGATCATCCCGGAAGAAAAATCTCTGCTGCATCTGTTTTCTCTTATTCCCGGTCCTGTCGCGTTCCTACCTGTGTGTACTACGTATACATGACATACCGTTTTGTCCAAATGAAATTAAAGATGAACGTCACTTTATCATGGATTGATCGATTATAAACGCTCAAAGCTTTTATTCCGCTTGCTCAAGATAATCTAAAACATTCTTTTTGCTTGCTCAAAAGAATTTAAAACATTCTCTCATATAATTGAATTCAGTTAAGTTCTAGGAAGAGATAATCCTTAGTGTGTACAAGTAGGTAAACAACTGTACATAAAAGAATGCTTAGACCTTAGGTTCCGGTTCGGAATTGTTTTACCTAAGTAGTGCGTGAAGATAAGACGCAAATCCTAGGTTTTCTCGTTAGTTTTGGCTCCCGATTTTTCGGCTATCGCTATAGCAGTGCGTTATCTTTTATATTTCCTGAAAAACCCGATCTTCGTAGCGTTTTACGGTTTCCGAGTTTTGGTCGTCCGCGGGTACTTCCTGGTATTAGTGCGCGATGACGGTAACGCGGCTTTGTCGCCTGATTACCCAAATCGTGCGTTCTATGTGCGTTTTGCGTGGTTTCGCACCATCGGGGATTGCGGAAAACGTATCCTCACGATTTTTTTCATTTTTCATAATTGCACAGACAGAATGATGACCTTTATTTCCATATCAGTCATTATCCTAGGAAAACTTTTATTTTCCTTCCAGCGGCCTTGGAAGAATGCCCTAAAAATAGCAGTTTTGGGGATGAAAATTCCTTTTAGTGACGGTTTTCACTAAAAATGACGTTTCCACAGAAAATATCAAATTCATCTGTCGTTCGAAGATAAGTCACCCCTATCCATCAGAAACATTGAATCGGCCGAAAAGGGATGTTTGGAAAAGCGCTATTGCCTTTCTGGGAACGAGTCAGGTCGGCCCCGAATTTTTAAAAAAAACTCCGAACCGAGACCCTTAGAACTAGTGAACAATACGTTAAACCCAACATGTTGATTTATTCATGTACTTTGCTTTGGTTAAATATGTCCTCTTGGATGTGACGTAAAGCAAAAGTCATTAGAGATGAACCACATCTCGCGTATGCTATCTAAGAGCCAATCACACTTACCTATAAGAGCTGGGGTCCCTCCTAGCATAAGTGGATCAAGCATATCAGTTTGATAACTTTGACCTTATGCAGCGAGTACTTACATGCTGAGACTGCATGTAGTATGGATACATGATATATTATTAAATCAGTATATTTCTGGCATACCGTGAATTGTAAAGAAAGGTACAACAAAACAAGTTAACTTTTAGCACCCTAACAACTTATTGGTGTACCAGTATCAATCTGGTACATGGAGGGTGCTAACATTAACTGGCTATTTGGTCACATGGCAAGTGCAGTCATGTTGTACACCTACTTGAAATGAAAAGAGACTTGTAATGGAATTTTCAGAAATATGTTTGATTAAGTAAATCATTCAGAAATTGCCTCAGATTTCAGATGATAAGAATGTGCAAATCTGATTCTTACTGAAAAAAAGAAACATTACCCTTTTTTTTTACTTAATATGCCATCAATGAAAATCTACAGTCTTACAATCAACTTGCAGCAGACATCAGACATACAAAACTCTGTTGTTCGAACAGACATTAATTGTTCTTATGCAAAAATGTCATTCTCTCCTGAGAAGAGATCAATTTCTTTCGTCCCAGGGCTTGGCTTGCCAGAGAGACCATACTTCCTGGCTGCATGTCTCACGTGTCTTCCACACACAGACTGGTCTCCTGATGTGCCCTGAGAACTGCAGGGACTCAGGGCTCCATCTGTGGCAGTCCTGGCATCAATCCGGTTGTCTGATGGAGTGCAGGGGACTTCTTGGTCTGCAAAAGATATACTGTAAATCATGAAATATTCATGGTGGTTTTAAAGTTTGCTGTGAAGTCATCACCATGTGGACAAGCGCTCTATCTTAGTACTGTGCTACTTTCAACAACAAATACCTTCTTTCTCAAAAATTAAATCCCTGCAAAATTTAAAACGATTTACAGTATTAGGAGTATGCCTTAGTTTACATAGAGAAAGAGGAATAGAATGGCTACTTTATCATAAAATATATTGTTATGTGAATGTAATGTTATGCAAATGTTAATAAAGGTTAAAATAAAAAAAATAAAAAATAAAATAAAATAAAATATGCTTCTACTTTAAGTCATCACACGAAAATTCTACCTGCCCATAGCAGGACTTCGTTGGCTAGTCTAATTCTAAAGGAATTGTGCAATGTCTTCACCTTGAGGTGTTGGAGAGGCAATCGTCTGGACTTTGTTGAATTGCCGATTTTCTACTGGGGTAGATTTTGGTGTTGCAAACTTTGGTGTGCATGGAACAGACCTCATTCCTAACGGCGGTGATGGAAAAAAAAGATCAATGGCATGAACTGTCCAAATTACATGTAACGCCATGGCTATTGACAGGAACATCTTGTCAATAGTGAAAAAAAAGAATTATAGATTCATCACGTTGGTACTGGTAGCATTACAGCACAAAAATGTAATGGACCATCGAAATAGATAACAAACACGGCACCAACAGAATGTGAACTGCTGTTTGGAATGTCACAGACCTAATTATAATTACATTCTACAACTAAATGTACGCACGTGGAATTGCGAAAGGACTGTCCACTGCATCTGCAACCTTCCGACGCAGGTGGTCCACATCAGGCACATGCCTGGACGGGGGCACAGCCTTCGTCACCAAAAATGGCGAACATGGCACGTAGTGGAAGGGTGAACTGGCGCAGTCCTCGCTTGCCATCATCCAATTTCCGAAGATTCAGGTCCTCCAAGTTTTAAAGTATCAGTAAATAAGAAGCCCAATATCTTAGAGACCGCTCTTCAGCTGAAATACATCTTATCACGTTACGTGTGCATCCAAACTATTTTAGCCAATCACTGAACATTTAACATTCTTTTTAGCCAATGAAAAAGAAGATAACAATTTTCTTAGTTCTTACAAGCTAGACTATTCTTTATCTAAAAGTGAGTTTTACGAACTAGGCTTTTTCCTGGCATCTTGTTATGCATTATTATGTAATTATATATTTGTTGATATGGGCCAGGCGCCTGATTCAAACAAATAAATGGAAATAAAAACAAATATCAAATTTGCCTGATCGAGCACAGGTGCACATCCGGGTCCCGTCTGTTGCATTCTGGGAAGGTTTATTTCCCGGGCCTCGTTCGAAACTTTTATTTTTGGAGGACGGACAAACTTGGTGGACAATTTTGGACATTTTCAGGTACATTTGACAGAAATTTTGATAACATTTACGATATTGTTAATTGGCAAAGGGTAAGAATTGTATATGGAGGCAAACTACGGTGCGGATGGCCTCGACGTGGATTGTTTTGGTCGCCATTTTCCCGCCATCATCACTCTTCACTCAGTTGCCCATTTCCCCCATTCTTTGTGAACACAAAATCTACTCGTTGTTTTGGGTGACATTTTTGTGACCAACCGTAAATGAGCTAGTATTGAGATCAAATTTTCATTGATATCAGAATGAGTCACTATTCAACTTTAGATCTCACCTCCTTGGATCTCTGTAATGTAAAACAGAAAAATTTAACTGCTGCAGCTGTTGTTATTGCTGTTATTGCTGTTGTTGTTGTTGTTGTATAGGGCTTTTCAAAACATCAAATTCATGCTTTTCTCGCCGTACCAGGTCTCTTCCTGGAGTAAGTAAGAGGGCAAGTTCTCTATGATGTACTTACAATTTTCTTTGCGTGTGGGCAAAGCTATGTGTTAAATCAAGACATTATTGGTACATGGTGTCTTTGCTTGAACTTTGCAAATGTAGTCTCAGACTGTCAGACATAGGTCTAATCTATCAACCCTTTTGATACATGTTTTTCACAGTCAGAAGTCAAGTGTGATTTCAAGATGAGCTCTAAATGGTAAGTACCACTTCCAAAATTGCCTGATATCTTTTAATAATCATAGATTATGTTTTGTTTTGTTTTGTTGGAAAATTTGCAAGGTTTTAAATGATCTCACCAACCCTCCTCGGTAGAAGACCAGTTTGGTAATGTTTAGCAGAGTTTAACAAATATTGCAATCAAAATCTGACTGCATACATATGTTTTTTCTTAATTTCATAACCTGATGTTTTGCTTTTCTTTTTAGGGCATCATGGATAAAACCCACAACGTCAAAACAAAGCCCTGGTAATACTGTCAAAACCTACTCAAGAAAAGCCCCAGTAACAAGGATTGAAGACGACGAGAGTGCTGTGTTTCCACAACCATGCAGGAGCAATCCTTTCAGTGATGAGGGTATGTGTTTCCTGACTATACTCTCATGCCAAACCCACCACTTGTATATATCAAGCCTGCCCTTGGGCATATTCATCAAGGGGAACTGTGATTGGCTGGTAACTTTCTTCCAATAACAGAAGGGGAAGTATCTGATTGGTTAACAGCTAGCCAGCACTAATGCAATTAACAAAATACAAGCAGTGTGCCTGGCAATGTGAGGACGTGTCCTGCCATGAAGTCTTTATTTCTAAAACAGATATGAGAATTTGTGCCATAATACAGTAAATTTTCTCTCAAGCAAATAGATTAGAACAGAGAGTCATTATTGATAGTAGAAGTTGAGATATGTTTGCTTCTGTGTACCTGTTTTTCTTAATTGGCCTATGTTGTTTTCATATTTCTTTGGACAGAGGATCAGCTGAAACAACCAGACAAGAAGGAACGACTTGTAGCAGAGCTACAATCTCACAACTGTCACAGCAAATGTTCTGTGGAAACCTTACAAACACCGTCAAAGAACAGGCTCTGTGGAGAAGAAGAAGGCCCTAGACGAAATGAAAGATTCACCTCCGAGGAATCTGACACAAAATCTATATGTGGACCACTTCCTCTCATCAAAGGAAAGTAAGCTATCATTTTAATACAAATCCTGTTTTAGATTTTAAAAAAGTTTTCAATTGCAGGGTTCATGTTGCCTCTAGAATGATAATTGATGTGCTTCGACAATAACATCATTAATATCTGGTCAAGAAGTGTGAAATGTAGTCATAACAGAACATATGGCTCTTAATGTTGATCAGGAATTTTAACTGAATTGTAAATCTGACTTGTTGTTTTGAAGGAAGATCACACATGCCTCCTGGAAACTGGCTGGTGTTCTTGGAAAGAAGAAGTGGCCATCATTTTTCCGCAAGACAAGGACGGGAACTCCTGTTGCAGCTGGTATGTTCTTTGATATCTGTAAATTCTCTCCGACACTAGTGTAATATCACATGTTCTGATAGTTGTCAAAATATTTAAGCACTGTCTAAAACAACAGAGCAAAGAATCTACTTTTTTTCTGAAATACCTTTGAAGCTGTTTTATGTTGATCAAAACTCTTTCATCAATCCTTCATAAACCGTTACAGTTTAGAATTTTCACTCTTGTTATGCCCTTTAGGGAAACATCAGCAGTGGATAAAGAAGCCGAGACGTAAAGAAAGAAATCAAGAGGTACATTGTGTACTGTTAATGTTTGTCACCTTACAGACAACGATCACAGGGTGGTTGGGATAATGTATTACTATTACTGTACCAATGTATAGTGTTTGATCTGTATCCTTGTCAAATTTATTGCAGCCCAAATTAGAAAGGGTACCCCCTGCCCATACAGCTTCAGGAAAGACTATGAGACATTTACCTTACCTTTCCAGAAGTTTCCTTTTTCTTTTACCTGTAGGACCCAGAGGATATGTCATTAGGAGATGACAGTGTTTTTGAGAAGGATGAAGAACACTCGATTGACACTGACAGCTCTGAGGACTCTGAAACATCAGCTGGTATGTCTTTCAACCAGTATAGCATAAAAGTGTAAGAAATGGGGAGGGTTTGTAGTATAAGTCATACTCTTATGCTTGCTTTCTTGAATCAAAGCTCTGTTTATATAATTCCAGCACAGAACCATATATGTGTTATATGGGCTATCATCTACCTTATAATTATTTTAATTAATGGTAAAATTTGTTTCCGTTCCCTCTTTTTTCTGGACTATCTTCTCAATATCAAAATATATAGCCTATAAAGCAAGTATGTTTCTTATCATTGCTGCTTTATTTGTTGAACATTGATTATTTCTTCACATCAACTTGATCACTTTGAATGATTGCTAGCTGATACCCACTGCAAACATCTAAACTGTGCACAAAGTTTACAGTTGCAATATACTGTAAATGCAGAAATGTTTGCGGTGGTTTTGTGTTTGCGGTTTTCGCGGCGACCGTTTCACCGCGAACTTAAAACCACATTTTTGTCCAATACTGTAGCACTGCATGACTATAGCGCTGCAGCAAACTGAAAACCACCGCGAACATCCCATTTTCACCTTACCGCGAAATAAAAACCATGTGAACTTAAATGCATTTACAGTACTGTCCATGACTGATTTTCCTCTGGTCTCTACAGAAGAAAGTGATAACAGCGAGAGTGAAAGTGATAGTGACAGCCAGTCTGATACAGAGGTGCTGAGAGATACTGATGCAATCACAGGTATATCACTTGGCATTAAAATGATAAGTAATATCAAAAAGAAATATGTTGTCTACCTTTCATACAAATAAAGATATAGCCTTCATTCAAGAGAAATCTCTTATGCTACTAAGTGTATATAGTCTCATAGACATTGATGACGATGCAAAAATCATAAAATAGACCTTGATACATTTGTTCTGTGATGTTTTTCTGTAAAGAAAATATCACTTCTGTAGTTGTTTAACCTTCCCCTGCTGCCTAACTCTGTAACTAATAGAGATTTCGGTGCCAAACGGCTACTTCAGTGTGCTAAAGGTTAATTGTGTTCATGTAGATGAGCTACGGCAGTTCAAGATAAAGAGTCAGTTGTCTCCAGACTGGTCAGGGCAGCAGAAGCTGGCAGATGTACCTGAAAGTGCACCTACAGCTGTTCAAGGTAGTGTAGAGGCATTTTTTACCGTCACCAAAAAGGTTAATGTTTTCAATTCCCAATGTAGTGCAGGGGACAGCAAAGCTGATATGTGTGTAGGTATCAGAGAAACAAAGGACAAGTTTGATTAAGGGCCCCATAGTGATTTTCGATGGTACTGCAGTAGAACATGTGTTTTTTTTAATATCCTGGACATGCAATGATCATGATTTTTTGGGAGCAGATAGCTCTTGGGCTTCAAAAGAAATTATATAAGCTTCGGGTGACACAAGCTGATAAACATAGCAGTGTGTTTCGGAAACTGCAGGAGTATTTTTGTTGGAGACTTTGGTTTTGTCTTTCCTTATCTGCTTTAGGAGTATGTTCCTGTCCTTATTGTGTACATAGCTGACAAAAAACATGTTTAACTTTTCAGGTCAAAAGCTAACGTTGTACCACAGGTTCCTTCCAAAGGAGGTATACGTCAGCAAGAAGTTTCACCTAGTGGAGGCCCAACGGTCAGGTATCTAGCATAGTTCAAATTTACTTATTCCTACAGCTATTGTGTTGTGCAGACGCATCCATGGGCTCCTGAACAATCTATAGTATATTTTTGGGACACATGAATGCAATGATTGATGTGTAAAGTTTGACATTGTATATGCCCCAGTTAACAGTGTTTCAGCACCAAGGACATATCTAGTTCAGCTGATATTACCTTTCTATAAATGTACATTTGTAACTGCTCTGAAAATACACATTCATAGCAGAGGCAAGGTAGAAATGATTCCAAAGGCATGGTTGCATCATGAAATAACATTTCAGCACCAAGGATAGCTCAAATAACTTGTGGACTCCTTAGCCGTACCCTCGTGCTGAGATTCTTGGTTTTCTTATTCAACAAGTGACATGCACTGAAACTGGTGTTGAATGTTAATCACTTTATTTATACTGGTGTTGCTTCAATGTTTTTTCTCTCATATTCACAGACTCTGGAAAGTCATTACACCATCTTTTCAATCAAAAAAGGTGGGACGGTTTGACTTTTACGCTTACCTTGAATTTATCTTAGGAATATTTGGCTTAAATGAATAGAATTTGAAGAGTTAAACCAGAGTATCTGTCATGCCATTTACGGATTAGGTATAAAGTTGGCTATTTGTTGTTGTGTTTACAGGAAAATCAGACAGGAATCAGCAGCAGAAACAAGTAGGCCATTCACCTCATACGGTATGTAAATGCTTACTCATCTCATAGAACATACCGTGTTCTACTTCAGAATAACTGCCATCTGTATAAAGAGGCTTCTTTCACTGCTTTTCGGATCTGTTAGAAGAACATATTTTGTACATTCCTTCACTGCTTAAGGAAATGTTTAGTCGTGCTGATTTTAACTGCTGCATTTCATTTGAAGAAGATGACAGTCTTGAAGAGGGGGAGACTTCCTCCCAATCCTCCTTTGACTCAGATAGCTCAAGTCTGAGGTCCATTCTCAAGACTGGCTCCAAGACATCAAAGAAGGCAGACCGCTCTTCTAAGGTGTTTTGAAACTTTTCGACCATAGCACTTTTTTGTCTTGCTTCTTATTCTTCCCAAATATACTTTTATTGCAAAATAATATGATGGAGAAACAGACTAGACTAACATTTTTCTATCTCATATTTTCGCTAGTTTCAGCCGACAGATTCTTTATACATTTTGTATGTACATCCATTCATATGTTTCTCTGTAATTTGAGTAGGTCCAAATCTTTTTGTGTTTAAAGTTACAGTTTAGAATTTTGTTCCATGCTGTTTGTGAAAGCCATGTGAGTTAGATGGCACTGTGCTTTAAGATGCTACGATGTATTTGTCACCAGGCTATCTCTGTGAACATGTTCAATATTCTTCCTCCATGAAAATCTATGTTACCAGGATCAACACGATGATGGAGAAAGGAAGCAGGTATCGTTCTCCCCAGAAGTGCGGGTTTCTCAGATCGATAAGAACACCACTCAGTCCCGCCAGCGCTCTCCACTCGTCATCAAGTCATGCACAGCCCCCGTCAATGTCAGACCATCTCTGATTTGTCAAAAGGTATAGAAGCTTTTGATTAGCCTAGCATCCAGTCTATTCTAGCTCGATTAAATCTTTTCATCACTTCCCTTCAGAACAGTTTGATTCTTCCTGAAAGAGGAACAATTAGATATTGTATGCATTAGAATATTTGACCTAAATCTATGCGAGAGTGATCTAAGTCACATCGTCCTCATAACAGCATAGTAACAGGGTTCGAACAGGCCTTTGGAAGTTTGACTCCTGTTACACCGCGCTTCTGAAAAGATTCTGATTCACAAAACTATGCAAGAACTAAGGACCAAAACTCTCTCTCTCTCTCTCCAATTTTACGTCTTTTGTTCCCTATCATATGGGGGTTGGACGTGCATGCACATGGATGGGGAAGCCCCAGAACTCCTCATCAAGTGCAAGTCTTTTTTGTAGCAAGAGTTTTTACGGCTGGATGCCCTTCCTAACGCCAACCCAAGCCCTACTGTTGGGCTTAGGACATGGGAAATATGTGTTAAGTGCCTTTCCCAAGGGCACAACGTCTGGGTGCATGTCCGGACATGTCTGGGTACTCCACTGGGGATTGAACCTGGGTCTTATTGGTTCATAGCCGGATGCTCTGCCACTATGCCACCCAGACGCCACCTGTTCCAATAAACCAGCTACTAGTATTTGATATTTCACTCCCAAGCAAATAAAGAAAATTAAGGGCACATAAACTCCTTTTACTTTTTTTAATGACTCAATTCATGCATGAATAACATTTTATATGAATGATATTTTATATGCATCAATGCTCTAGATGATGCTACAGAAAGCCAAAAGGAAAGCTGGAGTAGGTATGACCACAGAAACAACGTCCTCCAAACAGCCTGAAGGCAAAGAAGCTGGAGAGGAAGGAAGGCGGAGTCAAACTGAGGGCAGGGCAACACAATCCTTCAACAGCAGTCTCCTAGGTACTGCCCATTGCTTCTCTCACTTCTTATCACTTCTTATCTTATAACCACTTTTTCAAAGTCTTGCATTCCGTGCTGTAGTTACTTACCAAAGCTGGATGCAGTAAATGGACTAAATCTGCTAAAACTGTTTTAACTGTGAAAACGGATAAGAATAAACACATTTTAGAGAAATGTTGTGTCAACTGGAATTAACCAACAGCAAGAGCTTTTATTGTCTGTTTCTTTTGGCTAAGAAAAAAAGTTAAGTTTTAGGGCAATGTGTCTTTTGAGCGTAAATGTAAAGTAGAGCTACTTTTGTAGCTATGATAGTTCTGGGCAAACTGTACACAGATTGTGCTGCTTTATGTTTATGTTTAGTTAGTGAAAATCCCAGTTTGAGACTTGACACTGGAAGCAGCAGCAGCAGTGATGATGAGGAGGCAGACTGGGACATAATGAGAGAGGCTGCTAACCCACAAGGTGAGGCATGGATAGGATACTTCAACATCTGTTTACCAACACTTTGGATGGCTAAAAATGGAGTTGTGTTTATTTTGTGTAAAGTTTGACTGACCATCATGTCCACATCTCACGTTATAAATTATGAATCATTCTGTGTGTATGCCTCTTGTGCCTGTACAGCTGATAGCCAACCTGTGGCAACAGGTGTACCAGTTATAAAGAGGCATGCAGGTGAGACAATTCACCATTATTATTTGACTTTGTTGTACATTTTGCAATACTGTCAATAGATGTTTCCATACCATGAATAAAATTCATGATGCACCTTAAGTCCCAGTTAAATTAAGGGCTCCAAGTTATTTTCTTGATCTGTTAGCTATGGCACACAAATTCAGACTTGTCCAACAGAGATCTGTCCTTGGCCTCCACAGATTACCTACAGTTGAACTCAACCTTGGTAGACAACGCCCTGGCCTGCAGTATCCTGAAGCTGGACCCTCCTGGAGTGTCACCCATACCAGGTAGGGGGAGCCTTTGAGTATAAGAACTGCACCAAGGTGAGAGAAAAATTCCAGTACCCTAAATCATTGTTCTTATCTGCAACAAACTTTCAACCATTTTTCTCCATAGTTGTTTTAATGGACTCAAGTTTCTCATGACAGAAGTTATTTCATCTTTCCTTTACACATGTACAAGGCCTTGGCTTGGCTTGTAACAAAGCTATTGGATCATTTCCCTTCAATCAAATGGTTTTTATTATCAACAAAACACTCGCAGCCAGAGGCTGAATTGCAGTTTGTTTTACACAGTACACAATTAAAACAAGTCTCAATTACACGTTAAAAACAATAGACTGCGTGCTTAGTCACATGTATCCACATACGTATGTACATTTTGCGTTTGTTAAAATATTCAACATTCTCATAAAATCTTACATTAAATACATCATTACTTGCAATGACTGCAGCCTTGAGACGAGCTTACAAATTCAAAAGTCTAAGAGTTCAAAAGTCTAACAATATGCGAAATGGCAGAGTTCCTAAAGCGGTCCGTTCTCGCGGAGATAGTGTTCAGCTTGTGACAGGACCTGGTGGTTCGTCCACTGGTCTCTCCTCTCGTCGGTGGAAGCCACTCTCTGAAGATGTTGGATTTTAGTAGGCCACGGCCGAACTTCAGGATCAGTTGTTCACGTCTTTCCTGGAGTGTGGGAAGGCCTAGCTAGCAGCGTGCCTCTCGGTACCGAGTGTAGTTACTTCCCTATGTACATGTTGTAGATAAAGGAATCTACACATGTCAAATTTGGGAACAATATCCCCCCGGAAAATTCCTCTTTCAGTTCACTTCAGTTTTCTTCAGGTGTGGTTGACTGGTTTTGCATTGTCATTTGGTTAAGTAGAAATCCCCCGGTTTTAAATCCCATGAGCCACACAATTGTGTGGACACTACAATAGGGGGCTTGTCCACTGGTAGTGTTACTACTATACTTGTACTATATGTGCTGAGTACCGTTATTAGAGTCCCTATACTGTTAGACTTTTTAAAAGCTTTGTCCCATATATTTCCACCTCTTTCCTGTCTTTGTTAGATGGTGCTCGCACCACCAAGGCTCTACTTGATGAGGTCACACCCCTGTCTATCCACACCCAGCCCAGGACACAGACAGAAGGGATCTCTCAGAAGTACTCTGTTGGTGAGAAAAGGTGAGGTCATATTAGCACTTCATGCACATTTCATCACCATATGTTTCCTCTACTATTTCTCAGTCTATCTCACAGACTGTGACTCTGGCATGAGGAAGAGTTATTACACTGCAGGTTTGCATTGGGACTACTAAGGCTTCTAATAGTATGTAGCCATATATGTTTGGTCAATATTTTGAAAATTGTAATTCATTTTAGCCCTACAGCATTGGCTATGGCTAAACAGTCCTATTCGAGAATGACAGTCTATGCCACATCTGAAAGCAGAGCTAATTCTGTTTTGTTAAGTTCTTGTAATGGATGAATGTATTGATACAGATAAGAGAAGCTATCTATATACACCTCATGGTCCGCTGAAAAAAATGCTACTCTTGTAAAATGCTCCGTTCAAAACTACTTACAGGATGTGTCTGTCCATGGTGCTGAATGAATCATCAAATTGTTTCTGAATGAAAAAAATTAAGTTGGCTCTTTAACCAGGGCATTGATGGTATTCACATTTGTGTGGACTTATTCCTGCTAAAAAGAAGAAAAACTCCATTCGCACTTTAAAAATCTTTATGGTAAAGAATCCACCTCCAACGTTTCAATATCATCAGACAGTTTTGAAACTCAAATAAAAAGCAAATTATTGAAGTTAGAGAACGACCTAAAAGACAACCCCCTAGACAGTCCGATTCTGAGTAACGAGATCAGTAAAGCAATTTCAGACCTTAAAAATGGAAAGGCCTCAGGTAATGATCTAATCCTCAATGAAATGTTAAAAAGCTCCCCGCACACTCTTATAGAACCCCTGACCAAACTATTTAACCTTTTTCTTTCCTCTGGTTATTTTCCCCAGAATTGGTGTACTAGCCACATTGTGGCCCTACACAAGGGCGGGGCAAAAGATGACCCTAGTAACTACAGAGGAATTTCGGTCACCAGCTGCCCGGCCAAACTATTCACATCAGTTTTAAATACACGTTTAACCACTTTTTTAGATGAGAATAAACTCATCTCCCCCAACCAGGCCGGCTTTAGAAAACACTTCGGCACAAATGACAATGTCTTTGTCTTAGACTCGCTAATTACCAAATATTTCCATAACAACAAACGCCTTTATTCATGTTTTATAGATTTTAGAAAAGCATTTGACACAGTTTGGAGGGAAGGGCTCCGTTTCAAATTGCTAAATTCAGGAATAGGAGGGAATTTCTATAAGTTAATCAAATGTTTATATAGTAAACCTGAAACTTGTGTAAAAACAAAATCTGGTCTAACACCACCATTTGTGACCGACAAGGGTGTCCGTCAGGGTTGCAACATGAGCCCCACCCTTTTTGATTTATTCATTAATGATTTAGTTAAAGAGTTAGATAACTTAGAGTGTATGCCACCAACTTTATATAATCTTTGTGTTTCATGTTTATTGTATGCAGATGATGTTGTTATATTTTCAGAATCAGACAAAGGTCTGCAATCTGCAATTAACAGACGAAGTGACTTTTGTAGCAAATGGAAGCTCCAAGTAAATATGAAGAAAACAAAAGTAATCATATTTAACAAGGCAGGTCGTTCTTTTCCAAAGCAAAAGTTCTACTTTGAAAATAACACAATAGACAATGTCCCCTCCTATTGCTATTTAGGCCTAACCCTCACATCATCAGGTAGCTTCACCCTAGCCAAAAAGCAGCTGTCACTTAAGGCACGTAAAACCATTTTTAGCTTTAAATCTATCATTTGTTCATCAGTCTTACCACGCGGCCTTCTAAAGATATTTGATACCTGCATAAAACCGATCCTTCTGTACGGATGCCAAATCTGGGGGACAGAACAACTACATGATGCGTCGCCTATTGAAAACGTACGCAACCAATTTTGCAAAAATGTTCTTGGTTTTTTTTAGAAATAGTAGCAATGTAGCATGTAGAGCAGATTTAGGTAGATTCCCATTAGATATAGATATATGTATATATATAGTTAAATTCTTGTTACGTCTGGTTCAAATCGATAGATCTACACACACCCTCCAAGCGGACGCACTCCATTTACAGCAAAGTCTTCCGACGAATACCCGTAGACGAACATTGTCACAACGTGTTAAAGACATATTAGATTACAATGGATATTCCTATTTGTGGCACTCCGGTAATACACATTGTAAACCTGAACATGTCGGAAAAGCGCTGAGAAGGAGACTAACAGATATATAATTATATACAATCATTTTTTCATACCTTGGTAAACGACAGATTCTATGCAAAATGTAAAACCATGTACAATTTAGAGAGTTATCTTGATCTTGCAGATTTTGATCTGCGCTCAGCCATTAGCAAAATTAGAGTTAGTGCTCATCCTCTTGAAATAGAGAGAGGCCGGTATAGAAAATTACCTATATACGAAAGACTTTGTAAGTATTGCAATACAAATGCCGTGGAAGACGAAATACACTTTATTTCAAACTGTTCATTTCATGATAATGCACGAAATGAGTTGTCTATTCAGACCACTAAAATCTATCCGAATTTCCCTAAGCTTACAGACAAAGAAAAGACTATTCTTCTTTTAACTACCAAAAACCCACAAATTATAGAAAAGGTGGGACATTACGTCTTCCATTGCTTACAAAAGAGAAGTCAAACCCTTCACTTAAGTTATAGACAATTACATTTGTATAATTTAGATAAGCAGCTTTTATACCTATTTTGTACACTGTTCTTTTATGTATGTTATTTGCATTTAGCCTTCGGGCATGAATTTGCAATAAACTTATTTTGCTAATCTTGATGTGTTTCAAATCCAGAAGATTCTTGAAGCCAACTAAAACTGGAGAAAAAGAGACCTCTCAAGAGCAGATTGGAGGTGAGTCACTTCACGTAATTGCTGTGTCAGTCACCATGTTGATGTCCCTATTAGCATTTCAGTGAATCATAGCTCAAGCATTTCATATATTGAAAGTTCCCCTGATATCAAATATCCACCATTACACGTCTACAGGTCAAAGAAGAGAAGACCAGTAGAATAGCCTATAAAGCACAAAAAATGCTGAGCACATTTGAAGTACAACCTATCTAAATACAAATAAGAACACCAACATGCCTGCCTCATTGATAAGGAATGTGTGGCTTTGTTCATTGTACTAGGTGTAATGTTATGAGTGCATATTTTTGTACGATCTCTCTTTTGTCCCATCACATCTTCAACTTCCCTTCCAGATGAGATTCAGGATGTCAGGAAGAGAAAGTCCGAGACCAATCAAACTTCACAGTCAGGGCTAAGGACTCCTCTCAATGGTTCATCACAGGTAAGGGCTATTAACCTAACGTTATGGGATTTTTGCCTTGTCTCTTTTTTTGTCAGGTTATGTAGCAAATCAACTTAGTAATGCAGAGACGACTTAGTATCAAACAACAGGAATTCTAAAAGGAATTTCCTCTGTATTGTACAGGGCAGTGGCAGCAAAAGAGTCCGCTTTTCTGCAGATCTCAGTGCCTCCACAAATAACGCACCAAAGACAAATGCCTCCCTGGTTGTCGAGTCCATCAGATCAAGCAGTGAGAAGCAACAGTCCATGTCCAACTCTAGAAAGAAGGTGAGTTAACTGTAAATTCATTTAAGTTCCTGGCGCATCCCTGTCTTGTATCAGCCAACGAAAGGGTATGTCACCCCGTAAGGGGCGGTATAACCCCTATGGTTCGTAAGCATGTCGACTGGTGATCACAAGGACTGAATTTTTTGGGAAAGGGCTGGTATTTTCAGTGTTTTATGTTGTTAGAACAATAGTAGTAACGTGTTGCACGTTTTGATGTGTTAGATAGTAGTCAAGTTGCCCAAGGCGTCTGCAGCAGTTATTTGTCGATGTTTTGTTTTACATCAAGACTTCATGTATTCTTTCTGTGCAGGCCCCAGCTACCCCTCACTATTCTACAGGGAGAGTTAGACAACGGGTCAGCACAGCAAAGAGTAGCCGTCGTGGCAGAAATGTGACTCTACAGGCTAGTGTGAGTTTCTACACATTTTATCTCTCAAGTGCTGGTACAGTAGATGTATTTGTGCTGCAATAGAGTGGGACCATATTTATTCACCAGGTGGTGCTTTTGTGTTGTACGTTGATCTTCATTATTTTCATTTTCCTTTCTCTCAAACAAGATTTCAGCTTAATAAAGGCATGTCAGTCATACAGTCAATGAGGATTAGCTTTTCATTTTTGGTTTCAGTAGAAATACATTTTACATTATTCTCAAATGATATAACATCATGTCATTCTCATATCATCTGCTCTTTTGCAGAAGGACCTGTCATCAATACATCTGCCAACTTATGATGAAAGTGACCTACTGATGAACAACTCTCTTCCTGGAGTAACTGTTAACTCTCAAGAGATAGCCCCGGATTCTCTGTCTTTTGAGCAACAGAATAGAACCAGCGGAAATGTCAAGGTGAGTGGTTCAGTAGGTCATTATTTGTGGTTAAAACAAGCCAATACTTACAATGTTGTGTTGACAATTTTTTTAAGAATGATCTTGAAGCTTGGCAACATAAAAGAATACTTGCTCTGTATGAATCATATATTGGATCTAGGAAAATAAATGTTCTGATTTCATCACTCAGATGTCCGTTTGATTTTTTTAATGTCCCTCACCAGTGGTTGACCTCTAAAAAGGCCAGGGTCGGCAGGTTTTTGATAGGGTCAGTCCTTAACCAGGAAAACTCAAACTATTGCAATCATTGGGGACAGGAAAGGTTACTTATACTTGCAGACATCCTTTATGCAAAGTACAGAGATCTTTTATTCAAACTACTTCTTTCCTTCTTTCTGTTTTCCTTAGAAAGGCAGGTACAAAGCCAGGAAGCCTGCTACCAAAGCTCGCAGTACAGGGACAACCCCCACCCCTGAAGCACAAGCTTCTGCCAAGGTATTTACCAACCCTGCTGCAAGAAAGCTCTTATTTCTTGTATATCAAGGCTTCCTATAATTCACTTTCATCATGCCATTGAATTATGCGACAATTCTGTTTGTTTTTTTCAACAGCGTCTCAGGCGTTGGTCTGTGTCAGAAGCCTTCCCTCAGTGCTTTGTTGAGCAACAGGAGATTTACAGTGACAAGACGGCCGCGGTGCTTATGGCAGTGAGAGGGGAGTCTTCTGATGAAATGGATGCAGAGGAAGGTAACACTGGTTTGATATTGCTGTAAAATTATTTAAGTATGCAGTTTGCGGTGAAGTGAGGGGGGAGGGCATGCAGAAGTGCAAATACATGTTTGCGGTGTGATGACTTTGCAGTGGAAACATGAAACCACTGCAAACATTTCATGATTTTGGGTATCTCACTTCAGTATGCTCTAAATAACAATGCAGTCATGAAACAGAAATGTATGAATTCTTGTATGTAACTACACATTAAAGCAGGAGTCACATGTTCTGTATCATTCCTTTGCAGACATCCTTGAAAACCTGATGTACACAGCCAACACAGGAAAGGTGTCAATAAGGGCACAATAAATAGAACCTCATCAACACTACAACTAAGAAGAGCTTCTGTGTGTTTGGAATTGTTACTGAACAAAGTACATTGTACAGTGATATTGTTCATACTCTTTGTAAAGAATTACTAGTATACCAAGGTTTCCTAACAGGAGCCTGTATTTGTTTCCCTTTATGCTGAGGTACTTGTATTATTGCTCACATTGTGAGAATATTCTATATGAAAGATATGTCAAATACAATACATGGAAATGTTTTACTGTTTATATTGAAAAACTATTGATAAGGATTTGGTAGCTTTAAGTAACAGAAAATATTTGCGTCCAAAGTTCCCTATGTTTGCTGTTTATTAAGTATTGAACTGATACAGTCATTAGTGCATATCTGTGGAAAATATGTCTTCAGTAAAAGGTCAGTCTTAGCTGACATTCAAAACTACTGTTAAAAGAAGTTATGATATTGCTAATACTTTGCTTTCCATTGTGATTTACATAACTGTTTGCCCCTCTGTTTAGAGTGTATCTTTTGAAAACTTGTCAATTTGTGTAAAAATGTATTTAAACAAAGTGATATAGATCTATCTAGGTAGCATTTCAATTGTTACTTTTCTTCATGATACTAAAAAAGTATAAGTATACTTTACTAATATTTGTGTCAATGATGGATCTGTAACGAATTCAAATAAATGTATTTAAAAAGTCTCCACGTTTACTAGACTGCAGATTTTATTTTATTTTATTTATAAGGTTTTGAGTCACTCTGATTATATATTCACCGTGATTTAAAGCTTTTGGCCAAAGAACTTTACCCATACAAGTCTTTTTCCAACACAGATAGATGTACTACAAATGGGACAATAACAAAACATTTAATGCAAAATTTGCTGCTAAATGTTTCCATCTGTATGACTAGCATGTCACTTGGCTGACGTAAAATGCACTATTAGGTAAATTCCAGCATAAGAATCAAAGGTTACCTTTTGTAACTGAGTCTAATAACACACATTGTAGGACTAAACCAGTATCCTACACAATGTCCATATATATCACCAAGCTTAACATGTCCATTTTACACATGATACATGATACATTACCAGTCCATAAAAATTAAAAGCTAAATTCTTGCAATTATATGCTGCTTCAATGGTTTATCTTTTCTTTGTGAAATCTAGCGATGTACTTTATATGTGATGCCCGACAAGTGGTCACTATAAACAAAATTCTTCCTGCTTGAGATATTGTTAAAAAAATCCAGTGTCTGGACTGAGGAAAAGCGGCTACGGGTATCAGGTGACCTCAATACAGAAGCATCCGCTAGACTAGGTTTGATACATGTAGTATGTTCTAAAAATAGTCCAGACCAACCAAAATTCATGGAGATCCACTACTGCTTTTTCTTTCCCTTCCCCTTGCTTGGTTTCGCCAGCAGTGCTGGATCATACTGATGTCTCTCCAGACCCTTGACAGAAAACAGTCTGCTGGCTCTCTCCTGTAGCGTACCTCCACACTTCAGTCCCAGGGCCATGAGCGCTCCCTTCAGTCGGTCCAGTCCCAGCGACTCCAACTCTCCTGCTGAACTGTACTCACTCAGATTAACCGCTTCTGGCTCCTGTGAAAGGCAGTGATACAACATCAACGATAGGTAAGAAAAAGTTTCGGTCTAATAAGTCTTGTACAAAGTGTGTAAAGGTCTCAGTTTTGTACTATGTATTGTAATAAAGATATACCATTAAAACTGTTGATAGAAACTATTTATCAGTTTACAGTAGTATCTCGTCACTACAGTTTATTGGGGAAGACCTGGAGCATCATAAACTTATTCAGTCAATCTAAAAGTCTCACAAGAACTATCACAGACCTACGAACTCACTGGAGAAGATGGACAACCTACCACTTCTATCTTTGACTCCAGCTTGTCCCCTTCTTTCCTGTTGCTTGTGTCAAGGGATTCATTCTTTGGTGGACTCAGCTCCTGAAGCAGACCTGGTCGCTGTTTTCCAGCCTCACCATCACTAGAACCACTTCTGGGCTCCAGATCTGGCTTCTTAATGTCAGTTTCACAGGCCTCTTTAGAAGAACTTGACATGTCTTTTTCATAAATGGCTTCAGATGAACTTGTACTTGAGTCCTCTGTACTACTGCTAGCTGCTGCTGCAGCACTGGCACTACTGGCAGAGGCACTGGCCTTTCCCTTAGACTGCTGAGACCTGAACTGGTCACTGGAACCCCCACCGGAGCTGCTGGAATCGTAGTAGGCTGCTGCAGCTCCTACGGGTCTGGCAGACTCTTCATCATCACTGTCGCTGTCAAGACTGTCCAGGTCATCCATTCCTTCCAGACCAACCCTGGGGGTACAAATGATTCTGTTATCATCAAAATTGATGTGATACACACAAATAATAAATAACATCTATTTTGTCTATTATGTATGCAGTCATTTCAATACCAAAATGTTTCATAGGCAGGAAAGCTTACCAAGTGCAGAGCTTCTTTGTGCCTGAGCTAGCAGGGCCTGCCTTCCTCTTCTGGGCACCTCCACTGGCTGCTGCTGCTCCACTGCCAGATGGTCCAGCCTTCTCAAGTCCTGGGGAAACATGGCTTCATGAGTCCATGCTATAATCCTGTAGCTCCTTTTACATGTTGCTTACTTGTATTGTAGATACAGATAGTAGATGGGGATTTTCTAGGAAAAAGAAGCATTGCTAGGGAGCGGAGCAACCAGGGTGGTGGTGTGTGGTTCCCTCTTCCACGGTGGTGTAGAGATTTAGAGAATTTCAAGTTAAAATGGGGCCTTTTCAGACCTGCAGTACCTTTCTGAAGAGAGTCAGACATCCCCTCCATGATCTGTCTCTTCTGTTTCTCATACTCGGGGTCGTTGAAGAAGTGCTTGTTCCTGCCCATCCGCTCCTCACGTTTGCGTCTCTTCTCCTCCTCACGTTCCCTCTCCCGCTCCGCTTTCTTACCCAGCCATTCCTGCAGTCTGCAATTCATAGAGTTCAGAGTGTTAACTTCATTTACATTTCATATTGTATACAAACACTGCCAAGACAAGGATGCAAAATAACATCCATCAACAGTGCTCCAAATACTGGGTGCATGTGCACATTTGTGCACCCAAAATTGGAGCTGTGCGCCCAAAATTGGAGCTGTGCACCTAATTTTGACTGTGAGTGCACCAGTATACCTAGACATTGCTGTAGGCTGTATGGTAAATGTACTATGGTTCACTAGTATAAATATTATACAGAATATTCAGATTTCTTGAAATTTGTTGTACTTTGTTCGAT
This sequence comes from Branchiostoma lanceolatum, assembly GCA_035149815.1. Taxonomy (NCBI): domain Eukaryota; kingdom Metazoa; phylum Chordata; class Leptocardii; order Amphioxiformes; family Branchiostomatidae; genus Branchiostoma; species Branchiostoma lanceolatum. The sequence continues at coordinate 11,670,652 of CM068869.1, read as the reverse complement.
GTATTACCTGTTTAAATTTTTGAAGTAGCTATGGAATTACAGATTCAAGTGCTCAAGAGAGGCAGTCGAGTTTGTAATTTTGTTTTGCTGACATTCTACTTCATTTCAAGTTGTGCACCCAAAATTCTTTCCGTGCACCTAAATTCTTAGGTAAGTTGCACCAAAATGAATTTCAAGTCCTGATCAACTTGCAGAGAATTACTGAGTGAAGAAACAAAGGAGTTAAGAACCAACCTTTTCTCATCGTTGACATCCCTCATCCTTCTGCCACTCAGGTCCCTGCAGGCCTCGTGATTGGTGGTTTTCTCAATCTGTGCACCAATGGCTCGCAACATAGACCCAAAACCTGCACATGATCAACAGTCAGGAAACATCTCTGTTATTGGTTTGCAATAGATATGTGTAGTTGTAAAGTAAGGTAAAGCAGTCATCCTTAATTGAGGTAAAGCATGATACTTTTTCAAGTAGATAGTGGAAGTACTAGACTAAGTGCAAGGCAACTTCACTACGTGTCATGTTTTTCAGCCAAGCACACCACATCACCCCTGCTCTTCTCGATAAGTGTGTTGGGTTCTTCAACATATAGTCAGAATCTGTCAGTTTGCTGCAATTACATAACTAAAACACCAGACAAAATACCCAAATTATAAGCAGCTTAGCCGCAGCTATTGAGACCGGGGTGTCTCCAATATCTATCTCCTAACTTTGTCTTGTGTACTTTTTACTGGAATTGTTTCAGCAATACTTAGATGCCATACCTCCTTTGCCTCCCACCAGTCGAGGCCACACCCTGTACACCCCTCCCGGCTGAATGGTATCCTCTTGCTGCACAATCCTGCCATGGTGTGTCACCACAAGATCTTCAGAAGAAACTCCCTGTCAAAGATTGTATGACATGTAGTTTAGAAAGTGTACATGTGCATGTCAAGTTTTATAATAATAAAGACCATTCTCTTTCAGGACTAGTATGTGTTTTTCATAATTTCTTATCGCGTTCCATAAAATTCATCATCGAAAATTTCGCCAAGACCACGTTTGTTACAACAACACTTTGTCTTGGTGGAGACCGTTTTCACTAAACAATATGTGTTATGTGATTTGCTTGGGGCTAAGCTAAACTCTGTAGAAGATTAGCAGTAACATTAGTAATGCTTACGCAACGCAAGGTGTAATCATAACCCGTTACAAACCCGCTTGTTGTCTTTAAACGTTCCATACCAACGTCCAACAACTCTACCACAAGTGTTCCACCTTCGCCCCCCACCCCCATCAACCCAGTTGAGAAAAATTCAGATGACTCTCGATTCTTACCTCAGCCCCGCACAGAAACTGTTTCAGAGACGTCCCTGTCGATGTAGGATTGATCGTCACACAGCTCAACCTTCCATGCAGTGATGAGACGTAAACATTCATGGTGTATGAATCTTCAGACAACTGGAAAACGCAAAATTTCACAGTGACGCAGAACGAAACGATGGCGTACCGGAAATACTACGAAATAGATTCCCATTTCCGGTTTAACGAAGAATGTTTCACTTTACTACAGGAGTGTCTTGTTTTATTAATAATACCGAAAATGTTTAAATTTTGGTAATCAAAAAGATCTATTTCATACAATCATATCTGTATGTCATATGTATCTCATATTAACAGGGTTGTTTATCTTTAATAAACGTTGAACAGTGTTTATTTTCTGTTCTATTACCTATGAATTTCTATAGTGGAGTATTCCATTCCCATTATGCTTTTCGGTTTTGTGTACTGTGACCTAGCTACCAAACCGGACACCCACTGTCACTGCAATATTTTGATTGTAACAACGTTTTCAATCGTCCACACGGCCTGTAAACTTTTCATTATCGTCCGGGCGCCTTGCCAATCATGTCTGCCGTGGTGACGACCGAGGTTCCCGGCGTCAACTCCGCCATAGAACACATGATGGACCTGAAGTGGAGAATGAAGAGCGTAAAGTTCGGTTTTGAAGAGCCTGATTTGGGACACTTGGACGTGGTGGCGGCGGCGCTGAAGGAGTTGGACGGGGAACGACTTAAGGTTCACGATGTTCTCGAAGTCGAGACCATCAAAGCCAGCATTCTCAGGCATCAACTCATGTTCCTCCCTGAACAGGTCAAGGCTGAGATCTCAGAAGCGGTAAGCAAATTCGAAAACTCTCTTGTCAGCTTGAAACTCTTTGCTAATGGTTGCTCTGATTTGTACATTGTATAACCAAGGACATTATATCCTATATAATGTCCTTGGTATATCCGTTGTCGTTAAGTTCAGTTCTAATGACTACAGTTTTCCTTGATGTATTACTAGATGTATTTGGGCACATCACGTATAAAATAATATGATGCATTAGCATAGCTTGTTTGCAACCTCCTACATATACTAGTAGTCCTTCTAAGTTAGCTATGTTGCATACAGTTGTGTTAGATATTATAGAATTTGAGACACTTTCTTCAGAAGTTCTACATTGCTATCTAAAGCACCAAGACTGAGATCCTTTTCCAACCTGTCACTTCACAGGTGCAGTCAGCCAGGGACTCCAATGCAGCAGAGATGAACAGACTAAGAACCCAGCTGGAGAACCTCACACAGTCTATAGAGCAGCTCGAGAAGAAGTCTCAACTACTGAAGAAGGAAAATGAGACCCTGCTACCCGAAAGAGACATTGTCAGGGTGGGTTGACCATCTTATTCCTGAACGTACAATAGATCCCATAGCCCTGCCTACCTTGGTCAACATGTAGAAATGCAAAACAAAAAGTGCCGAAAGACACAGATTTGACATGTGTACACCAACTATTTCGATTGATAGCTGGAATTAGTCTGTAATGACATGTTCCCATTATATACCAGGTATTGTTAAGTGTTAGAGTATTTGAAACTTGACTCTTGCAGCTTCATTATCAGATTTTTAAACAGTGCATAGGCATAGCATTGTTGCTTCAATTTTGAAGCTTAGGGACTGAGTTTTAACTCAGTTAGCTGAGGTCAGCTGTTGACATGTCCCCTTTTTACCCACAGAACCAGCATGACGAGATCATCTCACAACTAAATCAACGGATGGCGGACAAGGCTGGCAAGCAGATCACGCTGAACGAGACACGAGAGAAGCTACGGGAGACAAACCAGGAAATCCTGGACGTGGAGCAGGCCATCATTGATCTGAAGGAGGACATGATAGAAGAGAGAGCTAACGCCAGGCTTGAGAAGAAGCGTCTAAAAGACAACATTGCCGACACACAGTTGAAGATCAAAGATCAGAAAGAAACCAACGAGGGTCTGAAGAAGCAGATCAGCGACTTGATGGAGGAGCTTCTCGAGTCCGACACGAAGAACGGGGAGCAGAAAAAGACGATCAGGAGGTCGGAGAACATGGTGGAGCGGCTGGTGAGCCAGGTGAATCAGCTAGAGGAACAGCTGCAGAAGGAGAAAGAGGAGAATGTACAGCTGGACAAAGAAGGGGACAGGCTGAAAGAAGAGTTTGAAGGTATCAAAAAGGACTTAACGGGTAAGAAAGCCGAACTGCAGCAGAGGTTGCAGGAGTTAGAGGATGAGACGCAGGAGGCCCTAGAGGAGAACCAGCAGGTGGAGTCGCGCAGAGCTCACCTTAAGGCGGAGACTAAGAAGGCCGTGGAGGAGATGGAGTACAGCGCAGCCAAGCTGGAGGAACTGAGGGAGATCTCCAGGCAGGGGAAGGCGGAGCTGACGCGCCTCGCCGAGGAGAGTGCCAGACTGAGGATGGAGAACCAGGAGCTGGAGCAGGGCATCGAGCAGCTGCAGGAGAACCACAAGGCAGCTATACAGATGCTGAACAAACAGGTGGAGGAGTCTAGGGAACAGCTGACCAGGGAACGCAACGATAGGTTTGAACTCCAGTCAAAGAAGACAGACACACACAAGGACCTGGAGGAATTCAGAGCAAGCAGTTCAAGGTATTAACCTGTCTTTATATGCCTAAAAGATACAAATTGCCTGATAGATGACGACTGTATATTACCAGTTCATACGTGGCAGACCTTTCCAACTTAAAGAATTCACCTTTTGTGACTTCTGTCAATGTCTTTCTATTAGGTCCTTTTCTTTCAACCCCCTAACATGTTATTAGATATATTTGTTTTAACATCAACTACCTTTTTGTTCCCAGGTTTATGGGGGAGATGAACCGCCGTATGGAGGAGGGGAAGAACAAACACATTCAGCTGACAGAGGAGGGGAAGAGGCTACAGAAGGAGACCATAGAAGACCAACAGGCCATCAAGAAACTCAAGTCAAACATCAAGGCTGCAGAGAAGAACTACAAGGAAATGGAGAAATCTTCCAAAAGAGAGATTGAAGGTTTGGAGCAGAGCGTCAGCAAACTTGAGAAGGGCATAGAAGACATTGGTACGGAGCTGGAGGAGAAGACACCCATGTGCGACACCTTCGAGTCGGAATTCAAGGAGATCAGTAAGGAGTACGAAGAGAGGAAGAAGTACGTGGTCCAGAGTAAGAACAAGAAGAGTGGGCTAGACGACGCAGTCAACAGGGCAAAGAGGCAGATTGAAAAGATGTCTCACCCAAGAGGGAAGCTACAGGACGATCTGAAAAGCGGCCGGGCCTCCGCCTTACAACAGCTGAGAGACCACGCGGCCGAGGTGAAGAGCGTGGAACAGGACATCTACGAATCAGGGCGGAAGCTCGAGCAGGTGGTAGATGAGAACAAGCGGTTCAAGGCAGCAAACAAAAATCTGCAGAACGAGATTGTGGGATTCAAGGAGGATATCGAAAGGAATAAAAGCCAAAGAGATAGACTACAGGAGCTATCTGCTCTACTGAAGGGGCAGGTAGTGGAGGGGTGGGTCAGTGACATTGCTGCGCAGAAGGAAAGTGCTGAGAGAGACAGTCAGATCTTAGAAGACATCTCGTCTTTACAGGAGAAGAGTAAAGAGAGGGAGCAGAAGCTAACTGATATTACGTCTAAGCTTGAAGGCGAGCTAGGGTTGCTGGTCAGTTTTCTGGACAATGTGGCCAGCAGGCGACCGGTGGACACACGGCAGAGCATGAGACCTGAAGACGGTGCACCTGTAGACTCGCAGCCTGTGGTTCTAACCAGGACTGGGAGGAGACAGGTGAAAAGGCCATCCCTGGCACCTTCTAATCCTACCGCACCGCTGTCCAACTGGAAACCTTAAGCCAAGTCTGCTGGTCGGCTACTGCCATATTGTCCAGAAAATACCTTTGTAGGCGTAGCAAGCTTTCCTGCTATTTCACTGCGGCATTACTTTCACCTTTGCAAACTATCTGGTCTTCACAGCATGTTTTGCTCCTTGCTGATATCTTTGCATCTACTTGTATCAGACCATCTCTAACTCTAGCAATTTCACATGTCTGCTTTACTGATAACTTACTGATAATTTACTGATCATGCTCAAAGCAAACTATACAGTAATGGAGCATACATTTCCAAACTGTATTCAGACTAGATTCTTTTCTGTCTCACTCAGAACTTGCTTGCAATAAAAGGACTTGACCACATTGTCTTTGCCTTTCTAATAAAAACTTTATTACCAACATGTTATAAAAATATCAAAAGTTGTGCTGATTTATACCGATGTGTTTTTGAGTATTTTTTCAAGGAAAATGGATAGACTGCAACATTGATGTTGGTCAACCAGATAATAAATTCATCCATGATCCATATTGCTGCATACGTAAAAACTGATACTGTCTCCTTGAATACACACCAAGTTTAAATGGACAAGGGTAGGAAAACATACAACCACAAAACAAACATTTCCTAGTCCTACATTCTTTTATCCAAGTTGTATTATTTACATAATTCAAACAAAATCATCAAGTGAGGTATTTTCTATATCACCATCCATTTTTGTCAGAATTGCATAGAATTGCTTTGTCGTGTGATCTGTCGTATTTTCTTCATCTCAGAAAACAAATCAGTACAGCTGCCTGTAAAGTACACTCGGCCACACTAATCTAATTTGTTGGTTCTCAGACATCTTCATGTTAAACTTGAGCAAGAGGACATCATGAAAACAGAAGGCCGAGTGAAAACTTGCACCTGACTCTATTCACAGAGTCCCTCCAAGCAAAAGCTGAAGCTATTCTAGAAAAACTGTATATGAACCGAAGTACAGACTTTCCGCCCAGACTCTGTTTTCATGTTGATATTCCATCTAGCATCATTCTTATTAAAACATGAGAACCAAACAATTGATTAAACTGGTGTGAGCTGACTCTTGATGTTGACTCTACCAACACCAAGGGTCTCCCACGGAAGTTCCAGATGCATCATGGGAGAATGTGTGTCTGTGTAACTGGTTGAAGAAGTGGCCATTGTTGTCCCCTCCACCAAAGATGAGGATGGAGAGTTTGTTGTTGTCCTCGTGGTTCTCCTTGTCCTGTAGACTCATGGGGAGAGGCAGGCCCTGGTGTCCACAACATGGGCTCACAGGTACAGGGTCTGCCAGCACACTCCAGCTGCAGGTGTCTGCAAAAACATGTTACACGTGGGTGTGAAATCAAGCAGATAATAACAGTTCAGACCTCCTCCCTCAAAACCAATTCTACATAAAACAAATTCCTTTTTTCATTCATTTTCTATTGTATTTTTCTGAACAAAAGGACAAAAAAACATGAAAGATGAAATACACCAAAAGAGAGACAGAGAATGAACAGACATTTATGAAAAGAAAAAGAAACACAATTTAAGTACATGTAAATGAATTGAACATGCATGCATAACAGAAACTGATGTCTGACTAGATAATGATAATAAACAAATAAACTAACAATGTGAAAAGCAACAAAAAATAGAGATGAAAATCACTGTACCAACTTCTTACATGGCCTCACAATATTACCCAAACCTACCTAAGTAAAACTTTGCAAGTGACTTCCTTCACCATAGAAAAAATATTCATTATCTACCAATAATCATAAAGGTAACAGCTCTTGCTTGCAGTACTGTTGTATGCAGCAAATCTTACCGAGTGAGAAGACAAAGGAATCGCCCATGACTTCATCCCCATCATAGCCTCCATGGACCAGGAAGCTGTTTCCATTCAGGGGAACTGCCGTGTGCCAGCTAGAAACACACAACAATGTTCTCAACAAATGACAAACGTTAGCAGATAGAGAAAGTTATACAGTTACTTCAGAACTGTTTATGACAATCTTTTGATGAAATAGAGTACATGTACTAGTAATTTGGAGGAATTCAATTGCCTGCTAGCTATTGATGCTACTCACATGTGCACACACTAAAGAGAGATGGCTTATAAAACAGGAACCAGCTTGGTGTCATACCCTCAACAATAAGGACATAAATCTGTCAACCTACTGTAAATTTTGAAATGTTTGCATTGGTTTTATTTTCACGATTTTCAGTGACTTCTTGCAAAATCGCAATTATTGTGTTTTGTAATTTTACCATACTACACAATTGTTTGAAGTTTGAACCCTGAATCTCGAACACCAAGAAAACCAACCTCCTATTCCCTCCTACCACAAAATAAAACCACCACAAAAGTAAATACTGTAAATGCAGAAATGTTCACGGTGGTTTCAAGTTTGCGGTTTTTGCAGCGATCATTTCATCACAAACTTAAACCCACCGCAAACATTTGTGTCCAATACTGTAGCAGTATGTGACTATAGCGCTACCGCAAACCTAAAACCAACGAGAACACTCCATTTTCACCTTAGAGCGAAATAAAAACCACGCCAACTTAAATGCATTTACAGTACAGTTGCAGTATCATCTTTGTATGTGCCACTTGACATGGACCTGATCATCTCTTTAGTTATATATTCATGTCTATCCGTGAGGACTTTTTCCATAAATCTTCAGTATTGCACAACTGGTCTTGCCTACCTTCTTGGTGCTGGGGGTGTGCCAGTCACTTCAGGCTGGGACCAGTCCATCAGGCCTGTATACAGAATTACATAATGCCAATGTTCAGATGTCAAAGTAAGCTCACACAGAGACAGAGCACAACCAGAGTAAATGTCTCAAATAAAACTATTCTGACAGGTCCTGATGTACGAGTGAAAGACCTTGTTCAGCAGTCAAAAACGTGAAGAAATTTCTACCTACATGTTGCTGATAAATACGTGTAATACCTTTTATCTACAATAGCTAAAAATCCTCATCCCAGTGAAAGTGGATACCGCTACTTTTGAATGTTATTTAGCACATTATTTGAGGTAAAACCTTTATTTTCAGTACGCCATGTATCATATGATAATTACAAATTGTACAAACCTGTGCAGGACAGGTGTAGTTGTCTCTGCATCCCTCGTTGTCAGGCAGACTTATGACTGTAGGTGTAATCAAGCCTGACCACCCCCATGTGTCCTTATCTTGGTAGCTCCCAAGAAGAAAGAAACTCCCCTAATCCCTTGCGTCGGCACGATCCTCAGTCTAACTGTTTATAGCTATCCCTGGCCGAAGTACACTCGGGAGGGACTCACAGGAACAACTAAGTTCCATCTCCCTCAGGGTGGGCAGTCTGCCTGACAACGAGGGATGCAGAGACAACTACACCTGTCCTGCACAGGTTTGTACAATTTGTAATTGTCTTCTGCATCCTCTCGGTTGTCAGTCAGACTTATGACTGTAGGTGACTTAACAGCCTGAGGCCAGGTGATCCAACATGGAAGACAACAAGAAGTCTACAAAAGCAGAGCCTGCTCTTCACTCTGTTGTCTCCGGTGAATTCCAAGGGAAAGACCGTTGCCCAGAGCTGTGAAGAATTCTGCAGCCATGTTCCAACTAAGTCGGATGTCCTTTAGTAAGAAGGCGCATTCTCGGCGTTAGTAGCTCACGAAGATAATGACTATGTGACTAAGCTGGAAGGAACCCTAGTCCGCTAGCTGACCAGGGAAGAGCACGTTCTCAGAACTTCTGATGCGAGACGATCGAAAAGTGTAATCCTCTACAGCTGACAGCAGCACACTGATGACCTGACATGGATTGCTCTGGCTTGTCTTGGCAAGAGTTGAATGCTGCAATCCCGATGAAGCCTGTCCCTCTTGCTGCGAGACCTAATGCCACCTAAGTGCAAAGGGTTGTAGATCCCAAGGCTGTAGACCTTGGGTCTGTGAGGACAAACTTGCACCATGACAGGACCACAAAGTCGGACTTGAAGGCCGTAACAACCCGCTGGCTAGAGACCATTCTGGAGGACGGCGGTTATCCTATGGATGCTGAAGGAGTGACCACCACTGACAGGCAGCTGTCATAGCTCTCAATGTCTGCAAGGATGAGACAAACCTATCCGATGAGATGTGAAGGAGACAGGAACATGACCCTGTGACAGAGAAGGTCCTCCTCCTAGCAGGCTACTGGAGGGCTGTAGAGAATCTGCTAGCTGCACTTCCTCTGAAAGTTGATGTCATGGCGGAAGAGATGCATCTTGTGAAGTACCGGTAGCCTCTAAGGTTGCAAGCATAGTCACCCTCCAAAGAGTGGTGAAAAGCTGCCCATGCCACTTGTGTCTTGATTGCCATCAGGATGCAAGCATGATCACCCTCTTAAGAGTCGTGAAAATGATGCATATGCCCCGTCATCATGGTAGTCGTATGCCGACTACCGTGGGCATCTTCCATGGTAGATGTATACCATCTACCCTGGGCATCTTCCTCCAGCAGTCACTGCATCGAAGAGACTGCCGTTGCCAATTCCACCCTGAGACTCAGTGAGAGCGATGTGGAACCCTGTCTTGATCTCTAATCTCTTGATCTGCAGTATTCCGCTGTCCATCTTGCCCCTGCAGATCCAATGGAGGACTAGTCGTCATCCTCTACCTGCCATCTTCCCAAAGGAAAGTGGCAGGCGTCTTCTGCAGCCGAGGTTGGCAAATCCACCATACCTGCTGTAAGGCCGTGGCTGAATCAGCACCACCTATAGCCGCATACCTGCTGCCATTGTCTGCCCGTCTTGCTGTAAGGCAGTGACTGATGAAGTCACCTGTAGCCCTGCACCTGCTGACGTAGTCCACTGCACCTCCTGCAGTCGGGCATCTGCTGACATAGTCTGCACCAGTTGTTGCAGGGCACCTGCTGCTGACGACTGCCCACCTGGCAGCTAGGTCACAGCGCATGCTGACGTAGGGTGCACCACCTGCTGCAGGATACCTGCTGCTGAAGACTGCCCACCTGGTTGCTGGGCCACAGCGCATGCTGACGTAGGGTGCACCACCTGCAGTGGAGTACCTGCTGCTGAAGACTGCCCACCTGGTTGCTGGGCCACAGCGCATGCTGATGTAGGCTGCACCACCTGCAGCAGAGTCCCTGCTGCTGAAGACTGCATCACTTAATGCCCTGCACCTGCCGAAGATGACTGCAACGACTGCTGCAGGCCACATGCTGATGGAGGCTGCACCACTTGTAGAACACCTGCTGATGCAGGTGAAGCAGACTGTACCACCTGTTGTAGGGCGTCTGCTGAAGTAGTCTGCTCCGCCTGGTAGCAGCTGCTGTAGATCTCGGCAGGTTGAAGTAGTAGCTGGCGTAACCCTCTGGGAAAACCCTGAGAAAGGGAAATCCGTACAGATGGTAATCTGTATGGCAGGAGATGCTCTCAGCTGGAACCAACACCAGCCCTGCACTGCCTGCCATCTGCTGGGCCTAACTGCAAGCAGTTAGGGTGTGGTAGTCGATGAGGTCGTACATCGGCGATGGACCAGTCCTGAGATGACCGCAGTCAAGTCTCAGAAGTTGCAGGATTCTGCTTGATGACCCTCTCTGTAGTCCCTTCACTTCTATGAAGCGATGATGCCAACTCTGTGTAAGGTGGCAGGGGTTGGTTGCAGATGCAGCTAAGTTGTCCAGCTGACCAATCACCAATCACCAACCCAGAGACGTCTGCTGCAACTTCTTAGAGCTCCCTGCTCAGAAGTCGGCCAGACCCCAGTTGTGCAGAATCCTCTGTTGAGGTCGAGAAGTCGCTGGCCTGATGTTCTTCCTTGGCCACTCCTCTGACACGAGCTGATTGTCGTAGGTATGGAAGCTGTGTGCTGACAGAGAAACTGTTAATAGTTTGTGCACCAAACTCGTCTCAATGACACAATGCAAGAGCTGAAGCTACTCTCGTGTTCAGGACTGACAAGTCTGTGAGGATATCCTGACTGGAACGAAGTTGCCCTCGCTCTCGAACCTAAGGAAGGTACGCGGACAACAATGCCCTTGGTACCACAAGTGGCTGCTGGTTTGCAGAACTTCGTTACTCTGGCTGTTGACTGGAGGCATCTACATGCTCAAAAACTCATGAACACATACAAGATACAAGAAAAACAACAACAAGGCTAACAAAGTGAGCCTAGCTGATTGCAATAAGATGCTCTAAGGATAAGGTTACCCTAGCCTTCTGGTTGTGTGGAGCCCACAGGAGTGGACGTTGACCCTGGCAGTTGGGCTGTGGAACAGCAGCTGACCTTCTGTCCATCATTCCGCCTGGATGAGATGTGAGTCGGATGACCACCTCCTTGGCTTTACCACCCTGCCAACAGAGACTTTATTATCGTCCTCGACAAAGTGTAGTACTGTAGTACTACTGACGCTTGTGTGATGGCAGAGTCTCCGGAACACACGTGATGGAGCCGGAGATGAACCCACTGGGTCAAGCAGTAGAACTTCATGGCTGCCCGGACTCGAGTAGCAGCAGTAGTGGGTTGGGGATATCTAAATCCCCCCAATTCGCAGGTTGAACTGACAACAGTTGAGTGGTTCACCTGCCTGTGCCCTTGACAACAATCAAACAACAACAAACCCAGTGAAAGAAACTGGGAACTGTGACAAGCTAAAAATAATCCATAAATCAATGGACTAAAATCATGGTCTGTATACAGAATCATCAAGATAAACACAACTGTAAAGTTATGTGCAGATAAAAAACAACAATAGTATCCAGCATTCCACAAAAATGCATGTGAAAACAGCTATCGTTGAAGGCACAGCTAAAACAATCCATAAATCACTGGACTAATCATGGTCTGTACTTCAGACAATACCATCAAGATAACACAACTGTAACGTTAAAGTTATGTACAGATAGAAAAACAACAATATTATCCAGCATTCCACAAAATAAAAAGCATGTGAAAACAGCTCTCATTGTAGGAACAACGTAATTTCTGACCATAAAGGTAGCCGCGGCTAACCGTAAGGGAGGTCCTACTTGCAAAGGACCTGCTCAACTCCGCTTGTTGGAGCCGATGAGGCGGCGCTCGGATGTCGAAGACTCCGAAAAACCGCTGAAGTCTCGGCTGTTCGATGAGGACAGCCACACATCTTCTTCTCCAGCTGCCGAAGTCACGGAGGACGGAAGTCTCCCATGGACGCAGGGCGAATCGCTGCGTCCCTCTCACTTCGTGAAGAAGCTGTCGACGTAGTTCGAAGCTTGCTGGAGTCGGAGATCTTCTGGACGCCAGCAAACGCCTCTGGGCGCAGCGAGGGCCAGTAAGAAGTCACCAAACCTAAAAAAGGGGGGGAAAAAGCTTCGTGCCCCCGTCGGAGACATGCAGACCCTGCAGTGTGGAGAAGTCACGAACGCTGCCCTCCCCCACTCGCCGCTGAAGTCTCCCCGGACGAGCCGCTCCAAGGCCACAGGAACGCTGAAATCGGCGACTGGAAAGTCGAGCCGACCGCCAACTGGCCTCTAGAAGTTGGTGCGGCGCTGGCATCTCGGTAGAACCCCGCTGAGACGACTCTTCTTCTCTTGCGCTGCTTCTCCTGAAGACAGCAAGATGGCGGCGCACTGCGAGCATGTTCAACATGTGCGTGCTGCCGCGCCCTCTAGCGATCCACAGTGGGATCGCAAGGGTCTTCGGTCCCGGCGCCATCTTCTCCCTGCCGCCGGCGCTCACAAAGACGTCTCGTGTGTGGCTGGAACCACACTGCAAGCCCGCAGAACAGGCGGGCCGACGCGTAGAAACTCGCCTGAAGAAGCCATGGCGCGAGGGGAAAAACTAAGGGGAAGGAACACCAACTAACAGTTGGTTCCTGGCCGTTTTTACGGAGAAGGACACACGGAGGTGTGTACACTAGCTTAAAAAATTTAGACTGAGGATCGTGCCGACGCAAGGGATTAGGGGAGTTTCTTTCTTCTTGGGAGCTACCAAGATAAGGACACATGGGGGTGGTCAGGCTTGATTACACCTACAGTCATAAGTCTGACTGACAACCGAGAGGATGCAGAAGACAATCTACATCCTCTACAACACTGTTGACTTACACAGGTCCAGGATGGACACGTCGTTGTAACAGACAGGAGCGTCCCACCCTCCAAACACCACCAACCTCTCTCCTAACAGCACTGCAGAGTGACTGTAGGAAGGGTGAACATGAGAGTCAGACAAACTGAATATGAGAGTGAAACAATATGTTTTTTACAACATATTACACATGCTGTCCTGCATTGTTAACATGCACCTTGAACTTGAAAAAACACAAACGAAAAACACCGCGAACATCTCCTTTGCTCTGCTAACCACAAAATTAAACAAAACTCGCAGCTGCAAATCATGCATACCGCAGAAAAAGTTCTACAGTTTGAACAAATAGCTCTCTTCCAGCACTTAACTTTGAAAAGTTGAAGTTTATTTGAATATCTAGATCTAAAAGAGATCCATCAAGTACTTAAGTAGAGTTTCAAGGACAAGCAGGTACAAGTGATTGAAATTGGTTGGTATCAGTGAACTCCCTGACTTAGATCTAAGTTGTGTACATGTATTTACGCAGGATGTGAAGACAGTCTTACCCAGACCGGGGTGTAGGACTGTCTCCCATCACCAGGGGCTTGTACCAGCTTTCAGTAGCTGTGGGGTCATCACACAAAGTTAGATGTGAGGTCACACAGGAGAGCAAGTCATATTGAACTAGCATGACTTAATGAATAAAAGAAAAAGCAATAAAGAAACAGTGACAAGCTGTAAAGCATTTACACCTTTACTGGTCCTAAGTTTGACAGGATTGAGGCTGATGTTAAGATTAAATCATAGGTAAAATCTGATACAAAATACATTGTAATGCCCTTCCTATAGGTAAACTGCATAAAGTTGATTAACTTGTGCTTTTTTTTTTAGTAGGCTATCAATATCTTTCACATTCACTGAAGATAAACAACATTAGGCTCATTAGGTGATTTCATATTGATTTAAAGTAGACAACAGAAAGCCTGCGGTTACCTGGGCTGTAGACAAAGACCTCGTTGCTGCAGCCGTCAGGTTCAGGGTCAGGGTTAGGAAACACACCTCCAAACACAAACAGCTCGTGTCTGTACAGGGTGGAACTGTGGTAGGACCGTGTGGGGGCATCTCCTTTAGCCTGCAGGACACACAACTCAACATGTCAGACATTTTTCCAAGAAAACAGAATGGTGTAATTGTAAAATATGCCAATCTGGCAGCAAATTCTGTCGGTAGAGATCCCAATCAGAGCCTTTCCCTTACAAATACAGTCAGAACTTTTAAACTTTGATTCATGTCACTTTAGATCAATTGATTGACTTAAAATTTCGGACCTATAAATGGAAGACCACCCTAACCCATTCTTGGCATTCTGATCAGAGAGTGTCTGTTGAGTCTATGATTGGGATCTCTACCGGTAGAATCAGTGATTCTTTACCCTGACATATATCTCTGAACTTTCAGGTGACGGTGAACACTTTTCTACCATAAAGAAAGGTGGTAACACATGTAAATACATAAGCTAAAAGTTATGGATCTACTCTTTGTAGCTTTTAAAGTAGCTCCACAACCATAGTGTACCATATACCTAACCTCACTGATCAGTTGCTGCAAAACATTGAAAGGACAAAATAAGGTAGAGAACACTTAATAAAAAAGTAAAAAGGATTGCTACCTCTATAGACGACCACTGCCAGGTCTGCACGTCGAGAACGTGTACGTCGCTGAACCAGCGCTTGTTCTTGGACCCACCGAACACGTACACACACTTGACCACAGGGTCGTAGGTGGCAGTGTGACCCATCCTGGCCTCAGGGTTCGGGCCAGAGAAAGTGGTGGACTGTACCTCCCATTTCTGGGTAACTGTTGGTAAAGAAGGAAGGTAAGGATGATGATGATAATACAATCTGAAGGAAGACTAATGCCTGAGTATTATGTTTTTTTATATAACATAATACACTGATGATGAATACAAAGTAGATAACTAAATAATCTTTCTCAAAACTGCTAGTCCCATTCATCTTATGTACCAGTTTACCTGTATCCAGCTGCCAGATAGAATCTTTACACAGCTGGCGTCCCTTTCCCTGTCCACCAATCAGGAGGGCTCTATGGTCCTCCAGCGAGCACAAGCTGTGGCCCCAGCGTGCACTGGGGATGTCTGAAAGCAACAGTGTAGAAATACAGGATCATCTTTTCTTCTCTATTTTTTTGTCACACAACACTGTCCACTATGGCACATGCTTTTACAACTGATAGATGTGATATTTATCACATCATGCTTTAACTTCAAGCAGTTTTTTTGTCGAAAGTTAAAAAAAATTTGTTTGCCGAACCACATTCCTTAATAAACAAGGCACTGCCTGACTGGTATTCTTATAACTTTCTATAACACTCTCATAATACATGTAACAAGAATGAGCGATAACTGTAATTTAGTATCCAATATGTCGATCAATATCTTTATGGCAACTTTAACCCAATAACATACCCGAATCTTCAGTGTCCACCTCCACTTTCTTACTGCCTTTCCTTGATCGTGAGGTAGTCGGAGTTTTCTTCTTCTCAGCCGGGGACGACTTGAGCTGCTCCTTCAGTGTCCGTGACTTTGCGGAGTAGGTTCTCCGTCTCTTTGGCGTAGGCTCCTGGGCATTTGTCTCCCATAGCGTGACGTCCTCTGCATCCCAAGGCGGTGTGTACTCATCCTGGAACCAGGGGAGTAAAGTTAAGAGCTGTAAGGATTGTTTTCACAGGTGAGATACCAATGTTTAAATGTATACTACACTGTATCAAATTCAAAACCTGAATGTAATCGTGCCAGCATAATTGTTCAAGTGCTCCACATATGACCGCAAATTATAGGTTCACCAATAGCAATGTGCATTAATGGTACATACCTGTATTTCTGCAATCCCAGTTGACTTTACCAAGTTCTCCTTTCCTGGCACTTTAGGTGTATCGACGGGTGTGTCCGGCAGGTGGTGTGAAGGAACTATTTGTCTCCCTTCAGGTGAGCCACATGACCCTGACCCTCCACAGGTAACCTGTTAAGGACAGTTTCAACTCAGCATCATGGTGTGAAAATGATCTACATGTATAATGAAAGAAAGCACTTAGCATTCTCCCAGACCTTTCACTAACTTTGGGCTGTTGAACAACAATGGCAGCAACTACAAACATAACATTACAGTACAAGTGACTTTGTTTCAAAACATGACATTGCCTTTCTGTGTTTCCCCTTTAGGCAAAAGATATATTTGATATGCTAAAAGAGTCATATTGCAGGAATCAAAATGCTTATTTATTTATTTATTTATTCATCTTCAGACAAGTGGGTAGCCCCATTCAACTTACTAGTATTTGAAGTTGATTTCCAAGGGGGCCCACTATATAAATAACAAAAACGAATCGTGTTACATTCAGTGAGACAACCAGAGGACAACAAATATATACAAATAAACCGAAGCGTCATTACAGAGAACAGTTGTCGAGATCAACCAAAAACGTCAACGGTGGAGGTCAGAGGTCAATGTGCGGAGGAGTGTGTCCTAGGGCAGCTTTAAACGGAAACCACAGTAACCACAGTAAAGTAATGTAGAATCAATTTCCGTTCTTCTTCTATATGAAACCTCCCCTCCTGTACTTTAGATGTTGTTATCATCTGACCTTCAGTGTTGCTATACCGCCCTGCCTCTCCATGGCAATACTTCTCCTCAGGAAGTCATCTCTCCATTCACCCTGCCAGCAGAGGGACCTGACACAGAAACACATCAAAAACATCACTGGAAAATCCGTGAATGATTTCATCAGGTTGGCGAATGACTGAATAGTAAGGTTCGTTTATTCACAACCAAGCATTTTACAAGAGCTGACGATTTTATGTGAATAAAAGAACCTTGCTATTCAATCACTGGAAAAGTTTATACAGTTTCCTCATTTGAAAGCTATATATATTGTTGGGAAGGGTTATAACATCCATGAAAAATTGGAAGTAATGTCAACCGTTAAAATTTCATCATTGTAAATATTTGATCACTCATGCACCCCCCTCCCTCTTGCCCAACCTGTTGAAATTAAATGCAGTGAACTACTTCCTTCCCCCAACCACTAAAAACAAAATTACCGACTGCAATATCAAATATATATATGTACAATATGTCATAAAAATGGTAGCAGTATTATACTATTACAAATAGGTCCCACATGTATTTTTTACAGCTCAGCACTCACCTATGTTTATCTGTAAGTGTGCCCAGTCGCTGCCACTCACCTATGTTTATCTGTAAGTGTGCCCAGTCGCTGCCATGTTTCACCCTCATCCAGAGTCAGCTCAACAGTCAGGGACTTTCCCAGTGTCCTTTGCTCCCACTTTCCAAAACCGAAGACCACAGCCTGGTGTGGGAGGGGCAGCGGCAACTGGCAGTTGTAGACGATTCCTTCTGATGTCCTGTGGAAAAACAATCAAACTTGTATTTTCCTGAATAAGCCTTTTCACGGATCAAACTGTGCATGTGCAGTGAGAATGGGAGATGCATTGTTTTATTCTTATCTCGGGTGCATTTTGGGGTGGAAAGCCCCCCTGGACAGTAGACTCCACCTTCGTTACTACTACCATGTATTTTGTGATGACAATACATGTAAAGTTTTGTATGTGTCACATTGTCTATCGCTGAACATTATTTCCGTACATGAAATTTATAAAAAAAAGGTACGGTACGAAATGATACAGCTTACAACTTTAACCATGCAAAGATACCAAAATACTAATAGTATACTATACTGTCTCCGAAGCGTGGCGCAACGGCTGTACTGTCTTATCAAATTTAACATGGTGTAGTCAGGTCGTGTCGACGTTTAAAACTTTTTCAGTGCGTAGTTTTGATCTACATAGCCAGGATTAAAAGCCATCCACTGTCAAAACGTGCTGCAAACTAAAGGAAGTCCTATGAAAAGTTCCTTTTGTAATGTATATGTAACTAATTAACAATCAACCAGTAGTTGACGGACAATGGTGTGAAATATTCCTTCTTGACCCTCGCGTGCCAGTGGATTGGCGTTAATTGGCTAGTTTGCATTTGAAAGGGCCGGCTCTGTGGGCGTTGACCTCGCTAGAAATTTACTGCCTGTTGTTTAGAGTTGATCCCCCCCACTACAACCCCTGCCCCCTTCAACTCTTCTGCCCCCACCAACATAATAAACATCATTGAGAGGTGCATAAAAATTCTCACTTGCTACACTCACTGTACATAACACATGTAGAGCCATGCAGAAAACAAATATTATAGCTGCAGTACGCTACAATTTTAAGAATTAAGACCTCTCCAAGGTGCCTATCTAAAAACATACTACTTTATGTGTATCATACAAGCAATAAATTCATAAAGACATTTTGTAGATCAGACCAAGGAGGTTTTATGAGACCAAGGGGTTTACTCCTCGTTCAGAGAGGTCAAGATAATTTTTTGCAAAAATCACCAACACCTACCTTCGAAAGAGAAGCGGTTTCGGTGGTTCATCCACCGAAAATACAGCATACAGACACAGTCTGTCCATTCTGTATGGTCACCGTTTCCTTGTGTCCTCTTACGCCAGCAATAAGAGTGCACAACTCTGGACAAATTGTAAAATATTCTGGCACAAATCCAGACTTTTTTGTTACTGTGTAGCAAAAAAAGGCGGTCTCAAAAATGGCGGGTCAGATCAATCACGTGATAGAAATGAACCAATCAAACAAACGGATAGATTAGAAGAGTTCATTAATGCTGGCATTAACGGGGGTGTTCATCTCTTATGTAATATTTCATAAATTGAATGACGAAATAAAGAGATGTCATGAACATTCATGAATTAGTTATCAAATTATTATATAAGGACATAATTTGATATCAGATGTGTTTAAAATTGGTGGATCCACCTTCAGAATTGATGGAAGTTAAATTCGCCTAATTTCGAAGTGGACTGTTCCTCTCATCACTGTCGTGACTTGCAAACGTTAGCTGTTGGCTGTGGCCTGGTTGTTACATGAGGTAACATTATCTGCGTTGTTTCACGATCCACAGAAACGAGGACCCTGCGAGAAAATGCCAGTCAATATCAAAATCATCTACTGGTAAGTTAGAGTGTTGTTCTTTATTATATCTGATTAACCTCCTTGGCTGAACCAAGTCCTTCAATGGCTGAACCTTTCTGTAGCTGCGCTATGTAGAAAATACAAGGAGGTAAAAGAAACATACAGCCATTTTAACCTCATGACTCATGGTTTATGTCCCTATTCGGTCTTCCTATAAAGTATGAACGTCATCTTTCTTGCTGTTGTGCCTAAATTATTTTTTTAAATCCATAAGTTACCATAGCATGGTTCAATGATTTATGGCCAAGGGAGGATAACTCAGCAAGTCACCAGCCCTATATTCTTCAAGCAGAGGTTAGGATCCGGCCTGTTTTTGTTGGGCTTTCTATTTTGTCAGGTTTCCTTTTTGTCCACCAGTGAAACAGAAAGAAATTATGACAAAAAAGGAAACATGACAAAATAGAAAACTGAAAAAGAACGCCTAACTGAAGACTTCAAAAACAAGCCATAGCCTAACCTCTGCTTGGAGAGTACCAGCGGACAACTTCAGCAGATGGTGCAAGGGAGACATACAGATGATGTGATAAGGAAATTCCTCATGGACTTGATGCATATTCATTAATCCCTTTAAATGGAATACTATAAGAAATAACCATGGGTAAGTTAACTAAGTGTTAGTGTTACCCATGTTTGTTTTTATCATGACCAGGGATTTTGAAAATACACACCCAAAGTACAGCATGTCATACCAATGATTAGGTTTGATGTTGACACAGTAATGAAAACAGAAAGGAATCACAAAATGGTAGTTCTTCATTTAGTGCGGCTGCCTGTTGTACATTAACATGGTAAGTCAGTCAACTAATCAATACCATATGGCCTTAAGGTATGATGGATCAAAGTAAGAGGTAAATAATTTTTTCAGAGTTGTGTACATGTACTTCTACTGTTTTCTTCTTCCGACCATGCACTCCTAAATTGACACAGATCCACATTTCTCATGTATTTATTTACTTACAAAAAGTTACCTATGTTGTCCAATTTTCTATTCAGTCCAGTCAACACGCCCTCAAGGCAAATTGTCTGAATACAGTATGTACTGTAGTTTGAAAAACTATGAGGTTTGTATGAAACCTGTCAGTTATATAGTCATCCTATCCACAGTCTTGCCAAAAAGATTGGTTGTGACTAAAATCCTTCACAGGAAAAGAGTTATTATGTATCCGTGATGAATATCAATATGGAATGATCATTGAATGACATGCAGTATTTGTTCTGTTGACAGAGGCGGATGAGGATACACCTCCAAGGTATGTGGTATACATGTATAACTATTTTACTTTGTATATTTATTAGAATATGGCCAGGAATGCCCAGGATGATAGAAAAGGAATTGTATGTATGTTCATGCAGATGGACACATTCTTTTGTACATGTAGCAATAGTATTATACAGTAGCATATTATCTTTCATACTGTTGTAGCTACCATGTCTACTTTGTTTGGACATTTAAATTCCTGTATGTTTCCTTTCTTTCAGTTCCGTAAAATCAAGACGGAGCTTGAGGATGTCTTCCAGGCTGATGTTAAGATAGTATGTATCTTCTGTTTTCTTACTGATACACCATATTTAAAGGACATATATAGCATTTCCTTCTTCTGATCATCAATGTTTTGTCTGCACTCCATTCTTATTGCATTGCTAGATAGACACAGTGTGTGATACTGGTAGATGTTGTTTAGTTGGAAAAATTTCTATCATTTTGTACATAGAAACTTTGTTGATGTCATGGTGTATGCCTGTGTTATACTTATAGTTGTAATTTTATTTCTTGCCTCCTATAGGTAGGTGAGAGCACCCCTACCATCACAGGGTGGTTGGAGGTGCAGGTTGTTGGTGGTCCACTGCTGCACTCCAAGAAGGTAAATGTACAAACACACACACACACACACACACCTCAACCTTCCCATTGCCTTTTCTGCTCAAAATTTCCCATATCCATGGGTTTCATTTTCAGATTCGGACTAGCCTGGGTACCATCCTCCATAGTTTACCGCTTGCTCCTTCTTTTCACTTGCTAGCCACGGTGAAAAAATGTCAAAATATCTCCAGCTCAAAATGTACTGTATTTTAACAGTTACAGACGTTCTCTAACTGAATTTACAACATTCCTAACTTAGCTCTATGAAAATTAACCCCCTCACATAACATTTATAGCCTGTGTTTACACAAGCTCTTGGCCGGAGGTTACTGACCCCCACCCCTGGCAGTTACAGGACCGGCCGGCCGCTAGGAGCGCGATTTGTCAGGCTAATAATATTTATAGTAAGTTTTATTTGAACAGTACTATGTTGAAGTCTGAGCAAATGCAAGATGAAGCGGTGATCTAAACTTTACAAATACATTTTTTTTCTCACATTCACACGTTTCATCCCAACAGAACGGAGATGGCTATGTGGACAGTAAGCAGAAGATGGACCGTATTGTCCAGGGGATCGAGGCAGAACTGAAGAAGTAGAGGTGGATGTACTGCCTCTGCTGCTGGTCCCCACCCCAGAAAGGTACCTGCCAAGTACAATTGTTAAGATTTCATCAAAGCTCTATTGTTTCTGATATTTTGTGTTTTAAAGACTGTATCTGATCTGAAGTGCTCTTTGCTGTAACCTGTTCCATTGGTGGCTGTTGACTTGTTCATGCATGGCGAGTCCTTGTTACAGTACTGTCAGAAGTGGTGTTGAAATGATCTAATGTTGTATGCTGTATCCGTGACGTGCTCTTTGCTGTACCCTGTTCCGCAGGTGACTGTTGACTTGTTCATGCGTGGCGAGTCCTGCTGATGACGAGGCAGCCTGAAACGGAACCCTCCAGGGGCCTGCTTCTGACCGACCTCAGGAACACCACTCTGACCAAGTCCACTCCCCACCTTCGTGGGTTACTGTAGTGTGATAGTGTTATCAACTTCCCAGGGATATGGTGTAGCCTTTACCACTGAAGCTCTTCTTTGTCACAGTGGCAGTTTTGTGTGCCTATATGATATATTGAATACTGTCATTGTGGGAGATTTGGATATTAGTATAGTAGGGTGTGCACGTCCCTGGAATATAGTGTAGGTTTGACCACTAGCTCTTCTTTGTACCTATATTGTTAGTATTTCATTGTGTGAGATTTGAAAATTGGTGAAGTAGGGTGTACACCATTGTTGTCAATATTATAACAGTATTAGAAACTCTGTAGACAAGAATGTGACTTTCACAGACTGTAGTGTGTCCAGATTCCACAAGATGCAATTGTTAATGCCTCCACAATCCCACTGATACTGTACTTAAGAACTATAATTATAAATCTATATCTGTAAGTGTTTCAAGCACATTGAAATCAAACGTCCACAATATTATGCCTGATACAGACTTCAAGTCAGTGCAAGGTATTGGTACAACTTGAACCTAATTCTGATAACATCTCATTTTCTGAGGATACAAAACTTAATGTAACTTCAAAATGTTTATGACACCAAAGTTCAACTTTTTTGTATGATATCTGTAACAAGGATAGTATCATTCAATGTTTAATGAATAAAAATCTTTCTGATGGTATCAAACAGACCACTTAAAGATCATACTTCCAGCTCTTGATTCTTGACGCCAGGTAATTAGATTAAACATTACATGTACCTGCGATGACGTCACAGTGAATACGGCAGACAGTTTTGGACTTTGCACCATGTCTCGCAGAAAACATTCTTTTGAGAAGTAAACAAAGCAAATACTGGTAATATCTAGTAGTTCTGTTTAACCATGATGATTAAGCACTGTTTGCTTATATCATATCGTTTTTTGCAAGCCACGGTGCCAAACAAGCTGCTATGTTCCCTGAGACATTGTGGCAGGTATAGTCAACTTTTAATTACCTAGCATCAAGAATTAATAGCTGGAAGTATGTTTTTTGTGATGTGTTCAATACCATGCATCACTCACTCATCTTCGCTGATACCATCAGAAAGGTGTTTATGTGGTGTAAATGATACTCTCTTGTTAGGGATAAAAGGAAAATGTTGTGTAATTAACACTTTAAAGAAGTAGGAGTAAATTGCACTGGACTTTGGAGGCTAAGAAATGGCTTTATTCTTGTGTAAGTACGGTTAATGCAATCTTTCTATCGGATACAATTATTTCTGTTTAATCATGTCTTCCTCCCGAACCAACCACTACAGTGTCTTTGTACTGTTTCTATGTATATATGTATATGTGTATATATAAACATATATACACATATACAACACAAAGAATAGGACACACCCAAATGTTAATCTTTAGACACTGGTCTTTGTCATGGAATGAATCCACAGCCTCTCTCAGATATCGCTTTGTGCAGATTTCAAACATGTGACTCAGTGAGCAGTGGATCATAGAAGCCATGGATTCATTCCTTGACAAAGACTGGCAATATGCAGTCCAGAATTTGCCCAACTCTCCGTGTGAAAATTGCAGTTTAAAGATCTCTTCTCAGAAGTGTAGTTTAGTGCGCTCAAAGTGATTTTTGATTTGCAGGTACTGTTCATCCTTACCGCTATATATCTCCAAAAAGTTGTGATGTGTAGTGAATTCTTCTTTATTTCACACTAAGCAGTATAGAAACTGCTCATTTTCACCATTGCATTAGAAAAACACTTTTATTTGGCAGTACAAATGGCTGGAAAACATTAAAGCATTGACATTGCTTCATCTTGTGTGTCTGTGACATTTAATTTTTTTCTATATAGGGCACAGATTTACATTCGTTTTCCAGACAAGCCTAGTATAGTGCATCAACTCAAAAGGGCATTTAGTATTGAGGAACTGTTTTACTTGGCCCCTCAAAGGTTCTTATCAGACTAATGAGACTTAAAAGCATTCCATTAATAGAATGAAAAGGCTTTGGTGATGGCTACTGTAAATTCATTGTTGTTTACAAGACTTCAATTTCGTGGCACATGTAAAGCTCAGTGTCTTTCGGAAATTGCGTTTGAAACAACTGTAGTAACACCAAAAGAAAGATCATATGTTGACACACGGCGGTGTGCTGTATTCACTGTGAGAGGTCTCTGCAAAAATGACAGACTTAAAAACACGGCAAAAATGTCAAAATTGACAGTATCGATGGGGATATTGCAAAGCAACAAGCCTCCAGATTGCCATTTGATACTATCTATGATGTGAGATGATAAGACAGGTTGACGTTAATGCACTTATTAGTAATATCGCGGCCTTCCCGATTGTTTGTCTCATCTGTGGACAGCAAGCAAGATATCATTAGACTCACTCCCTCACGAGGCCTTAAAGGTCATCTTACTCGGACTACCTTCAAACAGTACAATCTTTGTGCAGATCATCAGCTCTTGTTCATACACCCACACAAGCCTTTGCCGGCATTAGCTGCTGGAGTTATGTACTATATATAGCTTTACCTCTTTATACTGTAAAGTACCTGAGACAAAATGGACTTGTGACTCATATAATCAGAACCTAAAACCAGAATACTTGCTTCTACTGCCGAGTCCACCTTTGAAAAAAGTGCATGTCTCTGTGATAAAGAAAAATCATAAATCTGTATCAGTCACCTACACGTAAATGTAGTGCATCGGAGTTTTCGAAATATACATTTGCAATGAATGACACATGAGAGAATGACCTAAATATGTTGCTAGCCATTGGCCATAAGCCGTGTACTATCACGAAGATATTGAAATATGCCACACTATATGAATCGAAGTAATAGTTTACAGAGACCGCAAAGTGTCCACGTTCACCTGCAAGTGGTGCAAAATGGGGGCATAACCACCTAAATCTCAGCACCAAGGCTAGGTCCTAAATCTGGCAATGCAATACCGTGTGGTGGATTCACATCAGTAATATAAGTGTGCAGTCCAAACATTTGTATGCAGAATGATATGAGTGGAGCTGTCACATCGTGCATGCATCTTCAATATGTCATTATAGGTTGATTGCACCGGGCCGGCTTGTCAGCAAACAAAAATGCGTGAGCAGCTTTCCCAAGAGCCGTTATGGCGTACGCACCTTAATTGGACCGGGAAAATCAGCACGTCTTGCTCAAGGTGATATAAAATGACTTGATTGGGTTTATAGCTATCTGATGAACTATCAACGTATGGCGTACGGTCCGCCCACACATTTACAGGATAACACCTCCTTTACAGCAAGCAAACACTACATTATGATATTCACAATTTCACATTAGATAACGGTCTTTGATATCAAATTTAGATGGTGGCGTATTTTATTTCAAATAGAAATGAATGAAGACCTTTAGTGTACACACCCACTGGGTTGAGTACAGGTCACAGCAGAGGAATGGTATACAGATGCATCCATACATTGTCAAATTACTACAAGAATTATAAACTACATGTACATTGATTTGACTTCTCCTCGCTTCTTCGTAATGGTAAAAATGTAAGAGCAGATATTGTTCATAATCAAACAGTGGACTAGTCCCATGCTGTAGTTCTTGCACAACTGCGTGTCAGAGGGCTATACAAATTATGAAAGCAATACACCTAGAAGATTTTAACCTTTATCTGAACAACCAACCATACAACCATAAGAACAAACTAGCAACAATGATATAGCCTGGTCCCAGTCTCTAGGGTCGGCTTAGTTGTGTTTTACCGGGCCAGTCAGTTTCTGATGGCCTTTCTACCTCTGGCTGTCATCCTCTAACTTCCGCTACACCCTACTCCGCTGCCTTCCTACTTTCCGCCGCCCCGTCGGTGCCTAGCTAATTAATCCAAGGCCGTAAACAACACCCCGAGCGGCCTAAGCTGTCTGGGCGGGTGAGGGTCACCCACAGTGCCGTAGAGATATCGGGGAGGCACCGAGGGTATGGATTCCAGGCTACAATGATAAAGAAAGATCAGAACATGATAATCGTGACACAAATTGACAAAATGTGATGATACACTAATGTACGGAAAGGTGGACGATTCATTCATATGTACGTGATATAATCAATGTAGTATACTGACTGACATAGGCAATTCGTGCAACGTACCCATGCAGATATGACGAAATAAATACCATGATATATAAGAAACTACATGCAATACACTTCATATATGTACTTATGCTACAAGAACAGCTCAACACGCAAGGGGCATCGGTTTGGAACTAAGACTGAGTAAGAAGAACGAAACATGTATGTAGTTGAAGAAAATTAGCCGATGAATCGCAACAATTAACATTCATGACGATAGAAACAATAAAAGCACAGCGGGGAGTCAGAAACACTTACGTCAAGCGAGAGGCTGAAACCATGGAAACACGGACTATGGTCGTTATCTATTAAACAAGCCTGGGAGCCTGACTTAGCACCCTCAGATTGGTAGATCCTGTGAGTCTTGTTGCAAATTGTAATTCCATGACCGGCAAACTCTCGCCTGTGTACCATCCTCCGTAGTTACCTCTGGCTCTCACTGAACGCTTTCTTCGCGCTAATACCTCTGCCATATTGATTAAACTGTCTATTTGGTCGATTTCTATCATTCTTTTCAGCAACACCCGGAGGCCAGTAGAGACTAGCATCCTGTCGAGACTAATCAACCAATTTTGCCGCGAGGAACTCTGAATAAAATCAGTGCGCTGAATTATATTCAGGACAAAAACAATTTTTAGCGACTAACGTTTAAGTGTTCTACTGCAAACTGCACATGGACGAATTCGGATAATTTACTTTCATGAAGTATATGTATACCAGGTACCTAGGTATGTGCTGCACCTGTACCTCCTTAGAAGGCTGTTTCAGTTGTAGAGCAGTCCACTTCCCATTCTCTCTCCACCAACTTCACCTCCAGGCCCTCTCTGGTACTCCCAATACTAATCACTGATGATCTTTGTCTTCTCAGGACCGGCTTTTGGTGTGATGAGCGGTTTTGTGCCTCGATCGCTGGAAGTCTTTTCCCCCCGATGAAGCCCTTATCCGGGGCTTTCTTGGGCGGTTCTCCGGTGGTGTGACGCCTCTCCCCTTCTGCCTTGTTGACCGTGGAAGAACGCCTGTTGTTGGCGGCGCCTCCGTCTGACGTTCCCGCCACAGTTTTTCTCCTGCTGTCGCCCGAAAACGTGTTTGACCAGACGAAATTCAAACTGGGAGCGCCAGCGCCAAGCCTGATAAACGGTGCCCCGGGCTGGTATCCGTATGGCAGAATGGCGGACTCCCGTGCAACTGTCATTTCATTGTCTTCCATGGGTGGTCGATTCTCCTTTGTTGGTGAGAGGGTTGTCTTCTTTCGTTTTCTGACACTAAAAGATTGACTGGTGGAAGGACTGTCTTCGGCTGCAACGATGCTGACTTCAGTATGACTAGCAGCTGCCCTGCCGGAGGTTTCGGAGTTGGCGGTACCTGGAATGATTGCGATGCTGGGCACCAAGGGCCCACGGTTCTCACAGGGAGCCACTTCGTTTCTGTTGCTCAAAGTCGACCCCATGGTATCCACACGCGTACGACTCACTCTTCCCCTACACCCGTATAGCAAATAAAATAATCACGACTCCACACAGCTTCGCGTCTGCTATGATCGGAAGCTTATATCTTATCCGCGGCGCCGAAGGGCAGCAAGGCGTGCTCTAATCAGTGATAATGGATACCCCTGGCCACATGACTGAACATCTGAGCAGGCTGACGGTGAAGCCAATGAAACAGCTTTTTTCTCACCGATCGTCTGATCTGTCAGATAGACCGTGCTGTCTCCGGGGTAGCGGCGGTGGAGGCTGTGTGTTGGCGGCGGTATTCCTTGATGAATGTACAGGGACCAGCCGATATGTAACGTTGGGTCCTTCAAATCGCCCACGGCTATATGCACTTTCGAACAGTCATATTGGCACTGCATGCAGTATCATCAACGTGTTGCAACTTTGCAAGTGTACACAAGGCAAAACATAATTCAGATTTGCAGATCACTCTATTTTTTTTCATTAAGGATTGTGCGAGAAGATCTAGAGCTGAACCGGAATCGTGACTATATTTTTTTCATTTTTGAGAATGATCATGATAGTCCATTGTTTTACTCCATATGAGTGCCAACGTCATGTAAACCCCTTACATCTAGTACATGTATGTCTCGAACAAAACTAATACCCCGAGAGGAATATCTGATGTACAGCTAGGAAATGATTTTGCTAGACCATCTGTACGCCGGCTTCTAATTTTAGACTAAAATGCACGGCATTAACATTATCCCTCCCACGTCCTTCTCTGCACCTTTGCTCTACGCTGAAAATACCGCGCACGATTACAGGCTTTGTCTGCCATTTTTTAGAAAACCCGTAAGTCAGGCTAAACCATTAAGAGTTTAAAAAGGGCTACAGAGAGAAAGGGGATCATGGTTATTATGGCGCCCACGAAACCACTTTCCGTAATGGAATCAGGTAGATGTGCGTAAGTCGGGACAACAGGTGGTTTTTAATCCAGGAAACTGCAACTTTCTTTCCGTTTTGAACGAGGTCTTCTGGCCTGGTTTACCTAGTATGCAATATTGAATGTCCATAACTCTCAATAATTTCTTTCTAGCTGTTACATTTTTACATTATTGCTATCTTTTCTCTATACTATTATTCTATTTCAGTTTCGCCGCAATCGCTCTTTCATGGATTGCCGTAAAACGCTCAAATCCAAAGGGATTTTGACGTTTTCAAGCAGAAGTCTGAAATGTAACAAGCAGTTCTAGTGTGGATATTTCTATTTCTAGAGCTGATTCAAATGGAGAGTCATGATCAGACGATAACGAGGGTACTCTACATTGGTTATGTGATGTCGCCAAGATGAGAACTCATCTGAAAAAGACAAAACAACGAACCAACAATGATCAATCCACACAAGATATCGAAGCTCCCATAACTCCGTGAAATATTGAGGGTTTTTGTTAATTTTGACAAAATGTAACCATTCTCCTTTTAGCAGAGCCGAACCTCCTGAATGTAGGGAGTTTCTACGACGCGGATTCTGCTCTCCACTCAGTGGCGCATACCAGCTGGAGTCAAGCTGGAACAAATTTGAACACACACCAAGACAAACAAACAAACAAACAAACGAAACGAAACAATATGTCTGTTTCACGGAGGTTAACAAACTATACTACTACCCTGTCCTTCATATGAGATTGAGAACCACTCAAATGGTCCCTAGCCAATAGCCTATTGTTTCTTTTCAAAAGTCTGCATCATTCCTGCAGTTCATATTTGTACCACTAGAGGGCGTAGTTTGCAAGGAATTGTGGGATTGTTTCCAAAAATAGCACCACAACAGTTTCTCCGAGTCCGCCATTTTTCGCGAGTGGTTGTGTGTGCAGACAGGTAAGTCGAAACCGCCAAATTTCTCGTCTTATGAACGAAGAACCCACCCAAATCCCCAAATATCTGCATAAATATCACCCTAGGGTTTCTATTTCGTTCCATAAACAACTTTTGTCAACTGGGAGGAATCTTTGTCCGTATTTTTTTCGACGGCAAAATCTTCCTCCAGTGTTCCCCTCGCGTCCCGTCGATTTTTCCTGCCATTTTCCAAAATTTTCGTGGGAAGCGACACATTGGAATATCACCCGTCTTTACGCAATTTTCCTCCAATATTGCCAAAACTTGAAGCACAAACGGTGTCTTTGTGGTCCCCAATCGTGTTTCCTATGTTTTTTAGGCGATTACAAGGGAATTTTTCGTATTTTATCTTGTGTGTAAAACGTTAGGTTTGTGTGTGTGTGTTTTGTAGCGTCTGGCCGCCCGCCTTTTGTGTTGCCCCATTATTTATCGACCGCGCGGCACGTAACCACGCATGTCAGGAGGCGGCCCGGCGGGCGCGCGGGGAATGTAAACACACGGAAAGCTTTACACTTCTCTACATAAAAAAGATGCAGAATGAAAGGAGAGCCTCTTTTTTGTTTTGGTTACGGAATTTTCCACTATTTTGGTTCTTTGACGTAATGTTTTACGCATAATCTTGAACCGGAAGACCGGTTTGTTCCGCCTTTGCGTGTTTCACTGTTGGCGGAAATGCCGAGGGCTGGACAAGCGCACCTGTTCCCACAACTCTGCTGTATATAGACTTTCGCAAATTGATTTTTTTTTCAAATTTCGTAATTTGTTTCATTAAAGATTTTCATTTCTTATTCCTGGGTTGTAGCGTTCTGGTTATTTTGCCCAGTTTTAACAAACAAGAAGTACTACCATGATTACCAAGGAGGTTTTATCCTTGGTACTACTAAATTAGAAGTTAAAGTTAAAACAAATTAAAGAAAAAACATGGAATATTTGTTTGTTTTTTCAAAATCAGTTCATGCTTAAAGTATTTTATTTGACTGCAGAACTACTTGGCTGGTGTTGTTAACACAAGAAGAAATAACATAAAAAATTCCTATAATTATTGAAAGGAATATATCTTAAAAGCTACAGGAATTGTACACTGTTGTCTGTAGTTTTACCTATAAAACATTTTTTTTTTAAATTACATGAAATTGAAAAAGTAATGGGGATATCGTTGACACTGAAGCTAGATAAGGTGGTCTTCGAGGCCTATACATGACAAACATACATCACATACATAACATAATGCATTTAGATAAAATATAACGCATTTAGATAAAACTCTGTTTTTAAACCACAGTACCGACTGAAGAAACTTCAACATGGCTCGTACAAAGCAGACAGCCCGTAAGTCCACTGGTGGGAAGGCCCCCCGTAAGCAGCTGGCCACCAAGGCGGCCAGGAAGAGCGCTCCGTCCACCGGGGGTGTCAAGAAGCCCCATCGTTACAGGTTCGGATCATTTATAATGTCAAGCTTGTGTGTTTTATGTAAATTCTAAAAGGTTTTTGATCAAATATAGTTTTGTACTGTGTTTAGGTCATTTATTGGTGACGTCTCAGAGGCAGAGGCTTTTCTACACATATATTAACATATATGGCAAAGGTCTTCTAGGAAAACAAACTTATCGTGTCTGGTTTGACATGTTTTTATGGTTCTGTAGCTAAACGTCTGTATTGATACCCACTAGGCCTGGTACTGTGGCTCTCCGTGAAATCCGTCGGTACCAGAAGTCCACAGAGCTTCTGATCAGGAAACTACCATTCCAGCGCTTGGTGCGTGAGATCGCCCAGGACTTCAAGACGGACTTGCGGTTCCAGAGTGCCGCCATTGGAGCACTGCAGGTCTGTAACTAAGTTATCCATGTAACTGAAGGAACACGCAAATGCAATCAGATGATACAGGATAATCCCTCCTAGATGAGTGATTTTTCTTCTCAATTTTGTTGCATATCCATATACCAATATCTATGTTGGTCAGGAGGGAGAGGGTTACAAATTTCAAGCTCAGTAATTCTCTGGTGCTTTGTAAAATGAGAGTATTGTTCTTGCTCTGAAGTTTTCTGTTGTGAATTCCGCAGGAGGCCAGTGAAGCATACCTGGTGGGTCTGTTCGAGGACACCAACCTGTGTGCCATCCACGCCAAGCGTGTCACCATCATGCCCAAGGACATCCAGCTGGCCCGCCGTATCCGCGGGGAGCGTGCTTAGGCAGCGTGATGCTCCGCCAGCTTTCCATGCACTTATTCCACTATACTATATGTTAGGCAATAGTGTAAGCAACTAATGTGTGTATAAGTATGCTATGTAGTAGGGTAGATGGCTTCACATATGTCCCGTCTCGATCATGATGAATTGTGGCAAGATGAGTGTACTTGGGGTTTTGCCTTTAGCATAGTAATCTGATGTAAGTGATCCTAAAGGCATCTCGGTTTGAAAGGCAAGGTCGGAGACATCTACTGCTGTACTTGTATGATAGCTGTGCTCACTGACAGTATTTTGTATGTGTGGTGAGACGTAGTGGGTTTTTAGTCGTCTTTTTATCCGTCTTTATATCCGTATGGTTTCTCCCAGGAGAGGACATGGGGCTCTGTTGGTGAGTTAGGTGTTTCTTTCGCAAGTCCCATTTTCCAGCAAACAGCGACCAATAAGGGTGCACTTTAGCTGGGTTAGGCATGAGCTGGTTCCAGCTGGCTTATGCCTGTTGGAATGAGGTAGCGCCTAGTCCGGTAAAAGTTGAAGATTCCTCTACCTCAGCTGCAGACATCTTAGGACTATAGACTTTTTTGGTACTAACACAGTCGTTGATGTGTAAAAGCATTTAAGTTTTTGGTACTACCGATAATAACAGTGTTGTAAACTGCATATCTTCCACAAGTTTTCTAGTGACAACTTACCTGTAGTAGATCTTTCTGGATACACAAGAAAAGTTTTATTTCTGTATTTCCCTTTATGTATCACTCTACTTTATCCAATAAAAGTGGTTGGTATGGTTGTAGTACTACTGTTGCAAAAGCTTTATTCGATTAGATAGCCAATTAAGATTATATAAATGAGAAAGTAGTCTTAGTAAATGTATTTACAATTGCAAATCTGAAAGTTATCTACTACAAAATTACATGTATAAATACATTTTAGGCAACCTGGTCACAACCATGAATGTAAATAAGAATGAACTACCTGCTGTCCTGCTCTACAATGCATTTGAGAACATTTTTTACTATGCCTTACACATCTGTTGATTCATAACAAGTACATATCCACAACAACCTAAAGGCATCCCATAACTACACATGTCATCAGTCTACAATACTCTACATTGTAAAATCTAGCTGAAGAATTACAATTTGGCCAAACCAAAGAGGTTCTACTTCTAGTAGAGACTAGATAAAAGGCACGGCTGTTGACTGGGCATGAAACATCATGTAAATACTAAATAGTGCAAAGCAAATCATAAACTGAATCAAGATAAAGCTTACTTTGATCTAATTGATGCAATGGCTCAGGAGTCAGAGTGGTGGACTTCCTAGCATGCAGAAGAAGGAGGGTTCAATCCCCAGGTTGGCCACGACATTTCTGTTTAAACATCATTTTTTTATCATTCCTTGCTCAGGAATGTGAACAAGTTATTTTTGCACCATTGTACAGCATCATCTGCGAGGTAAGGGTTAGGATTGACAGGATCGTGAGGTGTTGTCCACATTATCGAAGGAACATCCCGTCATTAGTGCCAAAAGATAATGTTATTGACAGGAACAGCCTGTCCAATGGTGCCCCAAAAATCTTATTGACACTCACAGGATCATCCTATCAATAGTGGGAAACAAATCTTATTGACACGAACATCTTGCGAATAGCCTCTGCTATAAATAAATCCAGGTGTATCTGGGGACGTCCCACTGTGGGGAACTACCTGAGCTGAATCATGTACGTACACAAAACAGGTCACGTGACCTACACCGCGCCTTATGATTGGTCCACTGCTGTCTGCCATTGCAGAAAGAAAGGTCGGTGCATGTGTGGAAGAAATGGCGCACAAAGGTCTCTTCGGGAGGGCTCTAGAAGACACCTTCAAAGTCACAACATCGAGAGACGGCAGCAGGAGCTTCTTTGGTAAGATAGTATGCTGCTAGGCGTCATTATCGTCAAGTTGTAAGAATGGAGAAGTAGTTTTACGTTAGCAGACAAATTTGATCCAGGCTTGGGGGAGGGGGGCACATCTTGAAATATTTAGAAGTGCCCCAACATGCACATAAAATTATTCCGTTTTTTCATAATAACGTTGAAGAATTCAACCGATTAACGTTACAATCCTTCAGAATCTTCTGTATAGGAGAAGAGACCATAGTACTGAACATATGTGGCTCATATTGGTGGGAAGCTACTGGGAACGGAAAATAGAGAAATGTTTTCTCACAGGATGATACATAATTTCTTGTGGAGGAACAAGGAGGTGCAAGTTCTTTGATTTATAATTTTGTAGCAAAAATGTGTAATCGTCTTTTTAAGACTGTTCCCCCGTGGTTAATTCGTCATGAAAATGCTGCCATGAAAATTAACAGATACGACATGATTTGGATTGTTGGATTGTATTCATGGGGTGTCTGGTCAAGCTAGGCCATGAGAAAATACTACGTAGTATTATGACACAATCGGACACTCCCTTGTGACTCTTTGGTAATCTCATGTTCAACTACGCAATACGAACAATGACAAATTCAGGATAACAAATAACATGCTATGTAGAATAAAAGCAACCAATTTTATGCTTCACGAATAATTTAACGACAATGTTGAATTTTGGCAAGTCGGCTACAATTAACGGTGCATTGAAATAGCTTAATACAGTGGCATGGGGTCTGCATGCCTTTTTCCGTAAGGTGTTACACCTTACGGAAAAAGGCATGCAGACCCCAGTTATTATTGGGTAGGCTACACCGAAGTATGAACAAGCATGGTTCAGTTATTTCAGTGTAGAAATCTGAAGGTTCGTTTGTTCAGACCCTTGTAGTGCCTAGTGGCACATAATTCAGCAAGTTTCCTTGTTCTTTTACTTTTAGTAGCAGGGTGTATTTTTACAAATTATTATGAAGAGTTGCAAGCCCTTCCCCTTTAAGTTTGATGTGCTCGAGGTACCTCTTCAAACACGGGTCCCCCATCTTACGTCCCTTCCGAAAGACAGTGCAGCCCCAAATAAGATGTCCTGACATGTACTTAAACTTAAAGCTGAGGTCCTATGTTTTAGGTCACGACGACAGAACGTCCTCTGGATCCAGAGACAGGGGTGGCGGATTCGGGTTTAACCGTGATCGAGGCGGAGGTGGAGGTGGAGGTGGTGGTGGGTCTTGGCGCGGCGGCTATGATCAGAACCGAGACGGGGGTTACAGGTCAGGAGGTCGAGGCGGACAGTCCAGGGGTTCTAACCGGAACAGATACAGAGGAAACCGTCGAGGATGGAAAAAAGGAGGACCAGGAAGAGGAGGAGGAGGAGGACCCACGCCGAGGTCCAGATTTGAAGATGACGAGGGAGATATTCAGATGTCTGATGATGGCAACGAATCACAGAGTCAGAGATAGTACGTAACATTGTTGGAATATTGGGCATTAGCTTTGCATCAAAGTTGAAATAGTTGATATACATGTAACAATACACATTGTAATCTATAACTTGATTGACAGTGACTCAAAGTGAAATTTATTAAGGCCTCATGTTCTGAACAAGCACATCTCAAGTTCAACTAATACATAAATGTATTACTAACTCACTAAATTCACTTGTCCTGTCCTTTGCACACACAAATTTGGTTGTTTATGTTCCTTAGCGCCTTTCCTTTATTTCCCCTTTGTTTTGTTTGTACCGGACACTTGTGTTGTATCTATCCCATGCGCAACTGCTGATAATCTCAGATATGAGGCTAAGCAGTAAAGAAGAAGAACTAACTCTATCAGTGTCTTGTTTGAAATTGATATGCTTTGAAATCAATGGACATGATTATATGGTTCTTTATGTATTGATAACATTGGAAAGGGTATATACGTCCTTGGCCTTGTAATAAGTTGTTGGAAGCTTAATAGTACAACATGTATTTTGTGTCTGTCTGTTAGTAATCCGTACGGGCGACCTGATTCAAGACGGTCAAACCGCCCCAATGATTCTGGTCGAGGCCGGCGCGGCCGTGGCGGGGGTGGCGGGGGGTACAGAGACCTGGACGAACCAGGCACCAGTCATTCCAACCGTGCAGAAGGAGGGGATGAGGATGGCTGGCACAAAATCACTGTGAGTACACGGGGAAGAGTTCTCAAGCAATGTTGAACTATTATTTCAAACTGAACACAAATATTGGACTTACCCAAATTTTCGACTGTCCAACTCCTGTCAAGGGATAAGCAGATCACTGCTTCTAGTATGACATCACATTTTGCAGATAGAACACGTGACTAGGTAAGAGGTGTATCGTAAATTGCAGAAAGTTAATGGAGGCTTCCGTCTCTGTTAAGTAATTGTTGTTCGGCCCTGATGTAGATAGCTTATTTAAAAAAAGGTTGCCTCGTGCAAAAAAAGGTTGATTCTGTGTCAGATTCTTACTTTTGCTAGTAGTATTGCTATTGAAATTTTAGCACAGAACACATGTTATATGTTTGACATCTTTCTACTAAAATTCTAGATCACTTTTTCTACATTGCAGAACTGTTCTGACAGGTTTTATAATTACTTTGTTGTTGTTTATAATTTTAGGTCATTCAAGGAAAGAGAAGTGTCAAGAACTGGTTGCTAAGTACGCTGCAGAAAATGTGCCCAGTACCATTCCAGCCTACTGAGGTAGGCATTGGCTTTCTTGCTCATACACATGAAGACAAAAAGACACACATGCACACATAGACACATACAACAATCTATATGCACAAATGTACATGTATACGCAGACACACAAACGCACATACATGTTCCTGCAAACACACATACACACACAAACACGTCTACACAAACATACTGTAAGTCTACTTAGATCCGCGGTATAATTAGATCCGCGGAATCCGCGGCGACCTCTGCGCCGCGAATCAATTTCCCCGCGGATATGTTTATCGTACTTTTGCCCCCCTCCCCACATTTACGAGTGAGCTCGACTTCAGGGAAAAGCGACACATAAACAATGCACGCGATTGTGTAAAACATGACAAACTTTTACACAGTACATACGTGTAAACAAGTGATATTACATATGATTCGCAGAAGTTTGGCCGAGCGGCGTCGCTACTCCCGACCGCTACACACATGCAGTAGTAATTTACCGAGAAATCAGAAAATAATTATCGAGATACACGCCACAATTTGGGCTTTGCATTGTTGTTACGGGCTTGGGGACGCCGTCTGCCGTTGTACAATCACACTCTTTTGTTTCTTGCTATTGTTATGCTTGCAAACAATCGATATCGGTGCCTCTGACATATGTTGATCTCATTAAAAACCTGTTTAAGCGAGCAAAAATACGTAAAGAAAAACAAGATTTTCACCCGAGTATTTGAGTCCCTACGCTGTGATTTGCCGCCATTTGCCGCCATTCGTGGTCGTATTCGGTGAAGAATCTATTCCTTTAATTTTTTTCCCGTGAAAATTCTGCTTACGTAGCGTAGATGACTCGTATTTTACGCCGTGCTTTTACTTCAAAATACGGCGCGCTGGGGTAGCGGCAGGGCCGGGCTGGGCCGCCATCTTTGTTTACTCATGTTTACGGCTTGTTCTAAGCGCTGATTGGTTCGCGTCAGAAAAACTGTGCTCTGATTGGTTGACTGCAAGATTTCACGTGATCGGCGGAAATTCCCCGTCACAGTTTCGGCGTAGACCGCATTTTGTGACGATTTTGAAGCAGTTTTGTAGCGACCTTCGTAACATTTTTTATTTTTAAAAATTGAACAAGCATTTTCTGATGGCAGTATTCAGTTGTTGTTTTTTCTACTCATCGCCCAGCGCGAATTTAGAACCACCGCGGATTTTCCATTTGCCCGAAACCGCGGATTTTAGGCCCCGCGGATCTAAGTAGACTTACAGTACACGCTCACACACATACACGCTAACACACGCATACCCCTTACGTACTAAAGTCAAAGGTAATTTGCCATTGGACCAAAATGAAACAAATTTAGTCTGTGCCAAATATTCATCAGATTTTATTGAAATTTAGAAAAAGAGTATGAAGGTGCTGGTGCTATGACACAACTTAACTTTGTTTTGTTGGAATGTTCTTTCAGTTCCACTACGAGAAGAACCATGCAGTTTTCTACGTTCCTGACAGGGCCACAGCCGAGGGTCTGACTAGTATCAGCAGGAAGGTCAAAACTAGAGAAGGCTACAGGGTAAAATTAGCCATCCCTTCAACTTGAATATGTAGTACAAAATTGTCCTGATTGTCTTTCATAATGAATGTACACAAACCTACTTTCCAACCATTGTTTTATCCCTAATTATTTGCCTTGAAGGAGCCATCATTTTTAGATGCTACTTTATACAAGGTGTGAATAGATATAAGAAGATGTTGCATACATACTTGTTAAAACTTTATGTACTGACTAACAGAGCCTATTCCTTCCTACCTAGCTGGTCCTCCTATCCAAAGTTGAAACACCCGAAACTGTCCGAATGGTGAACAAGACCACAATGGAAGCAATAAAAGTAAGTACCAGATGTACCATGCCACATATTTTGGAGTTCTTAAGATCTTAGCCTTGATTTTCTTGAGGATAGAGTTGCAAACAATCTGTGCAGGATGCTTCATTTTGCTGAGTCTTGTTAATGTTTGCTACTGTTTTGTGTTTGGACCTTCTGAATTAATGTTATGAAATCTAGGGAATACATATGTAATGCCCCTGTCACACCTCGGTCGACAAATCTGCAAGCTCTGAATTTTAGGTAGTAATTCGCCCTGTGTTCTGGTAACCATTGCACCATTTTTAGAGATTGGCTGATTTTTGGCAATCAACAGATATGGCCGGGGCTGATCAACAGTTACAGGGGCATAAGTAAGCCCTTTAAATTTATAAGCACAATTTCATTCAGTGAAGTTGTGTAAAGGGAAGAACCAAGAGGAAGGGGGGTGTGTAGGTGCTGAGAGTCAAGAAACTTTACATTATGGGGGTTCTAAGATTGTCCTGTAACGTTGCAGCTTAACTAAATCACTGTTTTCTTTTGACAGCTATCCATGGCAAAGAGGTTTGATGCAGCCACATCTGCACTCAACCTGAGTAACCTGTTTGGTGACATTGGTAGGACTGTTTGTCTTTAAAAGTTTCAACTCTTCTATTGATTGCACTTTGACTGTCTTTTTAAATATAAGAATTTTATATTTTTACTTTGAGCAAGAAAGAAATGATATGAGCAGAATCAACTTCTGCAGAAAAGTATAACTTTTGTAAATGTGTTTCCTTGCTTATTATATTTCAAAATCAAAATGTATGTACTGTTCACCTTATTGTTTTATGATCTGTTTGCACCGACAGAACTACAAGCACAGGACATCCGTGTGGCCCTGAGCAGAAAGATGTACATGAACTCTGTGATAGCAATCATCAAGGAAAACGTGCCTGTGGTATGTATCTGTACATGTAGCTTACTGTGCTGATAAGCTAATATCCTTAATTTAAACCCGGTTACACAGTCAACAAGCTTTGGCTGTATTTGTATATTCGTAAAGTCGCCCGAGATTTGAGTGTATTTTTTACCTTAAAATTACACCATCACATTAGAGGGGACTCAGGGACTTGCGAACATTGACTGATCTTTAAAAGAGGAAACATTGGGTGCAGTACTGCCGAAAATGTAATTTAGACCTCGCAGACTTGTCGGCCAATCAATATGTCAGCTGTGTGATGAGCATAACACTAGACACACCGGCACAAACCTTTAGTCACGTGTTTGCTCCTAAGTCAGAAATTTTCATAATCCAGTGGAGTAAGTTTAGACATACTGTTCAATTTAAAGTTTTGTGGTTTGATAAGGACAATTCTTTTTTCAGATCGAACGTCTTGATATGAGTAACAACAGATTGTTCCATTTGGGAGACCTGGCTGACCTGGTGTCTGTCAGAAAGGGTGTCAAGTACCTGAACCTCTCACATAACGAGGTAGGGGGAGCTGTTGTCAGTTTGTTTTATCATTTTCATCTGTCAACAGGATCTGTAGATAGTAACTGATATTTGCTTGGCGGTAAATCGTTCCTTTGCATTATAAGGTAAACACTTTGTAAGTGCATCTCCTTGAGGATCATAACTGGAGAATTCTTTTCATCCTCCAAGTTCTAAACGTATTCTACATGCGCTTTAAAAGGCAGACATCCAGAATTTAGGACATTCTGTAAATACAGTTAACACTGGTCAGTTCTCATCGGGAAATCCAGAAGCAATTGGGAAACTTCAGAAATGTTCGATTTCTGCCTATAAGTGTAGTATCCGCTGAAAGCTCTCTTCATCATGAACATAGTCATGTAAAAATTATTAGTCAGTGATGTTCACAGCTTTAGATACGATTGATTGAAAATGCATGTGAACAATGTACTCCTAGGTCAGCACATATCCAGCAGTATTGAGTTCACCTGGGTTTTTACAAACAATTGTGGGCTAATTGTTCCTTTCACAGTGGGCAATGACACCTCTAATCACTGAGCCCATTGAACCCAAACCCGTCCATTGAACTGGAAATCTGGTGATTATGCGAATGTATTCAACACAGTGGAAAGACTAATTATCTACTCATTTGCATGGCATTCATTAGGGTGGATCCTTGTCTGTCCACTATCAAGTCAGTATGGGCCAAGTCTAACCTGGTCTGGGGTGATATTGTGTCGCCAGGTCCAACTAATGATGGTATGGGTTGGGCAACTTTCAAAAAGGAATATCTTCATAGCTTTCCATGTTATGGCCAAATCAAAGGCACCATAATGTAAGGGAAATCATGCTCTTTCTAATGAAATATGAAACTTTACTTTAAGTTCAGTAGAAAAAAAGTTGGAAAATTGGATTTCCAAGATGGCTGCCTTGAAATTGGGAAAGTGAACCTCCCAATGTGAACTGACTAGTGTTAGTTACTTCTGCAGTGGGTTTATTGCATGGTAAAAGGAGGTTTTCATTGTTTTAGATTTGCATTTGAAACGGTTTTCTAATACAGTAGTAATACATTGCAAACGTAAATTTGGTCACTGCAATAATAAAGCCAATGCAAACATTTTGAAATTAACAGTTTCAAATGTATCTGACATTGAGGTATCTGTGGTATACTGTACGCCTGTAGCTCAGGAGCTACAGTATTTTGGAGTTCAAAGGTAGGAAATGAAAAGGATGACATAAAAATGTGTCCTGATTTTTTTTTCAGTTGAAGAGTGAGTTTGAGCTGGACAAGATCAAGGAGTGGAAGCTGGATGAACTCTGGTTGGACGGCAATCCTGTGTGTAACAACTTCAAAGAACAGTCAGCCTACATCAGGTAACAATAGGCAGGTGGAACACCTACTGAGGGTGTGGCCCCACAAGGTAACCATGGTAAATAAAGGGAGACCACGTCACAAGGACTGGATGTATCAGGGTCTAGATGTAACGGTCATAATGGTCATAAATGTTATCAGAGACATTGGTAAGCTGCTATGATCATGGGTGTTATTTCTGATGGTAAGATCTGTCAACCCTGCGTTAGGCCATGAGGAGTCAGGGCAATCAAGCCTCACATAGATTGATCAGAATGTGAACAGAAGTTCAGCTACAAACAAAGCTGAAAGACACACAGCAAAACGTCTACTGTGAAAGGATTATCACTGTCTTGTTGGACGACATGACAAATACAGTAAGAACTGAACAATTTTCCATCTCCACTAATCCATGTCCCTGCACTGTGATTCTCCTTTGGTTTAGTGGCAAGACTTTTATCAACCAACTGTAAGACAGATGTGCTCCCCTCCCTCCTTACCATCATCCCCCATATTGTCCCTCATCTCAATGTCATCCCTGTCTGTCATTCTTCCCAGCTACCTTCTGTTGTCTCTTGTCTATCCCCCTCTTTTCCTGGACAAAGTTCTTCTATATACACCATCCCTAACCTGACACAGAACCCAGAGGAACCCCTTGCTAAGGCAGGAGAGAAAACAATGGAGGTAACAGTATGGAAAGAAGTAACAGAGTATGCCTAGGGCTGCCTACATCAAGACACAATGGCTGAAAAAAGCCCTAAAGTTGGATTCAGGAGAGAGCAAGGCATGGCACGTGCCGAGGTCACTGGACCACCCCACTCATAGCCTCTCCTGGGCGGGACCAGGCTGTTTGCCCATGACGGGTTCGGGCCCTCCAGCGGTGAGGGACAACCTAGGCCAGGCGCAGCCTGTGTTCCCGGCCCCACCCACCTCTGAGCTGCCAGCCCTGTTGGCATGCTAGAGTCAGTGAACCTAGCAGGAAGCAGTCACCGTAACATGGACATCCAGTCACAGGAACCTTGGTGTAAAACAGCAGTGTTGGAAACTCATGTCCGTCCCCTTTGACTACCCCTCTCATGTTTTGTTTTTCCCTCCCTTTCCCCCCTATCCTTTGTGGTGCACATCAGTTGTTACATCAGTAGCATTATTCATGCCACTCATTTTCACAGTGACGGTTTTCAGACATGGACAAAGAAGAAGTCAAACAACAAAAGGAGAACAAAAAAATTATATCTTGAATGAAGCACACAGAAAGAATGGAGAAGATACTAGTACTTGTACAAAAAGAAATCCAAAAATTGAACAATGAACATAGAATCTAGAGTGAGGCTTTACCTGACTCCAAAAAAAAGAGACAAGAAACTAAGACCTATCAAACTAAAGAGGCTCTGTCAAAGTATTACAGCAAAAAGGCAACAGAAAAGAAACGTATAGTATGCCATCTATATGAGGTTCGTTTACATCACAATTTATGGAAAAGCTGTCTGTAGCTAACAGCTGTAATGCTTAGAGTTTTGAGTAATTTTATCAAGCAGGTAAATTCATGTTGAAAATTGGCATTGAATTAAATTCAAGACCATAGTGGATGGACACAAGTTGAGGAAAACTCAGCTTGGCAAGCAGACACAAGAATCCAGTTCTCCCACCATCTGCAGTGTTCTGTGTGTGAGTCAGTGTGGGTGGTGTCCCCTTGTGTAGTACTGCAGTGATCTAACAGACCAGATGTGTTTGATTTGTACTTTCTCTGTAGCGCTGTCAGGAAGAGGTTCCCCAAGGTAGTAAGGCTGGTGAGTTGGTATTTTACAAAACCCTTACATTTCACTTCTGTGTTTTTTCGACTTCAATGCTGTGAACATGTTTGCCTTGTACGGGATGCAGATACAATATGATTTGC
Organism: Branchiostoma lanceolatum; assembly: GCA_035149815.1. Lineage (NCBI taxonomy): Eukaryota > Metazoa > Chordata > Leptocardii > Amphioxiformes > Branchiostomatidae > Branchiostoma > Branchiostoma lanceolatum. The sequence goes on along the minus strand of CM068869.1, from coordinate 11,627,712 downwards.
TTGTTTTCAAAACTGCATGCACTGAACAGCATTTAAAAAAGTACTACTTGTATTGCAAACATTTGGTGCATCCCGCATTGATTTGTACATGTATGTTGCAATGACGTTCCATATCACCCTTCAGGATGGCCACGAGCTCCCCCCGCCCATCGCATTTGACTTGGAGTCAAACACAGCGCTTCCTGAGACAAAGGTACTGGATCTCTGTTTCATCTATGTCATATTTTGCACACTGAAAATAGCAGAGTATGCAGTATTGTAGTTTTTGTATCAAGCTGTAAAATGTTAGCTGATTAACTTTTATTGTTGATGCAACGCAGCAAGGTAGTCTTGTAGTTAGGATTATTGACTTACAATCTGAAGGTTCTGGGTTTGAATCCCTGGCAGGCCCCAGTGTTTTGCCCTTGGGAAAGCCACTTGACACCTATTTCCTCACTTGACTCGAGTGAAATTGGGTACCTAGCTTTGGTTAGGGATATCATCAAGAATAGGACATAAAGCGGTCCTGTGTCTGAGGAAAGCCACGCCTCAAACACATTAAAGAACCCACCACACTTACCTGAAAGAGTAGGGGTCCTTTCGAAGTAGATCAAACTTAACTGTCCTGTCTTACACAGCTTACACGCTTCTGTTGTACAAGATGATATCTGTAAGTTTTTGGTGTTACATTTTACATGGTGTGTAGAGAACTGACCATCTTGTCTTGTTATATTCAGGGTAGCAACTTTGACAATGACGTGTGCAGGAAGATCATCATGGATTTTCTAGAAAAGTAAGTCTGCCAACACATTTTTGGTTGATCAGAAATCTCAGGGTGCCCACTAAGTACCTGTACATTTACTTGAAGTAGGTTGCTTTCTCGATATGAGTAGGCAGTACATGAATGTATTAAGTATGTGTGTCTTGTGTTTCACATTAAAATGTAGCAGATGTCTGCATCTGTTTAGAAACCCTCAGCTGATATTTTTCATTAAGGTACCAAATGGTGGGATATATTTAATGGGCCACTTAAGATGAAGGCGAATCAGGTGCTTTTTGTTAACTAAAACATGTTCTGGTTGCAGGTACTTCATGGTGTATGACTCTGAGGACAGACAAGGCCTGCTGGAGGCCTACCATGACCAGGTAAGCATCAAGTCAGCAGAACAGGGTGGTAAGGATTTTTTCACAGGGTAGGGGGCATCTTACAGTTACTAGCGTGGCGAAGCCGCATGGTGTGCAGATAAGGTGCAACGGCAAGTGCTGCAGGCAGGCATATTATAGGGAGTCTGGGAGGTCTTTCCCCTGTACATTGTGGACTTTATAACCCTCAGAAACACTTTTTTCTGCATTTTGAGGACTAGATTTTGTGAAATAAAGCCAAGGTTTTTCCTTTTGTTACAAAAGAACAGTAAAGCCCCCCTATGGAGGTTGTAACACCGCATAGGGGCCCAAATCACAGTGTAGGGGATCCAAATCACAGCGTAGTGGCTCCGTACACTCAACTGCACTAGCAAGAAACCTGTATGATGTACACATGTAGCTCATCAGCATGCTTTTATATTACTCAGTCTTATAGTTTACAATGTCAAAAACCTTTGTTTTTCTATTTTGCAGGCTTATTTCTCCCTCTGTGTGTCTCACCCCCAGGCTGCTCCCCACTACCAAAGGTTGGTGCAACACTTGGTATAACACGATGTCAGTGGAAATTAATGCTATTGTTGATAAAGACAAGTTCATGTGAAAGTGAGGATGTTACCATTATTCTAATCTGTGCCACAATTTCTAGTATTTTACAAATTACTAGTAGTGCAGTATTTAGATGATTTGGAAAGTTTACAATGTATACTTTGTACTTTCTCCACTGCACATAGGAAATCGCTACAGGATTTCTGCCGAGAGTCTCGAAATCTCCTGTTTGTGAATGACCTATGTAAGTATACCTGACCGATTCTTCTTCAGTGTACCATAGATTGTTTTAATCGTAGTAGGAATGGAAAGGAGGCTTTTGCAGGGTTCTGAGTTTGCAGCTGAAACAATATCGTTGTAAGGCAGAGCATGTGTTTGTGAATGATGAGTTTGCTGTGAGAGCTCACCTGGAAAAATAAAACCATGGTGAATATAATATTTAACAATTTACAATAAAACTTAGATCTACCTCCTTTATGTGTAAAGCTGCCATACTGTGCCCAGTAGAAACACTACATGCATGCAACATGTTAAGCTACCATCAAGGGTAGCATAAGAAAATATAGGCACTATTTTGTATTAGCCATTCCATGTAGTAGGTAAATAGGCGTTAGCTGCTTGGGGTGTTCAAGAAGAATTAAGCAGTGTGCAATTGAAAGACTTCCTAGAATAGGTTCAAAGATGCTGTCATCACAAAGATGTTAGTTGTACACTGATGACATGTACATTCCTTTTGTTCCCTTGTAGCCCAGCGAGTAAAATTCCTGAAGCACTCCCGTCTGAATGTGGTGGCGTTCCTGAATGAGCTCCCTCACACGCAGCACGACCCTAACTCCTTCGTCATAGATGTAGGCGTGGCCATGGTAAGTCATGCACAGTGGATGTTTGGACAGATCTGGGGTCAATTATTCTACAGTCAATCCAGAATAGTCTGTATTATAATTTCATGAATTGTGATTGAAGTATTATATAAGGTAGAAAAAGTGTAGTTGAAGTACATGTGCACCACTAGAATATTTTTTAACGGACAGTATTTGAAATATCCCTTTTTCTGTCTTTCAGAACTCACTTATATGCTTCACTGTGTCTGGAGTATTCAGAGAAGGTCAGTAATTGTCATTATTTGTGAATGTAGGACTTCACATTAATGCTATTGTGGTACAGTGCTGAATGAAATGTTAGAATCACATGTCATAGATGGTCAGCCTGTTACTCAATAAGAACATCCATTCTTAGGAACCCCTTTTTTTAAGGTTCCAATCAGTTCTGTTGCAGTTGCCTCATGTTTGTACCAGTCTGTAATATAAAATAAACTCTCCATTGTTGATATGTTTTCTTACAGTGGTGAGCAAGTCAGGTGGCAATCCTCCCATCAGGTCCTTCTCTCGAGTCTTTACCGCCGTACCAGCTCCACAAGGGTGAGCATTCAGACTTTTCGCTCTTTACGATATGGCGTGGTTATATTCGCCATTGGTCATCGGTCGATTATTATGTCCTCTCAAGCAGACTGACAGAACAAACTGTTGACAAGCTAGGATTTAAGGCAGCCTTGTCCACAACAAGACTGCTGAATTTTGTACAGCACATGCACATACAAGAATGCTCTCAGTTTGCAATTGTACGGCAATCTTGCATGACCGGACCTTTAGCGTGTGTTACAGAAGCTCTCTTTGCCAGGGGCTGATTTGGCCTCCTCTCGAGGGGCTTGACCAGTGGAAGAGTCGCTAGAAGTGTGATTTAGTCAGGCTAATTGGGCCCTTTGCTGGAAGTTCTGTGTCTCCTTATATAACTATTATCAGGAAAATTGTACATGTACAGTAATGTCCTTTCTTGCTTGTAGCTCTTTTTATAGAATATGAAGGTAATTCCTGATAACTACTTGTACCTAGTCCTTACCAGACCTCCCTGTCGAATTGAAAAAAAAAAAAGAGAAATTGACCAAAATAGAGATGCAGTCTTGATAGAGGCACTGAGCTTGCTTTGGAGAACAGTTCATTCGACCGTTGGTTGGAAATACAATTTAGTTACTTTATGGTCATCTAACTCCTCTGTCAAATCAGCAAACCTATTTGGCCGATTTCTGCTATTTTTCCAGCAAGCCAGGGAGTTTTGTATAGTAACTCATGAAGTAGTCCTGTATGTTTGATGTACATATATTTGTCATCAAGAGTGACCAGAGGAAATCTTGGTGTGTACATGTACGTAGAGTGATGTTCTTTAACCAAGTTTCTGTTCTTTTCAGGCTATGCATTGTGAATGACATGATGACCATTTCTGCTGCCAGTCCTACACAAGAGAAGGTACGTCCACATTTATTTGGGATACAAGTGGTGAAAAATACTCACAAAGATGGTAGTCGACAGACAAAACATAGATTTTGGGAAGCTGTTGTGATGTATTTTTTCAAGAGTATCCTACCAAATGTTTTTTCTTTGTGTTCATTTACTCTGTGTACTTGTTCTTTGTTTTTGGTACATTGTATGTTTGTTTGTTTGTGTTGATGTGTGTCCATGGTTATTTGAATACTCTAGAAATAAAATTATATATACGAAAAAAAAAAAACAATTCACAGAATCTTTTAACACTTCATTTGTAAGGCAGTTTAACTGTACAATGTACATGTTTTTGTTGTTGTTGTTGTATTCTGCAGGCAGCGTTCACCTCCCCGGCCCCCACCCCGTCCCCCAGCCCTGTCCCCGGGCCGTCAGGACTGTCAGAACCCCAGCAGCAGATGGTCAAGATGTTCGCTGAACAATCCGGCATGAATGAGGAGTGGTCACAAAGGTAGCAATCTCACAAGTCTGGCTTTGTCCTTTTGTAACGCGTGTGTTCTTAGTAGCATTTGAATTGATGTTGCCAGCATTCAGTTGGTTTAACTTATTTTATTTCTAGATTATTTTTTTATTTCTAAACTTGTACAAAAAATGTGTTTAAAGTTTTTGAAATATTTCTGATTTTTATCTTATTTTGATTTTTAAATTGTTTTCATGCTGTATGATTCTCATCATATGTCTCCCATGCTTTTTTTCTCAGCTGCTTAGAACAGAATGGTTGGGAGTACAACAAGTCTGCTCAAGTCTTCACAGAACTGAAGGTGAGTCTTCAGTACTAGTCTATTTACTCTGAATTCATTTTAAGTTTGCGGAAGGGGAAAAAAGAGGCGTTCTCAGTGTTTAAATTTCGCTGTGGGTGCACAAGAGTGTTCTTTGAGCTGTATGTGGGGATTTTGATATGAAACAAAACCAGGAGTATAAAACCAGGTCAACATTTGCAGAATCATGGAGTACAAATGTTTTGCCTTCAAGTCATTATGAAATGTTGATGATTTAAGATGACTATTATTTGAGTAACCACAGATTGTTACTGACTTAATTTGTTTTTTCTGCAGGCACAGAACAAGATTCCACCTGAGGCATTCCTGAAGTAAAGATTAGTCTTAAAGGCTATGTTACACCTAGACATATTTAAGATATATGACAAGAGAGCAAGATCTTTAATAGTAGGAACTGAAAATGGCACTTCCGTAGTACCTGTACATGTAAACCTGCTACAGGGTGTCATTTGGAGTGAATTACTTCGGCTTTGTGTTGTTCTGAAGGGAAGTAGAAACTGTGCTATTACTTATTGTTAGTGTTCTATGTTTCTATGTATCAAAAGACTGCAGTACTTACATACACTTTGGGGCTAATTAATCCCTAATCAGATAGCCTGCACATTTATTTTCTTTAGTTTGCTGTGACTTTTTATGCACTTGTACAGTTTTGAAAAGGAATCATCCAAGCTTCGCAAATGGAACATTTTAATGACTGATGTGTCTTTTTTATTATTGTACAAAACCCCCAATGTATGTTGTTAGAGTTTTGACACACGAATGATGTCTCGTGCTGCCAAAATGTGGTCAGCTCCTGTTCAGATTTGTACCTCAAGGAGATAGTATACTAAAGAAAGAGATGTTTCATATTCTGCAATACATTCTTGTACATTTATTCCTACCAAATTAAGGACCCAAGTTCCATGTACTCTCAGGTATAATCATAGTATATGTACTTCACAAAAGATTAAACATGGCAAGCACTTGAATTTACTTTGATCTGAACATGTCTGAATTCTAATTGAAAACCAAGCAAGCATAATTTTATAGATAACACTTGTTGAAACATTACTCTAATGCGTTGGACAACATATGTATTTGTCAGTTATCCTGCATGTAAACATATGTTATTTTGTAAGCTAAACCATCATCAATATTGTAAGTAATTTTTTGAAAGCGGGTTGACATTCTTTTGTAATGCATTTGTATTAATGTTGTTGTAATTAAATTTTAGAGGTATTTTCCATGAATTGGGAGTTTGGTGCAGCTCTTTCATTTGAAACGCAATGTTGAAGAAACCCTGGTCATTGGTATCCAAAGTGATGTGCCATAGATAGTGTCTCTAGATCTAGAGACACACTGGTAAGAAGTTCTGATAAGGCCTTGGGAAAGAAATGTCGTGTTTCCGGGTTACCCAACTGACCCTAGCAAAAGCCTAGTGTGACCCTAGTCTTTTCCCAGGGTCGACCGCCAGCAAGGGACATACAATTTTTGATCTGACATCTAAGTGTTAGAAACATTGTAGAATCATTTTCCAACGTCAGGGATCTCTCCGGCACATTTTAGCATAGGGGACCTCCATGCTGTGATTTCGCTGGTTGTACTTGAACCATTAAACTGTATTTGTTGCATCACTTCAGCTGAAATCTTAAAAGAGAATCCCTACCTGCTAACCCCAGTCAGAAACACAACGTTAATTTCCTAATTAAAGGCCTACTTGGCTGTGGTTGTGTCTCAAACAAGCCATGAAATTATTTTCAATCTTGTCCCTACAGCTTGACTGTTTGCTGGTGGTTTCTGTTTTTTAAGGAATATTTGTTTTACAAGAAGAAATGTATGGTAACAAAAGTGGGACCCCGGTTTAAAGATTAATTTTGTACTCCATCCCCTATATGTACTGTATATGTAGTTGGTGAGGTTTTATTTGCTCATTAGGTCTTAAACCACACTTCACGTGCCTTGTTACTGGTAACGTTACCCTAGTAAGTTTATGTGCCAAAAATGGTGTTACTGAACCAAGTCTGTATGTAAGTCATGAGAAAATATGTAAAGTTGCAAGATAAGTAATTGTCCAGACCTATTAAACGTTTTCCTCTTAATACAACTATATGTTTGTGTTGAATGAATGCAATTTACCTTCTGAACAGGCACAATATGCTTTACATTCACCAATGCCTGATGATTTGACTTATATATTATGTTAGCATGTAGTAGAAGACAGATAGGTCCAGATCTCCAAAGACCTTGCAGATAGTTGTGTGGATAATATCTTACCTTAAGACCCTCTTGCAATAATACTAATACTTTGTCCAATGCAATCATGGACCCAAAACTGCAGAGGTAAAAGAACTAATGTAACAAGATTTAAACTGATAAAACACTCTTACAACCAGTAAATCTTTTATTGTGGAACTTTTAACAAGGGGAAAACAACATGAGGTTTAATGAGCTGATTCAACATTTTTCACCTTTTTCTTTGTAGTCAATACCAACATTCATGGTTTATTAGATTCCTTACTTTAACTACTAGTTGAGGCAAAGCAATAGACCAGTCATGACTGTCCATCAAAATTAGCAGTTCAACCAATGATAGCAATTTAATTTGGCAGTTGAAATGAGAGAGTGGCTGCATGTCCATGAACTATTTCAATTTCTACGTCTTTTGCATTTCTACATTTTGACGGAGGTGGGCAGGGCTATGGGATCGTCTATTCTGCAAATTAGCCTAAATCAATTATTTGAATTTCGACAGGGACTGCTAATCTGCATAACACTAAACCATGTTACTTACATGTTTGTCTTTGGAGTTGCTGGTAGTGGGTATTTAAGGAGGGTGCTTAAGACTAAAGTCAACTAGTCAAAAGACATTCTTCCAATCATTCATCAATCACCTTGCTGTGTGTTTCAGCTTTCCTCAAGAAATACAAACTGTCAAGGAACTCAGCGGCCTTTATTTTATCAACAAAAGCAGCAAATATCATGGATGAAAGCTACACTAATGGCAAAAAGCCAACTGTTCAAGAATGTGTGTATGAAATGTTCATTCATAAAACTTTCCCAAAATAAGGTCCTTTTGGTCTCTTCGGCAAGGGCAGGTTTTATATAACAATTTTACAAGAAGCAAGCAACTTTTGCTCCAACTGAAAGCATGACATGCACAACATACTAATAGACAATGAGCTGTACACAGTCTGTGAATGATGATAGACAATATCTTGAGAGCTGTGTGTACACGAGTAGTGCATTTAAACCACACAGAAATCATACTTCTTATATGGCACACATATGTGGGAATGTCTAGCAAATACATTCACATCTTACAAGTATAAATTATGAACTTTATTGTACTACATTTATCTAGACCTGTGAAAGAAAAATCACATAGACATTCTAAGTTCCCAAATTCTCAAGCAGAAATGGCTTTCTTTTGTGTACTTGCAGACAATAATGACTGGTCATACATCACACAAGCCGAGTGGAGGCCATACAGCACATTGCACATGGAACAGTAGTCATAAAGCACTCAAACAGAGAGAAAAAAGCAAAGATAACTGTTATACAAGCTTCTTAGTTTCAACATTGTAATTTCTATACAATCAAAAAGTCAGACCATAATTACTGTGTACAAGTATGGCATGACTTTAAACTCCTTACCACTGATCCTATAGAAAGACACTTCTTACATCATTGTGACAAAATGTGGGCATAATACTTCATTTCCATATAAACAACCTGACTTTTTTCTTCCTGTGATACTCTTTTAATACCAAGACTGCTGGAAACGAACAACAGCCTAAGTACCTGCCACACCAGGGGTTGCCAGCAAAGATGGCCGATAATGAAGCCTTGGGAATTCAGATAGAAAAGCATGCCGCCTCCGACAGAAATATATCTGCAATATTACTCTATATACACACCTCAGTAGGAAAGCACTCGTCTCAGGCCAGTTTAGCTACCAGGATGCCTGTCGGCTAATGATAACGATAAATAAATTCTTGACAAAATAAAGAAAAATCAAAGAACAGTTCTCCGTAGTGGCACCATGATCTGAATGTGACATACCTAAAACTTACAAAGCCAAAGTTTGGGCTTAAAATACAACATTACCATATACTTTGCTGCCATAATTCACAAAAGAACAGAAGTACAACATAAACAATAGTTCCACCTGACCTTCCAATTTACATCTATGCAGAAGTAAAAGATCATCATTAGCGATAACAATGTAATTTCTTTAGAATTATATTTGTACTCTGTAATAAACCACGTAGGTTAATCGCTCATCTCGTGTAGTAAACTCTATAATACAATGTTTTTGATCGCCATAAAGAGTAAGAGTTGTCGAATTTCAGAAGGTAGACGCCCCTCCCCGGGTACATGTGGCTGCCCGCGTACACCTCCACGTGACAGTCTCTGCGATAGATAGGCACAATCTCGTCTGTCGGCGGCCGGTCACTTCGTGCACCCTTCTCTACATCCTGGCCTTCCTCACCTGTGAGCAGAACACAGATTTCAAACTTCAGTCAAATCACCACATTCTCTGTACTACACAAATAACTACTACTACTAAACAACTCGTTTTGTTAACACTTTCTCCCAGTTTACATCACATTAGTACATAGTTGACACAGTACAGAGAAAACCATCTGCTCACCTTCCCCCTCCACATCCTCTTCCTCATCCTCCTCATCACTGGACTCGCTCACGTGCACACTCACGGCATTACTGGGCGCTATAGTCCACTCAAAGTACACTCCGAACCCAATGTCATAACTATCGGTGGCAAACTCCCAGAACAGATAGGCGCCGTCCTCGTGCGTGGGAACCCTGACGGTTACGACCTCGCCACGCCCCACGGTGATGACGGAGTCCTTGTCCTTCCTGATCTGCTCCTTGAACTCCTGGATCTGCGGTCTGGTCCACATGGACGGCGCGGAGATGCTCGGGTACTCCTCTGTCAGGGGGGGAGGGGGGCATGTTAGAGGAAATACAGACAGTACTATATAGGGGTGTATACCAGGCATTACCAGTACAGGTCCAAAATGGCATCAATATACTGGTACTGCACCAAAATAGATTTACACTATGTATGTTCTAATTTGTGTTGAAAGAAAAGTACTTGATACCACAAAACCAAAAATCTAGCACTGAAACAGTTTATAAATTTATTTATCTAATTTTCTGAAAGCTAGGTGGCCCATTCCATCAAGTTGTCAACAATTCATTAATGTTTCTATTATTATTGAAGAACATGTGCTACATTGTCTAATTGTTCAGGTACAGGTACAGGTCTGGACCTCTGTGCCAATATCCGTACTTGTACCTGATGAGCTGATTACGTTTAGGTACACATCCCAAGTACTACAGTACTGAAGACACCAATAAATGGATAGAAGAGGTCCCAGTACGTACCACCAATATGAGGGATACAACAAGGTGCTTACAAGTATACCACCAACAACAACTTAGATTTTTTTCAATCTACAAACCCCTACACAGCCCAATCTAACAAATCCCTTCGCATGCTGGGAAAAACAGAGAACAGGTAACATAGGGGGCAAGCATGACATGATATGATCATGCCAATACAGGCAGGACACAGTAAGCATGCACACATTGTCATGGTTAAGTGTTCCTTGCATTACCCATGATCCAGTTATCTGTGCAAAGGTCTGCATCATGCTTTGACTTTATCTGTGAAGGATTAAATTCATCAACAATAACATGTAAGAATCACAACATGCAACTGGGAGGGAACCTTCCTCCCCATGCACAATTATGCTGGAATCATACTGCTGACAAACCTTCGGGCCCATTTTCTACTATCTTTTCTTCGCTGTCACCTGTAGAGTCAAGTGTTGGCGGCACGGCTGCGGGTGACCCCTGACCTGCCTCCGCGTCAACGTGGTTGTTGAGGGCCGGTGCCTGCTGCTGCTGCTGCTGCAGGTGCTGTTGTTGCAGCTGCTGCATCTGCTGCTGGTACACCTGCTGCATGTATTGCTGGTAGTGTTCTTCCTGCAGCTGCCTTATCAATAACTGTTGCTGTACAAAACACATTAACAGAGCAAATGGGTAAGTAGGGAATATCACAATCTATTCATTCAAAATATACTCAACAGTCCACTACGTATAATGTATACTTGTGTGTACAATAGTACCTTTACGTGCAAAACCCTCCACAAATATCTAGGTGCACCCATAGTAAAAAATTAGGTGGACAGCTTGAAACTTCGGGTATACAGAAGTGCATATGCACCCAGTAATTCCAGCTCTGTACATGTATATGGTTGTAAAGTCTACCTGTTCAGGGTTCCCTGGAAACTGTTGAGCTGCATACTGCTGGAACTGTGCTGCTGTCTGCTGGTTCAGTACATTCATAATGGCTAATCTACAAGGGTAGAGACAAACAGGACTGGTTGATACACCTAATACAACAAAGGTTTTTAGTGTTTGTTACTGACACGTAATTATGAAAAATATACTATATATTGACATACAATAGTACCTTTATGTATGTAAGCCTACACAAATATCTAGGGCACCAGTGCACCCAGTCAAAAATTATAAGTGCACAGCTCCAATTTTGGGTGCACAATAGTGCAAATGTACCCAGTAATTAGAGCACTGAAGAAATAACAACACTTTGCAACAGGGGCTTATTGAGTTTGCCTACTTCTGTTGTTCTTGTCGTATTCTCTCATCTTCTTGCATCTTCCGTGCTTCTTCCTCCAGACGCTGACGTTCCCTCTCCTCCGCTTCACGCTGCAGTCGCTCTTCTTCCTCTCGCCTGACATTAAAGGGAGAAGCATATCAATTTTCTTTTCATAGTGCATGTTACCAAATAGATTTTGCATCTCAACTCTGAATTTTACAGCTGGTTGCCTTAGTCCCACAACTGTGTTCCATTTTTACTAGCATCGAATACCAAAGACTCTTTTCTACAAGACACATATTGGTTGAAGCAGAAATTCAGCATTAATTGTTCTACTCTTTCTGCTACTGTAGCCAGATTTCTGGTTTCTAACTGGGTGTCCTGCGTTCGAATCCTGTCATGTCACCGATCTTGTGCCCTCGGGGGATGCACTTTACACGACTTTCCTCACTTCACTCAAGTAGAAACGAGCTTCGGTAGGGGCCCTCTCTTAAATGGAGGGCCCGTGTTTGAGGAGAACCACACAAGAATAGGGGTCCTCCCCGGTGTGAGTGGATGAAACGTTACAGTATATGGTATATAGGCTACAGAATCTTCAGTAAATTGCAGTTGGTAGCCTCAAAAAGAAAGAAGAGGTTCCTCCAACTCACTTAATCCTCTCCTTCTCCTCCAGGTCCCTCCTGTGAGCCTCCACGTAGGGCTGGAATGTAGGACAGAGGTTGTCCAGCAGCAGACAGAACTCACACATGGCCTGGTGCTTCCCCATGTCTCCCAGGGTCTGCCACTCTTTCCTGCACACAGGGAGACACGATATCTAAACTATGGCAAATTCATCCGCTTCTTCATGTTTTCTTTAAGACTTGAGACTTTAATAAAGAAAATCTGTTACGTAGCGATGTGCCTGAGTTCCTGGACTTTTAGACATTACAATGATATAAACAACATACAATAACACACATTCATCCAATATTTACAACACACGAATCCATTAAAATCTATCATATCATTGATGGTCAACATTATCAAAATTAAGTGAAATTTTGGGTCTGCAGTATCAGTGGCAACTGATTCCATATTGTTGTAGCTCTGTTATGCATAATAAAGGACTCTTTGTTCTTGGTAAATGTTTGATGAACCCAACAGAAGACTGTACAAGAAGTATCCTGTTGATTTGGTTTGTAATTACAGCTCACTGACTGCTTTCTAGAGAAACATTTACTGGAGATAAAGTCTGAACACAATGAACAGATTTGGGCCATGTAGGTCTTAACCTGTTCCATCACTTTCATGATCATAAGCCATTATCAGGCCTCGAAATTAACTTTTTCCCCTACTGTCCCAACATTGTCCCAAAAGTGGATTTCAACTGTCCCGAAAGTGTCCTGAAGTGTCCCAACCAGGGCCAAATTAAAGATATGAACTTAGTGTCGGGTCTGCATTCAGTTCCAGAGGTTCATGTTCAGGTTTGGACCTATACTCAAGTCAGGACCTGAGCCCAAGCCAATCTGTGTTAGAATTTTTTTTATAGTTATATACAAAATTGTGTATTGTAAAATAGAAAATTGCATGAAATTTGAAAAATATAATACATACAAAGGTATATACACTCAGTAGTAAACACAAGTTTCAACAAAGTTGACAACCAGAAATATTGTTAACAACCTGAAATAATGTATTTTAATAGGTTATAAAAGAAAAAGCATAATTCTGCAGAGTTTAAAGACTTCATTGATACGGTGGCTCTTGGGGAGGTAGAATAAATCCGAAAATGTTTGATTTCTAATCTTGCAGGGCAAACCTTAATCAAGTAAATGAGGTGAGACCATCCCTCTGCTGATCCCCTGTCAGGGGAGCAGACATGTGCCACAGCCTAGCTGGGACAGGCTTTCCTTTCACTATGCTGAGTGATAAATGATGATTGATTTTGAGAAGACTAGTACCACACCAAAAACAGTGGGTGGGACCAGTATACAGTTTCACAAGGGAGGAGCACAGTGGCACTCAGGAGCCCTGATTGTCCCAAATATGTCCCGAATTGATTATTGAGTTGTCCCAGGTCAAATTTTGGTGGCCCCGGGACATAGGGACATAGTTAACTTCGAGCCCTGCATTATGTAGGGTACCTGCATCCTTCTGTAATTACATTATAAGATCAATGCTATATGACTGATTACCTGCGATCATTTCCGATGACGTCAAAGTAGCCAACAGGAGGCATTTTCTCAGCGTCGTACGGCCCCACTTGAACCTGTTTAGTGTAGGCCACCAGCTTTAACTTGTCTCCATATGTCAGGTGGACTGCCTTGCCTTCTTTTTCTGTAAGTAAAGAACCAGACAGAAAGTTTAAGCCATGGTTTTTAGTAGTCTGTATAACGCAAACTCCAGCTGTCCAGGGGGTTTCTCTCCCCTCCCTCTTGGGTTGCGAGGTGGTTACAGGGCCGCGAGCGGTCACAAGAGGCTTGATTGAATTCAGGCTAGGTTTTTAGAAGATATTCCTGAATGGTCAGCAACAATGTTACCTGTAACCTCACATGATTACAGGTGATACATTCTCTTCAATTTGACCTTTACCAGGTTGACTTATGCTGTTTTACTCAACAAGTCACGTTTCCACATAAAAACAATTCTCTATTCACAAAATCTTCCTTTTGCCAATTTACTTTATTCCAATGGTACTAAGTAAATGGTAATTTTTACATTAAAAAAAAAAAGACCAGAGAACATAGTTCCTCTCATCCCATAATGTCACTTAGTATGCAGCCTTAGTTTGTAACAGCTGGCATGTCAATGGCAGTGTCAACACAAAACCTAACACCTCCAATACAGCAGGCTAAACAACATGATTACAAGATGATTGTGACATCTGCTTTTTTGTCTTCAATTAAACAATATGTAGTACAGGGATACAAGGTTGAGGTCTCTTTTTAGCAAACAAATTGTGTCTTCCTCATATTACCATCTAATTGTATCTTTCAACATCAATACCTCTAGCAACTACCATATTTGGGATTTTTTTTCAGACAAAGCAACTATTCCTTTAGGACTTGTTCTCTGGGAACTGTACTGCATTACTGGTACTGGTAACTTAGCTTACAAATCTTATCCCACTGAAAAATATGCTTATTATACAACACGACAGGACATTAAGCCATGGTCCACTGTTCGATGTACTTGTTGAAAAGACTTTAAGAGCTAGGGGATTTCCCTGGTACAATTAACCTGCATAGCGTCTGTCGTCTCTGTCACAACTAGTGGCAGAGGCGCTAAACTGCTCATTGAGTTAATTTGAGCTGAACTTAGTTTGCTTTCACTCCACTTCACTTTCAGCTCACTTTCACTTGCACGACAGGTTCAAGGCCATGATATGGCACTGATCATACCCCATGGTTGACCTTTCCTCTTCGACCTTTAGAACAATTTTGGTGCATCAGATAAAAACTACTTAATCATATTGATCGCACAATCACACCACTGATGCAAATTTTATCATGGACTTTAAACCTTGAGTTAAGTATGAAACCTGATATGTTCACATTTCTTGTGACATTTGACTTGTCACATGTTGTCATTTTCTTATTCCCTTTTTAATCTGATCACACTGTGCAATGAATGCTTGAGCAACCTATAACAAAATAACATAATTCTCATATGCTCATAGATAGGCAACGTTAATTACCATAATTACAATGCTAATCATAGATTCGACTTGTTCAGACATGAATAGCTTGAATTAGGTATCAGGTGCAATATAGGACCTCAATAGTTAAATTCAAGGACAATATACATGTTTACATGTATTATAAGTGACAAATAGATCAATCAATATCAACATAAGTGATACTGTGAGAGAAAATAGTAATTTGCCTGTGGGCTGTATTAGCAAGATCCAGTTTCTACTGTTTCGAAGTGTTTACTAGAAGTAAGCAAGGTTGTCACTGCAGGGGGTCTGTAAGATGATCTCAGATTCATATACTTGGAGGTTTGATATTCATGCATAGCAGGGGTGAACATTAGCAACCTCTATTCTCATGCGCTCAACAGGTGTTCAACAGAGGTACGAGTGACGCGATAACAAGCCTTCTGGGGCCCGCAAGAACCTAGCATCCTCCTACCTTTGAAAAATGTAAGTGCGAGTTTGTACAGTTCCTCTGCCGAGAAACCCCACTTCTCGTCAAATAAACCACCGTCTTCTCCTCCATTAGCAGTCACCCCTTCCCCTTCAGGAGAATCATTCTCGTTTTCCGTGAGAGACAATCCGTCCACAGCCACGTCAAGCCGGCTGACATCGTCTTTCTCTTCCGCCATGTTGGAGCTGACACGTACAGCCCCGACGGTGAACCGAATATCCTGAATGCTGATTTGTCAAATGCTATGTAAATTTCAAGCTGTTGTGTCTTAATTGGTTCAAGTTGTAAAGATAGCCAACCAATGAGTAGTGTAAATGAGCTGCAGCGGTATATTAGGGACCATCCATTTTATTACCGCAGGTGCACAGGAGTCATCTTGGCACTTTCCTGGGGCCAATAAATCAGACATGTCTTAGAGGAGGTTTTAGACTGCATGACATCAAATGGATGACACACTCTGGCGACTGCAAAATTGATGGAAATGAGCTCGAGGGGAGAAAGTTACCTTGATGATGAAATCTATGTGGTCAGGAAGGTTTTGCAAATTGAAATGGCGGACCTTTTTTTATACTTGATTTAATTGAACTTACAGAACATGGTTCACCAAGGAGCCTATTTCAACCTCCTTGGGTTTACAAACAATGAATTTCTTCGAAATGGGTTTTTGTGCAAGGAGTAAGTTAGACACAATCAGATTGTTTTACAATGGGAAAAGAGACATTGTATGTAATCAAGGACATTTATATATATATATATATATAATGTCCTTGATGTAATTGATACCCATCTTCGAGTGTTTTCTTTGTTTCAACTTACAGCATGTATTTGCTGATGTTGCAGCTTCTTTGTTCAATTCAACATTACAGTACGGTCACAAAGATCTTTTTTTCGGAAACAGGCAAAAATCTATAGCCGGAGTGTCATCCTAGTTAAACATTTATAATTCCAGGGCTCCCACACAGAAACAGAAATTGATGTGCATGTGGATGTGGATGTCATCCATTATATATAACAAGTCAGACTGGCCTAACGGAAAAATTGAGAGAGAAGAAAAGAAACCTTGCAACAGCATCAAGTAGCATTTATTTTGGATCATTTTGTGTGTTTAAACACTACTCAGCATCAAATGATTGGGTTGTCAAAGCTTGATGTGCAGAAAGAGAAGTAATGGTTAGCCCCTCCTTCCCATCATGCACAGCAACATTCAAGCAAAAATGGCGGCATTTCACAACGATTGAGAATCGTTCGCACTTTTGGGGGAATTTCTGGTAGTTCTATGAGGGTTTGCGAATTGACAGGATATTCACCTATCGAGCAAAAATGTCTTCATTTGTTACTGAAGTTCTGGCGACCACAGGTCGCTTGGAAAAGGACGACTTGGTGAAGAAGACGGGTAAGTTGGTGAGGGGGGTGGGGAGTGACTCTCACTTTAGTTTGTGCAATGTGTGTCTGTAGTTTCTATTTTTGTGGTCATCATTTTGACATACGTGTACATGTATATTTGAAGAATACTGGATATGTTTCTAGCTAATTCTGCCAGTCCATCAGTAGAATAAAGTGTATTGCGATGCGGCCATGATATCCTGTCAGTCTGTGTGTCAGAATCATACATATGGTCACATCACATTCCCTTGGTAGAGATCGATGGGTCAAGTATTCAAGTAATGTTACAGTATATTCTGCCATATATTTCTTCCTGCGATGTAACGTTTAAGTACAAGCGTAAGGACCTCCTAATAAGTACTTTCACGGATCCAATTTCGCATGCCCAGGTCAAAGGTGAAGGCCCCTGAGACATTAAAAATAAAGAAAATATGTCTGGACATAAATTTCTATTAAGTTTCATAAATTTGTTATGCAAACCAATCATCAGTCTGGACATGGTTGAAACTAGAACTGTTTACAAGTCAGGGGCATTCACCTTCGGCCTGCTTGATTTGACCACGGTTAACAAGAACCTATCATCAGTTTTGACAATTGTTTGTACATGTGTTATCCTCCATTAGGTAAGTTGTCCAAGCGAGTGGAGGATATAAAAGGCGAGATCTATGAAACCATCACCCAGAGGTATGTCGACTTTGTGCCCAGTATGAACACCACCCTCGACCTGACCACCAGAGTCAACACCCTTGTCACTGAGGTCGACAACCTCAACAACAAGATACAAAATGAGGTGAAAAAAAGAGTTTTATGTTTTTCTGATAATTCAGGTCACTACCCTCAGATTCTGTGTACTTGCATACTGTAATGATTGACTTTCACTTTGTCTATGTGGGTCTCTGAAAGCACTTCATTTGTCATTGGGTAATATGAGAAAAGGCATGGGCCCGTAATGTCCCCAAGTAAGCCTAACTCTTCTTGATATAATAATAAGTGTGTTGGATTCTTTGATGTGCAGGGGTTTGATGCTCGAGGCCTTGCTATACACAGGAAAGAAGGCCTAGGGAGTTACGTCCCCACCAAAAAACAATTTCATCACTCTCACCTTGCTCAAGTGGGTTTCGAACCTCCACCCTTTGTATCCACAAAAGATGCTCCATCTAGCATGTTTATATAAGTTTGTATTTCTGTCGGATTGTGCAGGTCCAGGCCCAGCTCAGCACCTCCACCAGTGAGTTCCAGGACCTTCAGACCCAGCTGAGAAGGACCAACACCGTCCTGGCTGTCCTGGGGAGTCTGTACGAGATTCAGCAGGCTCTGGACTCCCATCACAACGACATGGACAATCAGCAGTTCATCTCAGCTGCTGCAAGGCTTACACAGGTGACAGACTTGGACATAGTTTTAGGAACATAGTTGTTAGTCACTGGCTATCTAAAAACTTGAATAAAACCAAAGTACAACATTTTCTGATTACATTAACAACAGTGATAGTAGCCACACAAGAAAAGAAACATACATACAAGCTTTAGGCTCAAGTGTTTAGAATTTTTGGTAATGTCCTTAGGAATTGATTGTGTTTGCTGTGACACTTACAATGAGGTCAAGATGTACCAAGAAGCAACAGTGTTGTGACTAGTAGGGTTCTATTAAATGATAATATTGTTATTTGTTATACTAAACTATTAGTATATGCACCATGGAAAAATATGTAACAAGACATACATACGTATGTTTATCTTCTGTCTCAGATTCAGCAGATCATGGAAGAACTACAGGAAGGTGGATATTGTGAGCTCAAGATCCTGACTGCTTTAGGAATAGAACTACGGGTACGCAAGGAAAACCTCATCCACACCCTCGGCGAGGCCTGGGCCAAGGCAGTCGTGTGGAACATACCCCGTGCCAAGGATCTCAATGACGAAGACCGCCTGCTGAAAACAGAACTACGACTGACGACAGTCACTGCTGAAGATGCAACCCTCCCCGGCACGCCCCGCATGACCACGTTGGTCCGTGCCATGAAGGACATGAACGTGCTCCAGGAGAAGCTGAAGGTGTTCGCCAGACGGTGCTTGGAGTACATCTTCCTGCCCCTCGTCGTGCTGCCCAACGTCTCCCCGAAGGTAGTGACCATGATGCAGAGTGAAGCACTTCACTTTGACAAGCAGTCCAGTAGTAAGGAAACCGTTGTCCCAACAGACCTCTACTTCAAGATCAACACCGTTCTAGAGTACTTCAACAAGCATCTGCTTGGGATTGATGTGGGCACGCCAGACAGCAGCCTGATGACCATGTTTAGTGACTATCTGTGGGAGGACCTCTCCCAGGCCATCATCAAGGGTTGCCTGGTTCATTCAATACCCAGAACCAGCCAAGAACTGGAGAAGTACATGGAAGTGATTACTGCCACCGAGGACTTCGTAACCTCACTTAAAAATCTTGGTTTTCTCCATGGCGAAGAGTCGGCCCTCATGAGATATGTCAAGGAAATCAACGTCCATTTTGCCAACAAGAAGTGTCAGGACATACTGGCCTTTGCTCGCGACCTGATGACATCCGAGATGCTCGACACCGTGCAAGTCGGCGCCAGCGACGAGATGGCTCCCCTGCCGAACGTTCGAGAGCTGCTGGGACAGCAGACGTCCAAGAAACCAAAGGTCAAACAGGAGGAGACGACGACCGCGGCCTTTGAGGCAACGTTTGACTCCATGCCCGAGTTGCAGTGCCCCTTCCGCCTGCCGGTCTGTAGGATCAGTGTAACGGTGGACAAGCTGGTCAAATTAGCGTACGCCACCCTGTGCGAGGCCAGCGAGGTCACGACGAGCAACCCAGGCTGCGCCGTGCAGATGTTTTACGCGGTGAGGGACATGTTTGAGCTGTTCATGGAGGTGGTGCCGTGTTACCACGAGGAGAACCTGAAGAAGCTCCCCCATCTGACCGCCGTCCATTATAACAACTGCTTCTACATCGCACACCACCTTCTGACACTAGGTAATGCTTGGTGCTGCAAATGAAATATCAAAGGGGGGAAGGAGAGCATAAAACTGCTGCCATATCACTGTGTAATGATTCGCTAGATATGACCATTGGCAGTTGCAAAAATTGACATCACATTCCAATGTTATTGTCATTTCATGACCAGCCATGAAAAAATGTTTAAATTTTTGAACAGGGCTCACTGAATTTCAACTGTAATTTCAAACACAAAAATTGGACAACCCCAACTTTTTGACTGTCCAACTGCAGTCTTTGTCAAGCCACAAGGAATGAGCAAACCACCGCTTCTGTGACATCATGTTATGCAGATAGAATAGATGACTCGGTGAGCAGTGGATCACTAGTTGCAGAAAGTTTATGGCGCTCAAACCCCCCACCCTCCAAAGCCCTGTGTGATACTAATATGTAGTTGTTGTTCTGTTCCAACAGGCCACCAGTTTCTGGAGCACTTGCCCAAGCCCCTAGCCAACTCCTTTGCGACGTTTGTTGACCAGATCCCGGTGCTGCGTGAGCTGGGGACGGAGTGCCTGCTGCAACAGATGCGCATCCAGAGGGACCAGGTCCTGGAGTATCTGGTGGGAGCACACAACTTCACCAACGTGGCAGAGGACTACAACAGGGGCAATGCAGAGAAGGCTGTCAAAAAGGTTTCCTGTTGTGTGTTTTTTTGCTTCTTTTTTCTTTCGACAGAAATATTTTTAAGAGTATTTAAAAGTTCACTGTGAAAACTGCAAACTTAAAACCACCGCAAACATTTCTGCATTTTCAGTATCCGTCAATATCACGTAGCATGATTTTAGTGATGTATTCAAGCGTCATTTTTATTCTCATTTCTTGTGTATGTACAGTGAATACAGACAGTAAGTGCATCATGTTTGTTATTTCCTGCAGGTGTTGCACCAGTTGACTCACCTGAGTAAGGTATGGCAGGATGTGCTCCCCACCAACATCTACTGTAAGGCTCTGGGTTCCCTCCTCAACTCTGCCATACAGGACATTATAGGTCAGCACTGCTTCTACACAAGGTTTCCCTTAAACAGTTCTTATTTATTAAAGTAAACAAAATCCATTTGGTGGGGGTGATTACAATGTTAGAATTCAGAGCTCAAAATATTCACCTACAATTTTCATGAAAAAATTTGTAACATTTTCAAAAATTGCAATTTTGTAAGCTGAAAGAATATAGGTTTGGTCTTACGAATCACATTGCACATGTTGTATAAAACATGAATTATATATTTTGAGCCCTGCAATTTAAGTATATCTGATCGTTCTCTCTCCTTGAAATAGCTTTTGTGACATTCCACACTTTTTGTCATCAAATGCTGTGAAAATAAACGTTCTTTCCCTGATTGTGGACATTGCTCATTATAAAGTTACGAATAGTTTTCATCAAAAGAAATTATGCATGTATTCCAGGTAAAGTGACAGCCCTGGAAGACATCTCTGCAGACGATGCAGCTCAGCTCCACTCTCTATGTGGGATTGTCAAAGAGCGTGCCCCTCTACTGTTCCACCCTGTTGTCAAGGAGGACACCAAAAAGTATGGATACTGTTCATGTGTTGACTTAACACAGAAACAGCACTGGGTTTTCAGAATTCTGAAAAAGTAACTTGTGTATGTTGATTGTACACCAAGA
The DNA here is from genome assembly GCA_035149815.1 of Branchiostoma lanceolatum. NCBI lineage: Eukaryota > Metazoa > Chordata > Leptocardii > Amphioxiformes > Branchiostomatidae > Branchiostoma > Branchiostoma lanceolatum. The sequence goes on along the minus strand of CM068869.1, from coordinate 11,606,154 downwards.
AAAGCTACTTACTTGTATAAAGACTGATTGTGTTGACATAATCAGAAATGTCTTGGATGGCTTCAGTCCTGCATGTTATTCTGTACATCTTGAAACTTTCACTGTGGCTTTGTTTGTGCAGTGACCTCTCCACTGTGAATCCATGACATTGCGGATATGCGTTTCTGTATTAGTATTACTGCTGTACTATAGAATTTCTTCACCAGCAAATTCTAAACACTGAAAACCTCCCTTTCCCTCTTACCACAAAATAAAACCACCACCAAAAGTTCATGAATTTACAGTATCCTTGACATGTACCTCTCTAATCTAAAAAGATTGCTAGTTAAAGCCCAGCTTGACAAAGTTTCTCTCCCTGTGCAGTAAGAAAGCTGTTGAGGCGGAGGTCCAGCTGTACGTGCCCCAGTGGGTCAAGTTCAGTGAGCTGATGACCATGCTGGACGCCAGCCTGCAGGACATCGCTGATAGATGGGCCGATGGCAAGGTATGGACCAAATCTTTGCTAGATTCACAAGAAATAGATTTGCTGCATAATCTGGATATTTCCTGTCCTATTCTACAAGGCTTACAAAATGATGGAATATTATACTGGACGTATTATATAAACATCAAGGTATGGACCAAATCTTTGCTAGATTCACAAGAAATTGATCTACTGCATAATCTGGATATTTCCTGTCCTATTCTACAAGGCTTACAAAATGATGGAATATTATACTGGACGTATTATATAAACATCAAGGTATGGACCAAATCTTTGCTAGATTCACAAGAAATTGATCTACTGCATAACCTGGATATTTCCTGTCCTATTCTACAAGGCTTACAAAATGATGGAATATTATACTGGACGTATTATATAAACATCAAGGTATGGACCAAATCTTTGCTAGATTCACAAGAAATTGATCTACTGCATAACCTGGATATTTCCTGTCCTATTCTACAAGGCTTACAAAATGATGGAATATTATACTGTAATTATTATATAAACATCAAGGTATGGACCAAATCTTTGCTAGATTCACAAGAAATAGATATGCTGCATAACCTGGATATTTCCTGTCCTATTCTACAAGGCTTACAAAATGATGGAATATTATACTGGACGTATTATATAAAAATCTTTTGTTTGGACAAATCCTAATCTACAAGGCCTCTTAGATAAACTATTTAACGATGAAATGTTATACTCATCATATTCATCAAAGTCAGTTTTAATACAAAACTTGAAGATATTTCTTTTTGGAACAGATTTCATTTGTATTCTTTTTTTTTTTTTTTTTTCTTTATTGTTCTTTATTATATTTTCACTGATAAATATAACAATCACACAACAGAAAATGAAGAACCTCCCTTAAATATTGACCTATCCAAGTCTAACAGCCACATTGTAAACTTAACAGCTCATATAATATGATTATTATTATGTCATTACTAACGTTATTCATATTGGTTATCAAGTCATTACATATCATTTTATCACATTACATATCATCTTTTCATATAAGCATTGTATCATTACTCGCATAATCATTTCAGTATTGTAATCAAATATCATTATCATGTCATTTCTATATTCTTTCATGATTATCTCTACATTTCAAAATCAAATTAAACACAAAGTTCCCCACTTACCCCGATGCTTCTCCAGCTTCCCTCTCCGAGATGCAATGAGACGTTCAGTTTTTTCAAAAGTAGATATTAGTCTTTTAAAGGCCTGCAAGTTTATTATTTTTAAGCGTCTACACCGGAAGATAAAAACTTTACCTAACAAAATAATCAGATTTTTCAGGGGGGGCGCATCGTTACATGTATCTCCAAATATGATAATAAAGGAATTTAGGTAGCACTCTATAGAAGTTTCTACTTTCAACCAATTTTTTACATCGTTCCAAAATGATACTACATGCGGACACTCCCAGAAAATATGAATATAGGATTCTACATCGTCATGACAGAAAGAACAAGAGCTAGAGTCTATTAATTTCCATATATATAGAATTTTGTTACAAGGTAAAAATTTATTAATTAATCGGTATTGAAAATATCTAGTACTTGGATCAATAGTACATCTATATAAGTTTGTAAATACATCTCGCCATGGTATAGGTTTGTCAAAATAATAGAACCAAGAAAGTCTAGTATTGTGTGCAAGGCTGACCTCGTTCATGGACGTAAGAAAGTAGATATACATGCTTTTGTTGATTTTTATATTTCGTAACCATTTATAATTTTTTTGAAAGGGCAGGCACACAAGGTCTTTACGCTTCTCAGTACTAAGTAGTTTTTTCCATTTACCGGGAATAGCTGAAATAAGCTGTAGATATCTATGTTGGTCACAAGCATTTGGGAAATTTGTACTGAATTCATCATAAGACATAAAATTGCCGTCCGGGGACAGCAAGTCATTTATGAAATATATATTCCTATTCATAAAAGCTGTCAAACAAACAGTTTTACCATCAATAATAATATTAGAGTTTAAACAAATTACTTGTTGTCGTATATTTGCCGGCGTCGTGGGCTCTACGTGCTGAAATTGAAACCAGGACATAAAAACTTCAGAAAAAAATCCTTTTAAACAAAGGTTTATCACCGAGGACAGCTGGTAAAAAGGAAATAAACTATGATTAAGTTGAGGATGGAAGACTGTTACCCAGGAGGAAAACCATTCGGGATGAGAATAAAGTTTAGGTACCCATGAAGCTTTTATAGAAGTGTTGAACGCGCGTAAGTTTTTTAAGTTTAGTCCTCCATTTTCCAATGTATTGTATAAAACCCTCCGTGCAACTCGTTCAGGACCGTTGTCCCAAATAAAAGAAAATATCTTCTTTTCATATACTTTGAAAAAGGAATCGTTAGGGGATGGTAAGACTTGAAATAGATTTGTAAATTGGGGAACCACCAAAGTGTTAATAATAACAATTTTAACATACAGGGACAGATATTTATTCTTCATAGGTCGCAATAGTCTATCTAATCTCTCCAATCGGGGTTCGAAATTAACACTTGTAATTAAATTTAAATCAACGGGAATATTGATACCCAGTAGGTCAACATCCCCGTCAACCCACTGTATCGGTAGATGAGTGGGCAAACGAAAATTCGTGGATTTTAAGGGACCTAATCGTAATATTTTGCATTTATCTACATTCAAAGAAAGACCTGAGATATTGGAAAAACGCTCTAAATCAGACAACAAGGCATAAAATGATTCTAGCTTTGGTTCGAATGGAAAATTTGAATCGTCGGCGTACTGCGATATCTTTGTAATCTTTTCATATATCTTTAAGCCCCGAATAGAAGGATTAGATCTAATCTTAATAGCAAGAATCTCAACCGCCATGAGAAAAAGATATGGGGACAATGGACATCCTTGGCGAACTCCGCGACTTAAAATGAAGGGGTCTGAAATATAACCGCTGTTTATGACGCAACTCGTTGTTTTTTCATATAAGACCTTTACCTATGTAATTAACTGTGGACCAAAATTGAAAAATTCTAAAGCTTTAAACATAAAATCCCACCTTAACGTATCAAATGCTTTTTTAAAATCAGCTACAAATATTAACCCAGGTTTACTCTCTTGATCGTAATGTTCTATTGTGTCTATTAGTCTTCTAATATTGTCGCCTATATACCTATCCTTAATAAACCCTGTCTGATCCTGTTCAATTATGTCCGTAATTACATGTTTGATTCTCAAAGATATGCATTTGGAAAGTATTCTTGTGTCACAACCTAAAAGGGTAAGGGGGCGCCAATTCCCCATGGCAGTTGGTTCCTTGTCCATACCTTTACTGTCTTTTTTGAGTAGCAATGAAATAAGTCCTTTTCTTTGAGTTTCTGAGAGACATCCATTACCAAATGAATAATTAAAACATGTTAACATTGGTTTTTTAAAGACATCAAAAAAAATCTTATAGACTTCTATAGGTATTCCATCAATCCCTGGTGATTTCCCAGCCTGAAATGAATGTATTGCATTTTTCAATTCTTCTTCGGTTATTAGACCTTCACAAAGTTGCTGTTGCTCATCTGATAAACGTTTACCATAGTCATCGGGGAAAAAACCATCACAATTTACATCAGAAAGAGGCATTGGAATATCTTCAAAAGAGTACAGTTCAGAATAAAAATTAACCTGATCAGAAAGAATATCTTTAGGGTTAGAAATTACCTCCCCAGAGGGCCTTTTGAGTCGTTGTATATTTTTTCTTGTATAATTACGGTGGATTAGATTTATAAAATATTTAGTGCACTTTTCCCCCAGCTCCATCCAACGTGATTTTGACCTTAACAAGATACCATTAAGACGTTCATTATATAAAGATTCTAATAAATTTTGTTTATAAATTAATTCATCTAGTTGGGCGGGTGGGGGAGAGGCGACACTATCAATTTGACTCTGCAACATATTAATTTCGTCAATCAGTTCTTTTTCTTTCATCAGGTATTGTTTTTTCCTCCAGCTACTAAATTTAATACAGTGACCACGAAAAAAGCACTTTGCCGTATCCCAGACAATTTGAGGATTTGCGGTGTTGACGTTATTTTTAAAAAATTCTGACATAATTTGTTTGGTCTGTACAAGAAAAAGTTTGTCATCAAGAAGGGATTGATTAAATTGCCAGTAGCCAGGCCCTCGTGGGAAATCCGCCGTAACAAAAGACAAGGTGATTAAATTGTGATCAGATCTAAATTTGTCTGCAATAGAACACTTAGTAACTCTGTTTAATAATGAAAAGGATATCAGAAAATAATCTAGCCTACTAGCGTAGAGCCCCCGGCGCCATGTATACCGAACAACATTAGGGTTTCTAAAACGCCACACATCATGCAAGTCGAATTTTCCTTTTAGCTCCGAAATAGCTTCTAGTGCGTTCGGGTGATAATTTCGAAGTCGAGCACCTGATCTATCCATGGCTGAATTCTGCACTGTATTAAAATCTCCCACCACAACTAAATGTTCATTACTAATCTCAAATGTATCTATAGCTTCTTCTAATTCCTTAAAAAAGGACGGACAGTCATCATTTGGAGCATATAAGTTCACAAGACAGAAATGTAAATTATCTACCTCGATGTCTAACACAATCCACCGTCCACTTTCATCCGTTTTAACCTGATTAACCTGAACGCTGGCGCTACTCTTTATCAAAATAGCAACCCCTCTTTGATTTGAAGTACCATGGGAGAAATATATTTGTCCACCCCATTCGTTCTGCCATCTTTTTTCATCACTTACAGTTGTATGTGTTTCTTGTATACAATATAAGTGGTAAGGTTTGTCACTTAACCAGGTAAAAAGTCCCATTCGCTTGTGAAAATCCCCCAGCCCATTACAATTGTAACTAGAAATCCGACACTCTACCTTAGACATGTTGATGATATTCTCTGGGAGTTAAAACTTCTCGGAGAGGAAAGCTGGGTCAGGTCATCGGAGCACAGGATTCTCTCAGGTGATACTGCTGGTACATAACTATAAGTAAAATAAACTTGGGGAACCATCAAACATAAACATAAAAATGTAAAGCAATGAAAATGAATCAGAATAAAGATAATAGTAACAAAATAACAGAACAATTCAAATTTGTAACCATAAATCGCGCAATAAGAGGCAATATGAACAAAAATCATAACTGGTGTTAGCTCAGTCATGGTTACCATAGCAACCGCTATGAACTCAATGTGAACGAGATGAAGGGTAACGTCACGAACCAGAAATCGAGTTAGCTTGATAACAAAAATGAACTCAATATCAATATCGATTAAGTAGAAACAATAAAGTGCCAACATAAATTAGTGTTCAGTTCAACAGTGGTTGCCAAAATAACAGGAACCAATTCAGTAATAATCAAGCAAGTAACAACAAAATCATGAGACATAACTTGTGTTAGCTTAGAGTTGGTAGCTATAGTAGATGATATAAAATCAATATGAATCAAACAAAAGCCATGTAAGAAATGATACATATCGGCTTGAGTTGAATTAATTATAGCTGGAACATCAGTAGGAATTAAATCAGTATAAGTCAAAAGAGAAATAACCATAACATAAAACTTATTAAGGGTGGCCATGAATACTACAAAAGGGAGGTCTTCATAATAACACCAAAAAATAAACAGACAGACAGACAGGGTATCAGCTACCCTGTATAACAAAAGAATATACATAATGGTATACAACTGAGAATCCAAGATCATTTTCTTTTTCCGGTGGTATCTGGGCATTCGCTCCATTATAATTAATCGTTTTAAGTCCAGAGGAGCAAAATGTCAATAACAAGCACAACAAAAATAACTATTCGGGTCAAAAACAATATCATTTCCATTCCCATGCAAACTAAACAGAATAAGTATTTAATCCTGTATGTTAATGTCAGAATCATTGGACAAGAACGGAATCAGAACAGAAATAAATCAAAGATATAACTTAACACAAATCAGTCACAGCGTGACATGAGAACGAAGGACAATAATAACAAATCAGCCCCTATGGCCAAGAAACACTGTTTTACACCTGTCAAAAATTCTTCAGACACACTTTGTGGAGATAACAACATTTTAATGCAAATTCGTCTCCGCCGTCCAGAAGACATTGCTCATGCATGGTTCATCAGGTGGGCTAAATCAATCATGTTGAGTCATTCAAGTTCATTCTACGAAGACAGGATAAGATCTAGCGCATCCACACGTTTTTTCTCCATCCCGTTGACTAACAACACAGCAAAAGTACTTTTGGGAGGCACCCTGATTGAAGCGTTGACTTTCATGTTGCTGCGCCTGGCCTTGTCCACTTCCGCATTCCTATCTGGTATCAGTTTAGACCGTGCAGCCTGTAGGGGGGGCGGCAAATGTTCATGCACCACGAACTTGTTTCTAACACGCATATTACGGCCAGCTTGTAACACACGATCCTTGTCATGGTAGCTGACAAAACGAACAAGCAAAGGTGGGTCTGGCTTGGAAGATGATGGCTTTGCAAGCCGGTGAACGGCGACGATAGGCATAGCATTCGCAATACTCGAATCGAACCCCAGTTCGTTGACTAGGAAGCCTGTGAATACTTGAAAACAGTCTTCCTCCTTACTACACGGGATGCCCCTTATGATCACATCAGCTTTCATAGAGTATCTCTCGCTCAAAAGAACCGCTTTCGCTCTGTCACGACGTTCCTCCTGAAGGGAGTCACTCAGTCGCTTCACCTCACTCTCCTGGAACTCCGCGGCGGACTCCAGCTCACGCACCCGATCCCGCATCGCGTTCACATCGGTAGTCAGATTTTCCAGTTTTGTATCCAGAGAACGTATTTGTGACGAAAGTTTGTCCCCCATAGAGTTGAATTCCGCTACGACAGTCTTTTTAACTTGTGACAGGATGATTTGAGCAAGTGCCTGTAGCTCTGGTGAGAGGGATTTCAGACTCACCTCGCATACTGTATCAGCGTCGATTTCCTTAGCCGCCATTTTTGGGGTCTTGGGAGGGGTTTTTTTCTGAGACGGGCTGGTTTCACCAGCACTGGAGCCGGTAGACCCTCTATTCCTTTTGCCCATTCAGCAGTGAAGTCTAGACGTAGCAGAAATACTGTTTCCAAAAAATGAGGACCGCCTGCACACTTTAGAAGCTCGGACAGGTAACAAACTCTCGGAGCTGCCCGACTCACGTCACTCTATCGCTGCCATCTTGGTTTTTTCTCCTCTTTTGTATTCTTTGTGATTGCTACATCATCCTGTGAAGTGCTTTTGTTTGGCTTCTGAAAAGCTAAAATCTATCCCTACCAATATGAATATACATACATGTGCATCAGTTGTTCTGTACTTTCCAACAGAATTAAAAACATTAACAGCATTTGTAGTTGTTATGTGACCCAAGAGAGATCTTACGTTTGGGTGACATTTGTTGATTGTGTCCCCCTAGGGCCCCCTTGGGCATGAGTTCACGGCTATGGAGGTGCGCGGACTGGTCAGGGCTCTGTTCCAAAACACCGACAGGAGAGCAGCTGTTCTGGCCAAGATCAAGCAGCAGTGATTTCTATTTATGGATAAATGGAGCTTGATCATTTAAAAGTTGATTAAGTTCTTTTGTAGCAAACAATCAACCATCAACTGTTATCTGTAAGTGCTACTAAAGATTTTGCATACGGCCGAAAATGGTGGCATGGAAGCAAACTATGATGAAAAGGCTTTACAGTCAAAACTACTTGCAATACTTTATAGGTTTATCATAGAACATCTTTATTCAAGGTTCAAATGACACTCTTCTAGATGTCCACACATCAAGAAAAACAGAAGTTTTTCACTTGGGATAACTCTCTCTCTGTTGCATATGTACAATACTTCAGCCAATAACTTAAATTGAATTAAATGTTGATGAAATTATTTTGTAGCAAACAGTCAGCCATAGGGGTGGATACGGTTGAACGGCTGGACCGGTTTGGACCGGAAAAACATGCAAGAACCGGGTCCAAAAAAACGAAAGTCGTGAACCGTTTTTTTGGACCCGGAAGTCAGAACAAAGTAGAAATATAATTTTAGAATATAGTAATTACTTAGACATCTCCTCAGTTCTCTGGCCACAGAAGGGGAAAATATCCTTGAATCAAACTAGATTAGCCTGAAATAAGTCCACATTCATCTCTTTCTATAACTGATGGTTCAGTTTTAGGTTGATACTGAAATGTGCTACGAAAAAAAAAACATTAAAAGTTACCACACAGCCACGAGGTTGGTGCCGAGTATTAGTGGATCCGGCATCATGTATCCCCATAAACTCGCGTAAATTTTCACTCCAAATGTAAGAATCAGCACTCAAACAAATTAAATATGGGGCAAACAACATTTGCCATCTTGCTTTTCAGATTGCTGGGTATCCAAGTATCGCGGATTCTCACCAAATCTCGCGAGTGCAGTTATCAACCTGCTCACTAGAGGAAGCTGCTAGGAGTTCTGTTTTCTTCATTAGTTTCATTGAATTTATTTCGAACTCTGGATATTTTATTTAAGGGAGCACACCCCAGTTTATTTGGGGTTTCAATTGGAGGCTGCGCACCCTCCAGTCTAGGTACTGTCTCTTCCAGGGAAGTATTCCGAAGTAAATCAACTGTGTATGGGATGAAAGCCTATCCCTTCCGCTACAGGACCAGCTGAGTTTTGTTTCTTCTACCTCTCTGATTTTGGTAAATCAGGAGACAAAAACATAATTTTCACGTCAAAAATGATGGTCAAATTTTGGCACTTTTGTGTAGGATAAAACTCGTAGAAAAAAATTTCTGGAAAGAAACGACTGATGTTGTCAGAAAGAGCAAAACCTAGCGTACAGTCGAGCCAATTATAAAGAAAATTCTAGTACTTAGATTTCTTTAATCATCCACGGCGCGAGGCATGTCAGCATGACCCACAGAACGCAACAAAGGTCAATCCCGGGCCAAGGGACATTTCACCATCAACGCGGATGGATATCCGGAAGCAAGGCTCAGATCGAAACGAAATTTTCACCCAAAACACACCAATTCATACGCTTTTCAGCCATGCTAGTATCTAATATCAGTTCGAAGCACATTATGAGAAATCTAAACTCAAACCCAGCCCCTCGAAACCCTTTCGTCACTTTTTTGTCGGGCACTTCCGTGGACCCCGGTCGCGGAAGAACTGGGGTGTGCACCGTTAATATATGCAAATTATGATTTATATTGTCTATGACTTCAAAGAGTTATCACCTATCAGCATGCGAAGTTTGAGTTGTCTGCGACTTTTCTTTCTTGAGTTACAGGTGGTTGAAAGTTACCGTGTCGGAAGGCTGATTTTGTCCTTCTGGGCCTCGGTACCATTCAAGGCGCGTAATAGCAATTACGTCACAATGGTAGCTTCCACTTGAAGACGATTTTTTCCATAAATTCATGCTTAATGAACAGGTATTGCAGTAGAAAGGCATGTCAGTGAGGCGCTCTTGTGATGGAGGAGGCTTTCCTTCTATTTCTGACTAGAATAAACGCTACAAACCGCCTAGAACGTAGTTGACTTCATGACGTCACAATGACTTTCACTTGCCTGTCTTTTCCATTGAGAACAGTGCCGTTTTAAGTTCCGTACTTCTACGGGAAGCAGTTAGAATTTTAATTTTGGGCGTCAACTGATAGAGAATAGACCTAGCCTCATTACCCAAGTGTTTTCGTAGCCAAGATTTCTTTTATTTTGTAGAAAAACGAACTTACATGATGTATCTTTGGTTAGGATGGCGGTCTGAGCCGCACTTCTAACAGCTATAAAGGTATAAACGGGCATCTGCTGAGAAAAGGCTGTACAAATTGGTGTCGGTCTCGGTGCGATAAACAAGCCTAGGGATGTATCTTCTGATTTGTGCAACTTATTTGCATGAATGTTGTAAACTAGCGCGACAGCGAACTTGACACTGGATTGGGCAGGAAAGTACGAGAATGACGTCATCAAAGGCTTTTTTCATTGAAAAGCGTCTGCTACTTGATGCAAGAGCGACTATTAAACAAACATATGCAATATCCCAGTGCCCCTGTAGTAGAGCAATGCAAAAAACAATGTTTTGGTAAATGTTACGTCATCAATGTTCAGGAAACACACTTTGAAGGCTGTTTGGCCGTGTTCTAAGGGGGGGGGGGCGTGGGAGGGGGGCAAATCAGCACATTATATGACATTATATAACCATATTAAAACTTGCGAAATCCGAAATTTTTTCGACCAGGTTGGGTCCGGGCTACACAGTTTCCCGGGAAAAATGCAATTTGTTGGCTGTTATGGTCAGTATTTTTTGCAGGACGGGTCCGTTTAAGGGAGCACACCCCAGTTTATTTGGGGTTTCAATTGGAGGCTGCGCACCCTCCAGTCTAGGTACTGTCTCTTCCAGGGAAGTATTCCGAAGTAAATCAACTGTGTATGGGATGAAAGCCTATCCCTTCCGCTACAGGACCAGCTGAGTTTTGTTTCTTCTACCTCTCTGATTTTGGTAAATCAGGAGACAAAAACATAATTTTCACGTCAAAAATGATGGTCAAATTTTGGCACTTTTGTGTAGGATAAAACTCGTAGAAAAAAATTTCTGGAAAGAAACGACTGATGTTGTCAGAAAGAGCAAAACCTAGCGTACAGTCGAGCCAATTATAAAGAAAATTCTAGTACTTAGATTTCTTTAATCATCCACGGCGCGAGGCATGTCAGCATGACCCACAGAACGCAACAAAGGTCAATCCCGGGCCAAGGGACATTTCACCATCAACGCGGATGGATATCCGGAAGCAAGGCTCAGATCGAAACGAAATTTTCACCCAAAACACACCAATTCATACGCTTTTCAGCCATGCTAGTATCTAATATCAGTTCGAAGCACATTATGAGAAATCTAAACTCAAACCCAGCCCCTCGAAACCCTTTCGTCACTTTTTTGTCGGGCACTTCCGTGGACCCCGGTCGCGGAAGAACTGGGGTGTGCACCGTTAAGGCAACTAATTAAGTTTTGATGAAATAAAAATTGTTGTAAGTCTGCTTGTTAGTCACTGACAAAAAGGGCATTGAAAGTAAGTGCAACATTCAAATACATATTGGTTTGATATTACCTAAGTATACTAAGAGTAAGATATCAACTAGACAGGATCAGGTTTAGGTTCAGGTCCGGACCTGAACCTAAACCTCTGAACCTGAACTCGAACCTGATCGAGCCGAACCGGTATCCACCCCTAGTCAGCCATCAAATGTCGCTGTAAGTGCTACTAAAGATTTTGCACACAATAAGGTACTGTAAAATACAGTATAAAGGCCAAAAATGGACTACGGTAAGAAACTTCATAATCTGTTAATGATATACATGTAGAAATGTCTTGATGTTATTTAAGTATAAAATGTCGTCTCCCTGATTCTAGAAAAACTGTAAGCTATTTCTGTACAAATGTAATGAAAAGTGAAAATCAACTTGTCAATTCGTTGGCACATTACACATTTTTCTTCCGGTGTCAGTATAGTGCATGTACATTGTACTTACACTGACATCAATCAACAGTCATGTATGAATTATATTAATTTGATATCGCTCATTCAATGGGTATATAATGTCAATAGATTTCTTTCCACACATCAGTCAAATATACTTCATTAGTTCATTCAGAATTCATTCATATAGAGTTACCGGTAATAGATTCTTTCAACACATCAGTCAAATATATGTTGTATGTACCTTAATAGTTCATTCCGTATGTAACTTTACCCCTTGTTTCTAACAGTAAAAACCTTTCTACAATACCATAATACAAATAAAGAGTTACATCTGCAACATTGTGTGTTAAATTGTCCCTTGTGTCCCCAATGTCCAGTTCCTCTCCCCTCCCCTTATTTCCCCTTAAGGAACCCTGCGTAAGTCAGGTTGTCTGCCTTTCTCCCCGTGTTGCTCTTCCTCTCCAAGAACATGCCCATTGGTTCCCGCGGATGGAGCGAGATGCTGCGGTCCCACCGAGGTTCCTCGATCCCGAGCAGCTCACGCACGCTACGGGCAATCAGCTGTGGCGAACAGAAACAAAAGCCGTGGTTAATATCTCAGTCCTAATGCCCGTCACACAGTCACTTGTATTTGTTGATCCCCAAAAGTTTGGGTGTATTTTTTTTATCTGAAAATCTATTCCATCACATTGGACGGGGCTTAGGGATTAAGTACCTGCAAACATTGGCTGATCTCTAGAAATTGCGTGATGATCAAGACATCATCAGGTGTATTATTGCCAACAATAGCATGTAGCGCTTGCAAGGGGGTCAAGTTTTCTGCTGTGTGACAGGCATAAGTTACTGTAAATGCAGAAATGTTCGTGGTGGTTTTATGATTGCGGTTTTCGCGGCGACCGTTTCACCGCAAACTTAGAACGGTGGTGAAGTCTGCCATCTCTGATACTTTGAAACTGATAATGAAGAATGTTTGAAATACTGCAATGTTAAGACCAGATCTATGAATTGTAATCATCAAAAAATTTTACTTAAATGTAGAATTATTCAATATACTTGATAGAGATTTGATGTAAAATACTGATTTTACTTGAAACATAAAATCTACAGCAATTTGCATCAGCTCTGTCCCAAGTTGAAGCTGTAGTAAAGACAGTCAGGGGTAGAACAGAGCCGAGCACTCAGACCTTCATGTGTTCGAAGTCGGTGATGCCCAGTCTGGGGAGGGAGGAACAGTCCGCCTGGATCAGCTTCCTGCCGTTAATCAGGTTTGTTGTGAAGCATTCCTGTAAAGGGAGAGGAGAATATGAGAGATTATGCCATATATATAACGTTATATTGTAACTAGCAGTACTGTAATAATTAGGAATTACCTTTACTGAACTAACAAATGATGGGCAGAGGGAGAGGAGAAATGGTGTAATTCATATAACTAGTAATACTGTAACAATCACCTTTACTGAATTTACAAATGGTTATGACATCCCCGTCATAACGTTCCCCACAAGGAATCATGGAGGGAAAATATACACATGAATGTGAGCAGATTACGTCAAAAGTAACGTTCTGACACAGAAGCACTGCCTAAATCAACTCTGATAGCATTCAGTTGTATTTCAGCAACAAAGGAAGATTCACTATACACATCGGCGTCTTTCTGGTAGGCAATGATAAAAGTCAAAACCATCGACAATATAAAAGTACAATCTTAAGACACAAGACTTGCCTGCATGAGATACAACTCCGACTGTGGTAATCTAAGATCTTAAAAGTCGCCCATCTCTTACCCTGTACTGTGGGAACCCTAGCTGCTCGATCCAGTCTGCGACATCCTCGCAGCTCCAGTGTAAACAGTTGGGAACCGCCATTTCAATCTCCCGGTCCCTCTCTCTGGCCGCGGCCGCCATCTTGCCTCACACACCTGAGTCCAGTCGTCGCTATGGAGATCATGACGCTTAAAGGTCAGGGGTCGCCATGGGTGGTATATGAGAGGAGTGCCACACACACCTTTCATAGCTACGTTATTATGTTATCTAGATTCAGTTTGCCAAATAAACAGCACGTTTTACAGTTGTCAGAAGCAATAGCAATAGCAAGAGTTTCAGTACCCCACATCTTCGCCAAATAATGTTGCCTCATTACAAAACAGATGACATGTAAAGAAGCTTCTTTTTAGCACCATTTAACGTTAACATTCATCATCTACAGAAAGCTAGCATTTCCTAATTAATTATGCAAATTAGGTAAACATTTACATATTCTATGCCTGAGGGCATTCACTTTCGTCTATCACCCTTCTATATCATGTGGCACTGCTATGACCATTCCATCATTTACCACTAAGGAAGTATACAATTTTCTCATTATTCATGCAAATTAGGTCATGAATTGCATTATTCCTATCAATCAATGATCCTCTCGAACCAAGTCACATGTATAATGAGTATGAAGTCCCTTCATTGAGCATAATCGATATTTGATTTTTTCCCTTATTGATTATACAAAGTAAATCATAATTTGCATGATTAACATACCATCAAATTGGTCCTCATCAAAATTACCTAAAGTTAAAAATCATCAAAATTCATTAATCCCTTCTCAAGTTATCCTGTTTCAAAGTCTGTAACTGAAACGCCCCCTGCAGTTCCAAAGAAAGCTGCTAGAGCTCAGATTTGACATGAATATATGGTTTGGTTTACTGAAAACACGGTGCTGTGTACGTAATAACTCGACGTTGACTCAAATACCTGTCTTGAACAGAAGAAAAGACGCCAAACTGTTAAAGCGCTTTCAGTCTGCGAAGGACACAACAGTCAACGTGACGCAGATTCATAGACTTGTAAAATCACTTCCTTTACCATACTTCCTGTGGTCTGATTGGCTTCTATGCAAATGTTGGAGGGCTGTATATATGATGCAAAGTTCCGTAACATGACCCCAAGTTCACGTCTGCATGCACGGCGTGCATAATTTACCCATTTGATTGACGTGACTACTGTAAGGGTCCTTGCCATTCGTGTTACATGATCTCAGCCCCTGGCAGCTGCATGTGTCACGACCTGTGCCATATATAGAGACGCCTCTCCCTAAAAATATCGTCAGCTATCTGCATGCTGCCTGGCCTGTGTCTGAGACGGCATTTCCCCGGTAGCCTGGCTTCTCTATACACGGTGTTGTAACAGCTCTGGTCGAATTTCTGTTCTTCACATTTTACATGTGATTGCTTGTATACTCGTCTACCAATTGAACACTGAAGGAGGAAGAACATGGAAGCGGTTCAAAAGATGTCTAACGGGGACGTCAAGAAACAAGGGAAGAGTGCAGAGGAGACGATGTCGATGTCAGAAATGCTGGAGAAATTCAAAACTGAAATGGAGAGCGCAGGACAAGATGACAACGCCGAGTTCAACGCTCTCCGCCTGTGCAGCCAGGACCCGTACCCGGGAGATGCGCAGAGGGCGGAAGAGGAGGAGGCATGGCTTCAGGAGCACAGCTACACGGACCCCGCCTGGATGATGGAGCGGGAGCGCGATCCCACCGCCGCGGCCATGGAGGCCGAGGTGGCCGGGGTGCTCCGCGACACCGGCAGTCACGAGAAGGCGCTGGAACACTTCACCCTGGCACTGGAGCTGGACCCGGGCAAGCTGGACTACTGGGCCCTCCGTGCTCAGGCTAACTTCACCCTGAAGAACTACCGAGAGGCCTTCCGCGACTGCATCAGTGTTCACAAGGACATCAGGCCCGTCGCTATGTGGAAAATTGGAGGTGAACATTAGTTCATACTACTGTAATAGTGGTTATGTAACGTTATACGAAAGTTTAGATTTTTGTCGAGCTTTCATAAATTACTTTTGCACATGATAGCACAACTTGGGCTCCAGAAATTCAGCATTTTGTTTTGAGATACCTTTGTCTCCAAATCTTCTTGAAGTGATATTATCCGATAGCTTATATTTCATTGGAGATAACTAGTAAGTTGTCAAAGATTGGTCCCTCATCTCCCAAATAAACATACCCCCCGGAATAAAAGTACCCCCTGAACAAATCTTCAAAATGAGTAAGGCTTTTTAGAAATCATCAGAGGTCACAGTGAATGATTTTTGCTCAACAGACGAAATGTTTTGTCCCGATAAGTGGGTCCCATCAAGCGAACTTGAACATATTTTCTCTTCGTCCAAGGCCATTGTTAAGGCCATAACATGATGCTGTGTCCTGTAGCACCATATTCGCTCTGTTCACGTCAATCATGAATCTTTTTTAATTCCTCCTCTTGTGATGACACTTGTGTCAACCGCTGTTAAAACATACGGTAGCGACAGTACCAAAAATCAACATAAACTTTCCGAAAATACAACGTGCCCGATAAGGTTCTCATATGTCTTTCCTCTTAACATTCGTATGTCTTATTTGTTCTTCAAAATTAAGTAAAAACATTGAGTTTTTGAGAAAAATACAGCATATGCATATCGCTAAAACGCGAATGATATATTCGCCTTCCAGGGAGGGTACTGTCCAGTCTTGGCCAGTACGTCCTGTCCGAGGTCTGGCTCCGACGTGCCAGCCGGCTGACCGAAGGGAACGATTACGAGGCTCTCCTGCTATTCCAACAGACCCGCATCCACCGATTCTACGACCCTCTGACCGAGGGCACCTCTGTCCAGGTAAACGGCGAAAAGTTTCTGTGGTCTAATTTGTAAGCAAGCAAGAGATATGCGTGTCCTTCCGAGTGTAATCTATATACATGCGCGCGTGTGCGCACGCACTCAGACACTACACACACACACACGCGCGTACGCACACGCACACACACACACACACAAACACACACACACACACATACATATATACATACATACATACACAGACACACACACACACACACAAAGAGAGAGAGAGAAAGAGAGAGAGAGAGAGAGAGAGAGAGAGACTCACACACACACACAAAGGTCACTCACATAATTGTCCGTTTTTAGAGGAGAGAGGAGCTATGTATCTGCAATATTGGTATGATAGATGGCAAACGTGCGTCCCAAAGAAAGCTTTTCACGTTCACTCTGACCCAGCTGGTTCTACCTATTGTCAAATGTCTTGCAGTCTTGACTTGACTTACTACTGACTAGTATGTCGGGTTCCAGTCCTCAGCCTATGCCACCCGAACAACCATGGCGGTCCAGAAGCTCCTCCAGCACTATTCTGTCTTGACATGATGATGTAGTTACTGTTTTCATGTAACAACATTTCAGGTGAGGTTCACGAAGTACGGTCGCGCAGTGTTCAGTACGGAAGACGTGGAGGAAGGACAGGAGCTGTTCCGGGACACCCCGCTCGTCTCCTCCCAGACGGACGACTCCGCCAAGGCGCACCCCGCCTGCAGCCACTGCGCAGTATCCCTGCTCACCGCCGAGGACTACTTCGGCATGAACACATTCAGGCAGATGAACAAGGCTCAAAAGGCCATTATCAAGAAGGCCTGGCCGAAGGTGGTTTTTCGTTACGTTTCGTTACTGCAATGAAGTTCAGTCTATATAATACCAGACTCAGGCTATAAGTCGATGGAAAACAGTAGAAAAGACTCGCATACTGTACTCCCAGGCCAGCTACCTCTTCTTTCTTCTTTCCGTTGATGCCCACAATCATTACGCTGATTATTCTGGCATATTGGGCGGAGAGCGCAGCTGGCTTATATAAACGGTTGTGTGTCGAACACCCCTACACGGCTTTATCCATATCCATAATCAACAATCCGTAATCCAAAACTCGTAGTCCAAAGTCCATAGCCATGGTCGGTCAACATAAAAGCCGCAGTATGATAAAGAGTTATCCTCTTGCATGCTATCTGTCTATTTGGCCAATTTCTACTATTTTTCCAGCGACCTATGGAGTCTGATAGAGACTACAAGTTGAGTACCCCTACACCAAAGAACACAGGAACAGTACGGCAATCTAGCCCAATTTAAATACAGGATGTTGTGTTAGCTCAGTTGGTAAACGTCCCGTACGTTAGCAATGACGCGTTTGAATAGCAGGGTCGGGGGTTCGATCCTAACCTACGGAACTCTATCCAAATGCACATCTAAAGTGCCAGTGTGAATGTCGTTTTATCTCACCCTGGTAAAGGCATGTGCCACAGACAACTGCACATATCAAGTACCAGCATGATATTCTTGTCATTCTGGTAGAAACGTGTGCCACAGAATAACTAGTCAGACTAAAGAGAAAAGACCTAGCCCGGTAGCGTTAGCCATTCCTATTTTAGCTTTTGTGAAATAATTTGCGAACGATACTGGATAGGGCACGTGAAAGTAGAATAAGGATGAATACCAGGCAAGCACAGACTGTTCATGTAAATTTTCACTGAGGTATTGTTTTCGGTCTGTTTCAAAGTTTCTTTATCGATGGGCATGGTTGTGTTACATTTTGTCAAGAAATATACAAAAAAATATTTCACGGATCGGAGGTATGAGATTTTCAATTCCCTGTTGCTGCCCCATGAATGATACAGGTTACCGCGTACCCGTGCCCCCACTGCAAGCGTGAGAAGTACTGTAGTCTGGAGTGCCGTACTCACGCCTGGAGACAGCACCACTGCCACCTGTGTCCCTCCGCCAACCCGCCCGCCGCCAAACTGTACGACTTCTGCGCCAAGGGGACCACTCAGGAGAAAGGTACGAAACTTTCAAACAAGGAAAATTATACGTTGTGCAGTAATGCGTGTTTCTACTTTCTCTATTTTCGGAATAAAGTTCAACCATGATTATGATAGACATATGTCCCATGGAAGAACGAACTAGCGCCAGAACATGGAGTGAGTGCAATTCTAAAGTGATGGTTTCTTCACAACGCCACAGGGATGTGGAACTCCATGTTCAGTCCGATGGTCATGGCGCGTATCTGGGCCAACATCCTGACCCGTGTGAAGGAGCTAGGCGTGAAGGGGGAACCTACCAAGGACCAGTGGGCCCGCGCCAAGGAGCCGTACCGCCGCTTCCTGGGCTTCGGTGTGTCCGGCTTCGTCAAACAGGTGGGAGGATGTTTGCCTCCGTCGTGTCCACTCTCTCATTGGTCGAACCGCTAATTAGTTGTCATGCTTTCATTGGTCGAACCGCTAATTGCCATACTACTAGTATCATTGGTTGAACTGTGATGTGCGAATTGTGATGCACAGTGAGAATCGGTCTATTGTCAAGCCAACAAAGTTGTATGATGTTTACTATGTGACTAGCTCAATCAATATGTGTTTGTTGTTCCTCCAGATCCCTAAGATGCTGAAGATCATGCAAGCCATCTTCCAGAACACCGAGATCAAGTACAAGATCGACGAACTGGAGTTCGAGAGGCGCTACTACCAGGTGGCGTGTAACGTCCAGTCGTACGGCCCTCCGTGCGTCACATGGCACGAGTTCGTGGCGGAGTTCCACCGCACGGCCCGTCCGGGGGAGAACCACCGGCGGGTGGCGCAGGAGATGCGGGGGGAGCCCAAGGACGTGACGTTCGGCGGGCTGTACGCCCTGCAGTCCAGCCTGAACCACTCCTGCGACAAGAACGTGGACGTGATGGACGCGATGGTGGACGGGAAACCCGGGGTGGTCATCCGGGCCAAGCACGCCATCAAGAAAGGCGGGGAGCTGTACACCACGTACATCGACACGTCCATGCAGCGCCCCCAGCGCCGCGCCTGGCTCTACCGCGCCTACCACTTCTGGTGCGAGTGCCAGAGGTGCAAGTTTGAGGGGGACGACTGCGGCACCTGTACGCAGTGCCAGAGAAAGGCTCACAAAGACGACCCCTTCTCCGTCTGTAGCCGCTGCCATCGGGCCTGGTACTGTTCCCCCAAGTGTCAGAAGGTGGCGTGGAAGGCAGGGCACAAGAAGATCTGTAAGGCCTGGCCCAGCACTTAGAGCCGTAAAATCATAGACACGTGTTCTAACAGATTTTAGGGAACGAATATTAGGCTAGAGAAGATGCCAAGGCCTAAAGCCCCTGTCACACTTGTGCGTATATACAAGCGCGCATGAGTTGCGTATTAACACGTTTTTGGTTTTGGTTAAGTTTACAGCCGAAGAAGTAATTTCTTTTGTTTGATAACTAGACTGATCAACGGTGGGTCAAAGTAGAAAACAACTTCCTCCCCGCAAAATTTACTTAAACCAAAAAATGTTCATGCGGAACTCATGCGGACTTGCATATACACACACGTGTGACAGGGCCTTTACCTTTGAGTTGCAGCGTACCATTGACGTAGGTTTTCTATTGAGATTACAGAAAAAGATGCGGAAACTCAAGACTCAACGACGTGTTGCAGTTGACATTGACATGGATTTTAACTTGAACGAACTTTGTTTTCTAATTGCACAAACTTTTACAGTAACGTAGTTGTAAATCATCAACAAAGATGGCTCTATGTTGCATCACGATTAAATGGTTCGAAATCTTTGTTTCTGTTTTATGAGTGAGTGACAGTCCTTGCGAAATCTTTAATGATACGGGTAAGAAATTAGTAGAACACACTTACAAATGATTTTCTTGGTGACATCCTTTCGATATACCCCAAAATCGATGTGATGACGAAGGTTGCAATAATACTTGAACACGTAGAACAGGCTCATGTTCAACACTAAACCTTCTGCCATTGTTATTTTATCGAGAGAAAGATTGTAGGTTTGACCGTATGTCCTTGTTAAATAATTTCGTGGTCCGGATTAGGGTCCAGATACTTATCATACACTTTTATCATCGAACGAACAGTCAAGTCAAAGCATCATAGGAAATCGGACATGGCAGGCCATGTAGAAGTTGGGGTGAAAGGTGTTTTCTGACCGACGGCCGGGCTTCTCTGACGGTCCCTTACACCAACAGATGAAAAGTTGAGTAAAAGGCCAAAGTTGCTCCGGAAAACAAGCGATGTCCACATATATCCTTAACCTACTCACTCCGTACAAGATAAGTTTTATACATGGATGTAGGTGTCGCTTCTACGTATGGACAATCTCCAAGCAAGCTCCTCTCGCGGCGCCTGCAAATCGATCCTTTTTATGTCGCCTAGTATATTGAAAGTCCTTCTAGATGTATGTAACAATGTCTATGTCTATTTTGGAAATTTTTCACTGGATTTAAGCCTTTTCTCTTGTATATGTTCACATTTTACAAGTCGGGACTACATACCCCATCATAGCCTAATGTGCAGTACTGCTCCCAGCCGCCTCCTGAAAAGTGACTGAATCGACCGTCAAATTGCCAAATTTCTGTCTTTTCGGGAATGGGGAAATCGCGAAAGGGTCGCAAAGGGGTTTGGATTTTTAAGGCTCGTTTGACGTTGTTTTTGAAAATGTGACCATTTGAAATCAAGAATTTACAATATTTAAAACATTTCACAAACAAGGTCATGTGATATTAAGTCCTGAATGACACATTTCCTTTACAATTTACCAACTGAAGTGGTCGAGTGTACATGTTCATAAATTGTCACGTTCTAAATGACTACCACACCCAAATTTCATTTGTATTGAGAAACAAGAAGATGGTTTTATATCTATATGAAACCTCCTTGAATAAATGAAACGGTGTTTCTGTGCACAAGGTCTAGTCGGTAGAGTGTTCGTCTTGCAGTCGTGAGTTCGATCCCCGGACGAGTCATACCAAGGAGGTTTTACTTTAACAATGGTACATACTGCTTTCTCTGCTTAGCACTAAACAGTTGGGAAAGAGTATGGCAGTTAAACACACACCACTGCCAGTGGACTTCGATGCTGTAGTGATTGTACAAAGAGGCTATTGAAACGGAGATAGGCGCCACCCTATGCACCATCTGGTGTGGGAAGGACTTTAAACTGACCTCTGTGTGCTTCTTTATCAATAGATCCACTTTTCATTTGAAAATGCTGTGGTGTGTGTGGATGATGGATAAAATATAACCATGAGCGTCTGGGAGACTGCTGATGGCCTCTGGGCGGAAAGAATAAGACTTAATATAGAAGTCTCGAGTCGACTCGTTCCTTGACTGAGGTACCTTTAACGCTCACTAGGCGACGCTTTTGTACCATGCAGGAGCGCGATCGTACAACAGGTGGCCAAATGTTGCGGTGTTAGCTAGGAACCATTAACCAGAGCTAGGAACCGAGCCTTCCAAATACTGTACTAAGGTTTTAACATTTTTCTAATCACTTCCTAGCCAACGATTTCATATAGAGAACGTTTATAGGAGTTGAATATCTGGTTTTTGTGACTAAGACCCCGTTCACACTCATTTTTTTTCAATCGCGATTGAAGTATAATCGCGATTGAATCGATCCGATCGCGATTGATTTTTTCAGTGTGAACGCTTCCAATCGCGATTGGAACGATCCAAAACGATCCAATCGCGATTGGATTGTAACTACCTCCGGAGGTAGTTTGAGAGGATTAATCGCGATCGGATCCAATCCAATCCTATCAAATTTTGAGTGTGAACACAACTACGATTCACTCCATCGCGATCGGCGGGGATTTCGGCTGGTTCCGGGGATGGGAGGTCATACATTCGGGTACGTGGGGTCATAGTTCGCATCGCGCGGGAAAACAAACCCAAGCCACACACGTCAGATCGCTCTCTTACAACAACAACAATTTTTCATCGTCAACAATGCCCAAGAAGAAGGATAAAACTCCGTCAGCAACTTCAGCTGGTGGCAGGTGGCGCGATGAGGAGACCAGGGTCCTCATCGCAATCTGGGGGAGAGAGGAGGTGCAGACCAAACTGGGGAAATGTCACCGAAAGAGGGACATTTACCAGATGATCGCGGAGCACGGGTTTGAACGGGCATAAATAATCAATCGTGCTTCAATCGCGATTGAATCACGGCGTACTTTAATCCACTTGGCGAAAAGCAGTGTGAACGCAAAAGTTTCTTTGCGTTCAATCGCGATCGGATCGAACAATCGCGATTATACTTCAATCGCGATTGAAAAAAATGAGTGTGAACGGGGTCTAAAGCCTGTATTTATGAACCAATTGAGCGCTGTACCCGGGTTCGTCGGCGAAGCCAGCAAGTTTGGGAATTATTTTCAGCCCATTTCCTTGAATTTTCACTTTGCAAGACTGAAAATAAACGCAGACAGAAACTGTAACTCATTCTCATATAGTGTGGAGAAGATTTTGGTAAAATGAAACGTCTTCACTAATTTCACTAACCAGTTTTATCAAAGGTTTCGCAAGTACCGGGCACATTGGCACATTATTAAAACTGAAGATCGCGTCTTTTTTTTTTTTTTTGCGTGTTTTGCGGTGCTTTTTCACCAACTACTTTCTTGATACTACAGTTATTATGACGAAGAGTTTTTTAAGAAAAGAAAAAGAATCACAAATTCCGTACACAGCCTTTGCAAAAGATGCATGTGCATGCCGTACTTCAGCGCGCAGTTTATCGGTATCCTTGGAGACGATTATGAACTGGCCACTTCAGCATAGAAAGACGCTGAACGGGTTCATTCAGCCGACAGATATCTCCACAACGGACATCCTTTGAATGGGCATGTTTGATATACTGCACTGATTGCCAGTTGCCAAACCCTGAACAGCATGTTGCGAACGTTTGTAAAGCACACATGTGAAATGTTTTGAGCTGAGGAGCTGTTGACAATCAACATCATAAGAACGCATCTAGACTATGAGGCAGCATGCGTCCGTATTCACTTTGTTGGATCGTCCTGTTAGCAGGGCACAGCGCTTTCATCACTACAGCCGGTGCAGCCGACAAGCCAGATCACTACGAAGTCTTGGACGTTCCTCGTAACGCTGAATCCGCAGACATCAAGCGGACCTTCAGGCGACTGGCAGCTGAGCACCACCCGGATAAAAACAAGGATCCGGGAGCCGAGACCCGGTTTCGAGAGATCGTCGAAGCGTACGAAGTACTTACTGACGAGCATCTACGGGCCGTGTACGACAAAGATGGTCACAGCGGGGTAGAGAAGTTCAAACGCGAAGGCCAGGCTTCTGAGACTCAACGATTCAGAAAAAGGCAGTTTGACATTCAAATCGAAGAAATAATCGCCGAGCTCTTGATGCTATTCAAATTCGCCAGAAAGGCCAACGGACCACGGGGACCCAATTCGCGGCCTTTCTTCATATTTAACCCGAAAGATGCTGACTTCCCCTTCCGATTCGTTCAGTCACATGATTTTCCTACCCACAGGAAGACAAACAGAGGAAAGCACAACACGGGTGAGGAATACCCTGGTAGGGAAAGGGCAAGAGCTCATTTTCGTCAGATGTACAGCGAGGAGGTAAATGGAGGGCCAAATCACGAAAAAAACATATTTTCCCACCAGAAAAAGATGAACGGAGATACGAGATCCAACAACGAGAAAATCCGACATTCAACTGACGCTGAACCAAATGCGTTTAGCCAAAAATATCATAACGACGAGTCTCCTTATGGCAGAAGACATGCATTTGAAAACAGACGAGGAAGGCTCAGGAAAACCAAAGAACAAGGCGGTGACAATCTTCAAAACGGCGACGATTTTCCTCGAGAAGCAAGTAGCATGCATGAAAATATGATGAAGTTTCACAATACTGAGTGGGAAAACTCAAGGAAGGGAAGGGACGTACCCGACGTGAGGAAGTATGTGCCCACCTCTAGACTTCCGACGGGACACAAAAGGCAACAGACGAAAGACAGGAGAACCTTCATACGAGACACACTTAGTAAAGGTAAACAACGTGGATAGAACAGCATCCTTGATAGAACGTAGCGTTAGATGACTACAAGCATCGACATCATTAGTTTATGGAGAACAGATATATCACTGTGTTTTTGTGATAGCTCAGACCTGCACAAGTGACCACCTCCACACACAAAAAAACACCTGGCCATTGTGACCATTTTTTAATGGGCCCAGAGACCAGATTTTGGTCCTTCAAGTGGTTTTCTTGGGCAATTTTGAATGTTGCAAACCAGCAATGTAGATACCGTCTGCTTTCTTGAAGATAAGGGCAACATTGAAAGAAACAGCAAATCTATGTCCATCTGCACTCTCTATAAGAATATTATGCTATGCCTTAAGTTAAGACACCAACTTGAATATTTCAGATCATAAAGTTTCCTTGATGTAACTTCCATGCTTAACCAAGTTTTATTAATGTCTAGTCTTCCTTGTTCTATTTCTTAGCTAGATTAAAGCATGAGCCAAACTTCTTGTTCACAGAATTTATTCAAAAACAAGCCACACAAAGTCTTACAATAGTACCATTTCTTCCACAGTCTTACAATGGTACCATTTTGTCCCTTACCAAGCACCAGGTAGTTCATGCATTATACATAACATATTGTTAGTTTATCTCAGTAGTGGATGGGTAACATAAACAATAGGTATGCCAAGGTCAGTCATGTGTGAAATCATCACTACTAAATAAAATAACTTCTAGGGGCTAACAAATACTTCATCTACCTTCTATTGGTCTTTCATCACACCAAGGAAAGCACCAAACTTTGCCTGGCACATTTCCATCTTCAGGTTGGCTCTATTACAAACTGAACACAACAAAGACTTGGAAGATGCAGACCAACCCCTGAAAAGGGAAAAGTCCCAGGCCATACGTGTCTTTCCTCGCATTACAAAAATATCACATCAGAAGGCACAACCCTGTGATATATACAGCAAAAACTTGTTTTTGGCCCTTTTACAAAGTAGAGAAAAATATTACCAGCCCTTTGGCTGGCTTCTACATTCAGTACTTTGGTCGCATGGTATGTAATATTTGGTACTTTGTTACCAACTCAAATACCTTTCTGGCCAAGCAAGACACTGACTAAAAAGCAGTAATACAGAAGTGCCACCTATCAATTCACAATGGTATGGCAGCTTGAAAAGATAAAAGATGAGACAGAGCAGGCAGTGTTGAAACTGCCACGAGGTAAAATTTACCACATTCATTTTTAACTTGTCTACTACATTATGTAACATTTCTCACATTTAAGACATGCCTCCATACCCACACAAAATTACTGTATAAAAATACCTCTTACACATTGCCAATATTCAGCAATTTGTTATCAATTCTTATATTTGTATTTTCCATTGTTAGAGACAATTCCTTTTGCCCTAGTAAAACAATAACTATCTAAAACGATGAGAAGCAATGTTGAAAACAGACACACTTAGCAGTACTATACACACACCAAACACCACCAGTTTAAATCACAAAAAATAAAATTTAAGTTAAAATACGAAAGTCACAATTCTTCAAATATTGAAAGAGCATTATATATTTACAGAAGATTATTTTCAAAGATGAGACCGTCACTTAACGAAGTTCCTGAGCAATAATATTTCATAAACCTTTGGAAAAGTTTTATAAATTGTCTTGATCCGTGAAACCTTTTACCCTCCTTAAGTACAAATCTCACAAAGACATGATATTAAAAAGAATCGTTATTATTGAAATGACACAAAAGAAGAGTGTTAATCTGAAATGAAAGACAGCGAGAGTGGGCTGCAGTATTCTCCTAAACTACTGTCAAACAAAGATACCTCAACATCTACAACATAACCAGGTCAAGACACATCAACCTACCACATATTGGCTTATGTACAATGCCGTAACATGGACATTTTTGGTAAAGAAACGTCCATTCACGACGTTTAGTAGATGTACGGGAAGATGCGGTACTTGACACGCTCGCAGTACTTGTCCCAGGCGGCACCGTACTTCTTCTGGCACACAAGATGGTCGCGCCTCTCTCGATGGATGAGCAGGATGGTGAAGTAGATGACGTAGAAGTAGGGGACGATATGGTTGAAACCTGCACACACAACAAAGACATTGACTTCTTTATCGACAGATAAACTTGAATATAATATGTATCTAGCTTATCTTAGAAGCCTGACTCCTCTCTAATGCCCAATGCATACCTTTGATCTTTCAGAAAGAAAAAAAACGCAATACCTTTTCCTTCTCGTCACCCAATCATTATGACATAAATTGAATGACACCGTTTTTAAACAGTTATCATGCATGGGGGTTTACCAAGGCTGCTACTATATGATGTTTTTTGGCTTGACTTATACTGTCCCAAAAAGTCTTTTCCACATTTGTCCTACATAACATAAGCAATATTGTGAGAGAAAGTGCGGGTCCTGATTGGTTGACAGCTGTGATTTCATTAGATAGTCACACAACACAACACGTACCACAGGTGAGACACCAGGCCAGGGCCATGATGAGATCTCCCAGGTAGTTGGGGTGGCGTACCAGGCCCCACCATCCAGACACCAGCAGGTTCTTGTTGGTCACATTGGTGGGGATGCTCTCCAGGCCTACACAAAAGGCATATGCATATTTTCAAAAATTTCAATTTTTCATCAAGAATGTTAGAATAGCTGAATCTCATAATGACTTCGGTCTACAGTTATGGTACAGATCTAGTTATTAAATAGAAAATACAGTGAAACCTATGCTCGTGACCACCTCTGTGTGAGGACCAATTGGACATTGCAGCTATTTTTGGGAAGTCCCGTCTACAGTGTGGTCACAATACAGACAGGTTTGACTCTACATTACAGTTTAAGTAAGTTACATCAGACATGTTGAGCATAAATCAAGGCTAGAACTTTCTGGTGATTCTATATACTGTAGTTAGTATTGTTACAGGGTGTTTGGGCCATGCAGCTTCAGCAGGCTAATGTAGGGATGAAATGGGTTAGAAGCGGTAGTTGGTTGCAGCATGCAGTGACCTTGCTAAGCATGCTTCCCTTCACCACTGCCAGCTACCAGTACCTAGGAGAGAAACAAACCTCCTACCATTGTTAGAGAGGAAGCTGCTCTCCTGAAAGGTACTATTTCCAGACCTAACAAAACCCTCATCAGGGGAAACTACGTCTTCTTCATCAGAGAAGTTGTCACTGAGAGTGGTGTCATTGTGCAAGACTGACGGGGGATTGGCGCGCATGCTACCGAGGGACAGGTTCCCAAGGTCGGACAAGGAGCTCACGTCCATGAGGGAATCCGAGGACAGACTCAAGGTCATGGACATGTCTCCCAGGATCCTTTGCGGGGAGGTTGTGAAGGACTTGTTGTTATCTGCTGGTGAGTCACACCCAAAGGTAGACACTGAATGAGAAGTGGAGCGGGTTAGGAGGCATGCACAGCTCCCTCCGTGTAACAAAACACCCTCTCAGGTAGACACAAATACTACATGTACTATTCCTGTTCTAACAAAACTCCACAATAGCATTGCAAGCTTCATCTGTAACCCACCCTGTCATTCCCAAACTATCAGTACCTAGATACCACATATACTATTCGTTTTTGGAATAAAATAGGACTAAGTGCAGCATTTTAAACAAGAACCATGAAATCGAAGGTTCTACTTACGCTGGAGTTTGGGGTCATAGGGGTTCCTTCTGAAGGCATTCTTCTGAGAGTTGGATGCTCTGAAGATCCAGAACCCAAGCACTACAAACATCAAAGACAATGTCTGAATCAGTAATTACAATTTTCATCAGTTACTGGAGAACAGGGGAAGGGCTAGTAACCCCTCCCTGTAAAAATGTACTCTGCTTCTGAAACAGCAAGGAAACTTGCTACCCCATGTGCCACAAGGCACCACAAGGGTCTGAACGAATGAACAAAGGAATGAACTGGGGAAGACTGCAAGACTGAGACATTAATATGGAATTGTTCTACCATTGCTTTGCTATAATACTTTGCAGTTAACATGCATCATTCATTGGATTACAACTACATGTACTGTAAATGAACAAAGGCCAGCTGGAGGTAAGAAAATAGCTCAGCTATGAATTCAAACTAATTGGTGATACATGTATATGAAACCTACGGTTGAGGAGCACAATGAGTGCAGCCTGCACGTTGGTGAGGTCGTGTTCGGGGTGGTCGACCAGGTAGCGACCCTGCAGGGTGTAGGTGAAGGGCACCCAGGCAAGGTCACCGAACGCCAGCATGAACCCAAACCCTTCAATCGTGATGTCATTGGTCGTCAAAATGGCATCCTGAGATGTAAAAAAGCAAACAACAATGCATTGGTGTCTATACTGTATGAATAATGATGAAGGATATCTAAGGGCTTCCTTCCACACTACAAGTCAAGTAAATTGGATGATAACTAATGAAGTCAACGTAACAATGAAACAAATCATCATTAATTATGATAGACTAGAATCACAACACATCTTACTTGGTCATCTCCCACACACCATTGAATGAAGAAAAAGAGTACAAGCATTGAAAAACACAAAGCATTTGTTCTACAAGTCTTTCTCTCGCAGCTTAGAGAAACGCAGAAGACTCACCTCAAACCAGAGAGCGTCTGCCACATACAGAGCCTGGAACAGCGTGACACATGTCATGGCAGTAGACAGCTGGCCGTGCTCAGAGCAGTGCTTGGCACACAGACACAGGTTGATCATCATCTGTATCACCACAGGAAAGAAGTTAAAGTTAGCACACTGACATTCATATGCTATCTTTGCTATTACAACATGTACTAATAAAAAAGCTGTATAGTCATGAATAGGGGTGGATACCAGTTCGCTGGACCTGATTCGGACCTTTATAACATTCAAGAACCGAGTCCAAAAAAACTGAAAGCCTAAAACCTGAGTCAAAATAAAACTGAACAAAGTACAAATATATGTTTCTATTTTGGTTGATAAAAAGTGGTTTGAGTCTCCACTCAGACAAAAAGGCATTGGAAATAAGTGCAACATTCAAATATCAAACACTGGTTTGTCTTGAAAGTCTTCTCACCAAGAAACTTTTATAGTCGTGCGTGTCAGTATTAATTCTCTATGCTTGATATTGGTCTAATAAAACAAAACATCAACTGGACAGGATCAGGTCCAGGTTCAGGTCCAGACCTGAACCTCAATCTCTTGACCTAAACTTGGACTTTATTAAGCCACACTGGTATCCACCCTTAGTCATGAAAATTCTCTTCCATGGAGTTAGTCCATAATCCTACAACATTTTCAAGACAGGTGAGGGTTACAATGTGCTTATAAAACAGCTTTTTGCCACAAACACTGACTAAGTTGGCTTACCCATCCAATGAGACCAGGCCTCAGTTCACAGAAGTACTTCAAGTCGAAGCTGCCGATGCGAGGATTCAGCTCATGGCCGATGAAGAAGTCATAGACGGCATTACCTGCAAGAATATGGTAAATATGATGATCATATGGTGATAGAAAATACCAAATACATTATTCTTTTACTTAATCAAGCACAAAACTTTCAAATCAATCACATTTACAATCTGAAGAACAATCACTCACAGAAATGTTTCTCATCATTGATTAAAATTAAGTGATGTAAAATAGTGGCTAGGTTTTCAAAAATGAGGACAATCTTTAGCAGAAATGTTAACATTAACTGAATACCTTGTTTTTGGAGACAAACTAAATGCATATCTACTGTGCTGATACTTTATGCATGATCATACAGTAAAGATTCAGAGGCCTGAATACTGTAAATCTTGAAATGTTTGCAGTGATTTTACGGTTTGCAGTGACCTCTCCAGTATTCTATGTGAATTCATGACACCGTGAATATGCATTTTCAATGCATTTCTACTCTACTACAGAATTGTTCTAAAAGCGAACTTAAAACACTGGAAACCTCCCTACTGTGAAAGTCAGTCTACAAGAAAAACTGATATTTCCAGTATCTGTACCCACCTGAGTTGCCCACTGTGGACAGGGCTGACTTGGGGGCCCTCCTGGCCTTGATGTACAGAACCACACTCATGATGAGGGAGAAGGCTGTGGCCGTGCTGGCCAGCTGAAGGTAGTTATCGTACACCCAGACAAACGGAGCCTTGTAGTGGTAGGCAGCTCCAAAGGCAGCCAGGCTCACCACAAATGCAAAGAAAGCTGGAAGAAAGACATTGGAGAACATATCACTGATTGCAACTGCCAACATGCATTTCCCAAGATATCATATTCAAGTATAGTGTCTTCAGGGCTTGTAAGACTGGGTGCACATGCACTTTAAAGCACCCAAAATTGGAGCTAAGCACCTACTTTGTGACTGTGGGTATATATTTGTGTACGGTTATAATTGTATTGTATGCTAGACTGGTACTAGTATCCAGCATATTCTTAAACATTAAATGTTAGAAAAAACAATGAAACCCTTTTCTAAATGTATCATTTGTTCAAAATCATGTCCTGGTCTTGTTACATAGTAATCAATCCATATTCTTATATAAGTTGTGACAAAACCGTGTAAATCTGACAGTTGCAACTCCTACCATTGATTCTGTACTTGAGCATCCGTCCATCCCTCAGGGGCACACCATCAGCTAACTGTGGATTGCAAAAATCCAGGTTGGAATCTCTTTTGCTTGCTGTGTTAACTTTATCTTATCCTTACTTTGCTACCTTTCCATATTGAAAGGTCTTCTATAACTGCATAAAAACAAAATTACTTTTTTTTGTGATAGCATGTGACAACAGCCAGCTGTCAGAAATGCAACAGTGGGTGGTTGAATCGTCGCAAGAGTTGTGACAGCTAGATCTTAGCAATTTTGCTGTAGAGAGTGTAGTGTTACTGAAAGCTAGATTTAGGTTGTGCAAACTCACCCGTCCGATGGGAATCATGTAGATGAGGGCCTGGAAGGCGAACCATCCCAGGAACACCAGAGCGGCGTTTGTGCTGAAGTAGGCATCCAGGGTCTTGGGGAGGTGCGGCACGAACACCAGGTCACAGTGGGCCTTGTTACACACGCCGTACAGGTACAGGACCGTGGCGGGCAGGAGGAATGTCAGCAGGAAGGCGCCGATGGGGCCGCCGAACTCGTACTCGGTGGTCTTGGGGACGGCGCCGGGCTTGAGGTCCAGACCGGGCACCAGTTCCTTGTTAGTGCTGGAGCGGGTGGCATACCTGTGGACTACTTCACTCTTCTGTTCAACAACCTGGGGAGGGTAAATACATGAAATTTTAACTAACCCATTGTGTAAACAATGGCCTTTCTGTGGAAAGACTTTGGTCTCTACCAGACCCCTGCGCTGGCTGGAAAGATAATAGAATTTGACCAAATAGAGATTTCAGGCTTTCATTACTATATCTTGATTCAAAATACATGTATCAAAATATTGAAGAATAGTACTGTATGGGAATGGGGAAACCGCTTCTAGATACATGTATTATTCACAATAACCCGTACCTTTTTGACCTCCATCTTGGTAATCTTGGCTGGAGTGGATGTTGCCTTTGGTTCAGGAGAAGATTTGGCCTTAGGCTCCGGGCTGGCCTTCTCGGGCTCTGGTGTGGTTTTGGCAGCTGGCGTTGACGCAGCCTTACGGGGAGATGCCCTACTTCCTCGAGTTGGGGTCGAGTTGGCCTTGGCGACTTTTGGGGTCTTTATTGCAGGGCTTTTTGACCTTCTCCTGGCGGTTCGGCTTGGCGAGCGGCCTCGTGACCTTGACCGTGAACGTCGACGGGATGGACTTTTGGACCCTGACCTGCCGAAGTAGTTTTCTGACTGAAAGAGACAAGAACACACAAATCATCAGGGTGGTTCTAGGCTTAGCATCATGTGTTCAAATAATAACCAATTTGCTGGACCGAGCAGAATATCTGGTAACACAGCAAGATAGAAAATATATCAGTTTTATTTATTAGCTTCATTGGTAAGTTTGCTTATGACCAGAAGTAGCCACTACTTGAAATAAACCAATCCAAGGAAAGTAGGGCAACTAATAGTAGAAGCACAAAGAAGTTCTAATCAAGTGATCAATCAATCAAATTCAAATGAAATTC
Source organism: Branchiostoma lanceolatum (assembly GCA_035149815.1). Lineage (NCBI taxonomy): Eukaryota > Metazoa > Chordata > Leptocardii > Amphioxiformes > Branchiostomatidae > Branchiostoma > Branchiostoma lanceolatum. The sequence continues at coordinate 11,573,440 of CM068869.1, read as the reverse complement.
ACTTACGGTAGCAACACAGAAATAAGAGGGAAGTCACAATGGTAAGTCTAAATTTTCCTACACTTAGAGAATTTTCGCAGTTTAGAAATACGACCTGATCACTTGAGACAAGGCTGCAGTACACGTGTAGTTACAGCTGAGGCATCACCTCATGTGAGCAAGGAGTATATTTAACCTCCTTGATGTGAGTAACACATCACACCACTGTCAGTGGACAGGGCTCGTACCATTTCAGGACGGGGGGTTGTGTTCCACTAGACTCACTAAATATGCCTTACTCCCTTTCAGTCATCATTGATAAGGAATCAATATTTAACTCAAATGGCATCTTTCACTCAATATATCACTTGGTCTTTATGCAATCTACTCTTCTCAAGTTGGAATTAAACTTCAGAAACAAATAACCCCCATGAGATTTGTGTGATCTTCATTGACTGTGGACCAAAGGGCAAAGTTCCTCCTGAATTGTCCCACTTATCTTACACACCAAGACAAGGACTGGTTTAGTGGTTACACAATTAAAAACGGGTTACACAATGATAGGTAGAAACTGCTGACGTGATAAAAGCCATGGTAACCTAACCAGCTGTCAAAGGAGGGGATATTGTTTCTGCATCATTTGGTCAGCAATGAACCATAACATGTTCCTAATGTTTCCCAGGGTTAAATAAATTACCCAATTATGTGATTAGAGATAAAGACCAGCCTTTACCAGTAGGGTTTACCATGCATGTTGAATTGTTGATGATCCTAATAGTCGTACAGCTAAACCAACACTTCCAACCAGTAAAACAATTCAATTGTACTACCACTGGGAGACAGGGTCATATTAGTATTAGAGTTACTCAATGTTTTCAAAAGTGTAATCCCTGAGAATAGTAAGATGTCAACACATGAGATTGACATGCTTGGATTACAGTCAAACCTGCCTAGGCGACCACCTTTTCAACGCAACCACCTGGCCATGGCGACCGCTTTTTCTCGGTCCCGAAAATTTTCCCCATAGGCACAAGTATTAAGCTGCCTGCCCAAGGCGACCACCTGTCCAACGCGACCGTGACCGCCACGTATTGGGACCGCACAGAGCACAATCCCTGCCCATGGCGGCCGCCTACTTTTTAAGCGTGTGGTGACATCGGATCAATTTGCTGTCAGATTTAACGGAAATGTTTTCAAGACTTTGAAGGACAAAAATAAGGACAAAAATATATGGAATAGCAATGTTATAGCATCGATTCCTCCATGAAGTGTTTTGATAAAACGTTCCCCCTATAAACATTGTAAAGACAAATGTTTGTGATGTTGTTGTGCCAATCATAATCTTATAGTTTACCGCAAACTCAGTCCGGTTTAAACTCAATTTTCAAAACGAATACGTAGTGCATGGCGTCAAAAAGTCATATTTTACAGAAATTACTATCTATTTCTTGTATTTTCAACAAAAATGTGTCTGTGTCTTACTAAATTCCGCCGAAAAATGACTTCGCGGCGGGCAAAACATCGGGCGAGAAATGTTTTTCCTTGGTCCCCATGCCATCTTGGATTTGGCGCGGCCGGATTTGGGGTATTGCTGACCTTTCTAAAAACATGACGCTTTTGTGTATGAACATTTACGAATACTCTAGTTATTGATGAAAATCAATATTCTTATTTTCTTTTTATTTCCATGAATCTCACAAACCTTTATTAGACGCTGTGCGTTCTGCTGCACTTACCTTTCGATGCGGTCGCACAGAGCTTGGCGGCGCGACGAAATCACACCGTTCCGTTTTCATCTTTCGTTGTCAGATTGAAAACTTTTTGCCCCTTTTATCCAGCGGTCGCCGCCCCAAAAAAGGCTGGGGCCAGCAGGTGTTTTCTAGGGATTTGTCTTAGGCCTTAAAACTGCGATGATGTGCGTGTGTGTGTGTACAGTAATGTAACCTGTGAATGCGGGAAGGCGCTGCGATATCATCGAGGCAACCATTGTTTTGTAGTCAAAATTATGACGAAAATTTGTACACGATGAAGTGGTATACAATTATTACAACGATAACGGAAAATGTATTTTTTGTAGGATCTTTCTGTCAATGAGGCTTGAACCTGGTGGGGGTCATGCTGTCTAAATTCACATAATTTTCCATCCATTTACGTACTGTATTTGAAAACCTCGACCTGGAAACATGTGGGTGGAATCCTCTTCATGGCGACCACCTGTCCATCGCGACCGTTTTTGCTCGGTCCGCCGGGTGGTCGCCTTGGGCAGGTTTGACTGTAGTTGGAGATCCCTACATACATGTACGTATAATATGCCTATGTCTAAAATACTGGATCCCGGTATTGCAAAATTCAAGACGAACAAGCCAAATCATTGTTTCTTCATCCACAGGCACAGATAGAACGAAAGTTACTTATGTCCAAAAAAACATCTAATACCCTACTCTTTCACCCCTCTGACCACTACTTTGAGACAAACCCATACAAATTCAACTTCTTGTTCAGTTTCATTGTCTGATCCAAGTTCACAACCTTGTATGCTTTTTTTGAATACCTATCTGGGATATCTTTCTTTTGTCATTCTCTGGAATCATAACATATACAAATATGTGACTGTGCATTTTATCTCTTAAGTCTACCACAATCAACACGTACCCTTTTACAAACATCAGGTGTTTGCTGTGCATGCTTGAAACAACTATAGCTATGTAATGCAAAATTATGAAAATAGAACATGTTCGTGATGTGATGAGCTTGCAGTAGGAGGTCACCATGAACATGAAACCACCCAAACATTTCCCGATTTACAGCACTTAGTTACTTACCAACACATGGTGGCCAGCTATCTCCTCTTCTGTGCCCTCCTCAAACCTGACCACGTACTTGTCACCGTCCAGATTCTTCAGCACCTTGGCGTGGAACCACAGGTGGCTGCCTGGCCACTTGGCCATGACAGTCTGACCTTCGTCGTGACGTTTGGACATGGTGAACTCCTTCTCTACTGTAAGAATAGCAAATGCACATTTGGTATTTTACTGAAGCAGTCTGTTTCCAAGCTGTGTATGCATGATGGCCAAGATGAGAAGAGATACATTATTGCAAGACTTTATTTGACTTACTGGTCACTGGTATGTGAAATGTATAAATTTTGCTCCTCTAAGGTTCATGATGCAAAAATTAAAACGGTTTGATTCGTTTTGGCTTCAATGCGACCTGAAACGGTTTTGCGCTCGTGATGCAAACTTGCACCCAGGCTTTACATCAAATTTGCATATAATGCAAAGTCTGTTGTGATCCCACACCGCCTCGAGTTGGCGGTTGCAACAAGATATTGCGATTAAAGAATGCGGCCGAAATATCCGATTGACGGTCATTGGCCAGCTAAAAACTTTATTACTTTTCTGCGCTAACCAAGAGAGGTACTTATGCCTCAGTTGTCTTTGATTAGCATTGAACAGCTGTCCTGTTGAAACTGCGTACCTTGACAGCCTTAGAAATTTTTGTGCTGCGTTCATGATGACAATTCCCCGTTTATTCTGAACCGGTGTAGACTACCTCAGGAGGAGGTTCAGAATAAAACGGAACGAAACCATTTCGGAGCCAGGGTTCTTGCCAGGGCAGTTGAGTGTAGCTGTGATTTGGATCCCCTATGCTGTGATTTTAGCCCCTACGCAGTGGCCCCTACACTGTGTTTCAACCAGTATAGGAGAGATTTTCTGTTGTTTTGATGCAAAAGTAAAAAGACTTTGGCTTAATATCACAAACTTTAGCCCTCAAAATGCAGGAAATGGTGTCTTAAGAGTTTTGAAGTTCAAAATTTCCGGGGGGGGGGGTTTGATGCCCCGGACCTCCCTACAATATTTCTGCCTGCAGCCCTCATCATCACACATGTAGTGCTCGCCATGCGACTTTGTCGTGCAAAGATGCCCCACGCTGTGAAAATATCCTGGTGAGAACACCGGGCTGATTTGACCCTCTCTGGCTGACTGGACCTTCTCTGGCTAGCATACTACGATTTTCGCGCCCGGCGTGGATCTGCTTGGAGATTAGGAGCGTTCATGTTCACAAATAATTTGATTGAGTACTACTAGTAATCTTTTGGCTCTGATTTGGTCCTGTGGCCGCTGAATGACTAGTTTCTCTATTAGCCGCAAGCGGGTGCCAGAGTGAGCAAACAGATTTACAGAGCTATAGACTAGACTGGTTCCTAAAAATGCTTAGCACTTTTTACTTCAGTCTATCCAGGCAGTCAAGCCACCAAATCTAGTCAAGCCACCAAATGTCTGCTTTGTAATCTAAGCTTTTATTACATTGATTTAGATACCATAGAGAAAGCTTGTAACATTTCTCCCGACCCTGTTTTTGTCCCGCGTAGACTGTTTGTTTGGCTACTGGATGACCAAAACCAATGAGGCAATGACCAAAGGAATGTTATAATTTTAAGAAATCCTTACAACATCTGCTTGAAAAAAATACTGTAAAATTGATTCACTTTTGCCGTGGTTTTATTCTGCGGTAGGAGAGGTTTTATGAATTTGTGGTGGAAAGGTCACTGCGAAAATAAAACCGAAAGGAAAATGAATAAATTAAGAAACAAAAGAAAAGCATAACTTTCACGATTTAGAGCAGGTAGTCTGCCCCTGGCATGGTTACCATGACAACAGATTGGGGGCCTGTTGCTTGGCATTATGCCCACTGAGTTAGACAATCCATCTGATTTCTCAACTGGATGAACACAGCATCCAGGAATACCACTAACTTCAAACAAGACACACCCACCTGCATTCTAACTGTAAATAAACAAATTCCCAAAAGTCAATGTTTTAGATCTATCGTGTTATCCATAGATCTTGATTTTTGGGGTTGGTGTGTTTGCTGGTGTTTAGTAACTGGTGGCAGTGCAGATTCAAAAATCGATCATATCTTTTTACACCAACAGCAATAAAAGCATGCAAACCTGCAATTTTGTCTTTCTCTAAATAAGTGGTGCAATGAAGCAAATAAGTCTGTGATTATAGGGGAAACCTGCATGCAAAGGTTAAGCAAGCTTGAAAATTCCATCCCCGTTTGTGTACATTCCGATGCCTTGTTATTTTGGGCAAACAGATTGACAAACCATTCTGTGCAGTCTGTCCACTACTTCAAATACTTGGCTTCCAGGACACGACAGAAGACAAGATGTCCTGTGTTGTCTTGTGTTTGCTCTACGTGCAGTGAGATAGATCAGCCTTTTGTATTTGCCCGCCTCGACAACGTACACAACCAGACAACACTTCTTCTTGTAAGACTTTTCAAACAACAAAGACACGCTAAGTGCAGTTACAGAGTACACAAAAGTAACGTTCCATGATGTTTCTGGTGGTGGTGGTGTCAACAAAATCTCACTTACTTACTAAACTAGTCCTTGAAATCTCAAGGACAAAATCACTTGTTTCTCTTTTTTTCGATTAAAAATAAATTGGTTAGAAATTCTCAGTGGGAAGGTCAGAAAAGGGAGGGATCTTGTTACAGTCGACCTCAGCCGGGCCAGGGGACAAGGACACGACGCGACGCTACACACCTGACAAGTTTACCGAGCAAACAAATTGGACTATTCGTAGAATAACAGACTATTCGTGACATGTGGTGTTATCTGCTAACACCACAGAACTTCCGGTAACTCCAATCGGACGTAAGGAAGGAAACATGTGGCACCTCTTTACTAGCCAAAAATTTATGTTGTTCGCAAATATATCATGGCGTTGGTTCACATATCGATCACTTTCACAAGCAACATGCTGTTATGTTCTATTTCATAGTTTATCTGTATGTTTGAAAATAAATGTAGCTTATGTAGTATCGACATAATGTGGTCAAAATATAACTTACCTTGTGAATTGCAGAAAAATCCGACTTTTACACAGCGTAGATCGGCAAAACCCACCAAATTTACGCTTTGTCCTGTAGTGTAACGACTTCTTCGCGGGCGATGGGCGGGAAGCCCTGTAATTGGTCGAACGATAATTTTATCAAAATACTGATCGCTGATTGGTTGAATCGCTAATTTGAACTTATGACTTCTTGCCAGGCTAACCCATTAGATACGATGGGGGCTCTACGTGTTTAGTAAAACAAAATAATCTAACATAACGTAATTTTTGCCTGACTAACAAGAAAGGTGCTATTTTTTTGTACTAGCATAGTTTTGATTGCAGACACATATGCCTCGGACTTTGCAAACTAGTTTAACTCTTCAAAAAATTTGAAGCCATCCCTGCGACCCCCCCCCCCAGGCATGTTCACCTGAGCTGAGGCCAAGGAGGTGATCTGATGGTTGTTGTTGTCTTGAGCAAGTGCTAGTAACGTTATTCAAAGTGTATGTGGCATGGATCTATCAACTTTTATTATACCTGATAATAGACCATTGTCATTTTGCTATGAAAAATTTGATTTATTGATAGCAACCTAGATGCCATTGCAGTGATGTAAACTTGCTTCTTCCTCTATCAGATGGGAGCTTTGATGCTTAGATGAAGGCCATTGTTGATCATCTTTTGACATGGACCCCAAGCACTTGTTATGCTACGGTACCTCCAGACAAGACGATTTGTTTGCCCTTCTCCCTATAACCTCCTTGCCATAACTGACACTGTAATTCATAGGTCTTCAATCAAACATCATATTCCTTCTTTGGCATTTACATCATAGCCTGGGACCTATTTATAACGTTAGCTACAGAGTCTCCTCCCTGCAAAGCCGAGCAATGTCCACATTCATTCTAAGTACAAAATGTACAATGGTTGATATTCCTTACAGCATTTCTTACACTACACAGTCAAAACACAGAGAAACACAATATACAGCAGGATCTCCATGCAGTTTATTGGTATTGGCATTAGTACAAAATGTTGAAGTACACTGCACATATAGATTATCAATGAAGAAGAAATTATAACAGCTCTGAGAAATGTAAATTGGTAGAAAAATGGCCCATGGCCAGACTTCCGTAAAACAGAAGTGAACTGGGTCCTTTTTCTGGTTTCCATCGACAAGCCACATTGATGACATTCGAGTTTGAATTGTGTGGTGGTGAGTCAGGGAAGAGTAGGTGGGTGATAGATTGGGTTTTGAAGGGAACACAACATAATAAGAAATGAGACATAGTTGATGAGAACTGACAGCACAGCTGTTGTCTCACGTTTAAGACTACCGCATGGTTACGTTAGATAGCCTTAGTTTAGAACAGTTGCTACACACTTACGGAGGAATCACACAGAAAAAAAGCATATGTTTTGCAGGAAACCATGGAACCAAACATGAAAGTGTTCGATCCCCACAGGCAACCATACCCACATGTTCAAGGTGACTCTGAGGACTAAAAGGGTGCATTTCTGTCCTGTTTGGGACCTCTCAGGAAGAAACAAAATGTCTGATGGTGCACTTTTAACACTGCTTGACATGTTGGGAACTTTTCTTTTCCCAGTATGTCAATCTTTGAGTTCTGATAAAATTGCACTCAATGTAAGGATTTCTTACAGTTCAATTTTACCTACTACAAGTAACTACCTCTCAGACAAATCATTTAAGAGTATCCATATTCTCAAGAGAACAAAACATCTTTTAGTCCTCTGTGCCTTGAAACCCTTTTGTAGAGAGAGAAGTCGTTTCCCTGGAAAACAATATTATTGTACGAATCATTTACAAGATACTTTAGTACAGGGTGCCAAGAAAGGTATCAAACCCTCTATTCCATCACTGTGGCTTTAGATGAAACCCTCCCAATTCATGAAAGTTCTAGCATTATCTGCAGCCCTCCACAGGAGTGGGAAAATCTTCTCAGACACGGAAAAGATTTTTGCAAAATGAAAATTTAGCTAACTGTGTGTAAAGAATTAGTGGAAAAGACACCTGCTACTGTACATGTACAATGCCTAGACTCCAATGCCTCCACTCTAGGTAGGTCATCTACACACTGCTTCTTCTTGGCAACAATTTTCCTCAACATCGTATGATAATAGATTCTTCCGAAGACCAGTGGTGTTAACAATAGGATCACATCAAGGATGACAAATGGGGATTTCAATGACAGCTGTGACAGAATACTCTTTCTTCACTTTGCAACACCAAATAACTTTTCCTCACATATCTTGCCCGACATGTTAACAGATGGAACAGCAATGCACAAAATTTTCAGTCCAGTAGAAGAGCTGATCATGATCGCAAATTTCTTCCTTGCTGCTTAAAACACCAGCTTACCGACTGACAGTAGTAAAGGCTTTCATCTTGTCTTTAACAGTTTGTGACAATCTGACAGGATTAAAACTCTCCTGACCATCGCTAACACTCGACAAGCTACCATACATTATCCTAACCTCCCAAAGTGTTGTGTAAGTACAGTCAGTCACAAGGACTGTCAGGAGGTAAACCATATCCTTCCATCAGCATCCAAGTTGTGAACCAAATCCTTTACAACGTGACAATGTCCATACTTAGTTTTCTGCACTACTGTACAGGCCTGTCACCTCTCTTACCAAGGATGCTAGCTAGAAAAAAAGCAGCAAGTTATAATGAGGATTAGACTCAAATAAGTAAGTTTATGGCCAAGCTATGAAAAATACAACTTACCCTACAAAAACATAAATCCTTAACAATAAAAAGACCTTAATCAAAAGAGCTGAAAAATACATACAAATGTACAAATATGGGCTATAGTAGGGATAGGAAAATGATTGTGCATGGATCACTCTTGGGGAAAATTGCTGAAAAACAGTACACAAAAATATGTTTTATAAATCGCTTCAGAAACACTAACTAATGAATGAGTATTCTCACATCTACAAATATAATACAAAAGGCATCACAATATACGGTGGGAGTGGAACATTGAAACTTAATTCGGTGGAAGTCTACTTTTTACTTTGAGTTCTCTTCCAGATAGATACGTATTTGACCTGATAATTACAGACAGTTAAAAGTGTATGTGGCAACTGAACGACCACCAACTTCTTAAATGACATATAGCCAGAGTGCCACTAGGCAAAGCCAGCAACTGTTGGAAGCAACTTTTGCCATGCAAAAACAAGGAAGCCATAAGTCAGGATAAATCATAATTTTCTATCTACATGTACACTTATCTGGGATATTCACTCTAACTTAAACACCAGAGTAACACTTTCAGCAACTAAAAATACAATGCAGTAATGCAGCCTTCCAAAATTACTATGAACAATAACTGGTAACTAGAATCATAACTATAATGGCAAATCATTGTATGATTATGAAGATCTCTCTTAATAGTACCACAAAAGTACTAATGGGAAATTATGTTTCAAAGCATTGTTAAATACATGAATGTACACAGGCCATTTCTGCCGGCATTGCATTTGAAAGAGCATTGGGTCATCAGTAGAGATACTGTGTGGACTGTACAGGTGGGCACCGATGTCTTGGAACACCGTTTGGAGTCTTAATTTGGACAGGAGTGTTCTGTATGGGTGAACAAATGGAGCTGCAAAAATGACCTGCAAGAGCAGAAACAACAAAAGGCACTCCGAACTGCAGCTTGGCAAACCACGACATGCTGGTCAGTGCAATGGCAGAATTATAGAAGGACAACTTGTTTATCTCGGCTCACATGTAACACAATAACCAAATCTTGGTCACTGGTATGTATGAAGTAACTGGATTTTTTTCTCTACAGTCTTCCTGGAGGCTGACAAAAGACACCATGGCTTCCAGCCTAAAACATGTTGGACAGGGCAGCAGCACATTCAGTAGAAGGTGATGGTTTAAGACTTCTACAACAAAATTTCTAGGAACCACCGTTTGATTTCTACACCTGAATGTCCCGACTTTCTTTTCGTAATTAACTACAAAATTAGGGTAAGGCCAAGCTTACCCATGAAATATCTATCTAAGCCCCTAGGAGTTTTACTGGGTACAGCAACCACCTCGGTATTGAATGTGTCATCTCTGCGATAGAGATGGTTCCCACAATGCCTTGCTCCACCATGTGAGAACAGACCAATGAGCTGCCCCCCTCAGTTCACTGTTGAGTACTCTCCTTCTCCTCCTCCTCATTTTCTTTTTTCTTCACTGTGTCACTCTCTGGTCTATCGCCTGTTGAATTCTGCCCTGATTTCTTGCCTTATTGCTGGAAAGAAAGAGAGAAATGCCACAATGATTATCTATATATTCAATGCAGGGTGCATGTGTGTACTACAGTTTGCCTAGTATCACAGATAGCATCATCCATAAGCAAAGGCACATTACCCATAGACTAAAGAAATATGTTAGTTACAGATTGTGTCAAGCTACTATATTTTCCTTATGATGTTATCACCGAGTGAAACAAATGACTATGGGAACTCTTCCTACTGACTTAGTGTTCCATTTATAGAATATTTCAGAAAGTACTTACCATCAATTATTTCCTCCTTCATTTTGCTCACTTCTTTCCTCACTTCTGCAAGGATTTCCTATGAACAACAACAAACAACATACACATATTACTACATTTATGACCTTCTCAAACAGACTTAATGGCAACATGTTTACCCCCCTTTATGCAGCTTCAAGTCTGATCATCCTTCTGGAACTTTAAGGAATCCAATGGAACAGATCCAAAATAATGTAAGGGATCACCAAAACGTGGCCATAATGGCCTGGTGGTCCTAATGCAGATCTAGAGCTGGTCACTACTACAGGTCATACCTTTAAGTACCAGAGTTATCAACCCTGATTGATGTGTTCCCTTTTGTATACATATTGTAACTTGTTGCCACAAATCACAGTATTTGCATCCTCATAAGAGTGCTTGTATCTAGATACAGACTGAAGTTATGTGTGACAGGTTGTTCAGTGCAATGTGCCTGCGAAGCTGGTGAGTTCGCTGATGGGTGGTTATATGAGCTATACAGATACAGATAGTAATAAGAATCAAGTATATGATATTTGTTTTTGCGATGGTTCATACTGACAGTAGAAATCTGTCTCCCCAAAACAAGGACGTTTTCTGACCTGTTTCAATCTGTCTAGGTCTCCTTCCAGGGGCGGTGACCCTCCGTTTACGGAAGACGTCCTGATTGGATCGGGGAAAAAAAAAGAGATCATTACATGTCACATGGTTGTCTGACACTCCCTTTTTTCTTCAAATGAATCAAAATACTTATCTCCTGTTCTACTTATGAACTCTACTCTCTCTTTACTCGAGAAGTACACATGTGAGATCTTCTAACAACAAGAGCTACTGGATGTTTAACCTCTGCCAAGGCAGCATTTTGCTTATCTCACAATGGTTAACAATTTCTAACAGCCCAAAGTTTTCCAAAATTGTTTCCAAAAAAGGCAAAGGCTTACACACCACCAACAACTTTACAGAAGTATTCACTGTTTTTAAAATCTTTTTCCTAAGAAACTAAGAAAACAACAGATGGTAGTAAAACATGCACGGCAACCAACAAACATCTCTCCAGTACCTGGCAAACTTGGGAGACTGACTGCCACCATTGCTGGGGCCCTTGGTGGAGCCGTTAGTGCTGTCACTCCTGCCTGTTGCTCCAAACTTGTTGGGAGACCTGTTCTCCCATGGCCTGCCCTTTGCATCTGGACAGATGAATACAAACATCAGTATGTTCCACCCTACATCATTCTTCATCAAGCTAAAAGTACTTATAATACCTGGTAACTCTTTCTCTGGAATCATTGTAAGTTTACAAATTCTAGCTTTACTTCACAATTAACAGTCATTTTTGTTTCTTTCATTTTCTTCTATCTAATTCCACTTCTCCTTACTTCTTTTCTCTTTGTCTTTATTTCTTCGACCAAACATACCAATATGCACTTATTCTCCATAAAATTACAAAGGTTAACTAAAGGTAGATGTAGCTAATGGTCTTCATTGTGTCCTAGCCATAACAAAAGGACAGCCCCCCCCCCACACAGCTTGTCTGCTGCAGATATGCTCACCTGTGCTGTTAACCTTTGCGTTAGGTGATGACTTGGCATCTCCCCCTCCCTCCTCTTGCTCTTTCTGCTACAGTGGGATAGGGAAGATTCCACACAATGTAGGACAAGTATACAACAAGTCGGGCTACTCCTAGATTTTATGGCAATGACATTTTTGGGTTCCTGGATTTCTCGTCTTTTCATAACAACAGAAAAGCTATCAAATTGCCATCCATACTTTTTTTCGCTTTGATCTTAAATCATGCATTGATATCAGTACATTTGAAATCCCAAAGCAGAAATCTGAGATAGTTTTGCAAAATCAGTGAGTCAAAAAACCATACTAATAAAGTCAAAACTAACAACATAAAATTGAACAAGTGACATGTAAAAAGGACATTTGAAAGCCCTTGCATGAGAGACATTGCGGTGATTGACAGTTCAGAGGAAACAATGACACTGAGTTAACCTTCAACAGCCAGTAACCTAGATCTGTCTGGAGGGTAGCTTGATTGACAGGTAGTTAATGATGTTAAATTGTTAACACTTTCTGACAAGGACATGGGTTACAGGTTACCAGGACACAGAGGACCTGACAAACAGCATGTCAAAGAGGAGGAACTGCAGGATTCAGAAGATTTTTGACTGTAGAAAGGATAGACTTAGAGGCTCCTGTGTCGTCCGACACATGAGGCAGTTAGGTTGAAAGGATAGACATAACCAGAACTACCATGTCACCAGTCAAATAGTACAAACGGACCCACCATTCGACGCTCAGGGGTGGTACTCACGTTCTGTGCAGCACGCCTGCAAGAGATAAACAAACTTTTTTTAGAAATGGAAGTTGGAATATTTCACAATGTTAGTGCTGAGCATCAAAGCAAAAAAAAAGAAATGGTTGTGAATAAATCAGAGTAAAGACTACTGAAAATCCCAAGAAACAAGAACACACAAAGGAGGCAGAAAGGTGGAAGGGCAGCTGCTAGCTGACAGTGAAGAGGAGATAGAAAAGGCAGACTTTCCATAAACTGTTGTTTTAGATTTTAAGTATACCACAGCCCTATGATAACTTGTTCCCATATGAAATTTTCAATCCATGAAATCTGTATACATCTGTCTACAGTGTATTTAGATTTTTAATAAAGACTTAAACATAATCAGGTATTCTAGCTCAAATTATGTAGACTGTTTTGAAAATGGACCTCCAATCATGCGCTGTTCAAGTCATATAATCATTTAGTTTTGTTGTACTTCTCTGCTAGTATACTTGTCTAGTACCTAAACCAGAATGGTAAGGGAATGGATCAAAGAATTAAATCAGGCAAAATAGTTGATCAGTAGCATTGGTAAGTTTAAGAAAGGAGAAAGTCGTATTCAAATAAAGAAATTTGGGATCCCAACAATAAGCTAGTTCACATTTTGAAGTGTGCATGTGCAGTGTGATTCATTGTGGGTAATATGTCTAAGTTGAAGGCATTCATTGATATATCACCCAGAACATATCACACTGGACATGTGCACTTCAAACAGTGTTGTAGCTTATTGCACCAATTTGTTGACACCATACCTGATAGCACACGTACTGTTAGGCTTAGAATCAATATGATAAATAGAAGTCTGGAAATACCATTTCTGTTCTCCTAGCTTACCAATCAGACTCAAACTTTGCCAGTCTAAGACACAGGAGAGGAGAAGGGAGGGGGAAACAAAAAAAGGAACCTTTGAGTGTTGTTGTTTTATGGGCATCACCTTCACAAAAGACACGACAACAAACCAAAAATACCGTAAAACTGCTACAGGAGATGCAACAGGCATGATTAAAACATACAGAACAAAACCCAGTCAAAATCTACTGAACAAAAGAGACAAAATAATATCAATGCAATCTTTTCATTCAACTAAAACAATGTGTTATCAGCTTTAAATTCTTAAGTTATATAAGCATACATTATGTAGATTTCTAGCCTTATTACATAGTCTATGCATTACTGTAGAAAAATTAGTGTATACACGGTGACACTAATCTGTTATGTCTAAGTTTTGCTTATGACAAACAAATATATGGTGTTATACGTAACTTTTTATGCATGTTAGTATGAGACGTGATGAGAGTTACTAAATCACTTTCACCAGCACTGTGGAGTTAAGTGTTCATCACAGCATTGCCAAACAACGATCACTAGAATAACATTACAACACAGGTGAAGGACAGCCAGGTTCAAGGGCATGTAGTGCTCACCTTTGTGCTAGCCTGGCGGCCATCTCGTCCATCATGCCCCCGGGTATGGCCGGCACCCCGCCGCTGGACCGAGCCTTCTCCGCCGGTGACATGTTGTCAGCATCGCTGTCCGACTGGGATGTACAAAAACAGTCAACACACGGTTAAACACAACTCTTAAGGTTGGAATTAACGTTCTTGATTACACAACCTACATGGCATTTACCTGGGTGATGTTTTGGGAACTTTTCATTTACCTTCCTCAGGGCCTAATGGACTCCTTGTCACTATGCCACAGTTACCAAAACACTGGCCAAGTACCTGTAAATGCCATTCAGCATGTGTATCATCAAGAAACTCATTTTACAAAGTAGACAATTGTTTTGGATTTTTGATAACACTATAAATACTACCTACAGTAGAGACCCACTATTCTAAATTTCAAATCTTAATGAGTGTACATCACTGTTATGACCTGTCTGTTTTTATGCTCCCTTATAATGTCACAGTGGAATTTCCAGTTCTATGTACTCATAAACATTGTACTTGACATGTACCAACCAACTTGGTTCACTTTCTACTACCTTTTCCACATTTCTTTGCATCTATCAAGCCATGCCTTGTTTATGTCAACAGTGTTACATGTAACATGCACATATTTTGGCACATGTTCCATGGTGGTAGGAAGACCATACACTGCAGAAGCATGCTTGGCTCTCCACAACAGACAGTGACTCATAGTCACAACCATTCCTCATCAGTTTTGCTATGGTAAACTCTGACAAGAAACAGAGTTCCAGCAATAGTGACACTTTTGTGCCAATGATACATACAAGCGCTGATAGAGGATAAGGTACATGAAGTTAAAGCTAAACTAAACATATTCTATGTAATACTTGACTGTATAGCTCATTTTGAGTACATTACGTGTATAAAACTTACCCTTGAAACTCTACGTAGTTTGGCTGCTGCTAGAGCCTGTGCCAGTCCCCCTGCCCCTCCACCTAAAGGTGTGTTGGGAGCCAGGTTGGGGGGTGGGGGAGGAGGAGGGGGTGGGGGACCACCAGTCTTGGGGGGCGGTGGTGGGCCTGGGGGAGGAGGGGGTGCCCCCCCTGCAGCCGGCTGGGTGGGTGGGGTTGGTGGAGCTGGTGGCGCTGGGGGGGCAGGGGGAGGGGCTGTCGTGGTGGGGGGTTGGGGTGGGGTTGGAGGGGTGGGGGCTGCTGGAGCTGGGGATTGACTCTGGACTGGTCCTGTGATGAAACAGAGCATCTGAGTTAGTCCACAACCATACAGTATTACATATGTATGTACATTAACAGCTGTTGACAACAATAATGTAGCCTCATTCCAACATACCTGCTACTTCTAGAACCATCTTGACAAACTGATTCTCCGTACAAACCAGACAGTTTTATGATCAATTTGCTACACGTACATTTGGACAGTAAACAAGTCTTCTTTGACATCTGACCCCATATCCTAGATGGCATAAATACCACCATGGTTTAATCATAGCACAATGTCACATGTTTCACTGCTGTTCCTGGTAACTGACCAAGGTTAGGGGACACGGGCAACAAGGCCACTTGGAATCACCTTACAGTCATCATATGGTGACATTATATAGCCAATACATGAACATTTGTATGATTTTTAGACATACATTGTAGCTTCTAAGGCACTGTTTATAGATACAGGATTGTACATGTACATAATTCATATCCCAGTTATACTATTCACATCAGAAATCAGATTATACAACAGGTTCAAAACAAGCATCTGTGCCAAAATATGCCCAGAAAAAGTATCATAAATATGGCTTTGTCATATCTATATGTGTATTATTTGACAATATGACAATCTGTTTATGATATATCGTGTCAATAAGGCACAGTCGTTTTCATGAGACATGCATGTATCACAACAGACCAAAACTGATGTCTTTGCCGAAGCCTTGGTAAAAATTTTGTTTTGAAAATTTTAAAAGATAAATTGCATCGGACTCAAATTTATGTAACTTGAATCAGGTCATACTGAAACCTTTTTCACAGAACAGTCAAGTAAACACAGCATAAGTCAGGTCATTCAATGTTGTACATTATACTACAAGCAATCAAACATCTGACTTAACTACATGTATGGTTATAATGTTATACACAACTATAGGGGGGAATTTCAGTACATATTCGGTGATGAATCAATGACGGCTACAGTGTTCGTCACATGAGTCATAAATAGCTTCAGACCTGGCCTTGACCTTGGCTGGCGTCCAGGAAACTCAAGTTCACAAAAGTGGCTGACATTCACAGGAAGTGGGCCTGACTTTGGTTTAGGATCTACAATCTGTTTCAATGAATGTCATTCACAGTTTTAAAGTTATTCTATTTTTAGTACCAAGTTGTACATTATCACAGTCTAACCATATTGCTTCTGATATTAATGACAACACTAAGACAAGCATTGGGAATGATGGATTTGAGGCTTTACTTAGGACAAGACACTAGCACAAGTAGTATAGACCTAAGGCAAAATAGGAGACAGGAAAATAGCATGAAACCCAGACATAGTTTATATGCACAAGGGAGGACATGATGTAATGAGACCTGACTTAATGATGCATCTAATTGGTTGAACCTATTTCACCTCTGCCCTATCACAGCCCTTCTCTTACAAGGTCTGACATTTTCAGAACTGTAACACCAGGGTGGTCACTGGGGTTGGGTCAGGACCTTTGATTTGGTACCAGTTAACCTCTCACAAGTTGTCCATAAATCTCATCTCTGGTTATCACATGAGGTCACTTTTCTAACTTGAACAAGAATGCTACTGGTAACAGCAGAAAGGGTACCTGAAATTTCATTGATTTTTGCCAGGACTTAATCTCACTGTAAAAGTGGCAAAGAGGTTTTCGCAATGTCTAAAGTTCAATGGCAGAATCAACGTTGAAACAATTCTGTAGAACAGTTACTGTAGTAATACATGTACATTGGCAATGCAAATTCGAGGTGTCATGAATTTGCATGTGGACACCGTGAAAACCATGAAAAGAGAACCACTGCGAACATATTTTCAGTACAGTATTGTATCAAAATGCTGTTTTGACTTCCCATAATGCCTTCTGGTATGAGTAAGAATCAAAGGAAAGACGAGATGGGCTCATGGCCTCACGATGATCCATATGACCTTCCCCTACCATGGGTCACACAAACTTGTATTGGCTACAGCTGAACTCAGCAGGTGGAAGGTTAAGGAACATTTACCAGGTTAGTCACAGACATAATAGATTTGGCACTCCCACTACACAGTAGTAATGCCCACCAGCTATGTGCCAGTGGAGAAGAATTTACTTGTAGGAAAAAAGAGGCTTTTGATTCTACTGGGGCTAGGTCTGAAAGGTTAGACATTTTGGCGATGCCTTAGGGGCAGGGCCTGTTGTCTTGCATTGGGGTATTGGACTCGGTTTTTCAAATATAACTGTTACAGTAGTACATTAGCGTGTATTAAATTTCCTGTTTACCTGAAGGTTGTGAGGTGGCTGGCGACCACTCCCCTGCTTGTGGCCCTTTCTCTCGTTCCCGTTCTCGTGCCCGTTCCTGTTCCATCAGCTCTCGTGCCCGGTTGATCTGTGCCGCCATCTGCTGCTCGCGCATTTGCTGTTCTCGTTGTTGTCTGAAGGGAGAAGAACAGTGAAGAAAGGTTATCTCATGATGATGATACACATCTTCACCCCTGGATGCTGTAATCTCAACTGGTCTGAACTTAATATACATGAATAGTTTACCTTTTACCTTGTAGCCTTTGAAAAAAAACGTCAAGGTGGTATAATGAATGCAAGGGAAGATGAATGAGCAAAAGAGGAATTACAGAAAATGGGAAAGGCAGAAGTACTGAATCAGATGTAATCAAGACCAGACACAAACACTAAAACAACACTGGTATCAAAATACAGTACATTGTACATTTACAGCACGGGTCCAGCATCACACTTACCTTGACTTACCTGTTCAAACAAAATGTCCTCGAGTGTACCTTAATTCTTAGGTGTCCTCTAGTCACCTATTCTATTTATCATAATAAATTGCAAAAATCTAATATCTCTCTACCTCAAAGTAGGTATAGAATGGAAAACTGGAAGACATTATACACTGTTTTCCCTACAAACCACTTCTGTATAAAGAAACAAAGGTGACAATCAGGAAACTAAATATGTAGAAGATGTCTGGCACAATACCAGTTTAGAAAGGCTACCCCACCTGCACACAACCTGTTGTTTTCACAAAAACCTACAGCAACCTCTGCACCAGTGAACCAGGCCTTTCTCCCAATTCCACAATGAGAACAAGAAAATTCAAATGCAGCCCTAGGTCAACAGAAAGTGGGAGTGTGATCTGCAAGAAATTGATGACCTTAGAAACTACATTGTCCCAAGGTGCACTGTTACAGTAGTAACACACTAGCCCCTGTTCTCCTCCAGGAACAATGAAGAAATATAACAATGAGATGTATCACCTGTTCTTCAGGATTGTGGAAATGATATCCTCAACTTCTTGGATGGCATCCTGGATTTCATCTGAGTGGTTCAACACCTCCGCATTCATTTTGCCTTCGGTGTTGTTCTCAAAAAGCAACAACAGAACTCTACCAAATTATTCAACTTGCAGAAATAAGGCCTGTAGAGAAGGCAGGCAAAGGAATCTTCAGGCAGCAGTAAAAGTTTACGAAGGCTCAGCAGCAGCAACTGTGAGTGACCACGCTGTTATCGAGGTACTGTTGCAACCAGTAACATTAAAGGAGAACATATGCCCACTTGCAGGTATCCAACATCTGCTGACTTTGTGCTGTATGAGATGTTTTCATGGGTCCAGCACTCCAGAAGACAAGACTAAGACAGATGTGAATCACTCTATCTCCAGGCAAGGTGCTCCTTTAGAAGATGTTCCTCCAGATGCTCCAAGCACATAATCTTTAACCACGTCTCCCCACAGTTTATGCCAGTGATTGTCCCCCGCTTTCTCCCTGTGTAGTCCTGCAGGACCTGGTAACAAACTGGTGGTTATTGTTGTTTCCAGTAGAGGGCGTCCAGGTGGAAGGAAGGTAGAGGTTATGTCAGCAGCATCTCAGGACAGGTCAGGGAGGTCGTGGGAACCCATGGTCCCTGGTCCCCCTAGTACTGATAAAGAGCAGGAAACTTGTGGTAGACCTGATGCTGGACGTGGTTACAAAAGGGGTTTGAGACGGTTGAATCATACAGGCCAAATGCACCTTCAAAATGCCTCCGTCCTCAAGGCATTGCCAAAAACGTTTTCGTCCAAATGTTGTAATATAAAATACAAAAATGTAATAGCCCTAATGGCAAAACCAAAGATTTCCAGGCAACAATGTTTTCTCCAAAGTTTGAAAAGAGATGCAAATCCTGCCATCCCCCATACAGAGCCTCTTCCTGCAGCCCCAGTGAAGTGTGACCAGATGGAGAAAGGTACCGATCCTCCAGCTCCTGGTGGGCTCCATCCTGCAGCCTGGGGGGAGGCCTGGCCTCAGGGCTTATTGGATGTGGGTCAAGTGACAAGTTTAAAGAAGGCAGGATGCTCCTAATGCTGGTATGCATTAAATCTATGGAGGAAGAGACTAGAGAGCTACATAACAGTTGGAAGTTGGACACTGACGTGAAGTCAGAATAAACAGCAGGACTGAGGAAGAAAAGTTTTGTAAGAAAGGACTGAAGCAGAATGTGGCAAACTCTAGTCAACAAACAGAGCCCTTAAGGAGGGTGTTGTACAAAACCTGTGAGTGAGAAACACAGAACTGATCCCAAAACAAAACAGGAACAATCTTCCAGTTAATACCTGTACATAGGTAGCTATCAGCTTTTAGTCGTGATGACTTTTATTTTCATTAGAAAAATACAATAAGTGGCATCAAACTTAGACCTTAATCCATCCCTTGCATCAAATATTACACACACTGCATTGACAAAACAATGACTCCAAAATGTAGATTTACTATCAACCTTGCAAATATACAAGAGACTGTACTGGAAAGGCCTGTCTGCTATCTAAATAGAAACCATGCCAGTAGTATGAAAAGCTATGGCTCTACAAAACTGATCAAATTTACATGGTGTCAAAATGGGAATTGACAAAGAAAGACAAGGTGGCATGCCAATGATGGAGATTGCAAGAATACCTAACATTTGAGCAATGTAGTAAATTGACAAATGATTGGGCTGATAAATAGATTCCAATATTTACTGTAAAAGCTACATCTGATTCAGTTATGATAAAAGGTTACCACACACTACAGACAAGTTGTGCTGGTCTCTGCACAAAATATCCCTACAGTCAAGTACTAGTCAGATGTATCACTGCCCTTATGGATAATGGTACATGTTGGCCTGAAATGAGAGTTCCTCAAGGATAACCAATTTTTTCATATCAACATAAACTCTAATTTTAGCATCTTATCGACTTATCTACAGACTGGGTGGAAAGCATAAATTTTTGTTTCTGATCAGTTCCTGTACTTTTGCTAAACTCAGGAAATGACTGTTCAAGTTGAGAAGTGCCCAGACTTCCTGGTTTCCTCCTGCTTACACTGCCGAAGTGAGAAGTGGCACGGCCGGGCCCAGGTGGACCCTGGGAAGGTGTCGACAATGTACCACACCTGTCAGGGCTGCAACACTTCAACAGTACCATCCACATTCCTCCACTTACTCATGGCTTTGGCCTTGCAGCTAGAACAGCTTATCTTGACACAGTTATCTGGAGAAAAATGCTTCACACTGACTGGACTTGAAGACCGCTGGGAAGTCATTTGCAAGTTTTGTAGGACCCTTTTGTAGGACACATCTCTGACTCACTTGACAGTTATCAATGTCAAACCTGGCATCATGACTGGAAAATGAGGAAGACCATTGAACTCCTAACTTGAATTTACTACATGTTATAACAATGCCTATTAATAGGAAGAGTTTGGTTGTATGACAGCTATCTTTAGAATGAAACAATAAACAAGGTGAGGTAGTTAAGCTAAGATAAAGCTGAAATAAGAAACAATTCTTAAAGTAAGTACATGTGTATTATAAGGGCACCACCTGACCCAAATCAAATTTCTTTCACTTCCTCCCTATACAATCGTGGTCTTGTAGAATTCCTTACTGAAGTAACATGCCTTCTTGGTGTTACACAAATCCCAAAGATTCCCTCACATGTTATTTGCACAGATGTACTGTAACCTACTTCTATCCCATGTTCTTAATCTTCTGTGACTTTTTCTGCCAAATATGTAACGTTAGTGTTTTTGAATTGTACAAAACAGAAAATATCAAATTTTTCTCTAGAGATCATTTGCGACAATGAAAAAGGGTCATTTGATTAAGTGACAAAGTATCTATATATGAGGCACATTCAGGCAAAGTACTCATCAAGTCATGTTAGACAGACTTGGACATATATGCACAGTCTGTCTATCAACACATGCAGGGCAAAATACTCCTTCTGACACCTTTAACCTTCTGGCCAAATGGGCCCCATCCAGGAAAGGCACATGTTTGATGTAAATAGAGAAACTGTATGGCCACTGCTGAAGCATGACTGAAACCTTGAATCTGTGGTCTTGAAGTACAAAACATCCCGAAAGTGACACAAAGTCTCTGCCACCATAACCTATTCCATTTGCCATCCAGTTGGAGACCCTCTTCCAGACACAGAACAAAGTACCAGAAACCGAGGAAGCAAGCTGACTTCAACAGTCTTGAATCGCTGCCAGACAAAGGGGCATGTCTAGGGCTTGTTTCCTGGTGTATATGTAGACCCTCTAACTGCATCAAGTTCTTTCCCCAAAGTAGGTTCTGAAAAGAGAAACAAGTTAAGACGTTCAGCGTTTCTTGGCAGCTCACCTGAGGGCGTATATTGAGGTGATCTTGGTTTCGCCATCCTTGCCGTCTCCTTTACCTTCCCAGAAAGCTCGGAGGTTGTTCATCTTGGATCAGACAATAACTAGGCGGTCATGAATACTAGCAGCACAGGGGTGAAAGCAGCTGAACGTCTGCAATACACACAGTGGGACTGCCGGATCACATGTGATGGTGCCTTACGCAGGGTGGAGGAAGTGGTCATGATTGTGGAATTTCCTTGTTTTACTGTTACGTGAACTGTTGGAGCACAGGAATTAGACGGAGCACAAGACAGGCATGCCTCTGTTTACAGAGTCAGGTATCTGCAGGCAAGGCATCCTGGGACGCACGCCGCACATTTTGGCAGGTCTCACGCTGGTGTGTACATAGACATCTGTACTCTGACAAGCCTCATCTCTGCACCCTTGTCTCCTGTCTCCACACTGCCTGTTGACCCTGTCGTCTGTCTCCACAGTTTCTGTATCCACTGGTGGGCACACAACCAGCAGCTACTCACAAACTCCAGCTTCAGCTGTCTTTCATGAGACTGGTACTCACAGATAATTAGCTTAGCCTACTGGTGTTTGTCAATTTTGTTTTTTCCGACAAGCTTTTTTGGAAAATCAATTTGCCAACATTTTCTGGCAAATCTCCCATCTTTCTAAGTATGTGTTGTAAATGGGCGAAAACTACATCAAAATGTTTCATATAGAAACAGGTTAATCTAATTTGTAGAGAAGTTTGGAACAGAGAAGGAATTCCATTGCCAAACTACGTGCACAACAGCACACAAATCAATTTACATACGGCCGTAAGAGTACAGTTTTGGGTCTTAACCTGTTACTTGTTTGATTTCCCTTGACATTGCTAATGACCCTTATGACGCCATGGCAGAGGTGTGATGCTCGACTCTTTACTCTCAAACATCTCCGGAATGCGCTTCCGCACAACCCTTCAAAACAGCAGGTCGCCACAGCACACCAGAATGTTCCCTTCTAAATAAGCAGAAGCTCTTCAAGCTGCTGACGTCTCTTGGTAATTTTAACCTTAGCCATGACTTCCTTCCTATTTCTGCAAAGACACTGTGACGGACTAACAAAGTCCTTTCACTATTGGTTCATGCAATAATTACCTTAATGTATGACAATTAGTGGGCCAGCTTAACACATCTAAACCCAAATTTGGAATAAACAGAAACTCAAACAACTAGCAACTGAACAAATGTCCTATAGTATAAGATGAGACGTAAAGCTGGAGGTCCCATGTTTATGAAGAGCCATACCTCAAGCACATTAAGGATGAAGTGTAACAATTTGTTAAAAATGTACCACGTTGCACAATACTTAACAGATGATGATTTGTTCCAAAACTGACAAAAGTTACACCGGATGGGTTTTGTATCTAAATGAGCTTTTGAGTAGGATCTTGCGGGACATGATGCTTCTATAAGTCTTGTAGAAATGTGCAACAAGCACAGTGCATGAAAAGGAACATAGTCCAGCTGTCCTACTTTCCTACTCTTCTCTGAGAAACCAGTCACAAATTTTGTGGAAAAAACAAATGTTCTTGACAAGTGGCACACTATACTTCCTCCTTATGTAAACAACATAGCCGTTAGTCAAAAAGTCAACATTGGTATGGAGGTGTACATCTTACTCAGGGGCGAGGAACCGGAAAGACACAAAAAGGCAAAAAACATTTTCCCGTTGTTCTTGCTGGCAGGGAAAAAGTGGAAGATCCAGGCCTTTGAAATGAAATGCATGCGGAAGCATCTACGAATCACATACCATGAACACAAGGCAAATGAGACTCTCAGGGGTTCATCTAAATCAGGAAAGAGGGGCGCTGCACCCTCTTGTTTCAGCCCAGCACCCCCTTGTCGAATTCAGATTTTAGCTTAATATCCAGCATACAGCCTTCACTCAGCAATCGATTCTCCCATAAATACATAGAATTCGCTCCCTTGGCTGTGTGTGCTTCCTCTTATTCAATTTTTCGAGAAAAACCCCTTTCAGTAGTACATAGCATTGTAGGCCCACAGGAACAATTGTTAGTCAAAAGACATAAGCTCCAGCGGTTCGACCACAAGATATGCCATGAGAACCTGGCGAAGACAATATACCTACAGGGCAATATGGAAGGAGGGCGCGTCAGTCGCATCAGAGAAAATCCCAGCAAGACAATATTACTGAGTAGACGTCCCTGAACCTGCTCCAAAGGCTAAGTGCAGTGAGAGACAAACCTGGAGACAAATCTCTATCTTCATGTCTACCTACATTGCCCCCCCCCACCCGACCTGGAGGTCAAGGGACTAGGAATGTAGGTAGGTTGTTCTTTTGACACATCATAAGGAAAACCAGCCAAATATACATTATCGTGTCAAGTAACTACAGACGCACACCATGACAAACAAACAGACAAGAACAACACCTTCATTTTCACGAGGGTAAAATGCCTTCACTCCTGAGGCGTCGCCAAAAATCAGAGCAGTTCCTTAGTAGTACCTGTGCATGCTCTGATAATGAGACGATGGGATGGATAGAGGTCACCTGACACTAGAGACCAGGAGATGGACAGATGACACCTGACTCACCACACCATGATGGGATGGATGGAGGACACCTGACACTAGAGATCAGGAGATGGACAGATGTTACCTGACTCACCACACCATGATGGGATGGATGGAGGTCACCTGACACTAGAGATCAGGAGATGGACAGATATTACCTGACTCACCACACCATGATGGGATGGATGGAGGTCACCTGACACTAGAGACCAGGAGATGGAAAGATGATACCTGACTCACCACACCATGATGGGATGGATGGAGGACACCTGACACTAGAGATCAGGAGATGGACAGATATTACCTGACTCACCACACCATGATGGGATGGATGGAGGTCACCTGACACTAGAGACCAGGAGATGGAAAGATGATACCTGACTCACCACACCATGATGGGATGGATGGAGGACACCTGACACTAGAGACCAGGAGATGGACAGATATTACCTGACTCACCACACCATGATGGGATGGATGGAGGTCACCTGACACTAGAGACCAAGAGATGGACAGATATTACCTGACTCACCACACCATGATGGGATGGATGGAGGTCACCTGACACTAGAGACCAGGAGATGGAAAGATGATACCTGACTCACCACACCATGATGGGATGGATGGAGGTCACCTGACACTAGAGACCAAGAGATGGACAGATATTACCTGACTCACCACACCATGATGGGATGGATGGAGGACACCACACAGAAGAGTTTGAAAAGAGAGAGCTTACGGGTACGGACTGATCGCCTGATCATCTTGTCCCCACCTGATCCTCTCCTCCTCCTCGATGGATGGTCCGTTGACATTTTGGTACTGTCCCTGTATCTGCTGCGGGTTCTGGTACACCTGGTAGGGCTGGGACGAGGACGCTGGGGTAACGGCGGACGTCTGGCTGGGGGGACGGGGACCTGAGGAGGAGGGGGAAGAAAGAAACAGGACTGGTGTTAAGCACTATAATACTGTAAATGCATTTAACTTCGCGGTGGCATTATGTTTGCATTTAGAACAAGGGAGTAGGAGGTCAAAAACATTTGTGAACATTTCTGCATTTACAGTAGTAGTGACTGTTGGTTCTGGTACATCTAGTAGGACTGGGCTCAGGATACTAGTGGATCACCTGACATCTGATTGAGGAGAGAAAGAGACAGGTTTTATAGTTACTGCTCACTACACAGTACAGCTAGTAGCATTCATTGGTTAAATCTTGGAAGAGATATATATATACATAAGTTTTACAAGCCAAATGGCAGCAAAACATTGGGTTATGGTAATAGAAAACCATAAACTTTTAAATTGGAACCCATAAAATGGCTTGGTTCACAGCAAAACTCACGTTGGCTATTCTGGTATCTATACTTTATAAATTATGGTACTGTACAACAAATGTGCAGGATGACATCAAAATGTACACAGAAGTTTAATCATTCATAAAATATCTTGTGTAATCTCCGGCTTGAAAGTCTGATACAGAAGTACAAATTGGCCATCTCGATGTTGTCCACTGTGCTGACGTTTAAAGGCAACTTTGAATGTTTCATTCTCTTGGGAAATTTCAGTTATAGAGCAATATTCAGTTATATAGAGGGCTAGACCACCTTTCAATCATCTAAACTATAGCATACCTTATGGATTTTGGGAGGCATCATAACTTATATTTGTATACCTTTGAATGTAATTTTTAGTTTTAACACAAGACTATCCCATTAACATCAAAAGGAAAGAAGCATCTGAAACATCTCTATAAAAGGATGGTCATGTTTACACAAGGGGTGACAGTATCCCCTAAATAGACCCTACATGCTTTTCTAACACCTCCCCTTGCCCGGAATATAATTGTTTACTCAAAGTCATTTTAAAAACAGCCCTTCATAATAGTCTTATTTTTCAAAGTCAAGTACATTGTATGTCCAATGATCACTCAGTGAATCCTAACTTGGTAAAGACACCTTAGTATATCAAAGTGTCAACTTGTGTTGTTAATCTTAATATTTACATTGATAGTATTGTAAGCTAATCTGCTTCTATTGATGATTCAATGTAGACATACAAGCTAACATATCTCTGATAAATTAAGTAATGTCCTGGTATAGGTAACTCTACCACTTGAGGCTTATATTCATAATCCCTTACATTAATAAATTGTCTTGTTGGTTAGACCTGTCACACCATATTGGCTACCACTGAATGGTGCATGATGATATCATGAATGTTTAATTCAATGTTTTAAAAATAAACGCATTAGAAATAACTCATAAACAATTTGCTGCTCAGAGACCATGATAAGAACCTTTTTAATGATGGATGCATACTATGCTAAATATATGAGCACTCACTTTTTTACGACACTTACAGAGGTTGCTAATGAACATACCATATTTTACATCCCTGTTCCTTTCATCAACCTTCTAACAGTATCATCTCGCTAGCTAAATATGCCCTGACAACTTAACTCAACAGGACAGCGAATGTCAAACATGGTGCAATCATCTGGCCAGACCATCAACTGGGATGACCCAGACATGTTCCTCTCCATACATGACACCCTAGCACCAATAAACAAGTCTATGACCCCAATGTGGCTGTCCAAATGGGCAGAGGCGAAACCTGAACCTGAAACTATGCAAGTCCTGTTTCACACCAAAGGTTTATGCAGCAAAGGGAGCAGGGTCAAAACAGATTCTTCAACAAAAGGAAGAGTCTTGCATCACTCTTCATGGAGAGTTTTAGGGGGTTGAGCAGTAGAGCTGACTGTTGTCTGTACAAAAATCTGAGACACATGTACCCTTTCGCCACTCAGTAGACTGACCAAAAAATATACTACACGTGTAGAAAGCTTAGATATCAATGGTGATAGCCTTTACAGTCAATGCCCTCAGAGGAGAGGATTCTCCTGACATCTTACAATTCATCCCTGGTCAGTATTCTGCCACTGTCAATTAGTCTAGAGGCCCTACAAAAAACAGTCATATCCAATAAATCACCAAGACAACAGGTGGATGATTGTGGTATAATCTTACTTGCAGGGGCCAGAACTATGGTGGCAGTGGATCGCATCCTTGTCCCTTCTGCAGTCACTGGCATTGTTCCCTACTACTCAGGACTTCTGGCACCATCTAGGAGGAACACTTAAGTGTCTGTCCACATAATTGATACCCACTACGTAACAGGATATTTAAATAGGGACAGCACACTCGCATCTGGGTGGCAACACCGACCCCCTCCTCGGCGATGGAGAAAATAGAAGGAATAGTTGCCCTGGTAGGCATGTAGACAGGAAAAATAAAGTCACAAGTACCAGAGATAGTAGGCAAGCTTTATTGTGTGACTTGGCATAGAGAGATGGTCTGGTGACTCAACTGGGATCATGAACTTCACAATGAGTCTTGCTACAGTTGTTCTTAGAATTGCTATCTGAATTGTCACATGTTGAAACTGTTTGAAAGAAATCCTTCCACATGACTTTCCTATAGATAATGCAGTCGCTGCATTCAAATGTGCCTTTTCTATCTTTTCTTCCTTTCTTTCTCTTTCTTTCCTCCTTTTCTTTTTCTCTCTTTATCCAACACTGAAACTGTGATATATCATGCAATAACTGTAATTTGTGTTCATCAGCAATATTCCTAATCATACATGTATTGCTTAGCTAAGACCAACCTTCAACAAGTCCAATCCTAACAAAGTAATATCAGTCACCACCATGAAATCATGCCAACATGGTCAGATACATGTGCACATGTTCAAATAGTTTCTGACAAACATTTCCATTGCAACAGAGCATGCCTGCAGTGATCTTTAAACCAGTGATCTTTGAACCGGTGACTTCCAAATATTTGACCATGACCTTCCTCTCGCTGGTGATACATCCAAGGCCATGTCAACTGCCTGCATCAGGCGTGTAAGCCTGGATTTACGTTTTCTCCACTTAAGATTAGGATGAAATGCACTTAAGTTGAGCCCTCCACTGATCATGACCTTGTAGTAAAGCCAGATACAGTGTGCTGTCCTGCAGTTCTGCTGCTATCTGCTAGGAGAGAACCAATGCTTGGCATCACTAGAACCAAATTGAAATTGTCAGGGTTATGTGTGAGGCCAGAGCTCTTCTATAAAACGATTCATTACCTTCACCAAGAAGGTTGTATTGATTAAACTGAAATACAAATCATTTTACTGTTTGCAATCAAGAGAATGAGTGCTAGAATTATATCAGTAGGCCCTACAGTGAGACAAAGAAGAAATACTGTACATACATAGACTGACAGATACAACCCCCCATACCTAACATACTTCCTCTCCATGTCCATCATAAACACACAGCCCTGCCCTAAAGAAACATCCAGGTTGGAAAGTCTCAGTGGTAGAAACACAAGGATGGCCAAGAAGGTCCTCAAGCCAAATAGTTTAAAGCTCAAATGTTGGAATATGTTCAGGGAACTGTTTGTGTTAGAATGTTTGCACTGTTATTTATGAATATGTCATCCCTTTTGGTGTAAAACGTCCTGCATTTTCTTTATTCCTCAAGTACCAATTGAATCAAAACCTGGTGAGGTGTTCCGTAAGCGAACGCATTCTAGTTTTTCTTATCATTTAGTAACTGGTAATTTTTAAGGACTCCGTATATATCAGGATTGTTGGTTTCAGACAAGGAAAAAAAATCATACATCTGTAATCTTCTAGTTCGGGAAAATACATTTTTCTGCAGAAAGGCAAGAAAAATCAGATCATGCTACATTTTGTTCAGATTAGGAAGGATGGAAAAGTTTGATTGTTCCTACTATTCTAACACAAAGTTGTTGTTTTTCATAGGAAATTTGGCATGATAACAGAAAAAATGGATTGTAGACCCAACATACAGTGGCAGGTTGCTGAATTTGCTGAATAGTTGGTCTGAGCCCCTGGAACATGTCACAATGTCACCCAAAACACTGGGACCAAGTTCACAACCCAGCTGTCAGGGAATAGCCTCAGCACAGTGATCAGTCTGTCAATATGTCTATACATGACAAGACTCTGACACAATCTGTTGTGTAGGAAAACCTGATTAGACACAATCTGTAGTGTGCCAAGTAATTACAGTATTTTCACACATTGCTCATCACAGTTTCATTTGTATAATTTGTTGCTTTCACAGTATTAAAGGGATATTTCTGCCTTTTATTACCTCCATGAAAAATGAAGGTACCATTTTTGGTGTGTCAGTCTGTGTGTCTATCTGTGAGTCTGTGTGTGTGTGTGTTTTGTTATTTGTGGTCAATATAACATAAGAACCCTCCACCAGTTGAAAAGGGGCCTTTCAATTCTAGCTGTTAAGTACATTACCCTATGGTATGTTCCACACCTTGACCAAAACAGGCAGGGATACAGATGCATCACCATAAACGTCTGTAATGTCGGACAGAACCACCAGAGAGTGCAGGGTGATTGACACATCAAGACTTACATCTAAACCTAGTCTCTAGCTGAGCTTAGAAGTCATACAAACATGCTCTTATGCCTGCATTCCCGCAATTCTGGGCGGAGGGGTTTTCCTTGCACTGTGGATGGAGACATTTCCTGAAAAGCTTTGGTGTTAGAGCCTAAATTCAACCACAACTGCTAAAGAAACCTTCAAGAAGACACATTCAAACAAAAAACACCAACTGTCCACAACAGGCACAGGTGATATAATACATCAATATAGACTACCGGTATGCATATCTTACAATAAAAGGAAGACTCAACTTTGGAGACATTTACAGTCAAAACTCCCCCCCAAGAAAAAACACTCAAAGAACTGATAAAATCTGGTCTAGGTGGACAGGTGGTCACTATAGACAGGATTCTTAATACTTGTGTCAATGGGAACAAATTATCAATGGGACCATAAAAAAGTGATCACATTGGCCAGGTCCTTAAATAGAGGAAGTCTTGTGTCTTGTGCCGGTTTGACTGTATAAACTACCTGTATGTCATTATGTACCTAATGCACCATAATGCAATATGCATTCCATTACTAACAGTTAAGAAAGATAGCGACTTAAACATTTAAACTGAATATTCTCAACATAAACTGAAGACTCTCAGGACCCCTTACCTGATCCCTGTTGACTCAATGCCTCTAGTGCCGACAGCATGGCCGTGGCGAACACGTCGGCATCCTCTTTGCTTCCGAAGTTGAGACCGTAGACCTGCCGTGCGTCGCGCCATTGGTGGAAGGTGGGGGTGGCCTGGTTGTACTTGAGTCCCTTCAGTATTGCACAGTTTATCACAACCTGTCAGGACAAGATTATAATTGTTAAAGAACAGACGAATGTGCTAATATCAGAACCATCTGTATTACATATCACCAAATAAACCACCGAGTGAGCGAATGTTAGATTAATGTGGAGAGCACACAACTGATCAATGTTAAATAATAATGACTAGTGGTTATGGCAAAATGGAGCCTTCTCGTCAGTTAACGTTATTTAGCTATTGATATATATGATAATGTGTCACACCTTATTCATGATCATTCATAGACTACAATATCAGAAATTTAACCTTTAGCTTATATATATACCTTGGAGCATCTCTAACACAAAGTCATATTGAAAGAGACAAGAATCAGTGGAATCTTTTTCAATCAATTTGCTAGATTTTTCTGAGGCAAATTTGTTGAGCTCAGACAGACAACCACTTTCATCACATAACTCCCAGCTGGTAGTTAGAGCTAAAGTGGAGATTGTTCCTTTGACATGGTACATTAGCAGTGACATTATCAGCACACATCAGGAGTTCTTAACATGTTCCTATCAACCTGCAGTCATGTAAAACATGCCCTTCGATGAATCTACAGGCCTATAAAATAAACCCCGGAAAAAGAAAGTCTTGTCTAATTTTCAAGCTAAATCTATCTCTTGCTATAAGACTGTAAGCTAGTAAAGCAATTTTTATATGTCATATTTACATATCTGATTTACATTTTTATCACTCTTGCCATAACATTGTTCCATCTCAGTTCTATCATTGGCTTGTGCTTTTTCTGGGCACATTGACATCCATACTAAGATTAAGGAACTTAACTCTTGGTAAGATAAACAAGATCAATCGCAATCGATACCATAACGGGATACGAAGGAAAACAGAGTAAAGGAGAATGTGTCTTATCAGTCTGTGCAGGTTGTTTTTCTGGCACGCAAAATATCACTACTGCTTTCATCAATAACCCAGGTAGAGAATATTAGGGTAGTCCCTGCTGTTGTAATATCATCAATTCATATGTAGGTCACCTACTGATTAATGTCAAATAATACTTGATTATTATTTGACATCAATTTGTTAATGTTATATCAGTGTTTTATTCATCTCATAAAATGACTTAAAGTATAGTTTAAAGCATGTTATGTCTAAGTCACTTTAGTTTTGTAACAATTTGCAATTTTAGTAATTTTCTTTAATATTTCTTGAATCAGTTATTTCATTTGGATGTTGATAGATTATGTATGGGTTTTCCCCCCAAGGGCACAACAAACGATATGTTTCCCCCTGGTGAAATAAATAAACAATAAACAACTATAATTGTAACTGCCAATCAGATGTTACCGGCACAACTAATTATGTCTTCAAACAACTCATAACCTTTCTTGCCAAAGACATCAATATAAAAGGCTTATCATGCAATATAGAAATCATATTATGGTGATAAACAACCTACATGGCTTAAAGGCATGACATATCTTATAAGGCAGGTATGGGATCATTTAATTTTCTCCATCCAAAATATTGACCAAAAAAATTCACCTTTGCTACGGGTAGATAAGACTGCAACATATTTCATATTAAGTACCAAGATGATATCTATTTTTCGATTTGTCCAATACGTTTATTAGCCAGCAATATTTCAAGTACATTTCAGGATCCATACATGTTTGAAATTCCTGATATTATAAAGAAATCTGTATTTTGCGTCGCACAGAATATTACAGTGAAACATGTGAATTTTCCCTTTTAGGTAAAACCAGATGAACCCAAGTCATGATTCATCCGATTTGGTCCACACCAGTCATCTCTGTGCTACTGTCTATTAATGCCACCATCATGTTTCCTTCTAGTTCTGAGCAGTTTGCTGTAACCAACCCACGGCTGTACAATAAAGGTATCATTAGTGGATCACCACAGAAAGGCAGGCTCATATATCAGTTGGCCAGGGGAGCCCATATAGACACAGTTCTACCTCGGGGAACCACACACTGATGAGTGATGGGAAATCTCCCTCTGAGGGTGACCTCTGGTGCAATTCAACATCACAGTAAAGTCAGCGGATAGGTTTTATAACAGTCATGGCTAATATTATTGAAGATGGAGGTGCAAAGTGTGAGCATTTGATGTCGAACTGATCAAACACTGCAGGTGAATAGGGAAGAAAAAAAAAGCAAGTATTGAAATGTTCGGGGTGGTTTTATTTTCAGTTTTTACAGTGACCTCTTACCACGAAATCATGACCCCACAAATATGCCTTTTGTAATACAACTGTACAACAGAATCGTTTCAACCGTAAATCTTAAAAAAATTGAAAAAAATGGCCTTTCCTCTCCTACTCCTAGCACGAATTAAGTCCCTGGGAAAATACATATATCTAAGTATCCTGCTGGGATTGGAAATGTGGGGTGTCAGGATGATAAGCGAATGAGACTTTTATCATCTAACAATCAAATTCATCTGTCATAAAAGAGGGCAATGACTTACATGCATTCATGTACATACATATAAGTATTTGTCAGGTACAGCAGGTTAACAAATATTTATGTTATCTAAGATGAATATTGATGGTGCCCACGACATGATGACTAAGTATGAAAGTATGGCTGACTCAGACCATTGGAGTCAGTGCTTTATGGCCTTATCTCGTGACCTTCATCATGGGTTCAAACCATTATATGACCTTTAGACTTTGACACTTTGGCCTGACATGGCAAGTTGACAGCAGCATAGAAGGAAGATTCCTCACCTTTATCTAGTACTACCTAGCTTATGCATTTTATAAAATGATCATTGCCTGTTTGGTGGAAACCAACTGATTGGTTAGGGTTAGGGTTAGGGTTAGGGGATTACTCATAATATTGATAACAGTTCTGAGTCACAACCAAAGTAGGCCATTCCTGGAACCATAGGAATCAGTTGAAACATATTAAGTTGACGACACAAGAGCTTCCACCAGTGCTACGTTGTGACTTTCGGACAATCCGGCATTCCATTGACGCCATACGAATAATTTGTCAATAATGCTTAATGATGAATTCAGGATAACAATCAACGTCCTACGTATAATCAAAGTGACCAATGACACTTCACGAATAATTTAGCGCTGAATTAGAGTGGTCTGGCTACAATTAACAGTGAATTAGAATACTGTAAATGCAGAAATGTGCGCTGTGGTTTTACATGTATGTTCGCGCTTTTTGCGAGGCTCTTCGCCGCGAATTTAAAACCGCCGCAAACATTTCTGCCTGTGTTTCTATAGCGCTTCGATTCTTGAAGAATGGTTTCAAACGCAAACTTACATGTAAAACCACTGCGAACACTCCATTTTCTCTCAACCGCCAAATTAAAACCACGCAAACTTAAATGCGTTTACATTTACAGTAGCTCGCTACATCTCATGTAAAAAGGCACGTCGACCCTCTCACCTGGTGGTCATTCTGCTTGCGTCCCACGACTCTGAATGTGCTGTTAACCTGATGATGATAGATGTGCACCCGTGAGATCCCTGATGAGCCGCCCGCTGGTATCCACTTCTTGTTGGCATCATCGTAGATCATCACAGAGGCACGTGATTGTGCTATAGACACCTCACTGGAGGGAAATTCAGAAAAAACATCGGTGTTTTAGTCAGGTGACGGTCATAGAGGGCAACCCACACAACTTGATCGTGATGTTTTGACACTTCAATAACCTGGTCATCAGCAACTTCTTGGTCTGGAAGAAAATACATACAGCACATTCATACAGCATATGCAAGGACCTCCTTGGCATATGTTACAAAATATTCACTGATTCTGTAAATGAGAAATTATCACAACATAACGTACAATGGTTTCTAATGTATACAAAATGTAAAGTTATTGCTGCTAAATACTCTACATTAAGCGCTAAAGGCTAAGCATATGACATGCAGAGATGATGATGATGACTCTCCATTAAAACATACATGTAAGGTACATCATCCGTAAATAATCATCAGATGCCCTTACAGCAGGATATCTTTAACAAGATGATTTTCATTGTTGTATGAATTGATGCAAGCCAACTGTATCAGTTAACAGCTTGGTCTGTTTTTATTTCAGTTAATTATGCTTATCCATTCATTCGATATCTGTTCAAATACATTTAATGCTAGACCTGCAAGCTCCCATAATAAACTGTGATACGCAATGCACACAGTAACATGAGAATTATTCGTCTTCTGTGATAGTCATTATTGATTAATTCACAGTACAATGGACCCAAACAAAATCAATACACAAACTATGTAGGACTTATTCTTCTGTAAACATCTAGTAAAAAGTAAACACAAGTTGTTGCTCAATACATTCTATTCTGATAACTGAAAAGATTGAAATACAAAGAACCAGTCCTGACGTTCCTTTGCCATCCTGTTTCAGAAACATTTTGTATATTGTGCGTATAACTTTCATGGTGACAATATCAGTTCAGTTCCACTTCTAACTTGATGTGCCGCAATCCATATCATATCCATGTATATGTCCAATACCAAAAACGAAAAACTGACTGCAATTCATCCAATAACCGGTCAATCGTTGACCTCTTGGGACTTTTTCAGTTTTGATCTTACTAGTACATCTTTCTACAGACTCATGAGTGAAAAATGAGAGATGACAAATTAATGCAGCATTCAATGCAGTCGTCACAGATTCCTCCACGGTTTTCTTTCTGTAAAACAGCTGAAGTTACCATTTTACTTACCAATTTTACCCCGGGCCGAGCAGTGGCCCTTCACATTGATTTTCAATAGAACTAGTGATACGTCCGATGCCAAGATGCTTTTTTTAACTCAAACAATTTGAGCGGAAATCCTAAAAGAGCTCATGCCATTCCAAGTGAGGGTACTGTGTATTCCCCCTATGTACCCCCAGGAGACAATTGCTTGACTGATATTCAAGTTATGAAGAAACGGTATTGGATATACAGGAGAAAACTCGATATTCCTTTCCAGGTCTTTCTGGCACTTGAACTCAATGTCATTTCTCTTGCTATCGCCCCCACGGTGTCCAAGTCTATCACTTCTTTATTACCCAATCACTAACAATCAGTCCTCGCTGATAGCCAACCACAGTAAAGCTCACTATCAACCTACAGACCCCCAAAGCAATTAGGACTCGTTATTTCCAGAGACCTCAATATTATCTGTCGGAGGAATCTAAATAAACCCCAGGCAAATACTACATCACTGATCCTGACGAATGAGATAAAAACACAACTATGTTACAAAATCCCCTCTGAGTAGATTTTACAGGTAGAGCCAAGCTAGATTTCTTTATAGGGTTCATCTGTATTCCTGTCGCCCATTCCATTCATTGGGACATACAGTGGTAAAACAGTTTACCACTTTACCTTAATGCATATACCACAGGACTGACGACACAATACATTTGAGTTTTAAACCTTCTGGTATCGATTCCAGTATTCCTGGATGATGAAACTTATTGTAAGAAAACTTAAGAAAATGGTCACGGACATGTCTGGCATGTTTAACAGTATCTATAAACATAAACTTTCTGTATGATATGTATGCATCTAGGTAATTACGTTAAATGAAGGTCATAGATAAATGTAAGAATAATAGCAACCATTGGATTTCTATATGTTACATGTTTCATAAGCATGTTTACATAAATGTACATGTGCATTATATTTTCTATATAGTCTATATACAAAATCTATGCTTGACAGCTTTTAACAATAAATGTATATCACTATATGTCAAAACCTTCATGTGAAAAACAATCTATCTAGAAACATTAGCAATGTAGGCATGGACCTGTAACTGCACATGAAACTGATTGATAGTAGTGAACCAAGCCAGCAGGAAAACATTTATGTCTCCTGTTCAGCAAGACAAATGGAGCAGATTAATTAGACTTAAGAGGATCCTTCATAACTTTGATTTATACTGCATTTCATGGTGCTGGTAGCAGTCTTTGGAGAAGAACCGTGAATTTCTTTCAGGGATTCATTTAAATAAAACTACCTTAAAAAAACAACTTCATACTAAGATTAGTAAGAATCATGAAATTTTTGCAGTGGTTTTATTTTCACGGTTTTCGCTATGAACATTTACTAAGAAATCATGACACTGACATGAATATGTGTTTTGTATTTCCACTGCACGGCAGAATTGTTGAAAGCGCAAACTTTAAACACTGTAAAAATCTCATTTCCCCTCCTTGACAAAATTACAGTATGTAGGCATCTTCAAATATATGTCAAAGCAGAAAGTAGATCTAGATGAACCCTTCTGAATGCAACACAATTATGAAACAGACTTGTAGTTCAGTGTTTTACAGTATAGAAAATTACTGAAACAAGAGTTAGACCTACATGCTGAAAATTGATACATAATAAAAGAATTGATATACATGTAGTACCAGCCTGTTCATAGCAGATAAGTACAAACTCAATTGTATGAAACTTGTTGAATGTAGAGACATTCAAGCAGCCATGAGAGATCCCAGGGTGTACATAACATGCACACAAAAATTACATAACTGACCAAGAGTACTAACTGCAATGATTAGACATAAAGTTGAATAGCAGAACATCCTATGTTCTACCCACATTCCTAGACCAGCAGAAGCCACTTCAACTGTTCCAGGATGTTGGCAACAGGATTTTCTTTGAAAGAGGTTTTTGTCCACAAAATGAACACATCAAATAGAACTGAGAAAAAAAACTGAAGCAAATTCACAACTGGTCACCATAAAATTAAACATCATCTTGGTAATTACGCATATTGGACATAAAATAATTCATCAGAGAGCTACCGCTTATCGACCAATGGTATCCTTCACATAACGGTCTGACCGACTCTGTTGTCGCTTGTAGCAATGCGTTACCAGACTTTATGAGTCAAACACATATAGGTCTCACATCTTCTAAAGGTCACCCGCGGGTCTCACACCTTAGGACATGGTTACCTGCCTGGAGAAAACTGTGAAACTGCTGGAGGAGACAATGTGTAGTGAGCTACAGCAGCAGCATGCCATGCCAGCTCGGGTCCAGCCAACCGTACACAATATTCCCCGCCTGTCCCCATCTTCATACAGCTTATTGATCCCGTGGATTTGTGTGGTACCCACAAGTGCTTTTGGCAACGTGCCACTCGCACAACTAGCACAGGTCAGACATGAAATTAATGGCAGGATGGGTTGGGAGATCTACAACGCTTTTCATCCAAATACAGTACCATTTTGCATGTCTATCCAACAATGCAGAGATGGCTTACCACTGTCAGTATCAGGAAAGTTCACAGGTATATACTGTCTGTACTAACAACTCATGTATCACTGAAATGTAAAACGTTACTGTTGTTTTAATGTTCAGATTTTTGTCATCTTCTGAGCAGTAATAGAAGTTGAAACATCTGGATCCTTCTTCTTGATTTATTCAAAACTTCACACTAAATCATAGATCGAGCTGGGCCATAATAATGTACTAACTTTTTGTTGGGACCACTTTCGACTAGACAGGGATTGCTGAGCGACCATATATCAACCAACATTGACTTTGTGAGACCCTTAATTTCATAATCAGAATATGATGCAAGACAGAACAGTATGACTTAAGAAGCCAATAAAACACACACAGTGTAAAAAATATTTGTTCTTATCTATGAAATTTGTTGAACGATATGTCAAATCTTTGGTCACTCATCGGTCACAGTCTCTTATGGAAAGGGGGTGTAGCTACCCTCTTACAGCTCTTAGCCAGAGAGAAGAGGATGTTTTCAGTTCACATGGCAAATGCAATATGCTCCTTCAACCTTATACTTCTTACCATCTCAAGCATGGACAGTCAAGTACATGTATAGGAAGAACACAGCTTTAGTCAATAACAGGGATGGATGGATGCTGGATTACCATCATTGTTGGTACATATCTAATTCATGGATGAGTGAAAAGCATCCAAACCATGAGTGGCACTTGTCATTTTCCTGTTGCAGCCATTGAGGTACAACATCAATGGACTTTTTTTTAAACATCAAGGGTCATGTTTTGGCAATTCAGATTGTGAAGCCAGCAAAGCATTCTCCAGTCAGCCTCAGATCCTTGTAATCTTGGTTCCGTAGAGCCGATGGCAGTTGGACTTATCGGTAGAATTCAATTCTATTTCAAACCTGACTGCTGGATATGCGGATGATAGCATTGGAAGCCCTAAGCAATGTTTAAAATGTCATCTTGTGCATTACAATAACCGAGTGGCCTTTATCTGGGGACAGCAATGGGGAAAAGCTAAGTCCCACATCATGGGGATCATACTTGTAGTGATGTTTCAAAAATAATCTGTCATACTTAATATAAATGTACATCAAATAGTTTCACACAAAATTATGGTATCTTTTATGGCTAAACCTTTTCTTACATCCCTGAAAACAAAGGTATCGTTTTCAGCCGGTGTGTATGTTTGTTCTAGTGTGTGTCTGTAGTTATTTGAATATTGTAGAGTGACAGGATGTGAGGCAGAAGATGGTGTAACTGGAGACTGGCAGGATGGGAAGATTGGCCTGGCCCAGGTCCAAATTGGTACATCCAGCAGGCTGGCAGGAAAATGCATAGACTGCATTAGCGAGAAATTCACAATAATGAATAAAATAAGAAATTCATTAAAACTTCACATTATTATTTCACAAACTTAAGGTAAAAGTTCTTTGGTTTCATGTTTCTAGTTGAGCATATTGGCCTGTAGATTGATGTCCCTGAAAGTGCGGGTATTGGGCTGACCTGGCTAAAGGTATCTACTTCCTCAATTCCTGCATACAAAAGGCGGAAATAATGAATGGTTCTGTCCATATCTGCCCCCAGGGGTCAGAACTACCTGTTCCCCTCTTCAAAGGACTCTACATACTGTAAATCTTGAAATGTTCACTGTGGTTTAACATGTATTTTCACGATGACCTCTCCACTACACCATGAATATGTGTCAATATATAACTACAGCTACTGTACTACAAAATTGTTTCAACTGCGACCTTTAAACACAGTAAATACCTTGAAGTTCTTTACCCCGCAAAATGAAGTCCCCGCAAAAATTTATGAACTTATACATGAGAATCTATACATAAGGCATAGGTTTATTCAACAGTTAAGATAGTGATCTTTATAAACCAACATTTTGGCCCTGCGAAAGTTTCCTTGGTTTATAGTCTGCTATAGGTTCTTTCTACCTTTAAACATATCGATATTCATAATATTCTTGAGAGATGGCTTACCACTGTCGGGAAGAAAAAAGAAGATACTGAAAAGACTACTCAAAATCCCCTCTGCAATTCAGCACTGTGATTTGTACCCTGTGACATCAATCAAATATGAACATATGAAATATGATCTTTGTGATGTACATCACTACATGGTGAAAAATGAGAAAATTATGGGCTGACCTACTCAAGCGGAGGGCTGTATCTGGAGCAGCTTAAATGCTCATACAGGATCACGAGGTTCTTGAAATGTCATATTTTTATAACGCTCACAGCTTAGCATTGTAGGCATTTACCAGGACAATAATAAGATACACAAGAGCACAAATAAAACAAATAACTCCATGTCTTCTGGGCATT
The DNA here is from genome assembly GCA_035149815.1 of Branchiostoma lanceolatum. NCBI lineage: Eukaryota > Metazoa > Chordata > Leptocardii > Amphioxiformes > Branchiostomatidae > Branchiostoma > Branchiostoma lanceolatum. The sequence goes on along the minus strand of CM068869.1, from coordinate 11,533,041 downwards.
GTTTAACTAAAGACAATGTCTCGCATCCGTCATGTCAGGCCATTTTCCCCCATTCTTGCTCAACCAAATGGAAATCAAAATGCACCCCAAGCAAAATCACAGCTTTCGTACCAATGCCTTTGCAGCTGGCCAACAATCAGGGATATTGTACATGGTACAGTTTGTAGCTTAGTAAGCTTACAGTAAGCAGGCCTTGAGTTCTTAAGCCGCATTTGCCCAATAGATTGTATAAATATTTAAGAACAAGATTTCGACAGTGGACTGTTCAGCTACATTATGCATTCATTCCAATAACTTGATCTGTCTTGTTCTAAGTCCCATTGTGTCCATTCTGTTACGTATGATGATTGAAAAATAACACAAAAAAATGACCAACACAGGAAACACTGTTGATGGATTGTAGAGAAGCCATGTGAAAGGCACATGATGAAGGAAAAGTTCCCTCAGCTGTCTGTGTTGGCGTGCTGCCGCCATCAGTACAATACTGCAGCCACCACACAATGCACCAATTACACAGGCCTGCTCCTAAAAGATGGGAATTTGAGCCAACACGGAAGGGAGAATTCCACCCACCCTAACGCCTGCTGCAGCACCTTCTTCAGCTGTATGATTTCCTCCGGCTCCTCGGCCAGCTCTTGCTGGCTGGCGTCTTCCATTTTACAGATCAAGGAGCGAAGGAGTCACTGACTCACTAAGCCAGATGGGGAAGGTCTTCAGCTGAACATTATCTCATAATCACCCACCCCCGCGGGTACGGGGTCACCATGCTATGGAGTGGACGCTGAATCTGCCTCCGTCTACTGTTGTACAATGCCCCGTCTGGCCCGCTCGCCTCACGTTACCTGTCTGAGGTTGGTGCTGTAGTACCACCTGATGTGTCTGGCTCCTCCTCACGCGTGGTCATGTGCCACCAAAGTACCAAATTAATATTACATCAACTCCTCATCTATTCTGCATCTCACCCAGCCTCTAGGATCTGCCGCATACTGCTTATGCTAATCACACCGGCTACACGCACCTACGGAACTGTATTGTTCCGGTCTGTCTGGTTTATTTAGTATAATGAGGATTCATGGTAAAGCGTGTCGATATTTTCACGTTCTTGATTCCAGTGTAACGGAAGCTGATTTACACTATGCACAGAAACCGTATATCTTAACGACTGATAACTACTCACCTTTGTCAGTCTGACACATCTATGTGACTGCCAGAAAATAAATGTCATACAGGCCATTTCTGAAAATCTTAAGAGCAGATAAATATCTTACATTACCATGGACAGGAACATGGCTAGCATTATTCTATGACTTTGGAACATATAAGATGAAATACCCGGCACCTTTCATAATCATAGAGGATTTTGACGCAACGCTATAAAAATGGTTTCTGTCATATATACGTGACAAGAAATATTTTACAAGCATAACCAACCTGTAGCTTCTGAATCTGACACTATAAATTGCACACCTGGGAAGTAAACCAGTGCACTCGACATATAAATTTGTCAACCTCCATGTACATGTGCACCCAAGGTTTACTCTTAATTATAGGTCAAAGAGAACATACAATGCACTATACGAAAGTCTTGCGGGAAAAGTCTTTGATTAACCAATCATTTATTACAAAAAGGGCCTTATGTAAAAACAGAGGTGAAAATTGTTGGATGCACTTGTGCAATGGTACTGGTTGTTTTATCACAGCTATATAGTTAATTAATGAATGTTGTTTATTGACTACTTGGGACCGGACAGTTTATAGATAAGGTGAAAGGTACATTTGGGAAATGAGGGAATCCCTTACCTGTCTACCTTAAGACAGGCCGTCCATCTATAACTACCCTGAGAGGCTGTTAGGCCGGACCAAGTAAATACTTCGTTTGCAGATGGCTCCTGCAATTCTATCTTTATATATACTTTTGTCTTGGACTTACAGTATGTACAGTAGTCTTCCCAAAACAAAAACAAAAAGAGGTATACATTTTTACAATTGTACATTTTTACCAATTAACCATCATTCTGACTAGATCATAAGAACTTCTTGAATATTGGTAAAGCAATTTCTTTATAGACATGTTTTAGGACAAATTTAGGTCAATATTCCTGTATGACAATTTCAACAGTTATGCTCCAATTGTGTAGTTTTGTAATATCTGTATATGGATATCAGATGGTAAATGTGCTAACATTGTAACAGCCTATAGTGATAACGCTATCTGGTGCAAGGATAGAATACATATGCTACTGGTAAAATAGAAATTATATACATAGGAACCATTGGAGGATGGAATTCCTGTTAATCCCACATCAGAACATGTTTTGAAAGGCTCTGATTAGAATAGTCATGTAATCTTAATCGTTCAATCATAGCCTCCCTGTATTTTTGTTGGCATGCCTGAGTCAGACAACATGAATAATTGATACACGTACACGACTACTTACAGGTGCAACATACGACATCATCCTTCATGGGGATGTCATCCGGACATACAGGTTACATCATTGTGATGCTGAACACATCGGCCTTTCCATGCAGATTCTACCCAAACTACAACATAGACCACTTTAATTGTTATTTTCCAATTGCCATAGGGTAACTGTCACTAGTGTTAGTCGGTAAGGGGAAATGTGATTAACATACAGCAATCAAAAAAGCTTACATCCATGTAGAAAAATATGCATCACCCTTTCAGTACCATTTCCTTTGACTGTGACATAATTTCCTACCCATTTCCTGGCTTATTGGTTGACAGAACACAAAAGGTTTTGTGATTTATATGATAATAAATGGATGCACTTGCTGCTTGGAAACCTTATTGATCCAGTCTATCCTGGTGTGTCATGAATTATGACGTCTTCCAGCCATACTTTCCTGTATGAAACATAGCTTCAAATGGTATCATAACTAATAAAGAGCTGTAATCTTAAATTCCTCAATATCTATAAAGTTTAACATTTAAATGGTTTATCATATTAAAGCACAAGACCGTTGGAAACATATTTATGATTTTCTATTTGGATTCTTTGAGCAATAAATCAGTACTTGACATCTTTCCTAGAATGTTGTCATACACTGTAGTTTGTACATGTACATGTTCTATCAAAACAATCTATTGTTTGTTTTCATTTTTCAAGATAGATTGCTAACAATTTTGAGAAGCTTCTAGATGGCTACCCCTAACTTTCAGAATGGATAAACCATTGGAAATGACCATGGCGAGTCATAGCAACTCCAAATCAAAGTTATGAACAATGTTGACCCCTGAAGCCAAATTTTGAAATGATAACTTTATCAGTTGATTTAGAGAGACTTTCCATACTACAGAGATTGACCCAACAGGACATAACTGAGATCTAAATCTAAACAATCGAAAACACAGAATAAGACATCATCATGACTTGAGAAATATTTGCTTTGAAATATAAAACATATTTACTGTTTTGTTTTCAACCAAGACTATCTAAAACATTTGTGGATGTCAGGCGGGATTAACTTCTTGGCCTGGAAGCAGACCTCACGCCAGATATGGAGAAACGGTCTTTGATCTGCAACACCAAAGTCCTGACCATGTCGGACAGCGTCCATCTGATATTTCGATAGTAGACCAGCTACTCAGACAGTATGTGCCTAAAGCCTCCCCTCGACGTGGAACGTGCTATCTGTCGATATGATATTACTCTGATTAACATGCCGAGATGGCCCAACATAGTAGCTCTTCGTACATACCAGTATAGACGGTATCCTACCAATAACAAACAGTAGATATATCAGTACATATATGTTAGTGCTATTTTTCTCTTGGAGATTTGTTTACTGGGCTAAATATGATGCAAATAGCTATGGCAGATGCTTCACTCATTGCCAGTCGGACATAAGATCGGAGACCTTCTTCAAAAGGTTATCACTATATCAGACTACTGAGGGCACAGCACAACATATTAGGGCTTGGCATTTCAGGTCTTGTCTGACTAACGCAATATGAATTGCTCAATACGCCATGTTTACATGTGAAGTCTATCTATGATCAACAACAACATTGTTAAACTTCTACTTAGAATAGATGTGACATCAGGGATTCTGTGCTGGCTGGTATACATTTAGATATGATTCTTTAAGTATAGTTGAAAAAGCTAACCTCATAAAACTATCACTGTAAGACTAGTACATACGTACATTGATTTCAGAGTGATAAATCAAAGGACAAACAATGAACTTCCAGCTTCATTAACATGATTGATAGCAGAACGGCACACAGGTGGATGGCACATTTGCGATGTGCATACATGCACTTCTGTTAAAAGCTAGAACCATTTCTACCACTGCAGCTAAGTAGGGAAATATCATCAGCATCATCCTGACACTGAACTTGGAATGAAAATACCAGTAACATTTGAGCCCATAAATCATTGTATCATACAGGCGACCATGGCCATGTGCAGGGTTTGACCCGACACTGTTGCCAAGCGCCACTATTCTGCTGAAGGAAATTGCTGTTTCCCGACGCATCCCATGAAACACAAAACTGCCAAACAAGTTTGTTAACTTTACCTTCTTCTGTTCGGTGTGGGACTGGAATATACCATGTTGTTCCTTGGCGAGGAAGGGAGGGTTCGCTCCGGCATGCTTTGGTCTCCTCTCACCGGCACAGTTACTGAAGGGGACTGCTCCGGGATTTTTGACTTCATTCCAAACTGTAGGCCAAAGGACAATTCCATTTGTGGCCAGACAGCTGCTATACGGGGAGGGGGGCGGCGGCCCTGCCCCGGGACAGAGGTGAAAATGTCCTCTCCTTGATTTAGAAAGGCTGAGATGGCGACATGGGTGTGGTGGGTGGAGGTGAATCACAATCTTCCGCACCAATAAGACCATACAAAGATAGCATGCAGGGAGGAAATGGTAGATAGGGCCAATAGGATTTGATAGTATCCAGACTACTAAAGTACATGTAACAGACTTGAGCAATATATCTATTATACTGACAGCATTTAGGATTGGGTGGAATGTTGATACGGTGTAGTTGGGCACAACCATTGGAACAAACCAAAAGACATTACTGCTACATTTTGTAATCAATAGAATAGAGACTACATACTTTGCAGTCCATGGAAAAATGTGTATTTCCAGAAATTTTGACCTCAAAAGTTAAACCTTGGTTATGTTTGTGTTATCTGATATCCTCATGTTAGAGACAGGATCTTGACGTCAACTGATGCTGGGTTTGAATTAATGGTCCTGATGTCAATGGACTAGGAGAGATCCAGTGAAACATCTACCAGACCAACACAATGATCAGACACTGGGCAAGATTAGGAGGGGGAGGAGAACAATGAAAAGAAGGCATAGGTTATAAAAAAACAGCAACTGAGCTAATCAATTTATGATAATGCCACTGGATATTGACCTAATCTCCAAGCAGATCCACACCGGGCGCGAAAATCGTAGTATGCTAGCCAGAGAAGGTCCAGTCCGCCAGAGAGGGTCCAATAGCCCGGTAGGGATCTGCCCTTAGACGGACCTGAACAAGGTTATTAACCGGCACGAGGAGGGGCAGCCTATTGAGAAAGGTGCCTCTACTCCTCCTCGTGCCTGCTTAACTCCAACGTGAAAATTGGCTGGGATTATCGTTTTACAACCCCGAATCTGGGACGAACCCGGCCGGCCGCGCCATTTCACAGCGGGAGTTTCCTCTCAGATACAATAGTGCGGGAACACACCGCATCACAACGCATCAAAGCAAAGGTATCGACATACAGACTTTTCCGTTAGACAAATTTGTACCATTAGTTTCTAGCTTGATGTTAAACCATAATTGATTAAAATGTCGTTTTATTGATGTGAATGCTTGGTGTGTCTTTTTTAAACCACAACTTGGAATCTGTTTCTGGCCATTCTTTCACGCTTGGATGCGGTGCAAAACCACGCCGAAACACCGCCATCTTTCAGTGTCTTTGTATCTTTTTCTCGCGTCTATATTCAGTTCAGTAAAACCCGAGTCTTGTCGTTTGTCATGTCTTCAGTTATGGCAGAAGCCATGGCGTCGTCCGGTGGATCGAGAAGTCTCTACATAACGTCCTTACTTGGTCGCTGATTAGCGCTCGTAACGGTGAGACGATCGAAACAAGTTTTGTTTCACGGCAGACGCAGCGGAATGTAATTTGGTAGCACAGGGATTTGCCCGTCGCAATCCCAACAAATACATTTTCACTCTCCAGACATGCCAGAATGGCATCTAGTTGAGTCTCCCTTATTTCAAACTCCCAGATAGCACGGAAATTACGGCGGACTCTTTCCGACCACCAGCGCCTGCTTGCTTCCATTGTTATCTGGAATTCAAACCTGCCGGGTAACTGAGACGGCGCGCAGCTGACCCATGACGGGCGCCGGGCTTCGAACGCCGGCACAATTCGCACCTTCTTTCTAAGCGCAGTTTGACTGCGGGGAGATTAGGTAACAATTGCGTGTTAATAACCTTGTTCAGGTCCGTCTAAGGGCAGATCCCTACCGGGCTATTGGACCCTCTCTGGCTGACTGGACCTTCTCTGGCTAGCATACTACGATTTTCGCGCCCGGTGTGGATCTGCTTGGAGATTATATTGACCCTGGTATGATTGATGTGAAAAGATATAAGTTAGGAGCATTTAAGAAAAAGTGTCTATCTACTACAGAGAAATGTAATATCACTGTCTCAATGGTGATTGCTTATATCCTTTTTTATCTGTGAAGTTCATGATGACATTAATGACATTTTTCGCAGTTACATATCATTGAATTGTCACTGTCAGTACAAAGCACACTTTGTTAAATGGCTATAATGACAAAGTTTGAATATATTTCAGTCCAATGTAATATCACTGCTAATATAAAGAGACGGGGGTATTGTGTCTGCGGGTATTGTGTCTGCGAAGGATTATGTAATTTTCTCTATTGTCTTGCCCCTCCTCTGACCCCCCACCCCCAAATTTCCTCCTGAAGTGGACCATGTCCAGCCTCCCTATGCCAGACACAACATGTTTACAAAGGGAACCAGTGGGTTATCAGTCATCAGCATACTCTTGAGTAGGTAAGCAAGGAGGAGCTCCTGCATGTGTTTATACAGGTGGTACGCCATCACCACTTCCCAACCTGAGCCACATGCTGACATCTTCACTTCTGGTGCCACTCAAAAACACATCATTCCTCAGACTCTAGCTGTGTTTCTAATGATGCTTGCAGTTTAACAGGTCACAAATCTTGTTCTTTACAGGTGACAACCCACAGGTGAATGACTCCAGACTTCTACAAAGGTGTTTGGTGTAAACGGGTTCAGTGTTCTACTTCAAGGTCCCGTGACTTTCAACAAGAGGCAGCTCAGGTGGAACAGGGGAAATCTCTCTAAAGCGGGTCAAAGGATTAGATTTCACACTTCCACATACCTCTATTTCCAGTCATCTTAAAATAGATGAACAACAACCTGTTCTAGACAGAAGTTTGTCTGAAACTTTGAAACAACAATTGCCATTGTCATTATAGACTAGGACTACATTCACTACATATCATACAAAGAATTAAAATCATCATTACATTTGTGCAATTTGACATAACACTCAGCCACAACTGTCATCATCTCATCTGGTTGTGACGATACCAACGACCACAACTGTAGGCTTACAGTTACACAGACAACATCCTGTAGGTAACGTCAAATCCTGCTGGTGCGCTATGACAAAGGATGGTCATATAGATACCTTAAAACACTAATGCCTGGATGAAAATAACAAACGCTATTAAGATCTCCTGACTGGGAGTACTGCTGGCCCTTGGCAGGCTCCTTGATGAAGTCCTGATTAGATAAGAGAGTATTAAGATTGCAAGGTGGCAGGTATCCTCCCTCTGTCCATTTTTGTGTGTCTGATGGTCCCTGTCAATCCACAGCTAGTACACAGGAGGATGTTGGTAAACAAATGCCATGTTGGCCTGCTCTGAGATGCTATAGGAGTCATGCAGTGGCTGCACGTAAAGAGTTAATAGGTTATGAGGCCAACCAAAGAAGACAGTGACTCAAGAGGGATGAGCATGGCACAATTTATCGTCAACTGATGACAATCTATTGTACAGATGTGTACAAGCACTTTCTATCAAGCTGTGGCATTCTAAACAAGTTAAAAATAATCAAGTTAAATAGTTCTTTATCTAAATGAGTCAGTTTCTTTTGTCTGATAAGGTTGTTTATACATGTACAACCTACATGCAGGCACAGCCTTATTACTCTGACTAGGTTACCTACCGGCTGAGCCTCAAGGTGAATATTCAAGGTGAATGTTGCATGTACATTTACAGCAATAATAAAAAATACATAAAACTCTGCTAGCCTGATTTGAAGGACTGCCCAGCTTTCTCTTTTTTCTTTGTTTAAAACAGACCCCTTTTAGAACTTCAAGTTACTGAAGTGTTGCAGCTGTTACATGTGAACTGTACTTACAACAATTGGACAACAGACTTTGGTTGACATATGATGATGAGGAGGAAAGTAAGACCACTTTTCAGAAGTTCTCTCATAACATAAACATACTAGTAGTCTACATGATATCTTACAGTGACTAATCTGTATAATATATGTACATGTAAACTACTGTACTTACTTCATCCCTCCAGTGGTCACTGGTGGCAGTCTCTTTGTGTTTGACTTGTGGATTTACAAAGACTAACACCAGCCCAAGACTGTCCTTCAACAGGATTATGATAAGGCCCCTGACCACAACCCAGTTGCACTGGGTAACAGAACAATAGCACACTTCCTCATGCTTTAGGCAGTCAAGATGTCCTGTATAACTTTCTTGTCAACTTCTCAGAATCCTAGCTGTCAGTCATACAACTATCCCGTGGGTAGACAAGATATTTCTATGCCTCCATTCCATTCAATGATCATTAAAATTCTACACTTTATAGATTTAATGTCAGGGGCCAAAAAAAGACTTAAAGGAGTCCTAAACTCCAGAAAGCGGTGTTATTTTCCACTAGATTATGTATCAATCAATACATAATCAGCCGACTTTGTACAGAATTCCGCTTGTGGTGAATTACACAAGGTGTGTTTTTTAAAACAATATGATACTCACTAAACCCCTGCAGACCCTACTAGTGTATTCCCTATGCGTTAACATACATTTTTAAACGTGGATATTTTCGGCGTAAATGAGAGTGGTTAAGCACAATAAGAAGGCCAATTGTTAATAAGATATAAAAGAACACATAGCAAGACGGGTCTTCTTAACCACCCCGACATTCTTTTTGTAATCTAACTTTTGTCAGGCATTGTAAAGCACATTGTAAAAAACACATAGGCTGAGGGTCACCTGGGGAATTTGGTAGAATGCTGAATGCTTTTGGATGCGCACGGGACTAGTGGATACTTTATCGTATAATATAAAAAATATTCATTAATACTTCCTAAAATTACCATCCATTGGAAAATAACTCCCCCCTCTGGGGTTTAGGACTCCTTTAACACCCATTATGCACTGAAAGGTCAAGTATCTTTATATGCTTAAGAAGTTTCTTTCAAAAGCACTGTATTCTCTTTTGCTTGTCAGTAACTTAACACCAAAGATAAATACACACATGTAAACAGCATCAGGAGTGAACCAGTCTGAAAATCCTAGCTGCTATGGAAGATATACAATGTACTAGCACAACTATACAAAGAAGAAGATTTTTTAAATGCCATGACACACATGTTCTCTAGGTCACAATGACCTTGGTCTGTCAAGAATCCCAGGAGACCACACTTCTTCCATGTAAGTACCCATCATCCCCTCACTGTATATCACAGAGCCATCTGACAAGCCCACCCAAAATGACCCTTGACCTCCATTTCAAAACAATGTAAAGCTTTCTAATTACACACACATATATTGCTGGGGGCTACCAACTGCACATACTTTCCACTCTTGAGCACAGTCTTACTTTGGTTTAGGACTGAGGTGCAAGATTTAAAACTGTCCTGGCTTTACAAGAATGTGGTAAAGGAATCCGAAATCTTTTAAGGTGCTGAAAAGTTACAATAAACAGCATTACAGGCCTGATTGAACTGCAGGACACAAACAATAACCCTGAACACCACCCCAGGCCACAAGATCCTGAAAAGTGACTCTTGTGAAATGGGTGCAACCCGATCATGTAGCTGGTCCTAGGTTTGTCTAACCTGCCACTTGTATATGCCTGTCCTGTGTCAACCATATGTCTGAACAAGGGGGTAAACAAACATGTACACACCATATATCTCTTACCACAAAAGGGAGGCATGAACCAAGCTGGTTCCTTGTTGATACGGTGCTTTATTCTTCTTCGTACTTCACCAAGTCAAATTCAAATGGACAAAGCGGGCTCCATTTACAACTTTAAAGAATGGTTCAAATCTATGAACTTTTTTATCCACAATCAGCAGCCTTGTGGGAAATCTTTGACCATGGCTAATCATGAGATTCTGTAAGTTCTAAACCATAGATGGCATGTTATTAGAGTGTGATAAAATGATTTCTTATTGAAAATCAGTTCACATACTTAACCAAGGATACTAAGACTCGGTAAGAGGAGTTATTCTAATTTGATACGATGGAGTGCAATTCTGAAAGGCAAATTCTGCAGGACATATTGATTTTCTGACAGACAGACAGCATACTGGTGATGCAGGTCAACTCCACAGTACATCAAGGAGAAGAACAGTTTAGATAACAGCACTGTTTTGTTCCTATACTATAGGGCCTATAGGCAATCTTTCTTCTATCATACTCATAATTATGAAGAATTTGTATAGAACATGATCACTATGATGATACAACACTGCTAAGTTGAACAAGGGATATATTGTAAATCTATATATGAAATACCTACACTATACATCATTACCTTGCTGTTAGCAAGAGGTAAGAAATATGGTTAGTGCTACAGCTGGTTTAACTCTGCGCTGTATAAACTTCATTTTGGAATTTAAACATGTTAGAAAAACAAGGTAGGCTGGAACAGACCATTGCTCAGAATACAAAGATCAAATGGTCCAAAATGCCAAGGGCGTTGGAATGTTTTCAGAAGACCTCACACTTTGTTGAGAAAATTTTCAGTATGAGGACTTTGGCACTGAGGGCCGATTGTGCTCCCATGTTCGCCGAGGCCAGGGATCTAAATCCTGCAAAGAAAGAACACACTTCTTGCGGGAGGAATAATTTGGGAAATTGAAGGCTAACACGGGTGATCTTAGTCCCCGTGTGCATCTATTCCAAGACACATGCCGAACATAACTCGATGTTTTCATTTCTGTCACAGAAACGTGAGTGATATGGGACAAATCAAAAGTGGGGTATGGCAACCTCGGTGACCCCCTCATTACTTCTCAATTGCCTGAGGTCCTGCCCTGTTGACCATACAGCCTGGGTGTGTAAAGTACATTGTGAAAAGAAAAATGTCGCAAGAATTCTCCCGAGCGCAATTAAGGACGTGTAACACAACTACTGACACGTCACCGAGAACAACTGACAACAAATTGAACGCACAGATTACGCAAACACGCAGACCGAAGACATCTCTGGCATTGCCTGGGGAGGTCATGGAAGAGTCACATTTCTTCTAGACTTAATACAGAGGAAGTCGTCAACAATTGACAGGTAGACCACTTCCTGAAACGTTGGCATTTTTAAACAGTGATATGATGAAGAGACAATGTAAAGGAGCGGGGAGGAACAGAAATCAGTGTGTGGATGGGAATCAGAGTCAGACAGCCACATCCTGTCCACGCTGGTGTCATCATGGTGGCAGGGTTCAGAGTGGACCTAAGAATAGCCCAGTCGTGGCATCACTTATGTTTCAGCATGAGTTCCAGGAACTATGCCAGTTATCCATCTGGAGGAATGTTGACCAGAAATAAACTATGTGATGTTACAACACCCCTGGCCAGATAGTAGTAAGCGTGGTAGCTTCGAGGAGAAAGCCTCACCAAGCGCAAGTGCAAAATTTGTTTTAAAAACATTTATTGATTTATTTGTTCTTAGGTCATTGTTTACCTTGTCATATGACAGAAGTCTGATACACTGTTGTGGGGTAGTATTTCACAAGTACATGATCATATTCGCACACACACACACACACATCAGCTTACAGTAAATGTGTTCTATGGTACACATCTGATAAGCATGCATGAGCTGACATCATAAATATTCTATATCAGGAAGTGTACAACCATAATTGGAAGGAAACGCAGGTGTTTACTGTAAAAAAATGTCGTTGTTTCAATCGTGTGTGTAGGTTTGTAAAGTGAGGGAAGAAAACATAAACAAGTACAGCAGCAAAATATAATTGATGCACAACATAACGTTACACAGTGAGTCAGTTTAATACAACAATGGCTTCATAGTATTTAAAGACCATCACGTGTACCGTTACATGTATACGCCTGCGCTTGGAGCTGGATATAACATAACAAGAGGAAAGAACAAGTATCAAAACATATCAGCCCTATGATACAAGATCTAGATATCTGAAAATGTGAGTTTATGGCTAACAGACAGGCGGAAACACAACAGAATGCTCTCACCTCATGGCTTCCTGTTATTCCAGCCTACAAAATGACAGACGAACTGAAGGAACCGTCCCGCAGTACTGGGCACAGTATCTCGTCTCAGTCAATTATCCTGTGGTATTCTTTAAAACCGACGCTTCCGACTTCGTCAGGAGGTAATTCTTCCTGATCTGTGTGTTCTGGATGAAGCTACACTGAGAGAGTGAGGAGGAAAATCGCTTCCGACCAGGCCCAGCCCGCAACTCATTTCACATGCACGGCGCCATCTTGGATCTTTGTGTCAGACAGCAAGCTGGGAGATGTCCACAAAAATATCAACACAGAGAGACTCCGACCTCTAGACGAGTGCCAAGATTTTTCTTCAGGAAGGACGCGAAGAGGCCGAGTTGTTGAAAAAAGGGCCGCCGCGTCTGATCCGAACGGGAAATTAAATTCACAGAGAGGTCAAAGTTCAGATGACTCCGGGCTGTCATTTCCGGTTCAGGCTGAAGCTGTGCTGAGTTGTACAAATTTTCGGTTTTCCGTCGTTTTTCACCCAAAATGACGTACATAACGTCGTGGGAAGAGTTCGCCAAGGCGGCAGAACGGTTGTACCAGGCCGACCCCGTGAAGGTGAGCTAGCAGTGAAGCCGTAATCTACTGTAATCCGTAGGGAATCTGAAAAAGGTGCACATGTGCCAAGGTTTGCACGTTTGGTTAGACTGCAAATTATGGACATATGTTATGAATACTTCGCACCAAACTTCCCTTGTGATTCTGTGAAACCGAATCCGTTCAAGAATTACAACAAATAGATGAATATGAAATTGAAGACGGACTTTTGGAGATACCAAATTATTGATCTCCAAGCAGATGTTGAAAATTCTCTGTAAAAAAATATAATTTTTCTTGCAGCCCCATTTTTTGGCATAATTGGCAGCCAGATAACATTACAATTATCCATCCCAATAACTGCTTGGAGGTAAACCTAACAGAGAGGCATCGCTTCTCTCACTGAGAATCTGAGCATATCACATGATTATCAGTCGGTCAGTGTGTGTGTGTGTTGGCTCAACTGAAGGACACTTGGGTCAGGTGATTTTGCAATTTCATAACGTATGATATTACAAAACAGGTAGCTTGCAGCCTCCATAGCAGGCTCTCTGGGCTTTCTTGGGGGCTTTTGGTGATGACTTATTTTTGTACTGGGTTGTCTGTGCAGCCTGACTGTAACCACCTGGCCTAATAAATGGCTATGGGCTAGCTGCACAAATGACCCAGTACAAAAAGAAGTCATCAGCAAAAGCCCTAAAAAAGGTCCAGAGAGTCTGCTATGGAGGCTAGGTAGCTTGATTGAATTGCACTTATAGCAGCCATCCAACACCGGTAAGAGGAAAAGGGCTATTACAGCCTCCAAAAACGGAGTTTGCGTTACACAGACTACAAAGCAGACAACCTTTAGCTTTATCCAAATTTACATACAGTATACATACACAAGGACCCACACACTCTATGGCTTCCAATACAAATGCAAATGTACCTAACACTTCAAGGGTTAAACCCTCTAGCTTCCAGAGGTTATTTTGACGACATTAAGCACTTCCAGAGGTTTTCTTATGTCTTTGAGTTTGACAAGGACATTAACCTACTAGTAAGTAGGCGGTGTATGAGAGAGCTTCAGGCATAAGCCTCAGATGTCAAATATCTACACATAAAAGAACCCAACACACTTATTGAGAAGAGAAACTTTGAGAAAAGGTGACCTGATGTGTTTGGCTTTAAAAGTAAGCCATACCAAAGCTTTATTGCACTGCCAGTTACAGAAAAGGAGTTACATTTTGTTTCTTGAATTGAGTTCGATGAAAGAAAGAGAGACTTGAGAAGGAATGGACGCGAGGGATTTTGCTAAACCTTTAGCACTCTGAAGTAGCCGTTTGGCACCCAATTCCCTATTGATTACAGAGTTAGGCAGCAGGGAGAAGGTAAACAGATAAAGCAAACACAAGTGCTAATGAATATCTTAATTGAGATCTTTTATTCTGTTACCATCCAGTCATCTGTACAGTAAATCAAAATACTAACAGGATAAACGTATCCACTAAAATGGAGCAGTCCTTCCGGCATGTTCTAAAGCATGTTGCCCCAAGCTTTATATTTAGGTTTGATTACTTTCCCATCTGTGGACCTTAAAGTGTTGTTGTTATGACCTAGATTTTGAAGGGGAGGGTATTACATGCAAGGGGGTATCTCACCAAAGTTATATTTGGTACAGCTTAATCAGCAGGGAGGAGGTTAACAGGTTAAATACAAAGAGTTTACGAGTATGTCGTGTAGACATTCTATCTCCTTGATGTTGGTGTTGATAATATTAGTTACTAAACTCAAATGTTAGTCTGGTACATGTGTCAGCATGGTAGATGTGACGACAGTATGGTCAATGCACACATGGTCTGGCCTCAAAGCAAAGCTTTTCGACTTAGTGATATTCAAGTACATGTATAGATGTATATCATATGTCTTGAATGAGGCAACCTGCTGCATCATATAACAGCATTTCAACAGCATTTCAACAGCACAATAAGTCATTCCCTCTGAGACATGACTGATAACAACCTCCTTTTTTCCCCCTAGTGCCGGTTTGTAGTCAAGTATCGACATTGTGATGGGAAGTTGGTTCTAAAAGTCACTGACGACCAAGTGGTGAGTTTTATTTCTACTGATTAGTCATTATTGTAAGATAATAAAACTTTTTAGCATTGCATATAAGTCATACAGTCAGTATCATAACATTCTAGTAACTGCAGGTAAATGAAGTCTACTGTACATTACTTTTGTATTTTGTAGTATTTTGTATATCAATCTCTATTTTTTTGTGTCATATACATCTTATAAGCCTGAATTGTGGCTAGATACTTAATTCAAATAGCAAGACAAATGTATATACATCATGTATCAAACTGTTAATAGTTTAAGCTCAAACTAAATGTTAAAGTTTTACTCTAGATAATGCCTTGAGAGAAATCGTGCATATCTTCTTACTTCCTCTTCTGTTTCCATTCAGTGCCTCCAGTACAGAACTGAGCATGCCCAGGATGTCAAGAAGCTGGAGAAGTTGAACAGTCTGATGATGCGGCTGATGGCAACCAAACAGGCCTAGGAACAGACTAACGCACCAACTCACCATCATGGACATAAACAGAGACAATCTATGAACAGAACAAGGCTTGATTATTTTGTGGAAGTGGAACAAGATATGCTTCATAGGGGCCGTGCAACCAGGAGTTGTGACTTGATAGTGTAATCATAACAAATTTTTAGTATGCGTTTCAGTTAAAGTTATATCTATGTAGGACATGAATCTCAAATAAGATGTCAAAAGTAACTCTCTAGGTTGTTTGTAATGTAAGATAAAGAAAGACTCCATCCTTTAGTTTTTTAAGGACATTGGCATGTCCGGACGGCTAGTAGTCACAGTTGCACAGCCAATGTTGTATGATGTAACATGTCATAAATGGGAAGTGACATGACATGAAAGGTCTTCCGTCGGGTGGCTGTAGCCTTGAACACCCTGACAGGGGGCCCAGAGGAAGGCCAGAGAGGACATGTTGTCTACGTGTCTCCCTCTGCTGCATTATCTGGTCCCTGTAGTGGCTCAGACATCGGTGGCCAGGCCTTAAACACCCGTACAAGGGGGCCATGTACTGAGCCGTGTGGAAGGGACTTGTTGGCAGAAATGGTGCCTTGATGCTGCTAGACTTGGGTGGCTGAAGAAGCCCTGAACACCCACGCACTGGGGGCCCAAGGAAGGACACTACAGATACACAGGAGGAAACTGTAGTTGTTGTTATGAGACAAGGATGTGTCATTCCATAGCACATTAAAAGCAACATCCTGTCCATTTTGATTTTTTTGATGACTTTATGTTCATGATTTTTATTGATCAATGACATTCTCAGTTGATTTGTATATTATCATTCACAAGTCTACAAGTAGTCTCTGGACAGGTTGTAGTTATGGTAAGGTTTGATTAAGAACTGTGATTTGAAAGAAAGTTAGGAACTGCCATAAGACCAATAAATAATACTGTATTCTTGTTTTTCAATTGACAGTAGGAAAGCTCATATTCTGGAATTCATAATTCTCAGTATTTGTTGAAATGGGAAAGCAGTGATAAAGTCGAGTAAAAATAAAGAACAGTAATAGAAATCAATTGTGTTTTGTTTGAATGGTGATGTTCTTTAATCAATTTAGGGTTTTTAGAGAAGGATATATGATGATATGGGCCTATCATAGGATGCCTATCTCTTAATTATTTTGCAAAAATTCAAGAACTGATAATGTACATTAGATTGGTGTGGACACAACAAAGATCAAAACAAGGAAGAAAAGTTAGTCTAGTGAATTGATTTCAGTCCTTCTGGCAGCTTCCTTTCAAAGTACAGAAAACCCAGCATGTCAATATGACCTGACTGTCATTCTAGTAAGGTCCGCCTGTGTCGCTCCTGAAAGGGTAGAAATTGTTCCCCCCTCTTGAATCCAGTGGGATAGTCCGGGGTTGGTCTCTGCTGGTCACTGACCTCTGCATCAACAGACGACAACAAACATGGCTGCCACAGGAAAGACAGGAAACCTTCCTCGCGTTCACAGCAGCCTGGTGCTGCTTGTTTCGTTCATAATCATACCTCTTACAGGGAGTCAGATGCAGAAGAAGCCAAATATCGTCGTGCTCTTTGCAGATGATCTGGGGTACGTTCATTTTCATTATAACGATTCAACTTTACCACAACAAAGCTAAGTCCTTGCCATAACGAACTAGTACAGGCATGTATGGAAATCATAACCGTGTTTTGTGTCTGGACGTAATGGTGTTAACGTTACCGATGATTACGTTCAAGGCAGGACAGAATGGTGGTAATTAAAGATTAGCAAAAGGAACAGTAATACGTTACAATTCATAAGGTGTCACTAAAACCGGTGATCCGTGGTCTAAATACTGTTTGTAGATATGGAGACCTGCCCATGTACGGCCACCCAACCTCCTCAGCACCACACCTGGAGGGGATGGCACGGGAGGGGATGTTGTTCACACAGTTCTACAGCAGCTCACCTGTCTGTAGTCCGTCCAGGTAAAGACTGGAGCTCACCTGTCTGTAGTCCGTCCAGGTAAGGACTGGAACTCACCTGTCTGTAGTCCATCCAGGTAAGGATTGGAGCTCACCTGTCTGTAGTCCTTCCAGGTAAGGAAAGGAGCTCACCTGTCTGTAGTCCGTCCAGGTAAGGAAAGGAGCTCACCTGTCTGTAGTCCTTCCAGGTAAGGAAAGGAGCTCACCTGTCTGTAGTCCGTCCAGGTAAGGACTGGAACTCACCTGTCTGTAGTCCATCCAGGTAAGGATTGGAGCTCACCTGTCTGTAGTCCTTCCAGGTAAGGAAAGGAGCTCACCTGTCTGTAGTCCGTCCAGGTAAGGAAAGGAGCTCACCTGTCTGTAGTCCTTCCAGGTAAGGAAAGGAGCTCACCTGTCTGTAGTCCGTCCAGGTAAGGAAAGGAGCTCACCTGTCTGTAGTCCGTCCAGGTAAGGATTGGAGCTCACCTGTCTGTAGTCCGTCCAGGTAAGGAAAGGAGCTCACCTGTCTGTAGTCCTTCCAGGTAAGGAAAGGAGCTCACCTGTCTGTAGTCCATCCATGTAAGGACTGGAGGGTAGTTCAGGGATGTTAACCTTGTTGGCCAGCTGACAGATTTCTTGTGATCTGGCTTTGTCCCACCTTGAAGCTTTATTGTTTTTCGATGTTTCTACAGCTATGTGAAGTTTAATATGTAATTTATAAATAGATGAATAAATAAATAAATAATATGGTTATGGGTACTAGTAACAACCTCATGTGCTGGATAGTTGTGCTTGAATCTGTTTTCCTATATCATAAACAGAGCAGCCCTTCTCACTGGAAGGTACCAGGTTCGATCAGGGGTGTGGCCTGGTGTGTTTTGGGCTGACTCCACCAGTGGTCTGCCTCTGAATGAAACAACCATCGCAGAAGTACTGAAGACCCAGGGATACGACACGGCAATCATTGGTACTAAAGCATTCACTTCTTACTACATACTGTAAATGTTCGCAGTGGTTTTATGTTCGCAGTTTTCGCAGTGAACTCTTTACCGCAAACTTAACATCACCGCAAAAAGCCGTTCCATTATTTGACTGTAGCGATACTATTGTTTCAAACGCGAACTCAAAACCACTGTGAACACTCCATTTTCTCCCTACTGCAAAATTAACACCCACAAACATTTCTGCATTTACAGTACTTGAAATTAAGTCTTGATTTCTATGTTTGTTGTCTTTTTTTGTAAGCTAAATGTTGATGATGTTCACATCACAACAGGTAAATGGCACCTGGGTGTTGGTGTGAACCAGACCTACCTCCCAACCAACCACGGGTTTGACTACTACTACGGCGTTCCCTACTCCCACGACATGTGTCCGTGCCCCGTCTGCTTCTGGCCGAAGGTCCCGTGTGGTCTGAACGACAACTGTGGCTCACAGTGGACGGGCTGTCCAGTCTACGAGAATGACCGGATCGTGGAGCAGCCCGCTGACTTACTGACCCTGTCGTCACGTTATGTGAAACAGGCCAGCAAGTTTATTCAGAACAGTGCTGACAAAGGGAACCCGTTCTTCCTGTACCTGGCCTTCCAGCACACCCACCATCCTCAGTTTGCTGGTGTGGAGTTTACCAACACTTCAGCAAGGTACCATAGTTCTGTTTAAAAACCAAGGCATAATTTAACAACTGGACAGTTAATCGTAACTAGCTGATGCATTCATTCTCAAAGAATTTGTGATAGTACTCTCAGCACTCTTGGACTTTGTGATGACAATGACGAATTGAAAATTTGTAATATCAGTATTTGAGTGGGTTCTGTTAGCCTGGCTGCCATCCTATTTCTACCGGGGCTCCTACACGAGTGAGGACTGGAATGAGTGTAGGAGCCCCGGTAGAAATAGGATGGTACCCAGGCTAGGGTTCTGTTGCAGTTGACAGATTTTGGCAAACAGTTAAACTGAAGAAAGACTGAATGCAGTCAGAGGTTGTTTCCAAAACTACCTGAGCTGCAGAACACAGTGGATCATCATCAAAACTCTTGTCTTGTTATCTGTTGTGTGGTTGCAAATAAGTGGTGTAAGGTGCAACATTGTCAGTAAGGTATTTTGAAGGTCCCTTCATCCATGACTGCCTTTCAATATCCATGTTCTGTTTGTTTGTTTGTTACATCCAGAGGTAAGTTTGGAGATGCCCTGTTGGAGCTGGACTGGGCTGTAGGAGAAGTACTGAGTACTCTACAACAGGCTATGGTGCAGGGTAACACACTAGTGTTCTTCACATCTGACAATGGGTAGGTTCTGACGTAACAAATACTTGTTCCCGTTTGTCTCTCTGTATACGTAGTAGAATGCCATAGTATGTAGCCGTTATTCCGAACTAGCCATTCAAACATTGAACCGCCGATCCCATTCTCTCCTTTGAATAAAGTCGAGTCAGTTGTTTTCCAGCATTCATCACGGGCAGTTGTGTTTGTGTTGTTGTCTCTTAGTTCTCACAGTATGATCTTTATGATTTCATCCAGTCCGAGCCTGAGGAATGAACAGCGAGGGGGCAATGCAGGTCTCCTGAAGTGCGGGAAAGGCACCACGTATGAAGGTGGCCAGCGCGTCCCTGCCATCGCCCGCTGGCCGGGAGTTATACCTCCACTCAGCAGGACGACAGAGCTAGCCAGCACACTGGACCTGTTTCCTACCTTAGCTAAGCTAGCCGGGGCATCAGTGCCCAGTGGGGTCACTCTGGATGGAGTGGACATGATGCCCATCCTGCAGAATAAACATGTAGGTTCATGACTGTGGCAGTCATACAGGCGTAACAGGTCAGAATATACCCGGGTATATTTCTGGCCAGGGGTATACTCTGGCCTGCTACACCAGAATCAACTGTTGCAGTAAGGCTGTGGCATCGGGTAGTAAAGCAGATGATGTAAATATCCATACATTGAAGATACACAAACGAGGTTGCTTCCTGTAATTTTCATCAGTCTTATATATAACGTTAGATGTCAATTTTTACCACCACATGTACTATTATCAACTGTGCCTAAGCCGGTCTATGAGAATGACAGAATAAGTGGCTCTGAGTAAGTGGCTCTGATAACTGATGTGATGCTCTACAAAGTGCAGCTTGAGAAACAATGTGTTTTTATACCTACAGGGTTCCAGGGACATGTTCTTCTACTATCCCACCTCTCCAGACCCCAAGTATGGGTTGTACGCAGTGCGGTTTAAGCAGTACAAGGCACACTACTACACCCAAGGACAGGTCAACTCCAATCCAAACAACCACGACCCGGACTGTCGGCCGTCCGCACAGCGGACCAGACACGACCCCCCGCTTCTCTTCAACCTCAACAACGACCCCTCCGAACAGTTCAACCTGGGGAATATGTCAGAATACCAGCAGCTACTGAAAACTATCGACTCCAAGAAACTAGAATTTGAGAAGACTGTGGTGTGGGGGGAGAGTCAGATTGCTGACCATTCGAGCCCAGATGCTGAGCCGTGTTACAACAAAGGCTGTTCTCCCTTCCCAGAATGTTGTCACACTCCTCAGTGGTGGCGGCCTTGAGTGTTCACCTCATGATTTCCTAGATGTAAGAATCTGACTCATTCTACATATTTTACACATTCGGCTTTGCAACAGAACTGAGTCAGTTTACAGATGTGATTTTTGTGGTAGAGACTGACATTCTCGTATAGGGCTGTTTAGCCATAGTCGATGCTGTAGGGCTGTTGTGAATTAGGATTTTACCATGGTCAATACTGACCGGAAGCCATAAATATATACACGTTCGGCACTCTTTTCTACAATGTATTCTGTTTGTTTTTTTACAATTTGTTTGCCTTGAGAATGAGCTGGATCCTCACATCTGCTTGAAGACTAGTCTTCAGTGTGTTTCATTGTTGCAGACAGAATATGCAGTGGCTGTTTATCAGTTTATATTAGTTTCTCCACTTATAACTCCTCTCCTGTTAACTTATGTACAGGAGATTGTGATCATTATTTGTAAGACCCATTTTCCTGTCTGGTGCTTTTAGTACACAGTGTCTTCAGGTTCAAATCCTGTCTAGATTAAGTGTCACTTAGCAGTTTCTGCCTCATATTCTTGGAAAAGCTATTCTAGCCTTCCTTTGTTGCAAGACTAATACATACATATGTAATGTGTATGGCTGAAAGATAAGGATAATTCAGGCAGCTGTGAACCTACATTTTTTTCTAGTGTTAAATAGTACAATGAGCCCTGCAAAGCAGTTTAGAATACAGATGTGACAATTTTGGAAAAGAGATCAAGTTTCATGTTATGAAATACTTCTATGATATGGTGTTGGACACACTATGCTGTTGTGAAGGGCTAAAGCCTTAAATTTTCTTATCAGTAAAACATTGAGTATAGATATTGAGATGTGTACTAAGTCCAATATGGAATACCTTGTCTCATGGCTTGTGGACGTTTAGTGGGAATACATACAACAGTATTGTGCAGGATATAGGCAGGGATATATATTCAAACTTGGCACTGACGATTCTAGGACTATTTGAAGAAAAGTAATAGAATGTGTAAGCAAATAACGACATACCTGGTATGTGATGTTCAAGAGAAGACACACACACAGCACTATAGGAAATTACATGAGGCTATTTAATGGCTACTGCTTTAGGTACATGAGGTGCAACATTCCTAGACACTTTATCAGAAATTTTCTCTGAATATTCATGTCTACCTGCAAGTCACTGCTGACACTACGTCCTACCGCGAGGTATACAATAATTACTATGGATATCACCATAATTACAATGTACAATGACGTCACATGCTTTGGTTAATATGTATGACCACAGACAACGAAACAGCAAGAGTAGTGAGGGTACAGGCACCATTGGTCCAAAGCAGAGTCACCGTAAGCCTACCACACTAATAAATTAAATCTGCTTTCATACAAATGCTTATTGCCTAATATACAAAACCAGCAATGTGCTGATAAATTAGGTTAAAAAGAGCGCGACAGCTGAGGTTAGTGATCACAAAGCCTGCTTGCAGCAGTGACTTTAGTGCAGAGGAAAATCTACCGGGCTGTCCAGAATTCATGACACAAAAAAATCAGCATGTAGCAACAATGACATGGCTAAACATGAACTCAGTTTGGCAACATGGTGGCAAAGAACTTTTATAAATCAGGGGTTGCCGCCATTAAATGCAGTTACATCAAAATAAACTACCATTTGGCTGAAGCTAACATAAGAAAAAAATCATAAAAGAAAAAACATAAAATACAAATTAAAAGATCTCAAAACACTCAAGTGAAATTATACAATATGCAAAATAAAGAACCAATTACGAGAGTTATTCCGCTTCTAGGAGGAATGGTTTGTCTTAGGCAAAGGCAAAAAAAGAAGTTTTCCTTGACAGAACTTTGATGGACAGGTTTACAGCAATGGAAAGTCTGGATACCAGCCTGTAATCAATTTCTTTTTACATGCAACAACTTTACTGATACATTGGAAAAGTTGGCAACATGTGAAGTTGATGGAATAGCCATCCTTCCTCCCTCTGGTGTGAAAGATCTTGGCAGAGGCATCTTTGAGTTGCTGCTTCTTGGTGGTCTTTCTATCTTTGTCCCTCTTTAACACTAGCACATTTTTTTCCAAAGAATTCAAAGATGGATCTACCACAAGGTATCTGGTGGGTAACATCCCACGTGGAGCAGACAACTACCACAATATTGCAGGATGACTACAAAAAATCATCATAAACTGTACAAAGTTCTCTTGTTGTCCTGTATACAACACTGCAGGGTAAGGGACAACCATTATAGCCATGGTCCATCCAGAGAAGGGTGCCTCATTCAGGGTAAAATGGTGTTATTAGTCTCTTGTCCACAAGAGGGAGCTAGTTAAGCAGTGTCCGATTCCTCGGGCTGGGCGGAGTTGTACACGGAGTCCGTGTTGCGGGTCGGCTCCCCTGCAAACGTGCAAGAGTTCGAGAGGGTCCCCGCCCCGCAGTCGCAGAAGAATCTGATGCAAAAACGACACGAGGTGAAACGGATTAGTTGACATTGAGGGTGTTGGACTCCTGCGGCTGGGCTGAGTCGTACGGAGTGTCTGTGTCGCGTGTCGGCTCCCCCGCTAGTGTGCAAGTATTGGACAGTGTCCCAGCACCACAGTCGCAGAAGAACCTGTCGAGGGGAAAAGGTGCTTTCACTAAGCTGATTCAAGTCTGGGCAAAAGAAAATGAACCATTAATCGAAAGCAGGGCATGTTTATCCAAACAGCGAGTCTCACTTCTTTGTTGTTTTTCCTTTCACACAATCTATTTCAGAGATAGAGGAAGAGAATTTATAACAACTAAAAACGTAAGTGGCCACAAACTAGAATCTGAATTAAGGGAAGTATTACAACTTGATTTTTCGTAATGAGTTAGTCAACGATTTAGACAAGAGCAACAATTGCCAATGCACTATACAGGCACTTCACGCCACTTAAATTGAAAAGCTGTCTGAGGGATGTCAAAAGGACAGACTAGCACACTGCCACTGCTCACACACCCTGGCCCCATGCTCATCAGCCAGCATGCATCCTACCTACTAACCAAATACAAAACATATCAGAACACAATCCTAACAAACAAACAAACAATGCAGACAGGTTAAAGCTGAAGTAAATCATGCAGCACAACATCACAAGACATATGGACATGAATGCAACAGCCTTCCAACAAATTAAATATATTTCACAATACAACATAAAAAGCTGTAAACAAATAAGACAAAGAACAAGAGCTAAAATAAATGACAACTATTGCCAATTTTAAGAGCCCTTGCAATACAAAAATAGTTCTAATTATTTTAAGTCTGTACATCAAGCAGTGACAACTAATTCAGCACAAAAGATATCATGCAGAATACACAAGGCACTGTTTTACATACAAGGATTGAACGTACATGCACAAAGAAAAATCAGCAACAAAAGCAGACATAAAGCTGTAGTAGCAGCCCGACAAAGGGTGCGTACACGTCCACCCACCTGTCGTGTCTGATGAACTCCACCTGGTGTCCACGGTGACACTTACGGATGCAGTTCACACAGATGGCGTTACGTTCTGTCGTGTTACATGTAGAGCACCTGTAGGGAGTAGGACACAAGACTGCTGTCAACATTGGTGAAAAACTATTAGGAAAACTACCAAAACCCTAATCAAACACTTGCCAACCTACTGTATATTTTATGGAGGGTCTATTTCGTAGTAGCAGAAAAATTGAGGTGTTCGCTGTGTTTTAAATTCTCGGTTGAAACAAGTCTGTAGTACAGTAATCATACAAGAGAGACATATTTGCAGCGTCATGAATTCGCGAAAACCAGCGAAAACCAAAGTGAAAGTTTCAAGACTTACAGTAGTTTCTATTACAATATTCTACGTCTAAATCATCGTCATAAATGTACCTCAGCAATGTTTCTATAAACTGTTCGAAGCTACTACATCCCAAAAGCAAGCTAAAGGGTACCATTCAGCATAGCAACTATTACGAGTCATGTAGGTCTTATGATACATGTGAACTTGAACTCCAGCTCATGTGTACATACTGACCTATAGAAGTCATGCATGGGATATGATGTGTAGGAAGAGATCTTGTAGAGACACTGGCCACGAGCGACTGCCTTGGCAATGGCATCTTTGTTGTCGAATATGTGGTTATCTGAAAAGGCAGACAGTACAACTTGTCAATGAGAGAAAGGTTTACTGAAAGCCACATCCCTGGAAAGGCTTGTACTATTGCCAAACAACACTTCTTTGTGATGAATTATGTAGAATATTTTGAAACTAACTTTACCAAGCATCAAAGAATAACAACTATACGTCGATGAAGGTTACACATCTAGGTAATAAGGTACACAAGGTAACAGTTACTTAAGCAACTATAAAATTTGGAACTAGTCAGATTTTTCAGACAGCATTCGCAGTGAATGTCACTGACGAAAGGAAAGTGAACTCGAACCAGTTTAGCTTAAATGAACTCAATGAACAGATGAGCTAATCTTCCACTGGTCGTGACAGAGAAGACAGACGCTATGTACAGTATTTACAGGTTCATTGTACCACGGAAATTCCCCTAGCTCTTTTCCACAAGCACAATGAACAGTGGACAAGGGCTCAACGTCCCATCCTAAGGACTGCGACCCTTTCCGGTAGCATGCGTGTCACGTGAGCGACACAGCCGGGAACGAACCCGGGGCTTCTAGTTCCAGAGGCAAGATCGCTAACCACTGTACTACGCATGCTATCTAAAGACAGCATGCTACCGAAAGACCGCAGATACTGTCTGAAACGTCTGACCGTTTCCAAATGTTATCCAGTTTCTTGAGTAACTGTTACCTTGTGTAGAACAATTAAAGTACCATGGTGAAAATTTCACGATTTATAGTACCTTTCATGACAGGCTTGACCCCAGTGGCAAGACACAGCCCCGCAAACTTGTTGTTGAAGATCTGGTTGTGTTCTAACGTGGCGCTGGCGTTGTTGGTGATTTCGACGCCGGCAGCGAAGCCGTCGAAGATTCGGTTCTTCCTGAGGGTTGGGTGGCTGTTGGTGCTGATGAGAATACCAGCCTGGGCATTACGGAAGATGTCGTTTTCCTCCAGTACACCTGGAACAGAGAATAAACAACATTGTTAGTACAGACTTCTGCAATGCAGAACCTATCCCTCAGAAAAGAGATATTGAGATGTATGTAGAAGACGACTATCAGTCATAAAGAGCAGAGTCTGCTGTCTTCCAACTGTACATGATATGATTGTTTTCCTGACCTCTCCCTCCATTGAAGATGCAGATCCCGCCATCCCGTCCGTCGTGGATCTTGTTGCGGCGGAGGGTGGGGTTGCTGTCCGTCTTGATCCAGATCCCTGCCATGGCGTTGTCAAAGATCTCGTTCTCCTCAAGAATGCCTAGGCCTACAAAAACAACAACAACAACATCAGTAAAGTACACAAATCATACTTTCCCATGAATACATGCCGTTATAAAATACAGGTTTTCAGACCTCAAGAACACAAATGCAACCTTAGATAGATGTATCTGCCACTTACCACTGTTGTACACCAGAATCCCACCATTCTGGCCTCCCCAGATCTTGTTCTTTTTGATGAGAGGATTGCTGCCTGTTCTGTAATGGCAATGTTAGGGGGTTGAGCATGACATAGCAGTTATGTTGAAAAATGAGCTCTGAGTTAGATTTCATAAATATGGTGGTTCTAAACCCTTCCCTCACCCGATCA
Organism: Branchiostoma lanceolatum; assembly: GCA_035149815.1. NCBI lineage: Eukaryota > Metazoa > Chordata > Leptocardii > Amphioxiformes > Branchiostomatidae > Branchiostoma > Branchiostoma lanceolatum. The sequence goes on along the minus strand of CM068869.1, from coordinate 11,506,151 downwards.
GCTGAATAGGTAGTCCCCGTCTTCAAACATTGTATAAATCATGCAAATTAGGATATAACACGTAGAAAGTCATGTCACTAGACTTCACCAGAAGGGTATATACAGGGAATTCCTGTTAATCACTGTATCAATAATTCTGAATCTGAAATGGTATATATGAGTTTATATGGATTTGAATGCTCTAAATCTAAGAATGTTCAGGACCATATACAACATGTACATACTACTTGGTGTTGATGTATTTACATGTATATGTAGCAGTTTTAGGACTATGAGTATAATACGCCAAAAAAGCAATTAAACCTGCTGTTCAACTGATCTTGCTCACAGTCACTGACGAAAAGTAGTGGATGCTACTTGAAACGTCTGACCGTTTCCAAAATCATATCCAGTTGTTTGAGTAATTGCTTTTTTGGCGTATCTTATTACCTGGATGTCTAATCTTCATCGACGTATGAGTATAATAGTCCATGAACGCAAGCCCTACTCACCTTATTTGCACACCAGAGTACATGTGGTTGTAGATATCGTTCTCCTCTAGAGTTCCATGGCCGTTATCATAGAAGTACACACCAACCTTCAGGGAACATAACACAGCAAAGATAAATACATACACACTAACAATGGTGTTCTAAAAGAAGCAGAAAAAAAACAACCACAACATCTGAGGTGTGGTGAGAACGGATTGTACCTGCTTCCCACTGTGGATCCTGTTCTTCCTGAGGACTGGGGTGCTGCCTGTAGTCACCCACACACCCGCCAGTGTGTTGCTGTGTACTTCATTCTCCTCTATGATGCCCTGGCCTTTTTCATGCTGTCAGAAATTTAACCGTTGATGAAGGTTAGACATCCACATAATGAAATACACAATACAAATAGATGGATTCTGTTAATGGTCAGACATTTCAGACAGCATCTGGTCGGACGTTTCAGATGGCATCCACTATCTTTTGCAGTGGCTGTCGCTGATGAAAGATAGTGTCTGAAACGTTTGACGGTTAACAAAACTATCCAGTTGCTTGAGTAACTTTTGGTTTGTGACTTAGAGCAGAAATTTGATGACAAAGACTACCATGTCGCACTGTAACCACTTCATCTCATTCTTTATATGTGCATACAACAATCATCAAACCGACAAGCATTAAGAATACATGTGCCTAGGTTAGCATGTTGGTCGCCAAAGGAAGAACTAGTACTGACCACATAAATGCCTCCGTGCTGCCCGTCATGGATGCGGTTTCGTCTTACGATGGGATTACTGTTGGTTCTGATCTGGATACCGGCTAGCTGGTTACCTGTAGAATAAACATGGATGTTCTCAATAATTGCTTTCTTATCAGCCTTCAGGCATAATCTTACATGTGCATGCCATCAATCTTGAATTATCTTTTCAAGGATATCGTTCAAGAAATCTTTCAATAACCACTACCTATGTTATCACAGGAGAGATTATGTGATTTCTTTGTCAATATTGCAAGTGCCTTCTCTATGCATTCAGAAGGCCATGATGAAGAATATGCCCTTACCGTAGATGTCATTTTCTTCTATAAGCCCTCTGCCATCACCAAAGATGTACACTCCACCCTGTCTGCCATTGAAGATGGAATTGCCCCTGTAACCCAAATGCTATAATGGTCAATGGCTAATTCTGAGTGGGGAAGGTCTTTTTTTACCTTACTTCATTTATATCAAAAAGAACATCATCACTTTCAGTAAAGTGCTTTCATACAGCAGTTATAGCAACAGCTTTTAGCATTGAAAGGTTACTATGCAAATTTTAATTTGTGTACAGGATGGCCAGGACTTGAACATGTAACATAAAACAGTCCTGGTAATGTGAAAGAAATGATAACAAAGTGCCCATTAACATAGTTACTTCCACTATAATACAAATGGTTGTTTCTGTCTATACAACTTTGGATGTGTGCACCACCTAGTGATTCACAGGAATACTGCACCAGGTATTTCTCTTAAACAACCAATGAGAAATGTCTGCATTGTGTCTCATGTCTTACCTAATGGTTGGATCGCTATGTGACGTTACCCAGATCCCCGCGAACTGGTTGGAGTGGATTTTGTTGTCAATGAACTGTCCGCGCCCCTTCTCGTGGACGTAGATGCCGCCGGTCTGCCCGTGGTGGATCTCACAGTTCACCACGGTGGGGTTAGCACCAGCCTTCACCTCAAACCCTGCGATCCTGTTGTGGTGGATGTTACACTGCTCAAAATAACCCTGGGGGTAAGAAAGGAGCATATATGTGATTATACATTATCATTTCAATCATCTTTTAAATCTTACATTTGTGGAAGGATGGACTACCGTATCACCTTTTTCAAGATGTCAACCTGAAGACCAGACTGTAGGGTTCTAAAAAACTCATCTAGATGGACCCCTACTCTTATCTATAAGTGTATTGGGATCTTTGACATGCTCAAGGTGTGGCTCTATTCAAACACAAGACCTAGGCTTAGCGTCCAATCTGAGAGGACTCATTTGCATCCAAGTGGACCACACAAGGAAATTCGTGTTAAGTGCCTTTCCCAACACTAAGGAATTCCATTCGTGCTAAACTTACCATCCCCTTCTCGAATGTGAAGACACCGACGTCGCGGCCGTGGTGGATGTGGTTGCGTCTCATGATGGGGTTGGCGTAGTTCTTCACCCAGATCCCAGCCAGCGCATTCCCACTGATCTCACAGTCTTCAACAAAGCCCTGGATTCAACACCAAAACATGTCAGATCTTACACCGACAATACTTTTATGTACTGTAAATGCAGACATGTTCGCAGTGGTTTTATGTGTACGTCTTTCGTAGTTAACTCTTTACCGCGACCTTAAAACCACTGCAAAAAACCATTCCATTGTATGACTGTAGTGCTACTATTGTTTAAAACTTCAAACTCAAAACTACCGCAAACTCTCCATTTTCTCCCTACTTCGAAATCAAATCCCTGCAAACATTTCTGCATCTACAGTAATCTTTTGTTACTTCAAGTTACATGCACAGATAAGTCGAAATTCAAAACTAGTCTCCAAGAATATTACATTTTACCAACAACATGTGACTAAATGCAACTAGTTCAAAAGCTATGCGTACAGTACTAGAATTGACCTTTACAAAATATTGAGTCACTCGATCATCAAACTGAAGAGTACAGACTGGTCCTGACCTGTGCGTGATCTGTGACGTACAGTCCCACATTCTCACAGTCGCTGATGTTACAGTTGCGGATGGTGGGCTGGGCGCCGCTTCCCGTCACACACACCGCTGACCCAACTGCCATGGACGGATGCACAAAACTCAATTAACTCAAATATCCAACCAATGGATTCTGTTGTGACTCAGGCATGTTGTCTTCTCATCTCAAATGTAACACAAGTATTAAAGCTAGGACTGGGGTAATAAACATTATGTTACTTCAAAGAAGCCACTTCCAAGTAGAGATGTGTACTGTCGCCCGGTACCAGTACAGTACCACAATCATTTACTAATGATTTTGGTCCAAAATGCTGCAATATCAATGCTGTACCTGAATAGACTTTTACTCATGCATACATCTTTTTAATCTATATCTCGTATCCAGAGGAATTGAGTGTGATAGCTAAAGAAGACTGAGCGATTTAGTAAAAAATTCTGGGAGTCGAACTTATTACTTAGCGAAAAGTTTAATTTTTCTATAACATAAAAGAGTGCTCCACCCACCAGTGGAAGAGCTGCGGATGATACAGTTGCTGATGATAGGTCGGCAGTTGGTGTTGATTTCCACGGCGTGGTGTGCGTGGTGGTGGGTAGCTGAGGAGTCCTCTGGGGAAAACTAAGAAGGGAAGAACAACAAAAATAAATCAACCAAGAAATCAAACATCTCATATCTCTGAGTTATTGTGAATTTCTTGTTCTATTCACTATTGTGAATTTCTCCAAAATTCTGTCAGTGCATTTTCCTGCCTTCCTGCAGACTTTGGACCTGGGCCTACCCTGGGCCCTAGGGTACCAACTTTGGACCAAGACCAAACCAGCATATCCATCCTGCCACTCTCCAGTTATGCCATTTTATGCTATCGGGGCCAACATTAGACCAGCTCCAGTGTGTACAAACTTGAGCACACACTGAGACAAACAAACGAAAAACAATACCTCTATTTCAATGGAGGTAACAAGTAGGGCAAACAAACTGTATATCTGTCCCGCAATAGTGGATATTGGCTGTGAACATCTCCAATGGACACATGAATACATGTGCGCAACGTTTCAACTAAAAGAATACCGATTCTTTAGAAGATACAATCAAGTACTCACTCTGATTGTCATGAATCCTACAAAAGCATCCTCGCACCCCTCCATGAACACAATACTGGAGTCTCTGGTGTTCTCTATCACCACATGTTCAGCCACTTTTCCTGGAGCTGCGGGAAAAAGACCACCTTCACATGAGCAATCATCCTTTCATCATTTTTCTACACATCAAAATCTACAGGAAAGGGATTTGACATAAGAGAATGTGTTCAATCTAAAGAAGGTCAGCAACTGTTCAAAGAAAGACTGGGTGAAATTGCTGCACGCACTCTTGTTTTAACTTGATGATTAAAGATGAATAACTTATTTTCTACCATCTCCAAACCATTAACACTTTCAAGAGTCTCAAGATGTTCTCTATCCATGAATATTTCATCTGATTGGTACACGACTGAATAACAAAGTTCATATCTAAAGTTGTAACAGTTGATGTTTTGGTGACCGTCTGTCACCTTCCACATGGCAGTACTGCCTTGCTCTACTTCCCACTGCAGCTAGGTGTCCCTGCTGCAATGACATTTTACAGTTTTGAAGTGAGTTTTTCTCCACTGACCTGCCCCGATGATGGTGACGGGAGATTCCACATAGATCCACTCGTCCTGGTAGATCCCCGAGTGAACGAAGATGAGGCCTTCATGGTGGCATTCATTCACTCCTCCCATCGCATCCTCGATGGTGTCATAATACTGCAGGGGAAAACATCTCCACTGAGTCATACAACATAGAGCTGCTTCAACCTTTAGCACTCTGAAGTAGCCGTTTGGCACCCAATTCCCTACTGGTTACAGAGTTAGGCAGCAAGGAGAAGGTTAAGTACCAAAGACCCATTGACACTGAGGATATCAACATTAACAGCAGAAATTACAAAAGGCAACAAAACTTATTTGCTGGCTTTTTCTGGGCATATTTTACATTAGGCTATTTTCTAAAATCACTACCAGAAACTAATTTTTCTGTGTAATATTGAAGCATAAATTGATACTTTTTGACAATCTCACATATAAAGAAAATTACATGTCTTCTTACCATATGATAGTACTGTACATATATAATAGAAGGGACTGTGTGTTGTACTACTCACCAACATGTGCTCTCTTCCCTTGTACCGGTCAGCGTTGTTGTGATAGTGTTCTGCATAACCAGGCTTTACATGGACACCTTTGTACTGTGTAAAATACAGAACAGAACAATTAGCATGTAATCACTGTAACAAAAGTACCTTGGACAGGGCTCGAAATAGTGGGTGCATTTGCACCCAGTGCACCCAAAATTGGAGCAGTGCACCTAATTTTTAAATGTGGGTGCACTGGTGCACCTAGATATTTTTGTAGGCTATAGGGTTAAGGTACTATTGTACACTAGTATACAGAATATTCTTGAAATATAAGTATAAAAAACAGCATGATAACTTTTTGCTGTACTTTATTTAATGTATTATTTGTTTGAAATTTTAAAGTTAGCTATAGAATTACAGATTGAAGTTCTTAAGAAAGGCAGCAGCATTAGACTTTGTAATTATGTTCTGAAGAACATTCAATTTTATTTTATCTGGTGCACCCAAAATTCTTTCTGTGCACCCAATTTTTTGAGTTGGGTGCACCAGTGCACCTATTCCCAAAGATGAATTTCGAGCCCTGTTGGAAAAACCATCTAATATCTACAACTGGAAATAAAATATTGTTGATCCATACCACCTCTTTCTACCTCTTTCTACCAGTGGCTGAAACCAGGAAGTTTGCCATATCGCTCAACGAATTTCATAGAGAAAGAACAGTTAATTATGTAAAGGTTTCTGTGTTTTGTTGTCTTTTAAATCATACTTCAACATTTTGCATCATCCAACTATGAAATCGAGGGTTACACAAATACAACTTTCGGCACTGTACAGTCTCTCAGCGATAGCCGTCTAGCAGAAAGGGAGACTTACCAATTGGCGGAAGCTGTCTTTCCATGGGTTGGGACAGTTATATTCTTCTGGCTTCACGAAGTAGAATTTTCCATGCTCGGGGTGCATCATGGGCTGGGTATATTCAAACACTGCTGTGTATAGATTTTTCCTGAAAAAAAAATCACAAAACAACATTAGATACCAAGCAGAGGAGGTGGAAACAATGAAAAACTAGCATATGGAAAATATATAACTGCGAAAATGCAAGCTGCAGACAAGATAATGATTAATGTCTAGTTCTACCAACTCTGAACTGATATCTTCCTGCCACTCCAGAAAGTCTGACCTTTTCAGTCATCTTCCCACTCACTTCATGCCACTCTATTGATAGTACATTCATACAACTACGAACACACACAGACAGAAACAAACTCCCTAAAAACATAAACTCTGTACACTGAGTCAATGACATTTCATGACAAATAGATGTATAATTTGATCGCTATTGGCCTTTAATTCTTTAATGAAACAACACTATCTAAAAATAACTATTTTTTTCAGGACAAGAGGCAGAAACTGTTGTAACAGAGTTCAAAAGAGACGTACCATATTGTGGGGTCGTTGGTGAGGGTGTTCCATCGCTTGCAGACCTGCGCGGCTCGACACAGGTCCTTCTCCTTCAGATAACTCATGATCTTCAGGAGGACCTCATCAGGCACCTCCTCCTGCAGCCAGCTGATTAGGGGGCCTTGGCAGGAAGGAGACAGACATACAGTTTTTAGATACAACTGGCTGGTCTTTAAGAACATGCCATTGGCTATGTACTCCACAAAGAGCATTCAAGCCATGAAATCAGTAACAAAGGTCTTGAACAATAATACCTTTTTATTTACTTTCTTCCTACAAAACCTTTAGAAAAGGCTTATACAAAGAATGTAGTAGTTTATCATTGACTGACAACAAAAAAATAGAGACTACAGTTTGTAAAACTGAGAACTGCAGCCTTTCACCTGTTTTAATACAAAACTAGAGACATGGTAGGACTCAATTAGATATTGACAGTATCACAGGTAAAATTTGCTATTGCAGACATTGCGTATTTGCTTACAATAAAATTGCTTTTGTAGACATTACGTACAATTTTTACACAATATACATTACACAATCATATTCACACACAACAAAAGGTCAGTTTTCATTGCAAGCAACTGCATTCATGAGCTTTTGCTTTTATTCAAAGGCAAATTATCTAACCTTAATTAACTACCTTAATTAAGATCTGTAATAGATAAACATGCTAAGCAGTTCACTTTAACGAGCACCCTCCTGCAAAACTCATTCAATTTTTCAACATAAGGACAATAGATTAATCTCAAGGTGGGATACAAAAATATGTCCTGTAATCCTTTATGTGCGGCACTTGTTTGATGTTTTATCCATCCAGTATTGGTTGAACTTGATGAACTTCCCTTTAAGCTTACATTATTTATGTGATTTCTACCCCTTCACTTATTGGGAGAAACCACAAACGAGCCGGCCTAACAGTCCTTTATCTATAGGCACCATACCATCTCAGCACCCATTGTGGCTGGGATAATGCAATGACAAATTTGTCGTTTCGGTTCTGGAGCACTGCTCAAAGCAGTGGGGCATGCACCGGGAGGTCTGCAGCTGGCTTGAGAGACAATGTCCCCTCCTGACATCTGTCCACTTCACTGACCCTCCCAGGTGACCCATCCCCCAATCCCCCGCTCCTAATCCCTTCTGCACACGTTTACTTTACCAGTGACTCATGGTCCAACCAGCCACAGCATAGTCAGGACAATGCCTATTCATGTGTCATCATTTCATCCTCAGGAGATAAATTGATCAATCGTTGCAGCATCCTGATTGGCCACAACACAAACCCTTAGAATCATCTCATTACAATGAACTAGCCCGGATTTAAACCAAAATTGATTGTGTTTGAGCCCCTCGTTCTTTATAATAAACCACTAGTATTGACCTCCTCATCTTAGTAGTATCTTTGAATCAGTTTTCGCTGAATACTCCATTGGCATCAGCTGCTTGTTAACAAGGGGTATACCCAGTGGACCTAATAAGTCTCAATTTTAGTCCAATCTCTTCATTAAAAACTAAAGGGGGGGACGAAGAATTATGACAACTGCAATCTCAAGCAGTTATTCTGCAACCTATTGTCATAGGTCCATTTTTCATACCAGTCACATAATTGCTACCGATTTCCTCCGAGTACTTTGACGCTTTGCCATGTAATAAAGGCCATACTAGGATGGTGCTTTCTACCAACAGTATATAGATACAATCAACTTTACCATGAGTCGGCCCAAAGAATGGTACCTAAATAAGGTACTAATATGCATGAGGTTGTAATCAGGAATTCTCATTCGTTACAGAGGGCTTATGTAAACAGTGATGTCCAGCTGCACCTGCCTATACTTGAATGAAGGTTAAGTTCTTACGTTGGTGTACTGACATCTCCACATATAAGGAACAAACTCAATCTCTTCACTACAATAAAATGTGTATAAAACTGTAAAAAATTTCCCATCCAACCAAGAGAAAGTATTGCTGATACATTTTGTACACTGTGATTTATCAGTGTTATAGTTAATTCAATGTAAACCCTAATTGATTATGGAAATCCCCACAGATCCCAGTGGTGAGCATGCTAAGTAACGTACCATGGTCTTGTTCTGGAATGGACAGCCGGGAGCGCTTTGGCTGGCGGACAGGTAGGCCAACGTCACTGTCATGGTCGCTCTGGGCGCCGGAAGCAGGTTGCTGCTAATGAGAAAACAATGTTCTAGGTGTGAAATCTCTGTCTCAGATCCCTTTTGAAGGATCAGTATTATCTACTGGGGCTCATCTTTAACAATAAAGCTGTAATGCATATTCAGTACAGCCACACATGGGACACCTTTGGTCTTTAGGTTAGCATGGAAGTGCTAGCTACATGCAATCAACTTTTCCTTTATTCCATGCATGTACCACTACCAACTGAGGATTATTCCTCCCTACCTGCACTTACTTCACACATAGATAGCAAGCTCATACACACATAACTCAGTGAAAATGTATCATTTCTTGGTTTTTAGGTACTGTATACATTTTGACAGCTACATTCCTTAAGGTTTACATTTGATTTCTATTTGCTACAAAAAGAATGAAGCTGCTCAAAACGTTACATTCTGCAATTACACAAATCTATCAACTTCTTTACTATGCAATATAGATTAAAAAGAAAATTGACGAAATTGTGGAAAACTAACTTTGAAAATGAACAAGATTTTTCAGTTAGTAAACTGCACAATCAAATATCATTGTATACAACTATGCACACATTCTATTCTTGTAATAATAAATTCATAAAACACATTCAGGCTACTTACCAGTCCCACTCGACTTTTCCTGCGCAGCCTGTATGGATGACTGGCTTCTACAGTACTGCTGGTTGCTGATGTTCTAGAAGAGGAGGGACCTAGAGAGACAAGGGAACATCATGATAAAGTGTTTGTAATCAACATCCCTAATCCTAGCCTATGGGGCCGACTACATATCCAAGAGCACAGGGATTTAGAATAATCAATGTTTTTTATAATGTAAGTCAATAGTCACAGCTGTACATTTTTTTTAACGTATCACGAAGGCTAAAGACACTTTCAGAATATCATCTTCTCCAGTAATGCTAAGATGGAATAACCTAATAATAGGGAAAAACATTACTTCAACACAAAAAATAAAAGCAGATGTGAGAAAGGAAATCCTATCTTTCTGCGAGAGAAGCAGATGTAAAGTCAAAGAGAAAAAGAATACAGCAAAAAGGCGTGACCATTTATTCTTTCACATGCCTCATTTCAACTAACCCTATGCAGACTCTAACTGTTCACTGATCTTGTGCAGATGCTGCTATCTTGTAATGCGATTATCGTAGTAAAATACTGCCAGGTGCAAATTGAGGTGCAGGCCCCTGGGCATTGAAGTACCCCCCAAATTACACTGCATCAAATTATCATGTCCATCGGATCATTATTTTCAACCGCATCATTGCAAAAGAAGTGAAATATCTCGTTATCGTTGGTTTAGATTTCAACACCCATGTTACCAAGGCTTTAAATGTCCTAAAACAAGAGACAGAATCTTGGTGCTCTTTTCCTCCCACTGCTTCTAGGTCACTTCCAGGTCAACAGGAAGTGAGTTTTAGGGCATGGCATGGGTGACTATTCTGTAATCAATAAAATTTTAAGGAATTCTTAACCCTCTGAATGAATTTGCACATAAGTATAGCCTTCCTATGCACAGTTTAACCCGTGGGCTTTGCATCTACAGCTACAAAAGTATGACTGCATCGTGTATTAAGGTGTGGACACAGCCCAGAAATTCTTGTCGGCATACTCAGCCATTGTCAACCATAGTAGTGCACAACCTTTGGTTGTCGCAGCTTCGCATGCATCATAACCGTCCATCAAACACTTCAAAAGACGCACTTTTTCGATACAATTGGCGTTAGATACAATTCCTTTTTGGTGGAGAATTTGTAGTGGAGTCCCTGGTGGGGAAAGGGCCGTACAGACATGCATGAAAACACAAAGCACACGCCGGGTAATGCGATATTGGGACCAGACCTGGCCGGGCTGCCAGCCTGTGTGGGGGCCAGAGGTCTGCGATTTGTGCAAAACAAAGGCATGTAATTCGAATGGAACCCAACTGACCACAGCCCCTATAACCTCTCAGATAACTGCTGTAGTTTGAAGAGGAGGTACCCTGACTAGCCGGGGATGTAGGAGGAGATAAAGAGAACGGAAAGAGCAAGGGAAGAGCACGTAAATAAATGGCCGCATCTTGCGGATCCGGCAACCCAACCAACAAGGCCCCGCATAGCAAGGCACAACAAAGGCGAGGAGACCTACCCGCGACGGGAGCCGAAACCGTGGCCGATTTGGGCCTGGGTCTTCTCCGTGTCCTTTTCACACCAGTCCGCGTCGAGCTCATCACTACTGTTCAAAACGTTGGTCCCAGAAAGTCCAAAAATACGGTAAAATCGCGGCGAATGTTTGCTACATTCACAGAGTCGCCATTTTTCTGGATCGACAGGAAGAAGGATTGATATGAGAAAGAGGCTGCCGCGGATCCACCAATCCCAGCCATCGTTACAAACACGTGAGAAAATAACGCACCGATAGACCAATCATAGAGCTCGTAAGAGGCGGTAAAAACAAGCACCATGATAAGCCTTTCATGACAAAAGTCGGCATTTCTAATGAATGGTGGGGAAGGATTTTGTCGTATCTGACAGCATGTTGGACAAAATATCATGACTGCCTATTCTCAAACGTTCGGACAGACCATGGCAACCCTACCACGGGCCGTGACTGATCAGGACAGGCGGTTGATCGCTGCTGTGAGTGTGTGGCAGTGGGGAGGGGGGTACAGATGGTCAATGTCACACTCTTAGTGTTAGGGGCTTAGGTGTTCCAGGGGTGTGGCATTGTTTGCAAACTGTAAAATTGATATGTATATTTTCAACCCATTTTGTCCCACACATAAATTCAAAGGCTGCTATATCATCAAATTATGGGAGTAAGGATGATCTTGGTTACATTTTTCTTCAGTGATTTGAAATATTTCAAAAGTTGAGAACTTTAATCAAGGATGTTTAAAATTTTATTTTAATTAAACCTCCTTGCTTTGATTAAGGTCATTAGGACATCCTTGCTTTAATTGCCCATTTCTATAAAAACTAAGTAGCTTGGTAGGCAAGTTATTGAACTTATTCTAATCTCCAGTAATTTTTTAAGGAAAACTATCTAGTTTCCCGTATTCAGATTTTCAAAAATTTGCGCAAAGTGTAGCTTGTGCCTTCTTAAATTTAGCGCAATACTAGTATGTAGGCACTCGGCAGTCAGACGCAGTCCTGAATTAAGTGTAGGTCAATGCCTTGTTGGGGCATAGAATTGACACGGATTCTCCCATCTAAGTTATACATGTCAGTAATTACTGATTCTTCGGCAGATGGACATTACGGAAGAAGAAGAAGAAGATTTCTACTTTTCTTGGGGGACGGCATGAAAAAGCTTGGTTTTTGTTTTCAGTGTTTCTCCAGATTATTCATTGGAACTATACATAGAGACCATCCATGACAATGTCTCAAGTTTGATTTTGTTGTTTGAACAGTACATTATTTGTATATGAGATTGTTGCTGTGCCTTTCCAGGCGTTCCATGAATATGATTCTGGACAGAAAGGATATCTGAACAGAGAAGATGTCAAAGTGGCCACGGTTTCCTTGTTTGGATACAAGCCTTCAAAGGTGGGTCAGCTTTAGCCTAGAGTCCAGCCTTCTTAGCTTTAGTCCGCTAGCCTACCCAAGCTCCGCTCCCCGCCAAGAAGACTGGGCGCCGTTACCAAATGATTCTTGGGGTAGCCTGAAGTCCAGCCTTCTTAGCTTGGCGGGGAGCGGAGCTTGGTTAGCGGACTAAAGCTAAGAAGGCTGGACTCCAGGCTAGGTCAGCTTTTCACATTGCTACTTGTAACAATACATCATGAGATCGTTAGACCCGTTGCTATTAAAGATGTTATGTTTTTGTCTTACAAGTTACATTCTGACTCTACACTGCCTTTTTCAGTTTGAAGTGGACCAAGTCTTTAAGAATGCTACAGAAGTGAATGGGGAACATGGTGAGTATGGTTTAACTATTTAAGTGCAACTTTTTATAGGACCATGGCTGCTTATCTGTGTTGGTATGATACATACATTTGTATGAAATTTCACATGTGTTGGTAACTGACATTATGAATAGAGACTAAATCTTATACAGCCAACACTTAGGAAGAATTGGGACTTACCCAAATTTTCTGCTGACTCTGTCTGCCTTGTTCGTTGTCCATGGGATGGCTAACTTCAAAGTTTAAAAAAAGTAACACCGGTAGATCTACAACAATTTTTTTTTTTCTTCAATCTTCAATAATGTCAAGAACATGCTGTATGCCAGTGCACTTAAAACCATACCTCAACAGACAGGCACTTGTACACAATGCTATTCATTTCACACATACAGTATTGCGACATAGTATACAGTATTGTGACATAGTCTGGGACCAGGGAGGGAAGGGTCACATTGAAAAAATTGCAAAAGCTACAAAACAGGGTGGCCCAGGTAATACTAGGCTGTGACAGGCCCACCACTTCTAAACACACTAGCTCAAGCTACTCTTGTCTACAAGGTTCTTAACGGATTGACTCCTCTCTACATCACAGCAATGTTCACCCAGCTATCACATGTACACACACACATACAACACCCGCCTCAGGGCACAAGGCGGTCTTCGGTTGCCCAAGATTAAACTGAAATACAGAAGACAAGCCTTTTCATCCTCCGGGGCGGCACTGTGGAACACACTCCCACATTATCTAAAACTAAAAGCAGCCAGCAATTTTAAAACAACTTTATGTACAATATCACTATGCAAATTCAATCCTGAGTTCAAGTGATTTCATTGTATTCTATGTTTTGTATAAACTAATAAAGAATAAAGAATTGTATTTTATGTTGTATATTATGTTAAGATTACACGGTTTACACCATTTATTCATTTATTCGGTTGTATGATTTTATGTACAGTATATTTTTGTTTAGTATCATTTAGTAATCTGCGTAACTTTTTTTGTTACTTCTGTTGTAACGTTGAGTTGAAGTAAAGCCAAGGGCACATTGAAAACACATTTTAGGCGATATGCATTCCCCTGGTAAAAAAAAAATAAACAAACAAACTTGGTGCTACCATGCAGGTCTAATGCTATGTAAATGTTTTCATGATAAAATGTTCATGACTCTTTATTTGTGATTTTTTTTTTTCACATCCTTTTTATAACATGCTAGGCCTGACAACGGGGTGAACTAAGAGTAATACAGTATAGCCATTCCTCAGGGTGTGAGGTGTGGAAAGGTTGAATAGTGGTGTGAGGTACCAAGAATAGATATAGCAGTCCAGACTATGTATCATTATCAAGACAGGAAACAATGTTATCCCAACTACAAAACTCAATGTGTTTTTTAAACTGCAGTTGTATTGTATTGTAACTTTGTTGAGAGTTTAGACATATCGCAATATCATGCATAATGAATATCAGTTATCACAAATATGGTCTTTATTGTTATGGATGAAGCATGCCTTCATCTTTTATTTCAAAGGCCACATATTGATGTATCATTGTTTTGTGTGCAATTTTGTAATGTTAGCAGTGGTGGGGGAATGTCCAGTGGACTGGAGGGACGCACTAGCAGTGGTGAAGTCACTGAAGACCCATCCAATAGCAGCCTCTCGCCTGACGCGGAGCACTGGCACAGACACCAGTGACGATTGACACGGAGAAGAGGTTGGATGAAGACACGTGCTTTATAGACCATGGGGTCACGTCATCATTCCGCACCTTCGCAACATCAAGAAGAAGGATTATACAGAGCAGAGGCCTTACACCAAGGATGCGGTAACAGAAAGTACATTGTAGTTATGTTGCATCTTTTCAACGCAGGCCGTATGAAGGCCAGCGGTAGAAAGTCATACAAAGGAGTCTGCAAGTTTTCAGGGAAACTGGAAAGGAAGCTCGGATTTGGCTGTAAAGAAGCACTCGTCTGGAAGACATAATGCTACAACTTAGTACAGGATGACGACGGCAGAACTTTTCCAGGGAGCCGACAAAATGCAACCAGGCGCACATGGACCAATGGCCGTTAAACTGAACATTCAGGCGGTCACTCCAGGAGCAAAGGACCGGTATGGCCCCACCGCCTTGAACCACTCTTTGCTTCCCTCAATGTTCCTGGCCCTACACACACCATAACACAGAGGAAGCTGACTGAGGCTAGCAAGACTTTCGAGAAGCTAAACAAGGAACAAATAGAGAAGAACTGCAATGTGTTTGCAGAAGTCAAGAGACTTCGTGTGGATGCAGGACCATCAAAGCCGAGAGTGACGGCGGTTATATCAACCCACCCAAGGGAAGATTGTGGGAACAGCCAGAATGTCTTCTCTTTGAGGCTGAGGCGGAGCTTTCACAACCGGCCTCACCCATCATGCCAACTGCACTTGTACATTGGACAGACAGTTGAAGACGTAGATTATGAGGGAATAGCGAGAGAAAAATGTCTAAGAAAAACGCTGAGACTATCCAACAGTTGAGTGGTTTGGCGTTGGGGATTCTTGCCACTCTAGTCGATTGCATTGCAGGAGAACATTCAAGTTGTACATCAGCCTTCAAATGCCCAGCGCAGAGCCCAGACAACCTGGCCGCCGGAGATATTCCTGGTGGAAATTTGGCATTAATGCAGGGTGACCACGTTTTCCTACAAGATCTTGTGGACTACCGCCTACATCCTGAAATGGAATGACAGAGAAAACTACTATTCCTACTACACACACAATGCAACACAAGTCATCCGTCCAGTGATAGAAACTATGACGGGTATCATGGGGGTGTTGACACTACTGGGAGCTACAGATTCAGCCACAAGCACTAAATTACAAAAAAACTACAAATAAACTGTCAGACTAGTCCTGAAGGAAACGGAGAACGCATTATCAAAAAACGGGGAAATTGCGAAAAGTAGTTGCCGCGCGTGGATGAAAGGTGGAACGTGACAAGCCAGTGCTGGCCATGGCCGCCTACACTCAAAATGCCACACAAACCAGCCTTTCAATAATAGAAACCACGACAGGAGGAAACATGATCATAGGCTACAGCTTTGCGAATGAACTTTGTAGCTACAGGCAGGGAAATGGAACAGAGACAGGGAAGCTGTGTGAAGCACGGTCCGTCTTGCACAGCCAGCTTCCCCTCTGCAGACCCGATCGGGAATGCAGAGAAAGTGTTGGCCAGACGGGCCGTGCTTGACATGCAGAAGAGCCCTGTACTGATAGACAAAGCTATCACTGACAATGACTAAAGAATTATGAAGGGGATACGTGCAGCAACGAGAGACATTTCAGAGGTCGTAACTGTTGAAAAATTAGACGTACATGTATCCAGAGGGCAAAAGAAAATGACGTTTCGGATGAAACTCAGTGATCAAGTTGTGTCGGGGGACATGAACTCACAAAAAAGGTGGCACAGAACAAAAGGAGCTGGTTTACATCCTGTCTGGCAAAGGCGCTCTCAAAGTGCTGTGCTACCGAGTTGCGGCGAGCCAACATTCGCAAGTGATGATGAGAGTTTTCTGAATCAAGTCTTTTTAGCAAAGGACAACATACTATCATTCCCTGGTGATCAAGTATGAGCAAGTGCAGCACAAGTGTAGTACCTACTTGCTCTATAGGATACAATCCAGGTACGTTGTATGGGTCCGCAAGCAGGTCCAGTCAAGCAGGCAGCGAGTCCTCTGTGCATTGATGGAAGGTGGTTCGTAAGAAAAGTGATCCACGCGTGTACAGGTTTTCGAATGACAACTATGACTCACGTGAATACTCTTTTGTACTGCTGGCCAGTCCTTATACAGAAAGTACGCTAGCCTGTGCACTGTCAACGTGTATCTTGCTCCCGAATAGTGTAGCCCCCCTACCCATCTTTGTTCATGTATCCTGTCCACATGCAACAGTTCCCCACGTTTGTGCTTTTGTCCACCAGAATTTGCTTCAGTTGTGTCCAGGAGGTTTGGTTGTGTTGACTATACCTCTGTTGGCCTGAAACTGTAGAAGGTTGCCATGTTGGACTGAAAATTGTGGCTGTATGGAAGCTACTGGATGTCTTTCTCGAGCATGCACCATAGCGAAAACTGAAAATCGGTTGTTTCTGGCAAAATCAATGACGGCTGTATCATCCCCAATAGAGGCTGGTGTCAATTCATACCTTATCTTGTTACACCAAATATTGAAGTTCCCCATTCATCGCAATGAGACTCGGTACCACCTATCTAGGGCCCAGGTACTGTAAATGCAGAAATGTACGCGGTGGATTTATGTTAGCAGTTTTCGCGGCAACCGTTTCACTGCAAGCTTAAAACCACCGCAAACATTTTTGTCCAATACTATAGCAGTATGTGACTGTAGTGCTGCTGCAAACTTAAAACCACCGCGAACATTCTATTTTTGCCTTAGCCTTAGGGCCTATGCAGACTTATATGCATCTACAGTATTACCTATGTAATTATTGCAAACTACAAATGTATGTGAACTACTAGTATAGCAAATCCGCTCCAAATTTTCAATCATAGACTCTGGTGTGAGTGATGTCATAAGAGATGGCCATGAGAAATATGAGATTTTGACCACTGTGGTTGACAATAGTAATGTGTATCAAAAGTACATTACATGTATTATTGCTTCAGCTGCTGCAGTTTGTTATGTTGTCAATAGATGGCGCTTTTTACCTTTGCTTGCATTCATGTGGGCTGAATATATTTTTTCATGCTCACAAGTCGGTATGATATAAAAGGTTTTGCAGTTCATAAATGAATAAAAAAATGAAAATTTGCTTTATTCCATCCTAAACATAAAGACGGTGCAAACTAAATAATGTCAAGAAATATAAAGAAAAGCACATTGAAATCAGCAGTGCTTTGCAGATTAAGATTAAGCCAGAAGTGCAATAAAACCATTATCTTTCAGTCCCTACATTTTCTACTTTCAATTTAACATCAGAGGAATATCTCTATAATCTCTTCAGGCAATATACTGTCTCAAAGTTGCATACACACACATCATTCACTGATCTTGATCAAAACATTTGTGCTAAGATATGTGGTTGCAGAGTTTTAGTTTTGTTTTTACAGCACAGCCTTGTACTTCTGCTGTAGTCTGTTAGGGGGCGTTTCTGTAACATTTTTGATCAGTGTAATGTGGCCTCAAAAAGTCATGAGGAAAAATCAAATGACTAGTTAGGGATGATGCCACTTTTTCATCTCACCTTCTGCCTAACTAGTTTATTTTGTATTTCAAAAGGAAGCCCACTAATCGTGTCACCTACTTCACTCCTTTCCTGTGATGTTGAATCCATTAAAAAGGATATTGAATTTGGAACATTATTGCTGTAGATGATGTTTCCTCAGTATTTAGGATGCTGACAGTCAAATTATTTCCTTTTTTGAACTGTACATTAGCCCCTTACATTGGTGATAAAGTTACATACTGATACAGATACATACTAACTGTGTTGATATTTTGAATACTATAAGTTCCTGAAAGCCTATTTTCAAAACATGTCAGTCGTTACTTTATTGTTCCATCTTCTTCTCTCTCTAGTGCTGGAACTGGACCCCTTCATCAAGGTGATGTCCTCCAAGATGGCAGCACAAGATAAGGATGAGGAAATCCGACAGGTGTTCCTAGCCTTTGACACACACTGTAAGTACCTGTACCTGAGAAAATCATCTACATGTATTTGTGTCATACACTGATTCGACATGTTACAGTGATGCCCCCTAGCAGACTACAACAGAAATTCATCAATGACTGTACCATTTTATAGATTTTATTGTCATTTGATGATTTACAACAAGGGATTGATCAGTATGGCCATAGAATTGAATTGATTGGCTAAAAAAATTTCGTTGAATTTGTCCAGGTCGTGGGTTCCTGACCTTAGATGACCTTTTGAGGGCGGGGTCTCTGGTGGCCCCCCACATACCCAGACACCGGATGGAGGCTGCTTTCAGGTATTATTATTATTATTACTCACCTTGTTGTATTGTTACAGGCAGTAGGTACCCATCTGAGTAATGAGGCTGTTGTAATGTGCCCGAGGCACCTCCTCGAACTCTGGACCTCCATTTTACGTTTCTTCCAAAAGACGGTGCAGCTCCAACAAGGGTATAGAGCAATAGCTTTGAGGATGAGGGACAAGTGAGGAATACAACTGGAGAAGCTGAGACAAAAAGAGAGGACCATGTCTCAGATTTCTAGAGTTATGACATTTTGAGCTGACTGTTGTGTGATTAAAGGTGGAAAATTTCTTCCACATTCTATGAAATTCAAGCTCATTGAGATTTATTATGTGTTGGTGCATTGCACTAATTTTGATTGACATACTAGTACCTGATTTATGGCAAAAGTGAAACAGTTTATTCACAAAAGTTCTGCACATTTCTAACTTGCTGTTAACACATAAGGCTTTTTTCTACAAAAAGTACAAATGTTTCCTCACAAACTGAAAGAGTACTAGAAAGTTACCATTGATTTAGCCTATGATAACAGGCATAATACCAACTTTTTCCATACCACTAATTTGTAAAGCTCACACGTTAATTGTAACAATTGTGCAGATTAACTAAGGGTGCTTAGTTGTTTCTAATGATGTATAATTATGGTCTACAACAGTGTCTGTGGAAGTTACAAACTGCAATCAGTCAGTTACAACTGTTATCATAAGGTGACTAATAAGAGTCTTTTGGTGAGGAAAACTACAGAAACTCTCAGTTGGGGGCAAAACGTTGAAACTTCCTCCCTTCCCAAACAAAATTTTCATTTCTGTAGCATAGCTACGACAAATCGTTTATAATAACTGTACTAGTTGTTGATAAACTATTTGTCTTTTATCTACGTATGGATTCTTTATCCATTTTTTACAACCTCTTTGCACTATCAACTATCAAAAAGACATATAGATACAGATACAGTGTACTATGAAAGTGTGGCAGTGGACCAGATATACTGGTATATTCAACTCAGGTGAAAGTGAGTACCTAGCTTTGGTTAGGGACGTCATCTTCGATGCGACATAAACCTGTGTACCTGTGTTTGAGGCGAGCCACATCTCGAGTATGTTGAAGAATTTAACACACTCATCGATAAGAGTAAGGGTCCATCCCTGGAGTGTGAGTGGATCAAACCTTACAGTATGTTTTTCACAGCTTGTACTTACTGTACAAAACTGGTGTGTCATGCTTGAAGGCAGTTTACCATCTTTGCAAAACAAACAAACAAACAAACTGTATGTTACGAGTGCTTAAAGTTAAAGCGTAGCTTTCCCTAGATGTATTTCCTTGCCAGTTTTTGTAGTCATTGTAAAAGATGAGTCTGTTTTAATGTACATTAGTCTGTAGGAAAGTCAGGGATGTTACTGACAAACAGCATACGAGCATGAATCAGCCCAGTGTTGTGACGTTTTATTGGATTGTGGATCAGCTGGGGTGCACTCAGCATAGGCTGTAATGTCATCTCCACATCCTTGTTACCAGCTAACAGGAACAACAACAGTAGCTAACTCACCTGACCTCGCACCAGTTAGCCTCTGAAAGCACCCTTAATCGTCAACACACGCTGCTGTTGCCATGGTAATTGCGGAGGCTGTGGCAGTATTAATCCACAACACATCCCAATTAAATGTTAAGGGCCTGTACCTTTTCACCCTTGCAACAATGGTATACGGGATAAACAGCGGTATTCCGGTGCTTGACAACAGTGTGGGAAAATTTCCTCGAAAAGGAGCCATCAGAGACATTTCATCTCGACCTCTATGAAAAGCGGCCCTGAGTGCCGATTAGAGTATGTTTCGAGAATAAATAAAGGCACAAACAAACAAACAAACAAACAAACAAACATTTATTAATGTTACTATTGTTAGAAACAGTGATAAGCTATGTGGAAGAGGATTTGTTATTCTCAAAATTTCAAAAAAACACCTCATTCATCCTTCACCTTTCATTTTCTTGAGTTAATTAATTGTTTATATATATATGTAATGAGATGAATATTTCTTTGCATAATGTATGTACAAGGTGATGGGAAATTCCATGTGTTATATGGTCATGTTTTATATGGTCATTCACATAATCATGCATACAATCCCACAAGACAAAAAAGATCATCTGGGTATCACATATACAGTACGAAATTACAGTAGTTATATAAAATGTGGTAGTTATGTCACAGTGGCAAGACATTAATCTCCAAACAGATCTGCCAGTGGCAATGACAGTATCCAAAGGGCAAAAGCAGTATTATTGGCCACCAGTTTTAAAACTGCTTTTGCCCTTTGGTTACTGTCATTACCACCGATATATCTGCTTGGAGAGTAGCAACACATCACGTATTCTTAAGCCCAGTGCCTCTCCCATTAGATGCAGTGTCAGAGTCATAGTTCCTCCCTTCCGAACAGACACTGACGTGAAAGTGATCCAGTATTTCAATCCTGACATTTAGCAGAAATTGGAAATTCAAAATGTAGTGTTGCTTCTTTTCGAAATTTCTGAATACCGTACTAGCCAACACAAATAAACACGAAGAGAAGAAAGGTCATATCTCTTGACTTGACTTGAAAACTGAGGAGAGGCTGCTCTGATGTTGCCATGGGAACGCTGTGTTGTTCCTGATGGATGGTTGTGTGCCTGGGTAGGTAGGGCAGGTGGAGGTCAGGTGGAGGATGGATAACGGGACATTAATGAAATCCCAGTCGACAGGGTTAATATGGTCACGGAAAGTCAGCACAATGAATTATGCTTTTTAGCCTTTCATCAATCATAATTGCTAGGAAAGCCATGTAGGTTGCAGCCTTTGCAAAGTTTCAAGGTTTGCAGACTTCGTGCAGAATACTGTACAGAGTAATGAGCTTGTCCAAAGTGTTTTGCTGCAGGTCTCCAGTGGCCTGTTGGATATTGTTTCAACCCCTTGATTCTGTCCTGCCACCACCAGATCTGCTTCCAGTGACATAACTTATCTTGGAGTTTGAGAATTTAGCTTGAGCTTCGTACATGATGTGAAAAAACCCTGAGTGAGCTGGTCTCCATTGCAGCTTAATTGAATTTGGGCCACACACTGCATTTCACCACGAGTACTGTCGGTAAATACCCTATTTTCTCGATTAAAGTGCGCACCCCAATTAAAGTACGCACCCCTGATTTGGGGCTAGTTCCAGACAAATTTGCAGAACTGAAACGTAAAGTGAAAAACCCCAAATAAAGTACGCACCCCTTCTCCACTGATCTTGAACAAATTTTGAACAGGATAAATTCAAATTTATGGTGTTCCTCCTATTATGTCCAGGTCCTTTTTCTTATATCAAGGACTTTTACATGATGCCATTCCTTAGATTCATTAAAGATTCTCTTGTTTACTCTGCCAGCATCGTCTCCCTTAACTTGAGGATTGCCTACAACAAGTTACAAACATTGCAAATTGGCAGGTATTGAGTCATGCATTGTTGCACCGCAGCTGGGTTCCTGGTTTGATTAAGCAAGGGTTTGAGGTCCTTTTCCAATTTGTCCGGGCAATAACCTCAGATAAAGTACGCACCCTGACTTTAGCAATGACTTGAGGTGCCTTTTGAATTTTGAAATGTTTAAAAAGTGCGTACTTTATTCGAGGCAATACGGTAGTAATCAACTTGACTTTGTGATGCCAGAAGTGTTGCTAAACTCCGTTTCCTCGTCCACAGGGAGGTGGACAGTGATGGGGACAGCAGGGTCAGCTACAGGGACTTTGAATACATGATGAAGTACAGCCTTGATGACAGGATGTGAACTCTGACCTCAAGAGTCATTTCTAATTGGAATGTATTTCATCATTTGACATCTCTGATGTTCAGTCCAACCAAGAAGGTGATTTACATATAGATAGTACTATTAGTAGGATGCTAATGTCAACCAATTAGGTTATAGCCTCCTTGGTTGTACTAACAAAGTTTTTATTTAAAAGTCGGGACAAGAATATTCATTATCGCTTGTTATGTAATTTAGATATGCTTGGATTAGTTCTAATAAACCAAACAATGACAACATTTCAGAAATAA
This sequence comes from Branchiostoma lanceolatum, assembly GCA_035149815.1. NCBI lineage: Eukaryota > Metazoa > Chordata > Leptocardii > Amphioxiformes > Branchiostomatidae > Branchiostoma > Branchiostoma lanceolatum. Next base: position 11,483,232 of record CM068869.1, on the reverse strand, counting down.
TTTTGATGGTCTCTCTCATAAAAAGAGTGACTTTGTCTTCATCAACTGTAATTTTCAAATCATTGCATCATTGTTTGGCCTTGACTTAAATAGCCAGTTACAATTACATGGTTCCAAGGACATTGTGAAGGCTGGGCAATGGGCAATTTCACCCTATTAAGGTAACCACCTTAACCTCTTGAAACCTTTTTTTGTTATCCTTGACTGTTTTCACATTATCTGCTATAAGTGTGTGATTTACACATACCCTATGGCAGCAATAGAGCATGTTTGCAGTTCATAAGTTATCCGAAGTATTATACAAACTCAACGTGTTTGCCAGAAAAGTTTTAAATACTGTACATACCTGTAAAGTTTTCAAGAGTAAAATTATTTCTCCAATGCAAAGTTACGGAAGTTGTGAATTTTTTTAATGTGTTTCTGTAAGGGGAAGGGTGGTGACAGACTATGTTCAGTAGGAATCTCGTTGCTATGAGACATCACTCACAAAGATCTTCAACAAGGCTCACTGCTTATATTTAGTTCACCTTCTCTTTTCTTTGTGCAATGTGGACATGTACCCTGTGTCTTCTGCCAAACCATTACAATCCTGTACCCAGACTGCATCACAATTTCACACCTGAATTCACCTTGAGCAAAGACATCATTGATTACGCATAATTACACAAAGACAGAATTTCACTTTTTTATTTTCCCTTTCTTGTTGTGTAGATTGTGTAACATATACACATGTATGCTTCACACATTCATTCGCATCAGAGGATGTACCATAACAAAAGAACACACACGTCATCAGGACTTGCAGGTTACGTGCGATGACATCAGAAATTCACTGGCGAAGGTCCCTCTGCACATAATTACAGGTTTTGTATTGTGTTGAAGGATTACATGCGAGACAAGGATTCAGTTGTCGGACAGGCTGTGACAGTAGGTTCAACAGCAACAAAATGTCTCGCTATGTGTAACTAAAAAGACATTTATTCGCAAGAATTATGCTGGTAATAAACTAATATGCAATATGTTGTCAGAATGCCAAGAAATAGTGACAAAACTGTCATCCGGTTGCATGCAATCACACAAGAATTTAGTACGGTTGCAATCAAAACCGATTAACCAGCTTCATACTGCTGGCTGCTCGTTAAAATATCGTGGAAGGACCTTGATGTTCATCTTTCCTCTGTACACCTCATCATAGATAACAGGCTTCTGTGGAACTGCGTCATGCGAATTAACTCAGTAATACTGTATGATCTATGTACCTAAAGACGCCTTGTGACTAAAAAATCTGTCCGCACGTCAGGACATGTGCTATACGATTCCCCGCCGTAATCATGTTTGTTTGGGTTGCCATGGTGATGTGACACTCATACGATATCTAGCATTCATTATGTCCATATAAAAGATTATGTATGTATCTAATTCTTTATAGCAGAAATCCGATGACATGTGATTTATACCTAGATGGTGGTATCTATTTATGACTTTCAGGGGATAAGGGCATATTTTAGATGGAGGAATTCTTGTGTCGAAGAGACAGAACTTTATACTCTTGATGAATTTTGTCTGGAAATTTACCGTCTAGAATCCTAGGTCAACCTGTAAATATTTAAGACAAATTATACAAAAGTGGATTTGTTTGTAAAGCTATCTTCTACTGTACTCTTGCCATTTCTTTACCTCTTTTTCCACACATAGATTTTAAGAAACACCTAACTGAATTCGTATGGCCTAATGACAGTGAAGTCCTCTCTGTAGTGCATATCAATGAGGTCTGTGAATGAATGAGGTCTTGGTAAGCTGAAGAGCGATCTCCACAGTCCAAGTGCAGCCCAGATGCACAGTGAGAATGTCTACAGTGCCAACATCACTACAGAGCTGATACTTCAGACATCTTGTCAGACAGTGGTGGCGTTAGAGATCGATATTATCATCGGTGTGTGTCAAGTTTTACCTGTGACTACACTGACCAGGACTCCATTAGTGGGTACGGCCGAGATTCAACATGCATCACAAGGTATGATGTAATCACTGTGTGAAGGCTGTTAACATCAATGAGAGACCTTTTTGATAAAAGACATGCAAGATATACTGTTAAGTATACAATAACAGGCTGTTGACATCAGTGAGAGACCTTTTTGATAAAAAAATATGCAAGATAGACTGTTAAGTATACAATAACAGATACATGTGGAGAGATAAATCTATGCAAATTCTTGTAAATTTCCATACGAAGAAAGTTTTTGAATTTACTTTTCAGACATTTTTTTCCTCTTCTGCACAATATTCTCCAGTATCTAAAACAGACCTACCATGAGAGCAAAAAACAGGGACAAATGGTTGGATATCACAATTTAGTTTATTGCAGACCTACAGGAAAATGTGTAACTTAACACAAAGTCATGCTGGCTTCCTATTCTTCCAAATCGAACACATATCTGGATGTGTAATGTTATGTCCATCTCTTTCTTAATGTCTGTTATCTTTGACATGTTTGTATTTATAGTGCTGATGATTTTTCAATGGCCTTGAATGCTGTATCGTCCTGCTAATTTTCTTGTGAAGTTGAGCAAGCATTTGACTATGCTTTAAACATGTTTTTATATGTTTTCATGTTTTTTTACACTACAGACTGTTGCCCAGGCTGTTTCACTGAAGTAACAAATCACATTTATTCTTCCAATTTGCACAGGAATAATTGGAGTAACATCTTTGCTTTACTTGAGAAGATTTTCTTTGGGTCTATCAAATTACTAATAAATGTGTCCATTTGGAAAACATATCAATCATGCTAACCAATCAAGGGCACAAATTTCATAGTCTTAACCTCATTTGCTTGCTACTGTGTATTAATGTCATGGGTTGCTATGGTAACAGTACAATCCATCTAACCTTTGTGCAGCAAATTTTAACAAAACTACTTTTCTGCAGTTGATGTGGCTTCGTTTCTTTGTTATAGCATTACAAAAGGATGGTTTATGTACTATTCAAGAACATGTGAAATATACCGTGTTTGGGCAGAAAGATCAGCCATTAAGTAGAAAACTACTTGCACAGGTGTGGCAGTTAATCATGGCACAGATGTGGGATCACAGTGGTCATTGTGTCTACTGTGGTCTCACCTGTCTAATGTCTCTGAATTGTCTATTGTCAGGTCTGTCACAGGTAATCAGTTAATGACCCTGTGCCCAGGTAAATAAAGGAGAAAGGATACATTATTGAAAGCTGTGTCGTACCTTTTCAGACAATCATCTTTGCAAATACAAAACTGATCAGAACAGTTTGCGACATTTTCCGATTCCACCATCAATCACGTCTATTTTGCTCCGAGCCATTTTGCCGGCAATTCTTCAGACCTTTTTCAGAATGTCAGGCCAACACCAGGTGATGCCGCCTAGACAATAGGCAAAAGGGACCAGAAATAGTTTAAATTGAGCTTGCTCCTGGCCCAGACTAGCTCATCTGCCCATGATTACTCCCCGAGGCATGGATGGATGTGTCATCTCTCCCTCCCTGGAGCTTTATTGCCTGCTCCTAGTCACTATCATGCTACCAAATGAGCAGCATCTGAGCCCTGTCAAACATCACCTGAAGGTCTACCGTCATCCAGGGAAAAGCACAGTTACAGAACGTCCTGGCAATCAAACCGCATGAGGTCTCACCGGTAGATCCTGTTGTATTAGGTATATAAAATGAACAAACAGCAATTTTTTGTTTTCAGAGTCACATGATTGGAATATGATATATGTCAATCCTTCTACAAATGTGGTAAAACTGAATAAATAAATAATGGATAACCATAAGCCAAACTTTTATCATTTACAAATTGCTAAAGCTATTTAACTTAAAAATGTTTTGCTGTTGCTTGGAGGCACATGCAATTGCACCTGACAGTGCAGTGATGACTGTTGTTCAAGGCTAAGATATTTCAGCTATGACAAAGTAAACTACAATCAAACCAAACTTTTGGCTTCCTCCTGTCATACACCTCACTCTGGGTTGTTCTACCAGCTATGTTACCAACAGCGAGGCAAGCCAGTGAGTAGTTTGACTTACAGGTAGCCGCTAACCACTGGAAAATGATTACTGTTATCTCACAAGATTCTTGCTGTGACTGGTGCAGCAGATATTCTTTAATTACAATCATCTGCTGTGACCCCCAGGAGGAAAGTTCAGCAGGTAATGTTTGCGTGATCGTTATCTAAATACAATAATGTGGCAGTAAGTAGGGAGATGATATAAACAGGTGCCACCCATTGCTCCTACCTGTGTGCACATTTTCCTTTGTGTTGTCTGTTTCTGTGTCGACTTGCGTGGTCGGCATTCTGGGTGTTACAGATAGGAGCCAACGGTGACAACATACATTGCGGTAAGCAATCTATGGTGTTCAGGTTAATTGACTGTAACATTAGTTTTTTGTCAAATTTTGTTTCTTGCAGTCAGTTCTATAGGAAAATATACCAATGGACGGATTGCATGATGTTTGAATTCTGAATGATAAAACTGACAGCAAAAGTGCCTTGCCTACAATGTAAATGAGATTTTACCATTCGAATGAAACCGTGAGATTTTACCATGTTAATGCACATGTATTATACACACTTGTTAAGGATTACCTTGAAATGTCTCCATAAGTCAATACATGGCACTGTAGATGACCCCAACTTCAAGCAGGTTTGTCGATGATCACATCCATTTGCTCATAACACGACCTTTCTGAATCTCAAGTCTAGATTTGAATAATACCGGTAACAGTTATTTCACGTCTGATTGCATTCTGTTGTATGCTTGATCTTGCAGAAATCCTGCCACAATTTTATTTGCTGTTGTATCTAGAATGGTTCAAAATTGTAATTGTGTGCCTTATCGTTGACCTGCATTTACAGCATTGCCTGCCTTTATCGTCCCAATCACTTTCTATGTATCGTCCCAATCACTTTCTATGTATCAAAAGTCTTTTCATGAATGTGTTACTTGTATAATGTTAGATTTGAAAGCCGGGCAGTGCCAACCGTACTACACGGTACAATTGTATGTCAAATCTTCATGCATTGTACATGAAAAGCTGAAGAGATTTTGGTGTTCAGGGTATCCTTTTGTATGGTACAGACTAGGCATCAGTACAATCTGCAGGACACATTGTGACATATATTTCTGATCTCAACAGTAAAAGCTCCTAGACATTGTAAGGTCTTTAAAGGAAGAAGAAGTATACTAATCAAAGAATTCTAACTACACTTTGTTATGCCTGTGTTTGGATGTGTTATGATGTGCTTTCTTTCCATTGTTAGGAAGCAACCACATTCAGGAAATCTCTTTTCTAAGCTCCTGTCATAGTGACGTGTTTTGAATGCTGCCAAAACATAAGTGGATGAAGGAAGTCAGTGATTTGGTAGAGCTACTTGCATGAAAGGATCATCTCTTTGGTGTGTCTGCTTTGCTGTGATTGCATTTCAGCACCATGGCAACAAGATTGTGGTAACATCTGTAACAGTTTACGTCTCCATGGCAACAAGGTGCAGCCATTTTGCATCCCTCTGACATCAAGCATCCATTTCAATGTATGCGGTAAAATGTTGCATGCATAAAAGGGTGGTGCCAATATTTGTGACACTATGATACAGAGGCCTTTGGATCATTGAGTGTTTAGAGTTCATTAACATTTGGTCAGATATTGTACAACGGTGTGTGCCAGTTGCAAATGGTTGTGTTGTATGTATTAACGTTACGTGCATGTTACCATTTCCATTGTGTTGATTATAAGCTGCAGTTATTCCACACAGCATGCTAAGAAATTAATCTTATCTAACCATTCGCATTTGAGAAAGATGTACACGTGGCTGTGTCATTAACGTTACCCAGTGAGCTGTTTGTACTGGTTGTTATGACAACAGACACTGTCGAGCCAACCCGACAAAGCTAACATACCTGCCCAATAAAGCCTGTGATTGAGCTAATGTCTTGATAATTGTAACGCTAATACCACCTTAAAATGTGTGTTCAGGGATTACTGAGGTTTAGTTAGGAAGTCTGCAGATAAAACAGGCATATGTAATGGTAAAACTAATCATCAAACAGATCATTAAAGTTGTCGGCCAATTCTCCGTTGAGTGTACAGAGACTGTTGCAAGTGATTCGGTCATTGTAATATTTTTGGTCAGTGAAAAAGCTTCGGAAAAAAGCAGTATTGTTACAAGTTCAAATCGAGTTCAGTCATGTGGAAATCAAGTTCACAGTCTGGTGAATTCATCTACTTTATTCCAAGAAACAGAAATTTAATCTTCCAAAAATGCCTTGGATTATCGTAAGTAGTTTTGAATGGATGAATTTTGAATTTTAACTGAAGACCCTGATGATACGATGAAGCAAATTTAAAGTTATTCTAAATTTAATGACTTTTCCACTGTCAGACTGTCACACTCTGTTAGGACAAGCATCATTTTACTTCATTACTTACTGTTTTGGTATTGTCCTTTGCTTTGACTACAAAAGAAGACCACTCAGGGGACCAATAAAATCTGGTCTGCATGTGTGTATGTAGCCTGGTATTCAAACCTGTTATAGCTCTCCTCTCAGGCTAGTGTGTATGTGTACAGGTGGTCACTATAGACAGGATCGTAATGCTTGTGTCAATGGGAAAAATGATCTAAGGGACCACCAAAAAGTTGTTACATTGACTAGGTGGTCCTTAATATGTAGAGGTGGTCGCTTGTAGAGGTTTGACTGAAATTTCATTTTGCCGGGCCATTTCTGACTGACAATCTAAGAGAAAATGCTCCGTGTTCAGTGAAATTGCTTTGTTGATTTCATTATGATAAATGTTTTATTTATAGTAGCCATTGTAAATAATGAGTCACCTCTCCAACCGTTATTTGATGGGTTTGCTTTGTTGAATTTTGCTGATAATGTTCAAAGCAGCTGAAAGAAAATAAGCCGTATATAGACCCATGAAGTAGGTAATGAACTAGAAAAGAACATCTATGGGTAGTTTCAGACAAAGGCCACTGAATCGACAAGACGTTTTATTGCATGTTATATTAGATGCCCTTTTACCAAAACCCGTCCTTGATAATAACAAATGGCCACATAATAACGTGTTCAATATTGAGGGTTGCATCCTGGCAACAGCATGATGAGCAATCATAAATCTATTCATAGACATTTATCCAAATAATTAGACAGAATTACCCAGGGAGGTAGTGGTTGTTCCCGGTAATGGATGGATGGTTGCGTGGAGAGGGGTGGTAACGGCTGACGCACGAAAAAAGCTTGAACGTAACTAGGAAACGCATTATTTACGTGCATGTGTATGACAGGCGCTATCGTTACATCAGTTTTAGATGGCAATTACAGACATCGGGTCCAGTGTGATACCGTTTTGATATATCCCAACATCATGGCAGTTAATTTTTTCTTCCCTCACGGGCAGGTAGGAAGACCCAATCTTAATACCTCAACTGATACCTGTGGACCGTTATCTTATCATGGACTATCTTTTCAAAATTAATTTATGAAATCATGGCTTAGAATGGTACTGGATATGTTAATTTATTCATGTGACGTATAAAGTTAAATGCAGTGACGGTCACATGCAAAATGTTTGGCATTTCCACTTTTTGTCTTGCTGAATTGCTTATACAGGATAGTAAGAAAACATCTTGGTTACAAATGTTAATATCTGGAGAGAGAAAGTGTTGAATGTTCATTTTATACCAGAATGTGATCAGATCATGGTAGCTGTGTATGAGCAGCTATGATATGCTGTCAAGATGTAATAAGATATTCTGTGTATGTCAGCTAAAAATTGAAATGAACTCACCTTTCTTCTAAATATTATACCAGTGACTCAACTGTCACAGACATCTTAAATATGTTGTTGACTTGTAGTAACATTATTTTGTATGCACCTCAGAGGAATGATTCCCAGTAGGGTGAGGATAGTACTGACTCTGTGTCAACCTCTGAGTGCCTCTACAGAGTACAAATTTAGCACCAGACAGGTAGTTTGAAACCCAATTCTCCAGGGAGGGGAAGAGTGCAAATGTGATGTTTGCAAGGATTCGCTGATCAATGCAAATCCAGTTATCTGATGGGGGCAGCAGGCTAGAAGTATTCCAGGCAGATCCTGTTTTATGACTCCTTCCCTGTAGAGGTAATGGAAGTCGGGATGATTGACAGTCTGGCCTGAAGGGATTATGTCAGAAATTACCTTTTCTCCGTGCTTCAGAACCTTAGTGACTTCAATTTGTAAGTACATAAAATTGTTATTCATACAAAGGTGTTAGCTGGAAATACTAAGAATTATGAGATGACTTTAGAAGATACTTTCAGTGACTTATTCAAAGAGTATGAAGTAAACATTGTTATTCTTAACCTCAGTAACTTCAATTTGAAGGTGCATAAAATTAGTTTTCATACAAAAGTGTTAGCTAGAAATACTAAGAATTCTGAGTAGACTTAAGAAGATGTTTTCAGTGACTTATTCAAAAAGTATGAGGTAAACATTGCGTTATTCTGAACCTCAGTAACTTCAATTTGAAGGTACATGTACATAAATCAAAATTGTTTATATTCATACAAAAGTGTTGGCTAGCAATACTAAGAATTCTGAGAAGACTTAAGAAGATGTTTTCAGTGACTTATTCAGAACGTATGAGGTAAACATTGCGTTATTCTGAACCTCAGTAACTTCAATTTGAAGGTAGGTTTATATTCATACAAAAGTGTTGGCTAGCAATACTAAAGCCCCCGTCACAAATCAACAATTTAGCTCGGCCGACTTGTCGCCGAGCTCCAAATGGGGATTTTCGGCCGAAGTACGACCGACGTCCTCGCGATTCCGCGGGCTTCGGGCGATTTTTAGAAATCAAAGTTAATCTAAATATTGGACTTTTACCAGGTTAGTTGATTCTGACTTCGTCCATGTCCAAGTAATGGTACTGTCTCATGGGGGATTTTTAGTTTTTAGTGTTCGACGGACGTCACCCGAGATTCTCTTTAGAAAATATGGTCGACGCTCGGGCGATTTTGAAATTCGTCGAGCTTCGGGCGATCTACAAAGTCGGCCGACGCTCCCATGAATTGTGACGCCGGCTTTAGAATTCTGAGTAGATTTTAGAAGATGTTTTCAGTGACTTTCAGTGCGTTACTAGACTGAGTAATGACTCTTACATATGCTGAACTTCATACAAACTAATCTACTACCAGTATTAACATCATATTGGTCATTTGATTTGGTCTGGTTGCTTTATCTATCTGCAATTTTGTACTTATGTATGAGCTCATTGAAGACCATCTCTTTCTTAATGTCTGTTATCTTTGACATGTTTGTATTAGCAAAGTTTTGTCGCCATAGTAAAAGTTACAGGTGCGTGACATTTTTGATAATAGATGGAAGAAGGTTATGTTTGTTCATCAAACAGCAGGAACTAATCACCTCCTTACCAGGTATCAATTTTCTTATATAAACAGCATTGTCATAATTTGCTAGCATTTAAAAGATATTTTTTTCAGAATGAACGATATAGGTCACTGTAGGTTTTGGAGATTTTGCCTCTATACATGGTGACAACATATGTCCTCTTTGGTGTTTGGAAACTCTTTTCAGGGGACTTAAAACACCTCAATGAGGATGATGTCATTTGCTATTACTGTGTAAACTTCTCATGTTCTTACCATAGCTTTGTATGTAAATCCTATTGCATCAGGTCTGACAGACAGAAATGGAAGATTGCCAAATCTATCACAGTCCGCTTGTTAACCTTCACTGTCCTACAGTGGGTCATGGCACAGTCAAAAAGCTAATCCCCCTGCTGTAAATTTTTCAGTCAACTGGAAAGTCCTGAGGGGGTAAACTGATCATCTGTGTCATCAGCAGTGTGCATCGTGGGAACCTCTGCTAACACTCTCTACCTTTCCTTGCTCCAGGCAGAAAAACAATTTTTCAATTTTGCAGGTGACAGAATAAAAATGACTCAGTTCTCTTGAGATTAGGGCAGCTTTCCACACTGTACTGGCTGCTGTAAGAATCCTGGAACCCTAGCGTGAGAGAAACACCTGCTGTCCACATTACTAATTCCAGTCAACACAGGTTGTAAGTTAAACCTCTGTCCATTAGGATGAAAATCCCTTCTTGCAAAGTCTCACCTAACTGCCAGCAATAGGATTCCCCTGTTTGGTGTAAGTAATCCTTTCTTTGGGACAGATTATCTGCTCTCTGGGGTAAACTCACCTGTCCTCCTCTGATGAATTGTTCCAATTTGTCTTCCATTGTTTCCTTTTTCCATGTGAAAATGATCAATTAAAGGAGTTTGGCCTGTTTGCTGGCTGGATTCTACTGTGTACTGATCAGAATACACCTGTCGTGATGATTGGCGTGTGTCTCCCAGGCCAGTACAGTGTCATGCTCCATCAGGTATGCTATTGGAAAAATACCGCCATCAATTTGTGAGCCAAGTCACCTGAAACTTGAACCTGACGAGTCTTTGAAACAGGTCATTACGTGCTGAACACATCTCAACAGGACTTTACAATGCTGGCATAGATGACATAGCACAAATGCCTGCAGGGGAAAGGAGGTAATTTACCAGTAGTACAATTGTTGAAGGACTTTGTCCTGCCCCTTTGTATCAGGCCACTCCATAAATGAAACAATGTTTTGGACTACCATTTATCATATGAGCTTTATGAAAAGTACTTTACAACTTTGCCATCTTGTCCATCTATTATCCTTTTTTAAACAGTGGTATGCCTGCCCCACATTGCCAGTAGTTTGGGGACAGGAAAATTGTCAGTCCGAATCTAAAAAATCAAGAATAGGCTGATATGCATCTCTCCTGATTCATCTATTAAAGATCCGTGAAGTCCCCTTGGTTGTATCATCAGTGGGTATTATTCCTGAAACAATGAAAACAGCATGTGTGGTAATGAAAACTGATGGCCTGGGGCAATCAATAACAAGCCTGCTATCTCAAACAGATCCAGGTCTCTGAGCAATACCTCAGCCAGAGATAATATTGCTGAAATGAGACTGAATTATAAAGTATGTTGAACGTATTTCGAAGAGACTATCATAGAAAATATGATACTACTATCATACACATCGCACAATTCTGTATATAGAACAAAAGTCACCATGGTGTATTTTGGAGATATTGTACTTATATGGTTGTGGAAATGTGGACTTGTATGAAGATGATACTGCCAAGTGGGAAAACTGCATTGCAAAAATGCATGGGTCTTCACCAATTTTGTTTTGTAAAGGATATTTCACACTAAGTGACCTACTGGGGTATGTGGTGTACAGCGATGGTACAAGAGTTTTTAGACTTGAAAAATGTGCATGTTACATGCAAGCCATTCTCAAATCAAGAGCCAAATTGGCCTAGCAACTGAAAGGTATAGATTTGATATTGCATCAGGAATTTTAAAAAATATATATTTTAGCTCTAGCTATGTACGTTGATGCAGCTAAGAGAGCCATCTGCCCAGATGATTGCCTCTTCCACATGGCATCATGTTAATGATGTACAGTAATATTAGTTTCCCACCTAAGCTGCATCTTATTGAGGGCAATTTCACTTCCAATAAGACATTCTTGGGCAACTGCTTCCTTTTGAAGGATAGGCCTCTTTTTTCTTTTTCTTTTTACCAGATAGAAAAATGCATCACATATCTAAAACCTATACCAACGGTAACAGTAATTTGATGCCCTGTGTTGTATCCTCACAGCCATCAATTTCTCCCTTCAGCCACCCCCATTAGCCTTGGTACTAGGGATGCTACCTGTACCTGTACCTGAACAATTTGACAAAGTAAAATACATGTATATGCTCTTCAATAAGTAGAAACAGTTGATGACTTGGCATCGAAGTCTTGGTTTCAGTATAGGTAGCTTTCATATTGAATATGGAAGTTATTTAGATAAAATCAACCATGCGCTCTTCAAAATTCTACTGGTATGCCCTTGTAAACCCTCAGCACAGCCTGATGTGGAAAATAATGCACATGTACCTGCCATGCCATTACTGGCAACTGTACCACACAAGGGCACTTGGTGCTGCATACACCAAGTGTGTGGTTGAAAAGTACCTTCCAACTGGTAATGCATTGCTCCTTATGGTAAACAAGATAGTTGAGGCAGCAATGAAATTTTTTAGAAATTCTAAACAGCCAGGCGTTTAACATAACGTTAGTATCTCAACAAAGTAAGGGTTTAAAGGCCTTAAAGTAAATAAGATTTTTTTTATCCTTACTATTATATATTAGCCTCTACCAGGCTCAACGGGATGGCTGGAAAAATAGTAGAAATTGGCCTAATAGAGTGAATAGTGTGCCAAGGGAGTTAGCTACGGATGGAGGGTCCAATCTGCCATCGAAATGGAACCTTACTGTATAGCGGACCTACCCTGTATAGCGAAGTACCGCGGCTGATTTCTACTATTTTCCCAACGATAGGACGGAGCCTGGTAGAGGCTAATTATATATTATTAGAAATCTGATATTATTTGACAGACCAGTATTAGTTACTTTATTCATTTCCTATGACAGCCATTACTTTCTGTGCTGCGCGAAATTTCGAAAGCAGAAGCTAAAGCGCAACTTTTCCTATTAATAGTATTATGCGCATTTGCTCGTGCTGGGGCATTGCGCCATGGCGTGCCTGCAACCAATAGCAACGCTTGTCCTTTACATACTGGATTTTGGCGCCATTTTGTCCGCAGGTCAACAGTCCAACATGTCTGCCGGGTCCCGCGCGCTGATTGGTTGCCCCTACGCCAAGTAACGCCGTTCCAGGAACTGGACCTGCTCCCCGCACTGTAGCAAAAACCTTCCATTTTGCCACAGGTTAGCCGTGAAACTCGATACAACTTGTAGCAATCTTACAAAGACATTCTCTAGGATATAACAGACTGGAATTTTGTTACCTCAGATTTGAGAGTTTTGGTAAAATCCCAGATTATTGCGGTGACTGGGCGGAGATCCGGGGTGGCATGGTAACGGGTGGCGTACGTGGATGATGTATGACGGACAGGCGGGTTGGGGAAGCAGCCTGCCGAGCTCACACACACTAAGACTGGAGATCAGATATCGCTAGAGACGGCGGCGTCTTTCCACGATATTCACGTCGATGTGATTCCTTTACTCTCACGTAAGTGACCCTAACGTTTTCAGGATCGGTGTAGACGTGTTATATTTCGTCTGTCATGGATGTTTTGGGCGTATTTTGACTAATTTTCGGCCGGAAAGTGCTCAGATTGGGTCTGACCACTAACCATGATGAAGCCGGTACGCACGTCACGAGACAGGGTTGGCTGTTGGAACCGCTGCACTGGCGCAGTGTCTTCCGCACAGGGAGTCGGGGGCCCAAGTTTTGGGGATTTTTGAACCACCACGTAACCCCAGTACAGAAGGAACGTGGTGTCCCGTCATCTTGGCGGTGCGGAAGGTGAGTGTGTTTTGGCGGCCCGAGAACAAAGACCGTTGGTGCACGCCATGTGGTGTGGGGACGGGGGATGGGCTGCCCACAGAAATGTACATGAGGTCATACCGAAGGTTCCACATTTTGGTGTTTCCACTGGCTCCATTTTCACCAGCACTGGTTAGAACTGTGGGGGCGTGGGGCGACTTCCCCTTCTTTAGATACAAGTAGAAACCTGACGTACGGAAACGAATTTTGACGTGCTGACAGGATATGTGCTATTGTGTGACTTCTGTGTTATTGTTCTGACTCGCACAAGTTTTGCATCATCGCCTTTGTATTCAGCACAGGGGGTACCTGAGTTCAAGTAAGAAAGTATGCCAAGGGACAAGGGTGCCTTCATTTGAGTGTATTTTTTTCCTGGAATCTACATCGAATCCCATTGTTTAGGAATTTCGTGAAAATTTTCACCCTGGCTGCCAGGGAAATTTAACGAATAATACCAGCACATTTGTGTTGATGCTTCCAGCCTAAGTTCTCAGCTCAGCTGTTGACAAGCCAGTCATTATTTCAGCCCTCGGGGCAAAGCTGTTATTTTTCCTTGAAATGGTACCAGTATTTATACATGTTATACCAAGGACATTACACACACAAACTCCAGCAGTCCAGCTCAGCATGACCCTAGTCAGCCTTTTCTCCGTTTATCAGACTTATGCAAATTACCCTATCTGTTGTGTGAAAACCTGTGGTCAAAGTGTCATTGTTCAGTTGTTTACGGCTACATGGAACAAAAGAGAAACACTTCTTTCCTTTGTTGTGTTGGTGATCGGGTGTCCAAGTGGAACAAAGTATCATTCCCTTTCTCTGTTCAAGTTCATTAGTTTTACCTAATTGTTTTATGGTCCAATGCCAGTCAACTGATTAATTGACCCCTATTTGTATTTCGACCCAACTCAAATCCCTCAGTCTCCACCATACTTGAGATGAGATGGCCATTCTCAGTTCTGATTATCCTTCATTATAGTTCACAGCACTGCACTCATGTGTGAAAGGTGTCTTTTTGTTTATTTTAGTGTCTTTTTCATCTCTTCTTGTGACCAGTTTTGCAAAACAATGTGTTTTGAATTGCTGCGAGAAAGAGAAAGACTGCTCCTTGCCAAAGTTTGTTTTCCAGTGGGATAACTACTGTTATTGGCTGAAAGGAGGTTACGATGTTAGCTTTACTGACACAGTAACTGGTGATGACCCTCTTGGCTGCAGAGGATTCCTGGTGTTATGGGCACAGCGGTTACAGCAGCTGATGTGGCTCAATGTCACTGTTCTGTTCAAAAACAGGATGCACAAAGGTTCTTGTAATCATTGTTTGCCAAGTTAGAAGATGCAGCTCCAAGCACTGGAAAAAAGGAAATCACAGCCAGTCTTGAGATTGTTTTCAAATCGGATACATCCAAGTAATTAATTTCCAACAGAACATTAATACTTTATTAAATGATTTATGGTAGTCATACCTTCTGAATATTGTTGAATGATACTCATGCAATGCAAGGTTCAAACATGTCAGTGTTTTTTTGCCTGATACTCATAAAATATATATGAATAGAAAAAAAGCATACAAGAATCTGATACAATTGTGAAATATATTGTTTGGATGATTGTATTCTAATAATAAAAATGACATACCTTGGACTAAAAAACTTGATATTTGGGCAAACTATGTAAGTTTTAATTTTTCATTTATGTTTTATGAATTTTTTGCTTGGTGCCCATCTCCAGTGAGTGGTGTTGTGTTTCCCCTGGTCCACAGACAGCAGGCTGTTGTGTGTTTCCCCACAGGAAGTTTCCCAGAAGTGGTAAGATAAGCAGCCCTGCTGCCTACATATGGACAGCTTTGATGAAGTATGCCAGGCTTCAGGCAGGGAGAGAGGTGTGTTTATACACCAGGCTCTGGGCTGCCTTGTTTACATGATGGGGATGGGACATGGGCTTGTGTTTTTTCCTGACCTTCATTCCCAGCCTTCATGGGCCCCTTGAGTGCAGCACAACTGTAACTCTAGACCAGCAAACAGCCAGCCATTATTGACCTATAAATGATATGAAGCTTTGGGAGCCGTTTAAAAAAAAAAGAAGCTTTAGGCAATGCATCACTTGTTTGAAGAGTACCTTAAAAAATTGCCAACATGAGAAACTCTTTTTCCCTGCGGTAAGGACTAGGTTCTCAGTCGGTCTATGTTAGGATTAATGTGACACATTCCCTCGAAAATGATGGATGTGCTGCCTGCTGCCTTTTCTGGAGTGCCTGTTATCTAAAACCATGTGATGCATAATCAGTGCTAACATGTACCTTATCTTTTCTGCTGAATAATTGATTTGATGATGATGCCCCAAATAATATATTCCAAAAATGTTGCGGTGTCCTGAAAATCCCAGCGTACATAATTGAATATGTTCTGTTGTGCAAATAAGCCAATCCTTGCCTGTCTATAACTCGGTTCTACTTCACTCGGCACCTGAAGGACTGAGGCATGATGGGGCTGTCGGGGCACAGGTATTGATGGGGACCCATGTGCAGACATTGATCTAAAGGAACAAAGGTCAGAGGTTTTTCAACTGCAGGAGGCACTCCAAATGTGGTCTAGAGCCCCCCAAATATAAACATCTGCCCTGTTTGCTATGCGAGGTGCTCTTCCCCGCTTGTTTGGAAGCAATGTGCTGTTGGAATTTTGTTTCTATTTTGATCTTGCCGTGTATGGAGGACATGTAGTCTCCAAGCAAGTGCACATACTGCCTAAAGGATGGAGGAGAAATCACAGGGCCTGGGACAAGTGTTCCTCATCTCCCACTGTGGGTAATATGTGGCTTGTACCTCACAGAATCAATGGTTACTTAGCAACCGACGCACTGGAGGCATTACTTACAGGATCATGCCAGCACAGGCTGTCAGATGGCACAGAATTATGCATGCCTGGCGTAGATTGCGATTTACTCTGGGCCCCCCTTATGGGGATGTATAGCTTCCATGGAAGCCCCTCTCATTGGCCAGCTGTTCTCCTCCGCATTTGTTGCATAGCAACAGATGAGGCCACACTGTCGACTGCGCATCTGGATGTAGAGCAATTTTCTGTTTCCTCTGTGATTGGGTTTTAGGGCTATCTTGATCAGCCCTCTGTAGCAGGAATTCGGTACGAGAAGGCTGATCTGGTGCTTATGCTGTCTACTCGCCGAGCATTAAGCCATTATTTGGTTGTATCCGAAGATTGGATTTTACCAGCGACGACGTGATGTTAGCGGTAAGAAAAGCTTCTCTTGTGAAGGTCATTTAGTACACGGTCGCAAGCAAGTGGTCAAGTATTTATTTCTAGATTCTATGGTCTCAGAGATTTTTAAGTGTGAAAAAACATTGACAAACATGTTTTATTCTTTACTCTCTTTCTTTTCTCTTTATCATTTTACCAATCTCTGAGGGAAATAGGTTGATTAATTTGATTTATCAGATATTCCTAGATTTTCCTCCTTTGGCTATGTTTGTTAGCAAAGGCTAGTGATATATCCAAACATTTGCTTTGTTCTGAATTGGTGGTAGAAGTTGCTGTTACATTGTGATATATCTAGTTATTTTGCCAGCAGCAGGATATATGAATTGATATTTGTAGACGTATATTACTTCTCGCTAGCACCAGCGGCGTCCATGGGTGATATTGTAATTATGCGACCAGTGTGTGTCTGTATTGGATTATTTCAGGCCTTCCTACTCATTAGATGATTGGTGCTGCAAATTGGTTTTCATGGTGTGGGCATATGGTTGCCATGGCAACAGTGATGTAGGATGATGGTGATGGTGAGGAGGATCAATGAATAAACAGCAGCATTAGTTGGCAAATCTGCCCGGAAAGCTGATGGCCTGCATTTGTGACCAAGTGCGTGGTGTAATCATATTCAGGATGAATATTCGGTAGTTGCAGCAATATGGTCGCCTGTCCACCAGTAAGGAACAGATACCAGACAGTTGAAGTGTTTTTCTTGTGGCCATGTTTCACCAGGCGGAATCAAAATTACATGGAGGCAATATGTGTGGCTATAATGTGACCGCTTAGCCCCAGTCTCCTTCATGGTGGTTGATACAGTGTATTTACATGTGAGGATGGACATTCTACTAGCACTGGTTTCATGGACTAGTTATTATAGCTTCCTAAGTACTGTTGATCCTGGTATGAAAGGGATGTGACAGGAATCATTATTTTTTAGACAGGATTACTCTGTTCCCGAGTAAGCTGTCAAATAGTTTGGATTTCAGAATTTTCTAGGGTATGATTGCAGAGTAAAGATTATTAACAGATTTTCTGAATTTCTCAGGAAATTTCAGTGGTTTGTGTGATGTAGAATTTTCAGGACTTCACTTCTTGAATGAATATCTGGTCCGCTTTTCCATTCTTGTTATTGCCCATTGCGAGAGTTATTACGCACATTGGAGTGATGTCAGCGCAGCCTACCCCTGTCATGTGGTCTGAATTTCAATGCAAGCCACTTGGAGTGGAGCCGAACAGAATATGTCACTGCTTGAGACTCTTCGACTCGAAAACGGGGATTAGTCTTGCAGAGCAGCTTCCGCATCTCTGTGACGATGCTGGAATGTAAATATCGACATCTTCCATCACGGAGGCAGCCCGGTGATATCCGTAAAAGCTCTCTCCTCTGCACTCCGGAACCAAGTCGTGAAACAGTCAGGTTTTAGGTGGGAATATCACACTGTTATCACCCCTCTATTTGATTAGTGATTACCAGTCTACAATTTGCACTTTGTTTGAGGTTGTGTTTTTTTTTCAAGTGAGAATTATTATGACTGCTCCATGTATCATTTGTAAGCTCCCCTTTTGTTGGAGAAGTGTTTGTACATGGCTGATAAGAATTGTTTGTAGATATCAGGTTCTATATTTTCACAAGGTCAGAGTATGCAGGGCCCTGCTGTGAGGCGTGGTTGCCATGGTGGTGCATCTGCTGCTAATTTAAACTCTACTCCTCATTGGCCGGTAGGGTGGGTGAGATGTCTGGTTGCCTGGTTACCGACAACCCAGACATTTGTGGAACAACTGTGAGAGAGACAGGAAATAATTTAGCAGCTCTTTCTTGGGTGCAGTGCACATCAGTCAATCGAGTCTACTTTTGAGATGCTGTTGCTGTACTAGGATCCATCTTTCTGTTTAGTCTCTTTGAGTATTTCTAACAGAGTGAAAGACTACAATCTCACATCACCATCTGGACTGAGATAAGTATGTTGCAAATCCATTAATGACAAGCATACTATGCAGTAGGCATCCTTTATTCTAAAGGTGGTGCTAATTTGCATCAGGATTAGCTCATAATATAAAAACTAGATTGGATGATGTGAAAGGATTTGTACATGTGAGGTTGCTTACATAGGGGAAGGCTAACATCAATCTCTTATTCATATGTATGTAGGTAGTGTTCCAGTAATTTCACTGGTGAGATATCTTCAATTTCTGCTCTTTTGAATTGAAGCTAGAATACATAGTAGTTGGACCTTCTCTAGCATGGCATATTCCCCTGTCCTGAGGAATTAAAGTGGGTACTGATCTAGGACAGGGAGAACAGCACTGACAACTGTGCCACTTAAAATGAAAAATGGTGCTCGTGTCATTGGCTTTTATACTTGTCTTATATGAAAATTCCGTTCCATCGGTATGCAGATGCTCATACATGTATCTCAGCAAGGATAGAACTAGTATACCAAATAGTACTGGACTACCACAACTGGTGTATCTGGAGAAAATAATGCTTCTTCCCTCTAGCAATCACTGATACATTTATTTCTGAGTACTGAACTGAGTGTCTTCTGTAGCAAGACCTGACAGTTTCTCGAACTTACTTGAGTTTATTGTATGAGAGGGGCTCTAGACGCGCTAAATAACAATTAATATACTCACTTTGTAAACAAAGCAGGTTTTCCAGTCAGTTGATGGTATGTAAAGGTAAAGTAGCCGACCTCGATGGTTTGAAAGTTGTAACATAAATGTCAGTGAAGCTGCAGCCAGAAAATGAACTTCAACAATATTAATCCCTCTGTTACAAAGACATTATACAGACCAGCATTCTTTGTGTAAAACGATGTCTAATGCAAATCCTGGCCAGCTGTACTGGTTATTAGTTTTTCCCATTGAAGTTGACATTTGCTGTTTGTTCTGTAGTTGGCTTCTGTAGACTTTGTCACCCTTGACCACCGCACTCCACATAAAGTACCGCAAATTCCACTATATATGCTGTCTGTAACCCAGTTTAGATTCAGACCAGATAGGTTTGTTTGATCCTGGTTTTATCAAACCAGTTTCTAAGGCAGGTTTAGCTTTGCATTGAGTTAACAAATGAAAAATACCAGACCCAGAGAAAAGGGTTCAACACAAGAGAAACTGGTATCTGGCAATGTGTGGGCCTTGTTTATATGGGTGGCTTGTCAAGACGCCCACCTGGCAGCAGAATCAGGTTCGAAATCAGGATCAATCTGTTTAGATTATACCCAGATTCTTTCATAAACAAATTTCTGTACTTGTAATTGTCAACCCTTTAACAGAAGTAAATTGGGTTGTTGTGTTGTGACTAAAGACAATGCATTGGGGAACTATAGGAATTTAGGCAATGTGATTTGATTGCTGATGTCAGCAGTGCCTGACTTAAGCTGGCATTAGCTTATTCAAGCTGTTGATTTTGTGGAACTGTTATTGTTGAAGCACTCATGATGTAGGATGATGCTATGCACATATGAGACAAAGGAGTTGGTGGCTAATTATGTTGTTTTTTTTGCTTGGATGTAGTGTCACCATCTGACTGAAACAGTCTCATATTTACAAGTTCCTCTCTGTGGTATCATCTTTTCTAATAGCAGATGTAAACATGAGTGAACTAGCCACCACAACATGTGGCCGCTCTGTTCCGTGGACATTTGAGCCACGTGAAGCTTTGTTCTGGGGTATTACGGTGAGCACACTTGCGTGCTCACTCGGGCGGATGAAACTTAAGTAACGTGCAGCCAACCCATGCGGGCGGAAGCTTCATATGGTCTATACACGGGCTGAAATGGCCTCTTAGCGATCTCCTATTTCTCAGCTCTGTGTATATTTTGCATTTGCCTCTCCTTGACTGAGAGGGTAAAGATTCCTGTTTGAGTAACGTGAATTGCCTCTGAAGTGACAACGTTCTTGGGCCTTGGTAGAAGTGTAAATAAACTACAAGGTTGTTTACATTTGAAGGCTTCCATACCGTATTGTGGCGGCTCTCTCCCCGGTTGTTCCTGTATTTCCAGTAGCCAGAGGCAGGTACGCAACTGTAGGTGCGTCACACAGCGATTACACAATTTGGAACCATAGGTCAACGTGTAGGATTCATCCGTGAAAGGAAGGGGCATATTTTGTACCTGAGGTATCTCGTCCCACCCTTGGTTGGCATGGTAATTGATGAAGCCACGCCAGCCGTTGCCATGGCGGTGACGCCACAGTCAGGTTCTCATTTGCTAATCATCGCGGCAGTTGATTGTGGGATGCATAATTCATGCTGTTTTCTCTTGTTCCCTCAGGTGACAGACAGTAAACACGAGCAGACATGCCACCGGATCGCAAGCCAGAAGGGTCCATCATCCGGCGAGCCCTGGAAGGCAGCGGACTAAGTCAGAGCTGTCCGAGCACGACCCTTGCCCAGGCACTACAGAACCCTGACCTGGACTTGAACATGAGCTGCTTTCCCGCTATCTCTTTAGAGAAAGGTGCAATCGACGACGACGAACTGACAAACTTGAACTGGCTTCACAGCAGTGACGTTCTGAAGTCGGTAAATGTGGAAACGGGAGGCAGCCTGTGTGGCAGCCCCACCAGAGAGTTGGGGGGGACCATGAGCCCCCTGAAGCCCAGCAACCACACCACGGCATCCCTGCCTACTCCGGCAGATATACCATACGATGCACACCAGCACAGAAATAGCAAACCTCCCTACTCCTTCAGTTGTTTAATATTCATGGCTATTGAGGACTCGCCCAGCAAGAGACTGCCAGTAAAGGAAATCTACAACTGGATTCTGGAGCACTTTCCGTATTTTGTGAATGCACCGACAGGGTGGAAAAATTCTGTCAGGCACAACTTGTCACTGAATAAGTGCTTCAAGAAAGTGGAAAAGGAAAAAGGGCAGGTGAGTGTGGTGTGTGCCTTTTTCGTATTGCTTGTATTGTAAATGTAAGTTGATAAGAGGTGTTATTATTATTGGTGGTTTTACTTTTACCTGCTGTGTTAATTAGTCAGTGATTTATCTTTTCTAACGACAAGTGGCTGACAGCGTTCAGCTACCTGCCAAATTGACAGGAATGACGATGTTTAGAGGTGAATAGAATTTGACGTTAATGACACACCAGTTTAACGTAGTTACAGTCCAAGCTGCCAACTGGCATTCGCATCAAGATGTCCCGAGATCTCGCGGGAGTTACAGCGGATTTTAAAAGTTTACAGGATTGAAGCCGAGAATAGGCTTGTCATTGTGCAGTGTTCTATCTTTTTCCAGCCGTTGAACTGCCGCAGGCAAAAATGGCTTCCGTCAGACTGACAGCAAAGAGTTACTGACGTTTGATGCCATAATTGTTGGGTGTCTTTTATAAGATACGGCTTGCTTGTTTGACTTCGGTAAGCAAACTAAAACATATGGTTAAAAAGGATGGTTTTGGAACATTTCAAACCCTCATTTCGCAGTTCTGACAAGCCCTGTAACTGTAAGCTTGCTGAGTTGATGCCATGACAGGTTTGCCAAAAAAGTGCCCCCAGAGTTGGACAGACATGGAGGTAACCCCTCTGCTTTCCCTCCCAGTTGCCTGGTGAACTCCCCAGTAAATTCTCCAACCCTGTGGTGTCGGATGTCCCAGCACATCTCCCTGCAGATGGTCCATGTTTGCCTGTGTCCCATGGATCGGTGCTATGTTAGTTAGTCATGTTTAGACTAACAGTTCCCAGGCACGGTCTTGGGATACATAAACAAAATCAGCCTCTATCTTTCAGAAGGTGTTTATTAAGAAAAATAAAATGCTCTCTCAAGCACGCATACAATCCCGCAGTCATGATTTTCGGTTAGAAATATCAGTTGAGTGTCGTTGATGATCTCATTAATGCGCAGAAATGTGCAGGTAACGATGTTTGTCGCCTCGTTGAGGCACTTGTGAAATCACGTAATAGCGCTGTCTACAGAATTGGTTCCTAATTGCTAATTTTGCAGTCATCTGCTCCTTATGCGGCTGACAGCTTATCAGATCTTGCCTATGGTGTAAAGAAGAACTTTCATCTTGCAAGTATTTTCATGTTTAAAATTGCATTGGGACACTGGGACATAAATTCCTGTCATAACTGACATTCTTGGCATGAACTTGTGACAACCAAATTTTTATTTGAAATGTTAAAGCAAATGATCATGATGTTTCAGCAAGGACAATATATGAATCCTTGGTTTCAGGTTATAGGATATGTTCTAATTTCTAGTTTGCAAAGAGTCCTCTTCCTCTACATGTAAGTAGAACTAAGATTGTTGATGAAAGGTGAACCGTTTGAGTGGAGGAAGGTCAGTTCCAGGCAAACAGTGTCATTCTGTCAGCCAATATCTGGGGTCTCCTCCAGACGTTTGTTAACCTTTCATTGTAGGAAAAGATAACCTCTCCGAGAGGGTTTATTTAGCAGGAGGCTGTAAATCAGGAGGTTTTGAAGTGGAGGCCTCTAACAGGGGCGCCGCGGAAAGCTGGGAGGGTCAGGGTGACAGAGAAGGTCATGGCATCCTGTTGCCATAGCAACTGCAAAGGTGCCAATTATGTCAGTGCGACGTGGCATGGTTGGACAACATCAAGCCTGCCAGAGGGCAGGAGTCGGGACATGCTGTAGGTTTGAAGGGGACGTGCCCTTGCCAGAAGAAGATATCCGTGGGAGTTGCTTGAAACTACTGAACTGATGGCAAGGGGCACTTCAGTTTTTCACCAACATTTGATCTGATCTAGATATAGATGCAGCCTGTTTGGTTGTTACTTGTTACTGAAAACTTCTAAGGGCTGTGCCACAAAAACAAACGAGAGGGGAAGGTAAAACAGCAAGAAAAAACAAGTAGTTAAATAACACTTGAAACATCAGAGGACAAAATTCAAGTATAGTCCCAAGCAAACAGCAAAAAAAAAATATGCAGTCTATTTGTTTGTTATTACTGCGTGCTATCTCTCAGGAACAGGATATACCAACTTGGTATGCTTATTTGGCAAACACCACTGAATTAAAGGTTCTGTGCGTCAGTATGTTGTGGGCAGCAGTTTTGTAATCTTACAAAGATTAAGGAGCATATGTATGGATCCCATAAAAAGGACATTTTTTACTAAAAATTGGGATTTTACAGATTTTAAGTAAGGTGCAATGCTTTATTTTTACAGTAATACGAGTTCATGTTTACTGCTGTTGATGTCACAAGGTTGCCAGATAGTGTCGTCTTCCAAGCAGCCCAAGGACTGCTTGTAACTGAGTACGGTCAGATCGCCCACCAAAGTTATCTCCAGAAAGATCCATGGGAAATGGATAGAAAATCACTGTCTAAATAAGGGTTACACAAAAGCCATATCTTCTGTAACAGTGTCCTCGTGAGACCCCTCGGGTAAAATGATAGCTTTGAGGTGTTGGAATGGATACTTGTTACCCATTGTTGACTGACGTTTCTGACCCCAACGAAACAAGTGTCTTGCTTGTTCTCTTTTTAAAGGTCACAAGAGAAAGTACAAGGTTCAGTTCGTGCCATTTTTTTTCAGGCACTGGTTCAGAGAATAGCTGTTTTAGTAAAAGAAATGCATTATTGTTAGTTTCGCTTCTTGTCAAAGCATTTAGCCAGAATAAAACAGACGTCATGACTTGGCAGGATACCCTCAATAGCATGGGAAGTTGATATCTTGGCATCAGCAAAGTTAGGTGAGAAGGGATGCTCATTTACAATTTGACACATGCACATTGTGCCACATTGGGGACAGTCACTGAAATAAAACCCAAAACTTTTCAAACAAGGAAGATATCGGAAAATGATATCCTCTGTACATTTTTTTTGTGACAATGCGAATACAACAGATAAAAAGTTTATTGCAACACATGTGGGCTTCTACTCATTTCTTTTCTATGCCTATGTTTTTTTGCTTTAAAAGTGAACTGCGTAAAAATGTTATGTTGGTGTTCTGAAGTTGGTGCCCTTCCATGTTTTGTGAACACCTGAGATGTTGACATGTTGACATCACACTAACACCCCAGGATTGTACTGAGAGTCTTGGATTGTACCCAAATTAGCAGCCCTAAATGGATAACTGCTGTAAAGTATAGTGGAGGTCAGAATGTCTCTTGGAAGAAACTACCACATCCTGTTCTGCTGAAGCTAATGCAGCGTAAGGAGATTAGGCACTTTTGATGTATCAATTATTCATCACAACTTCATATCAAGAAGTACTACAGTTATGTTTGATAGTTACGCAGTCAGTGCCGCATGCACCCATTTGAGAGACATACCTTGGCTCAATAAAGGGTAGCAACGCTATTGTTCTTTTTCCTGTCAAATGTTCAATTACATTAATCCAACTTATGTAAATATCTTATCAATTGTGTCTGACTGCTGCTAACTTTCAAAAAATGGCATAATGTAATTTTGTATTTTTCTGAGTGTTTTATTTTCAGAACTGAAGTTTTATGTTATTTTGAGACACAGTAAATATTTGCAGGGCTATTATTTCATTAGAAGGTTCAAAAGTATTATGTCCAGCTTTATTTGAAAAGGAAAGATTGGCTTATTGTATATGCTATGCCAGATGAGGTAAGAACCCACATCAGCTTTGTTTACCTGGAGCCAGCAAGATTTTCTGCTTTGGAAATCATTATGCTGATGGTGATTAACTCAGCTAGCCCAAAGCAGGGATTAACTTTAAGTTATTCTCCAAGGACTTTCTTCTGGGGCACTGCTGTGGAAACCTTTCTTATCTGTAGGTTCTGTGAAGTTAGAGTGAAGATTGTCATGTAGACAAGAATAATGTCTTTCAGTTAGCTTTAGTAAGAAAGTGAATTGGAAAACAACTTAACAAGTACCCCCAGGTATAGATTATGTTGAGTTATAGATAATCTTTTTGTTTGGGACACAACTGATTAAGAATGTCCTGATTGCTACAAAAGAACACAAAAGGAAAGTGAGTGAGTGAGTGAGTGAGTGAGTGAGTGAGTGAGTGAGTGAGTGAGTGAGTGAGTGAGTGAGTGAGTGAGTGTTCTAAGCAGGTCAATCAAAGTTATATGGTAAAGACATCTACTGTTGTATGTTGACCTTTTAAACCTACCCTTTGCTTCCTAAGGTAACCAGTACAAGATTGGTTTGATTGATTTGGTCTTTCTGTTCCCTTTTGCAGAGCATCGGGAAGGGATCGTTATGGATGATAGATCCAGCCTACCGACCCAACCTTCTGCAGGCGCTGAAGAAAACGCCCATCCACCCGTACCATCACATCTTCACCACGCCGCCCCCCTCCCCACAACAGCTGCCACACTCGGGGTAAGTCCCTCACATTCCAACATGAACTCTAACATGGTAAAAGTCTGTGCTGCTTGATAAAGATTTATCATCTTTTCTCATTTGGTAGTTCTTGGTATTCAAATATGGTAGATCAACCTTTCTTAAAATACTGATCACAAGTTTGGCTCAGTTTATATATAGATGCCATCTGAATAATCTCAATTGAAGATATGGATTATTAGTATAATGCCCTATTTCAATGTGTTATTAGTAGGATATCGAACCTAGCTTAGATTGCGGAGATTCTTAACCGCAATCATGTCGTTTTGGTGAATCCGTGCACGCTTTCCTGTGGCCAACAGCATATTGATTGCGAAAACGTTGGGCTGGTATTCTATATTGATTTCTTCGCACCATGTAAGCTGCCATTTGGGGCATTCACTAGTTCTGCTTATGGGAGGGATGGAAAAGAACTACTAATTTGGGGCACATGCCATTTCTAAGTGTTAAATGCTCTGCGGTGAATGCTGTATGGCATTTCCAAATAGTAAATTGTCACTTGTTGACCGTTGTGGGAACATTCAATGCTTGAAAGTGTACAAATGGAACATCAAGATTTCAAATTTGTAGCACAGAGTCAGTGTCAGGCTGGAAATAAGTGAGTATTTTTTCCACCATCCCATAAGACTTTGAAAAATGTTGATACAAAAACAAATTGTTGTCAACATTATATCATACATTCAGCGTCTTGTGACCAAAGATTTATTTGTAGCCAACTGCTTGACGAAGGTTTGAAATTATTGGGGTGCATTGCCCTCTGGGTGTGATGGCTGGCTTTCTCTTTCATGTTGTTCAGCACTAAGGTCAAAGGTGGCAAACCAAATGGGTTTCCCACCACTCAAGTATTTCAAGAGGGTATGGCATTATTCATTAGGTACTAAAAGATGGGCCGCTTTCCAACAAGCCCTTTGTATGTTAGTCATTTGCTAGTATTGCTGAATTTTGTTATTCAACCAGTGTAAATCAGAAATGGGGAAGACAAATAAAAGTCAAGTGACCCCATGACCTCTGAAAGATGAACACATGTCTCTTCATGTTTCTTTACTGTGGTTGAGGACCATTAAAGTGTTCAAAGTCTTTTTCTACAGCAGCTTATGTCTTCTGATACTGCTGAGAAGTACTGCCCAAACTTAACGACAATCAGCATTCCTCTTAAATTTCGGTGAACTCCATTAAAAAAAAAAAAATCCTGACTTTTGTGTGAGTTTTTGTCTGAATGCTTGTGGATATTTCATCCGAAGCAACAAAGCGTGTCAACTGTTTCTGTCTATATAAACATGCCCACAGGCTAAAGATGAGCCTTGTCTTGTCATGTCAGTTGGCATATCCATCCAGAAGAATGCATCCTGAAAATACCTCCTTGAAAAGCACCAGGATACTAATTACATAACTCTCAAGGCGTGCATCACTCTTGGAGAAGTGCAGAAATGTCCTGAAAGTTTCTAACAAATGGAGCTGTGAGTGACCATGGTAGAATACAATCCAACTTAGTCAGAGCAAAGAAGATTAAAGTTGTCTTTCTGAAAACGATCAGTTACCTGTCTTGCAGTGGGGTAATTGTCTCTAGTTGAGCACCCCACTTGTAAAGTATGAGCGCAATCAATCAAGCCAGACCTGGTCACCCCATGGTAAACACAGGGCATTTGTTCTGACCCCATTCTTCTTTATGTGTGTCTGTTCATGGATTAGGTTTCAGAAAAATCCTGCTTTTAATCAATAAACTGAATTAATTATGGGTTAAGTTAGACAGTGGCTGGTTACATCCTGGTGTCAGTTTCAAACAAAAATGAGGAAAGAACACATACAAGTAGAAGGGTCATGATTTGCAAAAATGAACAGGTGTGGTCTGTATTGTTACATAATGAGATTAGAGAGTCAACAATGTCTAACAATAGATTGTGGTTAAGCATTTCCTTGTAGGTTTGCTGTTTGAATGTTAATTTAGTTGGCTGCGCCATAACAAGAAAATAGTGTTGCATATTCTAACTTGAAAGTTGCAGACTGGCACTGAATGGTAAAAGATATTTTGAATGTATAGACATTATGGTAGAAGAAAGCAGAGAGGTGAATTTCGCCCTGAGGGCATAGCCGTTAGGACGTTTTGGCTGACATGTTGTCTTGTGTGGTCTTTCAGGACGGGCCCATACCCAACAGGGCTGTTCATCAGCAACAATGGAGCTGCAGGTATGTGTGCAAAATATTTCATTCTTACCATAAAAATCATATTGTTGTTTAACAGAAGTAGAGGAAAGTTATATGGTTAATATTCAATTGCTTATTTTATCATGAGCAGTTCATTACAATAAAAATGAATGAAAAATGAGTGAAATTTCTTTGTGGTAAGGGCAACATGGAAAACGTGGCAAAGCTTAGGGTCATTGCTGGCGTATTCCTAGAGATGTTTATGTAAACATGTCAACATCCTGATCATGATACCAGACTGAAAGCTATTACCTTATGGAGAAAGCGAACAATGAAAGCACATTTGTATCATGAAATGCTACGTGGTAGATTCATTTTGGCATCAAAATTTAGTGCTGACAGTTTGTGTCTGATGCAGTAGTTTTGCAAGCGATCAGTAGAGTTCATTCTGATAAAAATGTATGGTAGAAGGTCAAGGTGCTCTGAAATACAAAGTAGTTTGTGGCACAAAGGACAGAAAGACAGCAATGCAAGAAATTCTCGCTTGTATAAACTTAGCTGGTTTGTGAAAGACAAGTTAGACAATATATGATTGATAACCCAGAGGTGTAAAACATAGTAACTGATCTTACCTTTGACTCTAAGAAAATGCCTGGTATGGAAATTCCTACAGGTAAAGAATGCAATGAACTCCAAAAAACAATATCAGAGCAAGCAAGCCAATCGACCATTAGATAAAAAAAGTCTGGTCTGTGTTTGTTTGCTTGTTGTGTCAACTTTGACGTGGTCTTCCGTGGAGGTCAAGTGTACTGCAGCCTCTGAAATGCCTGTGCAACATACAACTCACCATTCAACCAGTTACACCACAATATCGACTTGTTGCATGGACAGTTGGTCAAATGTCACCCTGTTTCATGTAGAATATATGCCCTTCCAAATTCAATGTAGATTCCATATGAATTTTTGATGGATTCTTCCCTTGTCATTCAAGTTAGATTAAAAACTTTCTGCCACAGTGGCGTTTGTCAACGAAAATGGTACTGTGCAACCTAAGGGATTCTATTTTCTCAGTGTATAAATTATAACAAAGATATAACCTT
This sequence comes from Branchiostoma lanceolatum, assembly GCA_035149815.1. Taxonomy (NCBI): domain Eukaryota; kingdom Metazoa; phylum Chordata; class Leptocardii; order Amphioxiformes; family Branchiostomatidae; genus Branchiostoma; species Branchiostoma lanceolatum. The sequence continues at coordinate 11,453,982 of CM068869.1, read as the reverse complement.
TGGATTGGTAATGCATTCCGCATTCAGTACATGATGTTTTCTTGTTTCTAGGTCATCAGAAATGTGTAAATAGTTGATCCGTTGCCAAATATTGTGTACTTCCCCAGGTTTCCAAACCTCTTCAGGTTTGAAAGTGTCCCACAATGGTGTAATTATTCTCAAGTTAAAAGGGATCTTTATCAAACCAAGGGGCCCAATATTTACCAGTTGGCGGAGAGACCAGTGTTTGTGTAAGATCTCTATGGTGCTGGGCATGTGGAATGGATTCAATCATGTAAAGTAGTCTGAATGACTCCATTATCTAGGTTGTGCACACTTCTACCATATGGTGCAGGTGCTTTTTATGTTCTGTGATTAATACCGCTAGTCTTTATAGAAAGGTCTGTCTTACAATGGTAGCATGTTAAGCACAAAATGTGACGTCAGTCTATTGTCCATTGCTTTATGTAGCATTTAGGAAAATAAGGTTCAGAATGTATTTACCTTTCGTGGATTTTAAATCTTGGATATGCTCTCTTTGAGATAAGTAAGTGTGGCATGAAACTTGATTTGTCTCAAGTCATGATGTGATCATTGACTTGCCATGCTTGACAGGAGTTCAAAGACATCCAAGGCTCCATGCATGAGGTCTCTTTGCAGGGGCACCTGACAGGGAAGTGTGTCTCCGTAGTCATGACCACCGAGTCTGTCACCATGGTGATATGTACACTGTTTCCATGGAGATTGTAAACTGTCCAGCAGAACAAAGATGGGGTGATACGGGATATCGGTGTTGTTTGATTGGTTACAGGACTGTTTGGTGGTGTGTAGCTATTGACATACGACGGTCAGTAGTTTTGATTTTCTGGCTGTTTGTTCTGGTCACATTGTGTCCACTTTGGGTGTGAATAGCCCGACAAGATCCTGTATTCAGCACTATTTGGACTCGCCAAGTGTTTTTCTTTGCCTTAGGCCACCTTTTCAGTTGTAGCTACGCAGCAGAAATGTGCACACCAAGAACTGACAGATTTTCCTAAGCTTGAGATTTCCTCTGCTTACTAGTAGATTGTTAGCTAACAGAATGGTTTTCTGCTTGACAGGTTTTGATTTGGAGGGGATAGATTTTGTCCTGTTGGATTGGAAGTTGGAAAATGAAATCATGTAATATTCAGTTGTTGATATCATTTCCTAATTGAGTAATAGGACTCAGCAAGTCTGCATTAGATAAACTAGGGTCAAGCTAAGATCAGTATGAAAGGTGATTCAGAGTGCAGTTACACAGTTCCTTCCCACAAAGTGCATTGACACAGATGGTGCTCTGGGATTTCATATTGATTTTTCTTAGGGGAAGCATTATGGAGCAGTAATGGGTTGATTATCTTTTTCATCATGTGTCTGGGTATCATTTTCCTGTTGCCAGAATAACTAGGTAACAGCTGGGGTTGTTTGGACAGGGAATTACAGGTGACAACACATGTAAGCTTATGGGAGAGTAGGATGTTTGGTTTGCATAGAAGGAAATGTTGTTTTTTTTTTCAGTCATTTTTCTGAGATTAACATAACCAGTTTTTATCTATACTTACCAAAAGCTATTACAGAATTGATTGGGGTCCTGTTTCTTCTATTTTTAAACTTCGTTCATATTAATTAGTTAATGACAGAGTAACATTGATGGAAAACAGAGTGGAAAACTTTGCAAACAAAAGCCAGGCTTAAATGTCCTAGTAAAGGTCTTGGTCAGGTGTAAAAATAAAATTGAACTTCTGTGGCATACAAGATGAAGTGCATAAGCAACTGACCAACATTTGGGACCAACAATAAAAGAATTCTGAAATGATTTGTCCCCTAATTAGAAGTAAAAATTATCGAGAAACATTACCACCTACAGCAGTGAACAGCCCCCCTTATGACAAAAGATATCTGATGCATACAACATTGTTAGATATAGGTCTATTCAATATAGAGACTGATACTGTGACCATTACATCCTTGGCCACACTGATAGAACAATCAATATCAAGGTTAATGGTTGGGTCACTGGGCTTGATGGAATGCCAAGGTATAGGCTGATCTTTAGGGCATACAGTTTCAGGTTCTTGTATTCGCTCCCCTGGGATTTAAAAGAGCCCAGATTTGAAGTAGAAGAAAATTAACAGGTCTAGAGGAGTGATTTTTGTGCGAGAATGTAAGGAATGTTGCAGGTGGGAGACAAAGTGTACCAATCCATTCTGCATGGTTAACATAACGAGTGTTGTGTTTGTTTCAGGGTATCATCCCCAAGCCTACCCATTCCAGAGGCTGTCTACACCAGAGAACATTGATCCAGGTATTACCACCTGTTTTGTCAGTCATTGATCCATACAAACATCATGTGCTCAACACAAAGCCTATACCTTTGCTATCTCAAGCTGGTACGGCTTCCTCGGGTAACCTAATTTTCAAGGCAACAAAATTCATGTCAGGAGACATTTTCTTTGACGTAGCACTTGCGTCACCACATGGTTAGAGACGAATATTGGTTGTCCTGAAAAGGCCCTATAAGTGGGAGATTTCTTGGAAAGGTGATTTTTATAGCACTAGCGTAGTGTAGTTATGTGCGACTGGATTAGCTTTGTTTGAAGGTGAAGAGATGAAGAGATTCAATTTCCGTGTGCGTCAGCGGTGGGTACTTAGTAAGATATCTGTTTCTAGTTACGACTACCATTTGATTGCCGATGGTTTATTTTTCAAGATATCAGCAAAAAGGATGTTTTCCAAGTACATCAATTAAGCAATGAAAGTCATATATTTCATAAAAGCTAATAATTACAACAGAGACCGATACACATATGTTAATGATGAATGTGTAAAAAATATGTCTGAATTTCACAGTATGAATTTCATTTCTGTGCTTGCACATGGTACCATTATCACACTTCCATCCAAAAATCATGTTAGAAGTCTTTTTCCCCCTTGGAACCAGTTAATTTGAATATTCAGTCTCATCATGACTCGCATATTTTTCTTGTGGAATTTTTTCATGTACAAAGATCCCAACCCCAGATGGGGAGGGGGGCACATCATTATGTACAGTCAAACCTGTATTAGCGGTCACCTTTGCATAGCGGCCACCTGCCCATAGTGGTCACTTTTTGTCGGTCCCTTGGATTTTTCCCATTGACATAAGCATTAAGAATTAGGCTATAGCGGCCACCTGTCCAACGCGGTCGCGGCCAGACGATTTTCGGTCCCGCGAGTACAGTAACACTGCCGATAACGGTCACGGCGCGCCGGTAGAAGCCGCATCGCCACCGCACGCCGGGTTCAAAATCTTCATTTTTTCACGCAGTTATCAAATTTATGTGGACTCAACTGGATAGGATCATAATAAAGAAAACCAGAATGTTTCATCCGTTAGAAAATCCATGGTTTGACGCGAAGTCAAGTATGATTTTCTTCACATGGCTTGCGTTTGTACATCGTGGTAAAATTGATCATTTTTATGCATTTCGACTGGACAAATATTACGGCAGCTTTTTGGAAAATACAACCCACACATGTACCTGATGCGGTAAGTTCGCGGAATGTTTGAATGCCGGCCCAATATCCGTTTTCACCGGGAATTCATTCAAATTGTGCTCAAAACGTGTTTCGCGCAATTTTCAAAATGGTGCTGATACAAACCTGGATAGGTAGCAGCATAAGGTCAACAAAGGTCAACGGAAGACACCACTGTTACGGAGGTATAATATACTAAATTTATTTTGCTGCAAAGTATCACTGAGGATAATTACTAAACCAAAAGCTTCAAAATGAATGTGAACACTATCACTATGATGTAAAATTTGGGCTGTTGCAATTTTCTGAAAAGACAAAAAGCCCTCAAAAGAGCGACCTTCTTCTGAGTACCCTATTAGCATAATGGTAGATGCTGATCAACACAAGCCACGCGGGAACCGAACCAACACAACAAGAGACTGAGGAATATTGTCGCCACGATTTTATGTTTGAAAACGGTCGAAAACGAACAGTAAGTGACAACTGAGCAACATGTATTTTGTTCTTAACTATCTAGGAGTAAAAGAACAACAATCGAACGTCTAAAATGTGCCTTACCTGTTTACATGTGTACTGTACGGTGAATAAATGTATCTCAGTGGGTACTGAAAACATGTGTCACTCGTGATCAATTAATCGACATTTTCTCCATAGCAGCCACCTGTCCTTAGCGGCCAGTTTTGGCCAGTCCCTTGAGTGACCGCTATAGGCAGGTTTGACTGTAGTTCACTTCCAGACTACATGTAAATTTGACCTCTTCCCCTAGTCGTTGACCCATGAGACAGTTTCTGACATGGCCCTGGTAATGAATCAGTGAAACAGACCAGAACACAAAAGCTGCTTTATCAGATGGGCCCAGAGACTTCAGATTCTAAATTGTGAACTTAAATGTGTATTCTAATGGATACACTTAGCTGATGATTACAAATATACCCATCATTTGTGGTGTTTTGTTACAATGTTTGTTGGTTTATGTGGCATAGCACAGTGATAATGGAGCAAATGCTGATGGTCATGGGCCTACATTATAGTATTTATACACATGATACAAAGAAGAGTGTAGATATTATTCTTAGTGTATGTATTAAGAAGGTTTACATACTTAATTGTAATGCATTTGTAGATTGCTGTGGATAGAACTGAATATACCTGTACAGTATGGAAGTGTTGAAAGAAAAGTGAGGAATATCTATGATTCCTTGTAGGAAATGGTGGCTAGATGAGGGTGGCCGTAATGTGCTGCTCAGTATGTAAATAGCTGTAGCAGCAAAACTAACAGGCATGACCTGCAACTAATGGATTCTTGGCATTGCCTGCAAATAACCATAACTAGTGCAGGGAGTAGGGTGAGATGGCAACCTGATAGCATAAATGCAGCGTTTGCAGACTGTTGTTGGTGCTCTAGCCAGTGCTGGAGGGTATGTGGCTGTGTGACAAGGGGCATTAGATAACATGTTTGGAAAGCTGATTTCCTGGTGGTTTGGGGAGCAGTGAGCCGAATATGTGATTAGTCCTGACAGCCGTAGCCATTTCCCCCGCTCCCTGGGTGTCTGCCTTCTCATGACTTACCCCCGTTCCGTGACCCGTAATCTCCAAAGTGGATTAAATTTTTGCTTTAACAAGCAGTTTCTTCATCTGGTCGCCATGGTGACAGGCCTTCATTGCATGCTGCTGGCGTACTGAGCAGGTTGTAATAAAAGTATGCTGCAGGGAATAATACAGGAGTTGTGCTGTCATCTGCATTTACTGCCTAACCCTCTGACTAAAGGCTTTCTCACCATCAGCTTCAATATGTGATGTCTGTATCTAATAACGCCTGGATTATTGGGTTTTAGAACGGTGTAGGGATGTTCTACATCTGGCATGTTTCAGAGATGAAAAACATATCAGACGAAATTATGAATTATGAATCATAATCTAAGAAATATTTGTAGCAACCTGTGGTTGAATTATGTATGAAATTGAAACTGCATAATCTAATTAAAAAACAACAGATGGCATACTAATTCTTTGGTTCGAAAGATAAAGAATATTTCTTTTGTTTCTTTGAGAAATTGGTCTTGCCTGCAGTGTGCCCAGCTGTTTTTTTTCTTATTTTTTTATTTCCCCAAACTTTTTTTTCTTTTACAGTTGGTGCCAGTATCTTCCAAGGTCAGTCCCAGTTTCTTTTGTCTGATGTAAATTTCAGGGAGTGGGGCTCTTTTTTCAGCTCATGTAGGCTATGCTGACTGGACAGGAAGATGTCAGAAAAAATATGCATTGAATAAGTTGTTCAATCAGACATGATTTTTAACAATAGTAAAGAGGACCGTAGAAACATGTTTCTGATTTTATCAAAGCCGGAAGCTACCTCCAGATCTGACCGATAAAATGATGGAAACGTCTGCATGAAACAGGATGAAATAGTTATTCATTCTAAGCTGGTGATTTCCAAGTAGAGTTGTGCAAATTTGTAGATAGATCTATGGCAGTGAAACAATATTTGTCCATGAGAGAAATCCCTTGTTATGGCCTGGTCATCACGTAACCTTTGACTAGGTCTTAGGATCAGACCGCATGCTTTGTACAGCAAATATAGATTAAGGACTAAATAGGAGGTAGTACAAAAAGATCAGTAGGTCATAGAAGCCATTACTGACAGCCAATCATACTGCTTTAAACATTGTAACCAGCTCCTGGCCAGTGCATGTTTACTGCAGAGTTTGCCGTCTTGCAAGTAGAGATATTAGACAATGTAGTGAGAGTCAATAAAAGATAGCCTGTGGAGACAGACAGTATAGAGTTGTTTATGCTCCAATGCTAGCCCAAGCCTTTAAAGTCTAATCCTAATAAGGTGTACATTTGCATGTGGAGGCAGATGGTATAGAGTTGTTTATGCTCCAACGCTAGCCTAGCCTTGAAAGTCTAATCCTAAGGTGTACGTTTGCACGTAAATCAACTGGTATGCATGTGGTCAAAACCCTTTTTGTTGGGCATGAATTATGCAGGTTGCTGGTGGCTTTATTGGTATTGATCATGTTGTAGGTGCAGACACAAGTCGATGATGTTTGTAAATGTGTAAGAAAATGAAAGAGTTGAAGTTTTGACCTACATTCTGATTTTACCAGTGCACCCTTGTTAGCTTCTTAGGAAAAACAAAGATGTCTCAGAACTTCCATAGGACAAAACTTGACTTAAGTTTATTGAGACTAGACTGAGTAGTGTTTGCATATTGGCAACCAAGTCGGATTAGAAATGTCCATAATAAAGAATCGATTGTTTGAGCAGCACAAGTGCTGTACTTATAGCTAGCACTGCTTGCTTGCATCATCAGTGGTGACTAAGCTACTGTGTTGGTTTTACTAAGGAACTCTGTACTCAGTATAATAGCTATCAACCATAGCTGTAATTGTCCTATCTTAACTTAACGGTGCCCCATGCTTGGCTGTGTGTATGGTGATGGGGGTTGACTGGGCAGCCTCTGTGAAAGGCCACATTCTTTCAATAGTGCAGGTCCATGCAAAGCCCTGTTGCTGACATTTGCCTAACCTTTCAACTCACAAAGTGAAGGATGACTGAGTATAGGGGCTGCTTTACATTCTGGTTGCAGGCAGTACCACTATAACACTGGCATGGAGCTATTGTTGGATTCTTGATGTACATTTCAGGGGGAACTTTTGGGACAGGGGGTTATGCATAGTATACACCAGTGATGCCACGTTTTGATAGATTGTCTCCAGGCTTTAAGGTGTACAACTTAAGCGTTAGGCCGGATATGGAAATCATGTTTAATGGAAGAGAAACTAAACTGTTATCATGAAATACTGATGAGACTGTTCTTTTACAGATTCAGAAGTGGACGCAGCTCAAGCCATGATGACACTGAAGTCTGGAGGTGCTAGTAGCCATGCAGAAGGTAGGTGTATAAACCATCGCTGTTTTATTTGTAGCAAACAAACATGTATGACAGATGTGTGCACCTGTAGAGACACTCTTGTGTATTCATAGATATCCGTGGAATTTGATGGCTCTTTGGTAAATACCAGTTTCAGCATGACTTCTTTACGAAAGTGACCTTTGACCTCTGTGAAACAGCTGTCTCCCTACTCCATTCACCTCCCCTCAAAAGATAACGTTTACCTTGTTTTGCATCCTCACAGCTGTAAGAATGAAGGGAGAGCGTCACTGGACCCCTGCTAGCTTGCCAAATGTGCCAGGTTTCCGCACCTGGACCCCACACTTGTACAGGCCGGGCAATGGTGCAATCAACATTGGTGGGGAGCACTCGTATGGCCATATGGAGGGAAAAGTCAGGTACGTGTCAGTCTGTTTGTATAGAGAGAAACAAAAGAAAACAGTGAGCACAAATGATTTTTTCCCCCTGCAATATTTCATGTTGGTGCCAACTAGATGTGCTTTTGAATATATGGAAACTGAATTCTAACTATTGTTACCAGGAAGAGATTGTTAGTGGTTGGTACAGTTGTTTAGTGCTAAGACAACAAAGTTGACAATGCTGCAGGTGTAACTGTAAAATCAAAAAGTAGCATTGCATGTTGGCAGAATTGTTTTATGAGTTGGGGCTCGCCCAAGTAAGCTGCTGTTGATACATGATCATGATGTGCAGCTCTGAATTTCTGAGAGTGGGTCTTGACATGTCTCTTCAGGTGTCATCATGTGAAGTGGAAATTACAAGAACGCGTTAAACGAAGGTAAAGCAGTCACATGAATAGCTCACGTGTGCATATCCTGTGTGGCGTGATGTGTCGTGAGGGTTGGAGAGTGTAGACGTTTCCGTCTCGTACCCGTGCTCTTCCCATCCCACTTCTGCTCAACGTGCTCTGGTCACGTGCAAACCCCTCACTCCTAGAGACTGTTAGTTATGAATGGAGTGTAGTGCCGCTCTCCCTGTTCTTGAAAGTGACCTTGTTTTTTTCCTCTGGTGTTTACAGACACAGGCATCGGCACAGGAGGAGGAGAAGTCCCCTGGGGGACCCCATCGTCAGTAAAAGCCCCAGCGAGGACCACAACTACAGTTGCAACTCTTCCCGGGGCTCCAACTCCTGTTCCCGCTCAGGCAGCACCTCACCTACCTCCTCCATCGACGGACCGTACGAGTACGGGAACGCCAGCGATAGCGATAGTTACCATAGTGACGAGAGTAGTGATTATGATGACGACGAGATGGAGCACGATGGAAGGGTTCTGCGGAAGAGCCTGGGCGACAGCGGTTTCCTCGGAGACGAGTACGGCAAGAAGGAGCCCGGCGGCGAGCTCCTTCCCAAGAAGCGCCCCCATGAGCTGAACTTGGAGGATGAGGATGACCTGAAACTTGTGCAGGGAGCAGACGCTCTGCTGAACCTGGCGGGCATCAAGACCGCCTCCATCATCCCCCTACGAACAATCAGCCCCATGGGCAGTGAGAACAGCATGTCCCCCAAGCCTGCAGAGGAACCCAATCAGCAATCCTCCAATGCTCCCACTCAAGCAAAGATCAGCTGAAGACAATGATGATCCCGGTGCATCAGAGCTGTAGCTGGTACCTGTACAGAAGACTGTAGAAAAGACATTTTAAGAAATTGTGTGCAAGAGCGTGCCGCCCTCGGGGCCGGCCTTTAAGATGAAATTGGTTTTACTGCCATGACAAAAGTTGGGGAGGTTTAACTTAAAGAACAGCAAGATTGGCTGAAGGCCAAAGAGGTGTTCTGTTAAGTGTCATGAGCACTTCTGCATCAGAGCTGAGTGCAATGCAGTATCCTATATGTTATACTATGAGCCATATAAACCAGGGTTGTGGTTGCACTTTGCTCTTCAACGGTAGCAAGTGCTGAACCGAGGGGCCAAAAGAATCAACCTCTAGCAGCCATAAGACGGGCAGGATTGGGACTAGTTCGGCATCGCTTGGGTCTATTTTACTGGCATGGCAAAACCAACAGAGCTTCCATTTGTCGTCCAATGTCTTGGTTTGGACACAGGAGTCACCCAGTAAGGAGAAAGTGTCAAACTTTTAAGGTTGGGTCTTTCAGATTGTTAAGTTCAGGGACAGAGAACTATGTCGTACGGACAGTCTAGGAAAAAAATAAGCATCTATTCTTGAATATAGACTTGGCAGATTATTTTTCTTGTCCTTAATGTAACATACCTCCCATCAAAGCATGGGAGACAAATCTCTTAAGTTATATGAGATTAGTCAAGAACACATGGTAACAGTAGAATAAGTAGGGAATATGTTCAAGTTATTTTATATCTTGGTTCTGAGGTTATGATAATAGGCTACCATAATGTAGATGACTCTAATTTTGTACATTCAGCTGGGTATAAGGGTCACGTCTTGTACCTCATACTGTAATGATGCATTATGGCAATATTATTTTCATAAAAAAGACTGTATGATACCAGTGCTATCATCAACAAAGCAAGATGTAGAAATCAAAGCAAAAATGCAAAACATTGAATGAGATTAGATTCCAGGCTGTCCTAAAGGGCAGGACCTGTTGAGGATCACCACAATGATGATCCAGCAAAATAATTTATTTTAGCTGTTAGGCAAACCGAGTCACATGACTTGGGCTCATCATGTTCTTTCTGGATCACGTGACTAACAAAGCAAGGGACTCGCAGGGGAGGGGAGATTGTGTGTATCAGTACAAAAGTTCATCTGATGTTGTATTTCAAGTTATTATGAAAAAGTAAACCTAGATCTTTGCAGACTAGGAATGTTGCATGTACCTCCTTGAGAGTACCGATGCTCTAAAGGGCTGATTTGAGATCATTTCAAACTGAAGTGAAAGCTAAAAAGCAGCAGTCAGGAATCCCAAGGTTACTACGTTGTGTTAAACCACAGACTCTGCCCCCTAGTTGGTCCCTTGGCTTGGGTTGCAGGGCAGTAGAACTTCAGTACGTTGCGGTGGGCTCGTGGAAGGTTGTGTTGCAATTGGCACAAATCTATATATGCAATTGATTAACCTAAACAAATGACTCTATCAAAATGTATGTCAAACATATTTTGATCTCATAGGTATGATAAAACCATGTTGATTGTGCAAAATATAAAACCATGTTGTTTGTTAACCTAGCTTGGTTGACATGACAGGTGCCATGCCATGTTTCAGTGAATCCGCGTGTCCTCCCCAACACACACTGAAGTTCTCTGCTGAACATTTTGTCTAAGATGAATGTTTTAAAGGTCCAGTTGGACCTGCTCTCCCTTATCACGAGGGTTATTTATTGAAAAAGTAGCTGTAAACGTGGCAAGTTCCAGAACCGCACTCGACGCAGCGTCTCTGTACATCTGCTACCCATGATTGTCCCCAAGGGCAGGAGAGATAGCAATGCTGTATGTTACATAGGAGGAAAACTGACAAGTTTTATCATCATTTTATAGCCTCATGCAGCACAATGAATTGTTTTTACATTTCATTTGTTTTAAACATGAAGTTTCCGACTAAGCACTCGAAACGCAATGAACTTCAATTGAATTTCAAATGTGAACAGAATTCTTGGTGTGACATTTTAAACTCCCTTGTCGACGCAATGTGAACAAGAGTGTTTTGTGATGAATTTTGTGGAGCAAAGAAAATTCTTATTTTTTCCACAGTGAGCGTCAGTGAAACAATGCTTCATCGTGGTGTCAGCAACTGATGGTTTTACTTGTGCAGTCCTGGGGCCTGGGCACTAAGTGCAAATAGTTATGCACTAGGAGCATACAGCGATGTATAAGGACAATAAAGGTTCTCTTCAACTAAGTATCTGTGATTTGTTTATTGTCCTTTCTTAAATCAGTGCAGTCTAACAGTAGGTTATCTTGAGCTCTTTTTTCCCCCAATGCACCAGTATGGTGTCCTGAAATGCTGAACAGCTGATCTTCTGATGACAAAGAAATTGTAACTGCCGGCCAAAACAGTTTCCATGGGCACTCTTGGCCGGCAGTTACAATTTTTTGCCACCACCCACTGGCCACCACCGTAAGACCTGCTTGGAGATTATGATTGACCTACAGAATTGTGACTGCTGTTTACAATTTGCCCCCTCCCCCAAAGGAGCCGATTTTATTGACCCATTTTACTACTCTTCAAGCAGAGGAATGGGTCTTGCTGGTTTTTGTTGTGACAAAGAAAACAAGACAAAATAGGAAGCCCGACAAAAACCAGTTGGACCCATTCCTCTGCTTGGAGAGTATCGTTTTACTAGCTATTTGAAAGCCTAACCATGAGCAAAATGACAGCAGACTGTCCACTTTAGACTGCCCTTACCAGCTGTCCAAGTTTTGCCTAACCCTACAACCAATAATAATTTGGTACAAAATGCCTACTTCAGCAGGGTGGTGTGGCACATGGTTGGAAAGCACCATCTAGCAGTTTGTAAGAGCACTTCAGCTGTACATTTTTGATGATCCTCTTTCCCAGACATATAGGTATCCAACATGTTGCCAGGTTGCATTACCTGATCGATCAAAGTTTTGATGATGAAAATGAAATTTAAGCTGGAACAATAAAATTGACAAGTGAAACAAAGTTCAGTTGCTCTATGATAGAAGACCACAGCATTCTCTGAAGATCACATCCAAAATGTTTATTACAGTACATTATTATGATGGCATATCAAAGGCAAAAATTTTGCGGTCAACATTTGCCTTCAAAATAAGGAAACTAACAGGTTCAAAAGCTTACAATACTATGCTATGCTAAATATACCACAAAATCAAGTTCTCACTTGTAATTTACGACTCAGATGTTAGAAAATCTAGGTCTGGCTACAGCTGTTGGATGTCACTTGCCTGCACCAAAACGCAAAGATGGGGAGGGGGAGCTTTAACTTTTCGTACTGATGTAGCTTGCTGTCATCCTCGGGTGTGAAAAAGAACACCCAGTTTAATTATTACAAGCCACACAGGTAGGCATGATAACTCTCCAACAAGAGGTTGTTGCGGAATATTGTTACCTTATCATATGCCCCGTTTTCTGTTGGGGAGGGCAGACCAAAAACGAGGCATATGATAAATTCATAATTTTTCCAAACAACCTCTGCTTTGAGAGTAGGCATGATGGCATGGAAAGTTAATGATCCCCTTTCAAACCTTCACATTTCGTTGTGAACGGATTTCCCAGATGATGTCATTCCCAAATGGCTACAGGAGTAGTAGATCAAGAACTTGTGCAGTTCGGTTAAGATTTAGTACTTGAATTTTTGGTATAAACATCATAGTATAATAGGCTTTTGGACCTAAACTTTTAGCCAATCTCCTCATCCTTGACCAAATTCAGGCTCATACAATCCGAAGAGTATTGTTTGTCTGGACTTCGATCAACTTAGTCCTCAAAAGTCCTACTAACACCGATAGTAAAGTCAAACAGGCGGGTGTTGCTGATCTTTCCCTGCTTATCCAGCACATAGAAGAAGCGATGACCCTTGACCTTGACTGGAATCTGTGAGGGGGTCCCCCCTCTGCCTAGTGCAGCCGACACGTGAGCCAGCGGGACCGTGAAGCCTCGTGTCATACCGAAGGGCGCGTAGGTCAGGAACTGAACGTTCTGGCCTCCCCGTTGTAGAACAACCCGGTTGACAGCTCTCAATGGGAACAGGAAGCACAGGAAGGTGATCGCCGATCCTGGGGAAGAAAAATGTATTTTTTACACATTTTGTAGCATCAGGGTGCGAAATACAATTATGCAAGTTGCAAGCAAATTTTAAGATTTGTAATTAAAAATCATATGAACTTGCAATTTTGCAAGTTGAACATACTGGTGGATTTGTGTAAGCACTGAAACAAAATTACGAGTCCTAACTACTAAATAAGTTCTAAAAAAAAAAAATTAACATGTTTTGATATTGCTACAAAAAGTTAAGTACAAACAAAGTGTAGTGACAAACCTGCTACAAGACAAACACCAATGATGCCATTCCTCCACTTATTGCCTGTGACATATCCAGACATATTCTCCAGTCGTCGGCGGATAAATGTGTCCTTCTGTACCCCCTCCTTTGCTGTGTCCTTCTGTCTGCCCTCAGATATTTCTGGTCTCCAGGTGGTATATGTCAGGTGTGCCAGGTACACCCAGAACACCACCTGGGCAATTCCAAATATGCCCAGTCGACGATAGTAGTTCGCCTGCTCATAGTGGTATAATGTCACATCTTTTGAAATGTTGGTATCTGTCTGGTACTGTCTTATTGAGTGACAGTGTCTCTTGTGAGACAACCATGAAGAAACTGTCCTTTGGTTACACTGCAGTGTTGTTGAGTGTCTCCATCTACAGAAGTTGGTTTGAAACATCTCACTGCTTGTCATTCGCTTGACCAGAAAACCTCTGGACAAAGGTGCGAGCAGTCTGACGGCCATCTTATCTGAGGTGATATTTGGTTGTTGTGAGTTGTGATGGAGTTTAGCAGTCTGAAATGGACAAAAGCATTATTGTTACTCTTTCACATTTGTCTACAAGCCAAGCACAATCTTGTCAAACTTTACTTTCAGCTAAATTATGACACTTTTGCAATCTCAAAAAACATTGAGGGACACTGCCTGAGAAAAAAATATTAAAGACTTAAATCGCTACCAGAGTTATGGACATGATCATTGTCTTTCTTTTGCCACACTGCAACAGCCAAGCTCGCTAAAATATTGAAGAACAGTCATGACAGTGTTACTGGAACAGTCCTACCTGACCGAAAACTCTACTCTACTCTACTATTTAGGCTGCCTGTGTAACGTAAGTCTGTAACATATTACGTTTTATCAAATATCATAATATGCTGCAAAATACAGAGCACCGGTCTGTGGAGTTTAAACAAACGCGGACTAGGATATAGGAGTCAGCCTATCAAGAAAAATGAGAATGTACAAATATACCAAGGATAATGTCCTTGAATATTATGGTATACAAAACAGAAAACAAAACCGGCTAACCTCTCTTGGGCGCAGCCATTTTTCCTTCCCACAGTGCACCAAGTGACCCGCCCACTTTCACGGGATCGCCGTGGGGCGGTCCATTATGCTTAAAATTAAGGGGACCTAAATTCTAATATTAAACCTCTGATATCAAGCAGATATAATTGAAACATCAAAAATATAGGAAAAATATTTTCAAAATTATAGGTATATGCAACATTACTTGAGTTGATTTATATTTTGCTCAGGAAATTATTGTATGCCAGCCAATGGATTGAATAAAATTCCCCTCACGGCAGTAGACTCTTCCAAGATGGCTACCGGCAATGAAAGAAAAATCGCACAACAATAAAAACTTTTGATTTTAACAAATTGGGCCCGCCAGCTGGACCAAGGAGAGTCCGAAATGGCGTCGGGGGATATCCAAAACAAGTACCAGCGGCTGGCGCAGGAGTATGCGAAGGTACGGCCATGTTTTTCATCTGTGAGATGTCACTCCCTGGACAGGAAGGACACCTGCTCCCTCCTCTTTTACAAATGACATTAGTGCTGCTACGTTGACAGTAGTTGCTTGGATTTGAACAATGGCAAAGGTGTTAATTTGTGTTGAATATCAAATGACGCCCTTTTGTACAATATGCCGACAAATCTGTACAATTATCAGAAGTTACATATAACAGTAACAAACCATTTTTTTCTGTACCATGTAAACTATTTCCGGGCCCTCCATATAATTTTATGATTTGCCATGATCTGTGAACACTGCTTTCGTGTAGTAGTCACATATTCACATATTCTAGATAATCATGTATTATTTGCCTCGTCATCACCTTGAAGAGGAAGCCACCCCATGCAGATGTTAGTATTCACTTATATCTGACTAAGAATTCGACCAGCAGATTTGCAGATAAAAATGATAAGATTCAGTTGCACCGTACCATGCATACATGTATAAACTGCCAATTTCCCACCTTACAGATGAAGTCACAGCATTCTGTGCTGAAGAAGGCTGTCATCGATGAGCAATCCAAAGTAGCAGAACTTACGGTAATTTGACTGGTTTCATTGAGATTAACGTTGATGTGTATGAAGATTTTCTAGTGAAAGTATATCATTTCAAATAGCCGCCTGTAGATTCACTGATTTGTAACTAGTAAATCTGAGATATCAAACACAAAGTAAAAGAATGGTTGAATTTCAAATAAAACACTACACCATCATTGCAACTTCTTATACATGTATAATAAAGGATAGATACCATATAAAGATATAATTAGTCCAACTGAGGCCTCCATGCTATGTACGTGTACCCATTTCTCTCAGTCAGAAACTATGGCTATATGATGAAATGAAGGACTAGCAAAACTGAAAAGAATGTACATTTGTAATGTTGCACATTTACTAATCATGACTGTCTGCAGGAGTCCACGAAGCTGAAGGACCTGTCAATCAGGAAGTTTGAGCAGGAGATTGACAGCCTGACGTTCCGTAACCAGCAGCTGGCCAAACGTGTCACCGTGTTACAGGACGAACTAGACTCTGCATCAGTCAAGAAAAAGAACAAGGTGACCACTTCATAGACTACTGCCATGACTTTGTGGTATTAGAGCGTTTTCATGTGACGTTCACGCTGTGTTTACAATTTTATTAAATTTCTGTTATGAAATTATAAAAAAGTTAGTAACGCTAGCACATGTACCCATGGTTTCTTCCAGTTCTTCGCTCCACTGCGATCAACGACTGACTGGTCGGTATGTTTGTCAAGTTGTTTTGTACATCATGCACATTCTCACCCTCATGGCTTGTTCTGTCTTCTAACAGGTTATGTTGCAGGGCTGCTTATGTGGTGGTCTATTTTCATAGCTGGTGATAGGGTGGAATCTTGATACATTGTATATAATTTTGTGCTATGCCAAGCTTTGCCTTGACCCTCTTTGGTGGATGGTGGAAACTGGCTGCTTGAAATATATTACCATAGCTTTGTTTCATTTTCTTGGAAAGAAAGTGGTGCTAATTTTCTCTCTATTGTCTCATGATATTGAAACACACAAGGTTACGTGAATGGTATGTATATTCAAGTATTTCAAGTGAATTTTAGTCTTAAGATTTTCTTTTTCTTGATAGATGAAAGGACCAGTTGAGTCCGCCCCTATGGTAGCAGATCCCAGTGTGTTTGGGGAGGACTTACAGAAGAAGATCCAGGAAAATGAAAGACTTCACATGCAGGTTGGTGGTGAAGCATTCATAAAAGGGCACATTTTGATAAACTACATTTTTTTCTGATTTTATAATGATGGTACAGTGCAGGTTTGGGGCAGGTGGATGTGATGATCAAGGACACCTGCACAGCAACAACACCTGCACGGCAACAACACCTGCACAGCTCCAACTTCACCTGCCTGCCTCCCTTCCAGGTGCACCAGGAGACGGAGGAGCACCGGCAGGTGGTGGCCAGCCTGCAGGTGCGTCTTGAGCAGCTGGAGAAGGAAGCCGGTCAGCACCAGTCTGTCCTGGACTCCATCCACCAGAACCACAAGGCCTTAGTGGACAAGCTGCAGCAGGAAAAAGCCATGTTGGAGGTGAGGTCATCTTAAAAAAGTTTTGCTCCAGAAATAAATGCTGAAAAAGGCCTGAATTAGGGCTGTCCCCTGCTTTAGATTTTTTCTGTCTCACTCATTGCTTAGGAGCCCATCTTGTTAATTTTCATTGTGGAATATGTCATTTCAAGCTTTCAAAAATACATTTTCATCAATTTCATGCCATGAAGTTTTTTATGGTGAAATTTTTGTCCGTCACAAGAAGCAAATTTCCGTCTCGGCCTTGATGTCCTAAAATAATGACTTAAGAAATAGCAGAAGGAATAGCAAACTTGGTGAATTGGTGTGGGCTCGTTGTTTTATTTTTCTAGAGAAGAAAGTAACTGTTCTTGATGCCTTTTTTTATCTGTTTATTGAAAGTTATGTTAAAAGTGATAACCTCATCAGCAGCCTTAGGCATACCTAATATGTCTTGAAATTGGGAAACACCACTTTAGTTTGCCCCTCCCTTACATATACTAGCTCTCCTTCTACAGCTTTTAGTATGATTCAAATTATTGAATTTTTAACAGTCCACCATATCTCAATAAAGTGCTTCTCACCCTGTTGGGAGGGTTTTACGATCACTGGTAACTTAAGGAACAGATTACAAATTGATATTTCACTAATTTTGATAACAATCTATATTTTGGCATCTGCTCAACATTATTTGGGAGATTGGAGGACCGATGTTCTGTTTTGTCCTTCATAATGACTTTCTTTGGTAAGATTTTTATATATCTAAGGAACAATACTTTGCAATGCTAAACTTTGTCTCTTTTGTTCAACATCTTTCTTATTTTTGTACAATGAATTATAAAAACTATCATTACCCATAAACAATCCCAAGTTATAGCACATATATGTAAGCTAATAAAGTGTCATTCAAGGTGACTTGTCCATGAAAACAAATAATGATAGCACTTATAGCTTGCTTAGGAATTATAATGGGATCATATATCATTTTGTTTTATCGTTATATTACCTGCGCTATGTTGTTGTTTGCTAATTTGCTATGACCACTCCCACCGTCAGGTGAAATTACAGAAACAAGAAACAGATGTGAGGGATTCCAAGAGGATAGCTGACCATTGGTAAGTGACGGAGTTTGCAGCCTTTTTCTGCACTAAACTCCCGTTAATTGTTTGATTACAAAGAAGGAAATACCCTACGCATAGGTTTGGGAACTTAGAGGCACAGTTATCTGAGGACAATGTTTCAATAGGTCAAATTACAGGTGTACAATGATAGAATCTACATGGTCCAATAACAGTTGGCATGTCTTGGCAAGGCTTGTGTCATTGTCTAAGGTTAGTGACTGATAGCTCAGTTCAGTCAGTTCAAATCATCCTCTTTTTGGAAGTGACACAAGTGCTTCCACAAGTTCCTGTCGCACAAGACAGTTCGAAGTTCCTCATCTTCAAGGCCAACATCCTCTTCGACTGTTAGCATTTATCGTTAATCCCTTTTTACCTCTGTGAAAGTATTGTTTTTGAGCTGTGTGTTTCTTTGTCCTGGTGTGTGTCCGTAGTTATTTGAACATTGTAGAGTGACAGGATGCGAGGCAGTAGATGGTGTCACTGGAGACTGGCAGGATTGGAAGGTAGTTGTTTGGCCCAGGTTCAAAGTTTGTCAGGTATGCT
Source organism: Branchiostoma lanceolatum (assembly GCA_035149815.1). NCBI lineage: Eukaryota > Metazoa > Chordata > Leptocardii > Amphioxiformes > Branchiostomatidae > Branchiostoma > Branchiostoma lanceolatum. The sequence continues at coordinate 11,435,383 of CM068869.1, read as the reverse complement.
GGCAGGAAAATGCATAGACAGAATTAGCTAGAAATTCACAATAATGAATCAAACAAGAAATTCTCAGAAATATTTTACAAAGGTATGAGATCCTCTATTTTTTGTTTTGTTCTGTCTCCATCCAGTCAACAACAGCTGAAGACAGTCCATGCTGACCTCAGTTACAGGCTGGATGATTCAACCAAAGTCATCCAGGAGAAAGTCATCTTTAACGACACCAGTAAGTGGAGAAAGTTTCATCTTTGAATCAATGTTTACCTTCGTGAATATGGAGGTATTGTTTTTGGTGCCTCTGATTGTTTGTGTTGCTGTGTGTGGAAGTTCCTTCCTGCTTGGCTGGACTCAAGATTGGCCCGGTGGCAGAAAATGGTGTAACTGGAGACTTAAAAGACTTAACAGGATACATTGACATCTTGCAAATGCACTTTTTGATATGTCAATCCCAATGTTCTTTTCTTTCAGAATATCAAGAACTAAATGTACTGAATGTGCCAACTCATGACAGAAAACACCAGGTACGATTTATATCTCCATCAGAAGGCATATTCTAGTTTAGGATATTATCATATTTGTTGTGATTCTATAGTTATAGCTATTTGTTCCCATTCGTCTGTCTCTATACATAGTAGGACTTAGCCACTATTCCGAACGGGACTGGCCGTTCGAACATGGAAAGGCTGATCCTGTTCTTTCCTTTAAATAAAATCACTTATTTTACGTCATTCAGTAAGTTCTGTTTGTGTTGTTGAACCGTAACTGGAAATATAACATGAATGTTCCTAGGCTTTATCAGAGTAACATGTGAATCTCATACTTCCAGGTGAAGGCTAAAGAGTTGATAGGCCAGGCGTTGGGGTACATTGCTGACCTGGTGTCTGGCATGTCTAACTACCTAACGTATGCAGAACAGAGGAGTCAGATCTTCCCTATGGACTCCACGACAGGAGAACCTCTCAGTCCCATCAACAGGAGGGTTAGTCTGAAAATGGAAACATTCTTGGTTTCGCTATTTAATAAAATCAACATATAGATATAAGTGATGATATGATGACTAGGAACAGCTATTCTAATCATGCAATAGGAACATGCATGTTGAGGTGTTTTTTTGTTTTAGTTCCAGATAGGAGGTGTTCCCTCGATAAATAAGTTTAGAATGGTGATATTTCTTTATCATTTTAACGAAGACCTAATTCCCTGCCTGATCCAAACCAATATTTGATATTTAACGTTTGTATGATTCCTTGTATTACCTTTTGATGGCACTAGTTTTGGACATACTAGTGGCAATTAAACTATGGCAAGGATTTTAGCAATTAATGCAATAGACTTTATAAATGACAGTGCAATTCAGACCCCTGTCAGTGGCGTCTGCAAAGCTGTATCATTCTAAAAGCTCTATTCATCAAGTAGCTAGAATTGGTCACATTGAAAATACAACTTGCATATTGAGGGAGTCAAGATGACTCACGTCTTGTTGCATCTTAAGTTGCACAAAATTATACATTTATAGCCTTTTTGACCGTTGAAACTGTACCTTTCAGCTGTGTCAATATCTGCACGAGAACGCAGCTCATCTGAGACCAATAGAACAGTCCTTCCGTTCTTTCCATGAGGGTCTAAAGGAGGATGCTCTGACCACGTTGGTAAGACAGTGTTACATGAGTCTTCCTCCTTGCGCATGTCATTGTTACGTGTGGAAATGGTTTCATGCTCTGTCAAATACACACTGTTTCATATGCTGTGTACAGAAAGAAAGCCATCCCTTACATATTTTTGACAAAGTAAAATAATACAACTGCTGAGATTTGTTGGGAAAATATGTGAGACCAGTCAATACTATTCATGTAAGAGCTCTTGCAAATACTGTCCAATCATAGGTCCTTTCATGATGCATGTTTTGCTCTGTTTGTTAGGAAACTGCAACAGGGATCCAGGATTTTTCAGAGAAGTTCCATTCATATGTTGCTTACATGGAGAAACTTCTGCCATACCAGCTTAGAAGGTATCTCATTATAATACCAATATCATTGTTGAATATTTTTGACATAGCAAAAACCTGAATAAGATTGTGCCTTTTCAGTTCCTCACACAAAGGGATTTTTCTTGATTTACTATTCACCATGCCCTTGTGAAAGTTGTGTCTAATGCTATCCTGATGGATGCTGAGTGAAAATGTTAATGCTGCTGTAGTGCAGCATTAGTGCCAACTGCCATGGCAATTTCACAGTTATCATAGCTGTCCACATTTCATTATGCCTATTAGCAACAGTATATTTAATGGCATTCATCAGTCATAAGATATAAGATGACAACAAGCTAACAGCAAAAAGGACATGACATTCTACATACATGCGATCACGTTTTTGTTTCCCCTGCGTAGTTTGGAGGAGGAGTGTGCTGTGTCCACCTGCTCCGCCACACTGGAGGCACGGAACATGGAGCTTCACGCCTCCCTCCCAAAACTCACTGCCACCCTGTCCAAACTGGACAACTACCTTTCACTCATTGCTGCCGCAAGTAGGTGTCATCCAAGTCTCTTTATTTTATGCCCTGCTATGAAGCCATCTTTGATTTTAAAAACTATACGTACTGGTGTATAAGAATATATGGTCTTATCCACACATGTGCATGACTGACAATGTTTTCTCCACCTGCACAGGTAAGTCATCCAGGGAACACCCACGGACCAATCAGGCGGCTTTCTTCACTCAGATGGCCGGGGGACTAAACCAGCTTCATGAGGTGTTAAAAGGTGGGTTTGTCTAGATCTTAACCTTCAGCACACTGAAGTAGCCGTTTGGCACCCAATTCACTATTGGTTACAGAGTTAGGCAGCTGGGAGAAGGTTAATATTAATGTCAAGGGAACTTACTTAGACAACTTCAGGAGCGTATCAGGATACAGATACTGCCTTGGTACTTCAATCCTTTTGACATGAATGTTTCTTTTTGGCCCCGTGTTGTTCTACAGAGATCTCGAAGCATTACAACACCAAGGTGTCACTGGAGCACCAACTTCCCACAGCAACACAGGTCAGAACCTCTTTGTTCAGTCTTGACATCTTTGAACACTCAAACTGAAAAATTATCATATACTCCATATATTGTTAGCGGTGCCATTGATGTTGTATAGTATAAATGTATTTTACAGACATTCAACATTGTTTTTTGGGGGGTACACAACCTTACTTCATTTCTCTATCAATGTTTTGGCAGATGATCTGCTATTTTCATGAGGGCAAAGTGAACTTTTTCCTCATTGTAATGTGATGAAAACAGCCAAAACGTCCATAGAAAAAAAAAGTTCTGTGCTTGCTAAAACTGTGTTCAACTAATTTACCAACCTGATGAGACAGATATTTTACAGACACCATTCTGTTTTGTTTCATCAACAGAAGCTGAAGACGACTGATGAGTGTGTGGTGTCATCTTTGGTGGCCCTGGTATCCTGTACAGGCAAGGTAGGTAACTGTGGTAATGAACAATGGAGATGTAATGATTTAGAACTGGAAATGGTAAAGCGGTCAAACTGAGGACGAAGCATGATGCTTTTTCGTTAGCTATGTTAGTGCTGTACTTATATTTCCATGTTATGGTAGATGTGAGAAGTATTACAAACAGTACATTGTGAACAATACATTCTCCCCCCCCCCTCTAGTTCGCCCCCTTCTTCAGCAGTAACCTGGAGTTCTTCGTCAGCCGTGCGGGGTACCGTACGCGGGGCGTGAGTCTGTGTCGTGACACGGAGGGACCCGTGTCCTCTCCAGTGGTGACAGACCTGAGGGACAGAGCCACGTCTTATATCAGCAGGCTCAAGAGGGTGAGAGTAAACTCTTTTTTTGATTCAATTAAATGTTATCAAAGCTTGCAATGATAACCATCAGAGGGGTGGTGTGGCGTAACGGCAGGGTTTTTGGCCCAGAACCCAGCAGTCCCGGGTTCGAATCCCCTGACACCACCTATCTTGTGCCCTTAGGAAAAGGCACTTTACACGACTTTCCTCACTTCACCCAAGTGTAAAAACGGGTATATTATGTGTGGGTCACGACACCAGTAATAGCTGCCTGTGTTCCATGTGTATTGCACTGTTGCAATTCTAATAAAACTAAAAAATGTGTAAATCTTCCTATAATGTTTCTTCATATGGTCTAACTACTGTTTATGAAGAATAGTCTATGTTTGCCTCATCAGTGACATATATGATAAAATATAAAGGATGTCCCTTCCTCCACAGCCCTGTCCAGAGTCTGTTCCCTATAAGACAGCAGTGTTGAACAGGAGAACTCTGCTCAGTTCCACAGAGAGTAGGGAGGGGCTAGCACAACAGGTGAACTAAGCAACATCTTCCTTTGCATTTGGGGATATTGCCTTGCAATAATGAATGGGGTTCGGCAGACTATAGGAAAGAATGTTCAAATTATAATGGTTGGAGGATTGGTCAATTACGGTTTGTTGACTGCTCCTTTCAAATGGAATACCGGTAGTCCAAATAGGTTAATTCGTACTGGCATGCCTATCATGTTGAATGAATACATAAAGGTTCTCTGTACAACATGATGACCAAAGGTGCCGTTTATGTTGTTTTTGCAGGGCAAGGTACCATTCATTAAAGTCCTTTCTTTTGTCATGTTTGATACTCTGATACTATATTTTAACTGTGAACTCAGGGACACAGTAGATTTACAGAATGTCAACTGAATGAAGACGTGTAGTTATTTTTACACAAGGAAATGCTATCTTGCTGACAGAGTGTTTTGATACATTCCAGCTGACGACTGCCCAGGAAAAGATCCGAGGCCTGGAGCAGGAGAAGGAACACTGGATGTTGGAGGCACAACTGCTGCAGGTCCGGCTGGAGAAGGAGACTAAGGTACTGTCATCATATGTCTTACTCTTAAGTTAAAGAGTTGAAGCATACACAAAGTTCAGCTTCCAGTACTCTCTATCATACCTCTTATCAGCTCTTTTCTACTGGATAGAAGAAGTATCAGACTCGATAAGGTTCTTGCAAAGTATGGGCGGTCTCTTCTCCTCTTGGCTTCTGGAAACCAAAGTTGCAGTTTACCAGCTGGTCCGCTATGCTTGACTTTAGTAGAAATGGGTTAAAGGCTATCATAAAGTTGCTTTTGGGTTTTGTAGTTCCACCAAGGTTTGTTGTATATAACACGTAGCATCTTGGTGCTGGTGCCAACCAATTTCCTCGCCTGCAGAGTATTCATGGACCACGACTGACATCCGTAAAGCAAAATTTTGAAAACAAAAGATTGAAATACTTTATTCTTTGTTTCTTTTCTGATGTTGGTTTTCCAGATTCCTTAGAATCTATGGCACTCCATGCCTGTCCAATTCAAACCAGCATATCGTGCCTTGAATCCAGGATCTGGTAACCAGGACTTTCTGTATTTGCAGTTGATATAGATAAAAAAATGTGCTGTACTTGAAATGAAGACCAAAACGATTATTATTGCTCCATTAGCGAGTGTCTCAGCTGGAGGTAGACCTGAGGCAGCTGCAGGCAGGCCAGGTGCTGACACCAGCGCCCCCTGTGGAGGTCACACCAACTGCAGCTCCTGGAGACAGAAAGTCAGTCGGATCAGAGGTGGAGACTTCAATGGTGAGAGTTTTAACTTAACCTTTAATTCCTTGTCTTCCTTTCTTGTTAACAATGACTGACCCCATTTATCACTTATTTAAGTGGTTTTAGAAATGTTGATTCAACGGTTAGAAATCAAATGCATTCAAAATACAAATCATCATATAAAACAGTTCTCTCCATTAAAACTATCGAGTCCTTTGTTTATAACCAAACTATTGATTTCTTTCAGCTTGGGAAACTGGAAAGTTCTGCTGCAGACGAGGTGAGTCAAGGACTTTTTTTGTCGATTCAAAAGATTGGTGAACAAAAACTTTGGACTGCTTTGACACAGATACAGTTTTAGCTCCAGTAATCTAAGGTTCTTTAGTAAGGTCAGCTAAACTTTCTCGAACCAATTTAACAATTGGGACATAACATTTTCATTGAGAACCTTAGTCAAGATGCTGCCATATTCACAGACCTTATGATTGGTAATTAAACCTTTCTCTGCCAGAGTTCTGAGTCGGAGACCAGGGAACAGCTGATCAAAGCCCACTTCACCGGCAGGGTGACGGAGCTGACCTCACAGCTGCAGCTGGCTGACAGCAAGGCTGTCAACTTCAACTCAGAGGTCAGCATCTCTCCTGTGTACTGTGAGATCACCTGTCTGTGTGTTGTGTTTACAATGTGGTTGTCAGACAAAATTTTATTCAATGGACAGATTGGAACAAGAAATTACGCATCAAGTAAGCGACATTTTGGATCCGTTTGAACTTATATTCAATACATTTTTACGATTTTGGGACATATTTAGTGGCCTTGAACCAAGCAATTTAAAAGTCACTATTTTGGGGAATAGGGGCATCGTACTTTCCTGAATATGCAAAAAAGTGGTTGTGCTAGTAGTTTCTTTTTGGTATGAAATTATCTACCCAAAACGTATGAATGTGCCATACTCTCACATCAACAAAATACTGTATTCAAACAATACAAACTTTATGTTTGTATCGTTTGAACCAAGTCCCTATACAAATCAGTTTTCAATCCCTTATATTTGTATAGGTATAATGTATTAGTGCCAGTGTGTGTTCGTTAATAGAAGCCTGCCCTGCCCCTCCACAGTGCCGTGCCCTGCAGCAGAGACTTGGCCTGGCGGAGAAGGCCAAGGAGAAGTTCCAGGAAGAGCTGCAGACAGCCCAGCAGAAGATCGCTCAGCTGCAGGTCTGTCTGAACCTCTCCATGTACAACACACCAAACAAGTTCTTACTTCTGTAGTTAAATGGCCGTTGGAAGGTACCAAGTGCTGTTCTATTCTACTTCAGTCCCTGTTTTAACTGTTTTCTTTGTTGTTCAATACAGTCTTTTCATTAACATCATGATGTTTAGGATTTGAACCCACTATTGACCATGATTGCATGTGTAACAAGCAACATACAATGAACCGGTATTCCAACATGGTACAATTGAAAAGCCTGTACCCTGTGACAGACCCCCCCGCCAAAACAACAACAACAACAACATGCTGAAACCCTTGTTCCCCCCCCCCCAAACAAAATTTCTTCCCCCCACCTTTACCTGGTAATACGATGTAAACTCTTTCCTGACTGGAGCCATATGATACAATTGTGTTACAGATTGTTGCTCCAAAATGAGCTATTCAAATGACAATAGACAAATTAAGTTAGACTCTCCTTGTCTTCCCTGACGACTGTTTGGTTGCCGTTGCAGGACGAGCTGACCACCACCACCAGTAACTATGAGAGCCAGCTGAGCATGATGAGTGAACACCTGTGCAGTATGAACGACAAGCTCACACAGCAGAGGGACGAGATCGACGCCCTCAAACTCAGCAACAAGGTGCTTTAACTTTAATGGCATCTTGTACTCTATTATTTACTACTCAACTATGTACAGAACAAAATTGACCAAAAATTTTCCACCCAAATTACTTTGCATGTCGTGCAAAGTAACAGTTACTCAAGCAACTGGATAAGATTTGGAAACGGTCAGATGTTTCATACAGCATCTGCTGTCTTTAGTCGGAGACCAGTCACTGGCAAAAGACAGCAGTCTGAAACATCTGACCACTTCCAAATTTTATCCAGTGGCTTCAGTAACTGTTAACTTTGCGTGTCTTGTTACCTAGATGTGTAACATTCATCAACATACTTTGTGTGTCATTAGATTAATGTAGTTTGGGCTTTTCATTAAGTCATACTTAGAGGAAGTTGTTGTAATGATAGTTGTTGACACTGCTAGAATCTTTAGGCTACATTTAACAGTAATTTGCTTTGTTATTTTACAGGGAAGCAAGAAAGGGAAAGGAAGATGAGAAGGATAAACTACAGGAAGTAGTAGACTCTAAGCAACTTGTCAATGATGGAAAAATGTATCCAGCTGTTGATAGCTTGATTTTTTATTGTTTCATACTACAGTCAAAACATGTAGTCTATCTAGCTCTCTTGATATGTTCTTAAATACAGGAGATAGAAAATGTCTATTCTAATCACTGAAAAGGGAAATTTCAAAGTCACTATTATAATCATCTGTATCTTTCTGCATTTATAAGAAGCATCAGGCTGGAAATATCCATAGACACAGACACATATGCTATGCTATGTGGTAAGAAATATCCAGATGTCAAAATGTGTACTAGGTCAGAAACAACAAGTTATGAACTGAAAATGATATGGACATGAGTCTCTAGCAATTTTATTATCAGTACAATGAAATGTATTGCTTTGCAGGAAGTTAAATATGTTTAGGGTCATTTGACATCAAGTTACAGCATTATAGTAAAAGGAATATTATTTAATTCATCGATGATACTAGGTAGAAGATACCAGAAAAGATCATCTGTGATATGTTCTAGTATTGTCTCTTCTCAAGGAAAAGTGCTTGAATGTAATTTCATTGTATACAACAGTCGACTCTGGAACAGTGGTATTTGATTACAATACAATATGAAAATTGTTCAAGATAGTTTGTTTTCATTGATTGTATAATTCTACTAAAATCTTGTACTAGTAAATCTAAAAGAGATAAGGAGATAAGTTTTAAATTAAATATCAATGACGTGCTGATGCTGTTATATCATTATTCCAAATAAGGAATGTACTTTTTCTGAAGTAAATTATTCATTATTTCAGTAAATCATTGGATTCTGTATTAACCATGTTGTGAATATAGTTTTATAATAGCTTTGTCATTGACATAACATAATACAATACATGTACAAATGGAACACAATTGCTCTAGAGCCTGACCTTGAAACTGAAATCAATGGATATGTCACATTTCTGACATTTGCATTGACAGCAAATACCATCAAGAGAATCAAAATTGCACTTGACTTGGAACAATTATTTTAAAATTGATTGCAACAAATTGTTCTTGGTGTAAAAAAACATGGAGACAACTACTTCTAGAGAAATAAGAGCTTAAACGATTTGTAAAACTATGCAGGTTGTGGGTTCCACTCAGGGTTAACGTTACTAGTTGTACTCAGAGTCTCATGTTGACGATGCATTACAATCCACTTACATGGGGATTTCATACCCCATTAGCTTACATTACTTCATGGTAATCAACAACGCGTGATACGATATTTAAAATTCCTAACGTTACAGAGGTAGGTCAACTGTGCAAAGCATGAGCTTGTGGTTAATAGTGCCGATCAGTAACTGCTTTTTATGGTAACATCCTATACTGGACCCCCATAGCCACCGACCGTCGTCAGAGTACATCTCGGTGACGCTGGGGTTCTCCCCCGCCGGGTTCTCTATCCGCAGCACCTGGGACCCGCACGGGTGGGACGCGTCTCTCAGGTGTTCGGCAAGGTGAAACGCGCTGGGATGGGCTCCTACCCACAGATCACCGGAAACGGGATCCACAAATATCTTGTGAACACTTGAATGAAGTGAAATGTCCTGGATAAATGTCAGAGTGTTGTCAGAATTTCGTTGATGAACATTCACAACACCGTTTGCGAAGTCAGCTACATACACGAGCTTACCCTCGGGGGATAAGCTGATACCGTTAGCGTATACAAAGCCGTCGGCTACGACGGTGGCCTCTCCGCCGCTGTAGTAGACAACGTTGGACCACGGGAGTAGAAACCACGTTTCTGCCATCCTGCTCAACAAACCGGTGCTGTATTTGTCGTTAGAGGCGTAAAAACTCTCCGGTCCTGTAGCAAGGATGTCGTTGAGGCTGTACAAGAGTGGATGTGCAATAGACTTGATGTGATGCAGGCTGTTTGAGTCGGCGTCAAAGCGGAATATCTCGACTCTCTCTTTGTGACCTTTGGCATGGTTCACGACAAAGAGCCGAACTTCTCCCGAGTCGTCTTCGTAAACGCTAAGACCGTGCGGCATGAAGTCTTCCTTGACGCTCTCTGGTACGATGTTGACCGTCTTAGCTCCCTCAGTAGCGTTCTGAAAGTCGAAAATGAGGATTCTCTGCTCAAATGATAAGTACACAGGATCGAGAATGAACCCAGCGGGCACCAAACCTGACGAGATGAACGCCAGCCCAGACGAGGTGAGCTCGATGTCTTCGGAACCCTGCTCCGCCCCCGGAACAAACCGACAGGTGCCCGGCACGTGGTTGTAAACATGCTTCAACATCCCCGTTGACACGAGCAGCTTTGCCACATGATTCAAAATCACAGCTAACGATGCAACCGCAAGTATGAGGATTACAGTCCTGGCCATGGTGGAATCAGCGTGGATGAAGAATAATTAAAGAGCCCGTTATGTAAGGGACCGTACGATATTCAGCGTGGGGGAGGCTTGGTGCGTAAAATGGCCTAGTCCAAAAGTCGATCCTTGGTCAAACCAAGGACATGATGATAGAACAAAACCAAACAAGATAAGTATTTTCCATAGGCCTCTCCTCAAGTATAAACATCATCGCATGACCCTTACGATTTTTTCATGGCCCTCCTCCTGTCTTGAAAAATAGTCAAGTCAAAATTTATTGCGTAACAGATACTATTGAATCATCCCCGTATGATCCTGTATATTATCATATATGTAAGGCAAGGCGTTTTATGACTTTTATGATAGCCTCGTTGCCTTGATCTTATTACTACCGGGGCTCCTGATACCCTATTTTTTAGGGAAGTGGCTACTGACAGAATGATCCTGTCAGCACTAGACAGGATATTGCACTGCTGACAGGATGTAGTACTCGAGTGTAGGATAGCACCCAGGGCTAGTTTCATAAGACTGATAGATACTAATATTGAGTTGTACAATCTGCACGTAGATTTTCTTCCATGCAAATTGTTAGCTCAATATAAAACACAGTGAGATGTAACATTACTACTAACGTTATACATGTACATAACCCTATATGCGCATTGTGGTCGTACTGTACTCTCCAAGCAGGGATTCGGCTCCGGCTGGTTATTGACGCGTTTTGTTTCGTTTTCTTTCATCACAGACCCTACTCTCTTCACTGTGTAACCTTAACAACTGTGTCTGTCCTCTCACATCCTGGACCACAAGAACTCTTAACTGATCCCAAGATGTTCAAGACTCACTAACATGTCCAGACCAAACACTTGTCAGAAGACGTTTGAAAATAGACTGTGTTTTACTCAGGATCGGCAATGATTATGTTCTTAACTATTGGGTTCAACACTAACAAACAAGTTACTTAACTACCTTCATCAACTCGTTGAAGTACAATGCTGTGCCCTTCGACTGTCAGGACTTACAGGAAAGTCTACGCCGTCTATGCCTTAACCTTTCTGATACTACTCCCAATCCTATGCAATGAGCTGCCCTACTCCAAGTACTACACACATGACAGGTCCAAGAGAAGAGAGGAGGATGCTCGAAGAGTTGAGGCAGAGAATCAGGAAAGGGTGGCGGCTGCAAAGTTTTATCTGAAGCAGAATGGACCCTACAGCAGGACTTTCAGACAGCTTCGTCAGAGACTGGAAAGGAAATCCAAACCTGAACTTGTCATAACTGTGGTCACTGTTGCAAGAAAGTCGGGAGGGGAGTCCAATCCTGGTCCGCAGTATCTGACCCAGGTTGTGGCTAGGTTTGCTGAGCTACTGACACAGCAGAAAAATGTCGTCTTCCAAGTGTGCAATGTTAATACTCCACCAGAACGCCACAGGGAGGCTGTGTACTTATCCAGGTATGTACCAGTCATAAGTAGGAACAGCTCTTCTGCAGAGCCGGTGCCGACAAGTGCTCACATTCACAAGTTTGAGAAAGAGAAGCAGGACTACGTCTTTTGTATGGAGCGCAGTTTGGAGCTGCAGCCAGACCACATATTAATGATACAAGATGACGCTGTGCCTAGAACTGACTTCTTCCCAGTTTTCCAACACTTGCTGAAGTATAACGTCGAGGGGAAGATTGTCCGCGGAGACCTGCAGCCCAACCCAGAGAAGTGGGCCTTCTGGAAGCTGTACTACCCAGAGAGATGGCAGGGGTACGGTAACGAAGAAAAACTGTTATTAGAGCTGATCTGCAGCGGTCTCATAGGAGGCTCTCTTTTTGTCGCCCTGAACTGTGGAGGTTTTATGGAACGTGATTCAAGAAAGAGAACTACGGTTTTTGTACTGGGCTTTTTCTACGCCATGCTGTTGTGCCTTGCCATTGGGAGACAGTACCTGATCGAGCTGCGTCGGCTGTCTGTACACACGTACGCAGTCGTGGATGCTCCAGACTGCTGTATACCTGCTGTACTGTACAGCCCCGAGCAGGCTGCTGCCATTGTACAGTACCTGAAGGGTCAGACCTGCAGCAGCCTTCTGCCTATAGACCTGGCATTGGATAATTATGTACACAGCTCAGGGTTAAAACAATATCTGGTGGAACCCAACCTGTTTCACCACATAGGTATTGTGTCCACCCTGCATGCAGGAATAAAGAACCCAGTAGACTTTTAGGTGGACTTTTTTAACTTTGTAAGTTGTTCATTGCTGATACATGTATCAATGGCTTTTAGACCAAAAAATATATTTTGGTTAAACTTGTATAAATGTATGTGTACTTACGTCATACAATGAGTGGTGGGTTCACTGATTGAACATGTGTCCTCTCTGACGATTTGCCTCTAAAATAGCTAAATGAAAAACTGAATATTTCAGCCATTCTCAGGAGTGAGCTTTCCTGCGCTCCCAGCGACTTAACTTTTTTCGTGTGAGAAACCATTTCTTGGTATATTGTACAACCATATCAAATAGAGGGCCATATCCTACTGAGATGTGAAGGTGAATTGATCCATGTACATTTTGTAAATCGTGCCTGAAATTAATTATCATCTTGAACCATGCAGAAGTTGAACTCAGAAAAGCATGCTGAAAGTACTTAGGATTCAAGGAATGCAAAAGAAATTTGGTACATGTATATTTTTGCAATTTTGATACCAAAAGGACATGATCATGATACTTTTGAAGATGATTTCATAGTTGTGCCAAGTAAAAGCTTGGTTGCAATTTTGGTGCAACTTAATTTGATTTCTTACATGGTCAAAAGTGTGAGAATATTGCTACTTAATCTATAAATTCTACTGTGTTACGATATTGAATTCTATTTTTGAGAAAAAATACTGTCATGCAGTGATAATCAGCTCATATTAAGTTATTCTCTGGCTTTTGCTGCTATAGTGAAATAAAGTAGATGGCACATATTTGTACTTGATTTTATGCAGACTTGCACATTTGAGCTTAGCTATTGGTCAGAATATAGAGCTGTATATTGATAACAACAAGTCATTTACTTTTATTCTTGAAAATAAACCTATTCTCTGAGCCACAGTAAAATGGCAATGTACTTTTGGGTTTGATTAAGTCAACATACGCGTGCTGGTAATGTAGGATGTTCTGTGCCACCATCAGGCTATACATGTATGTGTTCTTGAAATCAAGTCTATGTCGTATGACCAATTTACCACCATGCAAAATGAGCACACGCTGTGTTGAAATGTCATAATATATCAGAATATGAAAATCCCCTATATCCAATAAAACACCTCTGGACTTGCAATGAATTATACCTCAAATGGTTTTTTGCACCTTTTGTATTTCATTTATCCTGTTCATTTTATTTTTTGCGTCTTGGCTCTTACCTTCGATGCATGCTGTTTGGTTCAACACTGTCGCACACCATATGACCTTATATGGCAATACCTACCAAAATTCTTGTATAGCCGTTCCCTTATATGGCAAGGGAGCAAGAAACCCAGGCAGGCTTGATTTGCATGATACATAGGAGGGCGACCGCATGTAACTGCTACAACTGTTCGGAAATATCATTGCATTGTGGTTTCAGACTTTGATATCCTGAAAAATGACCCTATTACATCTATACCACAAGATTGCAGAAGAAAAAAAATGATTTCGTCAAGAAAACGACCAAAAATCGACATAAATGATACCATGTAGTGAGGTTATAGCATTATGTACAGAGACGCGCACTACACACTACAACTTAGCTCAACTGGTAACGTCGTAGTACTTCGGATCCGGAAGATCCGGGATCGAGTCTGTGCATGGATTTTTTTCTTTTTAGATATTAAATATCAAAAATATTTATTAATATTATATTAATCTATCAATATCATATTTATGAATATCATTTTTTTCATTAATAAATGAATAAATATTTTATATTTGTTATTTTTAAATATTCATTTAATATATACAAGGCCTTATGAACAGGACTTCATTGATTCCAAACCCGGCATTCGAATTCTTCTGTTCATTGTAATGGAAAATACCGTGCAGCGGCTCCTATGCGCGGTAAGATGATTCTTGCAAAACACTCGCCACTAAACTTCTATTCCCGATGTAAACAGAGGCTCTTTATGTTGTTTTCAAAACAGCGATCCTTTGTTACAGTAGCAAATGCTCCATTGTTCAGTATCGACTTCAAAGACAACACGGACGTGGAAAGTGATGCCGCTCGGCACAAAAATATGGGAATTTGCATGAATTTTAGCAAAATTATCCAGGAAAATAAGGAGAAATGTTGTAAATGCGGAAACCAGAATAATAGGGATGAGGTAGCTGTTAATTGGTTTGAACACTTGTTTGACATTTGGTAGTCATTTTAGATAGAACCTTAGCTGTTATGAACCTCTATTTCACTTAATTACCATAGTGCTGATTATTCAATGGTGCTTTTTCAAATTTTAAGTTTTATTGCGTGCTATGTACATAATTACATTGATAGCTTTTATAATGAGCCTATTGTACATTTTAGAAATAAGTACAAGTTGTAGGCCAAGACCAGCTTTTTCAAAAGCACTTAAGTTAAGTGACGTAACTTCAAAATTGCTTTCCTCAGTCTGCCTTTCTCTATTAAAACAGTACTCCTTTCCCAAAATGACAATTTTTCTTATAGACTCAACAGCCCTTGAGTGACTTTCTCTGGCAGATTTTACTTCAAGAAAAGGGAAAAGACAATTCACACTCATAAACGTAGCCGAAACGCCAGCTTTTTTTAAAAGCACTTGTTTTCACTCTGCGGAGTCTGCTCCATATGGTGTGCTGCTGAGGTGTTTCATTTGAGTATATTGACCTTTCTGCAAGAAACCTCAAGAAGTGATTCCGTTATCATACAAAAAAAGAAGCAACAATAGAAGTGTTGTAAAATCTATTGTTACATTGAAGTTCAAATTTATGTCACAGTGTTTGTTTAACACGTAGCAATAAACCATCATGAACAACTGAAAAGCAAACCCATAATTTTAACAGTTTAATGTGAGATTATTTATGATCAATATGAATAGCCAAAATGCTACATATATTACATTCAATCAGTTATTTCATGTTTAAAAAAACCGAAACAGTGAACAATATTGCCTTTTATTCATTGTCTTACTTTATATAAGCTTTTTTTTAGACAAAACAAGATAGTGGCAGTAGTAACAATAAAATGAAATGATTAAGCTGTCAGTGGGGATTCTCAAATACACACACTTCCAAATCAGTCTTGTACATGTGCTGTCAAAGGACTACCATAACTATAGTGTTGAGCCAGATTAATAGAACATAACAAGCAGGAATTGTGGACGTACCCTTATTGGCAACCTAATTACATAGTACTACTGTACATCTGGAAGGGAAACATCCTCTTGGTTGCAATGTTTGAAAGAACGTACTTATCAAAGACAGCCTGTACAATGTTAACCTGGCCACTAGGTAACAGAAGGTCAGGACAGTTTGTTCTTCTCGTTCTGAAGCCGCAGTTCTCTGTCGTCCTCGCGGTTCTTCTTCAGGATCTGGTTGATGCAGTACTCGCTCTCCTGTCCTGCCTCGGTCAGCCGCAGGTCCATCTCCAACACCGTACTGTTCTCCTCCATCCCCTCCTGCAGCTGTTTACCTCCGTCCTGAGGAAAGCACAGATGGACATTCATGAATCCTTGATCAAACCACTCAGGATTTGTGCTTATACATTAAGCGTATCAGTGATATACATCCAAATTCATCTTGTGTGCACTTGTCAACAGTTGCTACCTAGTTGAAACAAGGTGACGACTGTTGGAAAGCAAACACAAGCTGAAAATGGATGTGTATCGGGCTGTTACACTCACCCTGATATATTTCTCACCCCATAATTGCTGATATAGCAAAGCCAAAGGAATTGTTTTTGATGTTAATTCATACAGTTTCAAGAAATAGCTCTTCTATGGCAAACATCATACTATACTGACATTTTCATAATGAACCCAGCTCTATTCCTCCATGACTTGTATTTCACCAAAAAAGGGCTTATCTAGAGTAAGAGATGTTGTGGTAGTGCATGGAGAACTGTTGGCTATTGACGACTGAATAATACTACTCCTTCACTCCTATGCCAAACTTACCGGCCCGACTCTGTTGCAGGATAGGTTGATAGTGCGGATCGTTGTGTTGGTTGTGAGAACCTGGGACAAGATGGAGGCTGCTGGTTCTGTCATGTTGTTACTTCCAATATTCAGGTCCGTCAGGGTGGAGTTCTTCAGCAGCGCTCTGCAGATGGCCTGGCCGCCGTCATCGCCAAGACGATTCAGCCGCAGGTCCAAACACTTCAGGGTCGTGTTTTTCGACACGGCATGGCCGACGGCCTGCGCACCGGGGGCGCCTATCTTGTTATCACACAGGTTCATCTTGACTACTCTACTGCGGTTGATGAGCTTGCCGGCGGCGCGTGCCCCGCTGTCCCCGATCATGTTGTGCGAGAGGTCCAGCTCCGCCAGCGAGGGGTGGTCCAGGAGATGGCTGATGAGGACGCGGACCTTGTCGTCGTCCACCTTGCTGCGGCACAGGTGGAACTTCTGCAGGGTCTTGCAGCTCTTCACAGCCTTGGACAGCAGCAGGCAGTCCCGCGTGGTGAACTGGAACAGGTTCCACTCAAAGTTCATGCCGCAGTCCTTCACCCCGTAGGTCACGCCAAACTCCTCCAGGTGGGGCAGCTTTTCAAAGACTGGACCAAACTCAAAGTGATCCACCTCGGGCCCGTCCCCCAACTCGCTCCCTGTTTCCGACGTGTCGTCGTCTTTCTTGGTTTCCTCCTTGATGGGAGGGAGCAGCTGTTTGATGTTGAGTCTCTTGATGTACTCCCCCGACAGCGGTAAGACGTCTGTCACTATGTCCATGTTGCTCCTCTCGGGGACGAAGTGTTCTATGATGTGTTCCAAGTTCCTCTCAAAATACATCCTCTTCCAGCTCCCGCCGTACTGTGAAACGTCGCAGATTTCCCATCTTGCTTTGCAGCACCTCTGCCAGTACCCTTCATCACTGATGAGGTGGGCGGTGACCTTCAGGGGAATGTTGGTGGAGATCTTCTCTAGAACTTTGGCCCTGTGCTTCGGCTTTAATTCATCCAGCAGGGGGTTGTCTGCAGATAAAGAGATACCAACGTTCAACGTTATATGTCAACATTTTTTTTTTAAATGTGTGAAATAGAATGAATAGCTAACGTTATACATGTATACAGTTTTTGGTCAGCTAGTATTAAATGCTGCTACATACAAGGATCATTGCTGGTTTCTAGGAGTTGCAAATATGTTTCCTTATTATGACTAGTTTATTTGCTAATTACGTTTAATCTTTACATTGATGATATAGGGAGTACAGAGTCGACTCAATTATTCAATTTTGAAATTCTATGATACGTTTATACTAGGGACATGTTTACATTGTATGTTTCTGACACTGACTTAGTGTTACACAAAATCAGGCAAATGACCATCTGTAGTCCCAATGATTCTGTTTAAAACGAGCTGTTCGGCAATCATAAAACACTCACGTTCAAAGTTGTTGACGATGTGCACGATACAGAGATCCGTGAGGAGCGGGACTGTGGCCAGGGACCACTCGGGATCCTCGGCAATGATCCTCCTCATGGTGCGGGGGTCTGCAGAGGGGTTGTCCTTAGCGGTGGTGACAGGAGACGGGACGCCATCCTTGCCCTTCGTCTTACTTTTTGCCGACCCGCCCTTACTCTTGCCACTTTTAACGCTCCCCGGTCCGCTCTTGGACCCATTCTGGGCAAGTGGAGGCTCTGCCATCGTTTACAGACAATTCAGGGTATAAAAGAACTAGTAAAATGTACTGTAAACCCGACGAAACGTGTTGTACACTGTGATCAACAAGCAACCTTCGTCCTTTGTGGTTGTTGTTTATCTAGTTGCTAGGGGCGACGCTGCAAGTCTCGGTTCCAGGTGTCTGAGTCTCGTACCCAGAGCACTGTATTATAACCTTTGACCCGTCTATTAAAGAAAATGGCGGTCAACATGTGAAATTTCCCGGGAAGTTGGTGTAAAGAGCTCGTGTATTCCTCCTGGAAGGATGTATTCGTCTCGACCCAAACCAGGGGACACGGAGGAAGATCTTCTCAAGTCACAGAGAGAATTCCTTGCTGCTGAAGCTACCGGATCCGCAAAGGTCGTCAGGAATCCGGCCACAAAGGCCGAACAGCGTGATCGTGAGAAGCAGACGACAGCGAGGGATGTTGTTGATTTGGAACATGGAGGTACAGTACTGTATAATTATAGATATGACGTTATTGCTTTTGCCAGGAAATATTTTTCGGCAGTATGGTTGCTTACTTGATAATCTAGAAGCCATAGATAGATTCAATTGCTATGCGATTTGACATGTGGTTAGGTCTTGAAATGAAACGACATGAATGGCTCAATGATGGTGACTTTCTTTAGTACTTCAGCATATCTTCTGTTTCTTGTATCTGGATATGCCATGGTCACGATTTTGGCCTTTGCGCTCAGGAGAAAGTGAGCATCATTTGGGGCCCCTATCGGGTTTATTTAGAACTGCAGGACTGGTTCTGTTTGAAACTTTGTTTCCTGCAAGAGGCGTATTAAAAAACCTAAGGATTTTAATTTGTTTTAATATAACTACAAGGCTCTGGATTGTCCACACAAGCCGGGAATGACAGTTCAGTAAATGGAAGAGCAGCCTCAATTGGAAGAGATTTTCCTACATGGCCGAATGGATCTACTCTACTCTACTATACCTTGTTTTTCTTGACCTGAACATATTATTCATTGTTTCTTGCAGGTCTTCCACCACAGCTACCATCATTTGAGCCTGGGCCAAAGCCATCCAACAAAACATCAAAGTTCAAGCAGAGACGAAAAAAGGTGTGCCTCTTGAATTACCGTTCTTGAACTATCTAAGTTTTAAGCCATATACAACATCTTGGATGTGATTCTGTATCAGTATTAGTGTAAAGAGAAAGGTAAAACTGATGATAGGGCAATGTAATGCTTTGGTAATGTGGGATCAGCTTACGTGCCTACATTCAATGCACTCACTTAACTGTCAGTTTAAGTTTCGCTCCATTTAGCAATATCATTAGAACATCATGTTAACAAAAGCTCTAATCATATCCCAAATGATGCACAGGTAACGTTTCAAGATGTGGAAGAGGAAGAGTTTGATGCGGAGGAAGAGATGGAAAGTATGTACCACTGGGCAATTTGTTCTTATGTCGTTCACTGTTTTGTTGGGTTTCTATGTTTTAATTTTTTGCTGTAAATGCAGAAATTTTTGCAATGGTTTAATGTTCTCAGTTTTGTGAACGGCTTTACCGTGAACTCAACACCACTGCAAATTTTTTTCCTGTCTTCTGCCCGCCTACCCTTTGTTTAACTGCTACATGTATGCACTACTTATTGTGCATTATTATGATGAGATACCTGTTATGGTGATTCGGTGAAGACACAAAATACCAACAAGGCACAGATCAACACAGACTCAATCTTCAAATATTGAATACATATTTAGAATTTCAAGGCAAGTCAAAGCCTTTATTTATTCCTTGAGTACATATGGTCAGAACAGTGACAGTTGATCATGCCAACGCTGCCGAAAGCGACTGTTCTGTCTGTTTGTAGCACCCTTTCCAAGTTGCTAGAGCGTGGTTTCCAACTTGCTGTCCGTAAAGGCGCAGGTGTTTCAATTACTGTACTGTAGTACATTCCTGTACTGTATGTGACTAAAATGCTATCACAATCTCAAAACCACCTTGAACACTCCATTTTCTCCTTACCTCAAAGTTAAATCCCCGCGAACTTAAATGCATTTACAGTATTTTGTTGACACCTGACAAAACAAGTACCTTCTGTTTCCACAGCTCATGACACCCATGTCACCAAGGTGCTTACAGAGATAGTGGTAAGTATCAGCTGCTTCTTCTTTTTCATATAATCTTTACACAAACGACAATCTTGAACACACCTGGCTATTTTGAGATTTGCTTGTAGCTTCATAGGAGTAATTTTCTTGTAGACTCATACAGCTATTCCTATACAAGTTTGTATTCATCCTATATGCAAATGAATCATCAGTTTGGAACAAATGATGCATCCTTCCTGTTTTGGTGCCTAGAGTAGCTATGTCATGAGAACAGTAACTAATGACAGTCCCTCAACTCCAACAACCTATACTTAAATGTGGCTGTACTTGTTTTCTGTCACTACACAGGAAAGAGATACTAGTGGACAACCTGTGAGGCAGCCGTGCACAACAGGCTTGGCTTTCCCCAGGGTGCTGCACAGACAACAGGCAACTGCAGCAACACAGGTCTTATATTAGTTTAGACTTATCAATTAATACTATTATTGTATTTCTGGTCATTTTGCTCAGACATATAAAAAGCTTGTATATTAGAATTAGATTTGATAACTCACAGTTTGTAAATATTGTCCAATATGTTCTTTGTACTCTATCATCCACCTTGCTTGAAAAAAATCCACTGATACATAAAGCACACCTATGTGGGGATTGTCCCCAGTAACATGGACGGGTCTGTGTGTGGGTGGTATTCAGTACCAGGGACAGGTTTGTGTGTACGTTGTACACACAAACCTGTCCCTGGTGCTGACACTGTACATGGTGTTCAGTATCAGGGACAGGTCTGTCTGTGTATGGTGGACAGCACCAGGGACAGGTCTGTGTATGGTGGTCAGCACCAGGGACAGGTTTGTGTATAGATGGTGTTTAGCACCAGGGACAGGTCTGTGTGTGGATGGTGTTTAGCACCAGGGACAGGTCTGTGTGTGGATGGTGTTTAGCACCAGGGACAGGTCTGTGTGTGGATGGTGTTTAGCACCAGGGACAGGTCTGTGTATGGATGGTGTTAAGCACCAGGGACAGGTCTGTGTGTGGATGGTGTTTAGCACCAGGGACAGGTCTGTGTATAGATGTTGTTCAGCACTAGGGACAGGTCTGTGTGTGGATGGTGTTAAGCACAAGAGATAGGCTTATGTGTTGATGGTGTTCAGCATCAGGGACAGGTTTTTGTGTGGATGGTGTTCAGTACTAGGAACAGGTTTGTGTGTAGAGGGTGTTCAGAACCAAGGACAGGTTTGTATGTGGATGGTGTGTAGCGCCAGGGACAGGTCTGTGCATAGATGGTGTTCAACACCAGGGGCAGGTTTGTGTGTAGATGGTGTTCAACTTCAGCACCAAGGACAAATCTGTATGTGCATGGTGTTCAGTGCCAGGGATAGACCTAGGGTGTGGATGGTGTTCAGCATGGGTCAGTATGTGGATGGTGTTAAAACATTTAAAGCTGCCATTTCATGAGCCATCTAGCCTTGCCATCAAAAGATGCTGATACCTGATAAAGACAAACAATGTTATTTTCTTCTTCAGAATGAAAAACCTATGAAGCCAGCCAGCCTGTTTGCACAGCAGTTCTCTGCAGTGTCTCCAACTTTGTTTGGACTTCCTGACCAGAATCAGGAGACCGCCACAGAAAATATGGAGACAGATCAAGGCAGCACACAAGCCATGCTGTCAGGATTTGGAGGTAGATTCTTGGTTCAAAATGTTTATACAGAGACAGTTAAAACCTTGAAAGTTAGTATTCATAATTCTTATCCATAAAGAGTTTCTTTTAGCCATCTCTTAAGTTTGCATAGCAAAGGCTTTACCTCAACTCAGAATTAAGACAAAAGTCTAGTTGCGATTAGCATACATTTTATTAACCAGAGAGATATGCTGTCTATGTAACATCGATTTCATAAGATACGTTATCTTCCATTGTGAACAATTGAAGATTCCAGTTCCATCGTGGAGGGATCAGAACTTGCCCACAATGATACAGCTGTACAGACGGAAGTTCATCAGATTCATCAGGAGAACGTGGCTCAACTGTTGACCATGACCGAGGAACAGATTCAGCAGGAGAGAGACAAGCTAATGCAGACACTCGGTAAGTCTAGTGTTCCCTAACTCATCTATAACACAAGCTTATGAATATTTATTTATGCAGGGTAAAAATCACCCTAATTCACATTCGGCTTTAAATCCGGACAGAGGTTTTAAAAGAAATGTATTTGACTTAAACTATGATGATGATGTAACAATTGTGTTTGAATTTTTGTCCCTTCCAGACCCAAGTCTCATCCAGTTTCTGGCCTCCAAGAAAAAGCAACCGACAGCAAAGACACAACACGCAGGTGATGTGAGCCCCCTAACTGCAGCTGGTGGTACTGCAGACACAGCACAAGGCTCTGCTGCAGGTGGATCAGCTGTATCCAGTCTGACTGAGGAGGACAGGCTGAGGAGTCTGGTCAGTGAGCAGGATAACTCTGAGGACGTGTTACTAGCTGAGATGGATACAGGGGTTCCATTACAAGGTCTGTACACAACGCTGTTAGCTACCAATCTGTACATTTTACTGATCTGAGAAATACTATAATCACTAACAGAGAAATGCTATAATCACTAACACTTGGTATACTACATTACTCCGTCATTGCTATTTTTGTATCTTGACTTACCTGCAAAATTACACATAGACTGCCTTTTAGTGAACATTAAATGTAAAGTTAGAATCCTTGCCACTCATGTATACGGTATATAGGGCAGTACCCATCTCCATTTCTATAGCCCTTGGGCCATACTGTCGTAAGCACTACAGCAGGAGGCTAGTTCACTGGTAGTGATGTGTGTTAAACTGCCATACTCTTTTCCATAAGTGCTGAGTGCTAAGTAGAGAAAGCAGTATGTACCATTTTCAAAATCTTTGGTATGAGCCAGCCGTGAACACTGTACCCACTAAGTTATGCCCAACATAATCAACAAAAAGTTTGCTTATTCTACTTTTTAACTCTGCCATCAGAACAAGTACCTATCCAATCCTCCAAAGACTGGTTAAACATGGATGTTGTGGAACATGAGAAGCTGGAGTGGATGAAGGACCTTCCTGCACCTAAACCTGGGGACAACAAGGTACGGCAAGGAGTGCTCATCCAAATGGCATAACTGTGCATAACATTCCTGTTCTTTGAGATTTCTGAGCTGTACACTTCTTTTTTGATATCTTCGTAACATTAACCTGCTCCTTACTGGTCTACACTGTAACCAAAACAACTTTGGTGAGTTAAGTAGCTCTCAGCAGGAGGGAGGTTAACTGGAGATGACTGTGTTACGTTCCTGTCATGTAGGGTAAGGTTGCCAGGTTTGACCTTGAGGGTCAGCTGATGTGCAGGGACAAGGACATCCCCACCCACCTGGGTCTGCATCACCATGGAGACGAACCCGAGGTCGGTTCACATCTACTGTCAATCACCTGCTTCACAATCAAGACATGCTCAATCAAATATTCTATAGTATTATTCTATAGTTCCATAACTGCTTGCTGAAACGATAAACGCATTAGAATTTTCAGTGTTACACTTTATTTACCAAAGTATGTATGTATGTTTTACATTTTCAGACCCAAGGTCTTATGCTACATGCTTTAGAAAATTTACCAAAGCAACATTACATACCATGTTCAAATATTAAATGGTCACCAGTACTGTTGTAACCTTATTAATTTCACGTGACAACTCTTAACCAGTGGATTTCCCCAGGTGGCAGGCTACACCCTGGAGGAGCTGTTCATGCTGTCGCGCAGTCGTTTCCCCCAGCAGAGGGTGCTGGCACTGCAGGTGCTGGCCAAGATTGTAGCCAGGGTAAGGCCTGTTTTATCTTATATCTACCAAGTACATGTATATATATGTACTATACATATGTCAGGGTAGAGAGTGCAATCTAGCCTATTTTACCAGTGGAGATCAGAGTCTCTGTCAACAGGCCTGACCCTGGTACTGAACACCATCTACACACAGACCTGTGCTGTACACCACTCAACAGAAACACAGAGACTTGTCCTTAGTGCTGAATACCACATCCACACACAAACCTGTCCTTGGTGCTGAACACTTTCCACATAAACCTGTTCCTGGTGCTGAACACCATCCACACAAAAATCTGTCCCTGGTGCTTAACACCATCCACACAAAAATCTGTCCCTGGTGCTTAACACAATCCGCATACAGACCTGTCCCTGGTGCTGAACACCCCCACATCAAACCTGTCCCTGGTACTGAACACCATCTACACACACAGACCTGTCCTCAGTGCTAAATACCAATCACCATCCACACACAGACTTATCACTGGTGCAGAACGCCATTTACAGACAAACCTGTCACTGTCAAAATAAACGCACAGACCTGTGCCTGGTGCTGAACACCATCTACACACAAACCTGTCCCTGGTGCTTAATACCATCTACGCACAAACCTGTCCCTGGTGCTTAATACCATCTACGCACAAACCTGTCCCTGGTGCTTAATACCATCTACACACAAACCTGTCCCTGGTGCTGAACACCATCTACGCACAAACCTGTCCCTGGTGCTTAATACCATCTACGCACAAACCTGTCCCTGGTGCTTAATACCATCCACGCACAAACCTGTCCCTGGTGCTGAACACCATCCACGCACAAACCTGTCCCTGGTGCTGAACACCATCCACACACAAACCTGTCCCTGGTGCTGAATACCATCCACGCACAAACCTGTCCCTGGTGCTGAATACCATCCACGCACAAACCAGTCCATTGTGCTGAGTCAGCAATTCTGCCAAATTACAATCTCTACCCTGGCATATACATTTACAGCATATGATACATGTAGTTAATTGTACTGTATACAGAAAATGTAGGCAGCATAATTGCTGTTCTCTTGATTTATCTACATGCGCTTTGTTCTTGCTTGAAGATGTGTTTAACAATCATGTATATTCGTTGATTTTGTTGTTTCTATACTGATTTGGTCTTTCTTTAAGCTTATGTTTACATTCAACTCCTAAACTCTTCCCCCCCAGGCCAGGAATGGTGAGTTTACTGTGGCGTTGAGCGGTCCCCTGCTGCCCATGATGCTGGAGTCTGGGATGGTGTTCATCGTGCGGTTCAGTCTGGATGAAAACACCCCCAGTCTTGTAGCCACGGCAGTGGAGGCCTTGCACAGCCTGCTGGTCTTACCTGGGGACGAGGTAAGTCTGGAGAAGCATTCTGGGAGATGTTGGTGTAACTTAAGTATAGGGTGAGGGATGTTTGAGAGAAAGAATACATCTACATCATGTGTATTTCAGTTTAGAATAATTATATATGAACTTGCTAGTAGAATGCATTTGCATTTTTTTTATAATGTTGCTCAGGAAAGGAGCATCCATGTTTTGTACAAGGTTATCACAAGTAATTTAAGTACATTTAATGTCTTGTGTATCCTAAAGACTGTTCACTGTCAAAAAGGTATAACCAACGTTCACGTCTGGCAAATGGGTAACCTTTAGCTGATACTCAGGCAAATAGTGACATTGCATCACAGATAAGACCGTTATCACATGTAACATCTAATGTTAAATGGTGGGACATCATGTAATCCCAGCTCCTGTGTTCCCCAGCTGTGTGCAGATCATGTCTATAGTTGGTACCGAGGGAATGAGTTCCCTGTCTTGTGTCCTGAGAGAGGTCCTGAGGAGGAGGGGGAGGAGGAGAAGGGTCGAGACAAGACAGACCAGGACCTAGCCAAGGAAGATGTCATCAAGGTATGTCCATCTACCTGCTTCCTCCAGGTGTGTAGAACCTCAGTGTTTGTCATGTTAAAAAGGCGGTGAATTTACACCAGGAAAACTTTTAAAAGGTTTTGAATAATGTTCAATGGCCAAGTGAGTAGAGTGTTTGCGATGCATTTGGTAGGTTGTTAGTTTGATCCCTAGTCGAGTCATACTAAAGACTTTGAAAATGTTACAAACTTCTTTCTCTGCTTAGGACGCAGCAATTGGAAAAGAGTATGGTAGTTGAACACACACCTCTACAGTGGACTAGCCTCCTGCTGTAGTGATTGCACAGAGTCGTGTGACCTTGGGGCTGTAGAAACGGAGATTGACGGGAAGAACTTTAAGTAACTTGTTGCATAATGGATGCATAACAGTAGGTTCTGACCAGTTTATCCTTACTTAACATATTTGCCCAGGGTCTCCTGAGGATGACGTTACTGCCCAGACTGCGCTATATCCTGGGGGTGCTGAGACCAGACGGCCCTGCAGTTATCCACATTGTAGAGATCCTAATCCGTGTAGCCAGACACTCTCTACAGGCTGCCTACCAGGTCTGGCTGTGTTCATCATATATCACCATCTAACACACAAGTTTACAGTGCACAAATTCTTCAGCTGAGACTCACGTAATTCTCTGACTGGTGGTTGTCTCAAGCTGTAGTCAAGGAATTTTGTTTGCAGTTTTGAGAATATAGGTTTGTGCAATGACATCTCAAATCTGTCCCCAAAATGTTTTGCTTGATGGTTTCTTGACATCTCTAAGTGTTGATGTTCTGACCTACCAATGTATATATGTAGACATTCTAACAATAGTAGTAATATGCTCTTTGTGCATTCTTTGTTATTGAATTACAGGTGTAGTAGGTTGGAATGTACCCTGGTATATTCTGGTCATTGGTATATTCCATCCTGCTATACTTGTACTTGCTATTACATGTATATATAACCAATATTACTCCTGTTAGAGTGTGAAAGCTGATGGTTGTCAGTTTGGTTTCATATTTTTGTATATTAAACTGCATATCACCAAAGAGAACCAGAAGAATACTCATTTTTCATAATGTTTCTCCTTGTCAGGTTCTTCGCTGTCCCCACTTGATAGAAACTGTCTTCACAGAATTGCTACCGCTATCGTGGGCAGACAAAGGTCAGGAAAATGTTTTTTTAATCTATCAGTTTCTCCAGCAGCACTTTGTAAACACTTGTCGAGATCACTGGAGAAAGGTGCTGGACGGCATCTGAAACATCTGTTAATTCACAGAAACCTCTGACCAGATAATAACGCATTTTTATTAGAAACAAATCGCTGGCCGTCACAAAATATTTCTTCGCACCCAAGATGCTGTCATCCCACACCCTGGCCCTCCAGCCTCGTGGCGGCGCCGGGGATTATGTCTCTCCAGGAGGCCCTCTGGCCACTTCCTGTTCCCACACTAGACGTCAGTTGCCTACAGACTTCGTGCTGTCAGGCCACACAAATGTTTTTTCCACGCTATGATAGGTTGTAGCTAGGGATTTGTGGAGAACAAAATCCGTTTTTCCGACAAGGAAAAATACATGTATAATGACTACTAACATAATTCCGCCAGGGTACCTAATTCCTCCACCCTGAAAAGATACGTCCAGACAGATCTCCAACCCAACGTCCTCCAGTATAATGCACTCTAATATATCTGAACTGTGCATACCTGGGGATGCTGCAGTAGAGATCTCTCAAACCAACTGTTTTCAAAGTGGCGGATTTATGTAACCTGGCAGATTAATGTTAATGGGGGTTTCCGGTAGACTGAATTAGAAATATCATTAGTAAATACTCATTCCTGGACCTTTATGAACACTTTGCAAGTTTGTATTTAGGAAGTGCCATGTCAAATGGTGGTACTGTTTTACAGTGTGCAGTGCAGGAAAGTCAGAGGTGCACGGCCGCCCCCTCCCCCAGGCTATGAAGCTGATGAGGGTGCTGTGTACAGCAGGGAGGAACATCGCAGCAATATTGGTTTGTAACATACTTCTCCTCTTAACAATTCCTCTAGGTTTTTTTCACAGAATTTTTTACTCTTTCTTGCACATGTCACTTCTATATTTCATTTATTTCTTATTTTTACAAGACAATTAAGATGATTAGCAGGTTTTGAATTAAAATTACAATCAGTAAAATGATTAGCATATTGATACAAGACATGGAAGACTCCATGATGATTCTTTACTTGTTTTTAAATGTACTCTGGAGGTGTTGGCCTTGTAAAGGATGCATCAATCCTGTTGCCAACACCTCTCAGATTTCATTCTGTGAAGTTAAATAAATAAATAGATAAATAGAATAAATAATGGCTTTGCCAACCATCTATTTCTGCTACTGCCACCAACACAAGTGCTACAATACAATGTTCATTTGATTATTTCCACTCTGTACTCTTAAGATTGTGATTGATATACTGCTGCATGAAACACCCAATGAAATTGTTTCTTTACTGCAGATTTCAAAGCATTCTCTGATGGAAAGGATAATGAGATATACTGCAGAGCACCCAAGGTAAAGCACATTTCTATACTTTGTCATATGTGTGTGTACATGTGTACTGTTCTATTTCATTGGACCAAGCCAATATTTGCATGCATTAACATGTCCTCTTTAATTAAGTGTTATGACTAAGAGACAATATAGCAGTTCATCAATCTTGTTTTCCCAGTGATCTTGAGTTAGACCAGCTGGAGGCCTTCAGTCTGGCTGTGGAATCCCTGCGTACCTGGGCAACGTGTGCTATCTATGGGCTGGGCTGTGAGGCTTTCAGGTAAGTATGTCCCAACATGGCAGCTGGTACATTCTTAAGATTTGTTGAACATACTTTTGTAGTTATATTAGCAGTAGTATGTAGTATTTGATTCTACTGCTGCTGGGGTCCCTGATACAGAGGTGGGCAGCAGTCAGCTAGTGTTCACACTGCGTGTTGAGGCAGCTCTGGCCAGCAGGTCCACGTTGGTGAGGCCACACACTTTCATGTCTTGTGTAATGATAGGGACCCCAGCATTGTACATTGACACAAGACTTCAAATTGTATGAAGTAATCTTAGTGTGAGATAAATGGTAAAATGCATCTTCTACCTCTTCAAGAAATTGGTACAATGAACCTGTAAATACTGTACATAGCGTCTGTCTTCTCTCTCAGGACCAGTGGAAGATTAGCTTTTCAGTGGGCTCAATTGGATCAAGATCACTTTCCTTTTTTGTGCATAACAGCACTGATTTGCTGTAGTTAGACTTCTTCTGGCTGAAATCATCCTATACCTCCTGTAGAGAACTGTACCCGGTGGTTATGCAGACTCTGCAGAGACTGTTTGGAACCCTGTCAGCCATGGGGAGCCAGGCTGATCCCCAGGCTTTCCAGGCTGTGGCACTTTTCAGTCTGACCGAGGCCACCACACATACTGCTGGGGTAGCAGCAGAACTAGCAAGGTCTGACTCATATACAACACTTCCTACATTTAGCGCATTTCTGTGATATACTTTAATTCTTGTTTCTTTCACTGTAACTTTATGTTCACTGTTTGTTTTTACGGTCACCTCTGTACCGTGAACTTATCATCATCGTGAAAAACCTGTTGTAATTATTTATGATTCCTTCACACATCTGTTCTGTTGGTCACTTGGTGCCACCGTGACGTTAAAGTCCAGTGAAAATGTCCATTTTCCTTACACCGTGAAATTTTGCTACCATGAAGATAAAGTGAATTACAGTATATGGGCAGTGGTAAGATGGTAAAGCTATGTTTTTGTACATTAAAGTAAACTTTAATAAATGATGAACTTTCACTACTTGTCCCACCATAGAGAATTTTTCAGCGTACTACCAGGTTCTCCTCTGATTCACACCACTATACTGTACAACTACCAGCCTCTAAGTCATTCTACAGTAACACCTTTTTTCCACGAACTGCAAAACTCTGGAATTCCCTCCCAGCCCACTGCTTTCCCCCGTATACAACCTACAAACCTTCAAAACAAACACACACCGCTGTCTCTCACCTGTTCCACATTAGTTTTATTATTAGTATTAGTTCAATGCCAAGAAGTGGCCTATTATGGCCTTGTATTGAGCAAGATCGTTAAAAAAAAATTCTACCTGCAGATTGGCTAACGGTGGAGGGAGGGAAGGTAACCATGACAACCTGCCTGCCCCGCCCATCTACTGGAGTCATGTGAGTGGTCTGCTGCCTGCTGTCCAGTTGTGTGTGAAGAAGTGGGTAACACAGGCCGTGTCTAACACAGGAGAGCCACAGGTAAGCTAGGCTGTAGGGCACTGTGTTTAATTTGTGATGCCTTTTTGGCGACACCTCAGGGGCAAGCCTAATGGTATAGTATTGTGTGCAGACTGCAGGAATTCTAGGAATTGTACAGGAATGTGTCCAAATGAATTTCAGTCCACAGGAGGATAACTTAAACATGCCTGGACGGATTGTCTTCATATTTGGTAGGTGGGTAGGTCTTTGTAAGACCTCAAAATGATTAGATTTTGAGCCCACTAGCGACCTTTTATAGTACTGCAGCAGAAATTCCGGTTGAATTCTTATACATATAAAAGTTTACTCTTAGACTTATAATTTTGGTTTTAGTGTTTTAGGGCACTGCAAATAACTTACTTGATATCATATGTTGGTTGTAGGAAGTAAACTCTGCACTTGTTGCCAGCTGCCTGCACTACATGGCCTCCTACCTGTCCAAGCTAGTACTGCAGGTAAGAACCAGATTGATGGAAACAGTGCCTTTTCTGTCTTTTGTCAGTTATATTGCATGTTTCCTTGTAGAACAAAATTATTTTGGAGCACTCTTCTGCCATTTTATACTGACCACTATCACTTAAGCCTTATAAGAACAGTCTCGTGTCTGTGTTCTGCAGCCTTCCCATGATGCAGTGGGGACCCTGCAGTACCTGGAGGAGCTGATGTCAGAGGTGCTGCTACCACTCATCAACTCTGATTACTTCACATCGCAGATGCAGAAAATCAGGTGAGTGCAGCTGCAGGTGTCTAAGGTCCTTGGACAGATGCATAGATTGACAGTTCCAGCCTACCGGGGTATACATGTATGTCCAATATCAGGAAAATATTTGTCAGGGAGTAGACAAGTATTGAAAGAGTTTATCATTAAGCAGAAGATTTCCCATCAGCCATTGACATTACATTGTATTTGTAGCATCGTATACAATGTATAGAAACTTAGATTTCTTCACTTAGTGATGCCGTAGTTGTTTGTAGATCCTCCTAACTTCCTGTACTTCTAGCTGATATTGCTGAAGTTCAGACCTGGACGAGGTAGCCAAGGCTAGCTGTGATGTTCTATCATAGTTTATTTCTATTATGTGTCATGATCAGTGTTCTCATCGCTCTCTGTCTCTCCCACTACAGCACATTTTCCCCCACCTGCCAGCAATGTGGCACACCCGGTCCCAGACAGGATAGCCCAGCACTGCCTGACCTGGGGTGTAGGAAAGCAGTCAGCAGACAGCAGCCATGGCTGTGTGTGCATGAACACTCCCCCTACAACATGGTCACAGCAGTGTACAGGCTGGCTGTACAGGCTATCAGCATACACAAAGGGCTGGCAAACAAGGTGAGCTCGTTCATTTGCAGTACGTTGTGCGGATGTCCTTTATGTGTACTGAGACCCTTGTGCAACATTTTCTTCAGGTATTCTTTAGCAACTTTAAATCTTTGTTTAATCTTATTTTGTTTTATTTGACAGCTATCCTCCCTGGTGACACATCAGCATGTTGTGGCCTTCCTGTCCAGCTGGCAGTCAGCGCCAGACAGCGCCTCCTACTGGTTGAGGTTTGAACACCACCTGCTGTACCACATCATCAAACTCTTCACACAGCTGGTAGGTACACTTCTGCTATCCTCATCAACCTTGCTCAACAGGCTGCATATTTTCAATACATCTTCATTTGGTCCGCTGTTTAACCCTTACGCTGCTAGGCACGATTATGTCAGTGATACAGAAACATGCCCTGTACATGTGTGCTACGCCCGGTTATGACCGAGATAGGGTATTCCCCGGAAGAAAACAGCATTGTGTGCATGCTGTTTTGCAGGTTTTGTGAAGGAGGTCAGGTGTTGAACATTCATTTTGCAAGTTTAACTGGGATGAAACTCTGGTAACTTAAGGGTTACGAAGCTGCGACATGATCAGAGCAAAGTGCCACTATGAAGACAATGTAGAAATGAAGAAAGTAAAGCACAAGTTACGAGAAATTTCTAAGAGTCCATTTTCATGTGTTCGCCCCAGGTTCCCTCCCTCCCGTCGTGCCATCCACACACCCTCCTGTACCACCGGACCGCGCTGACTCTCCTCAGGAGGCTGTTACCAGGGGACGAGCACTACATCCACGATCTCATGTCTACTGTCATATTCCAGCCAGACTTCTTCTTGTGAGCACGATTTTAACTCCAGTTTCAAAAGACTCCTGTAGTTGATTCCATTGCTAGGAATTCTACTTGATCACAGAAGACTCTAACCAGAATGATATCTCTTCAATAACTACATCAATTGTGAATAAGAACACAGGGTAGTAATTTCTCTGTCTAAATTTAAGATATTAGTCAGAATAAAATCTGATTTAAAACTAAATTGCTAGACTGGATCAGATCTCTTGAAATGTCATGCTAAGGCCACGCCAATTTGATTTGTTGCTTCTCAGAATAGCCTATCCTGTTTTTCCCATTTTGAAAAAAAAATAAAATTGGGTCACTATTCCCATTCACAAATTTCAAGTCTCAATTTTACTATCTGTTCAGTTGTAAAACTCAATAGCCACCAAAGTAGATTATAAAGGCCTGCACATACCTAAAAAGTGTGGTCACATTGATCACATTAAGTTATAATTTTTCATTTATTAAAGCTATTTCTCAATGTCAATCCATATATTACAAGGCAAAAGGTAATTTTGTTACTGAAATTACAATACTAGATCAAAGAGAGGGGTTCATTGCATAAAACGAGCCATACAGAGCTGAAACTTGAATAATCCTCTTATTCTTTGTTATGTAAACCCTTATCTTCACCCCAGACTATTTGCCAAAAAAGTTATTTATTTTTTTCGCCCTGTTGCTCCATTTTGTTTTCTGAAAAAATCTGAGACACAACAAATTAAATTGGTGTGGCCTAAAGTACAGATAGTGTGACAAAGAATAGCACATCCAACATTAGATTTATTAACATTTTAATCACATACTTTGTTGCTTGTTTGTTTGTTTGTTTGTTTGTTTGTCTTCAAATACCATAACATGGCCCATTGCACAGACACCAATGTTGATACTATTTTGAGTCTTTTGACCCATGTATGTTGACCCCAGGGAGAGCAGACTTGGTGACCCTGAGGCCGCTGACCTGTCAGACATGTTACAGCTGTCTGCCGATGCTGTTCCCACCCGGATCAGCAGTGCTGCACAGCTGTCCTCTCACCCCAGCCGCGGAACCCTGCTGCAGGAAGCCTACACCAGGCTCCCCGGTATCAGGGCCACGTACATACAGGTCCTACAGGGCTTCAAACTAGACGCAGACAAGTCAAGGTTACTGACTGTCTTTTTTTTTTCTTTCACAAAACACATAATACAAACAGAGAAAAAACATAGTTCAGGAAAATATAAACATAAGCCATGGATCCAAAATGATAAGTAAAGGTGGCAACAGAAATGAGCTACTACGTAAATATAAGTAATATCCATAATAATGATAACTGTCATTTGTTACTGTACTAAACAACACAGGGGAAAACTAGCTCACCTTATCTGAATGACAGAAAAAGATACTAGTATGTAAAAGGCTGGTATCAAAAGGGTAGCATGGAAATAACTTGAATTGTCAACTAACCTCCATTAACATTAATCTGCCGGGTTACCTAAATCCGCCACTCAGTGGGTTTGAGAGGTCTCTAGTGCAGCACACCTAGGCATGCACAGTCTAGATATACAGGAGTGCATTATACTGGGGGATGTTGGGTTGGAGATTTGTTTGGATGTATTTTTTCAGAGTGGCAAAAATATGTACCTTGGTTGAATTATGTTTGTAGATGTTAATGTAAACAAAAGAATATCAGTCCTGTTGATCAGGTAGTAATGGGAAGATGAAGATGTGAGATTGTCGCTCTACAAGACTGAACAGAAAGAAAACAAGTTTAGCAAACACACGAAGTCCCTTCAGCTGTTATGTGATTGTTCTGTCTCCCACAGGAGTCGTGCCATGCAGCGTCCACACCAGATCCAGTCCCTCCTGTTACCTGTGTGTGCCGGCCCCCTCCTGCCTACAGACTGGGTCTTCCTGCCGCTTGTACAGCTACACAGTCTAGCCAACAGTCTGTAAGTCATCCTGTCATCTATGCTGAGCTAGTGCTGTTGGGCATAGTGGAAAAGAAAGATCAAATAATTTTAGCATTGTTACAAGTAAATATACATGTATGTAGTAAAAGACTAGTGTACTATTACACTGATTACCTTTGTTTGCCAATCATCAATCTTGACTTCCGAAGAAACTTTTTCAAAACATATTTCAGGGAGTCTAGAGGATTCCCAGTGGAGAGTCTACCTGCAGATGTTGTCACCACGGTAACCAATAGCTTGAGACTGATCCTGATGCTGGAAATGTGGCGCACAGAAACGCTCACCTGTCTGACAGCTGCTGCCAAGCTGACCAGGCTCATGTGTGTGTTCCTCACAGGTGGGTGGGGTGCATTTCTTATGGACGTGAGGGATTGTATCACAGTGCATGCACTGTTTTCTCAAAGCTAATAGGGGTTTGTGTATCCGTTCTGTTTGTATCTCTATTGATGTTTGAAATAGGTTTGAATTTTACACTTCTACAGGAAGAACAAAAACTTGTACAGTTGTTAGTCTGTGTATCTGTTCTGTTTGTATCTCTATTGCTGGATGTTTGAAATAGGTGTGAATTTTACACTACAGGAAGTGAGTTGTTTCTTGATGGCTCAGTGCACCACCTCCTGTCGTCCCTACTGAGGCATTACACCCAGCCTGGGCTGCTGGCAACTCTGGACTTCAACACGCCCATCCCGGGCATCACATCCTTCTATGACCTGTAAGTACATGTAATCCCTTCTTCAGAACAATAAGCCCTGCACCTCTAATGCTTTGGTCTCAATTAGAAAAGGGAGCCCTGCCGAGTAGTTCACGGGCTCCTGCGGTTGCCAGACTATTTTTTGCCCTGGCCGGGATCCCGAATCAATTTAATTTAGACTTAAATTGAACGCAGGACCCGGTAACAAATAGACGCCATAAGCTAATCGTGCGAGCACTGGGAGGTACCCGGCAGTCCATCGGGACAAATTTATTGCTTCGGGGCCTGGTCAAAGCTACATCCCTGACGGGCACCAATGCAATTGGGACCTAAGCATTACCCAGGAGTTTTATCTTCATTCTTTGAAAACATTATCATAATTATTATGTTGTTGTTTCTTTTGTTTTCTCACTAAGACCGTTTGCCACCCTTCTACAGCTACAAGAGCCTGTTGGGCCAGTACGAGGCCACGTCTTTTGGCGACTCCCTGTTTGCCAGTTTTGTGTTGTTGCCGCTGCAGCAAAAGTTTGGGGTCGGATTCAAAAAGCTGCTGTTGAGCGAGCACGATGCTGTTTTCAGAACGTTCCCTCTACAGTTCCAAGAGGTAGATACAGAAAGGCATAGAACTTATAGTTAAGTATGGTTTTCAAATGGAAGTAGTTGAGAAACAGGAGATTGCCATGAAAAGAGTTTTGGGAGAAGAGCAGGACTACTAGCCTTTTATGTTAACCTGGGTGTGTAATATGTTATTCTTTAGTGACATATATTGTATTTATCTATTATTTTATTCTATTCTATTCAGATTTATTTTCTGAGGATTGGACAAAAGCAATGTAGCTTTCATATTGAGGCACTCATATATTGAAAAACTTTCATATGAATATGCAATAAGACATTTACTCAACCAACTGGATAGATTTTGACTGACAAAGGTTGTGGATGCTACCTGAAACGTCTGATTGTTTCCAAAATCTATCCAGCGCTTGAGTAACTGTTTTATTGCGTATCTTATGACCTGGATGTCTAACCTTCATTGACATACATTGTACATAGATTGCATACAGATCAATATCCTCTATCCTACATAGCCTCCGTTGCAGACTCTGAAGCGGCTTTTTGGGGGGCTAAATAATACACTTTTTGCAGCCACCCCGTAACTATCAGCCATCCTATAACCATCAGCCGTCTAGGCGGCTGATGGTTACAGGATGGCTGATAGTTACGGGGTGGCTGCAAAAAGTGTATTATTTAGCCCCCCAAAAAGCCGCTTCAGAGTCTGCAACGGAGGCTATATCCTACATATGAATAACAAGAAAGTAACAATGATGACATGAAAAGAAACAAGGTCCCAAATGAAACAGGCAGCTCTTTGCACAAAAGGTATCAAATAAAGTAACCTGTCTGCAAAATAGAGTTGTTAACGACATGGAATATTGACTCATACTATTGATCGACAGTGTTTATTTTCTCATGAGAAGATTTTAGGATACTGTATTTGCAGACTAGTTGTTAGCGACACCTCTTGATGTGTGTTTCCCCAGCTTGTTATTCCAGTTGAGAACTACCTGGAGCCTCAGGAGACAGACCAGGAGCTGCTGCAGATGTACCTGGGTGTGTTGTTATCAGGAACGGTCAGGCAGCAGTGGGCGCCCATCTTCTACCTCATCATGGTCAAACACATCACAGGTTACATCTTCGCTCATCATTCTACTCAGGTAGTGAAACAACACAGCTTTTTCTTTGTAGTATCAACCCTTGTACTGCTGGCATTTTTTACGCAATTTATTTCATTGATTTGATTTTTTAATCAGGTCATTGGCCCTTGGCTTTTTCTATGCTGCTGTCAGTGCTGTGGCATAGTTACTTTCGCATTCGGTGCTTTTTGCTGCGGTGTGATATGCTCAGCTGAAAAATATCCCCAACCTGTATATACCGGCTCTGTAATGTGCAACCCTTATATATATGGGTCCCGCAGAACAAGGGTTAGAATTACATAGCATGTCAACCTGTGTGATTGCAGTTAAGGTGTTCACGTACCTCAATTTGGCATCACTGCATATTTTTTGCTTTGGGCTCAGTCATATATGCCAAAGTTGTATTGATTACAGCACAAGTCAGCAGTTTGTTTGGACATTCTGCACAGATATGATTAGGTTTCCTGTACTGAATACATATCACATCTGACACTACAGCTATGACTATACTGTTATCTGCAGGATACTGCAAGAAGTCTTCTCAGACAGGTGATGTCATCAAGAAATGAGGTAAAGTCATCAACATCAATCTGTTCTCTGCTGTTTTATAACATAATCTGTCTGTTAAACTTCACAAAATTCTGCATTCGGCTAATAAAACACTGCTAAGATTGAGAATGGCCAGACTTCTCACCGAGTTTCACTCTTTATTCCAGACTCTGAGGCAACATATCCTTCACTACCATAAAGTCAACCTTGACGCTCGACCTTTGGGCTTTGACCTTCACCCTCAACTACTGCCAGACAGACTTCAACTGGTGCAGGATGTAGGATACATGTGACCTTGGCTGCAATGACTTGAACTTATTATCTCAAATTTTTAAAGATTTTTTCTTTTGTAGTTTTTTAGACAGCACATACCAGACGGAGCATCCACCAACATGCTTGGATTAAGATTATATATTTATTGCCTGACAAAAGTCCATGGTATAAGGTACCCCTGGAAATGTACACCCCATGATATGAGGAATCGTGTTTTTGTGACCTAGTGAGCAACATTGATAAAGAAAGTGACATGGAATCATGATTATATGTCATTTTGCTATAGGGAAGAAATTGCATTTTTTTTCTCTCATGTCTCTTCCAATGCCATTTTATATATATTATCAAGTACTCAATACTTTGCCAACCAAGTAACAAAATATGTTCCTTTAAAAGTAGTGTCACCATTTTGTATGTGGGTACACACTATTTAGCTTTGCTTATTGTTAATTGAAACAAAGGCATTAAAATCTTTAATCAACAATGGACCCAGGGCTTGTTATCTTTTTCTATGTTGATTAATGAATAGACAACTACACTAACAGTCTGACGATCTCATACCTCCATGAAATATGTAGTTTTTTTTTTCATT
Organism: Branchiostoma lanceolatum; assembly: GCA_035149815.1. Classification (NCBI taxonomy): domain Eukaryota; kingdom Metazoa; phylum Chordata; class Leptocardii; order Amphioxiformes; family Branchiostomatidae; genus Branchiostoma; species Branchiostoma lanceolatum. The sequence goes on along the minus strand of CM068869.1, from coordinate 11,397,254 downwards.
TATAGATTTTTATTGATTATGCAAAATGGATCCTTATTTGTATAATTCCATCTAATTATGTCAAACATCACTAGAGCTACCTACATACCAAAAATCATGACCATTGGTCAATCCCTTCTTGAGTTACACTTTTTTGAAAATATCAACAACTAGAGTTCCACGACCTCATACTTTCGGCAAATAATTTTAACCTTTTTGACTGATGTTTTAGGAGTGTTTTTTGTTTTACTTATCATGCAAATAAGGTCATCATTTGCATAAATAATATCAGTTGATCATCTTCTCCACCCAAAAAGCAGTTGTCTTCAGTATGTCAGTGTTATCTTAATGCTATTCTAGCATTTTCTGACCAATTATGCAAATTAGGCCTTCATTTGCATAATTTACATTCAACCATGTTCACCTTCACATAACTTCCAAATGCCACTAGTATGAAATTATAGTTATTTACCAATAAGAAACAAGAGTTCCGCAACCTCATATCTCCATGAACAATTCTATTTATGCAAATGACTTACACATCTACATAATATATGCTTAATCATAACACCTTTATCTTGCTTACACATGTTGCAATATTGACAGTCCTATAATTTTCCAATTTGATGAATTTCGGTGTTTTTGCATTAATCATGCAAATCAGGAATTTATTTGCATAATTGGTATTTGTTGATGCTCCGCTTTCCATATGTTACATGTGTTTGAGTCTTACAGAGGGAAAACACTGCAAATATAGATTTTCCTCATTATCTATGCAAATTAAGTCCCAATTAGCATAATTTGCACTTCATTGTGTATACCGTTGTTCCTTTGGTCAGTTATTCTCCTTAGAATATTTTCACAATAACGCCCCTGCAGTTCCAGAGCAAGCTGCTAGGGGGCCCAAACCTACACCATTTCTTAATTACATCACAAGCTGTCTGCCACCAAAACATCAAGACCATAGCACGTCCAGGTCAAAAGATACAAAAATTGTTGAAGTTCTGCTGCAGTACCAAGGTCACATACCAGGGGGCCCAAAATCGACCTTAAATTTTGGCTTCACAACACCCGCCCACATACCAAATATCATTGTAATCCATCCAGAGGTTCTTGAGTTATGCTGACTATAATAGTCCGGAAACACACGTGCATACGCACACACAGACAGACACACAGACACGCCAAAAACAATATCTCCATTTGTATGGCATACACTGGTGTGCACTGAGATCAGCACCAAGGACAGGACTGTTTGCTTTGGCTATTCTTTCAGCACCAGGCACAGCCAAAGAGGTGTGTTAAGTGTTCATATTGCATAAACGGCAGGAACAGGATAGCTGCCGGTTTACGTGGAAGGTGATCAACTCGGGTCTTATTATAGTGCCAATGGAGACTCAGGAAGACTGATTTTAAAGTAAAGAAGCTTAACTTCCACAGGACAGAGGCGCTAGTATTTCATAATGAACGTGAAAAGCTTCAAGTTGGATTTCACAATTACACGTGGTGTATCGGCTTGCCAAAAAACACAAAACAGTGAACAAATTCCCTCTGTAAACCGAAATCTGGCGAATGGATTCTAATTTGTGTTGTTACAGAACAATTTCACCGTGCGCTACATACACTACAAGTCGGGGTACATACGCTACAAGTCGGGGTACATACGCTACAAGTCGGGGTACATACGCTTCAGGGCGGGGTACATACGCTACAAGTCGGGGTACATACGCTACAAGTCGGGGTACATAGGCTACATGTCGGGGTACATACGCTACAAGTCGGGGTACATACGCTACAAGTCGGGGTACATACGCCACAAATCGGGGTACATACGCTACAAGTCGGGGTACATACGCTTCAGGGCGGGGTACATACGCTACAAGTCGGGGTACATACGCTACAAGTCGGGGTACATAGGCTACATGTCGGGGTACATACGCTACAAGTCGGGGTACATACGCTACAAGTCGGGGTACATACGCCACAAATCGGGGTACATACGCTACAAGTCGGGGTACATACGCTACAAGTCGGGGTACATAAGCTACAAGTCGGGGTACATACGCTTCAAGTCGGGGTACATACGCTACAAGTCGGGGTACATACGCTACAAGTCGGGGTACATACGCTACAAGTCGGGATACATACGCTTAAAGTCGGGGTACATACGCTTCAGGGCGGGGTACATACGCTACAAGTCGGGGTACATACGCTACAAGTCGGGGTACATACGCTACAAGTCGGGGTACATACGCTACAAGTCGGGGTACGTACGCTACAAGTCGGGGTACATACACTTAAAGTCGGGGTACATACACTACAAGTCGGGGTACTTACGCTACAGGGCGGGGTACATACGCTACAAGTCGGGGTACATACGCTTCAAGTCGGGGTACATAGGCTACATGTCGGGGTACATACGGTACAAGTCGGGGTACATACGCTACCAGTCGGGGTACATACGCTAAAGGTCGGGGTACATACACTACCAGTCGGGGTACATACGCTACAAGTCAGGGTACATACGCTACAAGTCGGGGTACATACGCTACAAGTCGGGGTACATAAGCTAGAAGTCGGGGTTCATACGCTTCAAGTCGTGGTACATACACTATAATTCGGGGTTAATGTTTGGGTACGCCGGACCTTTCAAACTACTTTTGCTCCTTTGGAGAGGACCATTCAAACGCTACATGTTAGGGTTTCATACGCTACAAGTCGGGGTACATACGCTACAAGTCGGGGTATATACGCTACAAGTCGGGGTACATACGCTTCAGGGCGGGGTACATACACTACAAGTCGGGGTACATACGCTACAAGTCGGGGTACATACGCTACAAGTCGGGGTATATACGCTGCAAGTCGGGGTACATACGCTACAAGTCGGGATACATACGCTACAAGTCGGGGTACATACGCTTCAGGTCGGGGTACATACGCTACCAGTCGGGGTACATACGCTTCAAGTCGGGGTACATACGCTACAAGTCGGGGTACATACGCTACAAGTCGGGGTACATACACTACAAGTCGGGGTTCATACGCTACACGCTACAAGTCGGGGTACATACGCTACAAATCGGGGTACATACGCTACAAGTCGGGGTACATACACTACACGTCGGGGTACATACGCTACAGGTCGGGGTACATACGCTACAGGTCGGGGTACATACGATACAAGTCGGGGTACATACGCTACAAGTCGGGGTACATACACTACACGTCGGGGTACATACGCTACAAGTCGGGGTACATACACTACATGTCGGGGTACATACGCTACAAGTCGGGGTACATACGCTACAAGTCGGGGTTCATACGCTACACGCTACAAGTCGGGGTACATACGCTACAAATCGGGGTACATACGCTACAAGTCGGGGTACATACACTACAAGTCGGGGTTCATACGCTACACGCTACAAGTCGGGGTACATACGCTACAAATCGGGGTACATACGCTACAAGTCGGGGTACATACACTACACGTCGGGGTACATACGCTACAGGTCGGGGTACATACGCTACAGGTCGGGGTACATACGATACAAGTCGGGGTACATACGCTACAAGTCGGGGTACATACACTACACGTCGGGGTACATACGCTACAAGTCGGGGTACATACACTACATGTCGGGGTACATACGCTACAAGTCGGGGTACATACGCTACAAGTCGGGGTACATACGCCACAAATCGGGGTACATACGCTACAAGTCGGGGTACATACGCTTCAGGGCGGGGTACATACGCTACAAGTCGGGGTACATACGCTACAAGTCGGGGTACATAGGCTACATGTCGGGGTACATACGCTACAAGTCGGGGTACCTACGCTACAAGTCGGGGTACATACGCCACAAATCGGGGTACATACGCTTCAAGTCGGGGTACATACGCTACAAGTCGGGGTACATACGCTACAAGTCGGGATACATACGCTACAAGTCGGGATACATACGCTTAAAGTCGGGGTACATACGCTTCAGGGCGGGGTACATACGCTACAAGTCGGGGTACATACGCTACAAGTCGGGGTACATACGCTACAAGTCGGGGTACATACGCTACAAGTCGGGGTACATACGCTACAAGTCGGGGTACATACACTTAAAGTCGGGGTACATACACTACAAGTCGGGGTACTTACGCTACAAGTCGGGGCACATACACTACAAGTCGGGATACATACGCTACAAGTCGGGGTACATACGCTGCAAGTTGGGGTACATACGCTACAAGTCGGGGTACATACGCTACAAGTCGGGGTACATACGCTATAAGTCGGGGTACATACGCTTCAGGGCGGGGTACATACGCTACAAGTCGGGGTACATACGCTTCAAGTCGGGGTACATAGGCTACATGTCGGGGTACATACGGTACAAGTCGGGGTACATACGCTACCAGTCGGGGTACATACGCTAAAGGTCGGGGTACATACACTACCAGTCGGGGTACATACGCTACAAGTCAGGGTACATACGCTACAAGTCGGGGTACATACGCTACAAGTCGGGGTACATAAGCTAGAAGTCGGGGTTCATACGCTTCAAGTCGTGGTACATACGCTTCAAGTCGTGGTACATACACTATAATTCGGGGTTAATGTTTGGGTACGCCGGACCTTTCAAACTACTTTTGCTCCTTTGGAGAGGACCATTCAAACGCTACATGTTAGGGTTTTATACGCTACAAGTCGGGGTACATACGCTACAAGTCGGGGTATATACGCTACAAGTCGGGGTACATACGCTTCAGGGCGGGGTACATACACTACAAGTCGGGGTACATACGCTACAAGTCGGGGTACATACGCTACAAGTCGGGGTATATACGCTGCAAGTCGGGGTACATACGCTACAAGTCGGGATACATACGCTACAAGTCGGGGTACATACGCTTCAGGTCGGGGTACATACGCTACCAGTCGGGGTACATACGCTTCATGTCGGGGTACATACGCTACAAGTCGGGGTACATACGCTACAAGTCGGGGTACATACACTACAAGTCGGGGTTCATACGCTACAAGTCGGGGTACATACGCCACAAGTCAGGGTACATACGCTACAAATCGGGGTACATACGATACAAGTCGGGGTACATACGCTACAAGTCGGGGTACATACACTACACGTCGGGGTACATACGCTACAGGTCGGGGTACATACGATACAAGTCGGGGTACATACGCTACAAGTCGGGGTACATACACTACACGTCGGGGTACATACGCTACAAGTCGGGGTACATACGCTACAAAGCGTATGTACCGCTACAGGTCGGGGTACATACGCTACAAGTCGGGGTACATACGCTACAAATCGGGGTACATACGATACAAGTCGGGGTACATACGCTACAGGTCAGGTTACATACACAAGTACTGTTTATTAAACATCAGCGCAACATCAGCAAAATTGATAAATTGCAATGTTCTGTGGCACCAGTATATCGTTAAGTAATATAAATTGCGTATTGAATACATTTTCTGGAAGAAAAAAGCTTCATGTACCTGCTTTAGCTATCAGCTTTATATAGATGAATAGATTATGATAATTACAACCATGGCATTTTCAGTGGCATCTTGAAGTAATCCAAACACCTTAGCATTTTTGATGGAAATTGGATCTATTGATCGATAAACAGACATAAACGCCGCTCCATTTGTTCAATGTCTTCTTCTTTCATAAATTACGCGTACGATAGACACTTGGATCTGGTAGTCCATTAGAAAGAATTGATTTACTGGTAATAAAGACTTGACCAGTTCTATTGGTGAAATGCGAGAGAGACATATAGTTTATGACTTAATATCCCATTGTATTTTCAGGGAAATGTCTGAAATATCGCAATACCTGGTTTAACATGGTCGCAGTGTCAAGTTCAAGGTCAAATAAGCCTCAAAGCTTCAAACCCCTTTGCGAGTCTTTTGCGATTTCCCCATTCCCGAAAAGACCGAAATTTGGCAATTTGAGGGTCTCCTTGTCAATTTTCTTAATACGGCCGGGAGCGGTACTGCAGATAAGGCTCCAATAGGGTATTTACTCCCGTCTCATGAAATGCGAAAATATCCAAGGTATTAGTCTTAAACCCAGTGAGCACACGACCAAACCGGTCTGGAAGTATTTACACACATTTAGAATGACATGCGAGACTGTTCAAAACACGTGCTGGCATAGAAAGGGACGATACCTAATTACGTGGGTGGAGCTCATGTCATATCTGCCGAAGCGCCTCCTATATTCATTCAGTCTAGTCCGTAATGAGTAACTTTAGGATATGCGTGGACATCATTCGCTTCCCTGAGGAACTTTGGCCGTTAAATAAACTATTCATCCATTCATATGGGGTTAGGGACTGTCAGAGAAGCCCGGCCGTCTCTCAGAAAATATTACGATCTTTCATCTGCTTGGAAACCTTATGCTATAGGCCTATTTTTTATGACAACTTTGGATGTTTCTCAACTGTTCATCAGCTTACACGTACCACGGTATAACATACACTTTCCCGACAGTACAGTTACATGTACATGCATCAGCTATCGTAATCAAAACATTTTACAGCATTTTGAAAGGAAATTGGATTTATCACTCGATAAACAGACATAAACACCGCTCTATGTGTTCAAATTCTTCTTGTTCCCTAAATTGCGCTATATCTTGATCTGGTATCCCTTTAGAAAGTAACAATTTACAGGAAATAAAGACGTGACCACTTCTATTGGTGAAATGCGAGGGAAACATATTGTTTATGACCTAATATCCAATTGTAATTTCTGTCTCTTTTCTGGATACGACCGGGAGCGGTACTGCAGATAATGCTCCAATAGGGTATATACTCCCGTCTTATAAGATACGAAAATATCTAAGGCATTACGCTTAGACTATTTAAAAACTCGACCAAACAGGTTTGAAAGTCTTCAAATACATGTAGGATGACATGTAAGACTTTTGAAATCACGCGTCTCCGTACAGGACCGATTTTTAGATACGGGGGATGGAGCTCATATCACGCCTATCGAAGCGCCTCCTATAGACGTATTTCAAGTTTATGTCATGGACTGCATCCACTTTCCCTAAATTAACTTGGCCTTGTTAACTAAAACTCAAATTCACCCGCTGTTATGAATAAAATGACAGAGAACTGGACATCAGACCACGGAATGATATCACAGACAATAGCCTTCAAACTATACGTTAGTTGTACAGACAGGCTTGCTTAAAAGCCTGCACATGTTTGCAGCAGTCTAGAATGGTAGATTCAACATGTTTTTGCGTTTTTTAAAATCAAATCATGTTTGACGTATTTTTTTGTATAAACAGGTAATTTCAGGCATCATAGGACAAGAACCATATACAATTTTCAGTAGGATAGAACCTATAGTCTATAATCTATAGTTTAACTTTACAGGTACAGTATGTCCTTCTCATAACATTTTAGGGTCTAGTGTTCAGATATTTATCATATAAATAGCGGATGAACAGTCAAGGCAAAACCAAAGTTGTCGTAGAAAAAAAGGATAAGATCTCCAAGTAGATGTTGGGATGAAAGATCGTAATATTTTCCGAGCGACGGCTGGGCTTCTCTGACAGTCCCTAACCCCATATGAGTGGAGTAATAGTTGAGTAAAAGGCCAAAGTTCTTGAATGGTGTCCACACATATCCTTAAGTTACTCATTACGGACTAGACTTGATGTGTACACGAATAAAGGGGGCGCTTCGGCGGATTTGACATGAGCTCCACTCACGCATTTAGAATCGACTCTTTCTATGCCAGCGTGTGCCTTGAACAGTTCAGGTCTTCTAAATGTAAGTAAATACTTTCAGACCTGTTTGGTCGAGTGTTTATCGGCCTTTAGCATACTGCCTTGAATAGTTTCGTGTTTTTATTAGACGGGAGTAAATACCCTATTGGAGCCTTATCTGCAGTACCGTTCCCGGCCGTATAGTGAAAATTGACAAAGGAGACTGTCAAATTGCCAAATTTCGGTCTTTTCGGGAATAGGGAAATCGCGAAAGACTCGTAAAGGGGTTTGAAGTTTTCAGGCTTGTTTGACCTTGAACTTGAAACAGCGACCATGTAAAACCAAATATTACGATATTTTAGACATTTCGCAAAAAAGAACTGATGTTTATATCCACATGTATCCCCCTCACTGATATACTAGCATCTACATCGATGTCTTCATTCTATGGATTAAACAGCTTGGCTGACAAATTGCGCCTTTGTTATCGAAAACATAGTTGTATGAGTCCAAGTTCTATACTACATCCTTACTGAGTGTTTTGTCAACCAGTATTCCCATTAATACTTGGTCTTGACGAACCTTTAAAACTATAAGCTCTGCAGAACGATGAGAGAAACATTCAATTTGTATGTTGAAGGAAGGATGATTGAGTGTTACGGTAGTTGCCTGGACAGTAATCCATACGGTTTCAGGTGCATTACTAACTTGCGTCAGGATCAAACCGGTGGCCTGGCAACGGGTAGTTTTCTTTTGTACAAACTGTTCCCCTGACATCTGCTATTTCAGCATTCCTACAAACATTCCATTACTTCAGCCTGAAATGTTCTTCCATCTCGGCGAGTCGTTTTGCCGAGTCTATCAGATATATCAACTCGGCAGCGTTCTCACGAAGACTATGTTTCGGCAGTAATTCCTAAGTCATGTTAAAAACACATTAGTTCCAGCTAGTGTACACTAATTGTCGTGGGGACGTGTGGGTACGTTTGACCAAATTTATTTTTCGGGCCTTGAAAGGGACAAATATTGGATTAGCGGCAATGAATGCCCGCTAAATGCGAGACAAATACTGTCACGACTTCCTGATCCACCCTTTTCGCCCGCGTATTGTGTGTGCCAATAATGGATGTGTACATACGTGGTTATACACCAACCTGTAACTGCCACTAGGGCACAAAGGTTAGCACTCAACGCCAGTCAATAGTCATTCGATTAGTAGATGTGACGGTGGTCACACGTTCTTCCAAAGTACGCGTAGTTCAAAGTGTGGCATCGCTGGGCAATATTTTGTACCTTTCCACTTTCGGCTTTTGTACAGGTTTGGTGCTAACATTTTCTCGCAGGTGTGCATGTGGTGACTAAACATTGCCTAGTTACCGTTACTAGGTTGGATGGACCTTTGGAGATACGACCAGATGTTTTCTGAGAGACAACTATGCCTGTGTTGGAACGTCTGTTTCCTGGTCGTCCGTGAAATGTGAACAAGTAAGTTCACATGGGCTACAGGGTAACGCTAACAGGTGTTCGTATTCTCACGATGTTGGACAGATTCTGAAGTTTTCCAGACTTCGTGCACTGGAATTAAGTTCCTACATATTTGTCACTGAGTGTGGAGAAAGACTTGAATCTGTTTCAGAAGAACTGTGCAAGTTGTAGCCGTCATGAAGTCAGAGCCGGTACCGCGAGTCCCACGGCGCCGACGGCCGAAGAAACGACAGAGAAATAGCGATGCAGACCCCGGCCGACGCCCCAAGCCCGCCTCGTATAACCAGAGTTCTCGGCACTACAACGAACGGGCGCTGAAACAGAGGACCCTGCTGACGGACAGGACTCACGAGAGGACAGTGTCACACATCAACGCAGAGAAAACCAAGTTTTCTAGGACGATGAACAGACAAGAGACGGACTTGCTGAACAGGTAGGTGCATTACACACGAACACGTTCTACTTGTAAGTAAGTACGGTCTGGTGTAATGTTTTATTAATGTATTATACTTCGTATTACTATTTCATCTTCTTATGTAAAAGTCAACTGTCATTGCTGTAACATCACGGTGGCAGAGTATATATTTTTTTTTCAAAAGGAAGACCTGTATAGAACCTATGTAGAAATAATATCCTTTACACGCCGTCAATCATCACCTACATTAATTACACCTCTCGAAGCATGGGTACCGGATTTGATCCTATCAAGGATAACCAAACTAAGATTAATAGTTGTTTGAACAAGACTATAATTCTTCATCTTTATCAGACGGAGATAACGTTTCACTAGTATTTCAAATATTTACTTGACAGATAAGTATGAATTATTAAACGTATCAAACATTAAATCTAACACGAAAGGAAATTGGACTTAACCAATCTTTTGTGCAGTGTCAGCTTTTATGACGTTGAAAAAAATATTTACAAATGTCAAACAAACTTTATCAAGTTGATATGGTTAGGTCATGTTGATTTGTTTATGTGGATGACATCCTCTGGGAACCCCAAAACTGATGCGAGTGTGCGAATAAAAAAATGGCAAAAGAAAGTTGCCTTCATAATGAAATCTACGTGGTCAGGAAGGATGAACAAAACTTAATATACAGAGTATGGTATACCAGATAATAGATTCTTCAGTTTTTGTTCTTTCACATCTTCTTCTTTGACTTTGGAATTGACTTTGGTATTCTACGACATTAGCATCCGTTTCCGAAATATTTTCTTTTTGCAATTTGCAGCATATATTTTCTCATATTGGAGCTGCTTTGTGTGGCCGAAAACTTTTTTTGGGAACGGACGAAAATTGATGTCATCCATATACTAGTAATCAAATCAACATAGCCTTATTGTGGCATGCCATTTGGAGATTCTGTTAGTACTGATGTCATGATATATTTGTGACTCAGTTTCTTTAGTAATGATATAAACGCTGTACACCTTTGTGCTGTGGTTCCCTCCCTCTACAGACTGATGGAGCTAGAGGCCTGCCTTCCCAAGTATCAGAGCGACACCGAGACAGCGGACATCAGTAAAACAGATCATTTGGACAAGACGAGGAACAAGTTGCCACAACTTGAGCCGACTGGGGTCGCGACAACATCAACTTGTGAGTCGTCTTCGTCAGAAGGACCCTCGGACAAACTGAAAACCTCGAAATTGCAACCGGAAAACGAGTCTCTCTCACAACCGAGCGACCATGCTTCTACTGAAACCCCAAGTGGGCCAGAGTTGGAGAGTGAGTCCGTGCAGCCTCCAGTCGACCCAGGCAGACTGTCTCCTGTGTTAGAAGCGTCGGAGGAAGACAGTACTATAGTTACACCAGCTCTGCCTTCAATACCAACCAACACTACTAGCGTTCAGTGTGTTGTGTGCGAGGGGAACGCAAAACAACCCGATACAGAACACCGTGCAGTCAACAGAAACGTCAAAGACGGTAGCGACGAAGGCGTCCGTTTGCCACAAATAGACCAGCTCTCTGAAGAGGAAAGAGCAGAGGCCAAGTTGAACCCTGGCCTGCCGAGGTCTCTACTCCGGGCGAGGATACGGAAGAGAAGTGTCTCCAAACTTCCGACATCTAACCCCAAGTACCATGTCCACTTTCCGTCTACAGAAAGAGAGGATCATATGGAAGGGTCCTCTGGTGTTGTTGCTAAGTCGAGAGATGAGAAGTACCCCTTGGAGAGAAACGTCCACCATCTCCCGCCCATCCAGACAGACCGTGCCTACGGGCGCCGCTCGTGGCCGGGGGACGCCATGGAACTGGTGGGCATGAACGGGTACACCTCGGACATCATGCCCAAAGTCATGCAGGCCAGTTACAGCTATAACACACGTCTGTGTGAGCGAGATGGACAGGAGTCAGGAGACAGCTTACCCACCGTGATCCGTTCTCGTGCCTTGATTCGCAGAGAACAGAAAAAGCCGAGTAAAGATATGTACGTGTGGCTCGGCCTGGACTCTAAGTACCAGCTACGACTGATGACCAACCCCAAATCTGTCAGCCACACAGACAAGTCCTGATATCACAGTCAAAATACATGTCGAACTTATACCAATGTATAGCAATGGTCATGGTATTTGTCAGACGTACGTATTTGATTTAACACATCTGATCATAGGAAACATCGTTCTTTATGGCGCAGTCTCCATGCATTTTTCATGGTTAGCTAAGAACAGGTGTAGATAATTGCATTTTTGTTTTTAAACAAAAAGGCAACTAAAAAAATGTCCTTCAAGCAGTGTAGATGGAAACGTAAAGAACATTGTAATTGCAAATACAATTGCAGTTCAAATTCAACTTTATTTCCTGGATTTCTTAATAAAAGAATTCTACATGTGATAAGACTATGGTACCTCATGTAGCGGTAGCATGTACAGGTGGAGAGGCAGGTGCAAGAATCTGCTAAAATAGACATGTTTCTGTAAGGTCTTGTTAAAAGCTTTTACAAGAGCAGCAGACCATTGAAGTTTGCTATGTTATTCACTACAAAGGAGATCTGAACAGCTTACAACTCTCATTAAACTCTTCTGTCTCCATTAACGTATAATCTTCTGCACTACATTGTCTTCATTGCATAACTATATTATCTCCAAAATGTTACACATGATGGATTATTAAATCTCCATCTACATGTAGTAACATAAAAAGGGCTCTTTCATTCAAAACGTCAAGAGAGCAGGTAATTTTTTTCCTAAATTGGGACGGAGAATACTTTGATAGCTAACATTAAAAATTTCCCATTGTCCCTTCTTGAAATTCTAAAATGGAACAGCCCTTATACTAGTAAACATTTTAAAATCACACAAAAAAGTAGTTAGTGGGACATTTGTAACTTTCCTCTTTTCTTACAAACGACTTTCTTATGGAGCACTAGCAACAAAGATGGGAGCTAGAAAACATAACGATCTTGCCTTCCAACATCTGCTTGGAGATTAGCAGTCTATTGGGGCATGTCCACATAGAAGGCCATCTCATGTTAACACAGTAACACAGCTTTGCTTATGGAATGTTAGTGCTACACATGTTTGCTCTGCATGAAAGGGTTTACACTAATCATAGTGTTTACATAGTACTAAGTGTGCACACAGGCGAACAAACCAGCTACAACTCATATTTGTCCACGGCTTAAGTCCATGATTGCACTAGCTGCACCTTTGAACCCACTCATTTGTATTGCTGTCTAGATTATATAAGACATTAAAAAAATAATGTCCCCAAACTTTATAACTGAAAGCATAATCACAGTTCAATCATGATTCAATGGGACTATTTGAAGCTATATTCTTACATCACGATTGACAATGGAAACAATTTCACACATTGTAGAAATACGGAACACCAGAACTGTAAAAAATCATGAGAAGTCATATTGCAAGCAGTAGTTCTTTGGTATATTTCTTCTTCATTTACTGGTACTGCAAACGGTAACAGTGCTTTATTTTTGCAATACATTTATCACTTTTGTGACTATTACACATGTATATGTAACTGTGTAACTGCATAGATTTGTTTTAATTTGCATAATTCTCCTTGAAAGACATTGTCATTTGCATGAATCTCCTCTTTGATGCGAGTGGCAATTTGCATAAATGTCCTTATTTGGTGTCAAGCTCCTCCAATAGATGTGACATCACATCCTGTATTTTGCAACATACTCAGTGACTTGGTAAGCTGGAATGAGTATTACTTTAGTCTACACTGCCTTTAGTACATGATTGAATAGTGCAGAAGGAAAGTTTTGCTAATTTCCGACATGGAAAATGCCTTTATTATCAAAATCATGCATCGCAGCTGTTCTACAGGCAGCTGGCTATTCATTAGTCAGTGGAAGTCCCTGTGCAGATATGAGACCCTTTATAAGGGGGAAGACTTATAGCTTTGGAAGCTGACACATTGCAGTATCACACTAGGCAGTAAGTATAAGAATGGGATTCTTCTCAAAATCTGTCAATCGACAAAGTATGTACTGCACCAAATGTAAATGCACAAAGGAGTCAAAGCCATATATCTGCATGGAGATAAGCACATTTTCCAAATATAAAAAAAAAACACTGTCTTCAAAATACCTGACTACATAAGAGATCACGTTTCCACTGAACTGAAAACAGCCCTTCATTTCTGCACAGACATTCACAGGCCAGCAGTTTCAAAACAACATTTCTGCGGCTAAAGATGATAAGACAAAAGAAATATGTCTGGATAGAAACTTGCAGCTGTTGATGTTGTTCCATGCAGGAACGGCAGTGTGCTGCTCAGCTGGTCTGTACAGCAGGTAGGAACAGCTGTTTGCTGTCCACAGCTGTTATTGCTTGGTGAGGGTAAGCATGACGGGATAGTGGATATCTGGGTTGTACCTGTCTCTGTCTTCCGTCTGCAGCTAAACAACAACAACAACAACATGTAGCTATCATAACTCCTGGTTGTGCGAAACTCAAGGATGACAACACAACTTTCACATACTGTAAAATTATTTACTTTTGTTATGAAAGTAGGTAGGAGGAAATGTAGTAGAAGGGAAAAGGAGGTTTCTGCCGTGTTTTAAATTTGCATTTGAAGCAATTCTGTAGTACAGATTCTGTAGTACAGCAGTTATACAAAGGGGAAAGATTTGCGAGAGCTCACCGCTAAAACTATGGAAATAATATTACCACAGAAGTTTCATGTTTTACAGTACATATATCATGTTTCAAGGTCATGCTCACAAAAAGAACATAAACATTGACAACAGACAAGATACGAGTTACGAGTTACCTTAAGATGAAGTGCCCAGAGGATTTCTTCATAGTTCTCTTCTGTAGTAACCTTGAAGAAAGGCTCAGCTAGTCTGCAGAAGTCCTCCAGCGTCTGGTTCCGCCGAGGTGCAAAGATTGTTGCCACACCCTAAAACAACACACCCTGTTATTTTTGTTTGTTTGTTTGCTTGTTTTATTAAGATCTCCATTTGCATTCAATTAAAAAAAAATTAAATTAGGGAGTTAAACGAAATGTAAAGAACAAAAAATGATGCATTTGGTGGACAGAAAATTAAACAAAATCAAATGTGGTGAACTTAAAAGTGAATGGGGAGAGGTCAGAGGTCAATATATCCTTATCAGTAAAAAGGAAACCAACTCACTAACTTATTCATATCAGCATCACCATAATAATGGTTGCTGCACATCAGTAACTTCATATTCTTGTCAGCTGCTATTTCTCCTTTACATACACAACACAACACAACCCAACTCTACATGGTCTCTCTCCACTGTCCTCCCCCAAGTTATTGCTTTGCCACCATGTATGTATACAACAACAAAAGACCATTGACAAACAAACAAAAATTCCATCCAATGTGCATGGATGGTTAAAAAAACATACATGTAAATAGATACATGTACTCACATTTGGTTTGAGAATTCTGTATATACAGTCCACAAGAGGCCGTCTGTACTGGTCAAAGAATAGGCTGGAAAAATAAATCAAAGCCATGAAAGTGCTTATCAGGCTACTAAAAGTTTATGGCTGACCCAAAATATAGTTATTGTGGACACAACATGTGATATCTCATCATATTAATCTCCTTATTTATGCATATGAACCCCTATCATTTCCTGTAGAATCCATTGATTAATCAATACATCATAGTTTCTTACACTCCACAACCATGTGATTTTTATCTGAAGATATTGCAGTGTTGGTCCCCTTTTCAGTTTGCTTATTTCTGACATCCCATCATTCCATGTTTGAAGGTTTTCGTGACCTCCCTTCCCAATTTCAGTGGCACACATGACAGACGAGCTTGTATCAAAGTGCCCTCTAGCAACATACATATGCACTGCATGTTATACATGCCTTTAATCTTCTCCATGCTGTCTAACCCTGAAACCAAGAGAGAATCAGTAGCCAAACGATTTCTTCAGTGTGCTAAAGGTTAAAAGGCTTGAAAAGGTTTAAAACGGAATAAATGTATCCTTATCTGACAGTCCTTTCTGCAAAGCCACTACTTCTGAAGTTCAATAGCAACAAAGGAAGGAATAAGGTTTTAATATTACATGTACCAAAAGTGGACCTTACCAGTCTGCACAGATGACATGATCAAAAACCCCCGCCAATCTGTCCAACTGGTCCTGTTCATCCCACTTCAACACCTGGCAGGAAACCTTGGTGTCTCCAAACTGTGCAGAATTTCTCTGTAGAATTTGGTCCACATCTGAGTGACAACGTTGTCAGGGAAGACATTCTACAAACTTAAGTATCCCACTGAAAGGACAATGTTCTACGATAAATTATTCACTCCTAAAGCTCAGGCATCACACTGTCAACGACTTTTGGCCAAATTTGTTGATCGCCCCGAAAATCTACCCTGTTGCAATGGCTGTGACCTGCCAACATTGGCCATTTCCTAAACATCACGCAGTGATCGAGAAGACACTGGTCGCATTGCTGGCAAAAATGTCCTTTTAACTTTTAGAGCTCACAGACTCATTGGGCAAGCTATTTTCCCACTGTGTGATACAGAGCTAATCACGGAATGGAAGGAATGCTTTATGATTATCAACATATGCACATACTGGTGCTATGATTGTTTTCATATTTTGATGACAGCTACATAATTTTTTATACATGTACCTACACCTGTTGCCTGGCTGCTTTAACACCATGATCACATACCTGAACTTATACATCTGATTCCACAATTACAAAAGGATACTCTCCACAGACTTTTCATTGCCATCTGTCAACACAACTTCTTCAGCCTCAGATGCAATGGCCACCTGAAATGAGAGACAAGTCATCAAAAAGAAACTTTTGATTAAGAGAGCTATAAAATCTTTCTTCTCCTTTTGCCATCCTCAATTGAGGTGAAGTATATATTAAGCACTTTCAAATGGCTAGAAGTGCATAGTGGCTTTGCTAAGGCTTGCATTTTTAGCCAAGCACATTGGGTCAGCCCTTTTCTTCTCAATAAGTGTTGGGTTCTGTTATGTGTAGAGCTTCATGCATGGGGTATCGGCTTTACTTTAAGGATAAGCTGAAAGTATATAGTACGCATAACTCACAGCAACTCCAGCAAGGCATGTCATCCCTCCTCCAAGTTCACAAACTGTCTTATGCCTAAAGAAGGAAAGACATTACTAGTACTAGTATTCATTTTGTGTCGTCAGTGTTTCCGCCAGAGGGCCGTCTTCCCGTCAAATGACGGCCTTGTGTCGCTTTGGACGGCCTGAACTTAGACAGAGGCCGTCCTCTTTTTTAAAAAAGACAAACTAAATGCCGAGAAATCGGGGGGAAAAATACGAGAGGTCGGCATAATTTCTTTGTTTTTCTTTGTTACTGCGGGCGTGGGGACGCTCTATATCGTTGGACATTCACACTCTTTTGTTTGTTGCTATTGTTATGCTTGCGAAGAATCGATGTCGGTGCCTTTGGCATACAGTGATCTCATTAAAAACCCGTTTTTCAAGACTCAATCTAAGAAAGTCATCGAAGAAAACAAGGAAAAACGTAAACAAAACAAGAATTTCGCCCGTGCATTTCAGCCTCTACGTCGTGATTTGCCGCGGTTCGCCTTCATTTCTGGCCGTATTCGACACAATATATATTCCTTTGAATATTTTTCCTTGAAAATTCTCCGTATGTACCGTAGATAAATCGTATTTTCGCTATGAATTCACATAAGTCATGACGCTCGCTCGAGTCCCGGGCCGTCCGCCATGTTTTTAATCTCATTGATATGCAAGGTTCTGAGCGCTGATTGGTCTGCGTCACAAAACCTGTGCTCTGATTGGTTGACGGCAAGATGTCATGTGACCACAGGGCGGGAAAACCCCTTTACACTTCCGGCGTTTCTGGTCAATATAGATCGCATTTTGTGACGACTTGAAGCAGTATTATAGCGACCTTCGTAACAAATTGATTTGGAAAAATTAACAAAGTCTTTTCTGATCACAACATTCAGTTACTTTTCCTAGTCAATTAATTTTCGCGGTACGGTCAATTAATTTTCGCGGTACGGTCAATTAATTTTCGGGGTAGGGCCTCCCCAAGTGGACGGCCTCTCAGTCGCGGTCTGGCGGAAACACTGTGTGTCGTTTTGGTGAACACCAAAAAATTAATTGACAGAGTTTAACCTCACACAACATTGTGATAAAAATCATTTCCAACACTACATGTACATCTTACCTGAAAAGCTCACTGTTCTTCAGACAGTAATAGGTCAGGATCTCCTCTGATGGCCAAATACCTGCATTAGATTCAAAAAGTCATCATAAGGAACAACCACTGAAAGCATTGGCAATCAAAAAGTACCAGTAATTTTTTTCTCAAATTGAAACTACAGTAATTAGAAAGATGGTAGTCAGTAACTTACAGACATTTCCTGTATTGTTGAACCCAATCAAGGCCTCATAGGTGAAAGATCCACCAAGTTGTCTGGCAGAAAGAATGAAAAGCATTAAAGACAGCAATCATCAATTAATCATTACACGATACAATGCAAACATCAGCTTTTTGCTATGCGGTATCTTATTTCCTTGTTTTTTTCAAACGACTAAATATAATAGAAGAACTGACAACAGAAAGCAATACCACAACTATGATCTTCCAAACCTTATGTCCATCTTAAAGTTGGGCGCAACATCACAGGTGTACTCAAACCACTTAGCATCCTCCTTGTTGGCTCCCTCCCTCTCAGTCAAGATGGAATCATCCAGTTTTGCCTTCCGTGTTTTCAGGAGACCGAAGGACTCGAACCTGCGCACAGATATGGCCTCCACCTTGCCGTTGGTTGCACGCTGTTTGAGAGTCTGAATACAAGGAAAAAAGTAGAACTTACATCTCCATGGAGTTTAATTGCCTAGAAGATGATTGATTCATTAAATCAAAATACATTTCTAATGCTATTTACTTAAAGTTCAATAATATACACATGAGTAGACTATAAGCAAGTAGGCAAGTGGAAGGTTGGGTTTCAACCACCTGTCATGCCATTCTTTTTTCCCCAAAAACATCAATTTTTATCATCATTAGAGTTAATCGTTCTTGCTCAGGAATGTAAAGAAGTCTTATTTTTTCACTATTTACAGGACCATCCTCAGGGTTAAGGGTTTGGGTTGGCAGGATTGTGATGAGTTATTCACCATATCATCATATCATATACAGGAACATCCTGTGAGTGTCGATAGTGCCCCAAAATTCGTATGGACAGGACCATCCTGTCAACAGTGCCAAAACATTCTTATTGACAGGAACACTCTGTCAATAATGCCCAAAACAGGAATAGCCTGGGCCTTTGGGGTACTACTAGTATTACAATAGAGAAATTAGAGGTGGCCGTTTCAGTTTAACTTATAAGTGATAGATGCACCAACGATGCAAAATTACGGGATCCTTCTTCCTTACTTTCGTGCCTTTGCTTTTTTTGATTTTCGATAATTCAGTAGAGTAACAGACTGTAAATAAAAAAGTACACCCCAGTCTAGAGTTTGAGAACGAAATAGGTTCTACGTTCTCGCAATAACACTGGCAGTTTTAGAGCTGTCAACTAAAAAATCTGCACCCCGCTATAGTTCAAATAAGGCAGCATACCCTTCCCAGTAATTTCCACCTCTCCCTGGCCGCACTGGTGACCACTCTGCGGGCGGACAGGCTCGGACAGTCCGAATGTCTGCATCCAGAGGAACCGTCGTCCTGACTGGACGCCATCTTTACAGGTCAGGGGTTGACAGAACAGTACATTTCAGATCAGGGTTACCTTACATCTTTTGTGACAAAATTGCTTGCAATCTGTGTTATAATACGTACATTATCTTAAAAACATACAATTATTTAAAAAATAATAAATACTGATTAAATATCAAATGTGCTTATAGTATATCAAAAACATTTTTTTTTTACAAATTAAACAGTTTTTACCCTTTGAAGTGACTGATTGGTTTCTTCCATGACTGGAATGCCATTCATAGTAAGTCAGACTGTCAGAATATTGTTTCTACTACACTTTACGTAACCAAGGAGGTTGAGAAGTCTCTCAACAGCGAGTGAGATATGAACGGAGACTGTTCGAGCAATGCGACAACAGACACAGGAGTTCCCCACCAGCGGATAAAGATCGCTGTGATAGGATGTGGTCTTATGGGCACAAGAATCGCAGGTAAACTTTGCCATGCGTGAGTTTGACATGAATGAATGTAGCCGTGGCGACTAACGAAGGGAGTTTTTGCTTGATATTACATATACTCTCAAAGTATATGTAATATTAAGCAAAAACTCCCTTCGTTAGTCGCCACGGCTAGAATGAATGAACTTTATTGCTCCTCAACAATCGTACATGGTACAATGTATGTCATGATGGCATCAAGTCAACAATACTACAAGGCTAATCTATCCTACAATTCTAAATGGGTAAGTCATGTAAGTAATTCGGTCTCGCTTTTGGAATGACGTGTATAAAGAAATTGACCTATGTGCTGGTGGATATAGGAGTTGGACATGACAACAATTCATAGAAAATATCGTTTTGAGTACCAGATAGGGCGAAATTTTGACATGCAGCTTACAAACAGTGTCCTGTGTTTCCACATCCTTTCAGCAACTAGAACTAATTGCTTTAATTTGGTACCAAGTTACAACTTATCAGCTCCGAATTTAGCATAGAGCCTTGTCTGGACCCCCCATGCAGGCCCTCACAGAACCCAGAGGTCCTGGGTTCGAATCCCCTGATATACCACCGAAATTGTGCCCAGTGATGAAATGTAACTTTAACTTAACTTTAACTTAAAGCCATGATGTGATTTATCGGGCGTGCAACACAGACATTCGTCAAACAAACACTGTTTCCTTCCCCAGGTGAACTGTGTCTGTGTGGCTGTGCGGTGTCCCTGTATGACAATGACAGGACTGCCCTGAGTACAGCTGTGTCCAGGATCCACCAGGACTGGGAGCACCTCAGGACAGAGGGACTCCTCCTCAACCAACAGACACAGGCTGTAAGAATACAAACTAAATGTGCTCAGAGATCGTTTCTTCTTCAAGAGACTTCTTGGGAAAGCTTAGAGCTATCCACAACAAATCTTTATGTTTTTTTCGTCCGACATACTCACCACTATTTAACAGTTATTTCGCATCCCTGTGAGGTGGGAAGTGAAGTGGACATTGGGCCGCTTTATCTGCATGTAACTGTATGAATGTGACTGTTTTCCTTTTAAAAAATAACAGATTTTGATACTGTTGGTGCTTGTTTGTACATTTTATAGATAGAAGGTTTGAATTGGTAGTTATTGCATTGAAAATGTTGCTACTTCCATTTCATGGCATTCACCGCTGATAACATTTTCTTGTTTATTTATGTCTTAATATGATATTCCTGGAAATATTACTCTTAAAACTTTTTGCTCCAGAAGTGTCTATACAATTGTAGGTACGTACTAGTACAGTAATTTAGAAATAACTTTATTGTATTTTCAGACAAACCTGATCTGTGCCGATAGTTTAGAGGCAGCTGTGGAAGGGGCACAGTTTGTACTGGAAGCTGTTGTGGAGGACCTTCAAGTCAAAAGTGAACTCATGAGAAGTACAGTTTTCATTCATAACTATCTATATAAACTCATTCTCATTTTTAGAGCACTTACAAGCTGTTTTGAACATCCCCTGAATTTTTGTGACATAGTATGTGCAACGTAATTGTGACTTTATGATGCAGGAAAACAAACAGGAAATGTTAATTGTTGTAAATACCACCATTATTGACTAGTGAACACCCAGTCCGCATTGCATTTGAGACCAGGTAATTGTGATCAAGGCAGAATTTTTGAACACATCAATCCTTGACATAAACCACGTTCTCAAAATGGCCAAAGATAATATTGTTTGCTGGACACACAAAACATGTACTAGTATACAGTAGTTGATATCTCTGTGGTGCTGTCCACGGTGCTGAAACACCATTCAGTTGTTTCACAGCCTGGAACCAGTTTTCAGATGATTATTCACTATCTTCACTGTATGTCGGTTACTACTTTATACCCTTTCTCCCTGTAGGAATATCTACCACATGTTCCCAGACTGCTGTACTTGGTACCAACACTCTCAACTTGGATATCACTGCTATGTCAGAACATGTGCTGCATAAACAGGTAGGAAGGAAGCAAAGAAATAGTTTAACCATCAGGATATTAAACAACATCCCAAAATTTATATTGAACTGCTCAAAAGCAGCCGACCAATGATGATGATGACTAAACTATATCAGACAATACAAACAAAAGGATGTGTTGTATCATTGCCATTTAAAACATGATAAAAGTTGGCTCTTTTGTCGAAACAATTTTTGTTTTGATACTATACCAAAATGAAAAAGTAAAGTACCAAACGGTGAAAGACCACCAAGACATTTTGCCCCTCCTGTTACATTACTGCAAAATGGTGATAAAATCTGGAGGCAATATCATTTCAACATCGGCTGTGTTTTAAAATGTACGATAAAACATGTAGAAATGGGTGCTGATTTTTAGTTCTTGATGAATACGCAAGTTAACTTTTCTATCCCTTTTTCTACTCCTACCAGAGACTTATTGGTATACGATTCCTGTATCCAGTCTACACCATTCCTGAAGTAGAGGTGACTATGGGGGGCAACACAGATGCAGTTGTTCTCCAGAGAGGTTGGTACTTAAATCTCCTTTACCACAGTTGAGCATTTGTTTAAATTCAAATATTCAATTAAGTAAGACTGCATGTTTCTGATCAACTCTTTCACATTATCTGAATAAACTTTGTGTCAGATGTTAATTTTGGGATAACAAAAACATAACAGGTTGTAAGAGTAGCATATTCCAACTGCAGTCAGTCAAGATGTGATTAAGAAATATAAAGTCAAATTGACCTGCAGTGTAATGTAACTTTTGCTTGACATTTCTGCCTGCCAACTTCACCAGTGTTTTATGTTTTTGTCCAGTTGGTCAGCTGATAGAACACCTAGGTAAGGTCTTGTTTGTGAGAACTGGCAACAACCCCCTTATCCTCACACCACAGCAGGTGCAATCCAGGCAAATAGGTGAGTCAAGTAGCCTTCTTATGATTGAATGGGCACATTTATTTGAGAAAGGTAACACTTGAGTTGACAGTATGTATGAAGCCTCTCGCATGAACCATGATAAAGCTAATGCTGAAAACCTGTCATAATGGTAAGGCCTAAGGAAAGAAATATTGTGTTTCTGGTTACCCTACCAACCCTAGCAAACACCTGCTGATCCAAGCCTTAGTCTGCTAACAGAGTGTGAAATACAAAATGTCTGTTCTGAATTTCATCACCTTTTTTTGTCTAACATCCAAGTGATGAAATTCAAAACAGACATTTTATATTTCACACTCTGTTAGCAGACTAAGGCCTCGAACAGTTGATATAATGATGTGTGGGAAACACTGTACTTCTTTGTTTAGTTTATTAATATACTTGTCCTTGCCGTACAATATATCATATATCTGTACAATATAATAAAAGTGTCCTGTATTTCAGTTTTAATCATTGAACAGTAATTGTTTGATCACTTCGACCGAAATGTGAAAAAAGAAGAAAAGGAAAATCCCTACCTACCTACCCTACCGGTTCCTTTTTTCCGAACCGTGATCAGCAACACAACATTAATTTTCCTAGGCCTAATGGATGTACCATTTCACTACCTGTCTGGTAGCACCACAAATCAGGTAGTATCTGAAGCCTTAGGTACCTAATATAGTGCAATCTCATAATCATTACTCACTTTCTAGCATGGAAGGAGAAGGTCCTGCTACAACAGAGAGACAGGGAAACAGGATCACATGGAGGATTGAATGCTTCTAGTCATGCAGTAGTCGGTATGCTGCAACATGCAGCAACAAACAGCAGGACAGAAACAGAGGACAACAGACATACAGGTAACAGACAGAATGATAGAATCTACAGCTGACCCTGTAACAGACAGTATACGTCAGGATTATTACAGCAACTTTAAATTAAAGCATTCTGGAGAGAGAAGTGGATGTGTTGACTTTATACTTAGGCTGTGTTGTGGCAGTAAATGTCATAATGATTGTAGATCCTTGTCCACAGTACGGTTGGTCATCACACAGCTGCCTCAGGAGGTAAAAAGCATACAAGTTAATTACAACAACAAAATTTTACAATGCAAATGTATACAAAACCCTCAAACAAGCAGTTTGTTACTGTGAAATAGCAACCTTTGGATTTATGTGTTTGTAGCATCATAATGTATCAATGGAGAATATACTTTAATTTGTTAGTACCACTCCATTAGCATGGGACTCATCCTAGTTAGTTCCAGGCTTTCCGTTGGTGAAGGGAAAGCCTGGAACTAACTAGAATGACACTAAAGCTACCATTCCGTCTCTCTCATATCACCTTTCACAACGGTACCAGGCCGCTCTGGTGCCTGAAGGTATTGATCTTGTTTTATGACACCTTTTCCAGCAGAGTGTTATGCCTTGACTTTACCGCGTATAGAATGGCTGGTGGACCATATAAGTACCGTTTGTGTAATAGCTATCATCAATAACAGGCAGTCTGGGTCGAGCCGAGCTTGTAAAACTAAAAGATGGCGGTTGTAATGTGTTCCAGGTTCCTCGCCGACAGGCAATGAGTGTATCATCTGTACGGCGCGGGAGAGGAACTGTCTGTTGAGCCCCTGTAACCACCTCTGCTGCTGCATGGAGTGTGCCAAGTCCCTAACAAACAGGCACCAGAACTGCCCCATGTGCCGGACACCTATTGCTGAGGTCCTGAGGGTCTTCAATGCGTAGGGTTTGTCTCCTATTGGCTTAAGTACTAGTATATGTTACTTCATGATCATTCCATTATGTGATTACGTTCCATTGTAAGAATGTTGTGACTTGTATCACATACATTTTTGATTTTCTGTAAAAGATTATTCTTCTACATTTCATTACATTTCTGAAATATCAAGGGCTATAATATAGTGGAAGGAACATGTAAGGGGAAAAATTGTAGCAAATAGCCCCAACTATTTGTGTCGTGCCCCTATTTCTATGATCCACATTTTGGGTATTTCAATGCAATGATAGACACTTCAGAGTAACACTCTGGCTCAGACAATCCAACTTCAGGTACTGGATTGATATCTAGTCCAGTATATGTAAATACTATGCATACATACCTGTATATACCAATACTTGAAGTAGATGTTTGTATATATCATTCTACTATTCACCATCTTCAGTAAGAACTGTTGTTCACTGTGCAATATTTTGCTGGGATGGACATGACCTACTAATAACATGTACATGACTTGTATATATTCTTGTGTGATATTGCTGTTTGCATGCTAGTATTTCATACTAATAAACATACTGTTATACTAATGACGCTCATTTTGTAAACTATAGTGTCAGTGTTGTACATCTGTTGGTGTATGTTTGTAAATAATCTTCACCACACACTTAACTCCTTACAAATCAACAATAACAAAAAAAGATGTGAGAAAAGTTTCATCTCTTGACTTGTATGTTTATTGCCATAAATACAGACTTAGAGATACATAGTTATCGATATACCAACAGTAATATATAGGGCAA
Source organism: Branchiostoma lanceolatum (assembly GCA_035149815.1). Lineage (NCBI taxonomy): Eukaryota > Metazoa > Chordata > Leptocardii > Amphioxiformes > Branchiostomatidae > Branchiostoma > Branchiostoma lanceolatum. The sequence continues at coordinate 11,371,964 of CM068869.1, read as the reverse complement.
GATATACATATAATACGGGTTTACTTGACTTTCAATGTGAAAAAGCTACCATCCCATGATTACAACATACATATTGTCACAAGAAAATTAAAAGTTACACAATCTCAGACACACAATATTACAGTAGATAATATTTATACATCTACATGTACTGTCCTACAGAATTTGCATACTTGGACCAGTTTCAACTGTCACTATACCATCGTATTAGATAGTACACACATACTTACAAGCATGTTAAGGTTAGGTCTACATGTAGGAATTGTTATACATTTCTTCTAGTTTTAACTATTTCATAGTGGAACAAAAAGCCTACACCTGTTTACATAGTTCAGTTAGGTGATGAAAGTTGCCACTATTGTCTTTACAATCTGCTTTCAGCAAAATAAAGTTACTAACTCTCTGTAAAGCTGGAAGGGTTCTCTCCTATTGCAGACAAATTGAATAGACACAACACAACCCTCCTGCACCATGAGGAAAGTACATGTATGTCGCACCTACAGTAAAACTCCAACCCCTTATTGCCAGAAGTAACCTTACAGCAAACATCTTCAAAATCACATTACATTTGGTGTCTTCATATCTTAACTGATCAAGCAACACTGAAAGTAGTGTGGGAATTTTCCTGATAGTTTACACCTTTGATGCAGTAAGGAATATTCTTAAATAAACAAATATAACATGTAAGAATGGCTTTAATAGCTATTGTAACCAATTCAATGATCTTGCAGGATGAAGAATTTGATACTTTTTCGTCCCAACCGTGATTTAGACGGGGCAATTTTGATTAAGAAATTCATGGACCTTGTTTTCATGATTTTTTCCAAGACTTGGTAAAATAGGAGGTTTCTTTTTCAAAACATTTTGGTCTGGATGATGACTTTCCATGTTACTGGCATTATAAAATAATAAAGAAAATGTACATTTTTGAATGATAATTCTACTGTAAGGTACATGTATATTGAAACAGAAAGTGGCAAAATAAGTCTGTTTTTATGTCTAGAATACAAACTTGTATTGATTATGATACCGACTGACATGGAGTAAACTCTCATGATGTAATAAAATATGATAACTTTCACATTAAGTCTAACATTATGCACAGCAACATTTGATATCAAACAGGACTTCATTTTTAACCTTTTCCATTCATTATAAATCACTTGTCTCAAGTAACCTTAATACAATATCTGAAGAACATGTCTTCCTTATAAAATAGTACAACAAAACACTATACTTGCCAAACTGTTATAATAATTGTAAAACATACAAAGGACTATGATTTTGTTGTAGAATGTTGTAAAAAATGAATAAATTAAATTGGTTAACATTATTTACTTGATACAGAAATGGCAGTCAAATAGTACTGTTAGTTGTTACATTGTTCTTTGCTATCCTGTCACATTATGAGGCAGCTTTCTTTTTTTTGTCTCACGTTTTTGTGTATTTTCATAACCGATAGACCATGACAAGTGGCTTAAAGTTAACATATGATTTCAATCTACAACTTTAGAAATACATAATATGTATACTATCAGGAAATACAAACATTACCTTCACATCATCATAAACATACTTAGTTCTTCAGAGGAAGTTTCCATACTGGAGATATATACTCTAGCTTCCCTTCTGGACGTTTCATGTAGCATTTGGTAGAACTTAGATTTATAGCATAACATTATACAGTTAGTGCTCTAATTAAGATACAGGATGATAGATATGTTATAGAACTAACGAAAGCACAAACCTATTGAATAAGTAGAGTCAGTGGTCTTCCTTGTCACAACCAGTGTAAGAATAGCTCTTCAGTGAGCTAAAACTATATCGAGATTACTTTTTGTCTTCATCAGATGGGTTTGATTGGAGAATGGTACTCATCCTACGCAACCTTGAGTTTCGATGCCTTCCAATATTTTTGCTGCCACACTATCCGACTTTTTCCATTGACTGTAATGAAGCTATTCATGGGGGTGGGTGGACAATGTTATTGTCCTATTGCAATTGGGAACACTGTCTTTTACGAGGAGATAGTGTCACATACACCTTGTGATAACAACAGTCATAAAAACGTACTGCCATATTATTCAATGACCTTGCGTTTCAATCAGGGTAGCAATACTATAGAAAGATACCATTTGGCCAAAGTGGTAAAGGGAAGAAAGAGGGTCATTCATTTCAACTTTGGACCCTGAACGGGCCTCTTTTATCATTATCATTTCTTTGTCTTTTGAAAGGTTTTGATACATTTATGGCACTAATAATTGTAGTTGCCATTTGCCATCGGTAAAATTTAAGATCTCTCTTACACCATCTTAGTAATTGCAAACTTTGTGGCAGTACTATAAACTGTTTTGTTGCAGATCTTTGACCCCTATCCATACATGTAGCTGGGTATAAAAGTCATCAACTGGCACATACGTGTCATGAGCCAACTGTAATGCTTAGACCCGATTTCAAGAAAAGAGGGATGCAGAAAACTCTGCCTTAAGCATTGAAGGAATATGGCAATACAAAATACTGTAGACACTGGATAAACTCATCCAACTTTTACAATGCTTGCGGCTTACATTGTATATATCCTATTAAATAATCAACCGTTCATCCAAGACTCTTACACCTATGTTACATACTTTTCATGTTTTTAACCTGTGTAAACTAAGTACATTCACTACACCAGACAAGACCCCACTGAAGCACATGTGCCAACTAGGACTTACTCTGCATATTATATCTTTATATAAGTAAATTTTTTTAAGCTTTTGACACATTCATGAAGGGATAATGCTGTATGAAATGTAAACTACTTTGTAGTCAGAAATTTGTATTAAGTGGGCCTCGTAGACCTCACACACACTTATGAATGTGGACATGAAGATATGAGCCTCATACAGACTTGTAGAGTTATGGACCTTAGTCTAGATGTACATGAAACGTTAGTGAGTTGAAGTGGTTTAGTCTATTCATTGTACATGATCTAGTATTTATTATAGATATAGCACATTATGCACACCTGCACCTATACTGCTAGTACTTAATATTTACCTCTGACACTAATTCGTCCATTTTACTATTTTGTCAACATACAGGATATGTAAACAGATGCCTTTAATACTTATTGCAAGACTTGTACATTTACGTCCAACAGATTCCCCTACAGACTTTGACATTGAAATGACCTACACCATAAAGCTGCCTTCAGGCGTCCCGTTGACACCCTGCAGCCCACCTCTACTGTCTGGTTTGGAGGGGTCGACCAGTGAGGGGAGGGCTGGGCTGGACGTTCCCGCCTGCTCGTCAAGAATTGCTTGTTGCTGACTGATACTGTCCAACAGGTTTTCACTACTTTCTGTCGAGGCCCGAATCTGCTTAGTTGGAGGGGGAGTCCGTGTTTCGTGTATCTCCTCAGTATTGTTTACAGGGTGAGTCCCCGGGGACATGATGTTGTTCTCCAGTCCTGATGTCGGCTTCATGTCGTTGAAGAACTGATCTCTCAGCTGCTTGGCTGAAGGAGGAGACATTGTCACATCTTGTGGCTCTGCCTCCTCCTCTGATGAAGACCCCTCCTCACTGCTGGCTACACTGACCATAGTTGCCAGAAACACTCCCTCCGTAGAACCAGGTCTTTCTTCTTCAGGTGGCTCTGAAGACATTGAAGATCTCTTTTTATCTACTTCATCAACCCTGATGTTCTTATACTTGCTGTCGTCTGGTTCTGACTCAGACTCGCTACTTGAGCTCATGACCAGTTCCTCTGTTGGTGTCTGACGTAAGTCCACAGGTGGGAGTGTGAAGGGCTGGGTCAGTGCACTCGGGGAATACCTGCTCCTCTCAGGCGTCTCCTTCTCCTCAGCTATCACCTGGTCTTCCTCCAGGGGAGTCGGAGGTACAGGTGCAGCAGGTGCAGCTGGTAGAAGTGATTGCCCCGGTTGAGAATCCAGGAAGTTCTGAAACTCTTGTGCACTCTCCTGGGCCTGCTCCTGTGAGATATAAGAGGCAAAAGTTGTCATGTAAGTCAATCAATGAAATTATTGGTGGCTAATTGACGCAATACAACATTTAGGTCATGGTCATCTTACAATGAATTATTTCTGGAAGATATTGAAAAGGTCTGACTTGAAGCTTTGGGTTGTCCTAAAAAAGAAGAAAATGGAAGGAGTGATAAAAGAGAAAGTGGATTACACAAAGTTAACAACATTTCAGAATTTTTTCTAGACAAGGTCAAGTTCAGACAGTGAGTGCTGTGTGTTATAGATGTAAGGAAGTTACCTCTATTTTTTGTTCCAGTATCGATCCTTTCCCTGGTAGGATGGTGGGAACCACTGGTGGTGATAGTAAGGGCGGCTCCACAGTACCAATGTCTACATTGATGCCAGAATCTCCACTTGGTGAGGTAGATTTCTCCTCCTGGGTGTTGTCTGGAGCCCTACCGTCCTGGGACCCACGTGTCTGTAAAACTGCAGGAGGGGGTGGGGGCAACAGGGCTGGGGCAGCCTCTTGGTTAGGGGTGGTTATGCTCAACTCCAATCCACTGTCTGTCAGTTCATCTTTTCTTCTGTCTTCCTCCTTTTCAGCTGTTACATTTGTCAGAAATTCAGAGGGAATTTCCTTGGCAATTGGAGACACTGAGGGGAGAGGCAATGATGGGGCAGGGGGAGATACTGAGGGGGGAGGGGGACATACTGAGGGGGGAGGGGGAGCCACAGTAGTGGGAGGGGGAGATACTGAAGGGGGAGTGGGTGATACTGAAGGGGGAGGGGGAGATACTGTAGTGGGAGGGGGAGACACTGATTGGGGAGTTGGAGATACTGAAGGGGGAGACACTGTAGGGGTAGGAGGAGTCACTGTAGGGGGAGGGGGAGGGGGAGCTTTTCGTTTCTTCCTTGCAGATCCTCTCTCAGGGGGGATAGGTTTTGGAGTGTCAGGGGTCATAGGGGGAGGGGGCTCAGTGGGTGGAGGAATGTACTTGGAGAAGTCTATGTCTGCCAGGGAACGAGGTCTCATGTCATCAGGAAGGTCGGTTTCTACTGATTTGTTCAGGTGATCAAGAGACTTTGATTGGCCTGTAAATTTGATCTCGGGTAGGTTGGAAGGGTATGGGTTGGGGGACTTCCATGTGGCTTCTTCAGGAAATGCCCCTGGCAAGCTTGTTGAGGATAGTCTACGCTCAAGTCTGGGCGTCAATGGCTTCTCCGTATCTGGCTGCTGAATGTTCTCTCGGAGGAGCTTCTCGTCTCTTCTCAGCTCCTCCTTTGCTGATTCAAATGCATCGTCTACTATTCTGTTGGCCTCGTTGACAACAGCGTTGTGCTTTCTCTCAGAAAGACCTCCATCGTCGTCAACAACTTCTACTCCCCATACCTCTGGGAGTCTGTCCTCAGGAGAAGGTAGTGGTTCTAATGTCTCTAGAACTTCAGGTTCATGTACAGGTTGCTGCTGCTGCAGTTCCATTCTAATAGCATCTTGCTGTGTCTCTGCAACAACAGCTGGTACCTGCTCTATTGTGGCTATTGTCGGCTGTAAAACTTTGGCAGCATCTCGCTGTGTCTCCGCACTGGCAGCTGTAACGTTGGCAGCATCTTGCTGTGTCTCCGCACTGGCAGCTGCTACACTGGCAGCTGCTACAGGCTGCATTTCAATGGTGACAGGTACAGTCTTAGCCACTGGGCTGGGGCGCTTGCTGGGCTTCCGTAGCCGGAGCTGAACCTTGTAGGGTGAGGAGTAACTCAGGATCGTGAGCGCGTCCTCATACGCAATATCGGTGAAATAGACAGTGACGCTGACCAGTTGATCACCTAAGAGAGGGAAACCGATTTCAAAATGAGAATTCGTTGATTTATATTGAGTTTAATGATTGATATAAACTTCAAGCTCAAATATGACCAGTAGAGAAGACTGCAGTTGGCCCATGTAACAATTATCCAAGATGCTGTACAGGCTGTATATAAATCATATAACTCACTTCAAAGTTTTATTGCTTCAGCAGTTCAGAGAAGTTACAGGTCATCTTTGCAGATGCCTTCAGTTGAGATTATCATGCAATCTATATTTGTACATGTACAGTCACATCTTTCTGACAGAAATAACTTTCATGTGGGCATATCAATTATCATATATGTCAAGATCAATCAGTTTATCATGTGACTATGCTACAAATCTGAGTGTTTGATTGACTCACCATCGTGGATCTTGCCAGACTTCCACGCCGGTCCCCCCTGTCGGACGTCCTGGATGAAGATCCTGCCGTTGTCGCCCTTCATGATGTTGAAGCCGGACGATTGGTCCTCCTCCTTCTTGTCCAGCAGCACCAGGTAGCTGTCGTCTCCGGGCACCGCCTCCTCTGTGGACAGGTCCCTGTTTGTTGTGCCAACAGGTGGGCCTGCTGCAGCTTTTGTCTTCTGGGATCCATTCTTCTGTTCATCCTTCTGTAAGAGTTGGAAAAGTGTGGCCACTCAGTTGGCTGCTAACAGTCAAGCCTAAAACTAGATATTTCTTTGGACTGGCTCAGTTTTGCACTAACAAAGGAATCTGTTTGAGACAAATGAATCTTATCTCCTAGCAGCAAAATGTCTCTACAAAATTCTTACCAATCATGACCAAAACTACTGATAAAGAATGATAACAGCTATGTTTAGTGGAGGAATACAGAAGTTTATGACAGTTTATCAAATTCTATCATTTTTCACAAAGGTGTGTATCACAGCACATTAGTCAATGATGTTGAAAATAAAACATGACTGTTGGTCTCAATATATTCTTTTACCTCGTCATAGAGGCTCTTGCAATTTGTCACGTTGATGAAGGTTAGACATCCAGGTAGTAAGATATGCCAAAAATAGTTATTGAAATTTTATCCAGTTGCTTGAGCAACCATTTCTGGCGTAACATCTTGTCAGTTTTCACAACACGTGACTATTTTTAGGTACTCACCGTGTGGGGATTCTCAATCACGTATGCGTGGCTGGGGTGGCTCCTACCCTCCGGAAATCCTGGGGAGAACAACACAAAAGATGTCATGAATTGACTGGATTACATGATTTCAGTTACAACTGTACATGGATCAACTGGCATGGAGGCTTTTGAAGTTACATGTTGTTACTCTGTTCCTGAGAAGAAACAGTAACTGGTAACTGAAGCTTCAACATGGATTCCGTTTGTTCTTGACCAACTATGTTGGGGAATTTTTGCATAACCAACTACCAATTTACCGTAATTGTCTTCCACAACAAGTAGCAGAAGCAGGAAGAAGAATTAGGATAACGTGTGTTCGGCTGCTTTTAAGTTAGAATTACATTTTTCTGGTCTTGCATGATAGCTTCTACAAATAGTAATTACAGTTAGTAGTCTCACAGAGTGAGACATAATAAAGACTTTGAAGAGCCTGTTTTGGGCAGGGTTTTACAGTATAAATCCCTGCAGGAATGTGTGGGAATATCTATCAGTTGACACAAGCAGGAGTTTCTGGGTCATGTTGCTTCATTGGTTGGCCTAGTTTAACCTGGTATTTACCTTTCCTTTTTGTCTTCAAACAGGTATTAGTGTACAGGCTGGATCTGTTTACACCTGACAGAACTTCCATTCAAAAAGATGTCGGTAACATATTAGAAATAGTTGAAGCTGTTTGTGGATTATTTTTAGATCAAGGTGACATGCCTCTACATACCTGCATATTTGTGCATTATACAAGTGCAAGGTCATACTACAACAAGGCCACGGTGCATTTTGAAAGGGTATACATCCACAACACTGAAAGGCTTTCATTATCCCAAATGTGTAGGTTTTGTGAGGTGTTGTTGTCAGTGCAAATGATTATAGTTATTGGAAATCACGCTGTTGCCAAGGAAATAGATCTGAGACATGCAGCAAATGCTAGTCCTTTTTACCTGATGGTAAAAACTAGAGTTCCACGACCTCATACCTACGTCAAATGATGTTAACCTTTACGACGTATTGTAAATGTTTCTTAACATTGATTTTGCAAATAAGGTCCTCCTTTGCATGAATTGTATCAGTTGATTATCTTCTCTACCCAAATAGCAGAAGTATGAAAGTCTTATATCTGTTGAATCATGTTCCTTACATTATGTCACAGGTAAAAGATTATTGTCGAATCCTGTGGGACAGGATACAAACAATCATGTCATGTCTTTAGAAGACAGGCTTCTTCAATTGAGGGACTTTTGCCCCATTGTGGTGTTTCTTCCCACGTATATATCTTATCCTGTCCTTTGTGTGTTTATTTTCATAGATGCGGTTATAACTTCCTCACATTTTTCATGGTAAGTTTCTATTCTGGCTAAGGTGAATACAACTGGCATGTATCTATCCACACAATAGTCATGTAGAGCATCTAAGACTTGATAACCATGAAACAACTTTCCTCGGTGTCGCTGTTGGTGGCATGTACAACTTAATAAATTCAGAAGCTCAAAGTGGAACTGTGAATGGAACTCTGAATTTTCAATTGACCCTGGCAGCTGATAAAGGCAAACTAGCATCACCTATACCTCAATGAATTTGATCCAAAGTAGGAATAACTGCCACCCCTTGGAGTTTACAAATGGAATGGCCCTGATTAATGTTGGCAGTTGCAAATTATTGTTGACACTGCAATTAGCTAATGGACATGCCTGTACACAATGATATACCTGACTCCTAACAACATAAAACATAGATGCCTTCTTAACAAACAAATTCAAGGTAACACTATACCTTCCTGCTTTAACATCACCTTCGAGCTATTGAAATAATGCAAGCAAGAAAATCAATCACTTGAAGTAAATGGACCATTCCACCCAGATGGGCCTCTCTTTAGCCACTCATGTCAGCTGGTATGGATGTTCAAATAAGCAGCCATCAGCAATATTTGTTTTCAGTCTTCGCTAGGAGGGGGCAGACTAATTCAGATGTTTAATGTAGGCCTAAATGGTTCCTATAGGCTCTCTGACCTTAACTTTGCTTTTAGACGCTAAATTCACTAATGATCATGACATCAAAGCTTTACGTTGTACACTGAAGGTGACATATCCATGATTATATTGATGGCTACTTACACCATCTTCATAAAAGTTAGAGTTTTCATACATAATGTATGTTGAACTCTCATTTGTTCCTATGGCTAAAATTGCTTTTTTTTTGGTACCTATAGATATTTATGCAGAATTGTAGACCTTTAAGTAATGTCTTATCTTTGTCTCTCTTGAACAGATATGTATGCATAAAGTTTCTTCTGTCTGTTAATCAAATGTATTCACTCAATTTTGTAGGGTTATCTATCCATCAAGCCACAGGAAACCAATCGTGATGCAGTATGTTTAAGTATCATGATGTGTTTTCTGGCTTGTACCCAGCCTAGGCCTTCTGGACACAAATGCACTAAAACGTTTGTATAAATTTTCCATGAACATCTGAGCCCCTGGCTTAGTTTAAGGCATAGTTCTTCTTTACAATAATGCTCCATCTTTTAACTCATAAATGGCTACGTGGTTTGTGTAATCTTCATCTTCTATTTGTCTCAGGAGAGGTGTTCATCTGCCATAACCCACATTTCATACATTTCTCATAACCCCTGGGTTTTTTAAAAAGTAGACTCATTTTCAAGATTTAATACATCATGGATATCAAAATGAGAGGGACATTTATTTCTGGTTGAATTGTTTCTTTATAGATGGTTTCTAGATATTCTGTACATAATCTTGCTTCAGGTTGGCATCCTTTCAAGAGCTTTATGGTCCATTTGACCACTCTGTTACTTGCAGGGGCTCATATTAGGATCAAAATTATGGTTAAACTGAGATGAGTATACGTTTTCTTAGGAATGCCATGATACAGTTGGTGGTTATCTTGATACTTTAGGCCTCGGTAGAGTGTGTATGCATATATGATACTGTAGTATTATCTAGCCCAGATATCACATACTCCCCACTTACACAAATGCGCTAGAGATCTTGGAGGGTTTCCCAGCTATCAGGATTACCGGTATCGTTCATGCTTGCAAACTGCACTTTTGGAAGTGGCCAGGGGGAATATAAAGTAGATGGCATCAAAGTAGCAGAAGGACAAAAATTCAGTGGGCAACCAGCCTTAATTGCCTCTTAGTCATTTTGCTGCATTTTTCAGACATAGCCCTTTTCCTGCAATATCACTGGTTATGACTCTTGGTAGCAAATCTTTACATAAATCCATATGAATTACTTTTTATACATTTAAATGGTGCATCTAAATCATGAGAGAAAAGTTGTTTTGATTAAAACTTTTGACATAGAGTATTGTAAAGGCTATGCAACTTAGTCCAAGACAATGTTGAGAAAACTGTCACCCATTGGCGCAAACTCGTACATTGATAATTCACTCAAATACCTATGTCTTTTGTGTATCAAGTCTACAATGTTATTGTTTACAGTAGCCAGGATATTCTGATCTTGAGGCACACAGACTTACAAAATGTATGATACAAGTAGACTTTCAATGATTAGCTGCCAACCTATGTCTCAGATAAGAGCTCTATACCCACTACTGCATAGGGTTAATATTACACAATGTAAATTGTGTCATGGATCAGTAATATAACTTGTGCTACATTGTACATAAATTTGGCGTCACTTATTAACCTTGAAGCACACTTTGCTATATGAAGAGCATGAAAACTGACAAAAATAAAATTTGGGACTGTATTGTAATAATTTGTTTGATGCTATTAGTCTTAAATTTCATCTTTTTGACTGTGTATGTTTAATTCTGATATCAGCATTTCCACTAAGAGGAATCTTTTCCTTTGGAATGCACCTGATTTGATTGTGGATAGTCTCAATTTCTTGCCCTTGATGCACACCTCATTATCCATGCACATCATGCTGTTTGTTTGTTTGTCTCTCCCATATGATTTATGACCTCGTAGCTCACAGGAACACACCACACTCTTATGTACTTGTCCAAAACCACACACTCAGAGTTATGTTCATAGAAAACTTTTCACACAACACAATGGCAGGGGATTGAAGAGAACACATTGAGAAAAGCTGTCTAGTAAACTTATATATTGTACATTCCGGTAGGTTGGTTGGTTGGTTTTGTAAAGTCAATACCCTGTGGATCTCTGGTGCTTTATTGTGCCTATGAACTGTTAAGTCCCCATCTGGACCAGAATAGTCCTGGGACTTAGTGATCAATGGCGGGCTTTCATCTGGACCTCCACTGTAGACACATTGTAATTACATCAGCACATCAGAATTGCCGTTCGGATCGATCTGCCGTATAATAACACTGTCGCAACGAGGGTATTTGTGCCAGGATCAATCAGTTCTACCAGCTAAACTTGTTTCATCTCCTATCAAAATCTTGCACATTTGGCGCTGGAGTTTATCAGATCCTTCTCATCGACAGGCATATTCATCTTCACTAGACCTTCTTGGTTTGAGTCCATTTTCAATAATGCGCAATCCTATTTCACAGATCTTTACGTAATCCCTCTCCTTTAGGGACCCAAACAAATGTGCATACCTGCAGCTGTTGGTATTGCAACTACATCAGTTTCTAGTTTTAAAAATGCACAATAAGTGGAAATTAATCAACGGCTTTTGCTCAAAGTCTTGTCCACTTAAACATGATTTTGTGAAGCCTAAAAGAAAGCTGACTGTTGCAGATTTGGGCAGATATGTCTGCCCTATTTCTATTCCACTAAGGTGTGGAACTGGATGAATGATGTTTCTAACATTCCTGCACTAAGCATGATGTAGTGTGTGATTTTATACACTGATCACAAGGCAAGTTTTGAGAGGGAAAACATCCCAAGCCCAGAGGCTGTATAGGCTTATAGTAATGGCAGGAAGAAGTCAATAGACTTCCTAAATCACCAGCATATCACTTCAAACTACCATCATCACTTCTAGTCCTGAAATGTTCCCCTCATCAAAGGAGATTTTGCTAAGCCTTTGATATTGAAGCCATCGGCTGCTACTTTGCAATTTTCATTCCATGCATTTAGGAGGTACAGAAAGCCGTCTCTGTAGGAAAGAGCCAAAACTGTTTAGTTCAAGAGCAGTATTTTTTTGTTGACAGGCTTCTTTTCTTTCATTTGCTGTCAGGTTCATAATTACAATCCAAACAAATTATGGTCCTATAAGGCTTTCTTTCCATAGCCATCATTAGATTTATTAGACTGAGTAACATTGCAAAATAACTTACATTACTTGGAAAGTTCTTCATGTGTTTGAGATGTTTTCTTCTGGTATTGTGTTGAGATCTCCCAAGACCACCCCTGGGGTCCCATGGGAAAATATCACACCTTACCCTTGAGTAGGTGGGAGGGAAAGTGATCATCACAGTCCTTTCACTGATTACCTGATAATAGACCACTTCCTGACCAATGGGAGCTAATTAATCACAGCTGCTGGATTATAGACCACTTCCTGCAGCCTTTTATCCTTCTGTTGGCCCACGCACTGACAAATCTAAATCAACAAATTACAGTTTCCCTACTGTTAGTAGTAGATATTACCCTCCAAGCAGAATGTTTGGGGAAAATTGTGACCTTCTTATCATATGCCCCTTATTTTTGTAATCCCTCCCCATATGATAAGGTCACAATTTTCCCCAACAACGTTTGCTTGGAGAGTAAATGTTATATGTAGTCCAAGAATGTGACATGTACTTTTGCTTGATTGTTATAGATTAATTTTTCTTCTTTGTAAGCTCCATCCCCTGACCAATGGCTCCTTCATTTTGTAACTTTGTACTTAAATTGACAGTGATGAAAAAATAGATAATGTTACCGCAATTACTGGAAGTGCTGATAGAATTTATCAATGGATGATATCTGAACAAAACTGTTACAAATCAGGTCCTTCTTCATGCCATTATTTTATACCAGGGAGACATTATTTAAGATTCTCTTTCATGGGATCATTAGCTAATTTCCCCACTAATATTGGTAGCAGCTGTTGTATGACCTTATTGCTACATTACACATGTATCACATTGTAAACCTGATCAGGCATTTTGATACCACCATGATTTTATGCCTCACTTGAGAGACCTACATATCAGCACTACATTAGGGAGGTGACATGGGGAGCAATATGGTAGGAAATGGACTATGAAAACTCCGCAAAACTGTCTCTTTTTCCAGCACAATCGAAGACCAGACTACTATTAACATACATTGAGTCACTGTCACTTTATGGGCCACACAGTTAATAAAATAGCACAAATCTAAACCCATATCTGGATGGTAGATTTTCTTTAATATGCTGTAATGTTAATTAACTTATGCTTGTAGTGCATCTATTCACTTCATGTGATGAAAATGGTCAAGAATTTAGGACTTCATACATGCAACCTCTATCTTTGTTATATTTTGTCTGAGTCGTACCTCCTCTCTCATGACCTCAATAAAAGTGGCCAGCAAGCTGATTTCAGTTTGAAATAAGCCTCATAGAAGCAAACAAAGTTGAATGTGAGGAAAAAAATCAACATTGGGTGTCGATGATTTCGAAATAGAAATGTTTGCAAACTTTATGTAGACATGTAATATTTCCCTCACACCAATAGCTGAAGAATCAGGTTTTCAAACAATAGGATTACATGTATTTTGTGATTAGATCTGCGAAGTTTGTATTGTCCTTGTATGGACAAAGAAACTGACAAACAACGTACATGTTCTGTATGGTGTTTTCTGTCAGCTGTCTACTTCTATGTGTGAAAGGCTGTCAAAAGCCAGACCTGAAGCCTAAAGGTACCATCATAATGTACATGTGTGTGTAGTGAGCTATGATAAGTATACTGTCTGTGAATTTTTCTTGCAATGCTGAACTTAGGCAAACCCTCCACCAAAAATTGCTAAAAAATTGCTAAAAAGCCCCAGCACATCTAGCTTGCAAAAAGACTAATCTGCTGACGTATGAGTTATTTGTGTCATCCCAGAATTGATGCCTTTAGCAGAAGACAGCAAACAATTTCCCCGAGGGTATCTATGAATATTCTATCTTAGAAGTATCCTGTTTGTACTTGTATTTTAAGTATTTAGAATAAAGTCGTTCATATCTAGCTCGATTTGTGATACTGCAAAGCCAACAATCTTACCTGAAACATTTGTCAGGTAAAGTGGGTTGGTGTAAGCCCAGAAGACCCAGTTTTCACCACAGGTGGTCATCTTTGAAATATAATCAACAGTCAGACTGTCTCTTCTGTCTCAGGTCAGCTAGTAACTGAATTTCTACGCTGTTAAGTGAATAAGTGAACGTAAGTGGTGTCTTCTTTGCTGTGCTATCTCTGACCTGCCTCGATAGTCACAAATATTGCTGCATTAGAGCGTCCTATGCCACGATTATACCATAGTTCATACGGAATATTCCATTGGTCCCAGCAGACGCCATGATGATCTAAGCCTGTAAGAATGTGATTCGTACATGGATGCATTCCTTTGGCCAATTATAACCACGCCTTTCACTGCCCGTAGACAAAAGGTGTGCATAAAAGCCCCCAGTAGGCCAGACTAAGCCTCAGGTGTTTGATAGACTTGTTGTCAGTTCTACAACTCTTTACACAACTTGATCTCCTTTTGTTATGTTTGCCTCTAAATTACATACATGGTTAAGCTGCTGAAAGGCATCTATATATGATTAGATTCTAGAAGTGACATGTTTAATCTTTAGCTATAATAGATCCTGCTTAAATATGGTCATACACATGTAGTTACTATACATAGAGATTTGAAACAACCCCAAGAGCAACAAAACTATCACTGACAATCAGAATGTTTGATGTCAAACAAGATGAATGGCAGGAGTGACAGGTAAGGTCAAATGTTAATCAAGATAATCCAATACAAGTCAACGGCAACCCTGTATTAGATATTAGGCACAGATTTGTGGTGAAAATGTCAGCAAAAGTGGCATATACGTGCAGGTACTACGAAATGTATCACCTATGAGAACAGAGAGACTACAGTTGTCACGACATACACTTGATAAGGGTTTGATAGAGATTAAATAAGTGTGCTTTTAGAGAGAAAAGTCGTGCAAGGATGCCATTTACAATGTCATGACAGGCACTACACGGCACAGTCTGAATACCAAATAGGTTTAACTCGCATTAAGAGCTCTCAGCTCTCATCTTTTTAAGAGACCTTGTCACCATTAATGGCCAAGGATGAATTGAAATAGAGTATACATGTACGTGTCAGCACTTTTGACGTAAATTGATATTATTCCACAGTCAAGGGCTTTGAACTTACATTTCATTGATTAAGATTGGATTTGAAAGTGTAACAAGCTTTTCCAGTAAAATATGCAGGTTTTTCTAAACAAAAACTGATGTATTTAATGTTACATGTTAATCCATGATTGCAAGTTGCAACAAGGACAGTATGCTTAATATTGAAACTTGGGCAAGTGAATTTTGCCTTTGTTCAAGCAGTTTGTTATGGAAAAAATGACATCAATCACAAAATAATATCAATAAGCAAAATGTAAAGGTAATGGAGTACAAGGTCACAATAAACAGGTCCTAAAATGTTCCTGAGACCTAAAGTCAGCACATGGGTGCCAAGAAAAACAGTTTATTCCATGATCATATTAAAGGTTCACTTTGAATATAACGAAACGAAACATTATGAATACTTGAGGTCATTTCCAAATGACGAAAAGTGGAAACTTAATGCATTTGACTGCAGTAATGAAGTGGCTCATGGCTTCGTCATACTAATTCATGAATTATGATATCATTATCATATTCTACTTGGTTCCAAGCCAAGAAGTATGCAAGAGGAAAGAATATCAGATACTGAAACACTCAAGCTCTTGCCCAGTGGCTATCACATAAGAGAATAAAGCTATGCTCTATAGGCAGATCTGTTCCTTATGAATGCCCTAAGCTAAAATAAAATGGAACATTTTTACCACCAGCCAGTCTCAGCCTAAGCTCAGATGATGAGATAACCCTCAGGGGGGTAGTATATGTCTGTGTGTTTAATTTGTCTGTCTACTTACACACAATCTAATATCACATTGAAATTGCCATTATTACATTATGACTGCAGGGAGTTTCTGTTTTTACTTGGAAAAATCTGTCATCGAAATATAAGCAAGCATGTCATATATGGGTACCAGGAGTTTGTAATCATAGCTGTAGTGGGAAAACGACCAACTTGAAGATATGTTTGGTGAAAAGAACTTATTTTTGATCTAATTTTTTGGCATCAGTGGGCGTAAGGAATAGGACATTGTCAGAGGTATGACCCAATGAGACTATTTATTCAGCGCCATCAGAAAAACCAAGTATAACTTCAAATCAAACATCATAACTTCTGCATTTATCATGTTATGCTATATGTACATGTACAAAATGTACATACTAGTCTAATGCACCCATTCAAGATGAGCACTTCTTCACAGGCACTCAAAAATGACTGATGTAACATCACTGCTTTCAGTCATGGTAGGTCAAATGTCCACCATGTAGTATGCAACACACACCATCCGTTAGAGAATTGTTAGCTTGGGGGAGGGGGAAGATGGCGAGACTTATCCTCACCGTCCATCGATTATCCAGTGACTATTATCTGCCTGAGTCACCAACAGCAATCATAAAATGCATGGTTTGAAACCCATGGCTTGATTTTACTGTCTGTGCTCATGTATATCTGCGAACCAAGATCATTATTGGAAAGCGAGTGATCTATTGGGGCGCAAACGGGTCAGAATTGATTTTGGTCGGTAAACCCTTGCCCATGTTGTTGCATCCCTCGGCAGTGTGTCTCCTGGGGTCCGTGCAGCTACTACAGAAGCAGCATTCTCATGCGAGGTTTTGTCGAAGGTGCATTAATTCTCCATAACATTATTAGCTCACTCAATCTGTCAGAAATGGGTTCCCGATGATTGTGGGTCTTTGTTGTGTGGGCCCGACACAGCAGCGTGGATAAATCAGCACGCGTTATCGGTGACGTCTTATCGATAATACCTTGCAGGACTTGGAAAGCAGAACACGGAGTTTCAGGGTGCTTGGATTTGGATAGTTAAAGCTGGCCAAATTTAATATGATTATACAATATGAGATGCAGAGTATGCAGGAAAAAGTCTCCTAGAAATGCTTTGATTTATCACCTTATTGTCTTGTCCTTATATGAAGGTCAAAGAACGAGCAGCCAAGTTAATCTGCTTCACTGGCTTGACCCTCCAGCACAGTACAAAACAAAACCCAGATTTTAGACAAAAAGAGTCAAATTCTTCTATCATTACTCTGCTGAATGATGGTCCATATGTTCCTAAGGCTTAAGAAAAAATGTTGTGTTTCCGGTTACTGTGAGTACTGAAAAAAATAGGGTCGGTAGGTTAAGGGATTCTCTTTTTCTTGCTTTCCTTTTTTTTAAGATTTCGACCAAAGTGATTCAACAAATGCAGTTTAAAACTATTGATGAACCTTCATGCCAAATGCAATTTATCATTGGAATGTATCTCAGGACACTGGCATTTTCAAAGTCACATTGTGTTGACAGATACACATTGTACAGGTATATTAATAAACTAAACAAAGAAATACAAATTGAATGTTTACTGCACATTCCTACATGTACATCAACTGGTCAAAGCCTTAATCTGTTAACAAAGTGTGGAATACAGGATGTCTGCAAGAAAGTATTGTTGGATTCTGTTTTGAATTTTTATCACTCAGATGTCAGATAAGAAATTTTCTGTACCCTGTACCTTGCTTGCAGCCGACGACAAAAAAAAGGCTAGTGTCGGCAGGTTTCTTCTAGGGTCAGTTGGGTAACTAAAAACACCAAATCTTTTTCCCAGGCCTGAGCAACGACTTAGAGTTAGAACAAAGCAATTTTCATTGTACCTATATGTAAGCTACCCCCAGGGAATTTTGGAAAATTAAGGAGTATTAATCTGTTAATTGTTTAATTGATGATGAAAAAAGCTATTCTGCCATTCATTGAACACCATTACTAATGAAAGTTGAATTAGATTGATATTTCATAACGTTTACTCCTAAATGGTAAAGTAAACGGAAATGGTGATCAAAAAGAGAAGTCACCAGGAAATACTGAAATTTAACATTTGCATCATACATGGATGACCTAAATTTGCCAATCACAAAGCAAAATTGGTTCAACACATTTTGTAAACTTTGTATTAGAATATCCAATAAAAAAACAAAATCTACAAATTGAACGGGACATCAATGATGCCAACACGGGGAAGACAATGCTCTATGCTAAATTTGGTAGAGCCTCGGGCTACATATCACACTACATTCCGAAGCTTCCCAACACATTATATAGGACTCAATCACCTAATGGCTGAACTTTTGTGTTAAATCTAGTCTTTTTATGAGGTTTGGAGGTGACAATAATATCGTCTTGAGCATTCATAGTAATGACAATAATGGCCACCTCCCTATATAAACTGATGCAGGAATATTCAAGGATCAAGCACAAATATCGCAGGCCGGCCTCTATTCTCAGTCAACTCTCCTATATGCATTTGACATTTCATTCTATGATTGAGAAACTCTCCTGTTTCTATTTCTACAAACTACTCATCAAACATTCCAAACACGAAGCACGGAAAATAACATTTTTGATTGCCACTGCCTGTCCCATGGTGTCTCATTAATACTGGAAACCAGCCCTAGAGAATTCATCCACATAAAAGACATGTAATCCCATAAAGTTGATGGCGTATATAGAAATGGTAACAGGAGACATTTGATATCTCCCTCACACCTTGAGATGGATGAAAACAGTTTGACAGCATCCGTTTATCAATGTATATTACAGGAAGACTAGCCTCCTGCACAGGGCTTTTGGGTGGTTGGCTGGCCATGGCTTTCTATGGCTTTGAAGCTGATTTTGCACAATTTTCTGATTGCTAACATTTTTATAAGGCCATTAGCTTAATTGGTATGACAACTGTAGAAGCTTGAACTGGTATACAGATTAATCTTGGCAATATAAGAACACACGAGCGATAAGAAAACAGAGCACATCAGCCCCAAAAGTCATACCAAAAACACCAGCCATCCTGAAGGTCTGTGCAAGAGGCTACGAGAATACCATGTTGAAATTTTTGATCAAAACTGATCCTTGGCATTTTTAATCAGATGGGGTTTCAATGTCCTTACTGTATAAATTGATATATTCTGATATGTTTGACTGAGTACGTGTATCAAATCTAAATTATGACATTGTAGAATTACCTTAAGTGATATGTCAAATGCACTACACCTTTCCTGTAATGTGATGGTCACAATCGATGTATAAAAAGACAATGAAACAGCACCTCTCACGTGACACCTCCGTGCATTAAAACCTAAGGAATGTGAGCTCCTCTGTCCCAGGTGTTTATCATGCTTCACTGCACCACTGTACCTACACCAACCTACACCTCAAATACTTCAGGCCCACCAACCGTAATATTGGCCAAATCTCATAATTATTTATAGAACCCGTTAGCATCTTTAAGTGAGGGAAACCACATATCTGGAAGGTTGTTAAAGTTGTACACAACGTTGTAGTATATGAACTGCCGACCATACGGCCTTTGTGCCTTGTAAAAGCAGCGTTTCACACCAGATGCAAAGCAATGCATTTGTGTACCAAGCGTGCACATACTGTGCATTCCAGGGCCCTTCATGATAAAATATTGGAATTCCAAAGCTTTTTTTCTCGAGTTACAGGTGGATACAAGACTGCAGTGGGATGTAAAAGGACACTCTCTGCTGGTGGAGGCTCAGATGATAAGCTGGAGATGCACGGGAATGGGCCACCACCTGACAGCCACACACCATTGCCCATGTCAGAAATGTTTATGTTGACATAGCATTACACTTCCACTTGGTTAGGTTTGGGAGCCCCCACAGCCCCGATGCCTTTATCTGGGTAATAGACACTCTTGTTTGTTTAAGAGGAAAGGTGAGATAAATACCAGGCAGCCCTTAAAGAAGACGATACCTCTTCCAGTAATGACATTACAGCTTGCTTTATTTTTTCGCTTTGTTTTTCTCGGCGGTAAGGTCACTCGGCGCTGATCTGGAGTAATCAGGTCTGTGCCTCCCCGTGAAAGCTCCCTGTTTGAGCACTTCTGATTTGCATGTGAAAAGGAGGGGAGAAAGGAGCAACACGCCTGCGGAGAGGAGACATGGGGCATGACAAGATGTTCTGAATGCCAAACCAGGCCTGACTATTTTGGTTGTAAGGGATCTGAGGGCAGGGCCACTGCAAAGGGTCAGGGATCAGACGGGACCGGGGGAATTACAGACACGAGACAGCGGCCGCCACAGGTTCAAACACTTGACGACACTAACAACTCCTTACGTACCTTTTGAACAGAGAATAAAGGGACTGTGGAAAACATGGCATTACCGTGACACTGATTGATGTACAGACAGTATTCTGCATTAGCTGTTGCTACACGTGAAACTCGTGAGGAATGCTGATGACACCTGCAGACTGAGTCTCATCACCAACACAAAATTCTAACAAAATCATCCCGACATCACCTCTTAAGTCTGAGGTTTTCACGTCAGATTGAATCAATTTTTATTCTAAGATTCAAATTGTGTTTTTTAGATTCTATGGACTGAAACAAATATGCAGAAGTTTTATCAAACAACAGGCAAATTGTCTCTAATATGTGGATTGATTCCAAACCACAGTGGGAAAGCCCATACTAGTCCTATCCTGTCACCCCTCCCACTTCCTTTTCGCCCTACTGTTGGGTTGCTCTGTCAAACATTGCAGTGCTCTCATGATGTAGAAATTTTCTTTTGAAAAATTGTTCCTACGAATGCAACTATTATAAGTAATAGATACTGATTGTACTGAAAGCATCAGACTATTCCCCTACCTTTTGCAAGAAATGTAAACAAATAGCCTGGTATGGAGGTTTTGCTGGAGTTTCATATTGCATCTAAGTTTATCATTTCATTGTTTGCAAGTACAGGAACAGTTAGATAACATCCATAACAATTTGACTCTTTTTTTGTTCAGGTAACAGAACATTTGTCTTCCCCTTTTACCCTGGTTTCCTGTTTTCCACAGACCCAAGATTGTCTGTGATAACAGATTTTGGCATAATTTATACTAATAAAGAAAGCCCAAAAAACTTTTTCGGACTTTGATACCATCTACCTAGTGCATGAGGCCAAAACTTTTCCAAGCATCACAACACCTTTCAACATCCTTTCATGCACAGAAAACCCTTTGTTTGCATACTAGAAAGGCTCCTAGCTCTTCTGCTGGGCTTCATTGTTTGATCTGATATCTTTTCCTCAGACAGAAAGGTATTCTAATAACTTGTGCTATCGCATCTCCCCATCTCATACCTCAAGCTCTAAAGAAAGGACAAGGCACGTAAAGTCAAAGTGATTTCAGCGAGGATTTATATGAAGCTATCGGTCATATTCTCCCCAAACAGACATGATCCTCTTATCTCTTCTCCACAGAAAGGGAACTGTTTTTAATGCATCTCCATTTTTCATGGATTTATTGGCCATTATAATGGATGAACTTCAAGTCCACCCACATAATTTCAGATATTCCTGGCAGGATATCAATTCTGCTAGGCTTATTTTGCAACTTGTTTTCTGAATGCAACTGTTTGATGAATGCATGTATAGAGTAGATGCATTTATTTCAACATTTTAGCTGCTACAGTTATTCTGTTTACCGCAGAAGAATGATATTTGCTACCATCTATTGTACTATCACGATACCCTATTTAGTGACTGACTCATAAATGTGACTGGAAGTGAATATTGCTATGTTGAAATTATGCTTTATTTATTGACACAAGAAGGTTTATAATCATTTAATCATTTGATTTTTAATTCAGTGGCAACACTGCGATTTCCAATAAAGCTATCTTGTATCTTGTCTACAAGTTTTCAAAGTATTCCATCAAGTAACCAAACCACACTTTGTCTCAATTAGACAGGTACCTTTCCATCCTCCAAACTGTAAATTGATGTTCTAGACCATGCACAATTTAAGCGTGCTATGTATCAAAACTATCAACCCACAAAGCCTAGGGATTTCCATTTCCGGAGTTATAGATATACTTCAGAATCTGTATAAATCGCATCACAGAAATGTGTCGTTATAAAAGGTCTAAATATAGGGTGCACACAGGCCTTGCCGTTAAATCTATTCATTGTTTTTCAGTAGTAGTTGGACGAACAGTTCCCCACAACTTCTGCTATAGCAACAGAGTGATCATCACATGACTAACCTGCTTCTAGGTCACCTGGCCCACCAGCTACAGTCTGCAGTGCCTTCCTCTTCTTTGCTGCAATAAAACAATGAAAAACATTTCGATAAGCATCTTGTTTTATTTGCCTCGTTCGTTCTTTGTTTCTCAGACAGAGTGTATGTTGGTGTAAGATTAGTGTTAATTCACTGGATGTTGCTAACAACACCTTCTGTGTGACAATAGCCTGAGGTGACAAATAGCGAACGGTTTGTTTCCATAGCAGACAAATACCTAGCCAGGCATCTGATGAAGATCTCTGTTCAGTAGACATGCCTATGACTGACATCAGGCCATATGTCATGTATTTCACATCATAATTCGATTTACCACCAGTGTTTTGTTAATTGTATTATCAACCAAGTGCAGCACACTTAACCTGTATGTTGATACAAATCACTGTGATTTTCCCTGTTCATTTCATTTTACAGCATGTAATTTGTACCAAGGTGCCTGTGATTAACTTGTACAATATCAACTTCAGACCATGGCTATAAAAGCAATAGAACTCTCCATTCAATGACAAGAACATCAAGTCCACCCTCCTTCACAAAACCTTCTTTCAAGGCTACACAATTGAAATACTGCAGTAATTGACCACCACAACAATTATTTACTAGTGACACCTACAGGTGTGACACCAACAAAGGTATCCCATCAGGGTTTATGCTAACAGGTTGGGCAGACTAGCCTCCTTAGCAGGCTCTCCAAGTGGCTTTTTGTTTAACCTATACTGTCCTTTTATTCTGAAGGCATATCAGTTCTATCATAATTGTACTCAGTTTCTTGTGCAGGCAGCCCACTAGAAACCAAGTCTCAGAACTGGTCATTAAAAAAAAGGACATTATCAGCTAGAAAAAAGCCTGACTTGTAGAGCCTGCTAAGGAGGCTAGGATTGACACCCTTATCTCTAAACTTAGTGCTAGTCTCATCAGTCAACAGTCAACAGGGACATTCCCTACATACAGCCCTAGGCTATGTGCATTCTACCTCTTTCATATACAGTTTTGAGGAATGTAAGTTGTTAAATCCTCTCCTTACTGACTTCTGTTATAACCAAGATAAATGTATTGCTCGGTTAAGCCTGCAAAAGATAGAAACCTAAAGGATGACCTGACACTTTATATGTAATCTTCATGCAGTCAACAGCAATATTTTCTTGATAGGTAGGAAATACATCACATACTTGAGGAAGGTATGTCAACATAAACACCACCTGCAGCTTTATAACCTTCTCCCTACTGAGGTAGTAAGTTTTGACACCAAACTTACTGTTTAGGCAGCAGGGAGAAGGTTAAGTCTTTCCCGTTAAGTTACCTCAAAGCGGTAAATCTCAGCCCTGACCTGCTGGTGATATTTCTATTTTCATGTCTAGTGTAACAGACTTGACGGCACCATTGTAATCATGATGCCAGGATGTATATTTTTCATCACAAATCTCTTCATCACTGTAGAGCCTAACTGTTTCCTGTTATTGTTTTTTTACTATCCACTATCTTTATCTCGATAAGTGGCCTGATGAGCTAGATATTTTAAGTTGATTTCCTAATTTCAAGGGTAACGTTAACATCATTAAGTTAGTAGCCTTGTACTTGTTATTGCATGTGCAAGAAAGATTCAAATCTCATTTTGAAGGGAAATCTTTACATATTCATGTAGCGTTATAGTTATGAGGATAGTTTGCTGCAAAAATTTTGTTATAGATACCAAATTCTGTGTCCATCTAAATGTAAAGTGAACAGCGTTACTTAGTGTGATAAATTGGTCTGCCCTTCATATGTCTCTTCAATGTTCTGCTGCCTTTTATGCTGTCCGCCTTTTGCATTACAATGTTGAAATCACAGCAGCGTATCCAAGGCCAAGGTCATGTAATGAACTACCTGCTGTGCCCTTGTTTTTTCAAACATATGCCGAACTCTTTCATCTACTTTTCATTAGAAGAAAAAAGAATCTTAAATGTGAAATTGTTTCTAGTCTGGGTAATGTGACATTTTTAGCAAACCTCAGAATGTTTCCACGCAAGTCAGGTTTAGACATAGAACACCAAGTAAATGTGTCCAACAAGTTTGACGCATTTTCCAGAAGAATTGTCACAATGTGCACGAGTTAGTTTGATTGGATGTGACAAACATGTGACGTTCCTGCCCCTAAGAAACCGAGGGTGTGGTGGGGAAGCATTGAGGAATTGTGTCAGAAGGGGATCATACCTCGGAATGTGCAGAGGACAATAGCACCTCATTATCCCTACTGTTAACCTCATAATCTGATCAGCTTTATCCTAATACATCACACTGATACCAGCTCCATTGTTATCCTATTAATCATGTCTGCTTCCTACCACACCCACCACACCCTGACAAATTGTGTATCTGTTTGAGAAAAAACCTTGATATAAATGACTGTCACCTTGAAATCTTCCTGTTCTATAGAATCTGCTCATTTTCAGAGGTAACTTAGTGATCGTCCCTGAAATGACATACAACAGGAATGTGGTAAAGACCAACATTTAGGAAGGAATATGGTACAAACAGGAGATTATCTTGTTTGGTCACTCCAAGATATGGTTGGACTTTAGCCAATATGCATCTGAAATTTGATCAGAGAAAATATATTGGAATTCCTCGATTGTTTGAAATGGCATAGAAGTTAAAGAACCTGGAAACCTGGGTGCCAATTAAGGGTGTGGAAGGATGTGACTGTCTTCTTCAGTTCTTGTCATCATTTTATTTCTGCTATGCAGGTTTAAGCAAGGAGGTTTGAATAATGGTTTAACATTTAACATTGGTTTAAGGTACATGTAGTTGGCCATAATAAACTATCAGTTTAGGGTGCAGCAATGTATCTTATGTATTGTCCAGGACTTAATTAAACAAGGCTTGATGATCAACTTTTGATATTTAGCTGGTTAAACAGTCCAAAAGGTAGCCTAGATTACTAGACAGACAGAAGGCACTGCACTGAAGTGACTATAGTTGTGCCTGGGAGAAATGCAACAGGAGCCCTTTTTGTTAGCAGGTATCTGTAAGGAGTTGGACAACAATACTCCTGGTGTGCTTTAGAAATATCTGACCCATCCCCCTCCCTCCGCTGTAGTTCTGTAACACTGTGAATGCCTTCTGCCACCTGTTTACATGGACAGAGGGGTTAAACTTTAACAGAAATGTTGAGGTGGGGAGAAAGCTAATTTAGCTGAGGTGTGGAATTTTCATCTGACATTTTTAGAGAGCAGGACCTCTCAAGTTTCATAAGGGGTACAGCCATCCGTGGTGGCCCGGCATAGTCCGGTGTGGAGCTCAGGTGTTTGCTAAGAGTGCTCAACTACCGCACATTCCTTCATGGTTTGCTGGACAAGCATTTTGGTCCTGGGCAGGGATCGCTGGTTTCACCTCTACAGAAACTCTCGACGTTTGGATGCGCGACAATTTTCAATTCAGCGCCAAACAATGTTGTCCAAAGCGCCGCGAACAAAGGGGGGAAAGGACCGCCTTTTGTGGGCAGAGCGTCGGGGGGCAAGTTCCGTGCCAGTTTGGCTTTACATGAGCGTTGGTATGTCGACGGCCGATTCTCTGTCGCAGGTGGTAGCTTATGTTTAAACTAGATGCCTTCTCTGATTGTGACTTCCGCCCAGAGGCAGTCAAAGGATCCCAAGAAGTGAATGTGGGGAGACGGACAGCACTAAAGTGTGCAACTTTAGCCTGGACAACTGCAAAACCCGAGGAAAGCGGCTCGGTCGCGCTTGACTGCGCGGGGAATGAAGGCCGAGTAAATTAGCACATCGGTATTGTTGATTCTAGGATGACGGCTAACACCGAACCCTTAATTCACAGCAGTGTGGCAGGCCCGCCTCTCTCTCCTCACAACACCCGGGCATACAAGCCACCGAATTACGCGCTCTTTCTAAAGCCAATTTTCTTGGCACGTAGGGAATATGATCTGGGAGAGGTGTGTATTGAAAACATCGGTGGGGGAGAATTGGGCCAATGCACTGCGCTGAAAGCTTAAAGAAGGGCTAGGAGGCAACACGACGCCTGCCTTTACAATGTTTACCTTGAAGATAACTCGCTGCAATTCTGTGCAGTGTAGGAACTAGATTAGCTTCCACACACCTCGGAGATCAGGTTGACAACGGGTTCAGAGTTTTAAGTAAAAACACCATTAGTCAAGACGTTTGTCTTCGGGATGATTAAGTATCTTTAAGAAATGTTTAAGACGTGGAAGGGTTGCGGAAATAAATGACGTTCAGTATGTTTATTTTTCTTGAAGCCACTCACCTTTTTTCCGACTGACAAGAAAGTAGATGCCGAATGCGATGAGACACAGGGCTAGCGTCCCCAGCACACAGCCCGCTGCTAGCCCGGGGATGCTCACGCCGCATCCCGCAGTCTGTGCCCGGGCGCCCGGTAGCCACCCGCCCGCCAGGTAAAGTCCCAACAACACCTGTCGCCTCGTCCCTGAGATCGCGTCCATCCTTCCTTCACTCCGCTCTGCTCATTCTGGCCTCCACAGAACGGCTCCCATTGAGTCCCAGGTACGGTACGGACACACCGAGCTGCCGTGCACGGCACACACACACACTAGTACACCGCGCCAACTTCCTCACTCACTCCCCGGTATTTGCATAGATTTGCATGCCGCATACTTTCCTGTCGGATGAACGGTGACACTTTTGTAAATCTGAGGGCGGGACGCCGTTCGGGTGTGTGTTTTGCTCGGAGCGGTAAAGCAAGACCTCGTATTTAAATATCAATTGTACGCCACGGTATGGTCGACAAGAGGTATGTGTCACGAGGGCGGCCAGGCCCGAGTAACCAGAGGACGGAGAGGCCGCTCTACTAGTGGACAGGTGTCCCTCTGGCGTTAGCTGGTCACTCGCGCTCAGTAAAACTACAACTTACAACTCTTTCTAACAGCGTCCCTCGGTCTGGGCCAGTCCTGTCCACCCAGGGGTGCGGGGGTCTTCGTCACGGGAGTAGAATGACCCTGGGGGGAAACATGGGGTAGGGGTGGTCGCGGTCAGCAACTGAGGAATTCTTCGGGCCCGGGTAGGGTGACAACCTGGCATCAACATGCCTCCGGAATTAATCACTGGGTATATAAGCATTCAGAAACGTGCCGTTTAAGAATGTATTAAGGGCATTTTTAATTATTTTTTTTCTTCACGGTATTCGGGAGAAATACACACGTCAAAGAGAGCGTAACGCCAGCAGCCTGCTTTGGGACTTAGTCACCGATGTTATTTTATTCTCCCTATATATACGGTGGGTTTCTTAAAGGTACAGTCACTTCAGTGGGACGGTGCTACTGAGACGGCATGCGTTAAGGATACATGTTCCTACTTCTTGAGTCCTTTTCACTGTTAGACATATGATAGAAATGTCTACGATAAAATCTCGTAATAACCAGTCTTTAACGTTCACGAAATGTGATAGACGACAAATGTACATGTATCTTATTTGCATTTGAATCTTATACCCCATGTCATTACATAGTTGGTATCATTTCCCATAGATCTATCATATCTATCATAAGTTTATGAGAACACATTAGGTACATCTACATTTATGATAAGTTCCTATAGGGAAAATATATAGCCACAGGGAAAAGACATACTTATCATTAAACGTTGTTTTAAGCCTGATAAATTATATTAAGTTGAATACAGACAAAAGCACCCCATGAGCGATATATCACATTACCCAGACTATTCTCCCTGTACGCTAGCACTGTTACAGTAATTGTGCGCCCGTGTTCACAGGATGTTTTGACACGTATCAATTACCTGCGGTTAACTACTACAGGAGCGCCAAACTACCGGAACTCGGCAGTTTGTATGGTTTGTCAAACTTTTCAGCCCCAGGAAAAATATCAAAAAGGTAACGATTGAAATAAAAGAATCATGCAAGATTCCGAAGATATAATTTCTGCCCATTCAAACTATTGGTAAAGTACCACGAGGACCAGTCAATAAATAATAAAACTGTCATTTAGTGATTTACGCCTGAAACTGTCATTTAGTGATTTTAGCACTTCATAAACATATGTAACTGCTATCTAAGTGATGTATAAACTTTGATTTGTATTATTATGCCGATTGCTGCCTCTTTGCGGTTACGGCGGAAATAATTATCAGGAATATTCTAAGAGAGGTAGAACATGGTCAATGTGTATATTTCTTTTCTTTAAAATTTGGCGGGAAGCTAGTCAAAACACAATGAGAAGCTTAACCACCACAGTTTCGAAAGGCCAGGTCGTACCGCACAAACACCTGATGTGGCCTGTTATCAAAATCCTGATAGCGATCTTTCGCGGATTACGTGGATTAGATGGAGATTACAGACTCCTTGACAAACGATTTGCTTCTGACAGATTTGTGCGGGAAAACTGGTGTGTAGGAGTCGTGTTTCAGGGGTATATGATTACCATCGCTGTTGAGATGTCCTTCAATCACGTCTAGTGTTCTAGGCTATGGGATCCGTCCACCTACGAGGCAGGGAGCGATTTAAACTCGGATGAAGTTTCATGGTCAAAAGTGGTAGGTTTCACCAAGGACATTATCCTATATAATGCCCTTGGTTTCACCTGGCAAATGACTCAGGGTAGTGATTACAAATTCATGACCTTGGACCCCGAGGTTTACAAAAACATGCAAAGACTTATTAAGATACTTTTTTCCAGTTGCTTGAGTAACTGCTACCTTGTGTATCGTATTACCTGGATGTCTAACCTTCATCGACTTAAGACACCGTTCTGTTGAACTCCAAGCAGATGTAAGGATCCGGCTAAGTCTCCATTTTTTTTTCATTTATTGCAACATCTAAAAAGACATTGCAAAAGATGCGAAAGCACACGAAAAACACGAAGACTGAGTCAGACCCTTACATCTGCTTGGAGATTACCGTTCTGTAGCATATAAAGTATCAAAGCATGTACGGGCAAATGTCCATATCTTGATGTTGAATTTATGTAATTAGGTTAAAGGCAGATTTATGCGGCCTCCTTCGTCGTGACATTTCATGTCATCTAGATGGCGTATATCCGTTCTGCACCATTAGATCGACTAGCACGACTATATTGAGAAATGTTATTTTTCATTAACACTGTTTTTCAGTCTTGCTCTTGCACCTTAGCCACAGGACAGCCATTCTCTTTACGCAGTTGAAGATGACTCCCACACAAGTGTTAAGACTGAAGAAAATTTAACATCGTGGTTACCTCCATGAAAACGGAGGTATTGTTTTTGGTTTGCTTGTTTGTCTTGGTGTGTGTCCGTTTTTGTTCCCGCTGGTCCAAGGTTGACCTGGGTTTAAAGTCGCTTCAGCTGGATGGCAGAAAGTGGAGTTGATCAGGGTTTTAACTTACGTGGATGGCATGTGTGCGAGAGTGGATGGTTGGCCTGGATCCAAAGTTGCATAGGCAGGAAAATGCATAGACAGAATTAGCGAGAAATTCACAATAATAAATAGAACAAGAAATTCACACAAAAGTTATAAGATCTTCAATTTCTCGTTTGCATAAATATCGACCTATGATAAAACCCGGCGATAAGTCTCAATGGCCTCAGGGACTCGATGCGTTAAACCGATCTGCAGTGAGCCTAGGATAAGGGATCTATCGACGGACCAGGAAGCCAAGGAACTGATATCGGGCGAGATCAGTTATCCGCACCCTTGCAAGATTCTTGGCCATAGCGTACATGAGTATACATAGTAATGATACTAGTTCCAAGGCTGGAGACGATCAAAGACGATATGGTTTGATACCATTTTGATGACGGTGCAACAATGATCAGATTTGGCAAGTTTCTACTACTTGTATTTCTACTATTTTTCCAGCGACCTATATAGCTATGTACTCTTGTAGAGACTAGAAATACCACGTCTGCAGGTTTTGAGTCTGTGTCAGCAAGTAACTCTACCAAAGGGGCTTTCGTAGTAACAGTCTAGACAAGTGAGTGCCTGAATATTTTTATCTAGCCTTCTTTGCAGGCTCCACAAGTCGGCTTTTTTGGCTTATAATGTGCTTTATATCTGATGGCATATCTCTGTGTTTCTTGAAGATCGAGGCTACTTAACTTTTAATCTATGATGAGATCAAAACAATGTTGGTTAGCCACAGAGTAGTCTGCCAAGAAAGAGGCCTAGTAACTAGCATTTACTTGGAAATATGCGTATCACAAAAACCGTGAAAACATATCTTTATTGTGTAGGCAAGGAACGATAGCGTTAATTACGTTATCTATTTTCATCGATCATACAGATTCATTGTCATTCTTCTACCTTTTCTGCTTGTGACAATCTAATAAACAATGAGAAGTTCAAAAACATAGTACTGTATTATACGAACGTGTAAAATCTTAACACTTTCTGTACCTTTGATGCCTCATATCACATGTGGTTTCCTAGACAATATGCATCCTTCTTGTTCAACAAAGGTTACAATCAGCAGGCATCAACTCCCATTTACTTCCCATAACGTCGTAATTTCCGGGACGTCACAGAGGCGACATCTTGCGGTTTTAACCTGCACTGCTCTGCCAACAGCGTTCGTTGCTCTGTTTGCAGGTGCGGAAAGATTGTGTGCTCTGTGTAATTGATTTACTGCTCGCGTGAGTATTCATAAAGAGAACGTTATCTTAACACAACACATGTTGCCATGTAGCTCTGGGGAACCTGTTACTGATATAGTTAACGAGCCCTTTCACTGCTCCCCTTCTACAGATACTAACAACTTTCAAGCGCCAAGATACAATAGAACAGGTGGATACAGAGGTGTCATATTAAATCCAAACCTACCTCTTTTTCGATAGACACGAAAAACTTCCAACAGTGTGCATCAAATGGTATACAGTAATTTAACCTCCAGACTTACACAACACCAGAGTGTTTATCGCGTATATTTTACGTAGAATGATATTCGTAGTTGTCCAGAGACCAACGGCTCTCCCGTCTCAACTGCACAATGCTCTTCCTTCTCTGTCCTACTGAAAGCTTCCTCGCGGGGTTCAGTTCTTGCTCCGATCCCAGTCCCAACCACGCGCGTATCCCGCCTCCGTCTTTCCCGGCCCGTATAAGAGCGTCAGACCGCAGGCTGGCCGCCTTCAGTCGGGTGCTAGGGTCGGGTTCCGGCCATTGCGGAGCCTGTGTGAGAGGCCTGTACGTATACATCACGCCGTTTTGGAGCAGCCGTGACATCATATCAGACGTGTATCCGCTGGCGGGAAACATTTCCACAGGCCCCTCTCCCGGCCACGTGCGACATCTTGCCTTCTCCTCAGCGATGGGTGGAACAGACGACTCATCTGTAGACGCCACGATATTGACGTCAACGTCACCATCATCACTCTCATCGTTTACAGTACTGTCAGTTTCTTCTTCTATGACTGTATGCAGAAGTATCTGGTCCGCCTTGGAAGGTGTTTCCTTGAACATTGATGTACCCCTGTACGGTTTGTTCTTTCCATTGTTCTCAAGAGCAGAGGTAATGTTTTGGCCAGATGCGATACTGGTGATGAAGACCTGCGAGTCCCGTTTCCCTACCTGCGGAAAAGACGTGGAGTTACTCTGCTGGACGCGACTTTCCGGCGGTAGTACTATAGATGTTTCCGCCCACTTCTTCAGCATCGGCAGAGACCTGTCTTCCTTCGAGGGTTTCTGTTCTTCCATAGAGTCGCTTCGCTGACGTTGCGTTTCACCATCTACTACTGTAGGGAGTTTTGTCTGTCCAGCATGCCTTGAAACACTGCTTTCACTTGTAGCAGTGCGAGACAATTGTGGAAAATGAACAAACTTCTGACGTCCCCTAGACTTCCCCGGCCTTTCTTCTTTCGTTGTTATTTTTGACAGGCTTTCTCGTAACAAAGCCATTGCTTTACGCATGTCCTTCTTGAAGGTTCTCCTTTGTCGGCGAATGTTCTGCAGAGTTTTCTCGTGTTCCTTCCTGGCGATGTTGTTTTGCTGTTGGTAGACTCGTTGCCTCTTTTCTGTGGCGACTCTTTCGGTCCAGGGCGTCGGGTAAGGCTGCTGGTCAGGAGACTGGTCAGGAGACCGATCTTCGTCGGTTCGGGTAGCGGCTCGGTGTTTCTCTCGGCGGCGACGACCAAAGTTTTTCTTTCCTGTCGACATGTCGGTTGTTGTACAGGAGACGCAGGTTCAGTCAGTTGCTAGTATGATAAGAACCTTGCAAACATCTAGCGGTTTCAACAAAGACCGAAGTCCTTCGGCCGACCCTGGCGACGTGTTGTCGTTGTCGTCAGAAGTTCTAGGTAAACATCGACCTATGCTGGAAATACCAAAGAGAAAAGTTGAAACTGGGAAGCTTTATGTTGTGACTGAGGCAGCAAATTTATTACAGGACCGTCTCAGCTGATGAACCAAGACAACCGTCCTCTCCTCTGTGTTTGGACGTCAACAGATCCGTGAAGACGGCAGCTCAGAGATATCGCGATGGCAGTTAAGCGACGGTTTTAGCGTCCGTTGGATACGGACGTTAATCACCTCGATCCATTGTCTTCCGCTGTTTTATACGTGTAACAAATTGAGAACAACAGTGATGTCCGAAGTTTGTAAACACGGGCGTTCTTACTTTGACCATCGTAAAGTTTCAAGAGGACCACCATGCCTCTGTAAATCATTTTTACGTCGACATATGAGAAATCACGATGACAGAACGATCCAGCCCGACCTTCTATACCATTGTAGTGTCAATATTACTCCCAACTTCAGAGTCAATATACAATATATACTGTTTACGGAAACCCTGCTCACCTTCTATTTACATCTTCGGATGCAAAAGACTGACGATGATGTTATCCGTACATAATTAGTTCGGGGAACTTGCACGAGAGACACACGATGATAACACGCTCCCAAAAAAACATACCCCAATGTGCCATAGATAACAATCAAAAAGATCTGTTGCCCGAGGTTTCCACGAAGACAACAATTGGTATCGAAGGCCCGGGTCATCTGAACTGTGAGCCGGGGGCTTACTGCGCTTTTTGTATCCGTTACCCAGGTGCGCCTTTTTTCCGGGTAATTAGGTTTTCACTCACACCTCACCGGGAGGTAAGGTATCCGATACTTCAGTATAGTACACACGCATTGTCATGTTGAAATAAAATTAGCTACCTTGTTTAAACAAACATCTTTCCTGATCATTGAGCATGGCCGACGAAGTGGCAAGTGTCGTCTGATTGTGACGTAGGCAGCCGCCAGATGCCGCTTTTCGGGTCATTTCGCGGGGCAACTTGATTTGGACCGCTATTAGCAAAACAAACAAAATCACAGCTAGATAAGCAAGAGAAGCTTGGAGAGGCATAAGTTCCGGTATAATAATCGACAAAGAAGACGGTTGAATAAGTTATTAATGATATGGTAGCTCCAGAGGTACAGTAATCGATCAGTCTATAGAAAGCTTTCTGCAACATGCACACTCATGTAATATCTGATATAAACTGTACACCTGTAATACTATGTATCTATATAAAACGTTAAAAAATAGATGTCATTATGCAGTAATGTTTATCTGCATCAGTTCAAGAGAATCGGGGCCCAAAGCAGTACATGGATCGACGAATGTGCCATTGACAGACTTTTCATCATTTCAATCGGGTACCAAGGCCACTCTTCATCAAGATTTGTCTACCTCTCCTCCGAAGAAGTGAACTTTTCTTCAAACAATCCATACTTAGCCAGAGAGTGGATCGTGACTGAACTTAACATGTCCCACTTCAAAGGCCTGTGCAAACTTGGCAACAGTGATCAACAAAACACCACCTGACTACTCTCAAGCAGCAGAGACTCCCTCCGCAACACCATAGCTCCCCGCAAACTCACAGCACTTAGAGTCGTAACATACAAACCAGTCCAGTGAATACATGTAACAAAGTTACAAGTAACTGTATAGAAGTGACGAGCAGCACTACGGTAAACCTAACACGCCAGCGAAAATCTACACTGAGTCTCCATATTCGCACAGCGATGCTGCTGTCCTCCATCTTTGTCCTGAGGAAAATCTTCTTGTTTTTCTGCGTAGTGAGAGGGCCTTCTGTGTCTCATTCAAGGACTCGTGTGTCAATCAGCCGTCTCTTTCCCCTGTTCGTTTCCGACATGTAGTTGTCCCTGCACTTCTCTCTCTGCCTGTAGTTCTTCCGTGCCATCCACGTCGTCGAACCCATAGGTTACGGGATCACTTCCATCGGGTCCTTGCTCGTCCTCCTCAACGTCGACGCCGTACACTGAAAAAAAGTTTTAGACATGCGTAAGCTCATGAATTAGCTACGATACGAAAACGTTACGAATTATCCTGTGAAGAGATTGTGCGGTGATATGGATGTTGTCAGTCAGAGGTTTCATGCATATTTGAGAAGTCTACCTCTCTGTATTTCTTCATCCTCAGACAGTGTATCGGAACCATATGCGTCGTTATCGGATAACACCTCATCATCGCCATTCTCCTGTTCCGTCTCCTCCCCTTCCTGGCATCGGTAGCTGCCGCCGTGCAAGTGTTGTTGTCTCATGAGGAACAAGTCGTATGCTGAGTCCACACCCAGCCACACGTGCAGCTTCCTGGCCTTATGTGCGCGGATCAGCTCGGTCCCGGGGCCGACCGGGGGGAGGTGAAGCGGCCGCCGCCCCGGCCGTCCCTCTCCCCCCTCCTCCCGGGACGTGTAAAGAGCGTTACTGATCTTCTTCATTAACCTGTTGGTGTAGCCTCTCACCCCTTCTAGTCTTACGCTCTGGTCTCCTCCTGGCTTTTCCAAAGGAGGTAATTTTTGAACGTTTAGAAGGTCTGAAAAACTCCTCTTACTTTGCGACAGTGAACCTTCGCTGTCCCCTAGAAGATCTGGGAAAGACTGCGCTCTGTCCTGACTCACGACCACCGAACCCCTCCTAAGTTGTGGGTGACGTGAAGTTATTTGATGAGAAATGTCCGGTAGAGAACTCTTCGAGTTAGTGCTATCTTGCCTCGTCTGTGATGTAAAGGAGTTAACTGACCTTACAGGCCTGGTACGAGTAACGTTAGCATGAAGATCCATAGGCTGATTTTTCGGTTTAGCTGTTGTTGCTGTCTTTCTGTACATGTCTTCAGGGTATTTTTCTTCCGCTGCGTTTTTCGCACCCCTTATTTTGACACCTGTCATCGTTAAGTCCCGTTTTGAACTCATCTTGACTTGAGGCAGTCTTGTTGTCTGATATGGCCGTTCATCTTCTTGAAGACTCCGTCTCCGCTGTTGGTGTCTGTTAGGCTGTAGCGGAGGGTAGCTTCTTGTGCTCTTCTTTCGAGAACGCCACAGTTTCTCAGAGAACTCACCTAGTCGTCGAAGTAGCGCCTTCTTTTCCACTCTCATGTCCTTCGACAGCATCCTCTCTTCGTGCCTGATGACTCTCAGTCTTTCGTCGTAGTCGATTTGAGCCACGTTGTTTTTGACTGTCAGTAGACGTTGTGCATGGTCCAGGTTGTTTGTGGTGTAAAGTCTTCTCGCAAGTTGGCGGTCGGCCAAGTTGAGAAAGTCGATGTTAGTACCCATGTCTTCTTCCTCTGCCGTGGATGTAGGTCTCCCCCGGTCTTCTTCGTGATGGCGCACGTGATTAACGTCTATCTTCCGTCGGTTTTCCTCAAGGGTAGTGTCATCTTTAATTCCAGATGGCATCCTATCACCTATCTTAGCTCAAGCAGGTGTCTTACCGATCGGTACTCCAGACAGCCTTGGTCGCTACTAGGCGCGCATTTCTTGTCATGAGTAGGAGAGGCTGAAACGAGCGAGTAAGATCTGTAACATAACCACGTCTTCCTCTGCAGACTAAGTGCCGCCAACCGTAGCGACTGACATCTCCTGTTGGATTTGTCTTCCCAGGGGAACTAGAGTTTGTCACCAACGGGCAAAGTACAGCCAAGCAGGGAATGTTTGTGCCAGATACTTTTGTCGACTGGATATTTCCTTATGTCAGAAGAATCACTCTCATAATACATTTGCAGCTTAGGTATGCCTAATGGCGTTACACTGACTAGTGAAGCGTAAATGTTTCTGTAACACGACAACATTCCTCGTCAACTGTAATCGATGTTCGATTCCCGATAATTGACATGACAACATAATGCTGTTTACTCACCATAGCACCATGATTGGATGGTCCATGAGATTTCACACTGTGGACAATCAGTCTATTGTCTCTTATTGTTGTTGTTTCATAATAGAAATATAGATTATAGGCTCTCCCAACGATGCTATTATTGTCTTTCCTAGAGCATTCAGTGCCGGAGGGTAATACTTTTCACATAACTTAAAAAAAGAGACATCATCAGAGATGGAACATTAGGTTTGAGTTGTTTATGAAGTTTCCTCAAGGAATAGAATAGTGTACGGATGTCTTTGGCTAGTCCTCATGGCAAGAAACGTCTTTGACCGTCTGTCCTGAGAACACAATGTGACTTAGATCATTAAGCACATGAATATATATATATATAACCACTGCAGAAGTGTTGAAAAAGTGAATGTGCCGTTCTGTTTTCACATGGATTTATTCAAAACAGTACACTTTCGTGAAAATAGGATCCAGACAAGTGTATCTACTATCTCTTTTACAAGGATATCTTTAAACTATCAAATGTATAGCTGGTATACCAAGGGCCCTTTGGTGTGACACGCCAACTTGCATCAAAATATGAAAATTAACCTTGAGGCTTCAGCGCATCTTACAGGTGACTTCATACCTCTAACTTGGTCTTGCTGCAGATCTAGACTTGATTCAGTATGCTAAAGGTTAATCTGTATATGGTATTCATACTAACCATAGTAGTAAGAAATTACGAGCTCTTGTCAAGATTGTTTCTAAATTGGTCCACCACTTTATTAATTTGGTAAACTTGCATATCATCATAGAAGTCTAATTTTTCAACTGTTAAACTCTAAATTTCTTCCCATAACTAGAAAACTAGGGGATAGTTGATGTCATGTGGCCCAGGAGTGGGCCATGACAGCCAGACATCTGTCACACGGCGTAGTCGGGGACGCGGCGACGTACTTCCGACACCGTTCACACTTCTGACGGGAGGCTGGAGAAACGTGGAGGCTGAAAGTGGCGGTCTGCTTGCTGCCATCTGGGAGGAAAAAGTTATTGTAGAACTAAATGTTACATATAACATTGCTTGGATTGATGTTTACTTTTATCACAGTGGGATAGTATTAGATGACACAAAAGTCAAAAGTTGTTTCCCTGCATGTGGCCGTGAACTTATTGAACGCCCCTGGTATCTATTAAAAAAGCAAACATACCTGCTTCTGACATTACACACTCATGTTGTGACACTTGAGACACAATTTGTTGAGACACAGATGACGGACTGTTCTCTTGATGGTCTTCTCGATGCAGTGAGACAAAAGATGACATCATCATCTCACACAGGTCAGAGGTACAAGACATCTCCTCAGACTGCAACACCTGAAGTAACGACACATGGATCTAAATGTGTTTCACAGAGCTTGGTACTCCAAAACAACTCGTTTAGATCTTACACAACAAAATCCTCTTCCAAAGTTCCAGACAGAAATGCCCCTGCAGTTCAAATACAAACTGCTAGGGGAGCCAAACCTAGACCACATTCTCTGGCCTCAAAATTCCTTGTTGGATAAGGACTATTTTCATCTAATCTATCCATTGAATAGGTGTGTCATACATTAGCATGTTAGTACCTTTAGGATGTCATACACTGTACTTGATGCAAAGATGGCCACATCATACAGCCTGGGGTCTGCGGACTCTATCTGCCTGTTGAACGCATCTCTCACATCATCAGCCACTCCCCACAGGGAAACCAGGTCAGGTCTGTACCAGGCAGGGTCAATCTCAAACCAGCCAGACTTGAACACACTCGCAACTTCTGAAGGCAAAGAAAACAGGTATAGTTAAAACTCTGTAAATGAAGACTTGTTACTTGATTCTATTTGGTCTGTCTTTTCGAGCATACCCTTTTTGTTTTCTCTCAAACAGTATTGATGAAGTGCCTGATACAGCTGAGGCAGCACAGGTAACACAGCTGTACCAGGTGAGGTAGGACAGGTAACACCTGGTACAGGTGAGGCAGGACAGGAAACACCTGGTACAAATACATACATGTACATGTACATACCTTCCCCCAGACAGGTGTTGTGCAGGTAGATTTCCTCGGCCAGGTGAGGGAGGACAGGTGCGAGAGTCTTGGTCAACACGTCCAGGATGTGGAACTGGACGGTCTGGCAGCCACGCCGGCCTGTTGAGGTCTGGTCATCACAGTACAACCTGGAGTAGAGTAGCGTGTGAACCAGCAGGAATACTTATATACTTAGTCCCTTGATCTGACTGGGTCGTTAGGGGGGCAAGGTAGACATAAAGTTGGACATGTGCCTACAAGGAATAAACTGAAATAAAACTGCTGAATGTGTGACAAAATGTTGCAGGCTTTGTAAGGATGCAAACAACCGTAGTAGATCTAATCTCAAGGGCATAGGATGGAATCAATGATCTCAGGCTGTTAACTAAAGTATTTTGCACACCAATCATCATAATACTAGTACAAAGTTCTATCATCTATCACCGAGAAAGATTATACTCCGAACAGCATTCTATTCAGCATATGACTCTGCACACTTTTCAAGCTTCTGTCATCTTTGATATAAATCAGGTATCAACACCTATTGAATTGTGCATTGAAAAAGATGAAAAACAGAGATGGGTGCTGCCCTATGCACCATCTGGTGTAGGAAGGACTTCCACTAAATAACATGAAAGATGATGAACTAACAGTCCCTCACCTGTCCTTGGTAATGTTGAGGTAGAAGCTGGACAGTTCCTTAGTGACCAGACCCAGGGTCAGGTATTGCACTTTGGTGAAATGGAAGTTTTCATAGGCATCCGTTACCTGTGAAAGTAACACTGGTTAATATACTTGTTGCTGCCTTACAGAAATATTTTTGGCAATGCCTCTGGAGGAGAGCCTGCTTTTGCTGACAAAAGGATATAATTTGGTTGCTTCATAACAATGTACTGTTATCCAACCAAGCTAGGGACAGTATGCCAAATGACAAATTACTCAAGCAACTGGATAAAATTTGGAAACAGTCAAATGGAAAGGAACAATATGCTCTACTGATAAAAAACATAACAAAATTATGATTTGATAATCCCTACTGGACCCACCTTTTGTGCGTACTGATACAGCACATGTAGCATGTACTGGTCCACAGGCCGGAGCTGGTGGTACGATACTGTGTGTTCTGCTGGGCTGAACCCAGACAGATTCCCCAACAGGAAGCGCAGAATTCGACGTACCTATAATGATACAAGCTTTGCTTAGGTTCAACAGTTTGGATGTTAGAAAAAGGTATACACAACATCATAGTGGCTTTATAATGATTTTCAAATGTATCATATTTCTACTGGTAA
The DNA here is from genome assembly GCA_035149815.1 of Branchiostoma lanceolatum. Taxonomy (NCBI): domain Eukaryota; kingdom Metazoa; phylum Chordata; class Leptocardii; order Amphioxiformes; family Branchiostomatidae; genus Branchiostoma; species Branchiostoma lanceolatum. Next base: position 11,332,297 of record CM068869.1, on the reverse strand, counting down.
GTCTCATCATCATTTTTCAGTCTGGTGCTGTTCTTCAAAAATCTTAAGCAAGAACATTTAATAAAAACACCTAAGGCTTGTAAATCACATTCAATTAAAAAATTTGAATGTAGATGTTTACATAAAGCTAGTTTTTAAAAAACGTTGTCATTGCTGTTTAATAGCTGACCTTAAGCACAGTGTCCCTGGCAGTGTTGAGGATGTTAGTGCCAATGTAGACATGGCTGTGCACATCTGACCCTGCCACCCACCAGCGAAGCACATCTGCTCCATATGCCGGGTGCTTGTCTCTGTTCTGGGGGGGAATTCTACAATGTTAAAGCTGCAAAGACGGAAATTGCACCATTTCTTAGTGTCATATTATATACAAGTTCACAGCTAACACAAAGAAGAGTTCAGTTTTCACTTTGCTGAAGTGGAAGTTTTCAGTTTTACATATTACATGCCAGTTCAAGTATCAACATTTTATGCCAAGAAATAGTTACTCAAGCAATTGGATAATATATTATACAGCTTACATTTAACATGTAGCAAATGCCCACTTTCAATTAAATTAAGTAAGGTTTGTAAGAATAAAGACACAGCTTACCTTTCCTCCATTGACCACCAGGTTTGGATCCACCACGTTCCCCAGGGATTTAGACATCTTGGTGCCATCCTCGGCCATAGCAAAGCCGTGCACAAATACACACCTGTCACAGGTACAGAGGAGACACACATTCAAAGGCTTACCCTTGTCATCTGTACAATTGTAGCACCACACAGTTAATGTTATTCCTTTAACACTGACAGTTAAAGGGTTTAGACTAAATGCAAAATTCAAGACATGCAATTATTTTAATTTGAAAAGCAACAATCAGGCATGGTCCCAAGGCCTGTCATATCTGAGGCACTGTCCCTGCATTATGTGTGATTACCTGTAGGGGGCGCTGTCCCTCACTGCCACACTGGTGAGAAGGGAAGACTGAAACCACCCTCCATGTTGGTCCTTTCCCTCCAGGTACATGTCAGCTACCCCTCCGGAATCTACAAAACAGAGGAATGATAGTTATTATCAGATATTTACAAAGCTTATAATAGACATTAATCAGGTTAATCAGGTTAAAGAAATTTTGCTCATATAAGATGTGTGACAGGTGATGTAGATTCAAGCTCACATATCAGAGGAAAATTGCTAGCTTCAGTATTCCTTACTCAGTTTTACATGCTTTATACTGAAAGGATCACAGTTATCCAGACATCAGTTAGTTGCAGTGTATATACAACCAAATGAAGAATGGTATGGCTTAAGACAGAGTTTTGAATCTTTCACTAGAGTATAACTCACCTTCTAACACAGCAGCCCATGACACCCCACTGTCAAACCAGATATCCAAGATGTCTGCACCCTTTTCAAACTCACTGACATCCCTGTAGCCAGCCTATGGGTGAAGAAAATTAATGATGCATGGTCAGCCGAGCATGTGAAAATATAATGTACCTAACTGACAATATACCAGTCCCCTAAAGTGGTGTCTGTGTGGCGTAATGGTAGAGCATTGGGCCCAGAACCAATAGGTCCTGGGTTCGATACTTAACCATGCTCCAACGTTGTGCCCTTGGGAAAGGCACTCTACACGATATTCCTACTATGACGGGTGAAGTGACGTCCACCAAGCCCCTGGTTGGCTAATCTGTCGAAGTGCGCCAAAACATACACACAGATTTGGTGTGCCAATGTGCCAACATCTGATCATTTGCCACCATTCCCAAACTATTGTTCTCTTCTACCGGGTATTAGTCAGGGATACATAAGTGGTATCTCTGGGGACATTTTATTAGGTCATTGAGCACATACCAGTCCATGTATAAGAATTATTGTCTTTCCATAAAATTGTCTGGACTTTAAGATAAATGCCAACACATCATAACAGTTGTACGTACCTTCCTAATGACATCATGAGGGAGTAGTTCCTCCATGGGAAGTGTCCACCAGCAGTCTGTCCCCTCTCTCCTCACCAGGCTCACCACATGATCAACCGATTCTCTGCGATCAGAACAAAAACAGTGTGACAATAAATTTTATGGGAAAAATTCCACTCGTCCTCATGATCAGTATAAAAACGCCTGTTTTACTTTAAGATAAGGGGCCACTATATTAATATGCACCATACATTCTAACTATTTTTAGCGTATCTCATTACCTGGATGTCTAACCTTCATCAACGTACAGATGAAGCCACTTAATTGCACCTCGGATAAACGCACCTTCCATTTAACTGCACCAAATCCCAAAATCCAAAACCGGTTCCCATTCACTGCATTGTTAGTGACTCCGCATATCTGCACCGCGCATGGTCACCAATGCCGGATAACTGCACCAATTTTTTTCAAAAGTCCTCGACAAGTTAACTGAAAAGGTGCGCTAAAATCGGCAAACGCGGTACAAATGAGCCGATACCTGCGGGTGTAAAGGCGCAATACCGCCAATATGTTTAAAACTGTTTTGAGTAACAAAAGAAGGCGGTCTCCATGGACAGTTACGTTGATAGGAATCGTATGGGAGGTCCCGTGCGGGTCACCCGTAATCAGTAACCAAGTTTTAGTTTCAATTCCTAGTTTCATGGCGGTACATGATTTATGTAAATTGCCAACTGTACTCTACGTAATGTAACACAGAAACTGTTATCCCATGAGTGGCATGACGATGTTTCAGAATGCCTCCCCTGTAACATTACGTGTGTTGTAATGCGGTAGATCGCATGGAAAAATGAAAGAATGCAAAACCTTTTAAAACAGTTTCGTAGTCATTTCTTTATTTTCAGCAAATGGTCAATAAATAAAGTTAATAACTGAATAATTTCGTCTGTTTTCTTTGTGCTAGTGTTTCTGACTAACAATACACCCCCTCGCCCATGGTGGTGTAGTCCAGCTGGGCATTTCACATAATTGCACCAGCCGGATAATTGCACCAAAAACGCTGGCAAATGGGTGGTGCAGTTAAGCGGATTCTACTGTACAATGGATCTTCTTTTGAGTTATTTGTAGTGTAGATAAAACCTGGTCAAGCAACCACCTGGCGCAGGCAACCATATTAAAACAGTCCCATCCACGTTTACAAAGTTAAACCCACCCTGTCCTATGCAAACACCTGCCCTCAGTAACCAGTTTTCCTCAGTCTCTTGAGTGGTAGTTGAGGACAGGTTTGACTGCATTTATAAAACACTTTCCCTCTAAACAAGACAACATGCTTACTTGGTGAGCAGAGGTTTCCCAGACTCCCTGTGGTAGAAGACAGGGATGGGCACACCCCACACCCTCTGTCTGGAGATGCACCAGTAGTTCCTGGTGGACACCCAGGCCTTCAGACTGTTGGCTGCCGTTCCCTCAGGGTACATCCTAACGCCATCTATCAGATCCTGATGGAATGACATGTATATAAACTGTAAATGGTGGGGGACTTAATGCTGCTGTAGGAGGGAAAAGTACATGGAAGTGTTACCTGTGTTTTATAAAACCATTGCAAATATTTCACAATTTACAGAAGTTGTTCAAACAGGTAAGGACAGAACTTAATACTTTATCATTACTCCAAACCAGGTACATGAATGTCATCTTACCACAGCTCTATCTTTGATACTGTTGGTGTTGACGAACCACTGTAGACTGGCCCGTATAAACACTGGTTTCTTAGTCCTCCAGTCGTAAGGATAGCTGTGCTTGTAGTTCTGCTCATGTACCAGGTGACCAGCCGATCTCAACTGCTCTACGACTGGAAAGTCACGGCAAAACATTGTTGAAGCGTGAACATGTTATACGATTGACAGTGCACATGCCCACAGCTTGGGCCAACACACATAACTTAATGAAAGTTAAAATTCAACACATCAGTTTCTCTTCATGCTGTCATCAAGAAAATGTAAAATCATATACTAGATAGCAAATTTCACCCACCTGTTTCATTCCCATCAGTGAAGATGTTCTTGCCGTTAAGGTGTGGTCCAGCCTGATCAGTATATCTACCATCTTCATCAACCATAGTGAACTGTCAAGAGAAGTCATCTTATGAAAAAATCTGAACTATATACAAATGTACATGCAAAATTCTATTTCTATCACAGAGCTCAAAATACTGGGTGCATGCACCCAAAATTGGAGCTGTGCACCTAATTTTTGACTGTGGGTGCACCAGTGCACCTAGATATTTTTGTAGGCTATAGGGTAGAGGTACTATTGTACACTGGTATGCAAAATGTTGAAGTATCTGAAAAATACTATAACGTTTGTTGTACTTTGTTCGATGCATTACTGTTTTGAAATATTGAAGTTAGCTATAGAATTTCAGATTGAAGTTCTTAAGAGCGTGAAACTTGATATGTTTTGCTGACATTCAGCTTTATTCTATGTGGTGCACCCAAAATTCTTTCTGTGCACCTAATTTTTTGGTTGGGTGCACCAGTGCCCCTATTTCCAAAAACGAATTTCGAGTCCTGTATGAAGTTGATGACACCACAGATTCACAGTTAACATTTTTCCCATCTATCCAGGACGACTCCTGACATACGTTTCAAGTATGCCATGTATGTATTACTAAGTTAATTATAATTACTTCAAGCATTAGAAGGTCAGATAAAACTATTGTTTACATGTCTCTGATACTACTGGTTCTGATGTCAAGTGCAGTGGTAGACATCTATGAAAGAAGGTAAGCTCCATACCACAGGAAGCTGGAAGGCCAGTGCTACAGTGTAGTCCTCCATGCCATGTGCAGGTGCGGTGTGCACTAGTCCTGTACCTTTGGCCATGCTGACATGGTAGGCTGGGAGCAGGGGAGACACCTTACCATGGATGGTAGGGTGCTGACATGTACTACCTTCTAGAGTACTACCTGCAGAGGCAATGGAAGCATATAGTGTATGTACATTTTGTAAGTCCTAATTTATCTTCAGGTACAAAATGTAAATGCCTTCTAGAGTGCTACCTGAAGAGGCAATGGAAGCATATAGTGTATGTACATGTAAGTCCTAATTCATTTTCACGTAAAAAAATACAAATACCTTCTAGAGCACTGTAAATGCATTTAAGTTTGCATGGTTTTTATTTTGCAATAAAATGGAGTGTTTGCAGTGGTTTTAAGTTCACGTTTGAAACAATAATAGTGCTATAGTCATAGGTGGGCAAAAAGTTTTGCTGTGGTTTTAAGTTCGCGCAAAGAGTTCAATGCGAAAACGGTGAACATAAAACCACTGTGAACATTTTTGCATTTTTACAGTATCACCGGCAATGGATGCATATAGTGTAAGTCCTGACTAATTTTTATGTAAAAAAAAAGGAAGGAGTATTTTTAGCTTCTGGGCTGCCATGGTGGATCAGGTGGAAGAGGTGAACTGGTCATTCAAGTAATTCAAATGGTATCCTTACAATGAAAGTCTTTAAAGCTAAGTATCAGTAGTATCAAACATACCACATTATAACCTCCTTGGTTAAACATACCTGGAAAAGTGTTCAGGACATCCAAGCTTGTGCCGAGGACCTGAGCAGTGCCTTCTACCCGTTCAGCAGCCAGTATGTACAACTGTCCCGTAGTCTTACAATGGCAAAGGGAATATCTGGGGAAAGTATGTAGAAAAGACTCTTCATTTCAATTCCTCAGACCAGAAAATGGGAAGATTTATTATTCCCACCCTCGTAAACCAGGACCGCCTATCGCTCGACGTTACATCGCGAGCGTAAGCGGCCCTGGCAAAATGGACCACAACATATGGTTATAGCTACGTCACCTGCTTCCCCTCATCGGAAGCAGCGCGCAAAGAACGCTGGGAAGCTATCAACCAATCAGGTTACATGTTACATCGTTGCTTTGGTTACCCAAAACAAATGTCAGCCGTTAGTTGTTTTGGGTAACCAAAGCAACGATGTAACACGTGACCTGATTGGTTGATAGCTTCCCAGCTTTCTTTGCGCGCTGCTACCGATGAGGGGAAGCAGGTGACGTAGCTATAACCATATGTTGCGGTCCATTTTGCCAGGGCCGCTTACGCTCGCGATGTAACGTCGAGCGATAGGGGGTCCTGGTTTACGAGGGTGATTATTCCATGAACCACAGCTAAGAGGCATGATCATCACACACATTAGACTTTTCTTACTCATGACTAGGTGTGTAGCACATGGCTTCATTGGCAGGGATGGTCCAGGGTAAGGTTGTCCAAGTCAGAACTGACACATCACATCTTCCTCCTGCAAGGGAAAATCACTGTTTAATCTACTTAAAAATGAATGCATGATCATGAAAAACACCAATAAACTGACTATTCAATTGTTCACACTGTACTTTCACTGGTTTAACATAAAGGATATATATAACAACCTCTCATTGGTACTGAACTGAGCATCACAAATTATTACATATCTGTTACCGGACCTCTCCTTCGTACTGAACTGAGTATCACTACATATTACATATCTGTGACAGGACCTCTCCTTGGTACTGAACTGAGTATCACTACATATTACATATCTGTGACAGGACCTCTCCTTGGTACTGAACTGAGTATCACTACATATTACATATCTGTGACCGGACCTCTCCTTGGTACTAAACTGGGTATCACTACATATTACATATCTGTGACAGGACCTCTCCTTTGTACTGAACTGAGTATCACTACATATTACATATCTGTGACAGGACCTCTCCTTGGTACTGAACTGAGTATCACTACATATTACATATCTGTGACAGGACCTCTCCTTGGTACTAAACTGGGTATCACTACATATTACATATCTGTGACAGGACCTCTCCTTGGTACTGAACTGAGTATCACTACATATTACATATCTGTGACAGGACCTCTCCTTGGTACTAAACTGGGTATCACTACATATTACATATCTGTGACAGGACCTCTCCTTGGTACTGAACTGAGTATCACTACATATTACATATCTGTGACAGGACCTCTCCTTGGTACTAAACTGAGTATCACTACATATTACATATCTATGACAGGACCTCTCCTTAGTACTGAACTGAGCATCACTACATATTACATATCTGTGACAGGACCTCTCCTTGGTACTGAACTGAGTATCACTACATATTACATATCTGTGACAGGACCTCTCCTTGGTACTGAACTGGGTATCACTACATATTACATATCTGTGACAGGACCTCTCCTTGGTACTGAACTGAGCATCACTACATATTACATATCTGTGACAGGACCTCTCCTTGGTACTAAACTGGGTATCACTACATATTACATATCTGTGACAGGACCTCTCCTTGGTACTAAACTGAGTATCACCAACTATAACCTGTCGGTGACAGGACCTCTCCTTGGTACTGAATGGAGTGGTGTCTCATGGTGTAATGGCAGGGTGTTTGGCCCAGAACCCATAGGTCCTGGGTTCAAATCCCATGACATGCCCCCAGCCCCCTTAAATAACAGTTTCGAATGATATAATCTACAAATGATGTAAGCTCTTTAATGTAGTATGTACTGTAATTAGCCTGGTTAATAATGTTGAAAATAAAAATCTAGAATGTCATTTACCAAAAAATATACAGCATCCGTACCCCCTCTTGATTTCTACATTAAAAGATATTTGTTCTTACCCACTAAGGCCTTTAAGGCTGGTGACAAAGTAGCCAATGGGAACTTGGCATAGACGGCATGGCTGACATGGTCTTCTTTATACTCTAACTCAGCTTCTGCAAGTGCAGTTCTGAAACAAAGCAATGTATGGATAAACTACCTAAATCTTTGACATCTCCTGGGTGTGCAACTTTTTTCTGTATAAACTACATTATCATGAATTAACCTTTCTTTGCTACCAATACACATACAATACCAACTCAAGAAGGAATTGATGAATCGTTATGATTTGTGGTATGTAGATAGATTAAGTGGTGGTTAGTAAAATACATAGCAAGTATGCAAATCAGAATCTAATTTGCATAATCAATGAGAAAACAATGTTCAGTGAGAAGACAATAAGGCCTACCTTGATGATGGGGAGTAGAAAACTGGTTTGAAGTCCTGGTATATATAGTCCTGCCATAGAAACATTCCAATATTATGTATCATGTACATCAAAATATACATGTACTCTCAAAAATAGCACTATAAAAAAAAGTTAAAAGCAAGACTTCACTTAACAATGACTAATGATTAATAAACAATGAACTTACCTTTTCATACATTTTGTAAAATAGCTCCAGCTGTTTAGCTTCATACTGTTTATGATATGTGAAGTAACATCCGTTATCCCTGGGGAATTATAAACAGAAATGGGAAAATTTACATATTTAATATGTGGAAATCAATTCCCAACTATTGTTGTGGAATGTGCAATTGATGTGTGATATCTGTTATGACTGGAAAAAATTAGGTACTTATCATCCGTCTTAACTAAATGTGTGACTGAAAAAACTACAAGAAACAAAGAGAAAATCTTGTTGGTATATTCTCCATCTAAATAAATGAATTGTTACAGTAATAGAAGCTCACCAGTCTGCCATGATTCCCCATCTGCGAAAGGCAGCCACCTGATTTCTGATGGCCTTCTCTGCAAACTGTTTTGCTGGTGACAACAAGGGATAAAAGGAGTTTAGATACATACCTGAGCCTTTGTTACAGTGTAATATGGGTATTTAAATAATTAATTTTGCAACTGTAGACGCTAAACTGAAAGTGGGAAAAAAGGTTCAGGCCTGTCACTTTATAAAGGAATTATCAGATTCTATTTTTCAGATTTTACCAGATTCTATTTTCTGGATTCAAGGATACTTGCTGATGAGAAATCAAACATGTCACTACTTCCTTCTTCACTAATATGAACAGGGTGTTTGGCCCAGAACCCAGATATCTTGGGTCCCCTGACTTGTTCCGTTGACGTTGTGCCCTTGGGAAAGGCTTTGCTGTATACCGGGTATGCAATACAAACAAACAAAACCCATACTTGTTGAGAACAGTGCCACTCAATATAACACGTTCGGACCTTTGTTCCTGATCTGGAGAGGTTGCAGACGTCTGAAGCTGTCCCTGCCCTCTGACAGTGCCTTCAGCTCTATGGGCAGCCCATGGCAGTCCCAGCCTGGTCTGTAGTCCACACGGTAACCACGCAGCAGCTTGTACCTGTTTATCATGTCCTTAAGGATCTGAAAAAAGGTACAGCTCAGATCATCATTCCAACTTTAATTAGAGTTCCACCATCTCAAACATTCACCAAAAGATGTTACCCTTGAGGACTGACATATTATACATGTTTCTTCATGAAGTTACACTGCAGTACCTTAGAAAGCTGCTAGGGAGCCATTGTTGAACTTGAACTTTGATCTCCTGACCATATTTTGCAGGATATGTTCATTTCAATCTTCTCTCACTATTTTTGGGGGGCTTTCAAACAGGTGGCAGCTTTCATTGGACAATGATATACAATTTCTTTTCATGCCCTTAACGTTATTCATGTTTCAGAATAAAAGTAACATGAAAAAAAAGATATAAAATCTCAAACTCCAAGATAAAGAAAATGTTCCATCTTGCAGCATTCACATTAATCTGCTGGGTTACATAAATTTGCCACTTTGAAAAACAGTGAGTTTGAGTGATCTCTAGTGCAGCATCCCCAGGTATGCATAGTTTAGATATACAGAAGTGCATTATACTGGGGAGACATTGGGTTGGAGATCTGTTTTGGATGTAATCTTTTCAGGGTGGCAGAATTATGTACCCTGATAGAATTATGTTACAGTGTTGTCCTTACCTTGTTGAGGGCGTGTCCCACGTGAGGGTCACCATTGGCGTACGGCGGCCCGTCATGGAGAACAAAGTCCTTCTGTCTGTCCTGTTGTCTCTGCCAGGAGTACAGCTCAGAGAAACCACAAACCTTAACAAAAGATACACAACAGTGCATAATCTAGAAATAAAGAAACACGGGTGTGGAATTTTAGAAAGGTAGTTTTTGTTACATGACAGTGGTCTGAAACCTTTACCTGAAACTCTAGTAAGAATCACCATATCTGAGAAAAAACCATCAAAGTTAAATTTATCTAAAGTTCATTTCTATTTCCATTTGTACCTGACGAAAATGGTGCTACAATGCCATCACCAGGAGCTACGAATGATCCTCACAATTTGGGAGGATGCTGTATCCGTGGAATTCCGTCTCAAGCGCTGTCATTGTCCTAGGCTAGAGCTATGAATAATGCCATGGCCAGGAATTAAACAACACGTCGGTATTTACCTTTTGGATTTCTACCTCTTCAGCAGCAGGGTTCTTCGGTCTGATGGGAAATGTTGTCTTTGGTAGGAGAATAGAGTCGCTGTACTTCTTACTGCTGGCATGCCGCTTTCCCAGTAAGGAGAGGGGGTGTGTCTGCCATCTCTGACAAGTCCTCGTCCTTACAACTGGGATGCTGCACACACTTACTTTCCTCCAAGTCATCAGCATAGTTGGGTCCAGTAAAGTTTATGAATATATGTTTAAATAAAACTCTGGTTCAACTTTCAGCTCTTGATCTAGCATCATATCTGAAATAGACAATCGCAGTACCATTGACAGTCTGTTCCTGTCAATAAGACATTTTCCTACACTATTGACAGGTGCATGCAGGATGAGTCTTCAACCTTGGGGATTCCCCAGATGATATGGCTGTTCCATCAAGTGCCATTACCACAGAGAAAGGTTTGATTCTTATCGTTTGAGCAAACAATTCAGAGCATCTATCTATCGCATTTGCCATACAGGATGACAGAATCAAACATCTCAGCTACATGCATAATTTCTCAGTTCAAGATTTTTGCCCCTCCCCCGCCCCCATACGTTACCAGCGGGCGCACTTGATTATTACAACTCTTAAGTAAATACGGCTACTTGATTACATCCATACAAGAATTCTAGATCTATGTAGATAAACGTCACGTTTCAAAAAGTCTAGAATACCCTTGAACGACAAAGAAAACGGACAAACACGTGGACTTCACCTCAGCCGTGTGCAGCCGTGTGTTGATCTCGTAATTCAACTTTGACCTTTTGAGCTTTGAAAGCTACCAACCATAAGTCATCTTCAGTTGTAAGGGGAGCATGTCTCATGGCAAATATCATCAATAACATAAAATTACGTTCTATAAAAATTGAAATATTTTTTTATAAATCTTGTTGATTTAAATTGTTAACAGTCTTTGCGGATAGTTCTGCTGCCATCATTTCTTGGGTGCGTTTTGCTGCGGTTTAAGGCAGGTGTCTTGTGACAAGTGAAAGTCGCTGGTTGGTAACGCAGGACAGGAGGAAGTTCGGTCGTCCTCATGTTTCCGCAGGAATTCGGCATGTTTTGACACGTTAAAGATGTCAGACGCGCACAGAGACTTCCCTAAGGTCTTCCCAGACCACGTTCACGGGATGCTTGTCCGCTCAGCGCTGAGAGGGGCGGAGAATGTCGGTGTGAGTTCGGCGGATCTCGGAGCTCCTACCCCCATCCCCGTGGGCCCCTCCTACCTTCCCAACGCTACCTTTGGGCTAACGGTGACATACATCGTTCTCTATGCGCTGCTATTTATGTTCATCTACGCGCAGCTGTGGCTCATACTGTACTACAGACACAAGAGGCTCAGTTACCAGACTGTCTTCCTGTTTTTATGCCTGTTCTGGTCGGGCTTGAGGACTACTCTGTTTTCGTTCTACTTCAAAAATTGCGTCTTGGCCAACAACCTGTCGACTTTCCCCTACTGGCTGCTGTACTGCTGCCCAGTATGCCTCCAGTTCATCACTCTGTGTCTTCTCAACATGTATTTTGCACAGGTGAGATATCTGTAGTCAGTTCTGTACATGTGTATGCTGTAGTTAAATGTCTAATGTTAGGAATAAAATGGTGTCTTTCTTCAAATTCAAGCAGAAGTTTGAAAAGGGAAGTGAAGAGAAGACTATAGCATCATCAGTTCACACACACAGATTGACATACATTTTGTAAAATGAAGACCCTAGCTGCTGCCCGACAGATGCCTTGTGAAATTGCTTTAGACTAGGAGCAGTTGTATAGATCTATCTACTAGTATGTAGATCTTTGCTGTTTGTTACAGATTTAATCATTATCATGCAAATGAGTTGCTACAGAAGTTAGATGTAGATGACTAAGACGTAAACAGGACAGCTGTTAAGATATGTCTAAACCACCACCTACATATACTTTGTATGGCGTGATTAAGTTTCCTCCTGTGTCTTTTAATACCCCCCTTCAACGCGTGCATGCACACACACACACACACACACACACACACACACACACACACACACACACACACACACACACACACACACACACATACATCAGTTTATATTTGCATCCTTTACATGGTTGTAATTCGCGGATCAAAAGAAGGTCACTAGTTGGATTGACTTTCTCACAACAGTGAAGAATATCCTTAGTCGTGTTATGAAGCTCTGACCGCGGTCAGGCCAGCCTTGCTGCCTGGTGTTTATGTACCAACTATGTGACCCCTGCTGTGTGTACAAAGTGCAAATAGCCTGACCCAACCAGTACATATTGACATGTCCAGGATATGATCTAATACATTAACGGGAATGAAAACAAAGAGTAGAACATTGACTGCTACACTTTTAATGCTATATATATATATATATTATCATTATATATGTATAGAAACCAAAGTGTAGAGGTCCTGAGATTTTTGTATTGTCTGTCCATTTTATTTAAGAAAAGCGCTTTGGTCATATTTCTCGCTGAGTGAGCCACTGTAACTTATCATTTATGTTGAAAAAAAATGGTCTGCTTGTCTCAAGCTTTTTTTTTTGATATGCTTTTGCAAAGTCCAGTGCATATTATACCATTGCATTTGCAAAATCTAAAATATTTATGTAAAAACTTTACATAAAACATTTTGTGCAACTTAATTCCAATTCAAGACTTTGTGAAAATGTTTGTTGAGTAGTGTGAACCATAGTGAAGGTCTTGCTAATATTGATTGTGACAAACCAACATCAGTAACCTGTTAAGTGCTAATGTATCCTTGTTATTGATTAGGATGAAATGGCATGCAGCAGTCTGAGTGAGGATTAGTGCTAAAGGTCTCCCATTTGCAGCTGTTCCATTAAACAAAAGTGTAATGACCTGTGTGAAATGGGAAACACAATGGCTTAAATGAACAGTACTAGTTGAGTCACATTATGTTAAGGAAGGATGCTAAAATACAATAGATAAGAAAATTGATGGTTTATTGTTGACATTTTTATTGCTCCACATGTCTCAGGTATACCAGGGAAAGGACAAAGTCTCAATTGGATTCAAAGTCATGCAGAAATAAATAGTTTAAACGACCAAACAAAATCCATCTCAGCACATTTGCAGCTCCAAGAATCATGCTTGAATGCATATATTTCTTTAATAGGTTTTAACATTGCTTTATTTTTGTTTAAAAGTATTACTGATATATTCATATCCTCCATTTTACAAGCATTATTCCTTTCTTCAACAGGTGGTCTTTAAAGCAAAAGGCAAATATGCCTCAAATCCCAGCAGATATAAGTAAGTAGTGCTCTTGGTTATAACTTACATCATCTTGCTTTATGCTTCTACCAAAGATATGAATTTATGTCTGGGGACATTCATTTTTGTATCAGTTCTTTTTGCACTTAAGTGAACATGACATGAGTATCCATGTCTTTTTTACAGACGACCACTGAAGATAGCATTTGGAGTGGCGGTTCTGATCTTTGTGGTCACTAACATCACCTGTGCAGTCCTGATACGTCAGTACAATGGACAAGACATTCCAGAGGTAGGGCTTACTCATCATCATTATCATCGGGTCCTCTTACGAGATGTAACAAGTATAGGGCTTACTCACCTTCTACTAAGTTCTTGTGTTCAGCAGTGTTGGACAATAGACCGATACTGACTGTCCATCACAATGAGAGAATGGCAATCAGTAGTGAGACAGTGGCTTCTTGTCCATAGAATATTTTGCATTCTTACGTTTTTATTTTGCATTCCGATATTGTGACGGAGGTCGGCGGGGCTATGAGAGCAGTCTATTACATTTTACCTGTCCAATTTTAAGTGAAGTTAATCAAAAACAACATTTCTTTAACATCAATGATTGTAATCTTTATGAGGTTGAGGACATTTTTGTGACATGGGCTATTATGTAAATTAGGGCATAGTTTGCATAGTCTATGAGAAAATAATTTTTGATGAAGGTATGAGGTCATTGATATCTGGTTTGCTTTTCAGGTATGCAATCATCCAGGTCCCAAAGTTAGTAGTTGCAAACAGTTCCCATATATTTAAACACAGGAATATGGACTAGTAGTACTACTTTAATAGGCTGAAAATTCTTTTAATTGTAAATTCTAAATTCAAATCAGCATATTGTGCACTACTGTAGTACCGATGATTATGATTTACTAGTAACCCAACATTGTATTCAATACAATGTATTTGTTTTCATTTCCACAGGGCATCATTGCTGGCAGGGTTGTTATCAACGACTCCCTGTTTGTGATTTCTGCCATTCTGCTGTCTGTCTGTATTTACAAGATTGCCAGAATGCCAACAGCAAATGTTTTACTGGAAGCTAAGGTACATCTTTTTTCCCACTTGTCACTATTGTTAACTTGCACTATCTGACAGGGTATGCTATGTGTTTTTCTATGCACTATTACATGTTTCAATTAGCCAGCGGGCAAGAACTTGCAACTAGAGAAAATAAAAATCTTTTAATCCTAGGGCTTTACAGTGGGCCAGTCCATTGCGGCATCAGTAGGGATCATCCTGCTGTATGTGTCTCGTGCCATGTACAACCTGATCGCCGTCTCACCCATTCCCACACCAACCCTCGGTTACAGCTGGCTCAATGTCTCTGATCAGGTAGGATGTTGCACATATCTTTAGCAATCTGAAGTAGCCAGCTGGCACCCAATTCCCTATTGGTTACAGAGTTAGGCAGCAGGGAGAGGGTTAACACGCAAGCATCAAGTCCTTGTATCAGATACATGTATATTAAATAGTATATGAAACCAATAGAATATCTTCCACCTTTACAGTCACTTGGAGACTTGAAGAGCTTGACAACATGCAGCTGAAAGGAAGTAGTTGACTGGGAGTGTATATGTAGAATGTTGTCCTGAATAATGTGCTATGTTTTCCCAGGCTGACCTGTTGAACCTGGGGGCCAGTGACCTGAACTACATTGTGTTTGGGCTGGTTCTGTTCTTCTGGGAGCTCCTGCCCACCTCCATTGTGGTCATCCTGTACCGAGTCAGGCGCCCTCCTCAAGATCTGGTAAGTTATTCTCTAACGCTCCTTATTGCACTGTACCCCACTAACATAGTGTTTTACTTTAGATATTTGACTTGCTGTGCCACTGTACATGTTACCAGTATGAAGTTTTAAAAAATTGTTTCTTTAAGCCCAGTGTGTGTTCTTGTTTCTCCAGATGTCATCAGGCATGTCCACCCAGAGCTATAAATACTTCTTTGACAACCCGAGGAGGTACGACAGTGATGATGATCTGTCCAGAGTGCACAGCAGAAGTGGCAGGTACATGTCGTATGATACTATTTATTCTCAATAGCATACATGTTGTATGATATTCTTCAGGTTCACCTACTGGTATAAGCCCCACACTACTTGATGTTTAGTTAGCACATAGCTGATTTATTTTTAAATATTCATATTCTCCTCCTCCCAGCCAATACGACATTCCAACGCTGCCAGTCACCCCCAGTTCGTACTCCATCAACAGCAGCACCCCCACCCCCCGGGGCTACGGCACCATCATGAGGAGCAGCAGCGGGAGTTACCCCTCGGGGCAGTACGGTATGCCCGGCACCACCCCCCCTCTCCTGTTCAACACGGGGAACGTCAACCCTGGGGGCAGGCACCAGGTGTATGATGGGACATGAGGGCAGAGGCATGCCATAGACCAGATGTATGATGGGTAATGAGATTGAAAACAGGAGTGAAGATGTAGGAAGGGAATATGACAGAAATATGAAGTTATTTTATGACTTGATGTAGCCTGTGTGAAGTAACTTTTAAATACTAAATGCTTCTGTAGTAAAATTGTAATGTATGATTAAATGAAGGAATGGTACCTATTCACCTAAATGATAAAAGGAGGAAAGAATGTAAAAAAAATCGACAATATTAATATGAGTCATGCGAATTGAAAGGAAATTCAAGATTGTAAAATTTAATGTACATGGAATAACTATTAATATGAAATGGTTATGCTGTAATCAGTCACCTAAGATAAACATATCAAGTGTAGAGAGAATAGACCATGTTGCAATAAAACATGGTGACAGTGAAATAATTCTTGGGGGGGGGGGGGTACCAACACCAGAGAAACAAATATGATAAAAGTATGAATTGATGTGATAGCTTGTTTTCACAGGTTAAGAGAAAAATAAGAGCTGTGTGTTTTTACTTGCTTTTTTTTTGATTGTCCAGTTGTTGACATACTGGGGTTTGGCTGTGATGTCTTGTAAAGGCAAAAGCAAAGACAGATCCTATGTGCTGTACATATGTTTCTGTCATTTGGTCAAAGCAAGCAAAGTACATCACAAGCTTTCCACCTTCGTCATGGCGATATAAGCTTCTCCAAAAGAAGTGATGGCTGTGATGAGTTACAGTACTTTCGTACCAAAGTTTTTTTGGGTCAATTTTTATTTTGCTTCTGGAGGTGGTTTATTTGACATCTTTGTGATGAAGACACGGCATCTAATGATAAAGGACATGAAGCTTATTTTGTGTTCAAGTGCATTGTATATAAGGTTTGCTTGAAGTTGCAACATACATGCTACTAATCCTATTGATAAGTTGGGAATATGGGTAGCATTGTATCAATGAATATTGTTAACAGCAAGCATCGGGGAGCCTACCTGTTAGTAGTAACATTTCTTCAATTGTCAGTTTGCATGTCAATACCTCAGATACCACTGTGTTATTTAGGGAACTTCAAGGCATTTTGAAGTTCTCCCACTATTACAGTTATACATGTTTTTTTTTCCTTGAATGAACATCTTTTAGTTGTTGCTGTCCTTGAACAGGGTCTCCATGCTGTTACTGTTTTAAAGAAACGGAATGGCTGTCGAAAGGTTGTAGGTAGAATTTACCTACCTAGATCAATGTCCTTGCTCAGATAAATGGTTCAGATGAAATGGAAAGCTGTGCTTCCTAAGGAATTGCACAATGATGTGCCATAATGAAATGAATGGGAATGTCTGCTGAGCAGATCTACTGGCACTGTGATATGGAATATTTGTACAAAGTTGCACTGTGTTCACCTGAGAAGTACAATTTGGAATTTTCTAGCAGATATGTTAGGATCAAAAGGAATCATGTTGTAAATACAATATTTCTGTGCCTACGTTAAGTCAGCATGAGGAACATACATATAGTAAACAGCTGTTACCCTATATAATGATTCTTGAAGTCAGAATCCTGAATAGGTGTACCTAGTATTTTTTTGTGATTGAACTGTTCTCTTAATAGATTGCATGGATGTAGATTGTTGACAAGCTGTTTCATTTGAATTCATTTTGGCAATCTGGCCTAGTTTTCCCTCTATTTGTTTTTCCTAATTTCCATTATTACTAGTTTGCGGCGTATTGCATTGCTTTTATGTTAACCTTTTCTTTTATCTGTCTGTTTAATGTATATGTTTTTGAATGATATGATATAAAGATTTAAGATTACAAAAGTATGCTCTTTTTTAATAAGACTTGAAATGGAGTTGCTTATGTGTTGATATGCTGTAACTAGAATAAATTAAGCTAAAGATAAGGTTGAAAATGTATTGCCAAACCTGTTAAACATTCTTCACTCCCCTGCACTGTAAGAGCTAAGGAGTCTATGATAACACACATGTGTACAATGCATGAGAAGTCCTGTTTAGATGATTAATTCAATTTGAAAGACCACTAATGTGGTAATGAAGACTGGGTATGCAGCTTCCTAATGCACCAAACTGCTTGAGCAGAATAATAAAGCAATAAAAAATGTTCAATTCTTGCAGCAGTGATATAATTTTTGCTGGGCATTGTTCATATCAGGAATTATACCATTTTCTCATTAATAATTGAAATTAGGTCATGATTTTCATTATCCATGTCAATTAATGTTCCAAGTGTAAGTTACTAAAAAATAGAATAAAATGTCATAAGACGTGGTATGGACGGGCACAAGCCGGACAAGTCCTTTCACCTGTGACAAGCTGGTCTGATAGGGTGGATGTAAATTTTGACTGAAAATTATATCAACTAACGTAACTAGCAACACGTTTTTTAATTGCCCTCGCCAAGAGGGTTATTTTTTCGGTAGCGTTTGTGTTTGTGTCCGGATGTGGATGAACAGCATAACTCGAGAAGGCCTGGATAGATTGTCTTACTATTGAATGAATGAATGATTTATTTGCAAAGGTGACAATGTATGGCACTGTACAGATAACATAATTAACAATCTAGGTGTATTATTCCACAATTTGGTATGTGGGTAGGTCTTGAAGAGACCTGAAAATGATTAGATTTTGGTCTCCCTAGCGGCTTGTTACGGTACTGCAGAGGAACTTGTTTTGATGTCTCGTGTTCTGGACATGCCATGGTCGTGGTTTCTGAGTCGTAGATACATGTAGCTCTTGGGGCAGAGAAAAAGCGGTAACGAAGGGGTTGATGAATGGTCACTGACTTTTTCATATGTAGATAGCTTGATTGATGATTTAGATGATTAGATACTGATTATGCAAATCAGTGTCTAATTTGCATAATTAATGAGAAAAGTTTGTACGTCCACTGCTTTACATGATAGGACTCTCAAGCGTGACATATGTAACTGAGAAAGAGAGAAATATTGAATACCTCATTTGCATAATTAATGAGGAAATACTACAAACGAGATGGGGTTGATGAATCATCATAATTTTTTTGGTATGCTTGGTGAGATTGAATGGTGATTATACAAATCATATACTAAGTTGCATAATTCATATATGAGGAAATTTCATAAACTGGCTGCGTTCCATGATAGGACTATTCAATAACGTGACATCTGTAACTGAAGAAGAGGGGCATGATGAAAGATAAAAAAATATGCAAATAAAGACAGTTACGAGAACATTCTTCAAACAGTGACTTAGGAAAGGTTAGCGAAATACGCACCTCCAAATTTTGGAGCAGCTCCGCAAGGAGGCGGGGGAGGCAAGAAGATCGTCACAAGTCTCGGCCTAGTCTCGTGTTCTCGCGAGACTAGGCCACTCCGTGAACAAGACGGACAGGAGTCGTCGAAAATTTGGAGGTGCGTATTTCGCTAACCTTTCCTAAGTCACTGTTTGAAGATCTTTGAAGAATGTTCTCGTAACTGTCATGAAACGTGACTGATGAATTTATTCAGCAAATAAAGACCTAATTTGCATGATTAATGAGAAACTACTATGATTCAATACTGGTAAATGATGGCAATTTCATACTTGTGGCATTTGGAAGTTATGTGCATGTGAACATATGTCAGGCGAGCTATTAGAAACCGGGTACAATGAGAGCTGGTAAACAATCAGACAACAGCACGTCATCCGTGAGTACTTTCCCCTCCCCTTTTGGCCCATGGCCAAACCAGACTTTCAGCAAAGGTCATGCGTGCCTTGGCAAACGTTCACTAGTGAAAAGCGAGGTCATGGCAGGTATGTCCATATGTTTGTCTTTACTTGACTGTTATCATGTCAATTATCATATTGCATATGGTAGCCGCGTTCATATAGCTTCTAATGCCAAGAAATGGGTTTTGTTATGCTACGCGAAATGTATCAAAAGTTATGCAAAGCACAGGAGATCGCGCATCGGTAGCTATGTAACACGCATCATATTAGTTCCGTTTGATTGTTTTCCCTGCTATTTGCAGCAGTTCATTTGCAGATCGTTGGTACACAAGCCGAAGAGCGGCGGATCTCTTTGCACGCGGCGCCTCCATTTTCAGGGAAGAATCTAGCCACACAAACGCGACAAAAACGTTGTATTCAATATTATTACATAGATAAGAAATAAAACACGTTATATTATGTATTTACCGCTCACTTCTGTATCTAAATTACTTCCTGTTCCGGTCTACTCCTTATAATTCGTTATCTACTGGTATTTCATTTCATAATATTACATATGTTGTTTGAGGTCGTTCCATTTCGTTCCATTTCGTTCTATTTCGTTCCATTTCGTTCTATTTCGTTCTATTTCGTCCATTTCGTTCCATTTCGTACTTTCGTGGACCGCTTTTTCGTAAGGCGTAATTTAGCCTTTTTCGTCTTCGTAATCCGTAGGCAGTCGGCCCAAAATCAACGTAATTCGTAATCAGTACATAAGCCTTAACGCGTTATTGGTCGCTTTCTTTCTACGTAAACCGTAACAGTTACCTTTATGCAACGTAAAGCGCAGTCCATAAATTGCTAGTAAAGCGAAGGCTCACTGATTTTAAGATGGTTCAATCCACAAGCGAGCGCCTCTCATTATCATGTCCGCGTGTAACTCCCATGTCAGAGGTGACTCACAATAAGCTCCAGAGCGACCAGATAGCTAGGTTCTGCTTCATTTCATGCAAGAGTAATACCGTGACGGATCATCGATAAGATATCTCTAACATTGTCGTCCGATTTGTGCCTCACAGGTGGGAATACATTTACCGTACAGATTCTAGATCTTTGAGGAATGTTTTCATTGCGACAGAGAAATTTATATATATATATATAAAAGAGCGTACGCCAGGTTACCATGTTGTCCTTGGTAGAACTATGACATGATACAATGAGACCGTACTTCCTTTATAATTAAATACGTTGGAGTGGAGTTGGGAGAAATTCGACGTATGTGATAGCATATAGGTCCCTTGTCACATTATTAACTTCTAAATACACGAACATAATTCCACCATCAAAGATCTTCATTCATAAGCAAGCTTTGGTGTTTATCGGGCTCGGTCGCATGACACAATAGTGCCTCTTCATTATAAGTAAAAAAACAGGTTAGACTCCATTTGATACATGTCCTTACGTGTGACCTCGCGCTAGTCTAGAATTCGTCATTATCACTCATGCGTTTAAAGCAAAGAACTAGATTAAGGTGCTTTTCAAGTCATCTCCAAGATGCTAAATATCACCAGCTTTGACGGAAGCTAAAAGTGTGTGATTTTGACTGAGAATTTAGAGTAGGGCGTAGAGGCTGACTGAATTTAGCATAATATGTAGCTCCGGAATTCAGCGTCGAGCGCTCTCGAGACGCCCCCAAAAAAGGGAGGTGTCCGCAAAAGTAGGTATTCAACAAACATGACATCAATAGTTTCGACGCAGAACTAGATAGTTGAATCTTGTGTCAAGTCTTGAAGCCTGTTGGGAAGCCTCATGATTAAACGCAATTCGTAATCATCACTACTCCCCCATGCAGGCCCTCCGGCGCAGACGTCTTCCTCGTAGCAGAAGACATACTAACCAAACTAACTAACCAGTCCCCGCCAAACCTTGGCGGAGCTTCCATGTAAGACATCACGAAATCGCCGGCGAAAGCACTCGGATACACGGTGACATGCCAACCTGCGTGCCGATTACCGGCGCTACGAACGTCCCTTGCTCGCACGTAAATGTTGCCCGACTTGTGTGGGTCCAAATCACGAAATCGCAGGCGAATGCACCCAGACACACGGCGCCATGCCGACCTGCGTGCCGATTACCGGCGCTACGAACGTCCCATGCTCGCACGTAAATGTTTCCCGACTTCTTCGGGGTAGACGGAGCTCTCTTCCGCCAAAGTCGAATTTGGAAGCGCTACTCTAAGGCTTGTGGTATAAGTGGTACACAGTGGTATAGGTGGTTTTCATACTGAGACGAGCGAAGGAATAGGCATCGCTACTCTAAGGCTTGTGGTATAAGTGGTACACAGTGGTATAGGTGGTTTTCATACTGAGACGAGCGAAGGAATAGACATCGCTACTCTAAGGCTTGTGGTATAAGTGGTACACAGTGGTATAGGTGGTTTTCATCATATACCACCGTGTACCACTTATGGCTTGTGGTATGAGTGGTTCACGGTGGTATAGGTGGTTTTCATACTGAGACGAGTGAAGGAATAGGCATCGCTACTCTAAGGCTTGTGGTATAAGTGGTACACGGTGGTATAGGTGGTTTCCATACTGAGACGAGCGAAGGAATAGGCATCGCTACTCTAAGGGTTGTGGTATAAGTGGTAAACGGTGGTACGTGGTTTTCATACTTAGACGAGTGAAGGAATAGGCAGCGCTGCTCTAAGGCTTGTGGTATAAGTGGTACACGGTGGTATAGGTGGTTTTAATTTCATACTTAGACGAGTGAAGGAATAGGTAGCGTTACTCTAAGGCTTGTGGTATAAGTGGTAAGGTGGTATAGGTGGTTTTCATCATATACCCCCGTGTACCACTTATGGCTTGTGGTATAAGTGGTACACGGTGGTATAGGTGGTTTTCATACTGAGACGAGCGAAGGAATAGGCATCGCTACTCTTAGGCTTGTGGTATAAGTGGTACACGGTGGTATAGGTGGTTTTCATACTTAGACGAGTGAAGGAGTAGACATCGCTACTCTAAGGCTTGTGGTATAAGTGGTACACAGTGGTATAGGTGGTTTTCATACTGAGACGAGCGAAGGAATAGGCATCGCTACTCTAAGGCTTGTGGTATAAGTGGTACACGGTGGTATAGGTGGTTTTCATACTGAGACGAGCGAAGGAATAGGCAGCGCTACTCTAAGGCTTGTGGTATAAGTGGTACACGGTGGTATAGGTGGTTTTCATACTTAGACGAGTGAAGGAATATGCATCGCTACTCTAAGGCTTGTGGTATAAGTGGTACACAGTGGTATAGGTGGTTTTCATCATATACCACCGTGTACCACGTATGGCTTGTGGTATAAGTGGTACACGGTGGTATAGGTGGTTTTCATACTTAGACGAGTGAAGGAATGGGCATCGCTACTCTAAGGCTTGTGGTATAAGTGTTACACGGTGGTATAGGTGGTTTTCATACTTAGACGAGTTAAGGAATAGGCAGCGCTACTCTAAGGTTTGTGGTATAAGTGGTACACAGTGGTATATGTGGTTTTCATCATATACCACCGTGTACCACTTATGGCTTGTGGTATGAGTGGTACACGGTGGTATAGGTGGTTTTCATACTTAGACGAGTGAAGGAATAGGCATCGCTACTCTAAGGCTTGTGGTATAAGTGGTACACGGTGGTATAGGTGGTTTTCATACTTAGACGAGCGAAGGAATAGGCAGCGCTACTCTAAGGCTTGTGGTATAAGTGGTACACAGTGGTATAGGTGGTTTTCATCTTATACCACCGTGTACCACGTATGGCTTGTGGTATCAGTGGTACACGGTGGTATAAGATGAAAACCACCTATACCACCGTGTACCACTTATACCACAAGCCTTAGAGTAGCGATGCCTATTCCTTCGCTCGTCTAAGTATGAAAACCACCTATACCACCGTGCACCACTTATACCACAAGCCATACGTGGTACACGGTGGTATATAATGAAAACCACATATACCACTGTGTACCACTTATACCACAAGCCTTAGAGTAGTGCTGCCAATTCCTTTGCTCGTCTAAGTATGAAAACCACCTATACCACCGTGTACCACTGATACCACAAGCCATACGTGGTACACGGTGGTATATAATGAAAACCACATATACCACTGTACCACTTATACCACAAACCTTAGAGTAGCGCTGCCTATTCCTTAACTCGTCTAAGTATGAAAACCACCTATACCACCGTGTACCACTTAAACCACAAGCCTTAGAGTAGCGATGCCCATTCCTTCACTCGTCTAAGTATGAAAACCACCTATACCACCGTGTACCACTGATACCACAAGCCATAAGTGGTACACGGTGGTATATGATGAAAACCACCTATACCACCGTGTACCACTTATACCACAAGCCTTAGAGTAGCGATGCATATTCCTTCACTCGTCTCAGTATGAAAACCACCTATACCACCGTGTACCACTTATACCACAAGCCTTAGAGTAGCGCTGCCTATTCCTTCGCTCGTCTCAGTATGAAAACCACCTATACCACCGTGTACCACTTATACCACAAGCCTTAGAGTAGCGATGCATATTCCTTCACTCGTCTCAGTATGAAAACCACCTATACCACTGTGTACCACTTATACCACAAGCCTTAGAGTAGCGATGCCTATTCCTTCACTCGTCTAAGTATGAAAACCACCTATACCACCGTGTACCACTTATACCACAAGCTATTACTGCTACACGGTGGTATAAGATGAAAACCACCTATACCACCGTGTACCACTTATACCACAAGCCTTAGAGTAGCGCTGTCCATTCCTTCACTCGTCTAAGTATGAAAACCACCTATACCACCGTGTACCACTTATACCACAAGCCATACGTGGTACACGGTGGTATATAATGAAAACCACCTATACCACCGTGTACCACCGTTTACCACAAACCTTAGAGTAGCGCTGCCTATTCCTTCACTCGTCTAAGTATGAAAACCACCTATACCACCGTGTACCACTTATACCACAAGCCTTAGAGTAGCGATGCCTATTCCTTCACTCGTCTCAGTATGAAAACCACCTATACCACCGTGTACCACTTATACCACAAGTCTTAGAATCTTAGAGTAGCGCTGCCTATTCCTGCACTCGTCTAAGTATGAAAACCACCTATACCACCGTTTACCACTTATACCACAAGTCTTAGAATCTTAGAGTAGCGCTGCCTATTCCTTCTCTCGTCTAAGAATAGTGACCTCCTCTACCACCAGGTGCCAAATTCGACTTAGGCGGAAGAGAGCTTCGTCTGTGCCGAAGAAGAAGTCGGCACACACAAGTCGGGAAACATTTACGTGCGAGCATGGGACGTTCGTAGCGCCGGTAATCGGTACGCAGGTCGGCATGTCGCCGTGTGTCTGGGTGCATTTGCCGGCGATTTCGTGATGTCTTACATGGAAGCTCCGCCCAAACCTTGACCCTTATGCTGGCCCCGCCCTGTCCACTGTTGCGGGGGGGGGGGGGCTTAGGTATCCTTGGGTGTGTCATCCTTCCTCTCATGTTGGAGCAACACATTTTTCCCGCGAAATTCCTCGTGTGTCGCAACACGACCACGCCCCCATCCAAAGATCAGGACGTTTCGGCCCAAGGTCCCGAGGACGGTTCGGCCCCAGGTCAAGGACGGTTCTGCCCAAGAAAATCATGTTGATTGCCGATACGCGTGAAGTACCAAGATACGCTGTCTGACAAAGCGACACGCCGGTCTCTCTGGTGTTTCAGCCAAATGATATATAAGTCTTAACTGAGAATCATCTTGATTGCCGATGCGCCGGCGGTCACCAGTGGATTCATACCACGCCATGCAGCGCTAGCGGCGCTAGCTTATTACGGTTTCAGATGTATAAACTGTAGTAGGTTAGTGTGTTTACTATGTTTTAATGTCTTTATGTTTAATCATTTCACATAGATTTTCGATCTGTGGTATGCCATCCTTGATTTATGCAACCCGGCGGGTTGATGTTAACTTAAGGGAGGTTAAGTCTTACAAACTGACGTTATTACCGAATTGACTCTACAGAAACATGTTGACGGTCGGCAGATTGGTGTGTCACTCGGAGCGATATAAGCTATGTCTTAGAGCCTTCGTGGCCACTACTGAGACGAATTTATACCTGTCGTACGGATCAAAGGTTCCAGACACTACCCTGTGTGAGTCGGGAGCCGTGCGTGTGCTGGGGTTAGGGTGTGGAGCAGGTGAGACCGCCATGATCACATTGTGTGACAAGCCTTGTCGATGACGTTACACGATATGAGCCATGTTTGTTTGTTTGCGCCTTTATTTATGCTCGAAAATGCTCTATTCGGCCATCAGGGCCGGTTTTCATAGAGGTCGAGTTGGGAGAAGTGTCAAGGGGTCATCAAAACAATATATAACTAATGCTTGGTCAACCAAGGTGACTAAAAAGAATGTCAATAATACAAAGAATAGATAATGAATAGATAATAGTAACAAATAAAAATCCATCATGTCATTAGGTCCATAACCATTGGAGAAGGGTCAGTTACTGTACATGCATGTCACGGTGGTGGTCTGTTCTGCTTGTCTTACCTTGGAATATTATGCAGTTGTTCCGATTTTCGTGTGTATGATCTAACGTTGCCCTTATTCACGCCATGAATACTGTAACGTTAACCTCGGGACATCTTATACAGGCGAGTTTGACAGCATCATGTTCAAGAAGCTTCTACAGCGCCACAACAGTGTGTACAACAGGGTCGTAGAAGGGTCGGGCGAAATGATCGAAAAATACAAGGTTATCATCAAGTTTTGATGTTTTGCTCAAGCATTTTCTCTACTCGAAGTTGTTTCCATAACCATTACTTTGTAACACAATGGTTGTGCAAACCTGTCAGTAAGCCTTTGTTTAGGTGATCCCGCGTTTTCAATTGTCATATACTTAATGAAGTCAAAATAATCCAACAGGAGCGTGTAACTGTTTAAATCTCTAGGCACTGGTGCAAGAAGACAGAATCTTCAGTGCCGTTGAGTGTGACTGGCGACAGCAGACAATGGAAGAGTACTTCCATGGCCAGACGAAGGAGGACACAAAGTTCCATCTGGTCCATGCGGCCCATGTTCTGTACCATGTAGACGACCTGCACGACACCTTGCGGAACATGTGGGAACAACTGACAGATGATGGATACATGTTAGTTATTATGGAGACAGGTAAACTAGCCTTTTCGATGTGTCTTCATCCTCAAATGCTTTTTAACATATAAACGATCGCGAGTTAAACTAGTTTATGGACATTTTAAACTACTTTGCACGATCCTTGATATACACACACAGATATTCTGGATCTTTACTCCTCCTCTTGTACATTTACAGATACAAATGATGTGTGGAAGTTACGAGAAACGTTTTTTGAGGAGTTCGGCCAAGGTGATCGTTTGAAGACGTCATATCGCACGTCCAGCGACGTCAAACAGTGGCTTGATACAAGGAGTATCAGTTACAACATTTCAGAATATGAAATCAACATTAACGTCGCTGAGTGTTTTAAGGAAGGCTCCGAAGCGGGAATGATGATTCTCGACTTTCTGACACAAACACCTCACGTGTCCAGTGACCCAGAAATGAGAACGAAGGCCTTGGAGTTTATCCGACACAATTCGTTCGAGGTCGAAGGAACGGTTCTTCTGAAACAAATCGGCGAAGTTATATTTGCCTCCAAAAAGAGTGCAAAAATGTAAACATCTTGAACCAATTGTTGTAGTTGAATTCAAATATATTGATTGATGTTTTTTTATTGCAACATTTAAGTACAAGACATGATGACGACAGACTCAAGCTTACAGCTTATTTTCGTGTCGTCATCGACAGAATACAGTACAGAAGTACAAAACAAAAATTACAAATACTGAAAATAAAAAAAAGCAGGTGCGGACATGCAAAGCATAAGAGTAACAAATAATCTCAAATAAACTACATGACAGAAAGATTGATGGTTTGCCACTTTAATATCTCGGAATCGTTCATACAAAAGAAAATCCTCTTTGTTTATGATCTAATGGGAAAAGATGGAAATTTTGCACATACCTGTCATTTATAAGTAGATATGATAAACTGTGTAATGAATATACTTATATGCAACTATACTCATGTATTCCACATAAGTAGAAAAATATTCTAGGTACACCCAGGTTGCCGACAGTAAATCGGTCCGAAATAAGAACTGTAAAGTGGTTAAAAGGACAAAAGATTGATAAGGAAATCTATCGCTTTTATTTAGTTCAAAGGAATTTAGTTGAATACTAGAGTTCCACGACCCCATATCTTCGCCAAATGATGTTAACCTTTTTGACTGACGGATTCTAAAGGTGAATTTGTCATTTTATAAAGGGCTATTCATCATATTTCATCATAATGATAAATCATCTTAACTAGTGTAACAATAATACGTTGAACAAATACAAGTGTTTTTGTATGATTTTGCCTTCATTATGAAACCTAAGTGGTCAGGAAAGTTGAACAAATGACTATAAACACACAAGGGTATGATATACCGAACAATGTGCGGATGTCATCCATATATTCGAATGAAAATTGGCTAATAGTGTTCTCTCAGCAGGAGGTAAGTTGTCTTGCTCAAGAAGACTGTGTAAGTAAGACTCAGCCCATTAAGTGGCTCCCCCAGGCGCCCAAGGTTATATTGCACCGGCAGGTGATCCACACACCTTACAGCATTTCTGAAAGGAAAATTGGATTCATTCAAACATAAATTTTTGCATTTGTTCAACGTCCTCTTGTTTCACAAAATATTTTTCAACTTTGGATTTTGAGCCCTTCAGAAAGTGGCAATTTACTGCAATGAACGCTTGACCACTTCCGTTGATAAATTGCGGAGAAAACATATCAATTATGACATAATGCCCCTTTGTATATTTGGCGAAATGTCTTACTTATCATAGATATCGCAGTTATGGGTTTAAATGGTTGTATTTTCAAAATCAAGTTCAATTAAGCCATAATATTTCAAACCCCCTTTGGAGTCTTTCTCAATTGCCCCATTCCCTAAAACAGCGAAATTTGGCAATTTGGCGGTCTCCTTTGTTGCTTTTCCCGATACGGCCGGAAGCGATACTGCAGGTTAGGCTCCAATATGGTATACACTCCTATCTTGCAAATTGCAAAAATATGCAAAACAGGAGGCTGAAATCCAGTAAGCACTCTGACAAACAGGTCTTGAAGTCTTCACAGATATTAGAGATGACCTGTAAGACTTCTCAAAACACGCGTTCCCATGGAAATGATCGATTTTGAGGTGCTGGGTTGTTGCTCATGTTACATCCGTTGAAGCGCCGCCTATATTCATGTATACATCAAGTCTTGTCCGTAATTAGTAATTCTAGAATATCTACGGACATCATTTGCTTTCTCTTGGGGACATTGACCTTTTTGATACTCAAATTCATCAATTTCTGGACACTAGATCACAAAACGATATAACAAGGACATACCTCTAAAATAACCGTTTTGCTGCATAGACAGGTTCACTGAAAAGGCTGTACAAATTTGTAGCAGTCTGGAATCGTAGATTAAACTTACTTTGAAGGATCTACGTCCTTTCCTCTGTTATAAAGAGGTGATTTCAGGCAACATAATGTTGTAAGGCATACAGTATAGTGTATTCAGTAAACCAGTTCATGTAACATGCCTATAGTTCGCATGTAAGTCCTCGTTATTCATTTCATTGTCTGGTGTCGAGATCTTTGATATATATGTCCTCGAAAAGTTCAGTAAAAGTTTAAAATCTTCAAAGGAAAGTGAATGAAGACTACATAATACTTAAATTACTAATTACGGACAAGACTTGATGTGTACATGAATGAATGTAGGTGGCGCTTCGACGGGAGTGACATGAGCTTTTAAAATTGATTCTTTCTATGCCAATGCATGGTTTAGAAAGTCTTAGGATTCATTCTTAATGCATGTGAAGTCTTCCAGACCTGTGGGCAGAGTGTTCACCGGCTTGAAGTTAAATGCCTTGAATATCTTCACATTTTATATGATGGGAGTATATACCCTATTGGAGCCTAATCTGCAGTACCGCTCCCGGCCGTATCTAGGAAAGTGGTAGAAAGGAGACCGTCAAATTGCCAAATTTCGCTCTTTTCGGGAATGGTGGAATTGCGGAAGGCTCGCAATGGGGTTGAAATTTTGAACTTGAAACTGCGACCATGTAAAAGCAAGAATTACAATATTTAAGAGATTTTGCCAACAAAGCAATGAGATATTGGGTTATAGATAATGTTTTCTTTGTGTTTTACCAATGGTGATACATTTCCTGAATACTGTCACTTTGAAGGGCTATACATCATAATTTCAATCGCATTTAGTATAACGATAATATGTTGAAGAAATACAACAGTGTTTCCGTCGGATTGTCAAGGAAAATATCAAATTTTATACCGTAAGGTGTGTGAATTACTTAACTTAACGGTGCAACGGTGACTGCTATGGTAGTTATTAGCATAATGTATTCATCTAGATATGGTTAGTTAGCTAATGTATGGTGTTGTTTGATCGGGAAAATACATTTCATACGTTATGCGTTGTTCTTTATGTTGTACTGGTACAGAAATGAAATTCATGACCTTTGTCTTGTGTAGTATTTTACATTAAACTACATTTGACTCTCATGAACATTCACTAGCCTAGAATCCATCCTGTCCTGATTATTGTTCAGTCCTCTAATCGTTTCGAAGACTATCTGGCAGAGAATCAATAAAGCTAGACTAGTGTTGGTGCCAGGGTACAATTTACACCGCCGCAAATTTCTACACTACTTGTATGTCTATTTGTCTCTTTCACCTGTGGTCTAGAGACCAAAAAGAACAAATGGGTAAATTATATTGATGTACACATGGAATTATGATTAAGACTGAATATGTAATTTTCTATGGCAAACTGAGATATTATTTTTGAGCCTCCTTAAGATATGATGCTTGAAATGAATATACACACAAGTTCACATCCCACGTTTATTATCATTTATTATTCATAGATGAGAATTTGATAACAGATTTGTATATTTTGCTTTATCTCTGATCATTTCTTCTTTGAAATGAAAACATGCATTACATTCCTTTAAAACAGACTCTGTGCATATATGTATAACTCGATAAAAGAATGCAAAGTGTCCATGATTATTCAAATCAGCAATATAAGCTCTTACAAATGTCAGAATATCTGCACCCGGTTACGGCTGATTTCCTACAGCGTACCCGAGAAATGTCAAGAACTGCAAATTGCGAGACCATGTGCTCGCCAAAAAAAAAAAGTTAAAATGGAACGTGCGAGATTTCTAGCCGCACAGTCTAATACCACATATGAAATGTATGACAAAACGAGTGATAAATCAGAGAAAACGTTCAGGAATATATCTAAATGTGAAAATGTTATATATTTCTGGTAGAAATTGCAACCCCTAAGAGAGCATAATTTCAGTTCAAAACCGGAGGTGAGAAAAAGGTCTGTATCTTGCTAACGGAGCGACTTCCACTCGAAAATTTCGGCTTTTTGAGAATTGCGAAACGAATAAAGGCTCGTTAAGGGGTTGAAAATCCATACAAAGATTTGTTACTTTAATCGCCATGGTGCCATAATTGGAGTGTCGAAAATGTGTAATCAATTTTTAGATTGAGCGAAAGCAAATGAAAAGGTAAAGCCTACAATCTTTACCAAGTGAAATAGATATACATTTTAGGTTTGTTTCTTCTTCTGTTCACTTGAACAGGCATAAAAGTGCATGCTATATGTGAAAAGCTTTCATGAACCATTCTGCACTTGCAAATTTGTTCAACTTCAATATCAAACTTTGGCACTTTGGAAGTAATTTAATCCGCCCGCAATTTAACATATCAAGTGCCCTATCATCTGAAAGTAAAGTAAAAAATTATCGGTCGAACATAGATTTGTGCCTATAGGCTATTGCCTAGGCAATGCCTAGGCAATGTTGGGGGGGGAACTTTAAACACCTAAGGCGTCGTCACCTTGAATGATACAATTTTGCGGTCTTCAGTTTTCAAATACATATCAAGTGCCCTATCAACTGAAAGTAAAGTAAAAAAAATTCTTGGTCGAACATAGATTATGTTAATGTGCCCATAGGCTATTGCCTAGGCAATGTTGGGGGGGGGGGAACTTTGAACACCTAAGGCGTCGTCACCTTGAATGATACAATTTTGCGGTCTGCAGTTTTCAAATACATATCAAGTGCCCTATCAACTGGAAGTAAAGTAAAAAAATTCTTGGTCGAACATAGATTATGTTAATGTGCCTATAGGCTATTGTCTGGGCAATGTTGGGGGGAACTTTGAACACCTAAGGCGTCGTCACCTTGAATGATAAAATTTTGCGGTCTTCAGTTTTCAAATACATATCAAGTGCCATATCAACTGAAAGTAAAGTAAAAAAAAATTTGGTCGGACATAGATCATGTTAATGTGCCCATAGGCTGGGGGAACTTTGAACACCTAAGGCGTCGTCACCTTGAATGATAAAATTTTGCGGTCTTCAGTTTTCAAATACATATCAAGTGCCCTATCAACTGAAAGTAAAGTAAAAAAATTCTTGGTCGAACATAGATTTTGTTAATGTGCCCATAAGCTATTGCCTAGGCAATGTTGGGGGGAACTTTGAACACCTAAGGCGTCGTCACCTTGAATGATAAAATTTTGCGGTCTTCAGTTTTCAAATATATATCAAGCGCCCTATCAACTGAAAGTAAAAAAAGTATTGGTCGAACATAGATTATGTTAATGTGCCCATAGGCTATTGCCTAGGCAATGTTGGGGGGAACTTTGAACACCTAAGGCGTCGTCACCTTGAATGATAAAATTTTGCGGTCTTCAGTTTTCAAGTACATATCAAGTGCCCTATCAACTGAAAGTAAAGTAAAAAATTCTTGGTCGAACATAGATTATGTTAATGTGCCCATAGGCTATTGCCTAGGCAATGTTGGGGGGAACTTTGAAAACCTAAGGACATTTTAATGATAATAATAATAACTTTATCGCAAGTTCATGCCCGAAGGCTAATTGCAGACAAACTAGTACATGGAAATACATGGGAATCTAAAAAGTTATCTAGTCTACTGTGAAAGTTCTAAGTTTACTAAGGTTGACTAAGCCCTGAAAATAACGTTAGACGTTCGTTAGAGTCTCAGCACTCGGTTTCCAGTCCTGACAGGAGGGTGCCCAGTACTGAAGCTGCCCAGTACAGGAAGTCCAGTACTGAGCTCCTGTTCTGACGACCATTTCCGTACTGGTTGTCCAGTACTGACAAAGGAGGCAGTTACATTTGTATATTTGCGATACATACTGTGCTGTTCGGTCTAGGGTAATGTGAATGCTGATTGGTTCTCTTGATATACATTACGGATAAGGTTCCGGGTTGGAGTTCGAATCTGACCGGGGGTTGGATTTAGATTGCCTTGAACAGCAACATAATAAAAGGACACATGGCCAATACAGACGGGATACATCTTTATCCAAATTCACCACCATAACATTGAGACAAAGAAATTGTACGTATACTTCATTTTGCACAAGTTTACCTTCCTTACCTTTGACTATTGTACAGTATTTACAAGACATTAACCGAAACAGAGGTCTTCTTATCATTTTGTTCCATTCAAGACTGTTATCAAGATGACTAGACTAATTAAGTACATTAACTCCTGTTACATATACTTAATGCATGAAAACAGTTCAATTTTATTCTGAAGTCTACCAAACCAGGGTTTGTATCTTGAGCCGTAAAAAATGCAGTAGTTGCCTTGTTTCTTTGGCAGATGTTCTAACAATGGAATATCAAAGTACAGCGTAAGTTTTAAGCAACATTGATCTTCTATCACGTTATAGTTACAGATCAACCTGAAATGACTGTATGGTAGGTACAGCTACATACTCTAACACACGGAAGTGTTAATAAAACTTCTGTTTTTTTTAGGATTGCTTGGTGACTGTATTTTTGCATATGGTCCACAATACTGCGGCAATAGCCATCAGTACCAATCTCAATACAACTGACTTACAGTATAATGTTATATATATATGGGTAGCTTATATACTCTGCTCATTCTATACACCACAAGGAAAGGTGAAAAGAAATAATCTTAGCAAGCAACATCAAAACGAATACACCAGAAGTGATCCTATTCAGCACATAAAACAAATAAAGCAGTGGGAAATACAATAAAAGTGCCTGTGCAAGATGCCTCCACATAAACTTAAGATATGTATACCAGTATACTGACAAATACACCTTCTTAACACTATTCAAAGAACAAGTAGTCTTTAGGATATATAATGACTCACTTTTTTTCATAACAACATATAAAGAACATCTAATCTCTGCACCTGAATCAGCCCCACATGGACATGCTGCAGCTTGTCTTCTCCAGAGCAATATTTACCCTATTAACCGTTAACACCATATATACAGGTCTGAGTGGCTGTATTGGACACTTTTATACACTTTCTATAGAAACTACAATTAAAGCAGCACAAAAAAGATGCAGTATAGTATGGATATATTCTATTTATCATGTTCATTGGTCTTATATACACACATTAAGTTTGTAAGTACTCAAGAAATAATATTGCCCACTGTACTGGCCAGCAACTACATTCTTCATTAAGTGGCATGGCATGACAGTTGATCATCCCATTCATGTGATAATGAATTCCTGATTTCTGCAGAAACTAGAGAACACAAAGACAACAATAGGAGAGTTTTGATTAGATGATACTTTCAATGAGCTTAGCTTGACTTCTAGGCCAGTCAAGAGTGTCTTTGTGTCTTTACCACATAGCAATTCTGTACTCGCATCAACAGGTATCACATGAATATCTACATACATGTGCATGTTTGTTTCTCTAACATTTATACATGTATCCCACATAAGCAAACTGTAAATACAATTCATCCATGATAACAATGGTGCAAATAGAGAAAGACACACACAGTAAGATACAACATTTATATAACTTGAGGAATAGCTTGGTTTACAAAGTCTTGTTCAAGACTGACATTGATGTTAAACACTAGGTGCATGTTTCATGTCTTACCAGGAGTTCTGTCTCATTCATTATTCCATCTTGTTCATCTCAAAACGTGTTGTCATGATTTCCTGGAGACAGACAATGAGCACATTCATGAGCGTAGAACAGATATGTCATAATTCGCTAGATGCATCAGATTCTCTGTGCTATATATTACTCACAACTTTCCATCAAAACAGAAATCGGGTTCAAATTGAGAGACTGTACATGTACGTTATAAATTGCTATAATCAATTTACTAAATTTGGAGATTGTACAAACTTTTGGTAAAAAATTTGGTAACTTGGTGGTACTTACTTCATCAGAGTCTAAAAGACTTGGCAGGGCCCTGTTGCATCGAAATAAAAAACATTCAACAGTAAACACTCCAGGACCTATAACAAGCATGTATTGCAAAGACAACCTACAGAATACATATGGTACACTATCATTTGGCAACAATTTATTTGTTGCAACATTTTGTCACCAGAAAAAACAGCTTTTCGACCAGATCTCTCTACATGGCTAACATACAAGAGGAGACGATAATGATAGCTTAGGCTAAAATAGAGATTTATGAAAAGATGGAGAGAGCACTTACGTATCAGCAACTGAGGAAGGAATGTTTTCTTCTATCCATTTCAAGTCCTCCTCCTTGTGAAGTGAAGAAAACAACAGATTTTACATGATGAATTTACAATCTAGCAAACCTCTGTACTCATAGACAACACAGAGTGTTCCAAAATCAGTACACAAGAAACACCATATAATGTAGACAAGATTCATCATACAATTTGGCCATTGTGTTGGTTCTCGTGTTCTTTCATAGATCATATCCATAGAGAGATTGTACAGAACAGATGTAGACTTACTGCTTTGGTGTCTGTGTCATTCCTGCCCGGAGAGTTGCCGTTGGCATTGTTTTTCCCACTGAGGCCACGCATCTTCATACCCTCTGTGGACACAAGACCGGAATTAAAAGGTAATTGATTTGTGTAATTATGTCTACCAGATTACAATTTGAAGGCAAAACCACATTTTTCTAATCTAGCCTAATATATATCTGAGTTTCATTTGAAAGTTCTTTCCCAAAGGCTAATTGCAACATGAAACAGTATATAGAAAAAAGTATACAGACAGTGCAAGATAACAATGATGACAAATATAATTCTAAAAAGAATTGCTACGGAAAAAATACAATCTAAGCTTTTGGGGTTTTACTTCTTTTTCTGAAGCTGCAAGTAGAAACGGAAGTGTCCCACTTTTTCTGCAATTAGTGGGTTTTATGAAGTTAACACGATTGTAGCTAATTCTCTTTTTTGTCAGTAGACTTTTGGAGATGAATTTTGTACCCTTCTTTAGATAGCTGTTTTCTTTCCTGATCGTCAGAGGGGCAGTTGGAGATAAAATGTATTTCGTCTTCCTACACGTCTTGACATACAGTGGTTACAAATACTTTCCCCCAACAATATCACTGGACAGATTTGTCTGACATCATACTAACCAAAGGCATCGTTCAGCATGGGTTCCTCGGCCTCAACATCCTGCTCCTCAGTCAGTGGGGAAAAGGCATAGCTGCACAGAACACAGGGTCCCATTCAATAACATATAAACATCATGTCATGTGAACTCTAGCCTGAATTTGTAAGAAGAATAACAACAACAGATATGCTAGAATGTCACTGTTCTGTGAGCTGTTAATCTGTAACGAAATATTTCTCATCACTGTGGCTGTCATCGATAAAGCAAAATCTCAAGGTTGTGCAGTTTTCTGTTGTAAGATACAGAAGCGTGGACCAGCAATGAGCCATGTAACTGTTGAGAACAATAGTCTTTGTGCACTGACCGCTGATTGTTGGCTGTGGGCCTCCACAGGGCCATGATGACCATCAGGATGACTGAGAACAGGAGGTGCCAGTAGGCCTCGTCCACCCACAACTCGGACCAGTCCTGGGTGGGAGGGGAGGGGGGCACTTATCAACACATACACTAAAAACTCTCTACAAAACTTTTTACACACCAAAATACCTACCTACATTAATTATATATACATATCTTTGCACAACAATAGGACCGTATGGTCTTAATATAGTGATTTTTTTCTTGTTTCATGTAACAATACTTTTTGGCCTTATAATATATTGCTTTAATCTTTCTATAATAATACCTGTGATGGCCCAATCAGATACTAGTCACATACTGAGAATCACAACATGAAGAGTTGAGTGAGGTACTTACTGACAGGCACTGTGTGAATCTGATTGTCTTAAAGGACCAAATCATGAAGGCAATGGAAGCTGGAAGAAAGAGAACATCTTAATGTGAAATGTGCTTATGTCAAATGTTGAAACGAGGATGATAATTCTGTTACACTCCATTTCTGTAGGTGTTTAAAGACAACCAATTAAACAGCAATGCTTTAAGACAGCTAAATTGTAATGAACAGCAATGTTTAAAGACAAACAATGAACAGCAATACCCAAAGACAGCTAAATGAACAGCAATGCTAAAAAATGATAGCCAAACAAACAGCAATGCATAACAAGATAGCCAACTGGTGTCTCACCTAGCACAGCGAAGATGAGGGTGTTGGTGAAGTGTCTGTAGAGCGAGAGTTTGACCAGGTTGCGGCGGAGGCGCAGGGTGCGGGTGGTCTGCACCAGGCTACTGAAGATCCACCAGCAGATTGCCGAGTCCAGCACGGCCAGCGGGATGGACGCCAGCAGCGCCTGGTTGGTCGGGTCCTGTTTGGGCTGGAGATGGAACATTCCATGAGATCATTTAGATATCATTTCTTTACCAGTCATGCAGTGATGAATGTTAATTCTAATTCATATTTCATATAAGTGAACTAACTCCAGATTGCATGTGAAGCATTCACCCTCTCCAATTGCATACACCAATTAGAAATGGCTTTTTTTTGTGAGTAAAGTCTTAGTAGAAGAAACTCCTAACATCAGATTGTTTCTCAAGTCCAGCATTTTGATAGGGTGACAGAGGCTTTCAGTACATCACACCCTCAAGTCAGCAAGCAAATGTATCACAGAGGAGTTTACCACCAATGGAAATGTAATCAAACAAAGGAGTCTCAGGCTCAACGTACAAGAAAACATGCAGTAAAGCAAGATCTCCTGAAGGAGAGAGCACAGTGCCCTACAGTTTGGTCTCTACAGACAGGCACCTACCGACAGCCCAGAGGACACATGGCGATAGGGCTGCATGTGGGGGCCAAGAGACCAGGACCACATCAGTAACAGTTACACTACAGTACTAACCACTCGCACAGGTTAGGGCTAGGCAGTAACAGCAATTGGTGTGAGGTTATAAGGGAAGGATGTAGTTAAGTTGATAGTTCTTAGTTTAACAGTAGATTAAGTGTAAGGGTGATGCTAATGGGTATATAAAGCCAACCTTCAAAACTGCAGAGAACTCATGCCAAGGAATATGCATGCCAAAACTTTTTGCTTTGAGCCACCCATAACATAACCATAATCTTCTTTTTCATCTAAGCCTATTGATTTGTATCATTCAATTAGGTTATCTCTCTAACCAAGAGGCGCATGAATTGTGCTGCTTCAATGCTGATAGGCAAGTTACCAAATGGATAAAGCTGTACTGAAAAAAGTTTTTTTAGTCCATATCTACATTTGTACATACTTAGGGGGAATTCTGATTATTGAAGACACATCCCTACCTAAAATCTAAGTGGATATTCCTGATCCTTGGTCCCCATCATGCATTCTTGTTGTGCCAACTATGAACACAAATACACACACACACACACAAGTAAATAAATAATGCACAGAAGTGTGCAAGTATACTCATCAAGACCTATGTATAATGACAGTAAGACAGATAAAAAGATCAGGGCCCACCATCTGTATACTTACTCTGATGGAGCGGAGACAGCCCTCCACAGACCCCAGGATGAAGTACAGGGCGCCGACACCCAACACACGGTGAAGCATCGGGCCAAGACGTGGCCTGTGGGAAACAACACACTTGTTTTCCTTGTACAACACAGTTGTTTTCCTTGTCTTTTACAAGTAAACAATCACTCTGAATGTTTAACCCAATGTTCTATCAAAGACATTTCTTGAGACGTTTTTCCTATTTTCTACGTTCTATACCAGAGTTGGATAAGCTGACTTACTTGACGATTCCATACCCCAGGCAGACAATGATGACCAGCATCCGGGCCAGGGTTCTCTTCAGACAGGACACCAGCTCAGCAAACACCACTGCCCCTCGCACTGTAGGGAAGTACATCAGTTCAGTTTATACAGGTCCCAGCAGATTTAGCAAAATTAACAAAAAATTGAAAGAACTAAGATGGTTAGTTTTTGTAACATTGTCTGCAATTCAAATACATGTACAGCAAAAAGTCAAGAATAACTCTGTCTGTGACAGTTAACGTCAGTCAAAAGACTGTACCCAGCAGATTCCTCCTACAAGTTAACTTAGCATACACATGAAGCTATTCCACCTTCAGTGCCTTACCTGACACCCCGGTGCTGTTGACATGCTGGTACTCTGCATAAAACACAGCCTTCTCCAGCATGCCTAGGATGATGACTCCTCCCACCCAGAACTGGATCCGCAGCAGGTCTCTCCACTGGCAGGCCAGGAAGAGCAGCCAGATCACCCCGTACAGCACATACACTCCACACATCACCCCATAGAACTGTACAGGAACAGTACAAGTGTGGTCAGTATAGCACATACACTCCACACATCACCCCATAGAACTGTACAGGAACAGTGCAAGTGTGGTCAGTATAGCACATACACTCCACACATCACCCCATAGAACTGTACAGGAACAGTGCAAGTGTGGTCAGTATAGCCTGAAGACATCACACATCCCTTCTATATAGAACTGTACAGGAGCAATTAACACTCCACACATCCCCCTATAGAACTGTACAGGAACAGTACAAGTGTGGTCAGTACAGCACATATACCCCACACATTATCCAATAGAACTGTACAGGAACAGTTAACGCTCCACAAATCCCCCATTCGAACTGTACAGGAACAGTTTATATTATATAACAGTTACTGAGTAACACTCCATACATCACCCTACAGAACTGTACAGGAACAGCTAACACTCCACACATAATAATTCAGAACTGTACAGGAACAGTAAACATCACAGAGTATAGCAAAGTTTGGACAGCATTACTCACAGGCAGCAGTGCCCAGTCCGTAGCAGACAGGTAACTGGTGCCTTTTCTCTCAGAGACACCAACTGAAAAAAACAACAATAAAACATTCTCAGAGTTACGTTCTCCAATGCTAACAAAGTCTCCACAACTAAAGCATGGTACAGACTTTATACTAGGTGATGCCAATCTGTAATAAAGACTAGCAAAATGAAGGCAATTGCTTACCAGTCAATTGGTAGTCTTCTACACCTTCTGTCTTCACTGGCATGATCCTCACCACTAGCAAGTAGGGGCCACTCTCCCAGGAATGGGTCACAACGTTACCTGAGTGCTGGAATAAAAATGGACAGCTTAAGAATAATGTAGTGCACGTAATTATGTACTTCTGAAAATAAAGCTTTACTGACTTAAGCTTACCTTCTTTGGTATGATGAATCCAGTAGTAAGTTCTCTAAATCTTAAAGACTTTCACCCTTTAGTTTGCAAGGATAATAACATATTCACAAACACTACATCAGGGTTCTTTAGCCATTAGCACTCAGTACTAATGCCCTCATGATGATGCAAACAAACTGAAACAGACTACACTACATAGAAGACTGCTGAAAGTTCCTTAACAAAAAGACCCTGTACCTCATCACCGATCTGTGAGTGGTTTCCAACCTCTGTTACTGTTTCCTGTGCTTTAGGTTCTTGTTGTTGTTGTTCAGGTTCTTGTTGTTGTTGTTGGCTCTCTGTCTCTACCTCTTTAGCCACCTCCTCAGTCTTTGTCTCTTCTTCCTTCTTTGTTGGCTCTATCTCCGCTGGCGGTGCAGGTGGTGCAGGTGGTGCAGGCTTCGCTGCAGGCTTCTTCTGTTGAAACACATGGTGCAGAGTACATTTATTGGAGCTCAAATTGACCCCAAAATCATGTACGCTTAATTGTGTCTTCATTGTGAGGAGCGTCAACCAAAGTATACAACATAACTGACTATAATTTATAAAGAGAACAATGTCAGCATTACTTGAGAATGAATTGTCAATAAAAACTTGCAAATACAAAATGTATGGGTATATACACGTACCTGTCACCTTTCATAAGATTTACAGTGTCAATAGTTCATTGCAATGTCTATAGTAAAGCAGCCAAATTACATACGAACACAAAGTCAATTTACAATACAAAGGAAGGTCTTAGAGTACATCTAAATCAACATCTTTACATTCATGAGCCCCCCTTTTTTTAGCAGACTCCTGTTTTTATTATTCTTTCCTTTCTTCTATGATACAACTACTCTGGAGTTGTCTTCTAGTTGCTCTTACCTTAGCCCCGCCCTTCCTCTTAGGTTCTGGAGCTCGTCTGCTTCTCGTGTTGGGATCGACCAATGACGTCTCTCCGGCTGCTTCATCCACCCTCTTCTCTGTGGAGCCATTCACGCTGAGCGGCCTGTCTACCAGTTGTATAATGGGCTTCAGGTCCTACAAACAGATAGACATTACTACATTTGTATGCATCCCTATGGACAACATGTAAATTATTTCCTACATCCAAACTGTCTCAGTTGACTTGTATTTCCTCACTGCACTATAACTTAAAACTCTTCAGTGCAATAAAGGGAGAACAGAAAAGAGGAAAACACTTAATATACAACCCCTTTCTAATCACTTATCGCGAACCTCAATTATGTTAAATTGTTTTATATGTCTGATCAATAGACCTTATTATCAAGATAAGTGATAAATATACTTTCCTAGCTCTATTCAAGCCATTAGAAACACGCATGTTCATATGAAAGAAGCACCTAGAAGCACACGTATTGTGTTGATACTATTTTCACTGTTTTTAACACACAGAAAAATATCATTGCGAAACTTACCACAAGATGAAATGGGTCCCCACACTTGTAGGTTTCCGGGTATTCCACCTTCTGGTACTTGCCATAGTCATAAACAGGGTAGGACTGTTGGGGGCTGTCATAGTATTCTTGGAAGGCTGAATCCTGACAAGCATAAATTCATGCTAGTAAACATCAGGCAAAGGTTCAAACAATTCTCAACTATGTAAAATTAAAAGTACAAGTTTCACCAGTGCTTCCATAGGTTTACCAGGCTCGAAATAATAAAATGCACCTAGCTATGAAGATATTTGTGTAGCTATTTTTAGATTTTAAGTTCTGAAGAGGTGCAATTTAGGTTTTGCTGACAATCTACTTCACATAAGGATGACATCTGCATGCTCATCAATTTTCACCTGTTCTAAAAAAACACAAAAAAACACCAATTAGATTAGGTGCCCAAAAATTTCGAGGACTGTTAAACAATGATTTTTGCATTTACTCATTTACTTTGAGTACAGAAAGACAACAAAACTTACTCCCAGGTCAACAAATTCTTCAAAGCAGTCGGAGAAGCGGAGCATCCAGCCGACCTTGAACTCGAAGGGATTCTCTGACTCTGAGTCTGATGACAATGACTCACAGGTCACTGTAAGAACAAAACACCATTAATGTCTACCCACGTAAGCAAATTAGTGCACTGCCACGGTAATTTCATAGTTAACTCTTGTAATATCTTGAATAATCTTGAATTTTATCTGTCAAAGTGGCCATCCCATGAGTCAGACTTGACCTCATTAGTACCGTTCAGTACCGGCACACCAGGGTTCAGGTATTTTGGACCTGTACCTAATTGATTGTACCGGTACTGTATGGGTACTGGTTCACAGCTTTACTCCCCTGGAAAAAGCCATACTTTCAATCTTACCATGATCTTTTCTACTCATTTTTCCATAAATGCATGCAACCATCTAGAATAAACATTTAGATCACGAAGGACAAACTATTACCAGGACAGTGTACAATTATCAAAGGACAATATAATAAAGAGCTTCTAGTAAGTTCTATGGCAAAACAATGTTCACATAGCCCTTCCATCAAAATGACCACATTTACCTCAAAACAAAAGAAACTAATTTCTCATTCTTCTTTACCATGTACCATAGATATATATCTCCCACACAGTCACATTATACAATATGTATATTATTCTAAACCAAACATGAATATGGAAGCTATACAAAGTAAACACTTTATGACACAGTATGGTCAATAATTTAACTTGTAAGTGTATACAGAATTAAAAAGCTAGGGTACCTGTGA
The DNA here is from genome assembly GCA_035149815.1 of Branchiostoma lanceolatum. Lineage (NCBI taxonomy): Eukaryota > Metazoa > Chordata > Leptocardii > Amphioxiformes > Branchiostomatidae > Branchiostoma > Branchiostoma lanceolatum. The sequence continues at coordinate 11,289,315 of CM068869.1, read as the reverse complement.
TTGCTACAGAGGTCTCATTGTACATAGTCTTGACGAAGCCAGCATAGAGAGGTTGGTTCACGTGTTCCCCAGTAACCTACAGCACAAGAAATGATAGTTCACTTTGAGCTCCAGGAATACTAAATCCTGAGTATGGGTGCAGAGCACACCCTCACCCTCATAAAAGCACACCCTATGATCCCTTAGGCAGAGTGTAATTATGTATGGCCTTGTCTTGGGTATGTAGTGAAGATGTTAATGTAGGTAAGATACAATGATCAACTCTGCCTATCATTCCAGATGTCGTAAAATTTCTTTCTCACAGAAATGGAAAAGTATTCAGGAGCTTCCACAGTTGATTTAGACCCTGTTCATACCAGGTTTTCATACCAGTAGAGTTTACAGTTAGGTACTCTCACCTCTCAAATAAACGTACCGGTACGTTTATTTTTTTTCGCCAATAGTTCCACCCTGTACTTTCTTATTCTAGACGGTACGTTTATTATTTTTTGAAAAATTGAGGCTTTGCAAACCAGGAATCCCTCTAAAATCGTAAGTTAAGGTTTTTCTGCCCATATTTCCCCGGTATTTTTGCTCGTAATTCGCTATTTTTCGGCCTACCGGCGTTGATTTTCTCGCCGCTCTGACGGCCCTGTGAAAAGTATCCTGGCGGCACTCGTAACATATCGGTCGATATCGCTATGACGCTACAAAGTAAATCGGAAAATAAGACGCGACATTGACATTTTAAAATACAATTTTCATATAAATAACTTTGATAGTCTCTGTTTACATCGTAAACCAAAGCACGCTGATCAAAAACGTGTGGAGTAGGGTGCTCGCCTACACAGGGAATAATAATTTCCTGACCACTATATCCTTAGTATCGGCAGCGCGGCGGAAGAATTATTTGTTCGCAGAAGACATGTGACACGTCAAAACAACAATCATAACTTAACTTCCCTTGTGATATGTGTTTTGAGGCCACAAAATCTCTAAAACGGCAGAAATATGTCCGATATGATTCGGTAAACAACAGCGCGAAATCGCGAAACATGGCCGCCACTCTCAGGCATAGCGACAGTAAAACTAGCAGCATATTGCGTAGTGCGGATACCGATCTTTAAAATGATACCGTAAACGCATGGAAATATTATATTCTTTGGGCAACGATAGACACACAAGGCCATATTTATTTTCAGAGGGTTCATTTTTTTAAATAATCGTAAGATTTTCCCAATTTTGGCGGTTCATCGCGGGTTTCTAGTGTCAACACGTAATGGGTAACTTCTTAGTATATGCGGTCTGTGACGTTGAGCTACTTTTACAGTCGATCTCTATTCAATATTGTGGGATTTACCGCGGGAACTCGAAATCCGAGCGTCTCACTTTGTTTTCGACGCTATGGAGCAAAAGTTTATAGACATATTTCTTCTGTGGAAGGACTGTGTTCATATTTGTGTTTTTTTGTGGTTGATGTCTTTAGAAAATATGATCAGGTACATTTAACTTTTAAAAGTACTCTGATGATTTTTGTTATATGTCACTGATTGTCAGTCATAATAAAATGATAGAACAATTTTCTTTGATCACTTGCTTCAAGTTCCAAGTAGAAAAAGCATGTATCATGTACATTTTCACTTGTTGAATTTGAAAGCACCGTGGCCCCCGGTTAGGGGTCATAGCGGGGAACCTATGCCCAATTTTTCAATATTACTATTATATTTTACGAAGAGGCGAGGAAGATCATCATGATTTGAACAAGCTATGGACAGTTATTCTGTTCAATATCTATATACTTAATAGGTATGGCATAATTGACTAAATATAAGTTACCTACCTGCTTATTATCTTATTTCCCTCTGACAGTGACAGTTGTACATGTATGGACACAGTTTACCTAGCCTCGACTGTCGATTTTTGAAATTTTCCGGGGGGTACTTTTATTCCAGGGGGTACTTATATTACATTTTGAAAATTTGTCCGGGGGGTACTTCTATTCCAGGGGGTACTTCTATTTGAGAGGTGAGAGTAGGATGTTCCAGTTTACACCTTTCCTTATCTGTCTCTTCTTCAACCGACTGACAGGATGGTTCTCCATGAGGTAGGAACAGGTTCAACAGGGTCTTATAATACAAAGCCAGGTAGGGAACCTGCTTGACTGCCCACCCAAACTCATTATAACTGACCACGCCCCCTATCAGTAATATAATGCACATTTGGGTTTTTTGGAGCGTAATAATGAGATTAAGGGAGATCTATCTTTCTAGCCATAATGGACACTATTGACGGTAGTTTTAGGGTTGCAAAAAATAGAGGCTGTAGAATATAGTGGGAAATTAATACAGGTTGCTGTAGTATCCAGATAGGAAAGTTGATATGTAAAAATTTGATGTGTCATCAGTTGAACATTTTCATGCAGGACGTTGTCATATCAGGAGTCAGTCACAACACTAACATTAAATAAAAAGAATGATAACTCTAATCTAACTTTCTAAGATAAAAATTGATCACAAATTTTATGCTTTGCAAAAATTTTATTCCTTTCACTCTTATCATTTAAATCTTACTTATCCGAAACGGTGACAAGAACTACGGGTTTCTTAGTAATCACATGTTGTACCAGAGTATCTATTGTTGTGTGTTTGTGTGAGGTCCCTGATTAATATTCCGGTTTTGCAGGTGTCTTATGTTCTTTCAGTACACACCTGTAAACCTGCATGATGTATTTCACAAATTCTGGTCAACATCATACTTGATTTTCACCACCTAAACCCCCCGTACAAGACACATCTATGACTTCTATCCATACCTTGATGGTTGAGGACCATTTCCCCTGCTCGGGAGTCGCCACAACTCCGACAGAGGAGAGCAGGACGGTGAAAACACCGACGGTGATGACAAAATCGCCACGTCTTGCTGCCATTTTGCTTCCCTCAGCACGCATGCGCCATGACCTTTACGCGCAGAGAATGATGGGAGGTTAAACGTGGCAAGATGGCTCCCAACATCAAATTTTCCTGTTTACAACTTCACATTTAATCACTTTAACATGGACTGGAAGGTCGTGTTTCGTGTTCCGGTGTATATATGGACAGTTTGGAACATGAGGATGTTGTACATATTTGGTTGGAGTGCCCTTGTGCTAACGGCCTGCGGTTTTAACCAGTTTGATGACAGCGTTCTGTTTCATCTTAGTTGGCCCGGTCCTGAGTTGGAGGTGAGAAACACCTGTTCGTCTTGTTGTGTTGAAATTATTGTGTATCAGTGTGTATAAAATCGTGCCAAACTTGGGGGAAGTGCCAGGTACACAAGGGTTTATAGATATTAAAATGCAACTTTGTTTTATACTCGTTTCGTATGAGCTGTGCATTTTGCAGTTTTTGGTACACGCAGATATGGTATGATTAGTTTACATAATGAACGGCTGCTTCCGGGTTGTTGGCATTACGTGGCAGCCGTACGTTGGTGTGTCGTTATCTTTGCTTAAATCCCTTGCATATCTTCCAGATGTCCACACGACACCTGTGACCAGCCTTTTGTGATCGTAACCTTTGTTATCTAAAGTCCTTGTGATGCAGACATCAAATTAACTATTCTTAAATTATTGATTACATAGCTGAGTTGCAGCAAGCAAGTTGATTGGTTGATAGAATAACATAAGGGTACTTAGATTGATGCTCATATGCATAGCTGAGTGATTCAGCCACCACTGGGCATTGCATGCGAAATGAAAACACGATTAAAGTTCCAGTATTTTTTAAACATATATTTTACAAACACATGTACAGGTGAGCTTCAATGTTTTGCAGTTCAGTTTATGCTGCATTTACAACATTGTATTTGACACATAATGGAATTGTCATACAGATACAACAAGTGAGCAGTACTAAGCACCACAAAAGTCATGCAGTAAATTCATTTATTTTGGGGGGAATTAATTTCGCTGTAGAAGAAGAAATATTTTGTGTGTGTGTTAAGTTCACAGTTGAAACTGTTCTTCAAAACAGTGCATGTATTTAGTAGTAAGACATTGGAAATGCATATTTGTGGGGAAGAGGACACAGTAGAAATAAAACCAGTGTGAACATTTAACATTTTACAGTACATAAACATGTGGTTTAATGAATGGATTCACACACATGAGATTGAGTTGTGCTAACTGTGCTGATATCATCTATCATTCCACATATAACTAGAGCAGAAAGCAGATATGAATATTATGTAACACGCTCTTCACAAACTGTTGTACATTTTTTCCAGTCACCTCCACCAGGGAGCAGAATAGCAGAAACCATTGAAGTGTCGACTGCAGATAACGAGAGGTATCGCTGTACACTTCCAGTGCCTTTGTCAGAGACTGAGGTAAATATTACATTTGCAATTTCTAAAATCTTTCAGAAAAAGCTTTAAGTGTGGTGTCAAATCAGTCGTGTAGCAGTAAGGAAAGCCGTAGTCTAATAATTTACTATTTCAGGATTTTGTTATTAGGAAGAACATGGCCAATATAGAAAAATGGAATGATTCTGAAATATTGTACTCTTGTGGATACAAAATTATTCTAAAAAAAATTCTCAGAAAAGCTAGCACAAATGTTTTAGTATGATCTTTAGCTTTCAACCAGGAACTTCACACCAGGATGGATCCCTACTCTTTATTGATACCATGTCTTTCCCAAGCGCACAACATTGGGGCCTTCTAATAGACATTCAAACATATTTAACTTCTAGATTCTTAGTCCACAACCCTAACCATAATGCCACCTTGCCACCATCTATGTTGTAACATTTTGCTGCTTTATTTCTTACATTTTTATCTATTTCCATCCAGGATTCAGATGAAGAATACCTTGGTCCCAGTGCAGCAGAGCTGATGAAACCCATATACAGACAAGTCAGCTGCACCTATAGGGTATATGACCAAAATGATCTTGATGTCTTACATAATGCAAATACACAAACCTAGCGAGACTCAGCTTGCATGTTTGCAGCCGCCTTGCATCAGACCCTGATGCTCGCAAATGATTGATAATGTAAATGGGTCTTATGATTTTTAGTTGCATATCATTCTGGAGTGTTCATTGTTGGGCCATGGTGGGCACATTTAAGTGTAGGGTAGCTTACTTGTTGATGGTACCTACATGTATTGTTGCTACTGCCCTTACAGATAGAGACTTACTGGACTTACGAACTGTGTCATGGAAAGTATATCAGGCAATATCATGAGGAGAAGGAAACAGGAAAGGTAAGATTACTGAAAAGATATTAAAAATATGGCTTTTTCTTTTCAAGATCTTTGTGTGACATAATTTGAAAAATGCATGTTTTTTGTACATTACATCTATGTTGGTGATGTTTTACGTGAATGACAATTTTTTTTGCCATTGGATTTACAGAAAATAAAACTGCAAGAATATTATCTGGGAAGATTTCAAAGTGCAGAAGGTATGCTTGTTGATTTGAGACATACGAACCAGTTGGAATTATGATGTTTATATTTTCGTGTCTAGTGTTGTAGGATGATGTTCTTGATATTTTCCATCAATGTCCTGTGTTGTATTTTTACCTATATCAGGCTGGTAATGATAGCTAAGCTGTGTTGTTTTTTCATTGTAGGGACTGGTACAAAGAAACCTCCACCGGAGGAAGGAAAACAGGGCAAAACAGAGATGGTGGGTACTAATCACATCACTGATTAGCACTGTGAAATATGTCAGATTGATTGTTGTTGTATTGTTTTGTTATCATAGAAATTTCAAGGAGTCTATGACAGATCTAAAACAGCCGTTTCCGTAACAAGACGATGAATTTTGTACGACACATGCATGACTATCCCGAAAATGCGATTGTGTGACGGATGTGATCAGGCCCTTACTGAGATCTTTTCAGCCCTTAGCAAGAAATAGATATTTGCATTTTACAGATTTGCAATAAGCAAAACCCATTTTACGATTGCCCACATCGACGGGTACTGTCATCTTTGGATTCTGACAACCTTTTGGTTACCTACGCATTCCGTCAAATCTTTTTTAGGCAATTCCTGCCTGCAGACTACCATCATGGATTACTAGTCAGCGCTTCAGTACCACCTCATGATATGAATATATTGTACTCAATAACAACATGTAATGTTTACTCCTACAAGTTATGTCACCTACATTTTATACTTACAACTTTCCCACGACAAAAACATGAACACTAAAACATGAACCTGTCCATATTTGCTAGCAAATAGTTATTATTGTTTTAAATGGAAATGTATGAATAACGCATAACAGGCCAGGCATAGTAGTCTTCAATCCCTGCATTTTTGTTGCCATTTATGCATATATAGGTACCATACAGAAAGCTGGATGGTATAGACATGCCATTTTTCCCAGAGTACATGGCGGATGGGACGCCATGTGACCTGAAGTCAGAGGTGCCCAGAACAGCCCTCCTCCTCTACATGTGTCACCCTGACTCTAAAAATGAAATAGTCTCCGTTGAGGAGGTGACGACGTGTAACTACGAGATCATCGTCTTCACCCCGCTCCTCTGCCGACACCCTGACTACAGGTGGGTTAGTGGCATTGTGGGTGGTACTGTGTTCTAACCAGCGTCCAACATTTGATGGACTTTTGCCGCTCATGATGGACAAAAATTCTGTCTTCTCCACCATCTTTGATGGACAAAAAACAGTGCGTAAAGATACAGAGCTTGGAATGTTGCAAAGATCTCCAGAAAATCAGCGGAAGTTTGCGTCGAGGTTGATTTAGATTGTCAATAATGTATGTACTACCAAAACAGCCGCAAGATTGAAACAAAGCCGTTTGAAATTTGAAAATTGCAGGAAATAGCATTCAATGAGAGTGAGATTTACTCAGGGAAGGTTTATTTCTTATCCTGGAGCAGTACAGATTTTTTGTACTTGCTCAGACAAATGAGAGTCATTTTGATAGTAAGTAAAAGAAAATTAGTTGATGCTCATTTGTAAATTTTTGCAATAAATACATGTAAATATGTAATATCACATTGCAAGTTGTGTTCTATTGATTCTATCAGACAAAAAGACACCCCTGTGAACGGCATCCACTGCCATGCCATTCATGACGCCCCCATCAAACCAAAAATCTTACAGCAAGTGGAGAAAGAGTCTCAGCAGATGCAGACACAAAGTCAAAGGGTAAGTCAACATCAAATCTCACAATTACCATTGAATGGCCTATACTGTATGTATATAGCTACTAGTATTTAACAAGGAGTAGCTAAAATACATTTGTTGGGTACTAACACAAACTTCAAGTGACACATCTGATAAAAGATTTTTAAACAGTGTAGGACTGTTGTGGGTGTTGGATTTGACATGTTGGTGTATGTGGTTTCAAGATCTTTCTACCAAGACTTATCAACTATCTACACCTAATGCCACCTAGCTATTCAGCCTGGTACTACAATCTGACACTTACTAAAAGATTACATGTACCACAAAGACCAGTACAAGCTTAAGGTACTGTAAACAGTCACTCATGGGAAGTTGGTCACAGTCACATCAAGTGGACCTCTTTTTCTTTCAGTTTTTGTGTTGCCATAACAAATACACATTATACATAAAATAACTCATATAATCCATATAATCTGTTGTTGACTGTATTCTGTCTTACTCTGTGTTATCATCAACTACATGTAGTTAAATCATCCTTCATCACTGTATTATGTTCTCTTTCCTTCATAGCCTAACCACAGACACTTGGGCATGTTTCACAAAAATTGCATATTTCCCCAGGCAAGGCAAAGGAGTGGTGCTGGAAATGTGGTATTCAAAAGAGTTGACCCTTACCAGAAGGTACTTCAGTTACAGGACAAACCTACAGGGTGTTGCGGCAGTTTTGAGATGGTGTTCGGTTCTTCTCCTGTCCTTAGTCTCTCCTCTATTGGGCTCAAATGCCTTTCTTCAGCATGCCTACTCTAGTGCAGGTACCCTTCAAAATCACCTGCACTAGACAAACCTTACCTGCATTGCTCAGTTTCTTCCCATTTCAGGAAGACAATGTTTGAAGGTTGTCTGTTTGTCATTGTAAATTTTAAACACACTGGAAACTGTTGAGGAATTATTTCAATTCATTGTTTGGCATGAAATATTCAGTCTAGCAAACAAAAATCCACATACTCATGTATACTACTCAGTGTATTAGCAGGTGCAGGTTAGGTGCAGGTAGACATCATTAATACCTGTGAAGCTTCAATTCTATTTCAAGCCCTGCTTCTAGTTCTCTCACTATTTTAAGGCTGTCTTCTTAGAAGTGCCAGATGTTCAGCTAGGGCTGTTTAGATGTAACATTAGCCCCAAGGACAGTAGTGCTCCTTTACAAGGCCAACAGCTGTCAGGGGAAATAACAGCTACAAACATGTTGCTCTGGATGCCAGCTGTTGACCTTGCTATATGGATATGGTTTCTTTTGAATGTAGATCATACGATTTTTTTCAACCTTCTCAAAAGACATGGAGTTTCAACTATAAGTTGTTAAAAGTGGTTTTGCTCTGGTGTCGGGCTTTCTTCCCTTTATGCGGGCATTGACACAAGTCTCTTCATTGACATTAGAATATATATATAATTGTTGCACATAACTATCTTGATATGCACTAAATGATACGTAATCTTTAGAAGTTAGAACTTAGATGTCAAGACCAATTTCAGATTAGTTATCATTAGTACACAAACGTGAATAGTTTCATCAGGTTGGTAAGTCACTGAAGAAAAAGACTCTTTTTACACAACCAAGGGGTCACCGAAACGTCGGTTGAATAAATCCCTTGGTTGTGTAAAAAGAGTCTTTTTCTTCATTAGTACACAAAATTCTGGAGGATCTTACAGCATACACTAACGTCATGTAATGAGGTCAAAGTTGTTACTTTGTTTATGACTTTTTGAAATTGAGTTGTTTTTACTCTTTCCTGCAATCTCATATTTGATTTCAAGGACAGATACCTACACTACAAAAAAGCCAAAGGTATCATCCTCAGCTTGTTGTTTTGAAGCGTAATGCTGTTTTGTACCAGTGAAATGTTTAGTTTGTGTATGCAAACCCAATTCTGTTTTTGCATTCATGAAATGATCCCTCTGTTGTTATAGCTATTGGCAACCAAAAACAGACAGGAAATGATCCTTTGTGACCTTGGCAAGGCCATGACATTCATGTCTTGTACTACTGAATAAAACCCTGAAATGTTTTAGTAGGTCCAACTGTGTGCACTTTGGTATTAAACGTTGCTTTTTATTGGGTCCCTGATTTTTACAGTAACTAGTACTGGACATCATCTACAGTTGGTGACAGTAAACTTTTCAACAAACACTTAACGATGCTGTTCTTGCACAGGAAGCTTGCCAAGGACAGCTGTTGTTAAGTTAAATTGAGATGTTTGTCAGTTTGTTTGGTTGTGGTCGTTGTTATCAGTCTGTTACAAAAATAGATGAACCACAGCAACAATAAACACAGTGAGGGAGAGATTCACAGCATAGTGATAATAACAATACCTTGACCTCCTCTATGGTAGTGATAACAGTGCAATGAAAGAGTAGTCAACCAGCAAACATTGGGCAAGGGAAAGAGATTACAGATGTCTGCAGGGCTCATTGTTTGTAGCCCATGTTGTTGATTTATGTTGTTAAATCTGTAATTTCAAGCTTACAAACATACATTTTCATCAATTTAATGCCATGAAGTTCAGATTTTGGGACGGATGGGGTAAAATTGTTTTCCATCCCGACAAGCAAATATCTATCCCTAGACGGAGGGATAGGTCCTGGAGACAGCCCTGGATGTCTGTAACTTAAACACAGAGTTTCCCTTCTGTTCTCTGTGTAGAAGCAGGATCCGACTGGACCGGTTGATTCCGGACCGCTGAAGGCCAAGTTGCCCAGTAGACTCCCCACACAGGCCAGCTCCAGCTCCAGTTCCAGCGAGCAGTCCTCAAAGGGCTTCAAGATCACATCCCTGACAGACAAACAGCTGTTAGAGGAGTTCCTCAGGGGGGAGTACTGTCTTAAGGGTGGAACAGGTCAGGCAATACTCAAACTACTTTTCAGGCTTTTGTTAGAATATGGTACGTGGAACTGCTGGTCACAGCAAATAATAATCAACAATAGTTACTAAGAGAAGTGCAATAATTTATGTTTTATTGTTAGCATATTTATAATTTACTATCATCATTGTTGATTTGATTTTTTACTGTATAATCTATTTGTACAGTTATTATTGAATTTTATTTCACATGTATTATTCATGACCTCCTTATTTGTATTTGTTAACCTGCGCTCCCTTGAAAATGGGCCCAATACGACTGAAGGGACTATCCATACATATTTATTAGATTTATAAATTAAATAGATAAACAATGGGTAACTAAAAATTGTGGATACTGTAAGAAAATTATAGATTGGGACCTTACTGGAGAAAGATATGAATGATATTGCGGACAGAATCGTTATTATAATATTTGGAGAACTGTTACAAAAAAAGACTAAACATTACATTTTTGATTAGATTAAACGTAATGCTACGTAGTGGTGGAATGTGTGGGCTGTTAAGTAATCTTGAAGGCTTATTGAAAACAGACAATGGTTTGACTGAGTCATGATATCAGTATTTGTTGTTATGTAGGCTGGTGGAAACATGAGTTCTGCTATGGTAAGCATGTCCACCAGTACCATGAAGACCAGAAGTTGGGAAACACCGTCATCTCTATCGGCACCTGGAACAAACAGGAACACCTGGACTGGGCCAAGGAGAACCCCGGCCAGGCCACGCCCAGGAGGAACAGGGAGGACGGCAAAGTCAGGTCAGTTCTCCTTCATATCAACGAGTTAATCTACATCTTGGCATATCCACCTTGCCACAATGGCAGGATGTTTGGCCAAGGACCATCCCAGGTCCCCTGACTTGTCCCATTGACGTTCTGCCCTTGGGAAAGGCACTTTACAAAATTCTTATTTCACTCAGGTGAAGATGAGTACCTAGCTTCAGTTAGGGATGGTTAAAAATTAGTAAACAGTAAATAAACACAATACAGACAAAAAACATACATGTAGAACTACATTGTAGCTTGTGATTTTTGGTCATCGGGCAGATTGAGTGTTAGCAGAAACAAGAGGGTAGGTGGGCAGAAGAAAAAATTTTGTGGTGGTCTTAAGTTTGCGGTGAAGAGACCACCATGAAAACCGCAAACATTAAACCACCGCAAAAATTTCAACATTTACAAGTCATGTAGTATTTGGTTCCCTAAAGATGATCACTTCAATCTATAAAAGGTAGCTCACATCAAAGTGTGTGTCCTCACCAGCATGGACCCTCAGGACAGAGCAGCTTGGAAACACAGCGTGAAGACTATCAGACTGCAGCCCCCTGTGTCAGGGAACCCAGCAGCAGTATAAACAAATATTAGATACTAACAGTACCTTTTTACAGTAACTGTAAGATCTGCTGTTTGTATCCTTCAGGATGGTGACTCACTACTACGGCCATGGTGACATGTGCGATGTGACAGGACGACCCAGGGAGGTGCTGGTCAAAATGAAGTAAGTTTCCCCCTTATGGGAGATAGAACAGGACATTGCGATGTTGTTTCTCTTACTAACACAGTAACATTAATAAAAATTAGGCTGTATTAATCATACAACTTGCAGCCTTCCTAGCTCACTTTGTTTTTGTCCTGACTTCCCACAGATGTAAGGTATCAGACCAGCACTCTGTGACCATCTACCTGATTGAGCCCAACACTTGTGAATACATCCTTGGGGTGAGTTTCTGTCTACTTCATACATTTTCTACAGATATTCAATGTTTTAAAATGGCTAAAGAGGGTCTTGTGTTACCAGCTTTGCAAAAACTGTTTTTGCTCTGTAAGTTTTAAGTCTTTTCCGTAGCGAATTCGCCTTGCACTACTACTACATTGTACTACTAGATAACTTGAAAAAGCATCATGCTTCGCCTCAATTGAGGATAACTGCATTTCATTACTTAACCAACTATCCCTCCATCCTGTTAGTCTGTCAGTGAGTACAATTTAACTGTTTGCATTAATGTTGCCCATCACTAGGTGGAGTCTCCCATCATCTGCTCCCTGTTGGACACTGCTGACGAAAACGGCCTTCTGTCCGTGCCGACAGACACAGTCAAGGGACCATAATGTACATTAGATAGGATCTTACTCTATCATTTCTTAATATGGGTTTAAGATGTATTTTTAATTTCTCAACAAAGTTGAAATGTCTATTTCATCCTCTGTGTGCAAACAGGCGGTGATATTGGTGATTTCTTTTCGTTGGGTTTTGTTTTACGTTGACTTCTGGCTGCTGGATTTGTTATCTTCTACTTATCTATCCTATATTTGTAAATGCTCAGGAAGCAAACCTATTGCAGCTGAATTGTTATTTAATCCAACTGTACTAACCCATTGTGAAGTGGGAGTTGTGCCACATGAAAAATAAAACCTTTCTGGAAAAAAGATGCACGCAACTACTGCTCCATGGGTTTCTAGCAAAAATTGGGTTAAATGACAATTGAGCACTGAAAATATTCTCTTGATAATTAATTATCTTTATAAAGCTTGAAGCATGATCTGTACAGATGCCTTCTGATAGCAAAGATTTATTGTACATTTTTCTCTGTGACAATAAATATCTACAACAATAACACTGGCTTCTTGGTCTTTTTTCAATATCTTCTTAAAATATTTCATCAGGAAAAGAATACTGTCATAGATGTAAATAAAACTATTGAATTATAGCAAGACACATGGGTGTTGTATTAGTCTCCAACCAGACCCAATAGATTGCAAAGACCGTATCCAACTGGCAAAAGGAGCTTATAGTGCAATCTAAGGTCTGGAACAAGTCGGTCTGAACAAAGGCTATTAACATCTAATTGTTACCTAACCAAACAGTGCTTCTGCAAGTGAGTTTATTACTCTCTGTCCGCACGGGCGTGCGGCGCCATGCCGGGCTGTCACGGGTCGGCTGCGCACCGTCTGACACCTCCAGACCGCGACTGAGAGGCCGTCCACTTTGGCAGAGCTGTACCGCGAAAATGAAAATTCCCAGGAAAAATAAACTAATGTTGCCAGCAGAAAAGACGTGGTCTCTTTTTCAAAATCAATTTGTTATGAAGATCGCTACCAAAACTGCTTCAATCGTAACAAAATGATGATCGTCACAGCTGAAATGCGAGGGCGAAATTCTTACGTTTTTTATGTTTACGTTTTTCCTTGTTTTTTTCCCGATGACTTTCTTAGATTGAGTCTTGAATCATCATCATCATCATTATTCATCCGGAATCATCCGGTGGGATACCATCGATAAAGGTTTTCCAATACAATCTGTCCTTCATAACAGAGTCTTGAATAACGTTTTCAAAGACACCGATTCTTCGCAAGCGTAACAATAGCAAAGTGAGATAAGGCCGTCATTGGACAGGAAGACGGCCCTCTGGTGGAAGCGCTGCGGACAGGCGGGCACTTGTAATATCTAGTAATAGTGGCTTGAACCCGAAACAGTAAACATTGTCTACGAATGTTTTTGTAAGAACGGTTTTCCATAATGCCATGATGGGTGAAAGAAACTGCTATTGTGAGAGCTTTTTACTAGGCTCAACCAAGTCTTGGCTCAACCAAGGCGCGAACCTCCCACTGGGACGTGCGCGGGTTCACTGGGCTTGTCCCAGAAATCGGTCATAAAAAGATTAGTACCCCGGACATTCGTACGGCTGTTAGCATTACAACGAGGAGGGGCAGCGGCACCTTTATTGAATAGAAATGCTCCGCCCTGTTTGAGTTGTGGCAGACCTTGGTTGGCTATGAGACTTGGGTTGGCTATGAAAACTCCTTCTGCCTGTTGGATACGGTCTTTGCCAACCGGTAGGTCTGCTTGGAGACTAGTGTTGTATATAAATGGTAATCATTTGATGTTCTTATTAGCAGCGACATGCTTATTTGTTATATTTTAGACTTTTAAAACATGTTAAACTTTGTTGAAATCTTCCTGGACTACTGACTGGATGGAGGTCAGGGGTCAGCCACATGAACAATCATCTTGCCAACATTTCCTCCCTTCATCAAGGACACAAATGCCTCTGCGAAAGTAAAGAAAAACAAATTCTTCAAGTGGGAAAAGATGTTTAACTCAAAGATTGAAGATGTATCAAGACAACCACTCAAAAGACATTAGACCTAGCCCCCACCAGGCTCCAGAGGCGACTGGAAAGAGTAGAAATTGGCCAAATAGACAGATGAATTACTTCAGAATCTGTAGCATGTTATCTGTCTATTTGGACAATTTGTACTATTTCCATCTGCATCTGCAGCCTGGTAGAGGCTACTCAGACTGTCCATATATGTGGGGCAACCAATATGTATCTGTTGGAAATATGCAGGTGGGAAAAGGCAAAAAGACAGACACAAACTGGGTCCAGTCTTTCCATACCTCCAGTTTTCTCAATCCCTTCCATCACAGTCTCCTTCGCCTGCAAAGGCAACATTACATCAGTCACACACAGAACATACATGTATGCAGCAGTCAGTGGAGATAGGATAGACTAGAAAGGATTGTGGTGTTCATGTGCATGTGGAGTGGTGAAACAAAGACATTGCAGTTCCTCTTAACTCCCCATGTATACAACTGAGACCTTACTATAAAATTAATGCACTTACACAAGTTTTGTATGTAAGGAACAATCCTTTGGTTCCCAACATTACATAACTTTGTCATATGAATGATAGGCAAGTTAGACATCTTACCTTCAGTTTCCCCTCATGGAACCATTTTGCCAACTGGACCAATGCCTCTTCAAACTTGTCCAGGTAGTTCAGCAGCAAGAACCTTTCCCTGTGGGGCAAAACATTACATCAAAATTATCAGGAAGGTTTTGAAACAAAGTTAGGAATTACATTGATTTGTATCAGATGCAAAAAAAGAGCATTTGGGATATCATGTAAAATGCATTCCTCTTTTTTATATATAGCTTGGCCAATGCCATCATGTACTAAGTAGTATACTAGTTCGAGTGTTTAGTCCAGAATTATAACATACTGGGTTCAATCTCCTGACATACCAGAAAATAACTAGTAATGTTGTGCTCTTGGGAAATGCACACATTTTCTCACTTTACTTCACTTTACAGGAACAATGCTTAGGCCACACCAATTTGATTTCTTGGTTAACGGATTTTTATTTTCCCAAAAAAAAATGTAGAAGAAAAAAATACTGATGATTTTTTTTTCACAAATTTTTTTTGGGGGAAAATAAAAATCTGTTAACCAAGAAATTAAATTGGTGTGGCCTTAGACATTATGTGTCTTTTTACATGTTCAAAGACATATAAAGTACCGGTAGCACTAACCTTGTAATGTTCCTGTCCTTGAGAATGTCTGTCACCACTTGTGGGATGGGAGGAGGGTAGGGGACATCTTTGTTGTACTCACTGATCTGGCCACACAGGATCACATGGGACCCTTCATTCATCTGAACAAATAAATGGCAGAAAAAAGAGGACATGAACAAAGATTTACAAAGATGATATTTATAATAGAAAACAGCAACATTAACCTCGCCAATGCCTTGACTTTAACCCATCTATGGCCAGAGTCAGCTAAACATGATGTGCCTCTGAGTATAAGATAAGAGATATAAGATATTTCAATGTAAGTCAGATCATTGTGGTGAGCCTAGTTCCTTGTGTAATACAATACAATATGATATCATAATAAGACACACACCTGTTTTATAACAGTTTCGCTGATTTCTCCTCCCACATTATCGAAGTAGGCATCAATCCCCCGTGGACAGCATTCCTTCAGTCTGTCCGCCACGTTGTCTGTCCTGTAGTTCACAGCATGATCGAAGCCAAATTCCTCCCTCAGCAGACGACACTTTTCCTCAGAACCACAGATTCCAACAACATGGCTGGCACCCTCCAGTCTCGCTATCTGTTTGAGATAAACACAATACATTGTTATTTCATCACTGTTGTCCCAACACAAAGTTGACAGGTATCAAAATTGAGCAAAAAATGAGGATGTTTTTCAGTCCTCTCCTGTGTACTATAGTAAAAGTAGGAACATCAGCAGTACGATGCTTAAGACCAGATTAAAATAAAGCAATAAGTCAATATGTATACCGGTACTAAATGGGAGACAGGCCCCAAAATTCACACATTTTGAGCATACTGCCATAGAGCAAAAGTAGATGGACAGTAAAGGGGTCAGTTATTGAGGGGAATGTTTGGTTACTGTAATCATAGTCTATTATATAAACTGACTGGTGACGTATTACATGCTGCTTGAAAAAATAAAGAGTTTGACAATACAAAATTGTCAGTTCTCAAGTCATAGTTCACATCAAGATGTGAATACAAGTTGCACAAAATAATATTTAAATTTCACATAATGAAAAAAAAATCACCTGTCCAGCTAGAGAACCACAAGCCCCTACTGCCCCACTCACAACAAACGTCTGATTGGCTCCCGGCATCACATGACCTTTCTCTCGGACACCCAGCAGGGCAGTGGCTCCAGGCATCCCAAGAGCACCCAGCGAAAGGGACAGCTGGCCTCCAAGGAGCGCAGGATCCAGCTGGAATGGAAAAATTGAATGTTTCCAAAATCAATGAATCAGTGACTTGTTCTAACAGCAACTCTGTCATAATAGGAAATAACAACTGCTATTTGAGAGAAAGGTTTGTTTGCTTGTTTTGTTTGTTTGTTTGCTTGTTTTGTTGAGCCTTTATTCATTCATGACGAAGGTGGAAACCTTTTCATCTCATTTTCCATATCTATCTACTTTGACTCGTGACTTAATGATGTTACTAGTACAGACGAAGCCACTTAATTGCACCTCGGATAAACGCACCTTCCATTTAATTGCACCGAATCCCAATATCCAAAAACCGGTTCCCATTCACTACATTGTTAGTGACTCCGCATATCTGCACCGCGCATGGTCACCAATGCCGGATAACTGCACCATTTTTTCCAAAAATCCTCGACAAGTTAACTGAAAACGTGCGCTTAAATCGGCAAACGCGGTACAAATGAGCCGATACCTGCTGGTGTTAAGGCGCAATACCTCGAATATGTTTAAAACTGTTTTGAGTAACAAAAGAAGGCGGTCTCCATTGACAGTTACGTTAATAGGAAACGTATGGGAGGTCCCGGGCGGGTCATCCGTAATCAGTAACCAAGTTTTAGTTTCAATTCCTAGTTTCCTGGCGGTACATGATTTACGTAAATCGACAACTGCACTCTACGTAATGTAACACAGAAACTGTTATCCCACGAGTGGCATGAAGATGTTTCAGAATGCCTCCCCTGTAACATTACGTGTGTTGTAATGCGGTAGATCGCATGGAAAAATGAAAGAATGCAAAATCAAAACAGGTTTGTAGTCATTTCTTAATTTTTTTAGCAAAGGGTCAATAAACAAAGTTAATAACTGAACAATTTCGTCTGTTTTATTTGTGCTAGTGTTTCTGACTAACAATACACCCCCTCGCTCATGGTGGTGCGGTCCAGCTGGGCATTTCGCATAATTGCACCAGCCGGATAATTGCACCAAAAACGCTGACAAATGGGTGGTGCAGTTAAGCGGATTCTACTGTAATTGGATTTCAAATCTGATTTTTGATGATTGTTAGTAACATTGTATTCAAACTAGTGATATATATATGTAAATTGCCATTACCTATGTATTTGTCCTTCCTAGCTGTTGACTCACAAATATCAACTACGCTGCCTTGAGAGTCAGTGTAATGCATTGTGACATTTGACAATAAACTATCTTTGATTTGTATGTTCTGATTATAATATTTTGTTGCATGATTTGATTAGAAAAGACAGTGATGTTTGACACAAAATGATACCTTCCTGAGACCATCGGCTGATACCAGGCTGTAGTTCTGCCAGGGCCAGTTGAAAGACTCCACAAAGTCTCCAGTGTGAAAGTCCTTGTGCTTGCTGTCTGTGACCACTCCCACTCCCCCACCCTCACAGGCGTGGTCTGGTTGCCATGGTGACAGGTAGTGTGCACCTGTATCCTCGTTCATCCTGCATCTCTGTCATGTGGGGATGGGACAATGGACAGGTGACCACACATTAGGATGTACTGAGAAGTAGTTGAAGTTTAGAATTAAACATCAAAACTCAAAACATAAACATTACATACTACTCAGCATTTAACCATTGACCAAGTCGTATTGCTGGTTTAGGCTGCAGGGAGAAGATTAAAGACATTATACAAATGATGCATATAGTCACTGCAAACAAACAACTGTAATGGAAGAAATTCGAAAACAGCATCATTATCTAAATAAAACCAGTAAAAGTGTTGAGGTATAAAATGACCATAGCACCTGCAGTAGACAAATCAAGAAAAATGTATCATCGAGTCACACGTAAATTGTTTTCTATCCTTTTAGACTTGCCTAATCTCCTCTTATTTAAGATACAACAGTTAGTTAACCCCACCCTCATTAAATCAGGACCCTTATCGCTCCACGTTACTACGCTCGCATAGGGGTATCATTAAATCAGGACTCCTATCGCTCAACGTTACTACGCTCGCATAGGGGTATCATTAAATCAGGACCCCTATCGCTCCACGTTACTACACTCACATAGGGGCCCTGATATTCACCGCCGGCAGACATGGTTATGGCAACATCACCACCAAAACAGCTTTAGCCAATCAGAGGGGCTGTTTGATCTCATCTGAAGCAAAGGCGCAAAGAACGCTGGGAAGCTATCAACCAATCAGGTTACGTCTCACATCGGTAAACTTTCGGTTCAGAACAAATTAACCGCCAAATAAGGATAGCTCATTAATTATTCATGAGCAACCGTCAGTACCGGCGGTGAATATTAGCGCCCCTATGCGAGCGAAGTAACGTGGAGCGATAGGGGCCCTGATTTAATGAGGGTGGTTAACCCTACCATATATGGATCCACAGACAGGAACAGAGTCTTGGCCAGAATCTGTCCATCCTGCACCACAGGGTACCCACAATCCTCTGTGCGGAAGTTCTCAAGTCTTGGCTCATTGTTCACACCTGTCATTACAACAACGACAAAAGTTTGAAGAACTCGCGACTTTGGAAATATTTAGCTTCTCGTATCTCTTGTTTAATTGTAGTTTACTAATCTAATTTGTGTCCATGGATCACTTCTTGTCACTCTACATGTACAGTGCAGGTGACCAGCAGAAAAAAACTTGAAAACACAGGCATACAGACAAACCGAAAAGAATACCTCCCTGTGAATTAGTAGCCTCTTCCATTGACCTCATAACCTGGGCTGTCATGTCATGTTGCCACACTACTTGGTGACTTGGTCGCCACAGATAACATTATTACGATCATACATTCTTGGTTAGAGCAGTAGGGCTTACTTATGTGAGGAAAAAGGTCGTGAGAAAAAGGTGGCAAAATTTCCCTTGATCACATGCCCATTGTTTTTTTAACATGATTTAGCATTTAGGTACTATCAAAAATTATCTTTGAAAACCTTGTTTGATTTCCTTTAAAATGATACCTCGTTAGGGTAAAAAATAAGCTTTCTAGTGATGCATGATGATTTACAATTGATAAAGTAACAGTGGAGGAATAATTGATCAAATGTAAGTTTCCAAACTTTTTGTTCCTGTCACAATCCTGTGATACACACATCATTGAAAAACCTAACGTTACATGGCAAAAAATGTTCTTGCCAGTTATACTTGAGCAAAAAAGGCAGGTAAGTATTTTACAACAAATAAGACATATGGTAGGGGTGTCTCCACACTTAAAGAAAAGTTAAGTACTTACCTGGTCGGCTTGCAAGGACAATTCTTCTGTTTGTGGACATTCTAGCTGCTGATCATGCGGACAGGTTCCTGAAACTGCACAGCTTTGTCCAGAGGTTGTCCTTTCTTTCTGAACCGCTAGGGGTCAGAAGTCAGGACCTTTACTGGCATCTGTATCCGGGTCAGACCTCAGTCTGGTGACGTTGATAGGTAGCAATATTATTTACGCCAGATATGCACAGATCCGATGCGTCTAATAACATGCCGTATAAAGCACCTCATTTTCAACAGGATTTTTCTTCAAGTCTTTCAAGCTAGAGGACTTTTGGCTGTTGAGAAGAAAACTTTGTTTGATTCCAAAGAGCCAGACTGGAGGCCCCCAGACCAATGCACAAACCAAGACGAAACACGTGTATGTTGTATAGAACTTGCAAGGAATAGGCAAAGATATGGTTTAATTTCTAAAATGAAGTCGGAAAGAGTTACATGGGTCAAGAATTCAAAGTTCTTTCTTTTAAAGTTTATTAAAACTTTGAAAGTTTGAGAGAAGTTTGGAAAGGAGCGCACGTGAAACCTGAAGGCGGGAACGCACAAAAGAAGTGAAACATGTTTAGTTCATTCGTAATGCTAAGTGTTTGCTAAGGTAAAGGGTTTTTCTTTAATGCTTTCGTTAGATCTAATATCATATTTAGTTGGAGCAAGGATGTCTCAACTTCCAGTTCTCGGCACTGCATTACGCTAACATATGGAATGAACTACTGAGAATTGTAGGGGAGTGTATTTAAATATATATATATTTACTACCATAACAAAGCTTATCTCATATTAATATTCGATGAAGTTTTGTGATTAACTCTATCCTAAAGTAATTCAAACATTTTTTGATTTACGAGTAGTTGCCATAAGAGTAACGTGTTGTCCACGTGGCACCATAATCCCCCATTTTGTTGATGGTATATACCTTCGTATTACGGCCCTATTGGCCAATCAGAGTGCCGGTGGGCGTGTCACGTCCACCATTGTGGAAGCTGATGGTTAGCAGTAAACTGCACCCACATCGCGGAATAGTAAGCTGCCTAAAGCAGTCCAACGACTACTTTCTCCTAAAAGCCCGAGGCAGATTTTAAACTGGTACTTTCGCGACTACATCTGGACAATAGTCGGGCCATTTGGACCCTTTCGAGCACGAGACGACCAGCAGTTGAGCGGCGGTGCGTGAGAGTGGACCCCTCATCAAATCTAGCTGCGCGCACTGACTTCCGCTGAAGCTGATCACAGAAGTGGAAGTTTATCACGCCAAGAGTGAGCGGTTTTCTTGTCTGTATAGTTTCACTTGGTGCAAAACTTTGTTTAGGA
Source organism: Branchiostoma lanceolatum (assembly GCA_035149815.1). Classification (NCBI taxonomy): domain Eukaryota; kingdom Metazoa; phylum Chordata; class Leptocardii; order Amphioxiformes; family Branchiostomatidae; genus Branchiostoma; species Branchiostoma lanceolatum. The sequence goes on along the minus strand of CM068869.1, from coordinate 11,268,177 downwards.
CAGACCTGTTCATACAGATTTATCCCATTTTCTCCCAGGATCGGCGAGTGAAGCCCTGTGGCGTGTCTGGTGCAACTTAGCACGCCGGTAACCTTTGTACCTTGGCTGGAGCATCCGGCTGAGTGTCCACGTAGACAGAATCCAGAAGTTGGAGAGGCCCAGCGCCAGTCTGAGGTGGACGTGACGCGGATATGGATGTGTCGGACCCACAAACTCTGGCCATGGCCGTCTTTGGCGGCTTTGTGCTAGTCTCTGCCATCTGTATTTTCCTGGTATCTACCTTCGGCATGAAGGAGACCACGTACGAGGAGGCGATGGAGCGCCAGCGCCGGGCTATCGAGCGGGAGCTGCAACAGTCTCGCGCCGAGAAGCAGAAGGCTCGGGAGAAGAAGCCGGCCCGATTCAACAAGAAGGAGAAACCCAAGAAAGAGCCGTCTGGCTTGCCCGAACCTCAGCGCGACACTTCTACCTCTCCACGGGTTCAGGAAGTCAAGCCGTTTGCCGAGCAGAAGACGCAGCCCGAGACGCCGCCCCAGTCGCAGCCCAAGGCCAAGGGCAAGTCCAAGGAGAAGAATAAGGAGAACCAGGCTCCCAACAAGGAGCAGACAGCCCCCGCGGCCCCCAAGGCGGCGGTGAAGACGGTGGAGCCACGTGTGGCCAAGGCGCAGCCACAGCCGGTCCCGGTGAAGGCCGCCGTACGTGTGGCCCCTGAGCCCAAAGGATCCCCCGAGCCCGCCCGCCAGACCCTGGCCAAGGAGACGATCAAGGCGGAAGCTGAGCCCGTGGCCCAGCAGGTGGTGGCCCCTGCCCCCAGCAAGAAGAAGAAGACCAAGAGCGAAGCCGCTGTCACCGTGGCAGGTAAGACCATCATTTTTGTAATTTGCCCCTCCCCCTTATTACCTGACAGGTAAATCTTCAACAGGCAGTGGCCCAAAAGGTGAGGCAGGTTAATTGGGGAAATGATCACCTATTTTCAGCAGAATACAGGCCTGATTAAGCAACCTTTAACCCTATCAAATTCAGGTCGATCAATTTGTCACAGCATACACTTGCAAGTTGCAAGGATGGACTTGGAGGACAGAGAGGCATGTCTGGGATATCAATCAATGAATTTCCCCCAGGACTGCATGTTAAAGTTCCCAGGTGCTAAATGATTAAATTACTTCGCAGGTAGCCACAGGTATTCCCCCATGTCTGCTTTGATTGAATTTTATCTGTCAACCAGTCACTACATGTCAACTGGCACTTTTATGTTGTGCCAGTTTGTATATCTGTATGCAAATTTGGCAGAATAATCTGGCAGAATATAATTCAACTTCAAACGAAAATTGGGAAGGAACTAGAATATGATGTGGGATATCCCAACATGTTTTCTCCAGCTTTACCCAGCATTTGCTTGGTCATTCATTCAATTTCAAGGCTCAGAATACCCACCTACAGAAAAGAATTGACAAACAGTCTATCTAGCTCTGCTTGATGAAACATCAAAATCAGTCAGATGGAATGGACACCTTATTCATTTCTCATTATGTATTGTTCATTTGATTTAACTACTTGGCCAATGGCCATTGTAGCTGAGCAAAAGGAGAAAAAAATGTTCAACCTGAGTCTAAACAAATGATATAAGTATATTATAAGACATGCTTCTCAGTTTCTGCTGCTACATGTTATTTTTTGTTCATGGTGCTTATACTGTCATTACAGTTTTCAACTTCATTACAGTCTTCCAGATTTTTTGGACCTCTGTTCCCATACTCAAATGAATCCAACATCATGCAACATTATCAAATGCCCCTATTCTATTCATTGTAGTACTACGTTGAAAGGAGAATCATACCTTGACACAATTAAATGCCCTGGTGTCTACAGTATGTGTTGGAAAGTGCACACGTGTACCCTTGTATGTGTTGGTTAAAAGAAACTATCATTCCAAGATATCTGTACAAGTGAAAGTCTAAAATGTACTGTTACATTACACCTGACCGCACTATTGTTAACAACCAGATGAGAATTTGAAAGTCAGCAAAATTCAATACCTCTCTTCTCTCTCAAACTAAGTAAACGTCGTTCCAGTGACTTCTTCCTTACCATGGTAATGAAGGCTCTTTTCATCAGGTATGTTGGTGTCGTGATGTACTTTAAACCCTCACTTCCTCAGTCAAATTGGTTACCAAGCGTGCATGCTAAAAATAGACCGGCCACAACTTCTGTCAGACTTGTTTTTGGCAGTAACTATCTGTAAGTACTAGGTTGTCTTGAAAAGAATGTGACTGAGTCAGGATTGGTTGTATAATCCACTTGGCTGGGAAGTGTACCAGACAGAACTGGGTCGCCCGCCATGTGACTAAACAGTAGTAAGGTGTGGAGACACCATGTGACCTGGAACCTGGACAATAGATACTAGGATAGGAGGTCGTTGAACTTTGTAAACTTTGGTCATTGAAGTTTTACTCAAGAGGTTACCCAGTACTGATTTGTAGAGTCTAGAGATTGGTACTGGGTTAAATATGTAGAAAGAAAATTTTGTTGCATCAAAAGAGATTTTGATTTCTTTCCTACAACTGTTGAAGAACTACACACCAGAGCAAGCAAGACCTTTGCAGACCACAAAAACTACATGTGACCCAGGGGATGATGAACCATTTCAAGCAATGTTAGAGCATGTTAATGCATTTGAATGTGTGTGCAATACATCAATGTGTATATTCTGTCATAAGAGCGTGTTTGAATGTTCGCAGAAATGGTTTGTCACCTCTAGTTTTTAAAGTTCAAAGACCTCTTATTTACTACCAAGGTTCAAGGTCACATGGTATCCACACATTGTTTCAACAGCCTGGACAACTCAGATAAGATCTATGAAATTGTGTCACATATTATTATGATATTATTAAGACCAGAGCAACGGCCTAGGTGTTAGAGTGTTCATCTTGCATTTGGAAGTCAGGGGTTCAGACACCAGTCTGACCATACCAAAGACTTTATAGAAATTGTACGTACTGCTTTCCCTGCTTAGCATTCAGCATCTGATGTATATGAGAAAGAGCATGGGAGTTGAACGCACTACTAATAGACTAGCCACCTACTGTGGTGGCCTGTGTGGCCCAAGGGCTACTGAAAAGGAAATATGCACCAAAAGGTGTGGGAAGGATATTAACTAATTATCATATTTATATTACATTGGATTTGGAGTCTATAATCTACTATGATATATCATAATTTCATATTGCTTCTGGTTATGCATGATGCAATCAGCTCTGAGTCATTCCTGAAGGATTCTGGGAATTGTAATGTAACATTGTATTGACACTCCATCCTGGCTTGATGCCATGCTCTCTAACATACCCTATAATACACTCAGGCCACTATGACAGAATCTATGGACTATGACATACTGTGATCTGAACGGGCACTGGAGGTCTATTGTAATCAATGTTGCGAACATAGCATTTCATTATCTTCATCCTGTAAGGGCAGGGCATTGTGTTATGATCTTCTGCCTTGATTTTACAGGTGCTAGCGGTATGAAATAATCATGTATTAGTATCTAATAACTGTTTATTGGGCAAAACAATAAAGGTTAGGTCTTTCAAACACCTGCGGTTGATCCGCATAGTTTTCAGTCCCATTGAATACCACATTATTGTTGAATGATGATGAGATCATCCAGTTGCCTGCCTTTATGCACCAGACGTGAGGTTTACATGTCCCTTGCCCAGTAACCATGCAGTATGCTAGGGTTGGTGCCGTTCTATCGGTCACCTGGACCCCAGCCAGCCACTAAGTGTTTGCTTTTCCTGAGATGTCTGCCACCGCAGAGATGAAGCTATTTGGAAAATGAAACAGCCAATCAGAGACAGGAATGTTAGTCTTTTGGTAGGCTTTTCTTTTTTTCTTTTTACAAAATATTACACCATGTGACAGCTTTGTGGGTGGGGCAGAGCACAGATGGTCAGACTGGATTGTCCTAGATAGCCTCTCTATCTTTTGTTGTTCAGAAAAATAGCGACAGCCCGTCCGCCAGGACGAGTTGTAGGAGCTTGTTTTTCTGGGTGTCTGTAGTCCTTTACTGGGAAAAGGCACTTATGTGATAAAATGGATAGTGTTACTTTCTTGCTTGGTTTGCCATTTGTATGTGAAGATTGACTGTGATAAAGATGTGTTTTAATTCACAGGTATATACCTGCATTGATATAAAACCCCAAAGGCTACATGATGAATACATGTTGTATTGTGTGATATAATTTGTTTGAACCAGGCTTAAAACATCCAGGGACTAGGTAGGTAGGTAGGTAGGTAGGTAGGTAAAGCATCCCATGCCACACTATGTCCACGTAGATCAAAAGGAAGCAATTAGGATATCCAAAGACAGCTGCCTTGGCTGTATGGCATCTTTTTGGCCCTGAGGTAGTTTATAGATCTGTAAAGATGCACAGATGTGTGTACAGAACAGGGAGCCAACACATACTACCGGTAATCACCAGCACTTCTGGCTAGGTTTCCAATATTGGCTGAAGCAAGCACACAAAAGCAGACCTCTGGCTTCAGCTTCCACAATAAAGCAGAAGTCAGGCTTTTTTTAGTAGCAGAAAGGTTTACACCTTGATCCAGTTTTCTCCAAAACTGAACTTTTGTGTTTGAACTGTCTTGTTGAGTGTTAGATCAGTGTTAATCTTTTGACTTTGTTAAAAAAACACTGCCATCTTAGATACCATGATGTTATCAACTTGACTATTACTATCATCATTAGCGTCAGATAGACTCAAACAACAACATGTATTGTCCAACCTGATAGGTGTTAGTCCACAGATTGTGATTTCATGTACTTACACAAGTGACAGCAGGAGGGGTGGTGATTGATTACCCAGTCCAAATAAACAGATAATGGTGGACAAATGTAATTATCAGAGATGCCATGCCAGATGGAATCATCAAAATACCTGCTGAGCTGAAACTAGTTCCTCTGAGAATCTTGTTATAGAGTCAAAGCCATAATTGAGCTCTTGTTTTCACGTTTTGCTTAAAATATGAATGAGGTATAATAAGGATTACATAGATGTATCTGTCACTGTTGTTAAAAGTGGAGGAAATGACTTTGAACAGAACATGTCTTTTTGTGTCAACGATTGTTCGCAGCGGTTTCATTTTGGCAGTTTTTGCAGTGACCTCTCCACTGCAAATTCATGACTTAGCGAATATGCATTTTCAATGCATTACTTCTGATATGCATTTTCAATGTATTACTTCTGAAATACAGGGAACCCCGAACTTGAATCACCAGAAAAAACTTTTTCCCCACGGAAATAAATGAATTTCTTATGTTTCAATTGCACTTGTCCACTTGTATTGACAACATGAAAGAGAGAACACACGTTCACACTGCACCAGTGTGGAACTGTATATTCATAAAAGCATTCTTGGTAAGACCTGCTATTACAGTCTTTATCTGTTTTGAGATAAAGCCATGCCACAGCAGTATGCTGTACATCTAAGGAATGCCTTTCTTTTTTTTGCCTAGCTGTATGGACACTTTTGCTTGAACCACATATGTAAGAAGGGATTTCCAGATTTTTGCCTATATTAGTATGGTATGTACCCAGATTAACAAATGTGATTTTGTGAGGCTGTAACTATAGTCTGGCCAGTTCAGTCCTCGTTGCCTATTGCATTCTAACCCTAACACAAAGGTATCATGCTTGTGATTTGCCAGACATCCCCCAGACATAGACGTTATTGACTTTCCAGTGCTGTTTAAGATAAGAAATCCACAACTACACCATGGACGCAGTTACAGTATATCATGAACACTTGGGCATGAAGGCAACGAAGTATGGAAAGTGTAATGGGAAGTGTAGTGGCTAGAAGTGACACGGCCACATATTATCATTTACAAGACTGATGCTTCACCACTCGTTGTAGCACAGGTTTGATTGGTTCTTTTTGTCTCCATGTTCAGGGGATGCCCCGCGTATGTCAGCTGCGATGGACAGCCTGGTGACCAGCGTACAGACTACCAAGCTGTCGGACGTTGAGATGCAGCAGCTGATCGACATCATGCTCACCAAGCAGGGCAGGAAGTCCACAGAGTGGGCCAAGGTGAGTCATTGAACTTACAATGTATCATGAAGACAGAGTGGTGTATTTGTGGCTTAGACAGGGCTGGAAATTAAAGGTGTCCCAATAGCCACAGACCACTAAAATTTAGGCAAGGAGAGCTCAAAAATCACCATGGAACATATTTGGGACAATAGAAAAAACTTTATTAATATGTCAGCCCTTCAAGTGTTCTGAGTGTTAAAGATCTCAAACTTTTCTGGTAGATGATGCCTGGGCCCCCTACTAACCTTGGGCCTTCGGCGCACACTGGGACACTTTGGGACAATACAAATCTTCTTTTGGAACAATTCTGGAACAGTAGGGCAAAACTTAATTTCGAGGCCTGCTTAGCTATAGAACATTGCTACCTCCTTGTTCCAGTTGCGGTTGGAACAAGGAGGTAGGCCTGCAGAAGACAGAGCAAAAGAGGTCACCATGACGACCACAAACATGAAACCACTGCAAACATTTCCCCATATTTTTGCTCAAATATTGTTTGTTTAAAAAGTCAAGGATTTGTCTAATAGTATAACATACCAGGTGTCTCATGAATTTCAGGCTGGACAGAAAGCAGACTCCATGAAGAAAGCGGAGGATATAGAGAAGAAGATCCAAGATGGTAAAGTGGTATTGCTTAGCCTTTTTGAGGCTATAATGCTATACACAGTAACAGTCATCTAACCTGTTTACATCTACTTTGTATATTACTGTATATTGTTTGATTGGATGTTATATTTATTTATAAGAACATTTGTCGCTCATCTGCAGTTCCTTGCGGTTAACGTTGACTCACTTTCTGTATCTTTTTCGTGCCGGTCATCAAGTTTTTGGATATGTTAGAAAAATGGAATTTAAGTTCAACTGATAAAGAGATTCAGTTTCTGTATCTTCTCCCAACAGAGCAGCAGCAGGTTCTGTCAGCCCACCAGAAAATGAAGGAACTGAGGTAAGAATGTTAGCACATATAGAGTTCCTAAAATGTCTTCCTGCCTATAGTATTTTTGTCTTCCTTGTTGACACTAGGATGGAGTTCGATTATTTTAGAACATGTCCAAAGGTATTAGACATGATATGCCAGAGTAATTTGTTAGATGTAAATGGATGTCTGGTAATGTATGTTTAGATGATTGGATTAATTCTCAGCCAACCGACGTGCTTGCACCATTATCGTTCCTCATCGAAGATGATAGAGCCAGATTAGCTGCTGTTTGGAAACTTTATAGAGTCTTCTACACTGGACAAGTTAAATTGTGACCAGATACTGAATGAATAGAACTAGATGGTGTATAGACAATCAGCTGTTTTTGCTGCCCCCCTTCCCCACAGGCAGGAGCTCCAGCAGGAGCGTGTGCGTTTCTCCGCCCAGGAGACGGCCCTGCAGCAGAAGGTGAACCAGCAGCAGCAGGAGATTCAGGCGCTCTACACCCGCATGAAGACCACCCACGAGCAGCACCTGGCAGAGAACCAGAAACTGCACAATCAGCTGGCTGAGATACAGACCAACAGCAGCCAGGAGGCACACATTGTGCAGCTGCAAGAGGTAATCATGACCTAACTGGGTTTCAGGTGTCAAGAAATCATTAAAGGCTATGCTGTCTCCATAGTATTTTCTAGCTGGAAGCGGTATGCTTACTGCGGTATAACTTCTGCCTATTATTTTCAAACGAGGTCACTTTGTTGGAAATGGACATAATTTTATGCAAGTGAAAAAAATAACGGATTCTCTAGTTGGAAGACTTGTAGGTCGATATATCCTCTTATAACAAAGGAGAAAGGAATGGTACTTGAAATGTTTATACGTCTTTGTTACAGGAAAACAAGATCCTGAAGTCTGCTGTGAATGAGGCCACCAAGGGGTAAGTGGTCCTTTTTTCTACCGTACTGTTTACTTAGTGTTGTTCGTGATGTTTGTAGACCTGTCAATCATTTACTGCATGCCAACTCCAATGTTCAAGTCTTGGGTACGAAGTTCATGACTCAATCCCCACAGGACGGAGATGCGCATACAGAACGACCTGGCCAACCTGCGTACTGAGCATGCCCGGCTGAAGAACGAGTACAACTCCATCCAGGCACGCCTGCAGGTAGAGGAGGACGGCCGCAGGAAGGCGGAGACCTCGCTGACGGAGGCCCAGCAGCAGGTCAGGCAGGTCCATGCCAGCCAGGTGAGGTCCCTTGAAGGCTGGCTTAGGGCTGTTACAGAAGAAGAACACTGTACGGTTGTTCACAGCATGCCATTATGTTTCCTTTGTGTACCTCCATTGTTTGAAGTACAGTCAAACCTGTACAAGTGACCAACTCTACATAAAGACCACCTGGCTATTGTGACCACTTTTTGGTGGTCCCTTAGATAATTTTCACATTGACATGAAGTTGATTAACATTAAGAATCCTGTCTGTAATGACCACCTGTCCACATAGACCAGATTTTATAGGTTCCCTGCATGATCTTGGGCAGTTTTTAATATTTTCCTTTTTGATTCGTCATGTAGAATTAACCTAAGTATATAATGCATTGGGTGAGAGGTCAGGTTTGTGCTAGCAACTTCAGCAGCTCGATGATAACTTGTACACCCAGTTGTGCTATGTGCGTTTGTTATTTGACATTAAGAAATCATCTGATTTGTGTATCCTCCATGCAGCGTGATGCTGAATCTTCTCTCTCCAAGCGGCTGAATGAAGTCACTGAGCAGCTGAGGAAGGCGGAAGCCAAGAATAACGCCATGGGCACTGACATCAAGAAGTCAAAGGTAAGACTAAAGCCAGAAATAGTTGTTTCTTGGTTGATTTTTCAAAACCACCTTTCGTTTATTTGGTTCAAAAGAGGACTATTGTGTTGACTGTTTGTAGATGCATGTCAATTAATTTCGTGTGCATGGAATGTAGCCCTTCTTCCTAAAGGTGATGGCAGTACAGTTCTGAGTGTCCTGTCTTTGGTGACTGTAGAGCTTGTATTGGTGAGTACATGTGTTGAGTTGTTGTCATAGCGTGGCATGTATTGCCTGGCTAACAGTGAATCAGCAAATGATTCATAGGGACAAAATGTACTTTCATCTTCCAGGAAGCAGCTGACCAAGCAGAAACAGAAAGCAAGTCATTGAAAGACAAACTTTCCTCCCTGGAAAGTCAGCTCTCCTCTCTCCAGGCTAGCCAGGGGACACCTGAAGCTCCTGCTCTGGAGGATGCTTCAGGTGCCCTACAGGTGCAGCTGGGGGAGATCCAGGCCGAGCTGAGTGAGGTCAAATCTCAGCTGGAAGAAGCCAAGTCGCAGCTGGACCAGGCTAACCAGCAGCTGTCCCAGACACAGTCAGAATCAGACGACACCAAGTCGCAGCTGAAAAGCTTGCAGACGCAGTTGGATGAGGCACGTGCACAGCTGGAGCAGGCCCAGACACAGCTGCAGGAGGCTGTGGCTGGGAAAGAGCAGCTGGAACAGAGAGTAGAGGCAGCTGACTCACAAGTGGCTCAGAGCAGGCTGGCTCAGGAGACCAAGGACAAAGAAGTCCAGGTTCAAGTCAACCTAGACTGCTGGCTACTTGATGAATAGTTGAGAATGACCCTCCTTTGGTGTTCGTGGAACCCAAAACCCAACAATTTTCACTTCTGCAAGAAATTGGCATGCCTTCAATCCAAGTCATAGTTTTGGCATCCCCTGTTAAAAAAAGATAAATGTTCAAACTTGTTCTTTAATCGGTAAAAGGCAATTTTCGGAAGGTCATTTTCATGCTATTTGTCAGCAGCCCCAGTGCACCGTGTGTTGCTTTTGCTGGGATTTCGCACCTAACCACGAGCCTCCGCTCACACCATCCCTAACCCTAACACTTGCTCAGCACCTTTTTATTTTGCAGACTGTTTCACTGTGGATTTACACACTGCATGTAGTTTGGACATGCTGCCTGCTTGTGGAATCACTAGCATAGCGGTCTTGTGATTGATGCATTGTGGATTTGCTCACCGTAACCCTGTCACTAACCCACAGCTGGGCTCACTGCCACTCTAGTTTGCCAAGGAAAATTAATGTCGTGTTTCCGATTACAGTCCCGAAAAATTCAGGTCTGTAGGTAGGGATTCTTTCAGATTTTGGCTGAAGTGATTCGACAAACACAGTATGCATCAGGACCCTTATGTTGGAACATGATTCTACAATGATTTCATGACTTGCATTTCATATAAAAAGTTATCTGTCCTTTGCCAGCAGTGTATCCAAAAAAAAGGCTAGTGTCGGCAGGTTTTTGCAAGTAACCGGAAACACAACATTTTTTTCCTAGGCTTGACTTTTTTGCATGGCAAGCCACTGCATGGCTGCATATTTGTAGTGGTTTAACTCTTCAGAAAAGAGTTCTGGTATTGTGCCTGTACACCGTTTCAGATTGTATGCTAACTTGGGCAAAGTTACGATAAGCTCTGCCAAAACAGCAGCATTCGGAGTGACTACATGGCCGTTGGCTTAGATATAATGCTGAGTTGTTGAGACATACAGTTGTCTCAACAGCATAAGAAGTTAGACTAAGAACAGATGTTTCTGCTGTGTAGGACCTCAATCAGAAGAACAAGGCGTTGTCTGAGGAGTTAGAGACTGCCAAGTCCTCGGGCGGAGGGGACACAGGTGTGCAGGACTCAGGTCTGCAGCTGCAGCTGAAAGACCTGCAAGCGCAGCTGGATGAGAGTAGGAAGGCTGTAGAGGACAAGGAGAACCTTATCAAGGTGAGACACCTGTTGCAGCTGATGTCTTCTTGAATGTGAAAATAGAATATTACACATGTCCATGAAGTGTCTGCAGGTATGTTTTCTTTCACTTTAAATGAATGAAGGCATTTTTGCCATTCTATCCACATTAGTAATTCATGTCATTTATTAACTTTCCTACGAAGCAAAGTCGACATGCAAAATGCAATTTCTAAATGTTCACATTGATAAAGCAGGCAAGAAGCATTCATGAATAAAAGTAAGCTTTTAAAGATTTTCATGAAAGTAACAAGCCCTGTGTGGTCTGATTTACAGGAGCTTCAGGAGAAGACTAAAGCTGCACAAGTGCCAAGTGCCAATGGAGACATAGAACACAAGGTAGTCTAGTTCCATACTACATTCATGTCATGTACACCAGCAAAATTGGCTCCAGTATAGAAAATGACTTTTGTCTGTATAAAGTTGGTTGTCAGAATTTTTTTACTCAACCATACTCAACTGTAAGTTGTTGTGATACTTGCAACATTAGAAAGCTAACATGTAAATAGAGAGGTGTGTGACAGTGAACTACTAATCAGGTAAATACGCTCTTGCCATTCTGTATGTTCTGTATTGTCAGTGATGTTCTTAATGCTTCTTTGTTTCCATCCGAAGAAAGTCTATTTTACAATTATCCGTAAGCTATGACTGAAACATTCTAAATTGCATTTATTTGTACTTCTTCCATTCAGGTGGAGGGGTCTAGTATGGCGACCATCAGTGTTGTTGAGCATGAACTTCTGTAAGTAGCTGTCTCTAAATTACCTTTTTACTTTGAGTACTTATCATTAAAGTGCTTGTACTACAAATGACACTTCCAGACTACATTCAACCATAGTAAGTTTTACTCAATGAATATAGACATTTGTATAAAGTATGCACCCTTCTGATGCGAGTGAAATTTGACACTTACAAATCATAGTTCCAGTTCTTAAAGCCTTCCCTCAGGTAATCAAATTAGATTCCATCCACGACGTCACAGTGAACACGGCCGCCAGTTTGGAACCTGGCACCGTTGACTGTTGACTTTCAGGGAGAAAACAAAGCAAACATTATAATAACTAGCAATTGTAAGTAATCACGGCAGGGCTCTATACAGCTTTGAATTTTCCCCATCCCACCCATTACTTTGCAATGGCCTAATTGGTAGGGTGTTTGCCTTGCATGCGGTATGTCGTGAGTTCGAACCCCGGCCGGGTCATACCAAAGACTTTAAAAATGGTACATACTTCTTTCTCTGCTTAGCACTCAGCATTTGTGAAAGAGTATGGAAGAGTATCACTACCAGCGGACCAGCCTCCTGCTGTAGTGACTTGCCCTTGTGTGCCCAAGGGGCTATGAATGGGAGATGGGCGCCCCCCTACGCATCTTCGATGCATGGGACCACTTAAAGTTTTAAATTTAACCCACTACTTTGGATTTTTTGGGGGGAAGGAGGCAAATATCTATTCATCTAAGCCTGAATCACAGTAATCATGCATTTGAAGGCAGGACATGAAGCAATCTGACTTGTTTTCCCGTGGTAGCATCAGTGAAAAGGAGAAGACGGTGACCCAGCTGCAGGAGGAGGTCGCCGAGAAGAAGGCGGAAGTCGAGACGCTGCAGACGGCAATGGAGCAGCAGAAGAAGAAGAACAACGTAAGGCCACTAACAGAACAGTCCTCAGAAGTAGTCATAGAAAGGGAGAAAGCCCATAGATCAAATGGTGTTGCTTGGACTAGAAATGCATTAGAATGGTAGCATGGTTCAGGGTTTTTTTGCATAGTGTCAGGGAAATGGTTTTGAATTTGGGAATGGTTTATATTGGTGGCAGAACTGACAACATAGAACACAGTATAGGGATTGATATAGTTAGAAAATGGTGGGAGAATTGAGAAATTAAGAATTGCAATGGAAATGACAAGGTGTAGCAATGGTGAAGGAAATGTTGGTTAAGTTGGCAGATAAACAGATATTATAGAAAAGTACCATTGACTGTGATTGGAAACCCTTGGGTTGAACTGGTAGGAAAACAAACATTCAGGCATGCAGCTGAAGTAGAATTGAACTGTGATCTTGCATGACAGATGTTGTATTCCTGTCCCCTGTATCCCATGTTCTGTCACTCACCAACCCCTCTCAGCACCTCTCCATCTTGTGGACATCCCATGGAAGAGAGTCTTACCTAATTTGTAGAAATTAACATGATGTCATCCACAAATTGGCTCCGTAAATGCAATTATGCTTCTCTATTTGGGAGATAATTGTGGTCAGTATGTGGCCAGAAGCAGGTCAAACGTTAATAATTGTGTGACACAGGAGGGGGGTAGGAAGTCATTAGCTGTTGCTGCACACCGGTGTCCTTAGATACATTTCCATCTATTGTAAATCTAGAAATTTACGTGGTGCTTCTATTTTCAAGGTTTTCCCAGTGACCTCTCCACAACACATTCACGACGTCGCGAATATGCATTTCCATTGTATTTCTACCGTACTACAGAATTGTTTCGACTGCAAGATTCTCCTTTTCCCTCCTACTGAGAAATAAAATCACCGCCGAAATTGAATTTACAGTTCAACTAATTCAAGAACAATAAGTGAGGAGACTTTGAGGCCACGCATTGTTGAAGACTACATGTAGTTGGATCTCACCATAACAAAACTGTGAACACAAACTGTACCGGTGATCTTATATTTTTGCTTGGCACAATGCAGGGTATCTTGTGTATGACTATGATAGTCTGCAGTCTGTTTTGTAATGTTTTAACTTGACTGGTTCGTTTTTTCTGACACAAGGATCTTCGTGAGAAAAACTGGAAAGCAATGGATGCTCTTAACGCTGCAGAAAAATCTCTTGCTGAGAAAGAGAAAGTTACCAGTGCCAAGGTATCTTTGACATTGGGTTCTTCTTGTAGCTGTTTTTTTCTTCTTTTCTTTTTGGAGCATCCTGATTTTGTAAATATTTTTTTAATATTTGATGTCGTTTATTGCATGCCAGTCAAAAATCACCACCATTCATGCATTCCATTCATTATTACATGATTGAACATTTTCCATACATGAGATTTGAGCAACTTTGTACTAGTATGGACACCAATGAAAAGCATTTTATAAGAATCAGATGTGTCAATGGGTTATGTAATACATAGCTTCATATTTTCAATCATTCATTCAAATTTATTCAAAGACCATCATATTGTAGATATACCTTGATAGCACACAGGACTCTTCCAGGTAGTTATAGTGTTGTCAAACATATAACATACAAAAGAAAGTCCTTATTCTTTCACCACTGTTTTTGGCCCTTAAACATCACAGCACTCATAGAGTGTATGGCTTGTACAGATTAGTCAGCAACTATCATTTGCATATACATGTGCAATTTGTACATTGTACATGTATTTGGTTTGAAGTTTGCTACCAAAAATGACCCCGGGAAGTGACCAAATATGTCTCTTAATTAATATATTTGTTTTATATAACATATAACTTTAACATTTCTGCCCCATATTTCTCTTAATGTTTTCCTTTTCCTATTTTTGCTCAGACATTAACACTTAGCTGCTGTTAGACATCTTTATTTTGCAGATATATGTATACTAGTACTAAGCTCTTTTTTTTATTTCCTAAGCAAAGACCCATGTGGATCATTAAGGATGTCTCTTGCAGAACAATGATGCACTTGTACTCTTTGTCCCAAGCGAGGTCAATCATGACCTGTTGGCGGCTATATGATTTTCGTCAAACAGAAACATCCATGCACAGCTTAGGCTGTGGTGCAAGTGACAGATTCTGAACTCAGAGACACAGGCTATGTTCTGAGCACTCTGTAATCTATACCTAACAAAGTCCTGTTTCCTTCCGTCCAAACAGGACGACACTGCCACGACAGACAAGGACAGGAGTCAGGCCAGAGAAGCCCTGCAGAGAATCTTCCCAGACATCTCCATGGACGCCTCCCTGGAGTACCAGGTCTGGCTAACCAGCTTTGAGAAGGCTGCCCTTGCCAGGCTAGAAGACCTGCAGACAGCTGCTAAGCAGCCTGCTGAAGTGCCTTCACAGTCTCCCGCGGTAAGTCACTAGGAGGGGCACTTTGGGAACCTACATTTGCATTCTGTAACCCTCTTTATGTGGGAAATTTGCATTCTGTAACCCTCTTTATGTGGTAAATTTGCATTCTGTAACCCTCTTTATGTGATAAATTTGCATTCTGTAACCCTCTTTATGTGGTAAATTTGCATTCTGTAACCCTCTTTATGTGGACTATTACAAGTGTAATAGCTGTAACAACTTCCTTTAACAGCCATTTTCAACTTCCTTTAGGCAATATTTTCACACACTCAAGTTATTGCTGTTACTTTTTTTCAGCACATATAAATTGATAACTCTGAAAAGTCTAAGACAAGTTCTCTTTCCCTCAGGATGAAGGTGTTGAGGCCAAGCTTGCGGAGGCGGCTGAGAAGGAGAAGGAACTGACGGAGGAGTGTGAGAAGTACAAGACAGTTCTGGCAGACACAGTAAGTTATCAAGAAGCTATCACGCTCGTTCTCATTTAAATGTACACATTTTGTAATCTCCGTTACCGATTGAAATAAGACGTTCCTGCCATTAGGATATGCCACATATAAGATGTCAAACTGTAGTTTTTATGACGTCTTAAAACTTTTCTAGCTTTTAAAAACGGCAGTTTGGTACCTTATATGTGGCATATCTTAATGTCAGGAACTTCTAACGGAGATTACAAAATGTGTACATTTAAATGAGAATGAGCGATCAAGAAGACTATCTGAGTTTATGTTACTATGCAGTCTTTTTGTCAGCATGTTTTAGTTGAACAGATAGAGATGGTCAATGAAACTGAATAGGGGATGATAGAATCAGTTGAGAATCAGTCCTATTAGATTTAAAGATTGTGGATGTAAGGGATTTGTGTCAGATATTTCCCACCCTACATGAAATCCTGGATTGAGTGTGTTAAGAAGGACATTACAGAGTGTGGCCTCACCAACGTGCTGGACAGAGCCGCTTGGAGACGCTGTGTGAAGACTGGCCGACTGCTGCCAACCCTGCGTCAGGGAACCCTGCAGCAGCATAATCTAATACTGGATACTACATATACTACATGACCAACTGATTTCCTACCCAAAGCTGCATTATGGTAAACTTGACGACTCCGTTGACGACTTTGTTTGCAGGAGTCCATCCTGAACAGACTGCAGAGCAGTGTGGAGTCAGAGGAACAGAAGTGGCAGGAGAAGCTGAGGTTAGCAAACGAAGACCTCGAACAAGTGAGTTATTTCATGTTAGCACTCTTTTCAACAAGTCAGAATAGTTGAGTTGGAACAAAAAGTTGCTTCTAAGCGACAAAATTTTGTGTTGCCAGAAATATGCCATGAGATGTTTGAGAATATACATTTTTTGTTAGTTTGTTTTTTCAGCCATTATCTATGCATGAAAAACTCAAAATTGACCCGCTGGCTGCTTTTTTGTTGAGGTCATTAGAGAAGAGGTAAGGGTCAGACAAAATATACCAAAGATACAGATATGCATGATTGAACTCCTAATATATGCATAAACATGTACTGCCCAAATGGATCCATAAACATATATCCTTGCACATACATGTACACGGTATTACAAAAACACATGAAAGGGTGCAGTAGAATATCTAGTTCTCCTAATGTTGGGAAGTGCTGACAATTCTGATTCCTCTCCCCCAGGCCAGAGGAGAGGTGCGTGCAATGCAGGAAGCCGTGCAGCAGGTCAAGTCTGAGAGCCAGAAGGGTTCCGATGAGCAGGGACGTCTGCAGGAACAGCTGCAGGCCCTGCAGGAGGAGAGGGACAAGCTGCAGCAGGAGCTGCAGGCTGCTGCGGGGAGTGGCCAGGCAGAGAACGGCCCTGCAGGTCCCACCGAGGAGGATCTCAGCAAAAGGGACGACGAGATCGCTGCACTCAAGGTACAGGAGCCAACAATTCAGCGGGGATGTAGTGATTCTTGGGCGATATGTGTAAATATCCATTTAGTTCGTAGAGATAAGTTCACAGTTGCAACACAAACAAAGACCAAGCACATGTACGTGGTGTGATAAGTTCTTGGTGATCTCTCACTTATGGAAAACCAAAAACCATAGTGAACATTACACAATTGGCAGTATGATAATGTTAGTTACACCACTTCAAGTGCCCAAATCTGCTCATACAGTTTAAAATGTCCAAATCATTCTGCAAAACTTTCAATAGTGTTGAGATTACCTGTGGAAAAAAAGGAACAAAATGAATTTGAAAGCCAAACAATACAATTTTCATATCGATAATTCCCATGGATGTTGGTGTGAAGTTGTTAATGTAACCCCATTGTTAATTGGTTGCTGCGTCTTCAGGCACGTCTTGAGAAGGAGAAGAAGTTGTGTAAGGAGCTGGGGTCAGCCGCCACCAAACTTCAATCCCTACTCAAGACAGCAGAGGATCAACTCAAAAAAGAGAGGGAAAATGTCAAAAAGCTACAGGTGAGGTTTACTTATGTTAAGTTAAAACTGTAGTATGTTGTATTTCTGCTAAATGTGTCCTTTTTTTGTCCTGTACTGTGTTTCCTTTTGTCTTTTTTTGTTGTTGTTGTTGGTCAAAAATTGAAGTCTTTCTGTCCTTCCGTGTTCCACAGGGGAATTCTGATGAAAAGGTGAGTTTTCTTCTTCGTTTTCTGAGTTCTCTCATCTCAAAATGGCCAGACTTGGCTTGCCTTTATGCTGATTGTTGTTACTCAGCAGCTTTTGTCATTGACTTCTTATATGTCAACTCCTTAAGGATAGACTAAGCAGAATTTTTGCCCTGTCCACTTTTTAGCCATCAGACTGCAGCACAATTGTTGATACATGTACTTTCTTTACCTTCTCTCTGCTGTCTACTCCCTGCTGCCTAATCCCGTAAACAATGCAAATTTGGTGCCAAAGGGCTAACTTAGCAGAGAGAAGGTTAAACTCTAAACAAAATGTTATATTTGAATTTTTTGTAAGTTCCCCTGCAATGAAGGAAAAGTGAAAATGGGCAAAAATCTTGTACATTCAACTTTTGATAGCAACATCATGATATTGAACTTGCTATCAGCTTTCTGTGTTATTCATGATCAATTAGTGTCTACCCCTACCTTAAAGCTAATCTTGACAAATATGCTAAGAACTGACCTTTTTTTGCATACATATACTTTCATTATTGATTTATAACCTGGATAAGTCACTCTCAGATGCCCCCTACAGTTATATTTTCTTAAGCTTTAATGCTGTTTTACATATGGAATCTCCTTAAAGATAGAAAATCATCTTTTCCTGTATATTTACATCTAACTACAGTACAAAAAACTACCATCTACATGTAGTTAATATCTGTAAGAATGAATCTCAAAGTGATATATTCTGGTCATGTACTGTTGCTTCCACCCAAAGCCATAGTTTGATTTGAATGTTACACCCACATTCCCACATCTTCGCCTGCACACCTGTAGTGTTTGCTCTATAGTAGTGTGTTTGTCCCAACTTTGAACATCTAGCTTTCACCAGAAAATCAACCGTTTATACTTTCCTGGTGTCCATTTTACTGTAGCTCCTTTTTACTCCTCTGATTGCTTCCCTGCTGAATAGTATGGCACTGGAACACATTTTAACATGTGGCCCTTACTTCGTTAGATATTTTGGATATCGAATGGTTCTAGAAGCAGTGTAAGAGGTACCAAAGTTCCTATTACCTGTTCGAACACTGCTACCATACTGTTGAAGAGAACCATGCGACTGGGCCCCAACCAGAGCACTCGCATATATTTCATGCAAATATTTAAATTTGATTGTTTCTCTATCAATCAAAGAGAGCCAGAATATAGCAAGGAAGTGATCAGATTAGCGAATCAGAGCTAGAATAGGATAGATGGATACCAGGCAACAGTTTCACTACTGTAATTATTGTTTCTTTCACTGTAACTTTAACTTCACTGTTTTCACTGTCACCTCTGTACCGTGAACTTATCATCACAGTGAAAAACCTATTAGTGATTTCTCCACACATCCTTTCTGTAAATCAGTTTCTACCACCGTGAAGTTAAAGTTCAGTGAAAATGTCAATTTTTGTTACACAGTGAAATTTTGCAACCGTGAACTTAAAGTGATTTACAGTATGTGCACAAGGAAAATATCTAAATTTAGCATGAAAAGGACAATGCAGCACTTTTTAGAATCTATTTTGTTTTGGTGAAAGCTGAATGTTTGAAATAATTGCGGCTGCCGATTCTAATTTGTAGGGGAGCACAGATCAGTCAGAGGTAGTGGAAGCACCACAGTCTCTCAATCAGTCACAAATAGAAAAAGATTTGGCAGACGCCTTACAAGAGGTACTTGTTCCTATGTTCCAAGTGTCGAGTGATGTTCTTGCACCCTTACCTGTGTTTCCCCATGCATCACCCTTTCCTATTAACACTACTCTGTGCTGTGAGTTGTGCATGAGCTAACACTCCCTAATATTGCCATCAAGCTGTCCACATTTTATTTATTTTTATAACTTGAACTACAAGACAGTTTAGTGGGTGTGACACAAGGGGAGGAAATTAATGCCATGGTATATCAAATGTTGAGTTAAATGGTTCTTGTCCAGATACAAGTGTTTAATGCAACCTTTTGTGTTATTTTGTTGCACAGTTATAGTTCATTTTTGTTTACATATGCAAAACCTTAGAAAGCCTTCGAAAAATGGCTTCCACTAAATTAGCAATTTCAAGCTCACTTTGAACTTTATCTATCATACAACATTGCAGACTAATATTAATAGTAATAGCCTGAATTGACTTGGCATTTACATGTACAGCAATTTGCAAGTTATTTTAGCATTAGAAAAGTTGACTGTTCAAATCGAGACGGTTATATACATGTACAATATACAAATGTAGTGTAGAATCCACTAATACTTTAAAATCAACAAATACACAATAATAGACATGGAACAACCACAGTGTTATTTTTCTGTGAATCACAACTGTATGCTGCTTAAGGTCTGGCCTGGTTAAATAATTCACATTCTGCAATTACTATTTCACAGTATAGTAATAATAAGTAGTCTGAGACTAACACATTTTCCAAATTTGAAAGGCATAATGTTGAAAGCCCTGCATTTCACAGATATAAAGTCTTGCCTGTAAATTTTTAAAGAACATTGCTTCACTTTATATATATCTTTATGTCCTAACTCGAATGTAAGGTGAATTTTTATTCCAATTTGACAAAAGTACACTCGGTGTCATCTCACTGAACTGCGGCAAACTGCATTTAGAAAATTGCGCCAACTTTGGGAATTTGTGACGATTTTCCCTTGCAGTTGCAGTCACCCGATGTGCAATGCATTTGCGTATGAAACCCTGATGAGCCAAACAAAATGGCAGATGCAGATGTCAAGATAACTTTATTTGAAATCGCCACTGAATGAAAAACCAATAAACAATAATTGAAAATTCATCAAAATGAGATCTGCAGTGATAAAAAGATGTTTGCCATTCTGCATCATCTTGTGCCACTTTGCCAAATGCAAATGTTTTTCAAATTGAAAAAAAAAATTACAATTTCAGGCGACAAATTGCAACGGTTTGTTACAGTTTGCAAATGCCTGGCGTAATTTGACACAGCCCAGTGAGATACCCGTAGAAGCTAACCTGACGAAGTCTTCACGTCTCACATGTATCACCCACACAATCCTAACATTAGCCTTAACCTTTACATGTATGATAAAAATTTTCAGCTTAAGTAAGCAGTTTTTGTTGTCCTGGCAGAAACAATCACTAGTTCAGAGACGATTTCATTTTGCAACATGCAAATCTTTTTGTATCTTTTCTTCAGGCACAAGCCACTCCAAATGATGGAACCTCAGTGTGAGAGCACCACATGATGGAACCTCAATGAGAGATCTCAAGATGACAGAACTCTGGTGTGAGATCTCCTGTAGCTTTAGTTAACTTCTTGACTACCTACTCCCAATCTCTGCTATAGGAAAAGTACTTGTAATTATATATAGCTATGAGCAATTTCTCTACCATACTTTTCCTACATTTATACAGCCAATAAGAAAGACTAAATCTATTTTTCTTGAGACGTAACATCAAAAAATATATAGGGCGCATAAGATGAGATATTCTGTACTCTGTAGTGTTGTAATTGTACTTATCAATGAATTGATTATACCATTGCATTAACTATTTTTCAATCCACTTGGAATTTGCATCTTAGAAGCAGCTAGATAGGGCTTGTAGACTTTTCCATTTATGGAAATTGGTAGGAAGGCTAGACTAGGAATTACCTACTCTCCAAGCAGAGCTAGGGTTTCGGCTGGTTTTTAACGTGTTTTTAGGCGTTTTTGTCGGGCCTTCTACTTTGTCATCGTTTTTGTTGTGCTCCAAACCCAAGTAAATAGGTTTGCCCCGCCCCGAGGTCAGTGCCGGCAGAGCTTGGGTTTGGAGCACAACAAAAACGATGACAAAGTAGAAGGCCCGACAAAAACGCCTAAAAACACGTTAAAAACCAGCCGAAACCCTAGCTCTGCTTGGAGAGTAGGAATTACCAAGTTTATGACTGGTCTATAGAATGTAGTAAGATTGATCATCTTTATAGCATTGGTTATGGCAAAGCTGTCAAGTTTTTAGTTCTTTTCCTTTTCTTTTTAGCTAAGACAATGTAAACACAGCAATTGGAAGAAAGATGGACTTAAAAGATCACTCTGAATTCCGAAATGTAACAGATTTAAGAATGTGCTTGTTCTGGCCACCTAAGTTCTAAAGAATTTGGAATAATGACAAAAGTTGGGCAAGTTTGAAAAGTCCATTTCTTTCTTGTCTTGCCACAAGTATACTGAACGTGGCTTACATTTGGTGTCAGATAGATAGTATGTTACAAGCTTGAGTCATAACGTTTACTGAGAATGGTTTGTAACTAGGTGAGTCGTTAAGAGTCATTAAATGTACTTTAGTTTGGCCAATCAGTGTGCAATGGGCTCCTGAGGGATGTAAAACAATGAAAGTGTTACTTTAGTTCCTAATGTATGTTAATCAAACAGGCAGAGTTCTTCTCAGCTAAACCGGTTGATTCCTTCACACCAGTTTTTAAGTATCCATATAATAGTTGGAACTGGCACACAGTATGTACAGGTGAAGCTACAGTAACGGCTGCAGCAGATGTACTTGTTGGGAGGGGCCATGTGGGGGTGATGTTGTTGTTGACTGTGTCGTCCGGACAAGTGTCAATAAAAGTGTCTGATGTGCCTCAAGATGTTGTCTGTACTTTGTATTTTGCTCTTCTTGTAGTCTAAGACTTTTTATTTAAGACGCAACGTCAAATTGATCCCTAATGCTGATTAGCCTACACAGTGATGTCATTTGCCCCAATATTGAATAAGAAATGCAGTTCTCAATGTTTTTTTTAAAATAATGATATGTTTGGAAAATAATGGTGTCTCTTTGTGTCCAAAATAAAGCAAAAAATGTTCATTTAAATCTGACTAAGTGGAAGAAAGCAGAAGTTAACAGAAAATTGCCGGAGTATTGAAAACTAACCAATCACATACACCGACACAAACACAACATTCAACAACTTTTCTGGTTTGCACCAAGGAGGTTAAATATTGTTTGCACTAAACTTTTACTTCTACACCAATACCAAGCCATTGCTTCCCAACTGCCATGCTGCTCTGATGCTAACTGTCATGTCGTTACTTACATGGATAAACATCTAATAGCTCCATTATTTCAGCACAGCCTGCATAACATTTGAAACATTGATGTGCCAGAGGAAAGCAAAACAGTTTTTTTACTTAATTAAGTACTGATTACTTTTATGTACCCCTTCTACATTTACATAGCTTAATCATAAAAACTCCCATTCTGTATTGATAATCCTTTTCACAATATACAATTTACAAAGTCATAAAATCTTATATACAGATTAATTACACAAAAAGTCTCATACACCTGACTTAACCACCTTGGTACAGATGATGTCCTTGTGATTAATCTTTGTACATTAGTTTGCTGAAAGCAGGTGGTTATATATTGCTGCTGATTTCTGTTTAAGATTGGTGTCTTTTCCGGATAGATGTACTAGGTACGTACATGTAATATTTTGTCACAAGTTAATCTAAATCAAGCTTTAGGTTCTGAGGCCAACTCTACACCACCAAGATACATGTACAGATTTGCTGATCAAGAGTACTGTTTTGAGATTTGTAAATATTTTGTTAAAATTCTGCCCCTACAGTCATGATGCAGTTGCTGGTACGAGGACCCTATACCTAATGGTCACTCCAACCGGCAGTATAAGTACACATATACATGAAAGTGGGTCTGAAATAAATAAGACTTCACCTTAAGCTCTTTGCCATGAGGTATCTATACATAATCATACAAGGAAAGAAATACTTTTGTAAATACTCTCAACATAAATTAACTTCAAAGTGTTTAGAATAAAACTCACTTCCTTCTTATACTTTGACAAGAAATGTTCGTCCAAGTGTTACATGGAATGCACAAGATCCCGTTGGGAGAGATATTTCATATTATTTACAGTCCCTTCTTCAGTATGTGTACATGTAGTTATTGCATCCATTGCAATTATGGACAGAAACATAACAACTACACTTACAGACATAGCAATTAAGTATGGCAGGTATTGCTCGATTTGCATATGTTAAACCGCATGGCAAAATCTCAACATGCTGAGACACTAAATAAGCCTTTCCAAAATATTCAAGAAAAAAAGGACATTGCAACAAATACAAGTTCAGGTCCTAACATATCGCATACTTGTGACTTAAAGCAAAGCATACTGCAGCATAGCTACACGTGTACGTTGCTTGAAGTGTGGTTTTGTCCATAGTTCTTGCAGTGTTGTGGTAGTGTTTAAGCCCTGGTTCCTAGTCATGAGGAATGTCGCAGCAGGCGTGTGAAGGTTGTCAACTTCTCATCATCATGTTCTTGAAGTCCTCCAAGGCTCGTATACTTTTGGACAACCTGGGGAGAGAGGTGTCTTTCTGTCATGATCTGATGGTACTAGACCTAAATACACCTGTACTACTAAACTGTGTATGCAAACAAAGCTAATATAATGTACAGAAAAAGTAGGTACAGTACAGGGCAGACGTTACAGTGGAATCTCCTCATTGGAGTCAAGCATAAGGGGCACTAAAACAACACCTTGTGAAAGTACTTACCCAAAGTTCAATCTCAAAAATCCTTCTCCACCACATAGCCACAAGGGTATACTTGATAACCATGCAAAGAAAACAGGCTGTTATCCAGCTCAAACGACGAGCACAGATCCCGGAAGTAAACAAACCTTACATTTGACACAGTTTTCGGCTGTATTCATCCGCCCAGGGCAGGCCTGACCCAACTACTCACATACATGTATGTTCTTACGCCAACTAAACTGTTGAACTGAACAAATTTTGACCAAAATGGGAAAGCTTAGACCTTACCTGTTCCTTCTAACCAAAAAGGTCTCCAGGTTGGGCCAAAATTTCGAGAAAAAAAAGGTTTACAAGGATTTTAAGTTGGCACTACAAAGGCACTACATTTTTGGCCTCCACCGCACATGTCCACTGTAACGTTTACCCTACACTGCAACACAATACAAGCTCACCTTCCAAAGGCGTTGACAAGTGCCACAATCTCTCGTCGCGTCATGTGGAACTGCCTGTTGTGTGGGATGTCTATCCGCCCAATGATGTCCCCCGAAAAAAGGACCTTCAGGGCAGTACCTAGTCCATGGACCTAAACCACAACAACAGTTATTGGTTTATTATACAGAGCCAACACAGATTACTCCCAAATGAAAGACCAAAAATTTCCCTCTGTTTAGCACTGTTAGTGCGACATTGGGAACTGAAACGGGGGTTTGGCAAGGGGGTACATCATATGGGGCTGAAAGGGCCCAGCACTGAGAAATGAACTCAGGATCTTTTTTTTTCCCAGTGACAATGCTCTACCAACTGATTTTGGAAGTATCCAAGTTTTGGGTTACCAATATCATTATATATGTATATAGTGTAATGCTGTACCTGTAACTTTCCCCAGAGTCGACACTTGTCACATCCGACACAATCCATGATGCGGGTTACGTTCCAGAAGTGCTGGCGGAACTCCTCCTGGAGATGGGAGGGGGGCAGGTGCAGTTACCTTCAACTTCTTTTACACAATTCAATTTACATTTCCCGAATAGGACAAGCAAACCAATCAACACCATGCCTCTTCCTGGTAAAAACAGTTTTCTGCCAGATAGGTTGAGTAATTAGACTGAATACTGTCAACGATTTGGAACTAGATGGATTTAGAAGCCTTGATTTACCTTCAGTCTTCTGGCTTCCTTGGGGTCACCTTGGAACATGGTATTTTCATCAAACTGGTACGGGAACTGCCTGTGATGAACACAATACAATAAAGCATTTAGAACCTGTAAAAATGAGAAACCAAAGTCTGCATTGTTGCCATTTCTGTTTTGAAATCCTATCCCAGACATAAACCTCACCGCTATCAAATACAGGAGGATGATCTATCCCTGTTCTTGAAATCACTTAAGTCCCATGCAATCGCTCACAAGAACTGCTACAGAAAATTGCAATAAAACACAAATTAATGCAAATCTGCATTCTACTGTATCTATTATTATTCATTACTCAAACATGTTATCACTATTTATGAATACGACAATGACATTGAACTTGACATTCAGTCTGACCTTGCGACCTCTAGCACGTCCATCAGCAGCTGGCGCACCTCGTCGTCCTCGCCCCGGTCTCCCGTGTAGAACGTCTGGTTCAGGAAG
This sequence comes from Branchiostoma lanceolatum, assembly GCA_035149815.1. Lineage (NCBI taxonomy): Eukaryota > Metazoa > Chordata > Leptocardii > Amphioxiformes > Branchiostomatidae > Branchiostoma > Branchiostoma lanceolatum. The sequence continues at coordinate 11,242,546 of CM068869.1, read as the reverse complement.
TAGGGCGCGGCCTTGACCAGCGCGCGCAGCTCCAGCAGGTACACGAAGTACAGGTTCTTCAGCCGCGTCGTGCCCTGCGGCCCCACGCTCTCCGGCGAGAAACGCTTCCTGAACTCCTCCAGTTTAGGACCCCACTTGGTCCTCCCCCATCCATCTATGGGGAATTGGTGAACGTCAAGTGTTACCCAAGGGTACATTTGTGGCTAAGCCTCCTGACAATGTTTTTGGGCCGGCATTTCATCAATATCTACAGCCACTCACACCAACAGTACTGTTTGTCAAGCTACTGTGAGGCATTATTGGCAGTCAGCTGCAACTGCTCTAACTAATGTTACTCTACTGTACTGTGTTCAGTACCTACTGTCTCTATTGTCCTTGCTGTGTAGATTCTTGTCTTACTAGTCTGTCAAATGTACCTAGCGTCTCTAGCTCTACCTAACGCTGTCCTTGTCACATACCTCTTGTCAGGCACACATCACCATGGTGACCGTCAGCTATTGGTACATGCAGTAACAAACAGGGAGACACTTCACATTAATGTCTGTTGATCGTCATCTAGATGTCCACAATCTACATAAATGCTAATGCTTGAAACCTTACAAGTTACAGATGCTGTCAGTGTTGAACATGTCATAGGTTTGTAAAGGATATCTTGTTGCTTTAATTTGTAGTCAGCTACAATAGTTACAAAAGGGTTTAGTAAAGATTCATCACTGGCGGAACAGTAACTTAACCTTCTCTCTGCTAACTTTATGTTGCAGTACAACTCATCGGGGACACTGGGTTAAACAGTAGGGCGTGCCAGAGACAGCTGTTTCTCACCTGGCAACAGGTGTCGGGCACACAGGTGTATGTTGATGCTGGAATGCAGCCCAGAGATGACACGGTAGAACACTCGCTTCTCCAGACACAGGCCTAGGGGTGGGAGGGGGGCAACCTTGTGATGAGACTTAGCGCATTTTATACTGAGGGGAATCTATAGATTGTATCAAGATTGATTTCTTCGTTTTCATTTACTGAAACCTGACCTGCTACACCTTAAACCACCATATACTACCAGGTTGATTTCTTTGGTTCTAGATATAATGGATTATGATATTCAAGTTTTATATTTAAGTTATGTAATATAATATTACACTATGATGTTCTTAACATGCATGTCAGTCATGTGTATTTGATAATGCAAGACTGTTGGAAGGGACAGAAGTGTTTGGGAAAACATGTGGAAAAGAATTGAAAGGTTTCTTAACTAACAAATCAGCAAACAATCAACAGGCACCTTCAGCTTAAGTCCATGTCATGCACAGAAAGAAAGCACAAAAAAGCATAAACACATTATACTAAATATGGAAGATGTGGATGCCATATAAGGACTGCACCAACATGCCATATATGGTAAAGAAGCTGTTCTGTTCTGTGGTTGTTACAGTGAAGCATGCACGGAAGCATTCATGCCCCTTTCATGCAGTGCATATTGAAAAGATCATTAAGTTCCAGCTAAGGTCGCACCAATTTAGTTTTGCTTCACATGCATTCATCAGTGTGACATAGAGGCAAACAAAATCCCTTCCCCCACCTTCCATATAATAATCAGAGTCACTGTTTAGTATGTTATTAAGCCCTAGAACAAAGAAAACAGCAGCAACAAACTTAGTCTACTGCATCAAAATGATGTGGTTAGTCACAAGCAACAAAATCATCACAAAATGTCTATTAATAGAAAGTAAAGGGTGAGAGAACACAAGTGCAGGGATCAATCATATGAGTCATGTGCAATCAAAAAGGAACAATATCATTGGTCAATCACTGTGGAGTTAGGGTTGAGTTAATCAGAAGCTACAGAAGGTGATTGCTGGTTGGTTGTGTGGTCATGTGTGAGATAGAACGTTCTGTCATCACTGATTAAATCAGAGACTAACGTCAACTGTCAGTTTCTGTCTGTCATCTGTGGGAGGGGTGAATCATTAGATATCAGAACTGATGTGCCACGAGGTTTAGGTAAAAACACAACATTTCTTGCAATTTTTGAACCTATTTGTTTGTGTTGTCTTTTCGTGACCAAACAATACTTAGAGATACAAAATTGCAAGGAATGTGTTGTATTTTCTGAACCTATGTGGTACAAAGTGAGATCATATAGTAATAAAGCTGTATTTGATAACATCTGGGATATTTCCTGCCCTTGTGCAGTATTCTTAACACTTTTTCTTCAAAGCATGTTCAAGGCAGTGTGGATTTAACATTTGGTAAAGGAAATTAAAAGTACTTCTCTGAGAGTGCACCATGGGTGCATAGACATGAAAGATATCATGTCAACATCTTGAAGTTTACTTTTAATAAGTCATAAACCTTTTCTGAAAAATGAAGCCAACAAGAATCAAACAGGTGAACCAATTCTGGAACTTGACGACAACAAAAAGCTTGTGACAACCATCAAGTACAGCTTTATGAATTAGTTGACAGGAGTGATATTCAAAACATTCATTGGTCCAGTGTGTTAGTGTATGGAACAATATCAGTTACAATAAGACTCTGTTCTGAGTATGTAGATCTGTAAGTTGAAATAATGCTTCTTTTTTTTAATACAAATATTAGATGATATACTTGAAGATCTAAAACGTTGAAGCTATGGCATTTCTTTTTTAAATTATCAGTGCAATGAAAAAGGCTAACATACAGAATCTTCACCCAAAACAGACCCAAAGTGCATCTCATATACTGTAAATGCATTTAAGTTTGCTGTGATCTAACTTAGCGGTAGGGAGAAAATGAACTGTTCGCAGTGGTTTATAGTTTGCGGTTGAAACAAGGTGGTAGGCGGTAATGAAGACAGAACAAGCTGTGGTTTTACGTTCGTGGTGATGAAGAGGTCACCGCGAATACCACAAACTAAACAGTTAAATGCATTTACAGTACCACATCACAAAAACAACCCACACTTCGTCTACAGTACATTACACAATTTAGAGAAAGCGTGCCAACTTCTGAGACACCCACTTTACCATGCCTGACAACGCCACAACACAACGCTTATAGCCTACACACAATACCGCTTTCTACCTCTACTGCTACCTCTACTCTACTGACACGGCATGCTGAAGCTATCACAGCACACAGTAGACAGTTACCTTCAAGTGGGGAACCTAGAAAACAAGACAGAGCAAACAACAGGTAAGTATGGGCTGTGGTTGGGAGATAAAACACTGGCGGATCCATGCTGTAGAACAAGGGGCACTTTGCTGTAACTTTATTTACAGATATTTTTAAAAAAGTGTCCACTGTATAGTTCTGCAAGTCACTGTTCTTGGGCTTACGTCTGTGAGAATGTTCTTGCAGATGGACACAAACTATGGTGCAGTTGTACAGCATTTTCTCATGGTATATACTACTCATGCAGTGGCAGGGAATGTTTAACATAAACACATACGTGTATACATTCATATACATGCATGAGATACTGCTTTTAAACAAAAGTAATGATAGTCCTCTAGCCCAGGACCTTCAAATAAAAGAAGAGGCATAAAACTTTCAGATTTTTCACCCTTGTAATGTAAGTATTAACATTTCTCCCATAACAGTATCATGTTTTATAGGTTCATTATATGTGTCACATGTCTTGGCATGTCACATAATCATTAAATATGTAGTCACAATAGTCCCTCCACAAAGTGGATGATGGTAACAAAATTCAAATAATCGAATACAAAACCTGTTTGCTCGGCAAAAACCTCTGAAAGACGTGCATGAAAGAGAAAACAACTTCTACATACACTTGTAACCTCAGAACACATGACATACATGTAGCAGACAATGTTTGTATACCTTTTGATACGATGTTTGGGGAGTAGGATGGTCTGGTAGACTGGACAGGCCTATAGGGAAGATAATTCATATGCTATAAACATGTGCATCAGACTCTTATTCAGAGCTTTTATTACAAAATTCTTTGAGTCAGTTTGACATTAACTTTAACTTTAAAACAGAACAAGCAGGGAGGACAATTTTCTACCTTGTCTGTATTTATGTTTTACTTAGCTTTCATCATTATGACTAACAATAAAAGGAGCCATTAACAAGTATGTGTATTAACAAGTTACATGTAACATATATACTCCCACTAACTTGAAGCAGTTCTCCTCATAGATGCTCCTCCATATCCTGTGAGGGGACTCCCCCTTGTAGCCAGTGTACTGTTCCGGGTTCAGCAGGAGGTCAACATACTGCATCTCATTCTCATCCTCATCTGCAAGCACAACCATCTCGTCAAAAACATAAGCATAAATCCTTCATTAAAATGAAAAATAAAACTTTATAAAAGATTGGTTTTAAATGAAAATGCACTTGATTTGCACATCGTGAATAATACTTAATATAAAGCCACACCAATTCAATTTGTTACCTTCGCCGAGAAGGTTATGCAGAGGGTAGCGTTTGTGGGTTTGTGTGTAGTGGCACAGAATAACTCGAGAATGCCTGGATGGATTGTCTTGGTATTTGGTATGTTGGTAGGTTTTGATGAGACCTGAAAACGATTAGATTTTGGGCCCCCTAGCGGCTTCTTACGGAACTGCAGCGGAACTTCCTGTTTGGATATCTCGTGTTCTGGACATACTATGGAACTTATTTTTGAGTGGTAGATAGATCTTTGGACAGAGAGTAAGTTGTGTGGGTTTGGGCCCCCTAGCGGCTTTTTTGGAACTGCAGAAGCAGGATTTGTGTCTGACTTTGAAAGGGAATAACTCAAGAAGGGCTTGATGCATGGTAATGATTTTTGGTAAGTAGATAGCTTGAGTGAAGATGTACATGATTAGATACTTACTATGCAAATCAGTACCTAATTTGCATAATTGATAAGGAAAGTTTATACATCCGTCAAATTCCATGATAGGACTCTGAAACATGTGACATATGTAACTGAGGAAGAGGGAAATATTAATTGATATGAACTATGCAAATGAGAACCTCATTTGCATGATTAATGAGAAAATACTATAACAAGATAGCCTTGATGGATGGTCATGATTTTTGGTATGTAGATAGCTTGTGTGATGCTTAGTATGATTGGACGATAATTATGCAAATCAGATTCTAATTTGCATAATTAATGAGGCAACTTTAAAAATCCGCTTTGTTCCATGATATGACTGTTCAAATTGTAACTGAGGAAGAGAGGAATGTTGATAGATAGAAAATATGCAAATGTGGGCCTAATCTGCATACTTAATGAGAAACTTCTATAGTTCCACACTGGCAAATGACGGCAATTTCATACATTTAATAATTTGTGGCATCGGGAAGTTATGTGAATGTGAACATCGTAGAATCAAATTAGGCTAATAAGGGCCTCATTTGAATCATTGATGATAAATATTAGCATAACCTTCTTTGTTAAGCTCATAATTTGTTAAGCTCATACTTTGGACATGTTGTATTTCAAGACAATCAACTGGTATGATTTAGAATTGATGGGAAACACTCCTAATACGTCAGTCATAAAGGTTAAAATCATTTGGCGAAGGTATGAGGTCGTGGGAGTCTAGTTGGTTCTAAGATTTGCATCTTCTATTTCCCAAATCCCCCCCCCCCCCCAAATTCACCAGACTTCCCATTCAGGAAATCGTTATTCAGTATAACATGGCTTGAAGAATTCTCCAGTATAGCAAAATGCCCTAAATATTTTTATTCAGTTTTTGTCTGCCAATGTTGTTGTACCGGTATATAAAAACTGTACTTTTAATAATCTTAAACAAACAGGTGCATCTACTCTACAATGGATGAGTTGGATGTCTGCCGAAAGCTGAAACTTGAATAATGATATTATTCTTTACATGTATATTTTTGTCACTTTTTTCTTTTCACCCTGTCGCTCCATATTTTTTTCTGAAAAAATTTGAGAAACAACAAATTAAATTGGTGTGGCCTAATATCATAATGATAATAATAAGCTTCCTTACCATCCATGACACAGAAGCTGAGCTGGGAATCGTCGTACTCTGTCCATTCCACGAAGGCATCCTTGCTCTCTTGACTGAAGAAAAGGGTGTACATACAAACATACATGTCAGTCTCAATATTGTTCCCGTCATCCCAATTCCCACTTATGGAATATCCTTAAGACAAATTTTTCTCACCATCGTGTACAAGTTTCTGTCATTGTTCAATTTCCAAGCCGTTGTCTGTACGTGGTTTATCAATTTTTTGATATTTCTTTATTTCTACCTAAGCATTTTTGTCTGTCAAGTTTGATAGAATGGTCTTAAAAATGCAGCAAATTCTGTCAAAATGATGGAATGACACTGGGGCCCTGGCCTCAAATGACTTGTGATGTGCATTTCAGATCTCTAAACATGTAAGCAGAGACAATGAAACATCTGATGACATGAGCAAGTCTTAGTTAGGAGTTGGTGCCCTCCCCACAATATCATATTATCATGTACTACTTGCATCACTGCACCTTTCCATAGACAAAAGAACACATCCCTATACAAACACTTAACAAAAATCAATGTCCTAAGTCACAACACTGACAGACTCTATGGATAGGGAGCTTAATGTATTCTCCTTTTCCTTGGCTAAAATGTCTTTGCAACTTAGTGTTGATATCCACTAAGCTCATGAAAATAAGGCTTGAGTGTAAAATCAATTGCGATTTGTCAGCCTCAATTGTTTACGTGCAGGCTACCATATCTGTAAGCCTTCACCTTAATCAAATATTTACATGGCTATTGTTTTGAATAAACAGACCCCCAAGGTCTGCAATGGTTTAGAAACAGGATGTGGTGGGTACCACTGGCTACATAGTCAGTAATGTGAACTTAAATCATATTACCCGATGTAGCTTAGACGGAAACACACTCAGTCACTTGCTTTGTCGGGCTCAAAACAAAGGCACACACATTGCATAAGCTTCTCAGCATGTCAAAAGCAGGATGTACATGTATATATATATATAGTTCTTAGACATGACTTTGAATAGCTACTTATGTAAAACGAAATTTAAAGAGACTGGCAGCTATAAAGGATGTTTACAACAGGGCTTTACATTATCAGATGTGCTACAAGGCCTATGGAGGAGTATGCATTATACAACATGTACTATATTTGCGACCTTTCAACTGTGAAACTATTTCATGATCACTTGAAATTCAAGTGTCTGTGTCACAGTTTAAGGGACAGCAGTCAGTTGAATATGTTTCAAGTATTACTTAATACATAACCATACAGAACACAACTAGATTTTACCATATTTTAGAAATAAAGCTTGACTCCATTGCCAAACTGAAACATAGCTTTCAAATGGCTAGGACAAATACTATGAAAAATTAGATACATCTAAATCTTACACTACATCTAAACCTTACACTACATCTAAACATTACACCACATCTAAACATTACACCACATCTAAACATTACACTACATCTAAACATTACAATACATCTAAACCTTACAGTACATCTAAACCTTACAGTACATCTAAACCTTACACTACATCTACACCTTACACTACATGTTAGTACATCTAAACCTTACACAACATCTAAACCTTACACTACGGTACATCTAAACCTTACACTACATCTCAACCTTACACTACATCTATAGAATAGTTACATAGAACCTAACCTGAGGGTGTGGTCAACTGTACTGAGCTCCATCATTTCATCACACTCCTCTTTGTCCTTCAGTGAGTCTGTCATATACTGTGGACATGTATGTTATAAAGAGAAGATTAGCAACCAACAGTTTAACAATGGCTATGCATTTGTTTTCATTGAAAGGATGATTTATATGAAGATTACATCATGTGTCAGTAATAAGTTAAGCCGAAGCCACAGAACATGTACATGTATTTTATGTAAATAGATGAAAATGAATATTCTGTCTTGTACTGTTTTCATGCACATGCACACTTTTTAGGGTGACAAAACTTACAGAAAAGAAGCAATATGGTGATGCACTCAGCACAAGAAATTCCGCAAGTCAAATTTGATCAATCATTTATGTACCAATTCATGGTAAATAAGCTTGTCAATGATACATACAATGATTCAAAATGCAATGCAATTGCCAACGTCTTCACAATCACAAGGTCAAATCATTTTGTCACTTTTGTTTGATAAGATAAGACATCCATTACAACAAGTTCTCAACAATGACAGTGTTTAGAACACAAAATCTTCATCATTGAAGTTCATGTCATCATCGATATTCTACCCAACACAAAAATACTTCATACATACCTTTTTTATTTCGTGTCCATTTCTCATTCCTTCAGGTAGAACCTCCTGTTTAAAGAACAACAGTTATCTTTCTCTGAATATGGAAATCAACAATTGATAGAGTATAATAAAACCTTGAACAATAACATGTTCTTTCATAAAGCTCTGCATATTTTCAAATTAGGAGGGTATCAAGTTGCAGATACAAATTGTGTACAGAAAAAAGGTATTGCCGAACTATAAATTTGTGATGGCACTTTTTAACGAGTTTCATCAATACAAGGGTAAGGGTCACTAAGGGACCACTTCAATGAACTAAGTTAGTGAGATGGCTGAGAATGTTGGTTTTGATGGCTTGTGGGTTGTATTTGGGAGGGAATTACTTATCAGAGAGAGAGTTCTATAATGTTGCACTCCATGGAAAGAAGTTGTTGCCGTAGAACTAGAAGGACTTTGAGACTGATATCTTAGAGAGGTGTCTATTGTTATCAACTATGTAAAACTATCTGGGTTCAGATGAGTTTTTTTTTGTCCATGCATAAGTTTCTTACCTCAGTACAGATGTCTACTGCACAATCCTTGAGAGCACATTTGCTGTCGTCGTACCAGAAGGGACACTCCTGGTTCAGGCTGACCTGGAACAGTCCATGTTGTGGTGATGTGTAAGAATACAGGCAATACAATACAGCAAAAACAAGATCATAGCATGTTCAGAACAATAGATACTCATACCAGAAGTTCTGTTGCAGTACCAAAGGTACACAACAGGGGCCCAAACTTGACCTTTGTCTTCCTAAGACCTACCCACATACCATATATCATCACAATCCATCCAATCATTCTTAAGTTATGTTGACCACAAATGTCCGGAAACACAAGCAAACAAACACTGCAAAAACAATACCTCCATTTTTCATGGTAGTAAATATTGCTTTTTTGCTCTTTTTAGTGCATTTCTACATCTATTTCATGTAGTCTGGAAAGAGCTGATGATTTTTTTTTAATTGGCCTTAATGATCACTCTCATGTAAACAAATTTTGAGCATTACTTCAATTCAAACCATCTAAGTAGAAAAACATACAGATTGATCAGATTATAGTTCAAGAGAATGGCTTGTTATCAAGTATTTCCTCATCTGTAACATGTGTCTGTGATAAACATCACTTCTTGAACACTACTAGTACTGAACTACACACTTGAACTGTGTAGTAAGCAGACTTCTTATCTCAACTAAAACATCAGTATAAAACTTAAATTAAAACATGTTTTAGAACATAGATCTTCTGTGAGAGAGTTTTTCTTAACTTCTTATCCAACATGAAAAAATAAAGAAAAGTTTTCTTTTACAATGTACATGTATTTGTATTTCAGATCAATGACATCATAAATATGACATCCTTGTTCAGATGTTGTAAAGGCTTCAGTGGCCTATACATTTACTTCTTGTCTTCTACCAAAAGAGACAGTAGTATATCTTTCAACTGACCTTAAAGTATCTGAAGTAGTTCCTTCCGAGCAGCTCCTCCAGCAGGGGATGGATCTTCCCATTGTTAAAGGAGTCGATGGATTCCACATCACAGCTACAGTCATCCAGACCTCCCTTCAGCTGTACACAACACATCAGGACACATCAGCTAATTTACATCTCAAGAGCATTTGGTCAATGTTTAACTCCTTTAGCTACAATATCATAATCATGTTTGATTTGCAATGTCTGGAGTTGAATGTTGCCTGTGGAGGTTATTAGAGATTATCCGTGATGATTGATAAACTATTTCTAGTGATGAATATGACTGCCATCTGAAGCAAAAATTCTTACTGCTTTGGATGCTATGGCATTAGACTTCGAGCTCGTCTGAGTTTGACAATGGCTTCACGATTCAAAACCCTACCATTGCTAGTACTGTAAATTCATTTGCTTTCACTAAGTTTCAGAGTTTTGTTATAACTTTCAAGCTTGTGATTGACGCAATTCTGCAGTGCAGTACTGAGTGGTAATACAATGGAAATGTTTATTCGCAGTGTCATGATTTTGCAAAGGAGAGGTCACTGCGAAAACTCTGGGGGGAAAAACATTTCAAGCTTTAGCCTTTACAATAAAATATCCCATTAAGACTAGTGTCTGAGAGGATGCAGGTGTCTCTAAACCAAACAATTATTCATCAGCATCATAACTAAATAAGGACACAAAGGCTAAATATATTACCAAAAGTGAAAGTCAACATCTTCAAGGAAAATGTTTCTTATCTTTAGTTGCATTCCTACTTCCACCCCATGTGAGATTCAATCAATGTCATTTTTCTTTTTGAGATACTTAGTATTAATCCTAAAGCAAGAGCAACGTTTCTATTTAGTTATGAATTTTGACATTGAGACTTGGGATGGCTAAACACTTCATACTTGTCTGTCTTGTCTTAATGCTGCAAGTGTTCTATTACTAAGTAACATTGTGTCTGACAAGGCCTACGTACATTAGGTGTACGTGCATCACATACAACCATCTATGGCCTCCTTGAATTATGAGCATCACAACATGAACTAGGATACCAGGGCTATTGCGACTGAAATCAAGCGGAAATGTACGTAGCATAAGTAGCGGCTTGAAAATGTCTTTCAAAACTGAGACTAAGACAGTTCAACAACAACTGGACAGATCCTCAAACTCTCTAATGTTCTAGGAACACCCTTGACTGTTGTAAAACTTCTGTATAAACCTCCTCAGTAGTCACCCACCTTACACGTACACTCTGCTTTGTCCAGAAAATTGGTACTGGTACGACTCCGATTCTTGTTGCTTTCTGTGGCCAGGACAACGGCCAACAACACAAGAAGCTGCAGAATCAAAGGCCTTCCCATTCTGATCCAGATTCTCTTTCTGTCCTAAGAACTTGCCTCAGGGGGTACTGTACAGCGACCTTATGTATATTTCATCATACCCTATACACTGATTGTGACACGTAGTCCGCGTAGCATTTCATTCAAAACCACGCCCCTTTTAACTTGATGACATGTCAATCACACTCAATTTCTCAAACACTAAAGAAAACAAAGAGAGAGAGAGAGAGAAAAATCGATTCGACTTTGTACCCAAACGTAGTCCTTACCACGGCGATTGGTAAGCTAGAACTGGTTAAAGGTCCAGGCGCAAAAATACAAACACACCGGCTGGTGGGATATAAACACGCAAGGGCAAGGCGCCCTCGTGGAAACTGTTTTTTGTTGCCCGCAAAATATTCTAAACATACGGACAGCTGTTGGTGGTTAAGACAACTGTTTCTAGTTGATGTAAACATCGTTAACTAAAAGGGAAGGCTAAATGTGCGTGGGAAAGAAAAAATCCACTTCCCTCTTTCGCGATTGTTCCCCAGACAATCAACCATATGGTTCATTTTTAACGACTTCCCTCTTAATATGCATGACGCACGTTTAACGTTACGGAAATAACTGCGTACGAACCATCGATGTTGGAGTGCAAAGCCAATTTGCCGAACGCTTTTCTTTCATCTAGCTCTCTTGATGGTGGGGGGGAAATATTATTATGTACGGCGAGACTAATTTAGTTTAACGTCACACTAGCTGATTTTGTATGACATTTTTAACGTTACGTTGCGCAAGATCGCATTAGCTTGAACGTGTATAAACCTACTCCAATCACATTCAAGAAACTACCATCTAGATAACCCACACTACCACAGAAGATGACATTTCGATGGATATCTACTGAAAGAAAGAACATAAATAGGTGCCCCCCCTCCCACCCTGCACGCACGACAGCTTACATTGCAGAAACACTGCTCCGCCGATGAGTTCTGTCTCCTGGATCCGATGGCAGGAATAAGAACCAACAGTCCTGTGACCAGAAGATGGATCTTAGACGCCATTTTCCATGCCAGGATCTTGTAAGACGTCCCGACGACGCACCGACTGTCACTGCCTCTTCCTTGTTGATGGTCGAGCCGCTTCACAACCACACCGGCGATCAATTCGCCTAGCTTCTGGAACTATTTTCTTACCTTTACCGGTGACTTCTATAAGGTAACCTTATTGTCTCGGTTGACATATAGATATACCTTAAGAAACCATTAAGGCTGTCTGTGACTGTAATCAAAGTAGCAGGTTGTCTATCTTGTATTGCACGACTTTCTATCCTGTCGCGGAGGAATACAACACGCATAATGTGATTACAGGAAGCTACGTGGCCCAACATTAGTGGACTAAAGGGTATTACCAAGGGCATACCTGTGATAACTGAATTGCGTGCAAAAAGAAATTGGTGTTGGGAAGCATTCTACCTGGTGAGAAAGTCGGACATTGAAAAATAACTGAGTTAAAGAAATGTGTGAGTTTTATATCTGTTTACCACCATGGTATCATAGGTTTTTTCTCTTTAATTAGTTACGCAAATGAGGTCTTCCTTTGCATGAATGATATCCATTGATGTTTTATCTCTTTTCAAGTTTTCATGTATGAAAGTCCTGTCATGGAATGCAGTGGATTTATCACATTTTCTCATTTTTATGCAAATAAGCACCTGATTCGCATAATTAGCATCTAATAATTTAAATCACCACTTAGGCTATCTACATGCCAATAGAAATGACAATCCGTCAACCCCTTCTTGAGTTATTTTCCTTCAAGTCCTCCAAAATCTAAAACAAAGTCGGCCCCTGCAGTTTCAAAAAAAGCTGGTAGGGGCATCGTACAGAGTCTACGTCGATCGGTGTGTATATAAAGGATAAAGTAGGCTAGGCCCCGCTACTGCCCGGCACCTAGGATACAGTCTGTTAATACATGAAGTAAGATATTTGTTGGCACTCCCTCCAATCTATTCAACTTAGTATAGTCCATCATGAATATTGAGTAATGTGCTCCTTGTAGTTGTGCTTGAAGTAATACGATCTCTCTTCCACCACCACCACCGGAGTGAGCACAATGGACTAAACACAATCCTAGAAAACATGATTAGCAGCATCTACTGTATCTGTGTGATTGCACAACGAGATCCAACACAGTCTACGGTTACATTTTCTTAGCGTAATTGCAAACAAATGCCGTTTGAAACTTCTCAGTCTGGGCACGCTTAGTAGAGGGTCCGTATGCTCTTCACCGGAGTGTTAAAGGTGTAGGCAGCCTATTTTTATTTCCAATAATTCGTAGCTAGGGAAAGCCGTCTTATTCACGTAATTCGTAGCGAGACGACCAAATTTTGCGTAAGTGCCTTCCTCGATTTTAGCGTAATACGTAGGGGGTTCTTCTGAATTCAACCGTAAAGCGTTGGCGAGAACCCCATGCAGACCCTCGTGCCAAGTTGACGCAAATAACTTTCTTCCACGAAGACGCCGGCACCACGCCTCAGTAAGCATGGCGCACCTGTGGCGGTCCGACTTTGACTTTGAGGAAATAAAAGCGGGGCGATTTTGACACTGCCGTCGGCAGTCTGCGGGTAGACGGCCACTCGTAGCTTCAGATCAAGGCACAGGTGTCTACATACCACAGACAGGCACTTCACTGAGTTCAGAGACCGTACCAAAGTCTTCATCTTTACCTAACCAAGGTGAGATACGAAGACCACCATGTTGCTCTGTATGGTATTATATTTTGGTTGTGATGTGTAAATAAGCTATCGGCAGTCACTTAGCATACTTCTAGTTCTGGGGTTTGATTTCGATTTCCTTAAAACTTATTTCAACTCTAAAATGTGATTTACATGCTTTATATTAGTCAACGCTTTGTGTATATCACGGAGATACTTTTGACTGCGATGTCTAGGTCAGCTACACCCCCCACGGGCCCCCTCGTGACTACTGAGGCGGGCCGACGCATCAGCGTTACCCTCGAATCATAGGCCCGCTTGAGGCCGACGACAGTGGTCTAGGCGTCGTCTAGTCGTCCGACTGTTATTGTCCGAGACGTCTCCGGCGTCGATATTTTTAGGTCGTCTTGGGCCATGTAGGAATCATGCAGTTCCAGTTTTGGGCTGCTCTTTTTCTCTGGTCTGTGTGGGTTGTCCAGAGCCTTGTAGTGGTACATCACTGGATGTCTTCCCATATGATTATATGTATCCAGTCTTGCTTTAAATGTGTTCAGGCTTGGTGCCGCTACCACTTCCTCTATCTGGCAGCCGTTACATGTCCAACCAAGCGACCACTCGGTTATCATTCGGAGTAAGAAGACCTCTCTAAGTCCTCGGCCTCACCCAGAAATAAGGTATACAACTCACATTTCGTGGCATGATTATATAGTATGACGTCTTTTAGCAATATCCACCAAATTTCAAATTATTGTGGTCATTACTTTCCAGTCGACGTCCATTTAAGAATCAGTAGGTATGTGGCGAGAAAAAAACATGTTGAACTGTGATCAGAGCTGAGGGAGTCGAGCTCCTGATGACATGAATGACATGAATCGGCATAAAATATTCGAAGACATTGTCAAAACGTTCCCAGAACATTCCATTCTTATTTCAAATAAAAATAAGCGGGTATCTGACTTTCAGGAAAGCAAGTTGGCCCGCACACCTCAGGTTGCAGCTCAATTCTCCATGTCTTTATCCTTCTACCTAACTTAACATTACTGGGTGTCGCCTGCAAAGTAATGATCACAATGGTTTGAATTTTGGCAGCCTTTATAGTTTAAAAGATTATTCCCCCATATCTAAGTTGTGCACCTTATTTCTGGGTGAGGCCGAGGACTTATTGATCACCCCTCGTACGTACACATTCAAACGTCCTCCATCCAGCCTCTTTGATATCTGATTTGCTTTACTGGCTATGGCTGATATGTGGTTGTTATCGTTCCGTTCCTCGTCCACCAGGAGTCCCAAGTCCTTCTCTTGCGTAAAGCCCCGCATGACCGCTTTGTTTCACATATTCAATACTGTAAAGGCACGGCCCACGGTCACACTATCCGACAAACTTAAGAACCACGTCAATGGACCATTGTTCTCTAGTGACATGACTATCAACTTGACCCAACTTGGGTACCTTACAGTGTTGGTAAAGGTATTCTCCAAGCAGAGGTTTCGGTTGGGGAGTTAGTAGTGGCCGCGATTTTAAACGTCTCTCTCCCTCCACGTTAAAAATCACGGCCACTACTAGCTCCCCGACCGAAATCTCTGCTTGGAAAATAAGTAAAGTGGCTGTACAGAGATTCCTAAGTAAAGCGGAAATTAAGATTAGCATGTACCCTTGCATGCACTGAAAAAAGGTGACCACAAATAGGAAAAAAGACCGGTCTGTGTTAGCCTCCTTTGCCTCCTTTGCCCTGGCTCTGATATTAGTTGAAAATCGCGAATCAGTGCTCCCCAAAAAGATAAACGCCGGCGCCGCCCGACAGGCCTGCAAAGGAGGCTAGGTTTGTGTGACTTTGTCTTCAAATACTATTTCATGAGTTACAGTGTTTTTCTATAAGTTTGTTCTACCTTGTGAAAATAATACAAACAGTTCTGAAACTTGTTTTGGGTTATCATGGTCATAGGAATACTTGTTCAATTTCCGACGAGGGGACCGAAAATCCCGGCTACTCCGGGAACATGTTTCCCCCTTTGTACAATTCCTAGATCGGCACAACAAACCTTTATTGCTTACAAAATATTCGTGTTTGTGTTAAGAGATGATGGCATGACGGTTTGTGTCTTCAAGCTGAAAAACAAGTTTCAAAGTGAATCATAAGTGAAGCAAACTTGGTCAATGTCGTGATGGGGGGGGGGGGATCCCGGCTTTGACCGGCGGTAATGGGTATATGTTGTCTGAAAGACCTTTCACCACCAGCAGCATTGAACACATGAAGATCTACAGATCTTATTGTTCCTGCGCCAATGTGTGTGCATGTTTGTATGTATGTATGTATGTATGTATGTTTGTATGTATGTATGTATGTATGTATGTATGTATGTACGCGTGTACACGAGTGTGTTTGTGTGTCACAGTGATGCGTCACTGTCCTTTCCGTCTCTTTTTATGTCTTCTCCTATCACTTTTCCTATCAATCAAACCCGGATTCTTTTTCTTTCTCGTTTTAGGTAAACGTTTTGAATTGGTGACATTTCCTGCTGGTACTGTGTTAGTTCTTACAAGTCTAACGAAACGTCATCTCTATTACCCATAAGTAGTGCTCATTATGCGGGCACCAGGGTGGCTTGGCGTGATCGCTTGCTGCCTGCTATCTAATGGCGTATCCTCCCAAACACGTAAGTAATTGTGCTCCATTTCACTTCCCTTTGTTGTTATCGCTGTCATTTCGTGTATATCCAGAAGGTATCACACAATTGATATGTTACTAGATGGCGTTATATCTGGTATTGGGGTTCGACATGTGATAAGGAATTCATGTCATCTTTTTTTCTGCCTTTAAAAGGTATATTATGTAGTTTTCATCTCCCTTTTAAATCCCCTATGATTTATATCCGATCTCATGATATCAAAGCTTTTAAAAGGACATGAAATCTAGCATGGGAGTAACTTAGAAATATACATTAATGCACCATTTTTCTTTGCTCGGATTTATGCCGTTAGAATGGGAATTGTTTTGTACCTTCTCATTCACTCAAAATGCATTCATGATGTGAAAAACGAATGAACTTAAATTCGATGTAGGTTGCATTTGGCACAGTGGGATTGGAAGGCCTTGCACATATCAGATATATCATCGAACATGTCCAATCATTTCTTTCCTTCTCTCTTATCAGTTTGTGAAAGCCTCACAGGTGATAGCGGTTCCTTCAACAGCACAAACTACCCAAACAACTACCCTGACGATCATGATTGTCGATACGTGATCTCTGTCCCTCTATCGAAAGTCATCCGGCTCACCTTCACGGATTTTGACGTTGAGGACACCTATGACTACGTTTACGTGTATGACGGAAACACAACTGATTTCACATTTGTGATAGGTGAGAAACAAACAATTCTTCAGCAGCCGATTAGCTGAGCATGAAGTGGATCTGTTTTGCAACGTTGCATGCTGTGACTTGCCCTATCCTCAAATACTTTAACGGTTGTGTCAGGGCTGTTAGTTGGCCAAACAGTAATTTGCGCTGACCTCGGTAGGCACAATGGGCATTGCAAATGGTTGTCTTTGGTCGACACACAGTCCCTGCAGGGAACATTTAAAACAAATGTGAGATGGTTTCGACTACAAGAAACAACATGCCGTCTTATTATATTCAAGTTTAGAATACACGCACACACGCAATAAATGTACTTACAATTCAAAGAATAAAAGATAATAGATAACTAACAAATGTTGTGGCCACTGGTGTCCAAATGTATATTCTCCAAGCAGAGGTTTCGGTCGAGGGGACTAGTGGCCGCGATGACTTTAAAAATCGCGCCCACTCCTAGCCACCTTCGGACCTCTGCTTGGAAAATACAAATGGGTGAATGGATACTGCTTTGGGCTTTTGGATACTGTCATTGCCACCGGTAAAGCTGATTGGAGATAACCTCCTCCTGGTTCATGACTGAAGTAGGTTTAACTTGTTTATGTTGTCTGTCTCTCTGTGAACGATCTTGGCCCCCTCCCACGGTCCACACAAGTCGATCACACAGTCCATTGCAATATGGTCTAATTCATGCAGGTATTACAGTCTTGATGATGATATATAGGCTAACGGAACGTTAGCAGGTAGAAATAACCGTCAAAGGTTATCTAAAATATGAAATGCAACATCCTGTAAGCTGCCAGCCAACCTATGGAACACTGCTGCCTCTAACCGTTTTGAACCCAATACAGCCAGTCTGAGTGGGACAAGCATCCCCGATCCTGTCACGTCAACTGGCAGCTTCATGACTGTTCGACTAGTTACCGACATGTCAGTAACTAGGAAGGGATTTCAGGCCAACTATACAGCTGAAGATAAAGGTACTGCCAACTTAACTAATTGTCAACTGGCACAGTGTAATAATTATGCGTCATTACGTTTGAATTCTACCAGATTTTTATCAAATACATATTAGGTAGGTCCGTGTGAAAATGTGTGATTATATTTTAGAATATAGAACATCAACTCTCTTGTGTATCATTTGTTGAAACCTCGTGGCGCATTTTATACCCATACGACCAATGCTAATCACATTTTTAGCGACCAACCCCCAAAGTCAATCCTGATTTACTGACTTTTGTAAAGGTGTGTTCAAAGTCTCAAATGTCGTCCACGGTACGTGACAATGTTTCCAGTGAAACCTAAGTACTCAGAGTGCCTGTTTTGCCATGGCATTCACCCACAAACTAGAACAAACATGGGATGACAATCATCATCTTGTCGTGAGAGTGTCAGGGTTGAATATCCTCCTCCAGTCCTCCCTGTCCTCCATTGCTCTCGGTAGTTCTTCTAAATTGCAGCCTGCATCCTCACACAACTGCTGTATGTAGGTCGTACGAGGTCTGCCTACACTCGCGTGTCTATGACAATAGTGTAAGGTTAACATTACAGTTTTTTTCATGGTCGCAGATTGACTCAGGTGGCCATGGGCAGTATGCAAAGTCGTAATGAGGCACTGAACCGGTCTTATGTTCAATAAAACTTTCCTGATCACTTAGATTTTTTTAAATGAGGCTTTCTTGGGTTTTTTTTGCTCATCTTCCATATTTTCGCACGCTCGCTTGAGTGTCCCGAGGATGGCATCCATAAAATCAAGCCAGTGTGGCCTAATGTATTAATTTTTTCATTCCCAGTGTTTTCCGAGTGTGAAGTCGGCCAGTACCGATGTGCTGACGGTGTGACCTGTATTCCCGCTTGGAAACGGTGTGATGGAAACAATGACTGCAGAGACGGTAGTGATGAGGATGCAAGCAATTGTGGTAGGTAGATTTCCGAATCTAGTAGTTATGGAATTATATTATTCATTCCAACACGAAACTTTGAATCATTGGAATAAACCTTCCCAACGTTTTGTTAGCGGGCTTGTTCTACGGTAACGTTACATGGTGTACTTTCTTTTTCGTTTGGTGCAGCATGTCAAGATATTCCATCGTCTTTGACGATGTGCAGGGGCCTTGAGTACGAAAATATGACACTCCCCAACCCACTGGACTACACCCACACCAATGTAGCCCAGATTCAAAACTCGGCAGGGTTCAGCAACCTCAGTACCCTCGCTAATTCAGTGTGTCACCCCCGTGTTAGAGACCTCGTCTGCGCCACAATTGTGCCGCGATGCGAGTCCAGGTAACGTAGGTTACATATCTTTCCTATCTGCACTGATTTCGTGACTGTTGGTTTATAATTGTTGCCAAAGCCCCGGTTACACATAGCCGAACATGGCCTCCCGACTCTCCCCCGACCATGGTTAGGAGTGTTCGGCTGGCGTTCAGCTGAGTCGGCTGGTGACCAAATGTTTTTGTTAAGAAAATTATGACTCGGTGTTGTTCCAAACCTACACTAAAATGTCGTCACTGCCATGCCATTATCAGTTTATTAACCATTGACCGTTTGTTTTTTCTTCAGTCCGAATCTCAGGCAACAGCTGCCCTGTCGGTCTTGGTGTGAAGAGGTGAAGTTCTCGTGTGAAAAGGAGGACTCTTGGTCAGCTTTCCCAAGCTGTGAGATTTTCCCTCACACCAACTGCAACAACGTCAGGAATTCAACGACACCGGAGGGTGGTAAGTCATCAGTTATATACTATCAGACGTATGTTATGGCAATCTGCAAATGACTAAGACAATTAGCAAGATAGACGTTTTGTTTCAGAACCTTGTTTGTACGTTTGCTTCCGTCACAGTGGAGTGCTTCGATGGAAATGGTGCGAATTACAGAGGGGACGAGGCCAGAGGTCCTGTAGCGGGGGTGGACTGTGACCGATGGGACAATGACCCAACCTTCACAGCGCCGTATCCCTGGGCGAACCTTGTGGATAACAAATGCCGTAATCCTGACGCATTCGGCGACGTTAGACCATGGTGCTTCACTAGTTCTTCAAGTGGATTCGAGTTCTGTGACATCATTCCCTGTAAGGGTGAGTCGTCAAGTCATATCCGACCATGCATGCAGTAATGAGCCCGAGAAAGACGTGAGATCATTTTTCAAGGTCAGAAGGGTGACGACAGGACAAACTAGAGATAAATATTAGCTGCTTCAGCAAATATGAACAGGTTTGCGTTTTAGTGTAACTTATGTGGGGGAAAGGTAACATTTCTAAGTAAGTAGTTGAAATACAGCATAATTCATCTCCCTCCCCTTGCAAGAAATGACTGTTTTGAAATGGACTGTTTTGTAAAAGTAAAAGCCACCCCCTTGGGAGAATGAACTCTTTCCGGTGGTACATGAACATCCTTACTCTTAATCTGTCGCCATGACCCTTAATCCGACAGCACAGACCATATTCTGTCACCCTTTCTCTTAATCCGTCATCATCATTATCATTAATACATCATTGTAAGCCTTAATCCGTCACCCTAGCCCTTACTCCGTCACCATAAGCCTTAATCCGTCACGAAAGTTTTAGATACCTCACCGTTGCCGTTAATCCGTCACCATAGCCAGTAATCCGACCCCATAATCATTAATCCGTCCCCATAACCTTAATACGTCACTCTTGCCCTTAATACGTCATGATAATCTTTAATCCGTCAGTTAAGTCTTTAATCCGTCAGCGTTGCCCTTAATCCCCTCAACATAGCACTTAATCCGTCACCACAACCCTTAATACGTCACCATAGGCTTTAATCCATGACTCTTTCCCTTAATCCGTTACCATAAACCTTTATCCGTCAGCGTATCCTTTAATCCGCCATCGGAGACCCTAATCCGTCTCCCTTTCTATTAATCCGTCATCCTTATCATTAATCCATCACTGTAACCCTTAATCCGTCACCCTAGCCCTTACTCCGTCACCATAAGCCTTAATCCGTCACGAAAGTCTTAAATACTTCACCGTTGCCGTTAATCCGTCACCATAGCCAATAATGCGACCTAATAATCCTTAATTCCGGTTCCCATAACCCTTAATATGTCACTCTTGCTCTTAATACGTCATGATAATCTTTAATCCGTCAGGAAAGTCTTTAATCCGTTAGCGTTGCCCTTAATCCCCTCAACATAGCACTTAATCCGTCACCACAACCCTTAATACGTCACCATAGGCTTTAATCCATGACTCTTTCCCTTAATCCGTTACCATAAACCTTTATCCGTCAGCGTATCCTTTAATCCGCCATCGGAGACCCTAATCCGTCTCCCTTTCTATTAATCCGTCATCCTTATCATTAATCCATCACTGTAACCCTTAATCCGTCACCCTAGCCCTTACTCCGTCACCATAAGCCTTAATCCGTCACGAAAGCCCTTAATACTTCACCGTTGCCGATAATCCGTCACCATAGCCAATAATGCGACCTAATAATCCTTAATTTCCGTTCCCATAACCCTTAATATATCACTCTTGCTCTTAATACGTCATGATAATCTTTAATCCGTCACGAAAGTCTTAAATACTTCACCGTTGCCGTTAATCCGTCACCATAGCCAATAATGCGACCTAATAATCCTTAATTTCCGTTCCCATAACCCTTGATATGTCACTCTTGCTCTTAATACGTCATGATAATCTTTAATCCGTCAGGAAAGTCTTTAATCCGTTAGCGTTGCCCTTAATCCCCTCAACATAGCACTTAATCCGTCACCACAACCCTTTATCCATCACCACAAACCTTTATCCGTCAGCGTGTCCTTAAATCCGCCATCAGAGACCATAATCCGTCACCCTTTCCCTTAATCTGTCATCCTTACCCTTAATCCGTCACCATAACCCTTAATCCGACAGCATAACCCTTAATTCGTTACGAAAGTCTTAAATCCCTCATCGTTGCCTTTAATCCATCAACATAGCCAATGATCCATCCCCATAACCCTTAATACGTCACCGTAACCCTTGATTCGTTAATCTTGCCCTGTATACGTCATAACAATCCTTAATCCGTCAGGAAAGCCTTTAATCCCTCAGCCTTGCCCTTATCCCGTCACCATAACACTTAATCCGTCACCATAACCCTTAATCTGTCACCATAGCCCTTAGTCCGATACCTTTGCCCTTAATCCGTCACCATAAACCTTAATCCGTCACCGTAACCCTTGGTCCGTCACTCTTGCCATTTATAGTACGTCATAATAATCTTTAAGCATGAAAATAAGGATATGACACACACATAAACATGCATTTCTTCGATTACCCCCTGACGCAGTACATTGGCGTGTGCATTCCAAGGCCACAGTAAGACTCCTGTACTGTTGACATGACCCAGAGTTATCAGTTAACTTCCCATGTGCCGCCGCCAGCAGACTGTCCTTGAAACAGGGCCAGGCTGCCAATTACAGGCACAAGGTCACAGAGGGGAACAAAGAACCCTTTTCAATTTGGTTATTTGGTGGCTGCAGAGCTGTGCGTGTAGCTGGTTTCTGGTGCAGCAGTGTTGATCAAAACGAAGATGCGAATGGATACAGAAAAGGTGTGTGAACCCTTTCAATTTCTATCTATATACTACCTTGCTATAAGAACGAATTGTACTTTGGTAGAGCCTAGAGTTTCTAGTAAGAGTACGTATGTCTTGTTTCTTACCCTTACTGTTTATTCTGTCGCTGACATGTAGTCTACTTTCACTACGTGGCGTGACCTCGACCTCAGTGTTGTTTCGTCTTAAACTGTTTTGAATATTAACATTGCATCTCTAGATCATATAACTGATTGGTCAGTCCAGTTGTGTAACCACTCCCAAAATGTAAAAAAAAAGTTGATGTCCGTATAAATATGTTTGACAGGTCTAGAGACGGCCCACTCTCCCAGAAGCAAGCGACGAACCTGAACCTGGGCGGCATGGCCGACACCGCGAAGGTAAACCGCCGCAGAATACATCCACACACGCTCGCGGTGTTACTGGGTCTTGGAGGAACTATGAATAGCTGGGTAAGCAGAAACCTACTTTTTTGGCAAACGATTGGCTGAAGCCCCTCATGTTTTTGAACATGCAGCAGAGTTTTTACACTTAAGAATACAAATCAACCTGGTGCTGAATTCTAAGAATTGAGAAACCATATATTCTGTATTTACAGTCGTACGGCGATCGCGCTAAGGCCCCCATTCCACTAGACGGCGATCGCGCTGCGACTTTGCTGCGACCTAAGTTGTGTAATCATTGACTTCATGCTTGGGATATCATGCAGAATGTAGATGTCTGACTGAAAGGACAACAAAATACACAAGGCGTAAAATTACTCGTTTATAATAATCAATGAAATTCAGTGAGCGTTCTGTCAAATCTTAGGTCGCAGTGAGGTCGCCACCTCCCGTTTTTAGGTCGCAGTGAGGTCGCCACCTCCCGTTTTTAGGTCGCAGTGAGGTCGCCACCTCCCGTTTTTAGGTCGCAGTGAGGTCGCCACCCCAGTGGTTTTGGGGTATACGTGGTATAATATCGGATCGTACGGCAAATCATTACATGAATTATGTCTGCAAGATCTATTCGTTTCAAAGATAAAGCGTATTGTTCTGTCGGTAGACTTGATTGATGGCCGGGTTATACAACAATCTTTATTGACACAACAAAAGTACAGCGACTTTCGTAAGGTCTACTATATCTATACATACATACATACAAACTATAACTTTTACGAAAGCCCTGTGATCATGGAATAGTCAATGGTCATCCTACAATCCGTCATAAATTTATGTGATGATTCCCCCAACCTTACCTTTCATTTGATGTATTGTTTAATATCAACTTGCAACATATATGTATATATCAATACCGTAATTCTTGTTTGTCAACTGGAACTTGATTTTAGCTGGTTTAACGGTCACTAGTCAACAGCTAAAATGTTATCACCGCAAATTTTTCATCACTAATGTTTGAGACAGTAATGTTTGTTCCCACCGTTAGAATTAAGTACCGTGACCTACTCCATTTTCCCCAAACCGCTATATTTTCTTGCCGCTATATTTAAGTGAGTAACCCATTGAGGCGAACGCGTGCTGTAGTGTCCGGGGTGGTTTCTGGCGCAATCTAGTCCCAGTTCAATTCAGTGCACACGTCGCGTGCGCTGCGAAACTGTGATACTTTTTAATGATATGAAATAAACCAAATCATCAATCTGTGTTGTTTGAGAAAATAGCGAAAGTAACACCGAATGTTGAAAACTTCAAATGCCCCACTTCGACTAGTGGCACTTTTTATTTTCCATTGTTTATAAAGAGCAAGTTAACCCCGCCCTGTATCAGTAACGCTGATTTAGAACATCGCCTCCTATTCCGCTGTTAAAACTTATTTTCAAAAAGCTGAAGGCACAGGTATAATCGATCACATTATGAATAACCTTTGAAATTAATCTATCAGGTGTGTCCCGTTGAGCTGTGACAAGAAGATAGATCGGGTATCCCCCGTGCCGATTTGTAAATAGCGTATGCACCATTCCCCGTACATCGAGAGTTTCCACTGAACATGTCTTTGATAGTTCCGACTTGGCAAGTGTGCGTAACTTTGTTTGCCATGATCGACAGTTGCGTAATTTCTTTTTAAGCAAAATAGTTTGAAATTCTCACCATGACCTTCGGCGACAGTAAGCTAGACGGATCCATTCCACGCAAGTATTTACATCCATGCCCCACATCCTCCTTAGAGCGACCTGTCGCGTTAAGGTTACTGTCGTCTGCAAGGTTGCTATGGCGACGCCAGGCGGGCGGAAGCGGTAGAGATGTTTGTATGTTGAACCTGGTACCCCGGGTTAAGTAGCTGTCCCTTATAGTATTTACAGACGGACATGTGTAAAACAGCCGGTATTAAGTTTTAAACTTGTCACTTTAATAAGAAGAATTACACGTATTTAGAATAGATAACCCCTTTTTGTTCATGTCCCTGTATTTCTGTCCGAAAACATGTGTAACATAAATCATCTGGAGGACATGGTATTCAGAAAAAAATGACAAAACTAATTTACATGAGTCATACTATATGATCATCTATATTCCTCTTCTGATCATGATCCGTAAATGTTGTCACGTGTAATCCAGACGGAGAGATACACATAGGATATCAAATATCTTCTCTAATTCAGGTCGTCAAACTGTGTGACCCAATGTCATACAGTTCATTGAAATGTCACTTGTGAGATATCCTTATACCTGTTCACACAACCCTTGAGGTCAACCTTGTTATAAGGATCCTGAGCCTCATGTCTGTAAATTTGCATCGATTCAGCATTAGGTAACAGGTTTCTAGACTGACGGTTTACTTTAAAGTCGCGGCTGAGTGCGGGTCACCAGCCATGACCCTGCCGGTCAGTCTTTCAGACAGCAAAAATAACTACTGGGGATATGCTGTCACTGTTAAGTGTTATCACAGGAAATTCAAAATAGCGGTGACCTTACAAGCAGGTTGTTTACTCAGTCATGGACAAGTTCTAAATGTTCATATATGCATTATTATAAAAGGTTCCTTGTTATGTTTCCTCTCAATCATACTTTTCGATAAAGAGCCAGTGGGCTTTGTTCTGTCCGCGGTCAATTTTTGATCAATGCCATTTTGAATAATTCGGATGATGATTGGTAGCGATACATAACATGTTGCAGATCATATTCGTCAGTCAGATGATAGCTTTATATTTCCCAGCTGCTCATACCTGCTCAACTATACTGGATATTTCTAATATATGTTTCCTTCCGTCACAGCATGCAGCAGACCTTGGTGGAAACTGGTAGGAATAAATACAAGCTGTGTACCAGCTTCAGATGTCTGATCCCTCACAGCTGGCTGACATGGGGTGAAAGATGTCATAGGAAGTACAGGAAGGTGAAGAGATTTTCTTATATTGTTTGTTGTTAATCAGATTTTGACTTTTGTTAAAATTATTTTTAAAACGGCTCATGTGACAACATCGTTGTAAAGGTCAATTATTAACTATAGAAACCTATTTGACATGAATCATTACATTTTATGCCTCCAGCTTGCCATACATAATATAAGAAGAGTAAGTTAGTGTGTCATATGGGTGTACTAAATCAGATTATAGTATTTTCTTTAAACCGTAGAAATTTTAACATTAATTTACTTAACTCTCTCAGACCACGAAGGTTCATCAAAACATTTGCTTTGTCCCAAGATACAATATCATCAATATTTATGTTTGAATTCTCCACAGAACTGATCAACCATCTACTTCTACAGTCGCCAAGAACATGAGGGAGGAAGGCCACAGGGGATGCCTGACCAGAATCAGAGCCGTGTGCAGCCAATTGATTGCACTGTTACAGCAAGAGAAAAGCTGACACGATTTAGAGAATTCACACGCTGACGTGCACATGTTGTCCATGTCATTTGATCTAAACGAATATGTATTGTCTATACTATTGTTTATTTTATTGTGCGACTTTTAGTGGCTGATTTTGCATGTATATCAAAGAAAATACAAATGTTAACCTCGCCGATGACAGCTCAAATCAAACCGAATGTACGAATGGTGGAAACACCATTCAAATGTGTATGCAATTGCAATCACAAGCTGCAGTAACATTTTACTCCGTCACTAATGTCCAAGAAGTTTCAGTACAACTCCTTACCGAACTTGCAACGGTTACTGTAAAATCAGTCTGCTATTGTTGTGCCATAATTGTTATTCTTTGACATCTTTGACGGGTATTCGTTTGTTAAAGTGGACTGCAGCGAAGCGATAAAGTAATCAATGTTGTGTAAGCAGAGTTAGACAGTATAAAGACAAGAGCTTTCAAAGGCAAGGAAGTTTAGGTCAAAAGAGCAATAGAGACCTTCAGTAAGGATCGTAGTAATTAGCCAACATTATGAAGTCACAATCAGTCAGTTTTATAACGGTAAGTGTGCACCTTGCTAAGTGTGCGGGTATCCTTGTTTCTGTGTCATTTCTTTATCATTGATGTGGTCGTAAACTAACATTAGCAACAAAAATCATCCCTCCGATCACGCCCAATATTACTGACTCCAACAATTTCTAATCCAACATCACATTAAATAACAAATCTATATTAACCCTCTATCGTTGGGGATCTTGTCGTCCCTTACTTTTCGACAAGACAACAACAACATGATGCTCAGTGGACCTTGCTCGTCCTTTAGTACAGTGGGCCTTGTGTCCATTTGTGCCAACGGCAAAGTCACAACACCACCACACTAATAACATTCATCTCTTACACCTAAAATGAGTGGCAAAAACCACCCCTCCGGTCAAAATGGTCGCACCTAACCCAAAACTAGGAAAGATATAGGGAACCAACATTAGTGACAAAAACCACCCCAAATTTTATCGATTCCAACACTTTCTAATCCAACATCACATTAAATAACAAATCTATATTAACCCTCTATCGTTGGGGATCTTGTCGTCCCTTACTTTTCGACAAGACAACAACAACATGATGCTCAGTGGACCTTGCTCGTCCTTTAGTACAGTGGGCCTTGTGTCCATTTGTGCCAACGGCAAAGTCACAACACCACCACACTAATAACATTCATCTCTTACACCTAAAATGAGTGGCAAAAACCACCCCTCCGGTCAAAATGGTCGCACCTAACCCAAAACTAGGAAAGATATAGGGAACCAACATTAGCGACAAAAACCACCCCCAATATTATCGATTCCAACACTTTCTAATCCAACATCACATTAAATAACAAATCTATATTAACCCTCTATCGTTGGGGATCTTGTCGTCCCTTACTTTTCGACAAGACCACAACAACATGATGCTCAGTGGACCTTGCTCGTCCTTTAGTACAGTGGGCCTTGTGTCCATTTGTGCCAACGGCAAAGTCACAACACCACCGCACTAATAACATTCATCTCTTACACCTAAAATGAGTGGCAAAAACCACCCCTCCGGTCAAAATGGTCGCACCTAACCCAAAACTAGGAAAGATATAGGGAACCAACATTAGTGACAAAAACCACCCCAAATATTATCGATTCCAACACTTTCTAATCCAACATCACATTAAATAACAAATCTATATTAACCCTCTATCGTTGGGGATCTTGTCGTCCCTTACTTTTCGACAAGACCACAACAACATGATGCTCAGTGGACCTTGCTCGTCCTTTAGTACAGTGGGCCTTGTGTCCATTTGTGCCAACGGCAAAGTCACAACACCACCACACTAATAACATTCATCTCTTACACCTAAAATGAGTGGCAAAAACCACCCCTCCGGTCAAAATGGTCGCACCTAACCCAAAACTAGGAAAGATATAGGGAACCAACATTAGCGACAAAAACCACCCCAAATATTATCGATTCCAACACTTTCTAATCCAACATCACATTAAATAACAAATCTATATTAACCCTCTATCGTTGGGGATCTTGTCGTCCCTTACTTTTCGACAAGACAACAACAACATGATGCTCAGTGGACCTTGCTCGTCCTTTAGTACAGTGGGCCTTGTGTCCATTTGTGCCAACGGCAAAGTCACAACACCACCACACTAATAACATTCATCTCTTACACCTAAAATGAGTGGCAAAAACCACCCCTCATGTCAAAATGGTCGCACCTAACCCAAAACTAGGAAAGATATAGGGAACCAACATTAGTGACAAAAACCACCCCAAATATTATCGATTCCAACACTTTCTAATCCAACATCACATTAAATAACAAATCTATATTAACCCTCTATCATTGGGATCTTGTCGTCCCTTACTTTTCGACAAGACCACAACAACATGATGCTCAGTGGACCTTGCTCGTCCTTTAGTACAGTGGGCCTTGTGTCCATTTGTGCCAACGGCAAAGTCACAACACCACCACATTAATAACTTCCATCTATCACACCCACACATTAGTGAAAAAAAACATCCCTCCAGTAAACATGGTCACACCCAACCCACAGCAAGAAAAAAATAGCAAGAACACACAAAAAAGAAAACTAGCAAGAAAAACACCCCTCCGTCAAAATAGTCACACCCAACATCAGCGACAAAAAACACCCCTCCCAATAAAATGGTCACATCCAACATGGCGGCCCCCATCCTTGGATGCAAAAACAGAACAGGTTTTGCTATCGCAAACCTGTAACAATCCGATTTTTGCCGGTTTCAATAACTTGTACATCAGTTGACCGAGTTGACAATCCTGACGATGGTAAAGCTCTGGATGAGAATCCGTACATATAGTCTTGAAAATGTGTATCATAGTGTATCATACTTTTACCTCCATTGAGTATACAGTATTGTGAATTATTTGTAATTGATAATGATTACAAGGCTTTAACCTGGCAAGATGTCCAACATGCATGCTTCGCGGACGAGATACTGGCGTATCAATCTAGCAAGTTGAACGTAGGTAGCAAAAACTATGGAGAACATCATAACTAACCCAGATCTAGATTGCATTGGAGGCTTGTGCAGATATCTTTACAGTGCCATCCTTCTCATTTCTCGTTCCTCCAGGAAAAGGGTGCAAAGATCCAGGGCAACCCCGGTTTGGAAAGAGGAGTCCCATTCTGAAGTTCTACTGGCCTGGTGAAAGAATCACTTACATATGTGACACAGGGTTCAAGTTCAAACAAGACTCCCCGCCCAACAACGCACAATGTGTTATCAATAACGCAATAGGAGAAGCCGGCTGGGAAACACCAAAACCTGACTGTGAAGGTAAGATCTAACTAAAGGTACTAAAGGTACAAATAACTAAAGGTACTCCATTCTTAGAGAGTGAGGTAGTAGGTTGGGGTGGTTTTTCTTTTTCTCTCTCTCTCTCTTCTGCATGTTTACGTCTATATACGTCCTCAGTGCCGCTCTTTTTGTCTGTGAGACTTGCAGGATCACAAAGCTAAGTAGTGTTGTAATCTCCATGAAAAAGGACTTTTTCATGGTGATATTGTTTTGAGTGTGTTTGCGTGTTTGTTTGCGTGTGTGTATGTGTGCGCGTCCGGATGCTTAAAGTCAGCATAACTGAAGAACGTCTAAATGGATTGTAATGATATTTGGTATGTGGGTAGGTGTTGAGAGGAGAAAGGTCAAGGTCGATTTTGGGCCCCCTGGTATGTGACTCTGGAACTGCAGTGGCGTATTTGTCAAAATCTTCTAAGGAGAATAACTGAAGAAAGGAGCAACAGATTTTCATGTTATTTACTATGCAGGTAGCTTAG
Organism: Branchiostoma lanceolatum; assembly: GCA_035149815.1. Classification (NCBI taxonomy): domain Eukaryota; kingdom Metazoa; phylum Chordata; class Leptocardii; order Amphioxiformes; family Branchiostomatidae; genus Branchiostoma; species Branchiostoma lanceolatum. The sequence continues at coordinate 11,212,218 of CM068869.1, read as the reverse complement.
ACAGAGATGTACACAATGAATTGCAAATTATGCAAATTGTGACTATGTAATAAGGATTATCTATGTTTCCATTTTCATTCCAAGCAGCAGCAACAACAACTAGCTTGGGCAAATAAAAAACACCATATATAAAAACAAATTTCATGGAGATTTGGGGTCTTCAGACTCTTGCTATCAAGGAGATGAAGTCTGTCATCTCTTAATGTCTTGTTTCGGGAAGTCTTTTGCACACAGAACCCCAAAGTATAAGCTTACTGTAACCCAGAATTCAACTGAGGCTAATACTAACATTGTGAGTAATACTTGTGTTGCAGTCGACCACAAATTCAAGCTCAACAAGGACCTTCTGAGTGGGAATGTCTACGACAAGGCGGTGTCTCCAACGACGTCTAGTTTGAATTTGAAAGTAAAGGCATATGTTGTCAACATCATCAAATTGGTAAGTGAAAAGTATCAAATGGCAGAATTTCCCAATGTTGTAATGTCATCGATACCAACCTTGTGTCTGTAGCTATAGAGTGTATTGTAATCATGTGTATTACTTACAAATTGCATTTACGCTTACGTTCAGATTAGACATGCGTTTAGGCAATATGAATTACAAGCCCTTACGTAAGGCTTCTGTCCTTCAAATTGACAATCGTAATGGCGTCTATTTCGTCAATTTCTTTCAGGATGAAAAGGAAGAACAGATAGTAACGTCATTCAAAGCGGAATACGTAAGTTCATTGTTCCTAATTTATATATAATCCGAATATAATGATTTCATTGTATGAGGAGCCATGTGGCTATTATTCGTCACAACGATGATAACGGTTTTGGGAGAAAGTTGAAGAATCGCGATATTAAAACTTAGTATCTAAAGATAACAAAAACGTATGCTAATTAGGCACTGTCGTGGAACAGATTACAGACTGTGCAAGTACTGATGCCCTAGGTTTATAGATATGTGTCGGCCCTTACTTCTACATATAGAGTATGTACAGTTGCATACTATCCCAATGTACTAGTCTTAATACTAGCTCGAGAGACCTGTAAGAAGTTCATCACGGTTTACATATCTGTATATGTGCTTACTACAAGTGCATCTCGAATACAATTATTATCTCCATGAATTTATTTTCATGGGGATATTGTTTTGCGTGTGCTTGCTTGTGTGTTTCCGTGTTTGTATGTTTGTGCGTCCGGATGCTTAAAGTCAGCATAATTGAAGAACGTCTAGATGGATTGTAATGATATTTGTATGTGGGCAGGTGTTGGGAGGAGAAAGGTCAAGGTCGATTTTGGGCCCCCTGGTATGTGTCACTGAAACTGTTATGGTGTATCTGTCAAAATCTTCTAAGGAGAATAACTGAAGAAAGGAGCAACAGATTTTCATGTTATTTACTATACAGGTAGCTTAGCCAGGGATGTACACAATGAATTGCAAATTATGCAAAATTTGGGACTGAATTTGCATAAGTAATGAGGATATCTATATTTCCATTATAGGCATGTTGTGACAGGTGTCACCTGTCAGTTTTGAAACTGGGTCATATATCCTCAGGGACCCAACAGGCTGTGGTCATACCACAGAGGGATATAGAATCAAATTGGTAGGTAACTGGAACTTCATACTTGAAAGATGTTTCTGGCAAATAAACACCGATTATAAATATTTTTTTAAATGGCGATTTGGGGTCTTCAGACTCTTGTTATATCTGTTGTGTTTGTATGTTACAGACGTGGATGGATGATCGGCTGAGATGGGACCGCAGAAGATATGGAGAGTTAGATCATACCTTCATCGATTACGATCAAGTCTGGAAACCAACATTGACACTGGAGAGAAAGTAAATGTTTTGTCATTCCGCCGTTACGCTCAACCCAAAATCTCCTATGGTCGTAGATCAGCAACAGCATGCTGCTACTTGACAATCTCTCTGTCTCTTCATATTACTTTCTTGCGCACAACATTCTTTGCTATCTGTGACTACAGTTAAGACATGCATGTATTACTAAAAGTAACGTGAACGTTATATACATCGTCACTCATTGTAGCATCTTTTCACGTCTCATAACACTGCATTTAGCAATCTTCTGGGAAAAATCATTTTCAAAGTCAAATATGTTTTTCTATCAGCGCGGACACGGAGTATAGCGGCGAGTTCCCCAAGACAGAGGTGAAAATGGAGCATACGGGCAAGGTCACCTGGCCTATAGCATCACTGACTACCACCACGTGTACCCTGGACCCTTTCCTCTTCCCCCAGGACAACATGACATGTGCGGTCTGCTGGACAGCTGGAGAAGAGTACACAATAGGTATGGCAGTCTAGATATTTCTACACCTCATTACGTACGTACCATAGATGAGTTCATGTCATCTCACTCAAGACTCATCACGCAACACACATTGATAAATGCAAACGTTTGTTTATCTAATGACATGCATAACGTTACATCACAAACACACGCGCGCGCACGTACGCGCACACAAACACACACACACACACACACACACACACACACACACACACACACACACACACAAACACACACACGGGAAGATACAGACACTGAAGCAGTTTTGAGCTCCAGGTCCATGCAAGATAACAGATTGAATTTGATAAAGGCGTGCTAGCACGTAACGTTATACGATGGTCCAGTTTTCTGTAAGGCTGTTGAAAACTGTACTAAAAGGAAACGGTACCGGTTGTACAGTAATGAATATTACAATGTAGAACTGCAGTGAAGGTGTTTGCTGTCCATTGAAATTGTGGATTCCTTTGGAAATGTTATCTCTTGCAATCACAATTGTAAAACCTTATCTCGACTTTGTTGCGACGATTCTTGAGGGAAACCAGTGATACAGACACGTGTTGAGATAAACGTTATGATGAATGTATCACCTAGTCAGTTGGTGGTGACTTTCCATACAAACATAAGACCACCGACCCTTGAATATAACAAATAGTTGAACCCTTTCTTTTCAAGACTGTTCCGACTCAGCAAAACATAAAGACAGAAACTTCCTGACCTGCCAAAACGACCAGGCCGACATTGTCACGGGGGAGTGGAGCGGTAAAACAACCCTGTCAGCCATCAACAACACGGCCTGTCTCACAATGACACTCAAACGAGATCCCACCTACCATTACTTCACAACCATCTCTCCCTGCCTCATCCTCATCATCCTCATGGTCATCACCTTCATCATACCCATCGACAAAGGCGACAGGATTGGGTTCGGTGTCACCATGCTGCTGTCCATGGTGGTGTCGCTAGTGGTCGTCACAGGCTTCTTACCTGTGTCAAGTACCCTGCCGTTCATTGGTGAGCTGACTCTCCAAATCTTTTCATACTCACTAACGGCGTGGTCCCACTCGTCGTAGGTAATAGAATTTTCTGTGAAAGAACCAACCGTCAACAAGGTCATCTAAGGCAGCCTTTCCGTAATAAGATATTATGCAGGATACATGGGTGACTATCACAAGAATGCCCTCAGTTTGCGATCACGCGACGTATGTGACCGGCCGCGGGCCCTAAATGTTTAACTGCGGAGGATAGAATTATTGTCGTTGCAGATAATTTTTCTATCAGAACTAAATGTAGCAATGTACATGTACCATGACTGATATCATTTATCACGTGCGAGCTATCTTACGGTGTCTTTTTCCTTCTCTTCCAGCTATGCTGATCATTGTGTGCATGGCTCTGATGGCTCTCTTCATGCTGACGACTCTTTTCATCATCATCATTCACGACAAGAAGGGACCTGTCCCAAAATGGGCACGGACGCTCTTCTTGAAGCTCTTAGCAAGGTATGGGAAAGGTTCAAATACAAGAAAATTCCTCAAATATATAATGGTTTACAAATCATAATGCGTATTCATCCTTTAACGTGATGAATTAAATCGTTTCCTTGCTTTAGGGCTCTATTGATGGGAGACTTGACCAAGAAGCTGAAAAATGAAAAGTCAGCACGCTACAGAGAAAGCAACAAAGTAACTGACATCGAAGGACATAGCAACCAGTCTTTCAAGATGGACGGCGATGGCCCATCTGCCGGAGGAGACGACCCACCTCAGAACGTGAACAATGAGGTCGGAGCTACGCTTATTGGGTTGAAGGGAAGCGTAGATGAGTTGAAGGTCAGTGTTAGGCAATTGTCTGGCAGCATCGATGCTCTGGCCAAGACAAGCAGTGATGATGATGGTGATGATGACAAAGAAGTTGCAGAGTACGCTTTGTTGGCAAACGTTCTGGACAGGTTGAGCCTGGTCCTGTATATCATCGCCATCGCTGTGGCCGTACCGTGTACTCTGCTCCTTGGTCGCCCTCGGATCATCCCGAGCTGAAAAAAACACACACACAAGATTACGAGCTGATGTTTGATGACAGAGGCAGAATGTTTTTCTAACCATGTCATGGCATGCTCTTTGTTGTCATGACATTTGATACTGATATTTACGTACCACTATTGGCTTCGACATTGAACATGAACAGTCCAGAATATACACAAAATTTCGTATGAATTCAGAGGAAGTAGGGTCTACTAAAATTACACTGTAATTTGGACTTTAGGTTGGCCCGTTACAAGGAAAGCCAAAACGAATTGACTTTAAAAAAGTGCCACTTCTTATATCTATCCGAGAAAGGCCAACAAATGAAGTTTTGGGTGCATGTTTATAGGTCAAATCAAGATTGTATAAGTTTACAACTATAATAGGACATAAAGTTATGTACAGTTTGAATGACATGCATTGGTAATCCACGGTTTAATTTTGGACTGCAGGTTTTTCATCTTAACTTTACATCGTATAATAGATTGTTATGAGTTACAACTTCCATGTGTTTTGTCATATATCATGACATACAATGTCATGTCATGTTGTGTTACGACAGTTGTTACGTTTGGTATTAAAGGCCACCTTGACTGGGTTTTATGGATTACATCCTCAGGACACCCCACAAATAGGTGCAAATGCGCAAAAAAGAAAATGCCCCCCCCCCCAAACACGATATGCCTAAATGTTAAAATCTGACTGATCATGAATGTTCTATCAAACATAAGAAACAAAACGAAGTTTTTTATTTGTGTTCTCTGTCTCTCTCTCTCCCTCTCTCTTCTATCACTCTGTTTAGTCCCACTCTACTTCGTTGATATGGCATTGCCAATGAACTTGTTTTGGTGAGGATGCATACTGAACACAAGTTAGGAAACTTGAGTTTCGGTCAATCATTTTCCCCTTGGTATGTAATCAATTGCAATTTTATATCGTTGGAAAGCTTATTCATTGCTATGATCATACATTTAAGAGGCAGACACCATAGTTGGGTATGTGAGTTGGTTGCTCCCAAAAGTGCCAATATTCCTGTCAACACAGAGTTGGGTGTTGGCAGGGAAATGTTCCTACTTTTTGGCGAAGCAACCAGAAAATCCTTTGTGGTGCTCATCACAACAAAAAGTGGAATCAACAGACTGTTTCAAAATCTTATCCAGTTGCTTGAGTAACTATTTTTGGCCTATCTTAGCTTATTACCTGGATGTCTAACCTTCATCAACGTACAAAGTGTAATCACCACAAATGAGGTATTACTACAAAGGCCAATAAACAACAAGCTTTTCAATAATATGAGACACAATGCTATGATACAAAAAGGAGGAAACATGGCTTTGGAAACTTTCGTCACTCTTTGGGCAACCATTGTCATAAGTAACGCTGGTGCTCAATCCATGAATGGACATGTAACATCATAACCAATGTGACAACAATGTTAAGGGTAGTAGCTAAGCCTTTGAATGATAAATGATATAACTCATGAATTAACAACAGATATAAATTTGATAACCAACCGAGATCAAGTTTCCAAACGTTTTGTGTTTAAATCAGATAAGCAAAATGATATCTGAACAGCTGTAGTGAACCTTTGCCTTTAATTCCGAATGGGCATGATTTTCAATTTGGAAACCAGTAAAAAGTAATGTGAAAGCTGATGATGTTATCCATACAATCAAGTCAGTGTGGCTAAAGTTGGGTTCTACATGTATCATGTTATGTTGGATTATGTGCTATGATATATCATTTTACTCTGCCATATAATGTCATGTCATGTTACACTGTGCTATGATATTATATGTTATGCTATCTACATATTCGATAAGGTAAAATGAGGTTATGCTAGCGTATGAGACATCATAGTAGCTTATCATACACTAGTAGCCAGATGGGTTTGACCAATCAGAAGGGTCATGATTACTCCATAATGACCACTTTTTGGATCACATTTTTTCGTGACATTACCATTACATGAGAGGGTGCAGTTTTTTTTTCAATTCTAAGGAACTGTCTGATACAGACAGACATATATAAGCAAAGATCATGTTAATTAGTTAATTTTCATTATGTTATGTTACGTTATGTAATGCTATGTTATGTTATGTTATGTTATGTTATGTTATGGTAGGACCACTGGATGGATTGTGATCATATTTAGTGTGTGTATGTGTTGTGAACCCGACGGTCAAGGTCGATTTTAGCCCCTTGTCGGCTGACCTTGGTACTGCAGCAGAACTTAAGTTTTTTTTGTATCTTTGGTCCTGGACATGCAGTGGTCCTGTTTAGTATGTTTTTTTATATCATATTGAACTATTCAGTTTTTCCCACTGTCATCTTGGTTGGATCTGACCAGCTGTAACTTTTTTACCAACTTTTAAAGAGCATTTAAGATTTGCCATCACTTATTTCATGTACATGTATGTAAAGTGAATACTTAAGGCTAGCCAGCTGGTGTCTTATCTGTAAGTTAGCCAAGTCACAAAATCTAAAGCAGAAGGCCATATGGACTTCATAACTTACTCAGTTTTCTTGATATCTCTAATTTTTGTCATGTGAGTGCCGTGTTATCCAGAATTCGTAAATAAATCAAGGTGTGAAGGGTGATTTGTTGTCATGTTCTTTGTTGGAATGCTTGATTGATTATGGAGTGAAACTTTTGGCAAATGCTTCTAGGCTTTTACATCTTCAACTTACAAAGCTCATATTTTCTGGAACAATTTCACAGTGCGTTGAAAATCAAATGGTCTTGAGATTCATTCCAAACATCTTTAGATTTTGTGGTAAATCTTGAAAAATCTCAAAATAGTTGGTAAAATTATCAAGATACCTTGAAGTTATGATAAGATAGATTGAAAAGATCTCAAGATGCTTTGCAACGATCTCAAGGTGCTTTTGGAAAGATTTCAAGAGGGCTTGACTAAAAACTTTTGAAAAAGATTTAGTATCTACGTAATTCCTAATTTATACAAAAACAATGACAGAACAGTAATTGTGGTGGACCTTTATGTAGAATAGATTATGCTAATAAGAATCTTAATTGCATAATCAATGAGACCAGAAAAAAAGAGATTTACAGAACGCTCCATATATCTTACGGAGGCATGAGGTCTCCGGCTCGCATGTACGATTCTATATCAGGTTTGAACTTGAAGAAGCACAGCTAAAAATGAGTAATTTTCTAGCGCCAATATAAACGACGAGATACACATGTACACCAATCATCTCTTCAGAAGAAGCACTGACACGTGGCGGATGGTATAAATGCTGTTTATCATTCAATCTACACATTTCTATACTTTGTACAGACTCGTCCGGTTAGTGGCCAGTCTTCAACCTATCTAATAGGCATTGGCCATGATGAAATGTTTGTGTTCAGCACACACGTCAGTCCGTACTTGTCATGGCACACTATCGTACTTTTTTCCTCTGGAATTGCTATAATGATAGTTGTGTAGCTTTTGTTCAAAAGATTAATGAAAGGGGAAATAAAACAAGATGACGTCAAACATGATGAACAAGCTAAATTATGTCTTGGGACCTTAGGTTCTTAGCTTCTTTAATGGGAAACGGTGCAAATTCAAATCTAAACTTGCCGCCCTAGGATCTCAATGTTAACGATGAACTCAGGCATGTCCATTAGTCACCTCACCTCACCTAGTCCCATCCTCATCTTGAGGGTCATGGCCTATGATCACTTCCAGCACAAGCTTCTTCCATCCTTCTCTATCCTTCTCTAACCCTCTGTGTGCAGTCTGTCAGTGACCTTCCTGTCCAGTCCCTGATGTCATCTCCCCATCTTCCACTGCTGGTGCCACAGATCTTCCCTTGTAAGGTGTGGGTAGAGATTTTCTGGACATGACCAAAATACTGGAGCTTTCTTCTTTTTATCATCTTTAGGAGTGTTCTTTAGATACCCAAATCTTCCAGCACCGAGTTGTTGGCTCGAACTTCTGTGCGTTCTCACTACTGATAAAGTCAGTTCAATGCAGACATACATGTTTTTGCATCTGTTCTGGAGATGCTATGTATGGTATTGATCTGTTTGCAGGGCCATGTTTGATTTAACTACAAGGATGGCATTCTCTGGGGACCCCAAAACTGATGCGAGCGGGCGAATAAAGAGAAAACGTTGGCAAAAAGAGTTGCCTTCGTTCTGAAATCTACGTGGTCGGGAAGGTTGAACAAGACTATGGTATACCGAAATATAGATTCTTTATTTTTGTTCTTTCAAAACTTAATATTTTTTTGACTTCGAAATTTGCTTTGGCATTCTAGTATCCGTTTTCCGAAATATACATTTTTTTTTGCAATTTACAGCATGTGTGTTGAAGCTGCTTTTTACGATATACAGTATGGCCGAAACTTTGTTTTGGAAACGGACGAAAATTGATGTGCGCGCGTATGCCATCCACATAATCAAATCAACATGGTCTTAGACGTAGAATAAACTAAAGCTCCACGACCTCATACCGTCGCCAGATGATGTTGTCCTTTTCGACTGACGTATCATAGATTTTTCTCATTGATTATGCACATAAAGTTCTCATTTGCATGAATTTATAAATGACATAACTGTTTTGCATCTGTTCTAGAGATGCTATTGTCTTGATCTGTTTGCTGACAGATAACTTTTAACGTCTTTCAATTAATGAGGAAATTTTATGGTTTTACATTTCACTGGTTCAGATGCCTGAAACTTTCATTACGTATGGAGGGTATAAATTAAAACTACATGTCATCTGATGATGTTTTATTTATAATTTCACAGTATTTTTTTTCAAATACACGAAAATGGGAATTTGCACCGTCGAGCATAACAGACATAGTCGACTTCACTCGAGGCCAGGTAGAGGCGGAACTTTAACATTAGTACAGTTTGCCTCGGGTGAACAGACAGGTAGGACAACATTTCAGACGGAAGTAAATACGTGACAGATCGACACTGCAAGGTAAGATCTCTGAATTTGTCGTCCATTCTATCTCACAGGTGGGGATATATTTACTGTACAGATTCTAGGATTGATTGAAAGAAAGAAGGAAGTTTCTTATGTCGCTGTGAACTAGATTTAAGACTTAAGCTGCATCTTAATTTGGAAAGTCATGAAGTTGGCATTTCGATCTGGGCGGTTGCTTCTGTTTATTAAGACTAGAACAGTTTTCTAAAGTTATTGTCTGACGCAAATGCCCTCAATGACTTATTCTGGTTTTTAGATACATCGTGTTACGTAGGAAAGTTACTAATAGCTTGTTCCCAAATTAGTTTATTTGGGCGAAAAATACATGTACGTGACAAGGTGGGATAATTGATAGACGCGACCAGATTATCATATTTAGTCACAGTCGGTGGATTTGTTATATTTGTACGTTCTTGTAATTCATCCAACAACCACGTAGTTTATACATAGATCGCTCCAACTACGACGTACTTGAATATTAATGTCGTACCAACAACAACATGGCAGCATGAAGCACGTCCTTTTCAAAGGCACCATTTCCGTGTGTGACCTTTCGTTATGCCTCCAGGGTGTCAAGGGGGTATAAGTTTAGGTGTGGCTATACGTAAAATAAACTAGAGCTCTACGACCTCATATCTTTGCAAAATGATGTTGACCTTTCCGACTGACGTATCATAAATGTTTCTCATTGCTTATGCAACTAATGTTCTCATTTGCATAAATTAATCAGTTGATCAATTCTCCGCCCAAGTAACAGATTTCTTTAAATCATGAAAGTCTCATCTTAATAATAAAAAAAGACTATTCTAGCAATGCTTCATGCAAATGAGGTCTTGATTTGCATGATTGATGTAAAACGATGGTCACGGATAACGATTGTTCTTTGGCTTTTTGTCTAGCCCTAATGAAGAGTTGAGCACAGCCCAACAAAAGAGGAACAACCAATGTGACTTCCTCAAAACGTGGAGTTCCTCTAAACTGAAGAAGTGACCAGTCAAGAACGAGAGGAAACATACAGAGAGTCATTGCTCTACGAAGAGAAAATGGCGCTGCTAGCTACGTTCTTTGCTGTAATTCTGTTGGTTGAACTGCTGTCTGGCTCCCAGGCTCGTCAGGACATTTTCGGTTGGGGTGAAAATGTCGACATACTTGAAGATGTCTCAGTTGAAAGCACAGTGGTGCGGCTGAAAGATTTTCTCAACACCAGCGTCAGTTCAGCAGAAGACGACAATGGGACGTTGTGGTCAGCAAATATCACCACAGGGGACGATTCGGGACGGTTTAGGGTTCGTGTCGAGGACTTGGCGCTGATCGTGGCGGCTCCGCTGGACTACAAGTTACACCCACGGTACAACCTGACGGTGGAACTGACAAACACTGGGAACAAGAACGTTTTGTACGTGATCCTTGTCATCGTAGTCATGGACGTGCCGGGATACCCGCCATTCTATAACAAACGGTGTGAAGCTCAGGTTCTTGCAGATAGAGGGAGGGGCTGGAGTTATACCTTATTCAGCAGTGGCGGATTTGATATTTCTTTTAACGGACGTGTAGCTGTGACGTACGACGACTATTTTCAGCTCTCTTTACCGAGGAAATACGCCGTTAACTTAGTCCTAAAAGGTGATTGTTCCCTAAGATTCATTGGCAGTGCAATCAAATTCGATTCAAACCAGGATCTTGTCTCCTTGTGGCTTGCAGAACAGCCACAAAAAGGTAGGCTCGAACTCAACTGTCACGACCGAGAGGGGAAGAATAAAGGGAAGATTATTTTGCTGGACATTAATCACGATGACGAGTTGCCTCAATGGGACGGTGTTCAGTTCCAAAAGGAGCTCGGGGAAAATGACCCTTATGTCGTTGCTATAGAGTTGAATGAGATGTGGTCCACATCACCCTACTGGATACGATGTGACACTTACATCACGTTGGCCGGGGGGATAGCTAATCTGTTCGAATACACATTGCTGTACAACGTTACAGGATGTCCTGAGGAATGGTACGGTGTGTACTGTGACAAGGGTTGTGTTTGCAAGAATGGCGCTCGTTGCCATGGCTTCAACGGCGCCTGTGAGTGCCGTCCAGGCTGGAGAGGGGGGGCCTGTGATATTCCTTGGCCCGAGGTCGTCATCGTAGAGACACCAGGCGATTCAGTGAAGTACATCGGTACCAATTTGACTTTGACCTGCCTGGCTCCACACATTCGCGTAGCAAATATGAAGTTAGCATATCAAGCAGGAAACGAACAAAACAACACAAAAGTCATCGAAGAAGGGAAGGTACAGAATAGTTCCGTCAGCTTTCAGCCGATCCTAGAATCAGCTAACGGCAGATATAGTTGTATGGTTCAGGCTGAAGATGGTAAACTCTTTAATGCGACTTTCGTTCTAAACGCTACGGAATGCCGACCCAACTATCACGGGGAAGTTTGCAGCCTAGTGTGTGACTGTCAGTACGGAGGGACGTGCGACAGATGGGAGGGTTGCCTGTGTCCTCCCGGTCGTCATGGAGACAGGTGTGAGTACATCTGCTCACCCGGCACATTTGGATTGAACTGCAGCATGAGTTGTTACTGTCAGAACAACGCCACGTGTGACGCAGTCAATGGCAGCTGTATTTGTACAGAAGGGTATTGGGGTGAATTTTGTCAGAAGGTTCAAGTGTGTCCTCCTGGTCGTCATGGAGACAAGTGTGAGTACATCTGCTCACCCGGCACATTTGGGTTGAACTGCAGTATGAGCTGTTACTGTAAGAACAACGCCACATGTGACGCAGTCAATGGCAGTTGTATTTGTGTTGAAGGACAGTCGGGTGAGTTTTGTGAGGACGTCATTCCGGATAAGAATCAAGTCGTTGTTGTAGTGCTGTCGTCCGTTATCCCAATCATTGCTTTAATAGGTTGTATCGTGACTGGCGGTATCCTGGTGAAACGGAGTCGCCGACGTCCCCCAAAACCGGATCACCAAACCGAGGACACAGAGATGACGTCCATCAAAGAAGACATTTCACAATGGGAAGTAGAGGAAGAGGACATTCGTTTCGAGCACATGATCGGTGAGGGAGAGTTCGGCCATGTCGTCAGGGGAAGACTGCGCGTGCCCGCAGGCTACGAGGTTTTGGTAGCCGCCAAAAGTATCCGGCCTGACCGCATGAAAGCGTCGGTTGTCCGTGACTTTCGTCGCGAAATGACCATCCTCACCAGGATCCACGAGGACAAAGAGGGACACCCGAATGTGGTGAAGCTTCATGGCTTTGTAACTAAGTCGGAGCCTCAGTATATCCTGGTGGAGTACGCGAGCAATGAAGATCTGCGGCGGTACCTGTGGACTTTGCGTGAACATTACAAGACCACGGGGAACAGCAAACTGTTAGATCGCATCAGTTTTGCTTGTGACGTTGCCAGTGGGTTGTCGGAGCTGGCACGTCTGAAGATCGTGCACCGGGACATCGCAGCTCGTAATGTCGTCATCAGCGGCAGGAAAGTGGCCAAGATCGCAGATTTCGGGCTGTCGCGTGACGTTTACGTGTCGTCGGCGTACGAACGCACCAACCAGGGCGGTGAGGAGGAACTGTTGCCGCTGAAGTGGATGGCCGTGGAGTCGTTACGGGACGGGGTGTACACATGTGAGAGTGACGTGTGGTCGTACGGCGTACTGCTGTGGGAGATCGCCAGCTTTGGGGAGGAGCCACGCTATGCTGGTGGGCCGATGACACCCTGACGTATGTACACTGTTGGAACTTCTGAAGAAAGGGGTCCGTCTGCAGCAGCCGGAGAACTGTCCGATGTCGGTGTACAAAATCATCAGGTCCTGCTGGACAGTCGACCCATTAAAGCGACCGACCCCTGACGAACTGTTCCAGAAGATAGACTTGATGAAGCCGCAAAGACTTGCTGCACACTTGGTTAATGACAATATTCCATAACGGATTTTTCATACAGACCAATGGTCTTATACAGGTTGAACTTATCAATATCAATCTGCATCTAAGCTGATGGAGTCAGATGAACCATGGTAATCTACTGATCATCACATTCATGAAAAATGGAGGTATTTTTGGCATGTCTGTCTCTTTAATTTGCGTGCGATTCCATGTTATGAGAGAACACTTGTTACTAAAAAGTACAACGTTGGGCCATATGCACAAGAAAACGTACTATACAATTAGGGTTATGAGACTACGGTTCGCAAGAACTACTACATGTCATGTGTACATGGAGGCAATGAGAACACCTACTAGCAATAGAGAAAAGTATCATATGGAGGTTATGAGAACACCTGTAACTGAAAAGTACTTAGTATATGCGGGTTATAAGAACACTTGTTGCTTAACAACACCATATGGGGGTTGTTTAAAATATCTGTTCGTGTGTTTTCATCATGTCACTTTATAACGATTCATTTTAGAATTTGTTGCTATTCTTTGATTTCAAACATGTATATTGTGGGTTCCTGTGTCATTTTATAAAAGCCAAATGACCTAGAATTTGGTATGGGAGTACCTTTCGTACAAGACTTACTTTATCACGGGGTAGAAATAAAGGTTGATATGGAACAGTCCATTGTTGCATGGCAGGGAGATGGAGTGAAATATGCTGTATTTTCTTGCAAATGTAGCCTTTCTAGCGCCGACACCGGTGTCACTTATAGCAAGGAGGTTATAGGGGATAACCTCCTTGCTTACTTTATCTTTTACATACTGAGAAAGACTTGCTCACGGTTGTGGAACCCGTTATGTTTTATCGCTTCAATTAGTGTTACAGGGGGTAACGTTAACGTTATGCTCTCTAAATTTGAAAATATAGGTATCGTGTTATTTTCCTTTCATTCCGTCTTTCGCACTCTCGCATTACATTTTGTCTCCACGTCCACAAAATCTATTTGCTATGGCCTCAACAGGCGAACTAAATGACTGAATGCGCCGCCTTGCGCTGTGCCTGTGCAAAGCATGATGTGCTCAGACTTGGAAGAGACCATAGACTGCGCAAGATTGAGGGGTGTATCAAGGCAATAGGAAAATCTTGATAGACAAAATAGCAAAAGATTGATAAAATTCAATACAAACGAATTTAAACAAGCCATGAAAGTTAATATAAATGAACTTAGAGAGCTTTATTAATGTTGCAAGAAATGAACGGTGTTCTGAGTAAGAAAAAAGTACACGGGGCCTTATAACACCCCCTTCCTTTTCCTTGGTACGACCGTTTGACCTGTTCTCCAGCATGGCGCAGAAAATACTGGAGTCGTTGTGTAGTGCCAAAAAACTGGACAGGGACCGCGGTTTGGCCGAGCTGAAGAGCTTCCTGAAAGACAACGAAGCCGAAGGAGTCCAGGTCGTCGAAGAGGCGCTGGGAAGTGTTCTGAGGGAGCCTACCGTGCCGTGGGAGAGCCGACATGGGAGTCTGATGGGGTCCAAACTGGCGGTGAAGCACCGTCTCTGTTCCAACGAGTTTGCGGAGTTGTCCAGGGAGAGGGCGGCAGCACTGCTCACCGACGACGAAGTTCGAGTTAGGATAGCTGCGGGTGAGTCGGTGTGAGGGTAAAAAAAAACATATGTAGCATTTATTCAGGACTACGTACCGTCCGTTCCTTTCAAAACGCAGCGTGAGTGGTTTGACCTCTGACCTCCAAGCCTGACGGCCTAAACACATGGCTAACGTCTATGATCATCTATGGCCTTTGTTCTATTGGCAAAGGTACCGAGGTCACGGATTCCTCACTGGGCGCCGAGTAACGAACGCGTGAACAAATAATTTGGCGTCGTCACTGGACGTCCAGCACGGAAGAAATTTTGTTACTAGAAATCCAGTGACGAACGGCTTTATAAATAGTATAATTTCCAGTATTGAATCCCCCTCAGTGCTGGAATTCCAGCACTGAATCTTTCCAGCCCCCGTAGGTACTCTCATCTCTCGGTTTTCAGTGATAAGTTTTCCAGTAACGACGTCGCCTCATTGCTGGATGCCCAGATATGACAAAACTTTGTCACTGGAAGTCTAGCGATGAAGGCACATTCGGTGCTGGACACTGAGTGATTACAATGGAACCAGTGACCTCGGTACTTTTGCGCTCTATTGTTTGTATGGGTGTACCCAGGGCCTCTCTGAAAGACAGTGCCCAGTAACTCAGAGAGCCACCCTGGTAAGAGAAAACAGTATTCGAAATAAATAGATACATGTACATGTACTGAGATAGGGAACCTAATTATGGTAAACTGTGAAAGTGTCAGGCTGGGTAGGCTTATACATTTGCCAAAACAATTTTCTGACGATCACAGGTTACCCTGAAATTGTCATCTGCCATCTGTAATGTTGCACACCTGTACAGTGTTGTTCTTATTTGATGTGTCCTCAGGTGAGCTGCTAGGTGAGCTGTGCAGAAGAGATGGTGTCCAGGTGTACCTCAGGTGTAGAGACACCGTCCTGGAGGGCGTGGCCACAAACCTGGAGAGGGACGGTCAGTCAGACCTCAGCGCAGAGGAACAAAAGGAGAAGGAGAAGTTGATGGAGAAATTGTTTGGAACCCAAGCTGTAAGTTGATATTGTAATGTATGTAGGCTCGAATTCAACGTTTGATTCGAAGGCCAAAAATTTCACAGTCATGTTTTATCGAGCAATTCAAATCTTAACTACATCTACCTATGTCCTCTTATATCCTTCCGTTTGCACATCCTTCTGAGCTTTCCTACATCTTCCTACATCCTTCCAAGCTTTCTTACATCTTTCTATGTCTTCCTATGGCCTTCTGTGTGCCCATCCTAATTACATTTCCTATGTCCTTCCAAGCTTTGCTACATTGTATGTCCTTCCGACCTTTCCTACATGATCTTCCTATGTTTTCCTACAGCCTTTAGTCTGGCCTTCCTATGTATTCCTAAAGCCGTTAGTCTGCCCTTCCTACATGTGTATGTCTTTCCTACATCTTCCTACAATCCCCAACCCAATCTCCATGATTCTGAAGTTAACAAGTTGAAGCTTGGATCTTTCACCATCACTGTACAGTTTTGCCCTTCCCCAGAGAATGTCATTGCCTGTGTTACTGTAGAAAGAGGTCTCCGATGCGCAGCAGATCTTCCACGACACAGCCGGGTGGAGACATCTGGAAACTTGGATGAAGTGAGTCAACTTACGGACTGGATTTTCAACCGTAGGAAATTGTACAAATTTATTGACAGATAATTTTATAACATCAGGTGGTCTTTATTTATATAATTCTAATGAATCATTAATGTGCAGTAGTAAAAAATTATGCTTCTCTGTTTTGTTGCTTTTAAGTTCTATCTTAATTTTTAATCATTGGAATCCCTAACAACTACAACTTGCTCTAATTGTATATATTGCTGTATTGTTTTTATGTGTGTACCTAGGGCCTCTGATAAATAGTGCCTAGCCACTGAGAGTGCTACCCTGGTAAAAGAAGAAATAGAAAGAAATACAACTATGAGTAGTATTCAGTATTTGATTTAACTGCTGCCAGACAAAGAGGTTGGTAGCAGTCGGTTAGTCTTCTACGCTGCTCTTCCAAATGGCTCTGTCCACGCTGATTAGGCTGCACTTCCTGATACACTCCAACCAACATTTTCTTCATCTACCACGACTTCTCTAGATAGATACAACAATTCTCTAACCACTAAATCCCCCACCCCCACGGCAGGTGTTTGCAGGAGGTGATAGAGGGGTGTGGTTCCCAGTTCAACCCCCACGTGACCCAGTCTCTCCTGGACCTGCTGTTCCGTGCCCTGACTCACACCAACAGATTTGTGCGAGAGACTGGCTTCAACGTCTGCGGGAGTCTGGTGACGTGCTCGCTACAACAGGAAGGTGATACATGTACTGTAATTCACTTTATCGTCATGGTAGCAAAATGTCACGGTTTAAGGACAGTGGACTTTTTCACTGAACTTTAACTTCACGGTAGCGGTAAGTGCACAAAAAGTTGTTGATGTTGTTGAGAAGGATGAGGAGTAGTAGGTTTCATATTGTACTAAATGTTGTAGAGAGATTGGGAGGGAGGCGAAAGATGAATGTTTTTTCAGGTTGATGATAAGTTCATGATACAGAAGTGACCGTGAAAACCGTGAACACAAAGTTACAGTGAAAGAAACACTGCTGTTTCTATCGTGAAAACAGCACGAGGGTGCCTGTTTTTGTTTTTAGTTTACCCTCTTTGTAGTTTTCTGCTAAGAAACTTGACGTGAAGTGCATTCAAATTATTTGATGGAAGCCTGTGCATAGGGGTGGATACCGGTTCAGCTTAATAAGGTCCAAGTCCAGGTTTAGGTCCAGAGATTTAGGTTCAGGTCTGGACCTGAACCTGGACCGGATCCCGTCTAGTTGACATGTTTTGTTTTATTAAACCAATATTAAGCATAGCAAATTAAGACTGATATGCATGACTGTAAAAGTTTCTTGGTGACAAGACTTTAAAGGCAAACCAGTATCTAATATTTGAATGTTGCACTTATTTTACATTGTATATGCCTTTTCTTCTCATAGGGAGACTCAAAACACTTTTCATCAAACAAAATAGAAAAATATATTTGTACTTTGTTCAGGTTTTTTTGGACTCAGGTTTCTGGCTTTCAGGTTTTTTTGACTCGGTTCTAGGATGTTATATAGGTCCAAATCAGGTCCAGCAAACCGGTATCCACCCCTACCTGTGCAGTACAACTTTGAAGCCTGTACAAAACCGTAAAATACAGACTGGTCTGGAATAATACAGACTGGTCTGGAATACCCGTATCAAACAGTATCGTGGGCCACATGACATAAAAATATGTATATCTACTAGTTAATGAAAAAGCGTTATTCTTCATCCTCATTCAGTTCAACAAGGAAGAAAGGAGCCTTATGAGAGAAAAATCTTTGTTCTTTATAGTTTTTGACAGTTTGACTGTACATGTGTCGTGTTGCAGGTGAAGGCATTGTACTTCAGGAGTCAGACACCATACTGTTACATGGACAGCAGCTGGCCGAACACTTTGCGACAGGACTAGCTGACAACTGGAGCCAGGTAAATATTATAGTTGTTTTATCATCTGTACCAGTAGTTACTTTAGATTGCTTTTACTAAAGTTTTAGTTTAAGTTCATGGCCATTTAGTTTCGCAGTAGGGAGGAAATGGAGTGTGTGCTGTGGTTTTAAGTTCCAGGTTGAAACAATAAAGCTGAAATAGACATTGACACAAATGTGGCAGGCAAAATACAAAATGTACACGGCTGCGACAACTTGATTGATACTGTAAATTCCTTTATTTTTGCATTGAATTAATTTGAAGAAAGGAGGTTTTTAGCGTGTCTTAAGTTTGCAGTTGAAACAATTATAGTACAGTAGTAATAAAAAACACATATTCACACTTTTAAAGTCTTATGATTCGCTGAAACAAATACTGATAACATTTCAAGATTTACAGCACAAGAAGTAAGATAGAGTGAGTAAAAATGCTGTATGGTCTTGCAATTGTGTGCTGGCTATAGGGTATCTTGATAAACACACACAGTTGTTTTATGCAGTGATTTTTGTACGATGTTTTTATTCCTGTAGGTAAGAATGGCAGCGTCAGTAGCCACCAGGAAGTTTCTCCTGAGCATGCCCAGTGAAGATGTGCGGAAGAAGTACTACCCCCTCCTGCTGCCCAGACTCTGTCTGAATAGGTGAGTGTGTCAGGCAATACCAAACAGCCTTTCTAGGGTGGTTATAGGTCTTAGGCTTGGATATGTCACACACAATAGTGTTTAGTCCAGGAACTGTTTTTTTTTAGAAATTGTGATCATAGATTTTGAAAGTTTTAGACTTGCTTTTCAACTTAAAGCCTTAGCAACTTTCTTCTCTACTTGCTTTTGGCCAAAAGTGACTTTGATCTCTAGCAATTAATTAATAAGATTCCAAAACAGTGCCCTCAAAAAATGTACTTTATGCTCAGTAAACATTTACAACATATATACAGAAGTACAGTCAACATTGGTTATGTGTCTGCTCCTCAGGTATTATGTAGCAGAAGGAGTACGCATCTACTCCCAGGAGACATGGAAGAAGGTGACCCAAACGGAGGGGAAGGCCCTGGTGGAGGAGTACATCACTCAAGTGGTATTTACTATATTGTAACATCTAACATCATATATCCTTCATATACAAAGGGTCAGTCAGTTTTGGTATTTTTTGCAGTTCCTTAGTTCGTCTGAAAGACAAAACTATTAAGTTGTAACTACATGTCTTTGAATATCTCCCTCTCTGACCAGGTTGATTATTATATGGAGGCCACCACAGCAGATAACCATGCGGTGCGGGAGGCAGCCTGTGCCTGTATCGCCGAGTTGGGCTCCAAGGTTTGTACACTCATCAATATTTGGTACCTTTGGAAACTTTTTTCTAAAAACTGTGCATGCTAATGTAACTAGTATTAGTAATTCGTCTTGAAAGCTCCCCAGAGCAATCTTTTTTATGTTGTGTGTAATGCTTAAATGTTTGTCAAAAGTATTAGTATTAGTAATGGTCAGTGTAATGTAATGAATGCAATGATTATTGATATGAATTATGGAAAAATCAACAAGTCTTATTATTTCTAGAATCTAGAATGCACCACTTTTCATCCAATTGAGAACTTGACTTACTTGACTTATGTCGGGTGCCAGTCTCCTTCATCCGTCACCCGAACCACTGTAGCCGCCCAGAAGCTCCTGTCCTGCATAGCCTTCCCCATGCCATCAGTTTGTATGCCAGTGTCTCTTTTAAGGACATCTATGTATGTTAAGGGTGGTCTTCCCTGTCTTCTTTTCCCATGTGCTGGGGTCCATAACACTAAGTCCGAGACTATTTCCCTGTTGGGTTGGAAAATCAAATTTTATGTCTTCACTCACTCACTCACTATCCGGTTTAACGTCTTCTTGTCCCCATCATCTGGGGGTTTGACGTGCTTGCATGCTGATGGGGGAGCTTGGTGGCAGCTCGCCAGGTGCCTCTGTCCTGTGGGTCTGCATTGTGTAGGTTGAGGTGGTGGAGGTCCTCCTTGATCTTGTCAATCCACTTCCTCCTTGGTCGTCCTCGTGGATTTCGGCCCTCCACAGTCATGCCGATGATTCTCTTGGGCCACCTCTCCCTGTCCATCCTATCAAGGTGCCCATACCAACGTAGACGTTTGGATCTCATCACGTCCTGCACGCTGTGCACTCCTAATTTGGCTCTAAGTTGTTTTGTTGAGAGTGTTTCTGAGAGCTTCCTGGGACATATCCATCGGACCATGGCATTGTCGCTCCTGTCGAGCCTCTTGATGTCCTCTGATGCCACTGCCCATGTCTCCGAGGCATAGAGTAGGACACTTCTGATGCAGGAGTTGAACACATGTCCACGGTTTCTGAGAGGTATGTACCTGTTTGTGAGTATGGGTAGGAGCTCGTGGAAACTCTTCCAAGCAGACTTAATCCTTGCCGTCACCGCGTTGGAGCAGCCTCCTGCCTGGCTGATCATGTCCCCCAAGTAACAGAAAGTTGGCACCACCTTGAGGTTCTCTTCTCCCACTGTGACTTGTGTGAGTTGTTCTGGATCTGAGGGGAGGTCACCTGCCAAAGTGCAGCTCTTACAAATAAAGCTACTGTCTTGTTTCAGCCTGTTTTTGATGTTAGTACATCTTTTATGGATCCAGTGCATGCACTGTCCACAAAAGATGGAGTTAGTACCAACGCCCTTCTTGCAAACACCACAGGGGAAGTACTTTGTATGTATTTACATAACATGATGACAACAATGAATAAACTGTGTACTGTGTCCCCTATCAAGGGCACCCAGTTGGTCAATTCTAAGCTCGGCTGAAAGTGTGTACAATCTTTGGGACCATGTTTTTTTTTTTTCATTCATGTATCTCACCACAACATTTTGAGGTGTCCCTGTTGCCTTTCCAGATCAACAGAGATGTGGTGCGTCCACACGTACCAACCTTGATCCAAGCCCTGTTAGAGTCCTTCAAAGATGACAGCTGGCCTGTCAGGGACGGTCAGTCATTCCTTATTGTTATTGGATTGGGATTTTGTGAAATTCCTTCACTCGGTCAGTAGGCTTGTAACCCACTTGTGCTTTTTTGGCGACACCCAAGAAGGCAGAGGCTTTTTTGTAACGTGTAGTGTTTCTTTCTGTCAGAATACTGTAAATATTCTTGGTGGTTTTATTTTTTGTGATTCTAGCTGGTACCTAGATCTCCACCGCAAATTCATGACAATGCAAATTTGTGTTTCCTATGTGTTGCTACAGTAACTGTACTTTATAGAACTGCTTTCATCGCGAACTTAGATAAAGTTAAAACACCTCTCCCCTTCTACCGCTGAATTAAGTGCCTGCAAAAGTGAATGAGTTTAGAGATGTTATTTTTTTAATCAGTTATTTCTCTTTTCTCGTAATCATACATGTGTGTGTCTTCCTCCTTCTAGCTGCATGCGTCGCTTGTGGAAACTTTATTCAGTGCTTTCCCGAGGAGTGCAGGTAATTTTTGCCTTGTACATTTGGCTTACATACAATTTGTCAAGAAGTTTTTTCTGCATTTGAGACCTGTATGATGAACACTGATGATGAAAACATCTTGCAAGCTGTCATGACTATCTCAGTAGCTGACGAAAGACAGCAAATGCTCATCTGACGTTTTTTAAAGTTATCCAGTTTTAACATATCCAATGTATATGTATTACAGTAAAATTTGGACTTTTTAAGCAACTTATTTCGTCGTCAGTTGTGAACAATTGTGCTTTGATCTCATTTGCATACTTTTGACTGAAGTTAATAATTCTTGGCATCTCTTGTAACAGAATGATTTAAGTGCCTCTGAACCATGCAATTTCACAAATTTCATCAATATTTCTGCCTTGCACCATTACTGGCATTAGGTTGAACAAGATCAAAACCAAGTTAATTTTAAGCTTCTTTGTGGATTTCCTCGGTACTGCAACAGATCTTCTAGTTTTTATATCTTCTGTTCTGGACTTGCTACATGTGTGGTCTTCATTTTTTCCTCACAGACCCCAGATGGACAATTTGTACCCACTGTTTTTTGCTAATCTACAAGACAACATCCCATCTGTGAGACAGGGGGCAGCAGTAGCACTTGCCAATGTTGCAAGGGCCTATGGTGAGTTCTGTCTTTGTGGTTAGAAAAAGATGCAGGACTTTTTTTATAAAGATTTTATATGCTTTATATATGTAATGTGGGAAAAATGATTTTATACGCTACGATTTTGTTCCCTTACACAAAGTTAAACTATCAGTACTTACAAACAAGCTTTTGATCAGTCCTCTGATCCTTCCAAATCATATATATGCATGTAAACTGTGTCTGCTACTTAATTCTGTCTTTCCAAGTGGCCTTTGATTAACATAAAGCATTCCTTACATTGATAAATTATGCATTTGGTGTAAAACACATGTTGTTGTTATCATCCCTGCATAACTAAAATCAGCATTATAACATCTAGTACATCTAGTACATTTAATTTGTATACTAAAGCACAATTTAACATTAGGTACGGAGTCCTTACAGTTCCTGCTGCAGAAGGTACAGGAAGGTTTAGAGGGGATAGAGAAGCAGCCGGCGTCTACAGAGAAATACTCTGGTCTGGACAAGGGGCCGGCCACCTACGGAGTGGTCAAGAAACTTCGGGACAATGACATGGACTTGCACACCAACCAGACGGTCAGTCCTTTAATAGTTTTTTTCATCACTGGTAAACCACATTCAGGCATAATGCACCAGTTTTGTACAGCATGTACAAGCTGCATAAAACTGGACTGTAAGGTTTGATCCGATCACACTGGGGAAGACCCCTACTCTTTTTCATAAGCGCTGTGGGACCTTTAATGTGCTTGAAGTGTGGCTGTTTTAAACACAGGGCCTCCTGCTTTACATCCCTAATCTTTAGATTCTAATTCAACAACCCTAACTACAAGACCACCTTGCCACTTGTTTCTGTTCCACAACAAAACTGTTTAATGTTGACTAGTACTCTTCCTGCAGCAAATAACTTAAACTTTTTAGCATTTTACAGACAGTTGAGACTGTTTCCTACTGTTTTTTTTTTACCCTAGGTCACACATCTGTAGTTCTTGGTGTGTGTTGACAAGCTTGTCTCCTCCTTATAATGTTAACACACCCTTTCCCCCAGATGTACTCGTGTGGGTCCCTTGCCCCCAAGATGGGGCGTGGCCGGGGTGGAGGCTGCATGGACCACCAGTTCAGGAAACCTGCAGAACCATGGGAGCTCACAGAGGGGTAAGGTTACTAATACAGTAGAATCCTCTTATTTGCATAACTGATTTGTCAGTGTATTTTATGCAATAATGGTGTGGTTTGGGTTTTCAGAATTTTTTGCATATCCCAAACATATGCAATTAACCATAATGCAAATAGCTGGAATCTACTGTGTATTGTTTTTAGCCTTTACTACCTTTGCCAAGAAGGTTAATATGTTTTCGTTGCTGTTTGTTTGTGTGTGTGTTTGTTGATAACATAACTCAAGAAGTTGTGGATGGATCCGTATGATAAATGGGTAGGGGTCGGGAAAGGGAGGGTCAAGTTTGATGATGAGCCTCCTAGCGGCTAAGTACGGTACTGCAGCAGGACTTCTGGTTTTGATATGTCATGTTCTTTACATGATATGGTTGTAATTTCTAGCTCAGCCTGGTTTAGCAGAGCCTCCCCAAGGTATATTGTATAGGCTGAGGCTCTGCATAGGAGAATGTATGAGCAATGCTGGGTCTGATTGCACACAACTTCCCCTCCCCAGCTGCGTGCACCTGCTGGCTGAATTGTCCCAGATGCCCGCAGCTGTACAGCAGGTGGCAGAGCTGCTACCCCAGGTGGCCCAAGCAGCTGCAAAGCACCACTACCCGCAGCACCTGCTGCTGCTGGAAACGGTCTGCAAACAGGTACACCAACTCTTAGCCTGGCTAAATCACGCTTCTATAGCAGCTCTTCCACTGGTCAGGCAATATGCAAATAAGCTTTTAATGATCAGATATATAAACAACACAGTAGAATGAAAATGACATTATGGTCAGATTTGATGGAAATCAAGTTTTTTTACATTAATTTTATGTTAGGTTTAGTATTTGGTTCAAATATACCAGTGACATTTGAGTTTGGAAGTTCTGAATATTTTTTTTTATTCACACATTTTTGGGTCATCCAGAGTGGAATTGAAAATGTTTCAACACTTGCAAGCTAAGGTGACAGTTACTTTTGAAACACATGTACAGTTTCAAAATTGTTTAGTGGAACTTGATACTTCTACTTTGTTATCTCCATGAAAAAAGGCTTTTTCATGGAGATACTGTTTTGCTTGCGTTTGGTGTTTGTGTGTATGTATGTGTCACCGGACGCTTAAAGTCACCATAACTGTAGAACCTGTACATGGATTGTAATGATTTTTGGTATGTGGGTGGGTGTTAAGAGGAGGAAGGTCAAGGTCGATTTTGGGCCCCCTGGCATGTGTGACTGGAACTGCAATGGCGTATTTGTTAAAATCTTCAATGTAGAAGAACTGAAGAGTGGATCGACAGATCGTCATGTTATTTGGTACACAGGTAGGTTAGACCAAGTTGTACACACTTAAGTGCAAACTATGCAAATGAGACCGAATTTGCATAAGTAAGGAGGTAAATCGTTTGCATGGGTGTCGTCGGATGCTTAAAGTCAGCATAACTGTAGAACGTGTAGATGGATTGTAATGATATTTGGTATGTGGGTATGCGCTGGGAGGAGAATGGTCAAGGTCGATTTTGGGCCCCCTGGTTTGTGTCCCTGGAACTGCAATGGCCTATTTGTAAAAATGTTCTAAAGGGGTATAACTGAAGAGAGGAACAACAGATTTTCATGTTATTTGGTACGCAGGTAGGTTGGACAGAGATGTACACACTGAAGTGCAAATCATGCAAAGTTAGTGTGTTTGCGTGTGTGTGCGCGTGTGTGTATGTTTGTGTCACCGTGTGTGTATGTATGTGTCACCGGACGCTTAAAATCAGCATAACTGAAGAACGTGTGGATGGATTGAAATGATATTTGGTATGTGGGTAGGTGCTGGGAGGAGAAAGGTCAAGGTCGATTTTGGGCCTCCTGGTATGTGTCACTGGAACTGCAATGGCGTGTTTGTAAATATTTTGCAAGGAGAATAACTGAAGAAAGGAGTGACAGATTTTCATGTTATTTGATATGCAGGTAGGTTGGACAGAGATGTACAAACTGAAGTGCTAATTATGCAAATTCATACTGAATTTGCATAAGTAATGAGGAATATCTACTCTATTGTGGGCTTTGAGGTCGCACCATCTGTTGGTCTCTTATCTAGGTCAGTAGCTATTTATAGCCACTTCTCCCCTTGCCTGGCCAGTGTGGGTCATACCATTGAGCGATATAGAATGGGGGGAACTGGTTTAATAAAAAAACAAAGTTTCATGGAGATTTTGGGTCCTAAGACTCTTGTTTTAACTGTCTCTCACTCTTGTATTTCAGCTGCCTGTCATAGGGAGGGGAGTGAATAAGCAGCTGTTTAAGAGGAAGCTAGAAGACTTTCTGGATCCCATCTTCTACAGCTTGGTGAGTGACCATCTTGAAGTGTCCACTATATCTGCTCAAGTGTGAGATTTTGTAAAATCAGGAAGGGCTTTTTTGAGACAGTGCAATATTTGGCTATTTTGAAAAGAAAGTGGAACTGAAAGGCTTTTTGGTCACCAAAGTAGTTTTGTTGATCTTTTGATTAATTTCCATGATCATGAGGTGCCAGAAACAATTTTGACTTTAAAAAAAACCCAAAGCCTACCACCTTTGAGCTCAATGTGTTTCCAACACATTCCACAAGCACATGACGCTGCCATTTGACGTGATTGATTTTGATAATTAATAAAAACAGTTTCAAGACGATAGTGTACATGCAGCTTGTGCCACACAAAAAAGGTGTTATTTGCTGTAATGAACTTTCTGCGCTCCTTTCTCCCTGTTTAGTCCAGTGATAACCAGTTGACATGCAGTGCGGCTGCAGAGTGCCTCCTGCAACTCTCCCACTTCCTGGGCCCGAACATCCTGCGAGGGAGGGTGGAGATGTACAACCCACAGTTAGTACATCCTTGTTCTGTTTATTTATTTATTGAAATTTACGACATTACTGGAAGGGTGGCAGGTGACTATCACTTTTTCGAGATGTCAATCCGGAGGCCAGACTGTAAGGTTTGATCCACTCACTCCGGGAGGGACCTCTTAGTGTCGTGGGTTCTTTAACATGTTTGAGGTACAATGTATGGCTCTCCCAAAACACAGGACCTACAGCTTTAAGTCCCATCAAAGAGTACATCCCTAACTGAGACTAGGTACTCATTTTCACCTGAGTCGAGTGAGAAAATAGGTGTTAGTGCCTGTGGAGACAGCTTCAATCTGTAGTCCACCTTTACTGTGCCATAACGTCATTCAAAATTGGTCCCAGTTTATTGTGATACCAGATGTTTGTGAAGAGGTCAGAGCATTGCAGTTCAAGGAAATAACAAATAATCTTCTACAGTGTATCTTATACTGGCCATGGGACTTTTGTGTTTGGGTGACATGAATAAGACAGTACAAATTTTAAATTCAGTAACTGTCCCTTCTATTCCAGTTACCTGGATGAACTTGACAAGATCACACCTGCACAGCCATCTTCCATCATGTGAGAACAGCAGTAACAACACCACAACACCTGCAGATGCTGTCATTCGTCCAAAACAGCTGCCTACTAATAAACTGCATCAATCAAGTTGGGATTTGTTTGAAGTTTGGCTGACCACCTAACTATACACTACTTCATTCATACCAGATATTTTGTGTAAATCATACTTCTGTTTCATGACAAGCTGGACAAATGATAATTTGAAGTGTGCCTCAATAATGAACTAAGATACAGACGTCACATATTCAATCAGTGAAACAGTTGAAACATTGTGTATACTTCAATGTACAGCCTTATTGATAATGGAAATTCATGCTGGCTAAAGAAATCACCATTTTAGGTACTGTTACCTGATGTACTGAACCATTTATTATTAATGTGTATTCTGTGTAATTCAGACTATACTAGAGACTAACAAATAACATGGTTTTCAAGCTATCAGTCAATATTTACTCATCTCATGAAGTTACAGAACTTGAATATGTAACTAAATGGTAACAACAATTAGCTTGCATTCAAGTATAAGAGTACATGTACAAAGCACTACATAGTGTTACTGGTAAACCTATAGGCCATTCAAGTACTGATGTCAGTTTCCTTAATTTGTGCTTTTTTATACCAAGATATGTTATGTACATATCAGTCAAGCTGTAACATTTGTGTTGAACAAAAGCAACAGAGGAAGTTGATATATGAATAATATTGTTGTCCATGTTGACAGTAACGTCATGTATTGATGTTTTGTACTGTGGTAAGACAGGAGTTTCCTTGCCTGTGGTTACATACTTTACTTAAGCTCTAGGCCACCTCAATATTGTTGCAAGTGGAGATGTGTGAATTATATTTCTCACAGCTGTTTCAGGATTGTCAAGTGTTGTTTTTTTCAGCATTAAATAATAATGATGGCAAATAATTATGATAGTCATCAAATACTGGATACTACTACAGACTACTACTACTGCTGCCACTTAACTACTAAATGGTATCTGTAAATGCATTTAAGTTCGCTGGGATTTAATTTCGCACTGGGGAGAAAATGACATGTTCGCAGTGGTTTAATTTTAAGTTCGCGTTTGAAACAACTGTAACTTTTCGGACAGCCGGTCAAAAACCAAGATAGCTGCGTATTCACAATAACAGGTGCCTCATAATACAGTACTGTGCAATGTTGGTTACGTAGTGCTTAAACGGGGGGGGGGGGGGGCATAAAACCACCACAAACCTTTCTGCATTTACAGTTAGTACATATCAAGAAGCCTCTAGATTAGTCACCATTTCTAGCTTGTTTCTGAAATATCTGGCAGTGCTGAAATATAACCTGTTCACAGGCCCCTGAGTCAATACAGGAGAAATGTTTTATACCGGCAGAAAAATGTGACAACACAAACAAAAATGATCAACCAACACAAGACAGATTTTAACCGATTTCCAATACGAAAGAAATCTAACACCAAATGTAATAATTGTAAGTTTCAAAACTGTTTTTCTTGTTGCTTTGAGGAGCAAGCCCTTTAGACTGCCAACCCTTGCTAACAAATGGTAGTTGGTAAATCCTATATCCTGACTCAATGTAGACTTTTGTTCGCAGTATTTCTTCCTACTTATCTTATAAAATTTAGAAATTATCTTATAAAACCAGTGCAAAACACACTACCTATAGCTTCTAGATGGCAAAGTATCTATAACTTTATTTGCTCTTCCAATATACGAAGAAATGGTTCAATAAGTGTACCAACTAAACAAGATTAATATACAGAGCAAGTAAAGGTCATCCCTTGATTGATCCTGAAGCAAAACACACGATTTGAAGTCTACGTGCCTAATTGCTGTAAACATTCACCCTCCCATGCAGAGTAATGTGTTTGTAGAAACTTGAGCATGCGGCACTCTTTCAAAGCGGTTCACCCAATCCTTAGGTACCCTACTCTGTCCCCATTCTTATTCGTAACCCGAACTCAAACACAAGCATCCTACGTCATGGCTGGAAAGATACAGAAGGGGAGTCTGAAGAAAGAGGCAAAGACGATACCCGGCCTCTACTAAGGAAACAAACAGGAAACGTATCAATGCCGTTTTCAAGGTAAGTCCAAGTTTACAGTTCGCAAATGGTTGCTACCAAAAAGGCAGAACTTCTGTTCACCGATGTTGTACTCTGGTCAAGGTGTGTTCTTAATTCTACTGGATACCTGATGTTATACAGCATACTCAAATTCATGTCACTTTGGTATATCAAGGACACACTTCTATGTTCTTTGGGGTACTTGTAAACAGGCTCCAGTGTTTTATACGAAGCTGGTTTTCTACTTTCTTTTGTACATGAACATGTAGTTCTGACAGTGTGTGCTGTGACAAAGGTTAGTGTTGGCTTTATGATAAAGTAGTATGCTGAGATCACTTTCTTATAGACTGTTGTTTGCCCTCCTTGATAAACCTTGTCTATATGTACATTTCAACCTTCTTCCTGCTGCCTAACTCTGTAACCAAGAGGGAATTGGGTGCCAAATGGCTACTTTAGAGTGATGCATTTATTTGCAACACATTTTCATGTTAGAATTAAACTTTTGCCAGCTTCAAATTTTCATGTTGAAATTAAACCTTTGCTAGTTTCCATCATGTTACCGAGGCTCAGTTATAAGCTTGTTGATGGTCCCATGTTGTATGATTGTGATTTTGCAGAATGACAACTTGTTTTCGATGGGTTGTACAAAGTATTGCGGCACAAGAAAAGCTCTGAGGTTTAAATAGCAAGGTTGACCTACGTGTATGTGACTTCAGTAGACACAGGCTTGGACAGTTGGTGGTGTGTCAAGTTTTCCTTAGTTATAACAGACAGCTTCTAACGTTACATGTACAAATGTAGGTACATGTAGGACATAACATTTTATTTAAAAGAGCTGTTTTTCCCTCTCATAAAGATGTATTGTGTGACAAAGCACTATCTACATGACTGTTATCCATATCTCTCTTGGCATACTTGCTGCTCAAATGTCACAATTTTCGCTTTCTTCATTGTCTCAGTGACAACTGCTGATTGACCACCAAAGAACGAAGATGACTGCAAACAAGGACAGGCAACCTGGCAACCCTCCCATCATGGAAAAGGACAAGGAAACGGTCTTCAAACTCAAGGAGAAAAACGAGCTAGAGGTGAGGATGAAGAAGAAGGAGTATGACCAGTTTGAGCGGGCCCGTAACATGAAACTGAAAGGGTACGCTAAGGAAGAAAAACAACTGCAGAAAAGGCTGCACGAGTTCAACACAAGGATCAGCTCACTGGCACAACTGGACAGCGAGTCTTCGGAGGACGGGTCGCCTCTTGTGGTGCGTAAGTGCGGGGTAGACCAGGATGCCCTCAAGGGAAGGGAAACTTCGAGTCCTCGGCCCATCCAGGAGAAACCAAGACTAAAAATCACACTGCAGGATCTTAAAGGAAAGAAGCCGCCAACACACCAAGACGGCCATGGCACGTCTCCAAGATCTACAGGAAGTAAGGCATCACCGGTACCCCCTCGCCAATTGTCTCCCATCACAGGTAGGCAGCAGCCGGCGAATCGACACCTTGACGTCATCAGAGCAGAGATAGCCACTTCAAACCACTACTTGATCAGCACCCCTCCTGCTGTGCGCAGGCGATTGATAGCTCTAGCAGAAAAGTCCAATACATCGCCGGTGGGAACAAAGAAGTCCACACGTCCTGCACATAAAACGTCAGTCAGACACCCCCCTTCCTCCACCAACGAGGATCTGGGGACGTCAGAAATCGGGGAACACCAGCAGCGGTCCATGCCAGCTTCCCAGGCGCTCGGAGGAAGTCTTCCTGACATCAACAGACAACCAAAGTCGCCACTCTTGCCCATCAGGACGTCCTGTGAATCAGCACAGTCCAAAGGTCTCTCGTCCAGTCAAGAGAAAATCAAGTCAGCTGACATAATTCAGGAGGCAGCACAGCCTCCGTCGAGCGATGGGAAGGAGGATGACACTACCACTAAAGTGAAGGAGTGGCTGAGCAAAGTTGACATCACATCTGGCAAGTCTGCGTCGTGTGAAGACATCGCTTCTGGGGAGAAGACCTTTCCAGTGAGAAGTAAAGTGTACGCAGACCTGGAGCCTCCGAAGACGGCAGGAGCCAGCCTACAGCACAAGCACCTTCAGCTCGATGTCCGCTCGGCGTCCTGCGACAATCTCGTCACCACGTGGAAAGAAGAGGAATCAGGCACGGAGTGCTTCGGCGAGGAGGCAGACTTCGACCCAGAAGGTGCGTACTCCCCCGGCGTTCCCGCAGACGGTGGCCGGCCACGGTTTTTCATCCATCCGTCAACGTGTGACGAAATGAAGCCCAGCAATGTCGTGAACAGGATTGAGTCTACCACAGGGAAGTCTGGGATCAAGTCCTGGCTGGGGATGGGTTCTGATGGCATTGATCAGATCAAAGCTAAGGGGTCATCATCATCAAAAGATGCAAAGAAAGCTGCTGGTGCAAAAAGTGGAACGATACCACCGGATTGGACCATGTAGTCTGATTAAAGCTCCAACCAAAATGATGACTCACGGTATATAACTATATATATATATATATATATATGATTATACAATAAGAAGAAATGGTCTG
Organism: Branchiostoma lanceolatum; assembly: GCA_035149815.1. Classification (NCBI taxonomy): domain Eukaryota; kingdom Metazoa; phylum Chordata; class Leptocardii; order Amphioxiformes; family Branchiostomatidae; genus Branchiostoma; species Branchiostoma lanceolatum. The sequence goes on along the minus strand of CM068869.1, from coordinate 11,180,668 downwards.
GACCTTACAGTTAGTGAGACGAAATGCCTAACAATGGCACCAGGAAAGGCTGAGCTCTCATGGCTTCTAACTGTGCTGTTAAAGTGTTATTGAAAATTGTACTTCACGGATACTTTCAAAGTTCATGTAAGACCTGCTTGTTGGATCCCTACACTTATAGATATATACAGTGGGTTCTTTAACCTGCTTGAGGTGTGCCTTTCCTTATTCCAACTTTAAAATGTAAATTTGTTTTACGTGTTTCAATAATTAAGGTATCTTAGACCAGAAGATATTACTTTTTGCTACTTCATAGTGCGTACATGTAGCTTGATAACTGTGCGTATTAACATAGAAAACATATATACAAGGTATTGTACATTAGTTACGTGTGTGCAGACCTTCTTGAGAATGTTGGTAAATGTTTTTGGATTATGCAAAATCGTGTATGAGCTTAAGCTTGATGATCAAAGGGTGGAAAGAATGGAAAATTAGGACATGTTTTATGAGTGGTAACTGCCCCTACTGTGACCCTAGTGTATAACATGCTGTTAATCAATTCAAGGATATACATGTAGCATGTTAACCTAGACTATGTTACAGCAGGCGATGTCTCATGTTCAGTATTGTTAACCTCCTGACTCTGAAGGGGTGAGTGATTGTGGAACAATGAACACGGATGTTCAAAATGATCAGGATAGTTGGAACTTCGAACTGATTCAATTAAAAACCTACTTATAGCAGTGGATTCTCTGTTATATATATATATGTTCTGTTTAAAACTACAATTCAAAGAAATAACTTGTAGGGACAAGATGGTGTAGGTTTGAGCTTAATTCCTTGCAAAAATGGAATGAGGAATACAAGGGGCAAACTAGAAATTTGCTGCCTCATAATGTACAAGTCATGTATTGTTGCAGTTTTATTCTCTATTGATATGTAACGTTAGTTAACATGTGATCACGCTTCACCTCAGTTGAGGATGACTGCTTTGACTTCCTTATAGGCAAATGTACATGATGTATGACTGCATATTTTTCAACTATCACACATTATAAAGTGATGAGAAATAAGACTTGTACAGAATGATAGTTTATTGACTAAACTAAAAATACTAACTTTAATCCTACTATAGGGTATCATATTCATACACAGTACAGATTACTAAGTAAAATATACAAAATGTATCCATACAACTTCATGTTTATATCAAAACAGAGGTGTCGATGGAAACTGACTAGTCGCTTGTCATACTGAAGGGCAAGTTCATATCAAGATGTTGTCTTCATGCAGGGCAGCCTTCACGTCTTAGCTCACAAGGCCTAAGAAGGGGAAAAAACACAACATTGTCATAATGATGAAGCATGTAAATATCCCATGTACATGAACAGGAGTGTGAATAAATAGATAAATGAGGAGTTTGACAAACTTATTTGCATACATAGGAAGTTTTCCTTCTCCTATATACAGTAATAGGAGCTGGAAAACTTGTTGTGTATGCAAATGAGTTTGTATAACCACAGAGATGATTTTCAACAATAAAAGTTCATATCTATCAGCATTCTCACACAAAATTTACATTAACTATGCAAGAGGTAACCAGTACTTTGACTTGTAACAAATAACAGTAGAGTATGCCACCCTTTCTCAACTTCAGCACACTTCAAGTTATAGGTCAGTCAGCAAGCTTTCTTTCTACAAGCTTGCATAAGGAGTTTCTATCTGACATTATTGAGTTAAATGTTTCATCAGATGTATCAGCTTTCTATACATCATTACTTAGAAGTAATTAGACTAAGTGAAGATGCACACTACCCTATCAGTATATTTACAGAATTACTCACCTAGATAGTCGTCCATAAGTGAGCCAATGGCGAACTGGGGAACAGAAGATACTTCATCGTTAGAAACACATCATCTCGGTTGGGCTATGAATTCGTAATCAAATCAAAAACATGTGATTTCTGCCACATGACAATTCCCTGAGCTTGGCTTTGAAAACCACTTCTTATAAATGAATATGATAGAAAATCTCAAGTATGCCTGTGTATGTTGTGCAACTTACAATGTCATTGGCATCAATTCTTGTGCCAACAATCTTGATTCTGATCTCGTCATCTTGTTGAATCACAACATCCTGCGTAGAAATAGACACTAAATATCACTCTCAAAAAAAACAGATCATTAATAAGATGTGTGATTAAATATCCTCAGAAAATGTGATACTTAGGCCTAGTAGCAAATGCTATAGCAGCCACAGAATATCATCATTACCACGCTCTACAATATAAATATTACAAGTGCCCAGAATATCATACTACATGTAGGTCAACACTGGTCTTAAATCCTATGAAAAACTGAAAAAAAACCCAGAAATTTGGGATGTCAACAAGATCTCTGTTTTGTGACTTGCCTTGCTATGCCAGTACACTACAGAGTACAGAATATGCCTTATATGTGACTAGGGATGCATACCTAAACCCACGTTATGGTTCAGGTCTAGATTCGAATCCAGGATTTAGGTTCAGGACCTGAACCTAAGCGTTTCTATGATTCCGGATTTGGTTCTGACCAGCTTATGCATCCCTATATATGACGTATATCTTAAAGTCATCCAAAATGACTGCTCCTCTTCTTTGAATGACATAGAGAAGACAAGATAAAAGGTACAGACCTCATCTGCAGTCTTGTAACAGGGCGGGTTAGAGTTGGGGTCAAACTCCATGTCTGATGGAATGGACTGTAGGGCATAAACAACATGATATCATCATTATGATATTATAATCATTATGTTTGCATGTTATAACATTTGACAAAAGTTTTACAGTATAGCATAGTAAAAATAGAGGGATTAAAATATCACAACGCCAATGGCAAATCAGTCATTTTGCTACAGAATTACATGTATTCCCTACAGAGACAGCATTCAAGCTCAAAATAAGATCCCAAACAAACTGGTTGGTTGGTGTCTCTTTTACTGATTCTGAATTACTTTCCGTAACTATATGTGCTTCCTATGGATTAGTGTATTCTTTGTGTCGCATAGGCTTCAGTCTGTAGATCGGCATCATCAAACATTTGACAACTTTTATATTTAATTTTACATGATAATGACATTTAATTTAAAACTTCAGAGAGAGCTTGTATAGCATACATGTGATAACAAGTATGCTTCATAAATGTGTACTGAGTTGACTGTTTTTGTCACATTATTAATCAAATGGGTTGAACTGCAAAGAACAAATTCAATTACATGATAAAAAATAATACTAGTACCCATACTCACATGTCTGGACACAAAACATGACATGGGTCCCACCTCTGTGAAGAGTCCCACCTTTACACAAGAAACAGAAAAACAACGACAATCATATTGAGGAGAAAACAGGCAGTGACACACTGATAATATCTTTCTACAGGGCTAAAAATCCATTTTTGGAAACAGGTGGACTGGTGCACTTTAACTAACTGAAAATCTAGCACAGACATTTTTTAGAGCACAACACAAAATAAAATGCCAGCAAAACCTACTTACAAACCTTACTGCCTCCCTGCAGAACATGAATCTTAAATTCTGAAGCTAACTTTAGTAGAATGTTTAAGAAATGATACAACAAAGGTTAAACTCTTAAATGTCAAGAATGTGCTGTATATCATGAGTGCATAACTGTTGTACCTTTAGGTTACTATGATGTATCCTTACACAAATATCTAGGTGCACCAGTGCATCCACAGTCAAAAATTAGATGAACAGCTCCAATTTTGGGAGAACATAAGTGCAGATTCACCACATTTTTCAAGCCATGGGGCAACACCAGTTTTCCCAATATTAAGAAAAGGTAAAGGTAGCCCCATAGCCTTTTTGAGGCTGTATGGGTAGGGAGGTGTTATCCACTGTGTCTAGGGCACGGTATTGGAGGGCAGAGCCCATCCCTCTCAATCCAGTGCCTTTTAGTTTTAGTTTTACATCCCAAAACTAATTCAGGAACCCATCTTTACACCTGGGTGGAGTGAGGCCAAAAGTCTAGCCAGGAATGCCAGGAATCAAACCTGTGACCCTGTGACCTCTCAATCTCTGCTGGCCTAGCCCCTTTGCCATTTGACACTACAATATTGTACACAGCAAAAGAGAAAGATGAAATGCAAGGCTACCTTGTTAACTTGGGTGACAACAGCATCCACCACTTCTCCCTTGAACGGTCTGAAGACGATGGCCTTGTACTTGACCGGGTACAGCACGAAGCCACGCCCTGGTTGGATGGCCCCCACACCAATGTTATCGATCGTCGTCACTGCTATGACAAAACCATACCTGAAATTCAAAGGTACAGTACATGTGAATCTGATCTATCAACAATACAAAAAGTTTATACATGTAAATTAATACATTGTACATGTATAGATAAAACAAACTAGATGAAACCGTATTAAACATTGAAAATTACACGGTAGGTTTCCATGAACACCTGTATATATCCTGTAGACATAGAGCTTTAAAGAGGAAGATATTTGTCAATAATTCCATCATCTCTTGGAGAAAGGGTAACATAAATAAAAATGACAAGCCGCAGCTGGAGGATTTGCCCAGTATGAAGATGTGCGTGCCTTTGTAGTGCCTAGTGGCACATAGGGCAGCAAGTTTCCTTACTGACATGTTTCAGTAGCAAGGCATATTTTTACAGAGAGGGAATTGCTAGGCCTTCCCATTTAGCCTGCTCGAGACACCTCGGGCTCCTCAAACATGGGACCCCCATTTTACATCAAAGAGATGGGTGCAGCCCCAACTGAGAAGTCCTGACCCAGGATTGAACCTGGGTCTCCCAGTTACCAACCAATTGGAACCAGCAGCTCAACTGCTGTGAGCCTGCTGTGAGTTGAGCTAGTATCTGTATCTATATAGCCGGTATAACCGCCATTCAGCATAACACACCAGCTTCGCAGTAAAACATCCCTAGATGAAGAAGTACGGGTGTTCAATAAGATTCTACTGAGCATGGCCAAGGCTATCAACAGTATGTTCCTGAAACCTCTGGTGAAAAGGATTACCTAGCTCCGATTAGAGGACTGGTGTCTCTCAGATAGGACATTAAATGGAGGTCCGGTGTTTGAGGAGAGCCACACCTCAAGCAGGTTAAAGGACGCACCACACTTATCGAAAAGAGTAAGGGTCCTCCCTGATGTGATTGGATCAAACCTTATAGTCTTCGTCTTTTGTACTCCATGCTTGGAGTCCTCATCTTAATGAAGTTAACTTCAGTTAAGCACATAATAACAAAGAAGAAGAACCTCATGACTTACTTCCCAGTGCATGTTCCCTCCACCTCTGTGAACAGCTTCTGTTTGACCGTGTTGAGGAGGTTCGGACCAAAATATCGCGGGTGGAGAAGAATCTCATGTTCCAAGGAAATCTGAAAGTACATCAATTCAATGTTTTAGTTAGGTCACAGTAAACGCAATACGCATACGCAGGGACAAAGGTGAAGGCCCTTAACTTGTAAACAGTTCTTGCTTAGACCATCCTCATACATTGTACATACAAATGTAAGTAGACATGTTTTGTTTATGTCTCAGGGGTCTTCAGCTGTGGCATATTTACAAAGCATCACACTGCACATGTGCAGTTTAAACCATGAACCAACCAGCTTTATTGGTTTAAAATCATGACAGTCAAAATCGAACTGGAAAATTATGATAACATTAAAACATTGAACACTAAAATTGTGTGAAAAGCAATCAGTTTATAGCAAGTGAAGAATGTTTTCATAAATAATTTTCTGACAAAGGGGACACTGATATTTATTTTGCATCATCAAAACAGAGCAAAGTGGGACATGGTTTGTCCAGATTGGTTCAAGAAAATAACAAGAAGAGGTACATAAGGAGGGGCTAAAAAATAGAAATGAAAAGGTTGAGGGACTCTACATACATGTATATACGATAATCATGATAATTTTTTTGTGGGGTACCCAAAATTATGAGAGTTGGGGAGGGGGGCATAAAAAAGACACTGTGGTACACGTCCAACAAACGAGTTGCCAAAACCTAGGATAATAACAAAATTTAACACGAACTATGCTTACTTTGGCTTACCAAGTATACAAGGAAACTAAATACATTTTCAAAACGATGATACTAAAGACCACTTACATGATAAAACATTGTGTTCAAATTCTTCGTTTTTGGTCTGCTTCCTTCCTAAGCCACATGTGACCTGACCCGGAACCGGATGTACAAACGGGTTAGACCACTCAAGAGAAGGGGTGACAGAGCCTTGACAACTCAGCAACCCGGACAAGGTAAAACTTCTTCAGGTTTAAGTTCATATAACTTTAGTTATAGCAAATTCATCTCAAAGTCAGGCATGTAAACTTCGAGTTTAGCTATTGGGAAAGTGATTGGATCAAGCCAATGCATATATAATTCGAGACATACTCTGATAGGGTCGGATAATATGGTTCAGAAGTTGTAAAATTATTTTAGTACCCCTTTCCCGGGAATTTCGAAAGTGCTTGGTTTCATTTCCTCGATACGAAAATATTTATATGAAAATCCGGATGTTATTTAATAATTTAGAGAATCAATGCACTGTCAAAACATCGAACTCTAGCCATTCAAATTTGACTTGCACCATACCTACATTTGGGGAGGCAACAACACCTGGTCAAAACAACAACAACAACATTGTTTCTCACAGTGTACTTTATTAGAATAATTTAATAGGTCTTCCTGTCTACGTTTGGTATAACATCAGTTGGTAATATATGATGACATCTTGTCTATGTCTGGTGGTACTTATATTTTTTATAACAGTTGATTTGTGTCTAATACAGCATGTTGACCTTAATTTCAAATCTTGAACAAAAATACACCTGCAGTTCCGGCTGCTAATGTTAGGAGTCACAAGCTTATAGTTATCCTCATTGGGATATGAAATCACAACCATGCTCAGTAGTTTGTTCAGAACAATATATTCAGTATTTGCACTGTACTGGTATCCAAAGTATGAAATTCCCATCAGTTGCATTTTGTCCCTTTCTAATTGATTTGCATAATCAATATCTGTTGATATTCCCTTCTTTCTAATTAACATATGCCACATGGTATTGAAAGTTCCATTCATTCATTCATTCATTCCTCATCAATTATGTAGATTTGCATATGTATGGGGTTTTAAGTTCGCCTTTAAAACAATAGTAGCGCTACAAGTGCCTACTGTGGGCAAAAAGTTTCGCGGTGGTTTTAAGTTTGCGCGGAAAGTTTAACGCGAAAACCTCAAACATAAAACCACCGGGAACATTTCTGCATTTTCAACAGAGAATGCCCCTGCAGTTCCAAAAAATCAGCTAGGGGGCCCAAACCAAGGTGACTTCTTCTCTTAGCCCAAGTGCCAAGAGCTATTTGCCACCAAAATATCATGCCTATAGCATGTTACCAGACTAACTACGCCGGCTATATATATAGGGAGAATATTTGCCAGGGTTTCATTTGCAGGCTCCAACACGGGCGAAATGTAATCTTCACCGTGGACTGACTCTACTGGCTAATTATTCTTTTTTCTGCTGAATTCTACGATCCATACGCCCATAGGAGGGCCTGGTGGAGGCTAGTTACAGCATGTCCAGAACATGAAAACTGCTGCAGTACCATAGAAAGCCAGCGGAAGACTCAGTCCTACAACTAGAATTGTCAGTACATTGTACTAGTAATGACTGTCCTTTGTTTTACCACCAGCTACCCACATAACATTTTGTTACAGTTGTACCAAATTTCATAAAGACCCATCCACAGCTTTTCTAGCAATGCAAACAAATAAGCAAACGAACATAGTGATTCCACAAAGGCACCGAAATATAACCTTGGACGAAGGTATTGAATGTAAATTAGGCATTGTTGGCTCAGAGAGATCACCTGTATATTACTTGGTTGTGCAACCATGCATTACCAGTTGCTAGTCGGCAGGTTTACTGAATGCCTTTAGGCATGATACTGTTGTGTTACTGTAAATTTTGAAATGTTTGAACTACGGTTTTATGTTCATGGTGACCTCGCAATTGCAAACTCAACACACAATGCATGTAGTTTAATGCAACACATCAGAGTCCTTTGCCTTCTTACCGCATAATTGAGTCCCATTGAACTTAATCTATCATATGACCATTAGCTATGATATTGTTGGTGTGAGACACTGAAAGTTGCATGGGTATTGTCATGCTCACAGTAGATTTTCTGCATATTTTTACTTCAAAAATAATGCAAGACTTTTGCAAGTAAAGCAGACTCTTTTAATCATACCTGTACTGAAACTATAATTATGGGTTTTACAGTACCACACATGATTTATTCATGTCCCAAGGCTAGTAAAATTTTTGTGTCTATAGCACTATACATTCCATTGTGCGTGGGACTCCACCATGGCCAGACACAGACACCACCACAATACTCAGCAGGTATATGGATAGACTGTTGTGTTAGATAATTCCAACTAGTCTGCAGTTACTGCTACAGTTAGTAGTTTACAGTGAAGTGTACATGTATATGGATAGATGGTGGTGACTTGGATACCTGGTAGTTTTATACAGTCAAACCTGTAGTATACAATTGGTAGCGGCTTCACAGTTGAGCCTCCTGTTTCCAATTAGTTGGATCCGGGAGACCCCGGATCGAATCCCGGGAAGGGTATCCTTGTTGGAGCTGCACCGTCTTTCGGAAGTGACGAAAAATGGGGGTCCCGTGTTCGAGGAGGTGCCTCGAGTGCGTTACAATAGCCTCATTACTCACATGGGTACCTACTGGCTGAAATAATACAACCTGGTGAATTATATACAGTGACCTCCATATAAGGACCACCTGGCCAATATGACTTTGGTGGTCCCTTAGATAATTGTTCTCACTGAAACAAGCTTTAAGAATCCAGTCTATAGTGACCACCTGTTCACCTTAGATTTTATCAGTTCCCTGATTGCATGAGTAGTCTTCTTCGGCAGTTTTGACATACAGATTCTATCAAATCTATCATAATTTTAGAAAAATATACAAATCATAATGGGAAATCATTTTTTGTCAATTTCATGCAATTTGTGATAAAACATGATAAAGCCAACAAACTGAATGAAAAACTGGGGAACCATTATGTGAAACACAGCTGTTTTATATCCAGACTTTCCCATATGAATTTGTAGGAACTTCATTTACTATTAGGATAATCATTTATACAGTCACATGTAATTCATGTGTATACTTATATATAGACAGTGTACTGTACTTAGTATCTTGTACCTACAGTAATACTGTATACTAGTAGTACTGCTATTCCCACATAATCTTACATAATGTGCTAGGGAGTAACTAGATTAGTAGATATGTGGTCAGTATTTAACTAGTACAGCCAAACCTAGATTCAGCCACCACCCAAGGGTCCGAGAAAAGTGGTTGCTGAGGACAGGTGGTTGCTCAAAACAGGGCAAGGTTACTACATACATACATTTACATACAGGTTACTAGTAACAAATAGTATGTAAAAATGGATGGGACTGTTTTAATGCGGCTCGTGACTGTAGGTGCTTGCCTGTGCCATGCGGTTGCCTGACCAGGTTTGACTGTACTGGTAACAACAACCATGGCAGAAATGATAGAAAGCCTGACAACGTGGCACTTAACTCAGACTTAATGAAGACTGAAAGGGTCACTGGGAGGGGCAGACTGGGAAGGCACGCTAGGGAATTACATTAGCCTATTCAGGAAAGGTGTAATAGGGGAATTTAGTCTCTGCGCTAACAGAGAAACGTACCCAACACTGTAAAACATTTGCAAAACTAAACCTCTATGGACTTGATTACAAAAACTACGATGTCATTGTTACAGTAGTTCATTTTGAGGGGGCACAAAACACAAAATTTCTTTTTTCTTACCCAATTTTTGTTTGGTTATTAGTAATATGGTATGTTCTTCATGCGGAGAGTAACCGACAGAGCAGATTAAAGTTTAATACATGTATCATTACTAGACGTACATTATGTCATCATGATAGTCCTGTGCCAGCCTGAGGGTAACGTTTGATACGGGTGTTCAGGACCAGTCTATATTTTACGGTATCTTTGCGTGTGCACACAACGTGCGCCGCTATGGAAAATTCAAATACCGGATTCAGACGTCGGCATTATTAATGTCGTTGCAATTTGTTGTTCGAGGGCACATAATTTTCACAACTTCTGGCGTATTTCCCATATTGTATCACATGAATAGAATACAACGCAGTGTATTCTGCATCACCCTCGGTCCCACCCACGGGTACCTCAGGTAACGGAATACACAGTGTTCTATTCCGGTCCCCCGAAAGTGCGAAATGGAACGAAATGGAACGAAATGGAACGAAATGGAACGAAATGGAACGAAATGGAACGAAATGGAACGAAATGGAACGAAATGGAACGAAATGGAACGAACTAAAACATATGTAACATTATGAAATGAAATACCAGTAGATATCGAAATATAAGGAACGTTGTAACATTCACAGTAGACGGGAACAGGAAGCAAATACATAATATAACGTGTTTTATTTCTTGAATCTGTTTGATAATAGTAAATACAACGTTTTTGCCAAATTTGTGTGGCTAGATTCTTCCCTGAAAATGGGAGCGCCGCGTGCAAAGAGCTCGGCCGCTCTTCCTTGATTTTACCAACTACCTGCAAATGAACTGCTGCAAATAACAGGGAAAACAAGCAAACGGAATTGAGTATCGAAGTAAAGGCTAGATTATACAGAAGTTGGTGGTAACATTGCATCTCATAATTATAATTCACCAAGAGGGCATGAGGCAAGCGTAACTTCATTATTTATACAGCGTGTTTGCGTGTTGTGAACTGTGAAGCCATGTCCTGCTCGTTCACACCCTCCCTTTGTTTTGTCGTGAACAAGGAAGCAGGAATGTATCCAGCGGTAGTTCTCAGGCCACGCCCGTGATTGAATGGAGTGTGAATTATCACATTGGTGACACAGCGCAGAGCTGCATTTGCATATCATTAACGGAGGGGTCCATTCTCCGACAGCCGATCAGCCGAACAATTGGTTGTATAAAAATCGTTGTTGCGGAGATATGCATATGCTACGTACTAGTTATGGACTAAAACCGTATATAAATAAAACTTGGAAGTCGGAGTTTGATTCAACCTGTCGGTAGCACGCCCACGTGCACAGTTCTGATGCGCTGGCAACATTGGCGGTTCATTTGCATGCGGGGCTCCATTTGCAACACACAAACACGCTGTATAAATAATAAAATTACGTTTGCCTCATGCCCTCTTGGTGAATTATGAGATGCAATGTTACCACGAACCTCTGTATAATCTAGTCCTTACTTCGATACTCAGTTCCGTTTGCTTGTTTTCCCTGCTATTTTCAGCAGTTCATTTGCAGATAGTTGATAAACACAAAGGAAGAGCGGTGGATCTCTTTGCACGCGGCGCTCCCATTTTCAGGGAAGAATCTAGCCACACAAACTTGGCAAAAACGTTGTATTTACTATTATCAAACAGATTCAAGAAATAAAACACGTTATATTATGTATTTGCTTCCTGTTCCCGTCTACTGTGAATGTTACAACGTTCTTTATATTTCGATATCTACTGGTATTTCATTTCATAATATTACATAAGTTTTAGTTCGTTCCATTTCGTTCCATTTCGTTCCATTTCGTTCCATTTCGTTCCATTTCGTTCCATTTCGTTCCATTTCGTTCCATTTCGTTCCATTTCGCACTTTCGGGGGACCCTTCTATTCTATATGTATTTCCCAGTTTTATTTGACTGAGATGATTTTTTCTGATATATTGCAGCCACTTCACCGCGGAAAGAACAGCATAAAGAAACAAGTTATGGAGGAGGACAAAGGGCCTGCAGAGACCACGCCCCTGAACAACAGCGTTGACTACCATGTTCGTGTGAGGACCAAGCCCCTCCCCTTCTACAGAAACCCTGCCTCCTGCCTGATGCTAGTAGCCCTTCTGGCTGGGGTGGTTGTATTTGCTTCTATGGTGGTTATCTTTTGGAGCCGCAATACCGCAGCAAACCAACCCATCTGTACTGACCCCTGCAAGTATGTCACTGATGCTACAAAACTGTTGCTTTTCTAACTGCATATTTTCACTTTAACAATTGTACATGATGAAAAAAAATCATAGAATATAATGACTGATACAAACATTAAGAGTTACTTATTTTTTTTTTTGTATACAGGTGTTTTGCACAAAGCAATTTATGAGCTTACAAACAAACTTGCATTCAGTCTTCTGATCCTTCCCAAGTTAAAATTACCCAAAGCCTAATTGTCAGGTGAAGTGAAATTGACAAGGCTCTGAGGTCTGCTCAAAAGCTTGTTGTTTGTTGTTAATTGCTAATCACTTTATGCACCGAAATACATGTAGCAGCTGTGTGTAAGATCTTTATTGTATGAATATAATTACCACAACAGATGAACTTTCATTTCAACAAGAGACACTTGTCTGTGTACCACAAAAGTTCAAACAAATTATATATTTTGAATCTGAAGTAGAAACTTACCTTTTCTTCAGACTCACCCTTGTAGAGAGCATCCCGTGGAACCTGACGTATAAAGCAGGGCAGCCCACCCACCCATCCATCTACAGTGCCTGGATGAGGCTTGTACAGAATGCACAACATTCCATAGACATCGCCTCTTTTTACTGGACCCTCCAGGAAGAAGATTTACCTCACGATGAGTCAGCAAGTGAGGTGGGTCCCTAGCCATGGCTGTACGCGTACGTTAGCCTAAATAACGGACACATAGCGTGCAAGGCGACACCAATCCCTTTGGCTTATACCCTAATCGGCTATTGGAGAAACATATGTCCAGCTTCCAGAGTTGGCACCCGTTAGCCAAGAGATGATTAGAGGAAGGGCGCCGACTCTGAGAGCGGGGCTTGTTGCACCCCTGGCCGACGGGTTAGTATTGTCCGGTGCTGGGTCCAGCATACAGAAAACCCATATATTGTCTGACACTTTGGCAACATTTAGTGCAGTTTCTGCCACTGACAATGTATTATCAAGTTGTGTCAGTATGTATTTTTATGTTACTCTACTATAATCGTATCCACTCCACACATGTGACACCTCATGTATTTCAATTTCGGCACCATCGGCTTTTGATCTCATTTTATTGCTAGGATTGGAAACAATATTTTCTGACACAAACTGTAATCTTCACAACGACAACAGTTAAAGATAGATGTGGTTGAACATCAATTAGAATGTTTAAATGTATCCTTTTTTACCATCCAGCAAACCATTTATTTGGAGCAACCATGCACTCTTCCTCAGCAACCACTCTTTCTCGGTCCCTCGAGTGGTTGCTGAGACCAGGGTTGACCGTAGTTTCATTTCACCGTGCATCGCGTTCATAAAACCTTTTCAATATGCAGGGCCAAGCATTTTACAATGAGCTGCTGCGAGTGGGCAAAGATGGGACTGTGAAGATCAGGATCGCCCAGGACATTCAGGAAGGAAAGCTTCAGAACGACACGGCCTTCCTAGCCAAGGTGGGGGCTGCTGAAGTCAGGTCACTAAATTTCAGCAGGTTCTACCCCTGGGGAGGGGTGCTGCACACCAAGATGATCACTGTGGACGGACGACACTTCTACGTGGGGAGTGCAAACCTGGACTGGAGGTCCTTAACTCAGGTAAGGAGCTTGTACACCAGTAAAGGTTTAAAACCAGGTCCTGTAAAATGAATATCTGCTTTGTGGTGTTCAGGTAATAAATTGCACAATACAAATTTTTTTTTTAAGTTACTCGAACAACTGGATAGATTTTTGTAAAGGGTGGGACGTTTCAGTCACTGGCGAAAGGTCACAGAGTGGATGCTACCTGAAATGTCTGACCGTTCACAAAAAATCTATCCACTGTTGTTTGAGCAATTTGTACTGTGTGTCCGTCTGTTACAGCCGATATTAACATTCAGAAAAAAAAAATAGATGCATTGGACACCCTACTAAAAATCCTAAGCTAAAAGCCAGGTTACAGGTGTGTGAGTTTCATGAATGATGGTTATAATTAGCTAGCTTGTATTAATTTTGCAAAATCTACAGTACTGTAAGAATTTATGATGTTTGAATAGATAAATATGATGATATGTTAATGTCCAGCCTTTTCTCTTAAAAATATTAGATGAAGGTGCATCTTGGACAAATTACATTCTATCTGATTGAAGTAGACGTTACCTGGTGTCAAGCCCATTTTATTCGAATTCGGTTTGTATTGCTACTGTGAAAGAGTGGGGAGCAGTGGTTGAAGACTGGCCCTGTCTGGATTTGTTTGTAAATAATTTGTTTGTTTGTTTGTTTGTTTGTTTGTTTTGCTAGGTGAAGGAGTTAGGAGCGGTTGTTGAGGACTGCCCCTGTCTGGCCCAGGACGTCGGCAAGCTCTTCTCCGTGTACTGGGACCTGGGCAAGCCCGGTGCCGACCTGCCGCCCTCCTGGCCGGCAGCGTACCAGACTAATTACAACCTGCAGACACCGGTGAAGGTGGCATTCAACGGGACGGACACCAACACCTTCTTATCTGTAGGTTCAAGATTCTAAACGTAACCAAAAGTCTACTCCTTTCTTCTGTTAGCACAGTACACACTTCTGTACTAAGAGCTTAGTTTGGGTTTCAATGAGAAAATTAAAAAAGATCCAGGACTGGTCAACTTTGGGCTCTAAGCAAGACCTAAGTGGTCATCAGAATATTGTCGCTGTACATGTATATGCTGCCTTGTCCAAATACAGAGATGCCGATAGAATCATTTTTGAAAGCAGGAATTTAAAGTAGTATCTGCAGAAACAAGTGCTTCACAATCTGCTGTTGAGTGCCCTTTTAACAAGCATGTTACTACCCTTGAACTGTATCTTACCCAAATCATGTCGCAGAGTATTTACTGTGTCTAAAATCAATACGTTATGTTCCACCGAATTGTTGATATACAGAGTTCTCCCCCGGAGTTTTGTCCCAAAGGGAGGACATCTGACATTGATGCCATCGTCGGCGTGATTCGCTCAGCGCAGAAGTTTGTGTACGTAGCCGTGATGGACTATGACCCTACCACTCTGTACCGGTATAATCACAACATGTAAGTTAGCCTTAATATCTTTAAATCATTCATTGCCTGGAATCCAGTCTTGATAGCTTTATAGTCCACTTCCAATGGTCGCTACCCTGCCAACACGTGACGTCATCATCGGTGTTGTACCCAGTAGGGTTGGGCACCTGTTCATAGTACATGTACAGGTGTTTCGTGCCGAGGACTGCCAAAAATTAGTGTACTGGCATTTGTCCCAATTATGAGACAGTAATGGTTACTGTCATATGATTGGTTAGAAATGGGTGCAATTCTGTCTTTTTTTATGCAAAGTAAGGTTCATTTTGAGATAATGCTCTTTGAATAGTCAGCACTAACACTACCAAACTGGAGAGTGCCTTTTCACCCTTGTACAGAGGGAATGTTGGTGAAAATGTGTAAAATGGTGTGATTTCATTGTTCTTAGCCGTTTCTTGTTTACTTTGGAAGTGGGTGAATTTGGAGCAATTATCACATTTCCTGTACTAAGTAAACACAGTCGTGATGAATTATGAACTGTTTACTTTGCACCAGAAGACAATGGAAATTCACCGCATTTTCCTCCGCTGAAATTAACACCTCTGGTACTGTGGTAGAACTTAGAAGTTGTTGTGACTGTCTATTCTCCAAGCAGAGGTTTTGGTCGGGGGGGGGGGGGGGGGGGGTAGTAGTGGCCGGGGTAAACTTGGATAATAGTGACTGTCCATTTAATCTAGAATTGATTCTGTGAATTCTATAGAGAATGGTGGAGTGGTCGGGAGCAATTACTCTCCAAGCAGCTCACAGCAGCAGTTCCGGCAGGTTTTTGACGCGTTAGCCTAAGTTACCCCTAAACCTTGCAGTGAAGTTTGAAATCGTCAATACACATTGGGAATCCATAACACAAACGTCCACCAATTTTTTAGAAACCATAATGTATTCATATTCTTATGCAGGCTGACAGACTACAATCGCCATTGTTCCTGTATGCAAATGCACATTGCAATCACACCTTTTCGAATGGCTCAGTAACGCTCAATTCAAACAAGGAGGTTATCATAGTCTATACTAGTACATACTAGTAACCTCCTTGTTTCAAGCAACAGAAATAGAATCACTTGATTTGGCCGGTGGACATAAATGAAACAGGACAAAATGGAAATCTCCAAAGTAAAGGTTAGTCAACAGTGGAAGATTTACAAAGTTATGAAAATTCCAAACTTGGTAATTGAACGAATCGACTTCTGAGTCTCTTGCTCTTTTGTTATTCATTCATTATTTTTCTGTTTTGAGAGAAGAAAGTTATGAATTATTGAGCTGTTTACAGTATTACCTGAATAAACTGTTATTACTATTTTGATCTGGAAAAGATTCAGACTCATATTTCACAACCAAAGCCCAGTGCCCGATCGAGTACATTGGAGATCCATTTGTTCAGCCCTTGAAACAACGCACATAATGACATACTTGCAAGGATGGAACCGCCTTTGTATTTGCAAATTCCAATAATAATTGGTTTCACTCAAATTCACCACGTTTTCCTCATTTGTCACGTAGGCGCAAATTTAACATTCACCACTCCACATTAACATTGGAACAATGCCAATCTGGTTCACTTCTGTTCACCCAAATTCACCACCATTTACCATTAAACCCCCCCATTCACCACGGTCAAAAGGGTGAAAAGGCACTCTCCAGTTTGGTAGTGTAATGTGTGCACTGAAAATTTCCATTCCAATATACAATTTGAACATAATTTGTAGCACTCACAGAGACCTGCACTATTGTCTTGGTCTCCAAAATATCTAACAGTTACTGTACTACTATAATCAAGTTCAGGTCTGGACCTGGATCTGATCCTCTGGTCCCACATATATATATATAGTGATATAGTAGAGTTGATATTGAGGGGGGTCACGGATGATAAGTTCATAAAAAGTTGTCATCTATTAACAACACAATAAACAAACAGATAAATAAATGTATAAATTATTCAGTCCATAGTCATATTTGTCCGTTTCTGTTTGCAGTTACTGGCCTGTTATTGATGACGAGCTGAGGAGAGCGGCGTTTGACCGCCATGTCGAAGTTCGTCTGATGGCGTCCAAATGGAACCACACCAGTGCAGAGAGCTTCCGCTACCTGTGGTCCCTCCAGGACCTTAACTTCACTGGAAAGTACCTCAATATCAATGTGTCTGTGGTAAGTTCATTCTCCTTATCAATTGTGTACTTTACTGCTACATGTATCTATATGAGTGATGGATTCTTGTTTCATTGCAGTGACAAGGGAATTACTGTAATTTAATGCAGAAATGTTGACGCTGGTTTTATGTTTGCAGTTTTAGCCAACTCTTTACCTAACCCGAGTAACTGCAAACTTTTAACCACCACGAAAAGCTGTTTCATTGTGTGACTGTAGCGCTACTATAATGCGAACTATAACACGAACTGAAAACCACCACAAACACTCCATTTTCTCCTTACCAAGAAATTAAATCCTCACGAACATTTCTGCATTTACAGTAAGTGATCTCGAACCAGTTTATGAACACGATGAACAATTGAGCTAAGCTTCCACCGGTTGTGACAGAGGGGACATACGCTATGTATGTGTTTAATGTTACAGGCTCATTGTACCGGGGAAATTCCCCTAGCTCTTTTTGACATGCGCAATGAACAGTGGACCACGACTTAACGTCCCATTCCAAGGGCTGCAACCCTTTCCAGTAGTATGCATGTCCAAGGAGCAACACAGCCAGGATTTGAACTCGGGACCTCTTGGTCCAGAGGCAGAGCCACTATAACCACTGAACTACGAACGACACACTTGCAGCTTAGGTTATTTGTCCTTTTATGGGTCCCAACAGAAAATGTTTTTCACTGCAATTAATGGTCTCAGTGTATTTTCTGTGCACCACATTTTTTCTGTAAAACATCCTTGTCTTTTGTGTTGCAGAAACTGTTTGAGGTTCCGGACTATCCTGGTGTTGAAGAGCAGTTCCCCTATACCAGGGTCAACCACAACAAGTACATGGTAACAGACCAAGTGGCATACATAGGTGAGAAATGGCAAGAGTATCTGTTCTTATATGTGATGCTTTAAAAGCCAGCAGCATTATTGACTTAGGAACGAGCTGATGGATATCCAACTTTCTGCATTATTGACTGAATTCACACACTTTAAAATACATAACTTGACTAATAACAATGCCTATGTTGTAGAGTATAACTCATTGCCACCAAGTGAAGTAGGGGAATCCTCAGTAGTGAGCTTAAAGCAACACTTATAGCGTGCAAAGGTTATTAGCTGTGACAGGTTGTACAGTGTGGTATAATTAACCAAATTGTCACAATAATGGACGAACAAAAAGCTACTCTCTTCTTAAAATCACAGAAACCACAAAATATGGAAAAAGTGGGACTTTTCGTCTTCCTCTTGCTTACACAAAAGAAGCCAAACTCACTTGTCTCGTAACATATAGCCAACACTATGGCATTTAAATTAGTCTCTTGATACAATAATGCCAATCACTGTCCATGTCACATGTATGTTTCCTTCACCTTTACCACATTATATGTTTTCCTATCCACATACTTGTAATTGATCATTGGGCACGAACTTGCAAATAAACTTTCTTTATCATTAAACACATACATATCTGTATAAGTTGCATGGTAACTTCCATTTTCTGAACTGGTTCTTTGTCACCAGGCACATCCAACTGGTCAGCAGACTACTTCATTAACACAGGTGGCATAGGACTGGTCATCAACCAGACGTCGGGACAGTTTGGAAAGGACAACGTGGAAGAACAGCTGAGAGCCGTGTTCGAGAGGGACTGGAACTCTCCGTACGCACACTTCCTGGATCACTACTCAGAGCACAGATGAGAGAAGAGAACACTTTGCACTTAGTGCCACTTTTATTGACACCATTCTTGTATCACTCAAGCCCAACACGTCCAAGATTCAAAATGGACAGGACCATCCTGCAATGCTTTATCAAGGCCATGTTGATTTGATTATATAGATGACATCCACACGCACATCAATTTCCATCCGTTTCCAAAAAATGTAAAAAAATTAAAAATCTGCAATACTGTAAATCGTACAAAGCAGCTACAAAATGAAAAAAAAAATGTATGCTGTAAATTGCAAAAATATTTCGGAAAATGGGTACTAATGTTGTAGAATGCCAAAGTCAGTTCCAACGTCAAAGAAATTGTGTAAGAACAAAAATGAAGGATCTATTATTCCGTATTCCATACTCTATGTGACTGTTTAGTTTTGTTTATACTTCCTGACCATGTAGGTTTCACAATGAGGGCAACTTTTTTTATTTGCACGATTGCATCAATTTTGGGGTCCCCGAAGGATGTCATCCATATACATGTATTCAAATGAACATGGCCTTACCAGTATATGCACTTGCTAAGTTGCTTACAAAATTATTTCTGTGTCTATTGACCATCTATGCTAACGCCATTTTAGCCTTTTTGATGTACTATAATTGATATTGACAACACAGTTAATGCACCATTAGTTTTACAGGAAAATATCACCACTATAGGTTACTGTATCTTTTGTTTCCAGTTTTAATTAAATTTTTGAATGATTTTAGAAAAAAATTCTATGATTGTGAAACAATATAATTGTGCTGTTCAGATTTCGACATGTGTATCCTGTATATGTGTGTATGTGTTTACCAATTCGAAAGAAGTATTACCACTAGCTTACTGTATTTTTTGAAAATTTATTTGAATTTTAAATGTTTGTTGCCTGCAATGTTTCTAAAACATTTTTTAAAGATATTGTTGCTATGATTATGAAATAATATTATTGTGTTTTTTATGTGAATATGAAATTTTTTGACACTGATTGCGGTCTTTTTTCTTCTAACTGAAATTAATTTAATGAAGTCGTTTGTGAAAAATGAACCATTTGTGGTGTCAAAACCTCTAGATAAAGCTTCTAGGTCTAGATAAAGTTCTCTTCCTAGAGATGATTATCTAATTAAGTATTTGGATAGAATATACTACATGTACAATTCATATCTGACAGTGTGTTCATACACAGGTAGAACAGGCAATACGTACAGTGCTTCAGAGCTCGTCTGACCTGGCTATTTGGACAGTCTTTCCCAACAACCTTGGAACCTCCTCGTTCTAAAACTTCATCCGGGTCTCTCGAATCTTGACGTCAGCAGATGACCGCATGTCCAACTTTAGGTACTCTTGCGATGACAAGGAGTAACGTGGCCAGTTCACAGTGTGGCGCACACGTGCCGCTCCCGTCGAGTCATTGGGATCCCTTTAGAATTGGGAGAATGGGCATCATTTGCGTTCGGATTTCTTATCAAAAGTGCGCAAAAACGGCACAAAAATAATCTACATGGTGATCTTTTAGTTTCACGCGCCTACTGTAAATATTGTAGATACCATAGCCCACCTCCGTCAAAACGTAGAAATGCAAAATTAAAACAACGGACATGCAGTCACTCTCATTGGTCGAACCGCTAATTAGGATGGACAGTCAGGATCAGTCTATTTTTTTTTAAGGGCTTGGATTTTCTATCAGTTCTCACCACACAACGACATCGTATCTTTGCTCATTTCATTTTGATATGTAATGGTTATAGTGTTATTGAAACTTGCTATGTGTAGGAATGACTAGATATTTGAGTTTTTTAATCAAGTTTCAAGCCTCGTAAAATGCTCTGGGTATCTTAAATACATAGGAACGGGAGATGCGTATCTTTGTTGTGAAAATAGCCAAAAATGGAGAAAAATAATTCTGAAGTGATATGCCAAAAGTGTTAACAAAGCCATATAGGCACATGTCCTAGGCAGTCCCAAACCACGTTTGGTATGAATACTAGCGCACCTGCACCAGAAATGCAAGATAAATTGATTTATTCAATTGGCCAATCAGGCAGTCGCATTTTGAAATGCAGTGCTCCCATTGGCTGTCACTTCCAACACTGTATATAGTATTGGAAGTGACAGAAGTGGCGAAAAAAAAGCCCAAAATAAATCGTTTTAAAGATGTATATGCAAAAAAATGGGAATGTAGTCCTTTAAATATTTGTTCAAGGCAAATGCAAATATTTTTTCAAGGCACATGTACAGCAAATTGCAGGTCATTCGGTTGAAATACCAGGGCGCAGGAGGCCAAGATATACATTTTTGGTCTTAAAATAGCAAAAAAACTCAATAAAGTCACTTTAAAGGTCTTATATCAAAATAAAGGAAAAAAGTCCGAGGGTATTTTCCTACTCTACCTTTGTGCCAAATTTCAGGTCATTTGTTATAAAAATGACAGAGAAGAATCGATTTGAAGATTTGACAGGAGGAGAAGGAGAAGAAACCTGAGTAAAAACAATATGTTTAGCCCATACCTACTGTATAGTATGGCTAGAAATAATAAGATGTTTCGCCTTCCACCGTGTGTGATATGCAGTAATTACAAATTCTTTCGCACACAGGTAAATTTAGAAAACATTTAGGTGCTATCGGCAAGGACGTGTAAAGTCCACGCTCCCGCACGCGAAAACGACCTCCCCGGTATTGGAGAACCGCAAGCTCAGCGCCCCCCCCCCCTCAAGGAATAAACGCTAGCGCACCTAAAAGTCTCCGAAGAAGGCTTACGTTTGCTATGTTTTACAGGTTATCACGAGCAAACAAGTTCAGCCGCACAATGTTTGCAGGTTTGCTCGCGTGATGGAATTTTCCGACACGTGATTAAGTGAGTGGCTTTTGTTCACGTAAGTGAATGGCTTTTGTTCATGTGAACATCACCTTGACTTCACAATGGTCAACACTTTTGACTAGGCAAGAATGAACGACACCATTCTTTTCTTGCAAAGTGTGGTCTAAATGTCAGATCATCATTGAATAGCATCCGGTGTAGATGCTATAAAAGGAGTCCATTTCTTTCTGTCTGCCCATTCCTAACTGCAACCTCGAGGCATTTCCAGACAAGAAGCGCTTCCAGCCACTGGCACGAACTACCTGACGCCCTGTCTTCTAAACGTCTCAGAAACACAGCGGTGAGTTGAAATCTCGACTTGTTTTTCATTGCCGTCGTCTGTATTGTACTTTGTACATTCTATGAAAACCCCTGCCCCTTGAAAATATAAAAAAATGATACATTTTTTTATGCATTGTAATTAAAACAACATCCTAAAAACGGCGTTAAATTTCGAGTGTTCTTATGTAATGCTTTGTGAGTGTGTAGTTACTTAAAAATTCGTCTATCCGACGTTGTCTTGGTATCCTAATTAGAAACACACAGCCCTTAATTCACAAGATGTGTTTCTCTACGACAAAATTCTTTAACTAGAGAAAAACTCAGACTAGCAGGCTCATGGCTGTGTGTTTTTTTTATGGCATAACAGTTCTATTGCACTCGGTTTCTTGTCGCTGGGCCTGGTACAGGTGCGATGTGTCGGCTGTTGGCGATGTAATCATGGTAATTGTAGGGACTGTACGATATTTAGCGGACGGAGGGCCGGTCGTCGGAGGGGGCATAGGATGATATTTTGGCCTAGGGGGAAGAGCAAGGAAAAATTATCTCCTTCAGAACCTTTAGTCCATGGGCCAAGCAGGTTTTTGGTACCAAACAGAGGGACAAAGGGTGACTTACTTTTTTGAAAAGGTTGATTCCTCTACTTTACAATTATGCATGATAACAATGTCAAATGTCCAGCTTTTTAGGAATTATCACGTGATATGGTGACGTCATTAAAATGGACCTCGATTTTTGGGACTTAATTCAGAGGACTGGGATAAAATATCAAACATCAATAATCTTCGGTGAAAATCGGTTTGTAGGCAAAAG
The DNA here is from genome assembly GCA_035149815.1 of Branchiostoma lanceolatum. Classification (NCBI taxonomy): domain Eukaryota; kingdom Metazoa; phylum Chordata; class Leptocardii; order Amphioxiformes; family Branchiostomatidae; genus Branchiostoma; species Branchiostoma lanceolatum. Next base: position 11,157,757 of record CM068869.1, on the reverse strand, counting down.
ATACCACAGGAATCACGAAATAGTATGTTTTTGGTTGATATTTTAACTCTATAAGAAGCTATGAGTCTTTGAAGTCCATTTTTTGGGGTAATTTTGTGTAAAAAATGTATTGTTTACTTTCCAAAATCAGGCATTTATTTGGGCTACCTATGGGGTCTTGTGTAATACTTAATGTTAATAGGCCATATCAATTTCTGCATTTTGGGCTTTGAACCAACAAAATCCGTCAAAAATATCAGGAGTTATAAGGATTTTAAGAATTACACCCAACGGCCATGTTATCAAATCGCCGCAAATATCGCAATGCATCATGGGTAATTTTAAGAGGGTCTGTCTGTAATTACCTTCGCCGAGAAGGTTATGCAGAGGGTAGCGTTTGTCTGTTTGTTTGTCTGTTTGTTTGTAGTGGACCATCATAACTCAAGAATGCCTGGATGGATTGTCTTGATATTTGGTATGTTGGTAGGTTTTGATGAGACCTAAAAACGATGAGATTTTGGGCCCCCTAGCGGCTTCTTACGGTACTGCAGCGGAACTTCCTGTTTTGATATCTCATGTTCTGGACATGCTATGGAACTTATTTTTGAGTGGTAGATAGATCTTTGGACAGAGAGTAAGTGGTGTGGGTTTGGGCCCCCTAGCGGCTTTTTTTGAACTGCAGGGGCAGGTTTTGCGTCTGACTTTGAAAGGGAATAACTCAAGAAGGGCTTGATGGATGGTAATGATTTTTGGTAGGTAGATAGCTTGAGTGATGATGTACATGATTAGATACTTCTTATGCAAATCAGTATCTAATTTGCATAATTAATGAGGAAAGTTTATACATCCGCCAAATTCCATGATAGGACTCTGAAACATGTGACATATGTAACTGGGGAAGAGAAAAATATTAATTGATATGAACTATGCAAATGAAGACCTCATTTGCATAATTAATGAGAAAATACTATAACATGATGGCCTTGATGGATGGTCATGATTTTTGGTATGTGGATAGCTTTTGTGATGCTTAGTATGATTGGACGATAATTATGCAAATCAGATTCTAATTTGCATAATTACTGAGGCAACTTTAAAAATCCGCTTTGTTCCATGATATGACAATTCAAATTGTAACTGAGGAAGAGAGGACTGTTGATAGATAGAAAATATGCAAATGTGGGCCTTATTTGCATACTTAATGAGTAACTTCTATTATTCCACACTGGCAAAAGACGGCAATTTCATACATTTAATCCTTTTTTGTGGCATCGGAAGGTTAAGTGAATGTGAACATCGTTGAATCAAATTATGCTAATAAGGGCCTCATTTGCATAATTGATGATAAATTTATTCAGCTCATACTTTGGACATGTTATATTTTAAGAAAATGAACTGGTATGATTTATGATTGATGAGAAACACTCCTAATACGTCAGTCATAAAGGTTAAAATCATTTGGCGAAGGTATGAGGTCGTGGAACTCTAGTTATACCTTGTAGCAAAGGACAAAATGTCGATTTTTTAAAACTTTTGGGTGGTGGTAAGGTCTTGGTCCAATTGTAGAAAAATGGGTAAGTTTTGCGTTGACTGGTGGTCACAGGTTGCCATGGAAACGGTCATTTTTTTAAAGATGGCGAATCTCTATCCGCAAAGGCTCAATCTCGTCCAGAATAACTAACACCATCTTTGGCCTACAGAAACGCCACCTAATCAACATATATTCTACATGCCTGTAACATATACTTAACATCTTTATCTTGATTTGAACAATAATTAGATTGAGTTGCATAATCATATGTTTTGATTGATTTCTAACATTGACTTTTGACATAAAGGCATTATTCAGGAATTCTTAGCGCTACAAGGAATATTCATGAATTTTCATGAACGTTCATGAATATTCATGAATTTTCATGAACGTTCATGAAGATGAATGTTCAGGATATTCATGAACATTCATGAACGTTCATGAATTTTTATGAATTTTCATGAACGTTCATGAAGATGAATGTTCAGGATATTCATGAACATTCATGAACGTTCATGAATTTTTATGAATTTTCATGAACGTTCATGAATATTCATGAATGTTCCGGAATGTTCATGAAAATTCATGAATATTCATGAACATTCATAAATATTCTGAATATTCATGAATGTTCATGAATATGCTGAATATTCATGAACGTTCATGAATATTTATGAATTTTCATGAACGTCCATGAAAATTCATCAATATTCATGAATGTTCAGGAATATTCATGAACATTCATGAACGTTCATGAATTTTCATGAATTTTCATGAACGTTCATGAATATTCATGAATGTTCGGGAATGTTCATGAAAATTCATAAATATTCATGAAAATTCATAAATATTCTGAATATTCATGAATGTTCATGAATATGCTGAATATTCATGAACGTTCATGAATACTTATGAATTTTCATGAAGGTTCATGAAAATTCATGAATATTCATGAAAATTCATGGACGTTCATGAATGTTCCTGAAAATTCATGAAGATTCATGAACGTTCATGAAAATTCATAGATATTCATGAACGTTCATGAATATTCAGCATATTCATGAACATTCATGAACGTTCATGAATTTTCATGAACGTTCATGAATGTTCATGAATTTTCATGAACGTTCATGAATGTTCATGAATTTTCATGAACGTTCATGAATATTCATGAATGTTCGGGAATGTTCATGAACGTTCATGAATATTCATACATGTTCATGAACGTTCATGAAAATTCATGAACATTCATGAATATTTATGAATGTCAAGAATTTTCAGGAATGTTCATGAACGTTCATGAATATTCATGAATTTTCATGAACGTTCATGAAAATTCATCAATATTCACGAATGTTCAGGAATATTCATGAACATTCAAGAACGTTCATGAATATTCATGAATATTCATGAATGTTCATGAACGTTCATGAATGTTCATGAATATTCAGAAACCATGCTCTTGAGCCTGACTTAGTGTCATGTAAGTGAGTATGCTATTCGTGTCATTTAGCATTATTGATTGTGCACATTATGCAACCATGTCGTTGGTCTTCATTAACGTACCTTACAGGTCGAAATTTATGAGAATTCATTCGTCCCTTTTTGACTTATCCAAGTAAATAAAATAACTTATCCTTCCTTGTTCGAAACGTAAAGATAGACCATGTGAAGGTTAACATTTAAAAGGGTTTACGTCCAGCGACATAACAGAATAAGCTCCTGAACCAGTAACAACAAGGTGCACGGAAGCGTCATGCATGACACATTTCATATGTAATTCGACACCGCGTATTCCATCATGTTTTTCTAAGTTACGCGATAGCTAGTATCTTTTAAAAGTAGCTGACGTTAAACCTTTCTTTGATATGCAGACTATCCATGGTGATTCGAGGTTTGAAACTCTTGCCAGTTTTAGGAAGGTTTGATACAACCTAGCGACCCCCGCTCAGATGATACATTTTTGTACGACATAACATCATGGCCATGCGTTTATCACGTGAACGCCACGTGCTGCCGATTTCAGGGAAATTCACAATACAAAAATTGTTTTATTCCATCGCGTCGGGCAAGCGGGCGGACAAACATAGTGACTTTACTGTCATTCGTCTGTAGACTACTTTCGACAGTTACTGTGTATTTTTTTCTGGTCTATGTTCTTCAAGCATAGCGCTAGAAGGGAAAATACTGAGGTGGACGATAAAGGGTAAGCCTAGCACAATTCTACACCATATACCCCAGTATAAATATATGCTCGTACGGCGTTAAACAGGCGGAGAAAAACTTACAGACCATGCATTTTCTTGTTAGAAGAGCTGATATTTCTACCCATGGGTTAAACATTTGGCTCTGTCCGCGCGGTTTTAAGATAAATACGTTTTGAATAAATCGGACGTAAACTGGTCATGTTACGTTACCTGTACCTGATGTTAAGTTTAGGTACGCAGCACTACTTCCTAGCACATTATGTAATAAATGGACAGGACTGTTTTAATGCGGCTTGTGACTGCAAGTGTTTGCCTGCGCCATGCCCTACTATGCCAGGTTTGTCTACTGGTAACAACAACAATGGCAGAAATGATAGAAAGGGAACTGACAACGTGGCACGTAGAGCCTTAATGAAGACTGAAAGGATGGGAGGGGCGAACTGGGAAAGCATACTAGGGAGGGGCAAGCCTATTCAGGAAAGGTGCAATGGGGCGGGGGATTAAGTCTCTGTGCCACTAAAGAAATGTACCCAGTACTACTCTCCAAGCAGAGCATGGGTTTTGGCTGGTTTTTGACGTGTTTTTAGGCGTTATTGTCGGGCTTTCTACTTTGTCATCTCATCTCTGCCGGCAGACGGAAGCTTCAATGCCTAATAAACCTAATCAATTGAGACAAAAAAAGATGACAAAGTAGAAAGCCCCACAATAACGCCTAAAAACACGTCAAAAAGCAGCCGAAACCCATGCTCTGCTTGGAGAGTACCCAGTGCTGTATAACATGATGCAAAACCAAACCTCCGTGGACTTTATTACAAATTGATTAAAATATCATCCTAATTCATTTTGAGGGAGCACTAAACATATTATCTTTCTATTCAACCCTGTTTGTTGTTAAGTTATTAATGATACATACATGTAACGTTAAGTTTATTGCAATTACAATTACAATTCTTTTGATGCAGTTTGATAATGGCATGTTCTCCCAGGTGAGAGTGACCGACAAAGCATATCATATAGCTATATACAAGGCCAATTGCAAACTGTAAGTTCCACTATTTTCCCAGTCTTATTTGACAGAGGTGATTTTTCTGATATCTTAACAGATGCTGCGCCGTGGAAAGAACAGCACAAATAAACCAGGTATGGAGGAGGACAAAGGGGCCGCGGAGACCACGCACCTGAACAACAGCGATGACTACCATGTTCGTGTGAGGACCAAGCCCCTCCCCTTCTACAGAAACCCTGCCTCCTGCCTGATGCTAATAGCCCTTCTGGCTGGGGTGGTTGTATTTGCTTCTATGGTGGTTATTTTTTGGAGCCGCAATACCGCAGCAAACCAACCCATCTGTACTGACCCCTGCAAGTAAGTCACAGATACTGCAAAAGTGTTTTAAAAAAGTCTTACAGCAAATTTTCACATATAGACAGTTACACATAATGAAAAGATAGAAATGATATAAGGACTGATACAAACATTAAGTACTGTGAAAGTGTTAGTTCGGTTTGGTTTACAGGTGCTTTGTCAAGCCAGGTCTCTATTCTAACTGAGTTAGTTAAAATCCTCCCACACCATAAGGTGTATAGGGCGGTGCCCATCCCCGTTTCATAGCCCTGGGCCACACTGTGGTGCAATCACTGCAGCAGGGGGCTAGTCCACTGGCAGTGGAGTGTGTTTATATAATTAACTTTCATACTGTTTCATAAGTATTACCATTTTTATTAAGTCTTTGGTATGACTCACTCTTTTAGCTGAAAGTACCTAATATATGTACCTTTTGCGCAAGAGTAGAAAGATTATAGTGTCTTCCAACAAATCGATCTATCATGTCCTGCAAATATTTTCTTTGTATCTATGAACTGTACCATACTATAGCCGTATTTATTTATCTATTTATTTATTTATTTTGATTTACCACATTTTTGTGGAAGGATTGACATAACAGGTGAACTATCACCTTTTCAAGATGTCATCCCAGACCGGACTGTAAGATTTGGACCATCGCACACCGGGGCATGCCCCTACTCTTTTTCGAAAGGTGTGGTGGGTTCTTTAACGTGCGCGGGGTGTTGCTCTCCCCAAACACGGGACCTCCATTTAACGTCCTATCCGAGGGACGTCCCTAACCCTAGATGACCTAGGTACTCATTTACACCTGAGTGAAGTGAGGAAAGTCGTGTTAAGTGCCTTTCCCAAGGGCACAACGTCGGGGCGCAAGTTCTCTGGGCACACCTGGGATTAGATCCCGGGACCCATTGTTTGACAGCCGCGTGTTCTTCAGTTGCGCCACACGACGCCACTATTTGCGCAGTAAAGTCATCAAGTCTTTTTGACTGACTGACAAAGAGTACATTCTTGTCAAAGTTTGTAAGTTTCTATAATGCACTACCACATACATTTACATTGATGTTGAAAACCAGGTATTAAGGACATCACAACTTTCAGGGCATAATTGATACTTAAATATAGATATAAAGAGCCATAATTTTAGTGTGACCAGGACAATGATACAATGGACACTTTATAAAGGTTTTATACGCTATTTTTGTTGACAAAGTAAAGGGCTTAAAAACAAGCTTGCTATCAGTCCTGTGATTCCTCTCTAGCTGAAATTACCCAAAGCCTCATTGTTGGGTGACCTGAAATTTAGAAGGATCAGAGGACTGCTCAAAAGCTTGTTAATTGCTAATCCATTTGTGTACGGAAATAGTAATGTAAAATCTTTACGATATGGTCACAAATGAACTTTCATGATCATTTGAACCAGAGACACTTGTCTGCGTACCAGAAATGTTCGAACAATTGTATATTTTGAATCTGAAGTAAAAACTCTTTTTCTTCAGACTCACCCTTGTAGAGAGCATCCCGTGGAACCTGACATATACAGCAGGGCAGCCCACCCACCCATCCACCTACAGTGCCTGGATGAGGCTTGTACAGAATGCACAACATTCCATAGACATCGCCTCTTTCTACTGGACCCTCCAGGAAGAAGATCTTCCTCATGATGAGTCATCAAGTGAGGTGGGTCCTTTATAAATCCATGGCTGTACTTTTATTCAGGCTACTACTAGTAGTACTAGCTATCAGCCTGAGGGTGTCCTCTGAATGCACTACACTAAGAAAACATAGAAATTAGACAGCCTCCCACACTAAGAAAACATAGAAATTAGACACCCTCCTTTAGCTTATAAACATATGCATGTACATGAGTTCTCCATGTATTTTGTTCTTTCCTCATTACCAGACATTAGTATTTCAAATTCAGGATTTCTGCACAACCAGCCTTTGATTTCATTCTATTGCTAGGATAAGAAGCAATATTTTCTGACACAAACTGTGATCTTCACAATGAAAACACCATTGGGGAAGATAGATGCAGTTGAACAACATATAATGTACCTTTTTAGCATCTGGCCGATCCCCTTTTTTTTCCTCCTCAGCAACCACTTTTCCTCAGTTCATTAAGTGGTTGCTGGGACCAGGTTTGACCGTAGTTTCATTTCACTGTAAATTATGTCCTATATAACCTGCCTTTTTCAATATGCAGGGCCAATCATTTTACAATGAGCTGCTACGAGTGGGTAAAGGTGGGAGTGTGAAGATCAGGATCGCCCAGGACATTCAGGAAGGAAAGATTCAGAACGACACAGCCTTCCTAGCCAAGGTGGGGGCTGCAGAAGTCAGGTCGCTAAATTTCAGCAGGTTCTACCCCTGGGGAGGGGTGCTGCACACCAAGATGATCACTGTGGACGGACGACACTTCTACGTGGGGAGTGCAAACCTGGACTGGAGGTCCTTGACTCAAGTGAGTAGCTTGTACACCAACGAAGTTTCAAAACTTGCAAAAATGAATGGCTGTATGGTCGTGTTGACAAACTTTCAGATTAATGATATTCTGAATGATGCTTTTAATTAGCTGGTTTAGATTTGAAAAAGTAAGAATACAGTAAGAATATCTAAATGATGTTTGAATAGATTATAATATCATGACAATGTTAATGTCCCACCTTTTCCATAAAAGTGTCAGATGAAAATTTGCTTGGATCAAATATGAAAACATCTTATCTGATTCACGATCAGTAGAATGATGTTACCTAGTGTCATGCCCATTCCTTTTATACTTTATATATCGAAATTTTGTTTGTTTTGCTAGGTGAAGAAGTTAAGGGCAGTGGTTAAAGACTAGGTTGGTCTGGATTTGTTTGTAGATAATTTGTTTGTTTGTTCGTTTGTATTGCTAGGTGAAGAAGTTAAGAGCAGTGGTTGATGACTGCTTTGGGTTTGTTGTACATGATTTGTTGTACATAATTTGTTCTTTTGTTTGTTTGTATTGTTAGGTGAAGGAGTTAGGAGCAGTGGTTGAGGACTGCCCCTGTCTGGCCCAGGACGTCGGCAAGCTCTTCTCCGTGTACTGGGACCTGGGAAAGCCTGGTGCCGACCTACCGTCCTCCTGGCCGGCTGCATACCAGACTAACTACAACCTGCAGACTCCTGTGCAGGTGGCATTCAACGGGACAGACACCAACACCTTCTTATCTGTAGGTTCAAGATTCTAAACGTAACCAAAAGTCCACTCCTTTGTTCTGTGAGCACAGTACGCACTACTGTACTTACAGTGTGTAGTTCTGTAATTGTAGAAGCTAACAGCCCCTTTCCACGAGAGACCGCAATTGCTGAGCGAATTCTGAGCAACCAAACATTTGACAGCTTGCCCAGTGAATTTCATTGATAAAGAACAAAATCTTTTTACGTTTTGTATGTTTCCTTGTCTTTAAAATCATACTTTTACATCAAACTCAAGGGTCACACAAATCCCATTTTGGTCGCAAAAGTTGCTCAGTGATTGTCGTCTAGTAGAAACACGGTCTAGTTCTGTACTTTTGGAGCTAGCCTGGCATACCTCTTATTGATAAGTGGTTTGGGTTATTAAGACATGGCTCTCTTCAAACATGGAATATTTTGCTAGATTTAATACCCACCAGATGGCACTATAATACCATTGTGCTGTATCGTCCCCAACTTATCTTCCTGTCACCTTAGACAGCCTGTCACATTCCTCATCAGGGCAACACAGACTGGTTCTACTTTGCACTGCAGCAAGGTGTCGCTGCTGCAGTGTGCACTTCCAAACATGGTTATCGTGGTTCATGACTGGAGTAGATTTCTTGATCCATACAGCCTCCTTTTTCCAACAAGGACATCTGTTGTCCTCTCTTTGTTCCCCAGTGACTTACCAACCTGATGAAAATATTCAATCATGTTCCACCAATTGTTGATATACAGAGCGCTCCACCAGAGTTTTGTCCCAAAGGGAGGACGACTGACATTGATGCCATCGTCGGCGTGATTCGGTCAGCGCAGAAGTTTGTGTACGTAGCAGTGATGGACTATGCCCCTACCACTCTGTTTCATGGTGATGACAACATGTGAGTTAATTCTATCTTTAGTCTGTCTTGCAGCACTTTGCCTATATCTGAATTGGATTTTGATTAATGATCTTTTCAGTGCTTTTGTCAACACTATTAGTAACAAAATTGGGTATGGTATCTTACCGCCTTCTTTACGCCTACCGATATCTTTTCTCCAGTCAGGAAATTTTCATCCCTTTTTGTTCCCAGTTACTGGCCTGTTATTGACGATGAGCTGAGGAGAGCGGCGTTTGACCGCCATGTCGAAGTTCGTCTGATGGCGTCCAAATGGAACTACACCAGGGAGGAGAGCTTCCGCTACCTGTGGTCCCTCCAGGACCTGAACTTCACTGGAAAGGACCTCAATATCAATGTGTCTGTGGTAAGTTCATTCATCATTCTGTTTTAGTATTTGCATAGCCGGTACAACCGACTTCTGCACACCAGCTTCTGTATCTGTATAGCCAGTATAACTGCCCTTTTACTTGCCTTTGGTGTGTTTCACACCAACTTCTCTGTATCTTCATCTGCATCTGCAAAGTCGATATAACTGCCCTTCAGCAAAACACACTACCTTTGCATGCAGGTATGTGGCTAGTCACGCTTTTAAAACCCTTTCACATCCAGCTAGATGTAAGCATCGTTTAAAGCTATTCATTAACTTTATTACTTGGTGGGAACGAGTTCCACTCTACTATAAATTATACGTGACAATAGTTTTAGGAAAATATGAACTTTTGAACACCTCAATCCTGATATTAGACACTCTGTAGTTGTTACCAGTGAGTGGTGGATTCTTGTTTTGTGTAGCATAGTGTTGTGGGCTTTTTTATTGTTCCAACAAAAATGTTTTGACTTCAATTTATAATCTATGAAATGTATACTTTCCTAAAACTATTATTCAATGTATTTTCTACAGTCGCCATAATTGTTTGTGTATATTAACTATAACAGCGGATCCCTTATCTTTTGTGTTGCAGAAACTGTTTGAGGTTCCGGACTATCCTGGTGTTGCAGAGCAGTTCGACCATTCCAGGGTCAACCACAACAAGTACACGGTAACAGACCAAGTGGCATACATAGGTGAGACACGGCAAGAGGATATGTTCCTGATATATAATTTTTTCATGTGATGCTGTAAAGGCCAGCATCATTATTGACTGAGATCACATAGTGCGAAATGCATACAGTCAAACCTGTACAAGTGACCACCTCTACATAAGGACCACCTGGCCAATCTGACAACTTTGTGGTGGTCCATTAGATAGATTTTTCCTATTGACGCCAGCAAAAATCCTGTTTATAGTGACCAGATAGACCAGATTCTGTGGGTCACCTGAGTGGTCTTGTTGGGCAGTTTGGCTGTAACAGTTACTGGATAAAATTTCTAATATCTGCAATAGTGTCCATCTTTTGTTCAGTGTATTTAGTTCATTCTAGATAAAGAATTGAGTGTACAATACACTTCTTCTATTGCTGCCATTCCACATGTGCACACATACCAGAAGTAAAAAACGTTCTTGGTCTCCAGGTACATCCAACTTTTGTTCAGTTGTATTTGGTTCATTCTAGATAAAGAATTGAGTGTGCAATACACTTCTTCTATTGCTGCCATTTCACATGTGCACACATACCAGTTGTAAAACACGTTTTTGGTCTCCAGGTACATCCAACTGGTCGGCAGACTACTTCATCAACACAGGTGGCATAGGACTGGTCATCAACCAGACGTCGGGACAGTTTGGAAAGGACAACGTGCAGGAACAGCTGAGAGCCGTGTTCGAGAGAGACTGGAACTCTCCGTACGCACACTTCCTGGACCACTACTCTGAGCACAGATGAGAGAAGAGACCACTTTGCACTTAACTTAGTGCCTTTTTTAGTGACAACATCATTCTTCTATGACTCAAGCCCAACACGTCCAAGATTCAAAATGGACAGGACCATCCTGCAATGCTTTATTCAGGCCAATGTTGATTTGATTATATGGATGACATCCAAGCGCACATCAATTTTCGTCTGTTTCCAAAAAAGATATACAAAAACCGGCTATACTGTAAATCATACAAAGCAGTTGGAACATGAAGAAAAAATGCATGCTGTAAATTGCAAAAAAAATATATTTCGGAAAACGGATAGTAATGTTGTAGAATGCCAAAGTCAGTTCCAAAGTCAAAGAAGAAATTGTGAAAGAACAAAAATGAAGGATCTATTATTCGGTATTCCATACTCTAGGTGACTGTTTAGTTCTGTTTAATCCTGTAGATTTCACAATGAGGGCAACTTTTTATTTTATTTGCATGATTGCATCAATTTTGGGGTCCCCGGAGGATGTCATCCATATTATTATTACATTCAAATGAACATGGCCTTACCAGTATATGCACTTGCTAAGTTGCTTACAAAATGATTGCTGTGTCTATTGACCATCTATGCTAACACCATTTTAACCTTTTTGATTTACTATAATTGATATTGACAACACAGTTATTGTACCACTAGTTTTACATAAAAACATTACCACTAGCTTACTGTATTTTAACCAGATTTATTTGAATTTTTGGATGCCTGCAATGTTTTTGAATGATTTTAGAAAAATAACATCTATGATTGTGAAACAATATAATTGTGCTGTTCAGATTTCAACATGTGTATCCTGTATATGTGTGTATGTGTTTACCAAAGATTTGTATTTTAAAAAAACTATTTGAATTTTGAACGTTTGTTGCCTGCAATGTTTCTAAAACATTTTTTAAAGATATTGTTGCTATGATGATGACGCAATGTTATTGTGTTTTGACACTGCTTGTGGTCTCTTTTTCTTCCATCTTCATGTTATCTTAAACTTTATTATTGATATCTAGTTATATGATGAATAAGACTATTCGTCCAGTTTTTAATTTGTAATGTTTTGCAAAGTCCAGATAAAATATGTAGGACGTATTGTGTACAAAAGCCGCAATATATTCAGCACCATTGCTGCGAGGTTTTTTATATTGAATAAACCGTCTCTCTCTTTCTCTAACTAAAATTACTGTCGTTTGTGAAAAATTAACTATTCGTGGGGATCAAAAACTTCACATCTAGATAAAATTTCTTCCTAAAATGATGATTGTTTAATCAAGTATTGGGATAGAAGATACCACAACGTTCCGGCTAGATATGTTTTCATATCTGACAGTGTGTTCGTGCACAGGTAGAATAAGTACATTGCTTCAGAGCTCGTCTGACCCGGCGATTCGGACCGTCTTTCCCAACAACTTTGGAACCTCCTTGTTCCAAAACTTCATCCGGGTCTCTCGAATCTTGACGTCAGCAGATGACGGCACGTCCAACTTTAGGTACTCTTGCGATGACGCGGAGTAACGTGGCCAGTTCACAGTGTGGCGCACACGTGCCGCTCCCGTCGAGTCGTTGGGATCCCTGTAGAATTGGGAGAATGGGCATCATTTTTTTTACAGGATTTTGTCCTTCATGTTAAAGCAGACCTAGACAGAATTCAACAACATTTCAGTCCTTTCATTGAGCAACGGTAAAGCCAAGCAATTTGAGGATGGAGGTTTACCAAATGTCATCCAAGTGCTACTTTTTAAGAAAAGCAAGTTTTCTTGCCGTGTGGACATACAATTTACTAATGAGATATATTTTAGTATTGAATGCCCATATCAGTGGTTTGCGCGTCAAGTAAAAAAATGTGTTTATGAATAAAGATCTACAAACCTATGGTATGCAATGAATCCTGCCGTATGAGATATTCAAATTACGAAGTTCTTATTATGTGATTTTAAGAAATACCAAAATCATGAATAATGTTAACTTTAAATATACGTGAGATATTCTTCTTTATTTCAAGCACACAGTCCTGATATAAATGAACCTACGACCGCTTGATTGTTGAGGCATCAGTTTAAAAGGCTAGCAGCGGTTACGATAAATGAATGTCGACATACCCGTTTGCGGCAAAGTTGACCCAGTACGCCATCATGTCCAGACTCAGCTCTCGTTCTTCATCCGTGAAGTTGTACTTCCACGAGTTGCCCGTGTCGTCCGGCATCAACGTGATTCCGAACATGTAGAACAGGTCGTCGTCGTGGTCGGCCGCGTGGACGCGAGGCGGTCTGTAGTCGAAGTACGAGCTGCGGTGTTGGAACTCATACTGGTAGACTCTGACAGGATGGGCTGTACATATTTGTCAGAAATAATGATAATGGTTTATTGTCTCAAAGTCTCACTTGTCCATCAGCTTGGCTGAATTGACTTACGGACACCACAACAATTATACTCAAGGTTAATAATGTGGTTAACACGTTAAAAAACGCATTATTAACACATCAAAATAACATCAATGTGGTTTAGAATACTTACAAGTTTCAGGTTTAAAGCGTTTAAAAGCTATTATTGCACTTGAACAATGGGTAAGAAGATAAGAACACAGATATTCGAATGAAGGTTCACCTGTGACGATAATTGACGTTGTGATAAAGACTTTGATAAAAATGGTACAGACTGCTTTCTCTACTTAGCATTCAACATCTGGGAAAGAGTATGGTAGTTAAACAAACATACCACTACCAATGGACTAGCCCCTGCTGTAGTGATTATACAAAGTTGTATGCGTGGCACAATGCTATAGCTACAGACACGGAGATGGGCGCCGCCCAATGCACCATCTGGTGCGGAAAGGACGTCTAACTACCTGCTGCTGCCTGAGCCATCAGAACGGTCGGTGCGGTGAACCACATGTCGGTCAGGAGTTGGCCGTACTGGTCACGCGTGGCGATCGGGTCGTCCGGACTGTCAGGGTCCAGGTACTGGTCAGTCACAGACTGGACAACTGCGTTGGCATCACCACCCTAAAGACAAAAAGACCTTAAGACAAATGTGCTCGATACATTGCCAATCTCAGACTGCAGATAAAATGTCTATTGATGAATAGAATGTGCAGCAAAACCCAGGCCCCGTGGAAAACCCTCCAAGCGATGGGAAAACCGGATGGTAAAAGGCACAAGTCTGAGTTTTACAGACAGCAGAATCTAGGGACCGTGCAGTATGGAGCAGACTTACGTACATCTACGGAGAGGAGCAAGGGCTAGTCCCAAGTACTTAGACATACCGAAGTTACCGCCTGCTGCGAATATGCCGTTGCTACACCGTCTTCTAAAACAAGATAACCTACCTACTCTCCAAGCAGATGCTGGAGTGAAAGATCGTTTTCTGAGTGAGGGCCAGGCTTCTCTAAAAGTCCATTTGATAAGCAGATGAACAGTCGCTATGGGAAAGCGGATGATGTCCACACATATCCTTAACATACTCATTACGTAGAGAAGGGAATGGATGTATAATGTACGACTAAGAAGTTACATAATATGCTCCTATCCCGACGTCTAAAAAACGATCCTTTTTATGCCAACTCGTATTTTCGTAGGTGTTGAAGTTAATTCTGATCTAAAGACGTCTAAACCTATTCGAGAAAGTGACTGTTTTTAAGTCTACTGCATCACTTTTATTACATCTTCACAAGCCAGGTTGGTATACCCTATCATAGCCTATTTTCTACTACCGCTGCCGGCCGCTCTGTGAAAAGGGGCAAAGACGACCGTCAAATTGCCAAATTCCCGTCTTTTCGGGAACTTGGGGAAACCGCGAAATTCTAGCAAAGGGGTTTGATTTATGTGGGCATATTTGACTGTTTCCAACAAAACGACCGTTTGAAATCAATATTTACAATATTTAAGATATTTCACAAACAAAACAACGGGATGTTAGGCCATTTATTTGGTTATGTGTCCTTCTCATTTGACCAATAGTACTCCAGGACGTACTAATTTAAAGGTTTAACCACCTCGAGAAAATCCCTACCTATCCTGTTTTTTTTTTGTTCGGACCGTAATCGGACGCACGACATTTTTCTTAGGCCTTACCAAGAACTGACCGGTGAACCACAGGAGGTCTGTCGGGATAATCTCGTCGAATTCAGTCCTGGTCATCCCGTCTTCATCCAAGACTATAGTTCCAGCCGATTGATATCCATACTCGTTGATGTTAGTTCCCAGCAGGTAGTCGACCTGCTTAACCTGCCTCTTGTTCATCAGATCCTGTGAAAAACACGCCAGACTTTGTCATATTCTCTGTCGGCAATGCTACGAGGTGCGTTCAACAAGCTCACGACTTTACCAGGCAACATCATCGGGGTATGTACCGTATGATCATCAAGTGAAACTGGAAATTGATCTCGAACCAGTTTACCTCACCGAAAAGTAATAACAAGTTCAATCACAAACGTGGAGTTACTATCATTAAAGCATCATCTGTTAAGATGTTTTGAAGAAATGATAAGTAAAAATCATTCATACCCAGGGACTCTCTGGAAGAAACCTGTCCCCGACTACTACTGATGCATTCAGGAAAAATGCGATGTCTCCAATCACTGCAGCGACCTCTTCGCCTGGTTTTCTGTACACAAACAAGAACACAATTATCAATTTTCCTGCTTGTCAAAATTCTTGAACTCGTCAATATCCTCTTTTTTTTCATAATAAACTAACTATAGATTCCTTCAAACTGCTTTCCTTTAAGGTGTCGGTCAGTCTCTTCAAGCCGCCTTTAATCAGTGTTGTCAGCTATGTCATCCCTGCCCGTACAAAACAATTAGCTTCAATCCAATGGTCAAGACAGCCGGAGAGTCTAACTTTTAAGGGTAGCGTTACCCGGATCAACGCAAACAGTACTTGCCACGTCCACCGTTAAGTGACAGGAAGTGATTAGTGGACAGATGTTAATCAAACATGTTATTTGTAAAATCAATGAACTGCAATAAAACAAGACATACGATAAACTCAAATAGCTCACAGCTTCAAGGATATACAATACAATTAGCAAAGTAACATCCTAAATAGGAACGACTTCAATCAAGGTTCTGAACTGTTTTTGTCAAATTTAGATTGGCCGTAATGAGGTGGGCGTAGCAAAGACCATTTAGGCTTCTTCCCTCCCCTCACGTGTTTTGTCATAGTTTATCATCTTGTTATTTCCTCTTTGTTGTGCAAACAAACAAACAAACAAGCAAACAAACGTACCCTCGAAGACAGCTCATCATCTCGTCGTAAGAGGATGTGGGACAGTCACATCCACGAGCAAGCTCTTCCATCCTCCTGATGTCCCCCTTCTGGGTGATGGGCAGTCCGGCCACGCCGCTCTGGGAGATGGCTCGATGGAACAGCCCCGTTGCCATGGGAGACATGACGAGTAGAGAGACGGCCCAGCCTCCTCCGGACTCCCCGAAGATGGTGACTCTGTCGGGATCTCCTCCGAAGTTCCTGATGTTTGATTGCACCCACTGGAGAGCTTTTATCTGTCACGCAGGGCATTGTATGACTCGTGGTTAATGTCAATTCAAATAGTGAGCGCTGGCCTGAATTACCGGTCTGGTAATGCAATTGATAACCAGGTAAGGTTACTGTTGGTGTGCAGTTAGCAGTTTCTGGACGGAACAAGGCAGAAAGGACACATGCTGGAGAACTGGACTTCTTAGGTAATGATATTGGAGCTGTCAATGCCTCACATTCGGTTATCATATAATCCCCATTCTACTTTGCCAGTCATTTTGGCACTCGCTTATTGATGTGACACCTAGCAGACGACCCCAGCAGATAGAATCAAAGAGGTCACTAAAAATTAAAGATGGTGGAATGACAACACAAGTGACCCACAAGTGACGAAATGTTTCTAGAAAGTCACGTGCAAGAAGCGAACGGTACTCTTCGCGCAGAGGTTCGGCTCCGGCTGGTTTTTGAAGTCTTTTATTTATTTATTCATCTATCTATTGATTTCATCTTCAAGAATCTGGGTAGCCCCATCAAAAAAATAGATCTTGTTGATTTCAAACGGGGCCCAGAGAACATAGGTACATAGATTAGAAAACGTAAATCGAACGAATATACAGAAAATGATATATAATGCTGCTTGGGGAGTAGCAAACGGATCATATATACCAGATTAAGTCCAAAGTGTCATGAACATATACATTTAAAGGATTATTTTAGAAAGAATCAACCTACCGCATCGAGAAGACCGAAGTTGCCCGGCGCGTCGTCGTCCCTGGTCGGCAGGAAGCCCAAGTTGCCGACCCGGTAGTTTATGGTTACTATGACGACGTTATGTAATGCTGTCGGGATCTCAGCCGGGTACGTGTCTGCACTGCCCACAATGATACCACCACCATGGATCCACACCATCACCTGAAATAGACAGTGCACACGTAACGCGTACTAGTCAATGATCGCCTCAAAACGCGATATGAAATGTCCAACAATCCAACAATGATATGAGACAATTGTTCATGGGGGACAATTTTTCATGGGGGACAATTTTTCATGGGGGACAATTTTTCATGAGGGGGAATTTTTCATGCGGGACAATTTTTCATGGGGAAACACTTGAGGAACACTTGCGTGGGGAAATACTTTTACACGGGGGATGATTTTTCAAGGGGGCATTTTTTATGGGAGGCAATTTTTCATGGGGGAAATTTTTTCATGTGGGACAATTTTTCATGCGGGACAATTTTTCATGCGGGACAATTTTTTATGGGGGACAATTTTTCAGGGAGGATGATATTTCACGGGGGATGATATTTCATGGGGGACGATTTTTCATGGAGGACAATTTTTCACGGGGGACAGTTTTTCATGGGAGACAGTTTTTCATGGGGGACAAGATCATGAAACATTAGCCATTGACAATAGATTTCCTTATCTTAGTAGAACTTGTGGACACTATAACTAAGATGTAATCTTTTTCATATACACAGAGACACTGGCTTTACTTACAGGCAAGTTGGAAGTGGAGGAAACTTTTGGAGTGTACACGTTCAGAACCAAACAGTCCTCGCTGGTGGAGTTGATGCGTGAGTAGAGAACTTCTTTAAAAATCGGATCCGTCAATCCGTATTCCTCGAAGTCCATCGTTATTTGGGGGCACTTGCTTCCGAATTCGGTGGCGTCCCGGACGCCTGTCCAGCTGCTAGGATTCTGTGGCGGGCGCCATCTGACGGAGGATGAGAGAAGTGCAGATATACTGAGACGCGAGATTGTTTGTTTGTTTGTTTGTTTGTTTGTTTGTTTGTACCATAAGGATGTACTCCTCACCACAGACAATAGATCATATCGACATCATATGTCTTCTACCCGCTTTCCAAACTTTTCCGGACGTGCCATCCACCCACGTACCATTTTCCTTGATTCAATCAATCATTCACTCCTCGAGATAACTACATGTATTGTATATCTATTTTCTTGCATTTCCATCAAAGAGGGACTATCATGACAGATAGAAACTTTTAACATACGTAAAGTCAATCCGCCATTTCGTCCACATTCTGGCTAGTATTCATAGTTTTTAGAATAGATGAGTATTATTGTGTTGATTGCTTTGTTATTGTTACCATGCATTATAACATGTACAACGGTCGAGTAATAAAGTTCATGCATCCATTCATTCTTGTCATTCATTCATTCATTCGGACACCTACCTGAGGTCCCCCACAGGCGGAGCGGCGTAAGGAATCCCCTTGAAGGTGAAGACACGGTCGAAGACGGCATTTCTAACGACAGAGGAGGTCTCGACTTCTGACCCTCTCACGTCTCCATAGATGGTGGATACAACTACGGCATCTAGAACAGGGACGAATAACGTGATGCACAGCAGAACAAAACTCCGGGAAGGAGGTCCACATCCGATGGAGGTACTGTTTTTGGTTTTGTTTACGTGTTCGCACCTATAACTCAAGATCCTTTTGATGGATTTGTATGAATTTTAGTCTGTGTGTAGTCATAAAGGTCCTGACGAAACATGTGAATTTGGGGACTCCTCGCTATATTTTCAGGTACGGCAGCATTACAACAAGTCACCCCCCCTTCTGAAAGTAGTATGGTATTCTAGTTAAGTCCATATGTAGCTGGTCAATCGTCTTCGACAAATGACCCCATATGGGAGAGAGATACATGTAGCAGGGATTAAGGGAAGAAGGAAAGGAGAAGATCACTAACATGGCTAGGGCTATGGCATTAAGAAATTCACGAAAACTATAGATATTTCACGCGGAGGTATGAGCCTCTTCAACTTCTTGTTTCAGATTAGCAATACTGCTAACGAATTATCTCTCAGGAGATACCTTAACCATTAGTCCTTGATAGCACTATGCATTTATCTGCTGACACTTACTCGGAGTTACTCCCCAAGTGAATTCGAAGTATTGTTTTTCTGGGGGCGTCGAGGTGGCAAGATGGGGTTAGGATTGTTGACTTAGATCCGTTAACGATCTGGGTTCGAATACTTGTAGATCCCACTGTTATATACATAAACGTTATCCTTGGGAAAGTTTCACCTCATTTTGTTGGGGATAAGCTCATAACAATGGTAATCAACAACACGGGCAAACTTGTACTAATCTACCTTTTGTTTATTTGGGTAATCAGGATGTAAAGTAAACTATGACCTCTATTGACCTCACCTTTGAAAGGCGATCAGATTACGCATATATACGTTATACCAAGGAGGTTTAATCCTTGGTTATACGTCTGATTACCAGCCTTGTTAGTATATTTATGTGATAGAATCAATGGAGTCAGACTGTCGGTCGTATTTTTGTGGTTGCAAGAGTGGTGAGAAGGTCCAGCAAAATAAACCACTCGATCTAGGCTTCATTTGCAAGTTGTGCTGATCCCTATGCACCGCACACCTGTTTCTATATCGTGCCATTGAAGAATGTAAAACCAACCTTACCTGATCCCGCAGTAAGTACGGCCATCATCACAAAACAGGCCACAAATGTACAAAGACCCCGCCAGCAACTGTAATAGACGGCCATTTTCAAACACCCCCGAGTCAGGACGGAGCGGGTACGTCTGAATACAAATCACTGAAACCAACGTAACCAGGTCAATAGATTCTGTTAGCTTTGTTCTGTGAGTCACCAAACAGCTGCGGACCCAAGAGACAGCGACCGCTAGGGCGGAAAGTGAAACCACCGCCAGGTTCCGCGTGACTTTGAAAGGGGCGCCTCAAGTATTTTGGCCATCCGATAAGGACTGACGTGACAGGAACTTCAGTAACTGTTGTAAAACGCACCTTCTGCATGCTTAACCCTCTCCCTGCTGTCTAAACGCATAACCAATAGAAATGTGGTGACAAAAAGCTACCTTAGCAGGCTGAAGGTTGAATGTGTACAAGTCGGGTTTGAACAGGAGTTTTATGTTACGTTATCAATCAACTAATCAATCAATCAATTAATTAATCAATCAATCAAAACGCAACACAACTTTTGTCACCAGGAAGGACCATATTATGAATCTTCAGTTGACCCAGTTGTACTTTTGGTCAGAATTTGATAAAAGACCTACACTCTCATGACATTGTCTTTCATGACATTGATAGGTGCTCTTCAAAACCCGATGTTTCTTGCAAACGTTCCTCTCGTTTTGTCAAGAACACATAGCTTTGCAACTGCCCCAGTTGTTAGTTCGGGAATTCAAATCTGCTGTTTATTATTCCAATTATTCAATAACCGGTTAACGTTTTACCAAGGGGGTTTGAAATCAAATTCTAAACCTCCTTGGATTGGCAGAAGCTTTACACAATATAGAGAAAACACCTGCAGACACAACAACGACCATCAGCTTCTAAAAATGTTTCAAGAACTTATGTAACCAATTAAAAAAAGACTCAATTGCAAAATTAAAACAAAACATTTTATATGTTTTGGCTAGATCGAATGGAAAATTAAATGTTTTAACACATAAAATTTACGCGATTATTAATTAATAAATGACTCATGCCACGCCATAGTTGCGCACGCACGTCTGAAGGTGGCACAGGAGAGCAAAGTTCATGTTTGCTTTTTTTTAATGAAAGACAGGTTTGGCCCGTATTATCCTAGTGTTCGACAACATGCCGGGACGCGACCACAAAAACTCCCTCACATTCGATGTCGATGCGTGCAGTTACACGTCGGTGGGGCGTTCTTCTATCACCTCAACTCCAGTCAGCCTGGCGAGTGTCGAGAGGACCTGGAACTTTCGCATCAACTACCCTCCCGAGGAGCGAGGCCGTAGGAAACCCGCCACGATCGGTACGGTGATCGTGCTGCTGTTCCTGGTGGTCATGATCACCGTGGCCGTTATAGTGGCGACTGGGAAAGGTGGGGACCGGGGCACGCAGGAGCCAGCCGAGGCTGGGATGAGACAATGTCCGTGCAGTCAGGGGTGTAGGTAGGTGAGACTGACTACATTCCATATGTACTCTCTAGTAAACGGCAAGGGCAGAAACTCTCGCTGCCGGGCGCTATAGTAGGACCTCTGCATGTAACGTGGGGTGGCCGCCGGGTGCTGAAAATTGCCTGAAATACCAGACTAACTGCACGTCATTTTGGGCCATATTTGGACACCTATTTTCCAAATAACATGGTGGTTTGTATCAAGTTGCCTCTAGGATTCGGGTACATACGTCATTATCTGCTTGTCTAGGGTTGTGTCGTTTCCGTACCACCTGTCAGAACTTTGTAGTTTCCCATGGATCCGGACACGCCGGCGGTGAAAGGGGTGTTAAACAGAGACTAGGCTTGGCAATATCATACATGTGGTCCCACAAGACAAGAAACTATTGATGCATTTGTTTCTTGACAGTTTGCCACGCCTCATGCTCGTGTGAATGTAACTTGGCGAAGTCTGTAACTCCTTTTGCTTTTCGATACATCGATGAAGGTTAGACATCCAGGTTGTAAGATACGCAAACAAGTTACTCAAACACTGCAGGAAGTTAGTGGATGCTACATGAAACTTCTGACCATTTCCAAAATATATCCAGTTGTTTGAGTAAGTTAACTTGTTTTGTATCCTTTTGCTTTCTTCGTCTTAAAACTGGTTAAATTTGAGTGTTTCTTCTTTGCCTTTTTAACAGCCTTTCCTACGTAGAGAACATTCCGGATGATGTGGCGTTCCCACAGAACTCTTCCCAACTGCGCGAGACATACGACAGCTGGCTGGAGGTCCTTCGGTCCGCCCAGAGAACAGTAGACATCGTGTCATCATCATGGGGCCTGCTGGCGGGGAGCGACACTGTTCAAAACGACACGGGCATTTCACAGGTCAATGGAAGATTTTAAGAACTCGTTGTAGACAGCGTAACTAGTAACACTTGTTGACTTTTATACGTTAATGGGAGATTTGTATAGAGCGTAACTAGAATCACAAATCAAAAATTTTGAGACGATTGTTTTCTTTCACCTGGCAAAAATGTAGTTTTGTCGGCGTCGCAGATTTCCGTCTTCCAAAAGGTCGTTGCCATTTAAAACGGTCGATGCCATATCCGAGCATGCCATTCCTGTGGGGGAGGGGGGCTGACAAGAGGCAAAAACGTATATTAAAAAAGCAACACTTCGATTACAATGGTACGACACTGTATGGAAAAAAAATTGTAAAGCAATTTGTGAAAAACGAATGTGCACCACATTCGAACCCGGGTCAAAAAGCCCTAAGCCAAATACTAATCCTCTATGCCACGAAACATCACGGTGTTGACGTAGCGTGCTAATACACATACAATGTAACGTGTACCGTTCTCCGATATGGTATCGACCGTTTTAGATGGCAACGACTGTTTGGGAGACGGAAAACTGCGTCAGCACCGCATTCATAGTTTCTTTTTCCCTACCGCGAGTTCCACGACTAGAATCATACAGAACCTCGACGCCCTACAATCATTGCTTATACGCCATCTGTCTTTCACTGTTTGACATCTGTCCTAGAATTGTGCTGAATTGTTCTTTTCAGGGCCATCAACTGTTGCAAGAGCTCATCTCTGCCGGTACGACCCGAAACATCCGCATACGGATCCTCTATGACGTCAGAGCAGCCTCCACGCCGGAGCTTCGCGCGTTAGAAGCGCGGGGGGCGGCCATGGTCAGGGAGGTGACCCCGGATAGTCTGCTGAAGGAACAGAGTCGTGTTCACGGCAACCTCATTGTTGTGGACGAGGATAGCTTCTATTTGGGAAGCACCGCCTTTTCATGGAGATCATTGTCACAGGTGTGTTGAGAATGCGTTCCCCTGATTAAGTGGTATCGTGTGGCGTAATGACCAGATCAAGTGTTTGGCCCAGAATCATGGGGTTCTAGGTTCACACCCCTGACATGCCCCAATATGGCGCCCTTGCGAGTGGTACTTTAAGCTACCCTCCAATCAGAGGTTAGTTAGTGGAGAGTGCTGACAGAAAACGGGGCATATGATATGAAGGTCACAATCTTCTCCACTAACCCCTGCTTGGAGAGGACTTGTTTTTTTTTTTACGCAGGTGAAAATGAGTACCTCGCTTCGGGTCGGAACGTCCCTCGGACTGGACAGTATGGAGGTTCCATGTTTGAGAGAAGCCACACATTGAGGGTCATGAGCATGTCAAAGATCCCCACGCAAAAAGAGTTATGCGTCAAAATGATGTTGTTCTTAGAGGCCAGGATTTAGTGCTTGATGTTAAAAAGTGTGCTAGATAATGTCCATAAATAATCCTTTCCTTTTTTAAGGGAAAGAACTTTGGAGTTGTGGTGTCTAACTGCACGTGTTTGGCACGTGACGTGGCGCAGTTGTTCTCCAACCTATGGGAACTAGCGGCTTCTGGTACGCATGCGCCCAGCAGCTCTTTCAACCCCGCCAGGCCGATTCACATGTGCCTAAACCACCAGCACAACGTTACGGCCTCGGTCACGGTTAGTCTTCAAGTTTCTACGAGCATGTGTTATGAATGGATCAGCATCAGTGAAAACTGCCAGAATACCACTCAGGGTCCCGATAAAATACTGGTCTATGTGAACAGGTGGTCACTTTAGACAATATTCTTAATGCTTGTGTCAACTGGAAAATCATCTAATGGACCACCAAAAAGTGCTTACATCGACCAGATGGTCCTTATGAAGAGGTGGCTCCTAGTACAGGTTTCACTGTATATGACCAGGATAGGCGGCCCTTTAATATGAAGACGTGGTCACTAGTACAGGTTTGACTTAATGTGAAAAATGCATCAATATGCGTCTTGAAGTTTGATTATCAAAGCTGTGTGTGGCACTGATGGACTTTCAGTACCAAGGACAGGCACCGCACGAGAGCTGTAAGGGGTGGGGGCGTTTCCATGCTCTATGCTTGAACGGCCGGTCATGAATTTGTCAAGAACGTGTCGAGTCATATCTTAAAGGCACATATTTGCCTGAAAGTTTGTCAGTGTTAGTAAATATTCTGAAGCAAAGTTGAACTGCAATTTCCAACACAAATATTTGGACTGGAGTTAACAAAGACTGGAGTTGGACAGTTTGGGTAAGTCCGATTTTTCTGTTGGAAATTAGAATTCAACTTGGCTACAAGGTACATATTGATGTTAATGTATTCCTTAGGTAACGTCCGTCCGTCCGTACTCTGTCCGCAGTTATCTCCTTCCGTGCTGGACCCAGGGGGCAACAGCTCGACGCTGGGAGCAGTGCTGATGGTCATTAACGACGCGCGGGAGAACCTAGACATATCCGTTAGAGACTACCTACCCTCCTCCCGCACGGGCGATCTGAGGTACTGTTTCTGTAATCTCAAAGCAGATGTAACCCCTCCCCAATTAATTCGCTGGGTTACGTAAATCCGGCACTTTGAAAAACGGTTTAAAAGATTTCTATTGCACCACCCCCAGGTATGCATAGTTTAGATATACAGTAGAGGGCGTTGGGTTGGAGGGATGTTAGCAGTAGGGCTTGTTTTCAGCTTATTTGAAGGTGTTAATGTTTTTTCGTGGAGGTGTTTTGTACGTTTTTTCTGGAGGTGTACACCCAAAACAGGCCCGACTGCCACATCTGCTTTGAGATTACAATTTCTGTGCTGCATGCCAACGGGTGATGCTTGTATTAGTGACAAATTCAATTTGTCTGGTCGTTGGTGTTCCGAAGCGTTTAAAATTCTGTGAGATAAGCAGGGAATGTAGCAAATTCGGGCTAATATTGTGTATTGGTTTGATGGTCTTAAACTTTCCAGCACAACATATGT
Organism: Branchiostoma lanceolatum; assembly: GCA_035149815.1. Classification (NCBI taxonomy): domain Eukaryota; kingdom Metazoa; phylum Chordata; class Leptocardii; order Amphioxiformes; family Branchiostomatidae; genus Branchiostoma; species Branchiostoma lanceolatum. The sequence goes on along the minus strand of CM068869.1, from coordinate 11,132,564 downwards.
CCAGTAGCTAAATTTGTAACCGACCTTTTTGGCTTCATTGCGAAAACGTAAACGTTTCTACCCATGGCCTGAAGGACACGTGACAACAACTGAGGGTCAAGGGTGCCGGAAGCCTGTATCGCCCCCCGTCTATGTTGTGTGCGCTTTGTCTTGACCTTCACCGGGCTGTCTAGCTTTAATGGTTGATGATCGCTTTGCTCCCACTTCAGTTACTGGCCGGTTCTTCAGGAGGCGTTGAGTAGAGCTACACTGTCACGGGCGATACAAGTGCGCCTCCTTGTGAGCACGAGGAAAAATACACCTCCTGCCACGTTCGGCTATCTACGAGCCCTGTCAAACCTGGACGGGGTGGGTGTGGGTCACATCCAAGTGGTACGTGAACTCTCACCTCTGAACTACCACTCCCGAACTATCACCCATGCACTATCACCCATGAACTATCACCCGTGAACTATCACTCCTTAACTATCATCCCTGAACTACCACACGTGAACTACCACACGTGAACTATCACCCCTGAACTATCACCCCTGAACCATCACTCCTGAACTATCACTCCTGAACTATCACCCCTGAAATATCACTTCTAAACTATCACCCCTGAACTGTCACCCCTGAACTGATGAGTTGTAATTTTCAATATAATGACTTAACTATGGAAACTCTTGACTTGTAAATAACTTGCACAATTGATTTCATTCTGTAACCTATCATGGGTTCTTTATTTCTGCAACATCAAAACTCTTTTCTTCTATTTCAGAGATTGTTCAACATGACTGGGTACGCTGGAAAAACACCCAGGGGCTCAAACAACAGCAGATATGTATATTCCGAGGATAGCATATTTATTGGTAAGTGTTGTCCTTACGCATGAAGGATTGTGGCAGTCTGTGAATGAATGTTGGGGCAATTTTATTGCAAAATTTTTGAAATTGTATGATTCACTCATGATTGCTATTCCTCACTTCTTGACTGGTTTATGATATTACAGCCACATCAATATTATTGAATAAAAACTATTCAGTGGCCATCATTATCAGGCATGATAATCGGCAGGAACTTATTCTTTGTAAATGTCGATTACAACACTGCACTCAGATATTTCATGTTTGAATAAAGTACCACAAAGTGTTCCTACATATCATATATACTGATCAAATGAAAACTCTCTTTTGTGTTGAGATTTTCCAGATTCCAGATATAATACCCAGACACTTGCAACAGTGAACAAGCAGTAAGACTGTTTTCAAAATGAGCATATATATCTAATATCTGTCAATCATTCTGTCACCGTGGTGTCATTATTCTACTGGTCACATGCATTGAAGGAATATATTCAAAGAAAAGCTATCATGGAGGAGCAAAGTATGATGCAGCTTGTTGCGTAAGTCATTATTGTCAGGAGGGAATCATAACAGCTTAACACATATCTAAAGACGTTCTCCTCCAACCTTACAGGGACGTCTGACTGGACGAAGGATGACTTTGAAGATAACCTTAGTTTCGGCCTGCTGCTTAATCAAACCGCCTCTGGTTTCCATGGTAACGCAAAGGACGACAACATCCATCTGCAACTAAAGGCTGTGTTTGAGAGAGATTGGAACTCTGACAATGCCTACCCACTCTGAGAGCTGATTACATTGTCAAATTATTTTTAAAAAACGGCTAGATTTTAACTCAACGACTTTAGATTCAAAACATCTGTTAAAAAATTCTAGCTCTAAGGCACTTTGTTGAGTTCCCTATATTTCATTGTATTACTGGATAAACAGAATACAGTAAAGTTTCACACAACGTTTGAAAGATCTTCTCTCAATGCTTCAATTTTGCCATCGGGAAGATAGAAAATATTTGAAGCTTGCTGTGTGATAGAAATAATTTCCATATAAAAAATCATGATGATGACAATAATTTCCTGACTTCTTTTCAAAGATTACTTGAACATTCGTAGCCATCCCGTGTCCTTCAGTTGCCCTTGAGAGCATCATGGGTAGCCCTGATGGCGATGGCGACAGCGGTTGCCCCGGGGTCGGGCTGGGTCAGCTGGTCCGCGCTGACGTAGCTGGCCCGGCCGGCACGGGCAGGCATGCTGGCTGTGGCCTGAGCTGACATCTCTGCAGCCTGATGCACAAAATATAATAAATATGAAAAAACAGGTTTCCTGGTGTGTTCTCATATATGTCAGTGTAGAGATCTATAGAGTGCAATCTGGCAGGCCTGATCGGAGTCTCTAAATTCAAGATTTCAAAGATATTGAAAAGACTGAAAGTCACATCATTCTATAGTCCTTACAATTTCGATTCATGTCACTTTAGATCAATGGATATGACTTGAAATTTAGGATTTAGATGCAAGATCAACTTATGCAATAAATATCACCTTCACAGCCTCTTCAAGTGCCTGTAAGGGAGTCCTCTCTGAGGACAGGGCAGTGGACAGTGTACTGTAGGCAGCACTGAGAGGGTCCAGCTGTAGAGAGAAACAAACAACAGGGAAACTGGTTGAGTTTATTCTATACATGTAACATTATTGGTTTGGCTGTAAAGGATATATATATATACAGTCAAACCTGTACAGATCACCACCTCTATATAAGGGCCATTTGTTGAATGAAGAATTAAGAATTGAGTCTTAAGTTACCACCTGTTCACATAGACCTGATTTTATTGGTCTGAGTTTTTACTGCAAATGGCATCTAAAATAGCTGGTGGCTTTTATAACTTGTATTAGCCCTGCTGCAAAGACAATACAGGACAAAGTCATGGAACCTGAATATACATCAACCGAGTTTCAGTTAAATTTTCATCTTGTTAGTTATTCTATATCTCTCTTTACTACACTGACTGATCAGCAACACACAAAATTATAGTTAAAAGTACTGACCATGGTCCTGTCACCTGGCTCTGCACCACCATACCTGACAAAGTAAAGAACAATAAACAGACATGATTCAATTGTATGAAGAAGTATTCAAGGTGAAATGTTCTAGTTTCAAAGAGCTTGTCAGAGTATGATCTATTCCCTATGGTATTTTTTTTCAATGTTATTTGAACACTCAAAAAAGGCATTTCAAAAGCCTGTATGAAAAAGGATGATTCATGGCTTTTAAAATGTCTTTTTTTAGTTCAGAAATGAAATATTCAGAATACATGAACGTTGCTGAATATAAATGTTCCTTGTTTAGTTAGGAAATGCTATATCAGGACACAACGTCCTACTTTCTCTGCGTGATGAGATAAGCATTAGGAGACAGACCTTGTGATGGCCTGTATCCCAGCATGCAGTGCTGCACACCAGGCTGTTGGATGAGTGTCAGACTGGAGGGGTCGAGCAGCTGCCGTCAGAAACAGACTGTACAGCTGGGAAGAACAGTATAAGAAGAATTAGACAAGTATCACTAATATTCATTAATTTTGCAATTCAATACAAGTAGTTACACACACAGCTACATGTACATGATATGACTTTAAGATAGGCATCAAAATAGGCCATGTTACTTGCTAATCAAGTAAAACAGGCATTTTGTAATTCAATTAACAATGTACTGTACTATATTGTATATTGTCCAGTTACCAGTGAAACCCCTTTATAATAACCTCCGGCTAGTTGGGTAGCCCTGGCTGTATGTCTTTTTAAACAACCTAATAAATTAAATGAAATCAAACTTTATTTCAGACAGTGAGCACTAAAACTGAACTTAGATGAACTTTCAATGCAAAATGCAGTGCTTCAAGAGCACATTAGAAACACAGCCTAGGAGACACAAGACGCCTGTTCTGTAAACTGTCTTGGTTTACAGATACTGTACATACTATTATGTCTTCTCTGTCGAAACCAGTTAAAGACTATAGCCCAACTGTTCATGAGCTGCTTACTACTCACTGCGCCAGACGACCCACCCATATCCTTCTCCACGATGGCAGCCAGGTGCAGCAGCAGAGCATGGGGACAGGAGAAGGGCAGATGGCTCACGGATGCCAGGATTGCTAAAATATTCAGAATTCCCGAGGTTAGATACACTGTAAATTTCACTTGCTCTGGCAAAACATATCATATGTTCAGAAAAGATTTACTGAAATATGATCACAGAGAAGATAAGTATGGCCCCGGTGTACAAGCTTATGATGATATGCAATTCATTAAGTGATTAGCTTGCTGGACTCAGCAAATACCTGCGTAGGTTCTGCCCCCCCCCCAAAGATGATGGTGCATACGTTAGTTATCTCAGTCAGTGCCCCTTACGTTTCTCTTAGACCATTGATCTTTGTCCTATCAGAACTGCCTCCCCTTTCTAACATGTTACTTTTTGCCAATCCTGGAGTCCAGCCTTGTTAGCTTTATTCCACCGTCAGAGTTGCACCGGCACAGATCTAGCGGAGTAGCGACCGTTGCAAGCAGAATAAAGCAAAAGAGGCTGGACTCCAGGCTACCTTTTGCCCCCCTGGCCATGGTACTTCCACAGTCCCCGTCCCCTGAAGCCCTGTCCAGACTGTTCAGCTGCTCTTCGCTGTCAATCAATCGGTCACAGACTCGCTGCACCACCTTCTCCAGAAGTTGGGCTTGGTCTGGAGTAAGTTAAAGACATTAAAGACTTAAACTGGTTGAAAGATAATGGACGTCCATCAAAACTTGACAGAACCATGATAACATAATACACAATAAATCAAGCAGCTGTTTCAGATAGCACACAATTGTCTTTCATCAATGACTGAGAATTTTGAAATTCACCATATGTTTGTTGATGACGACTATATTGACACTGCAAGACCACAGTGCTGTTCACCAACACGTTTGAAGCCACATTTTAGGACTACTTGATAATGTGAATTTCTGAATGTGTGATCTGATAAGCTTCCTAGGTCTTTTCAGTCTCTTTTTTTCTTTTAATGAATTTTCTCAGTACAGGGCCAATACAGATCTGAACTTGGAAGCTCCAGACCAGTGTTCTCGCCAGCCTGAAATTTTTACCCGTCATTTCAATTTTCCTGTCGGGAAGAACATATCGAGCGCCGAAGGCGCGAGGCGTCGCGCCGGAGGCGTGACCATCCTAGGGGGGTCCGGGGGTATTCTCCCCCGGAAAATTTTGGAATCTAGACCCTCTGAAACGCTATTTCCTGCATTTTGAGGGGCAAATTTCTTGGTAGAATAAGGTTAGTTTAATGACATCTCTTTCGGTGAAAAATTACACAAGGGTTTCAGGCTTAATTTTGGGGGGAGGCGTGCCGTCGATCATCGCGGTAAGATCGAATGTTCAAACACAAGCTACATTTCTATGTTGTATACAATCGGCAAAGAAAAGGAAATCAAGCACAACAAAACTTTATTACGTATCTACGTCCTACAAAAAATACACACAGAATAAGTCGGCAAAATTAAAATTTTTCAGCACTCAATGTCCCGTATGCTCCCTGTATTTATTGAACATAATGAGAAATTTGACACCCTACTTTGAGAAAGAACGCCATAAAGACGTCCATTTTTTTCTCCCATGTTTTCCATGGTTAATTTCTCCGGTAACTGCACTGAATGTCTTCAAAAGTTGTCGATTCAGGCCTTCAAACAGCCGCTTCGTCGTGCGATCCTTGCGGTCCCCGCCATTCCTCTAACATCTCGCAAATTCACGCTTAGCTGAAATCACGCGAGTAGCGAGACTCGCATGTCATTGGTCGGTATTTCTTGACGCGACGGAGACGACGCACTGTGATTGGTGGAATAGAATATCTGACGCCTGTTTACCATTTCTTACGGGAAGAAAGCGCATTCAACTCAGCCGCCGCGGCTTGAAACTTTAATAATGTTTTACAGATTACAGAAAGCCTGATAGCTATAGGAATATTTCTGAATTTTTAGGCTTCTTTGATAACAATAACTGACGGTGAACCGAGAGGGACAAAACAGAAATAAACGTCAGCCCGATGCGACCAGCCAAAACTGTGGGGAGGGCGGCGCATGACGCCGAGTTTTCGGCGGCCACCAAATACTAGTATCCACCACGGCGCTCTTTGTGTGGCTGGGGTTGTCGCCGGCGGGCATTAGAAATGATCTAGATCGCCCTCGTCGCGATTTTCCGGTGATCCTCTGGAGTTTTTGCAAATTCTAAACTCTGTCTAAATATCTTTACACACCTATTTTTGGCCATAAAAAATGACGGGTTGGGCAAAAATTTTGTCCGTCATGAGCGACAAAAACCCGTCAAATGACGGGAGGACGGGCGCTGGCGAGAACACTGCTCCAGACACTTGAACAGCATCTCTTCTTACTAAGTCAGAAAGAACCTGAATGCTTGAGACAAGCTTAACTGAGAGTGAGAACTAACTGACCCAATGGGTCAAAGGAACATCCCCGACTGACCCGTTTGGACGGTCTGGCCTGAGGTTGTCCCCCCCTCCTCTGCTTGGATGTGCTGTGGTGCAGGGATGTAGATATCAGATGTTCTACTATGGCCAGGCAAACATCTTGGCCATGCCGGGGCACTGGTATCAGCATCTAAAAGGAAGCAATAACATAAATGCTACGGGCCATTTTTTCTTTCTAATATGTATTGTTTATTCAAAAATAGGTACATATAAATGAAATTCACCAAAAATGTATCTATTTCTGTTAACCTCCCCCCTGCTGTCTAACTCTGTAACCAATAGAGAATGGGGTGCCAAATGGCTACTTCAGCGTGCCAAAGGTTAATTGTAATTGCAAAAATGAGTATTATAAAGTTTACGATCATATTACATTTTGTCGCTTAACCCATTAGGAAAAAGATGTCTCAAAAATCAACCAAATTTTCTTCACTGTTCCGTTAGTTTTGAGCCCACCTAGACATGCTGTAATGGTATCATCCAGATGGAGCACGGTGAGTGACACTCCAGCCATCTCCAGTGATGTCATGAATGATCCTGTGTACACCCTCTCCACTGCTACCCCTCTGCTCTCTGTACAACACATCGAAGAAAAAAAAACAACTGAAAAATCTTTTCATTCAAAATATGATAATGACATAAAAATGTAATTCTATCATTTGAAAGGAAAAAAAATCCACAAATCTTCAATAGCATTATTGCAAATTCATTCGTTTTCAGGAAGACTTAATTCTACAGTGTTTTAAGTTCAAGGTTAAAAGAATTCTGTCCTACAATTACACAGTGATAAATTGAAAATGCATATTTGCTGTGCGCTAAATTCGCAGTGGAGGGCTACCATGAAAAGCATGAAAAGAAAACCACCACAAACATTTCCTGTTACCGGTAGTCAGTCATAAAATGATTTTGGCTGCCAAGCTAACCTGACTTTTCCTTTCTTACAGTGACACGACACTAGAATTTTCATAAAATCACAAGAAACAAACCATACCTAGGTATTTAATGGCTGCTCTTCCCACAATGCCCAGCTCCAGACAGGAAGTTCCTCCCAGGTTGTTCACCATCAGGGCAACCTTACTTCCTGTCACGAGACACAAAAAACGTTTTTCTAGTCCTGATGTACATATATGTCATACAAGGAAAGTTGAATCATGAAAACTAGTACATCACAGCGAGAGATTTCTTAAGAGCTTTGGTATACATCGATCTATTTCCAGAGCAAAATACATTGTTTTAAACATCTTGACAGAATTAAGTTTCAGATGCCATAGAAGAATTGTCTAGACTAGACATCAAACACACGTTTTACATGACTGTAAGATCCCAAATATGGACTATTGCCTATTCAGACATACTACATGATCCACATATGCATTTTTCTTGGGAATGATCTACAAGATTCTATCTGTAGGTGCCTATGGTATATTATTTAATAATTTTCATTTATTGATAAGTAAGTTTATTTCACCCTTTGGAATCTTGAGGTGAGTGCTGTTGTCAGGATTGGTCATGTGATCCAACATGGCTGACACAATCTCATCAGCTGAGGTCATCTACAACAAAACAACACAAACAGGAGATACTGCAAATCTGCATGAAAACTTCAAATATTGGAAATTTTGGAAACTTCAAATATTGGAAATTTTGGAAAAAATTGAAAATCAAGCTAAGCTCTTCCTAGCGTTCTTGTCTTTTGTACCTACCTTCTGCCTCCGACAGCCAGCCTCACCATGTATGCCTATGAGAAACAGTATATTCCATTCACATTCAGTTCTCTCATGCTACTGAGCTTTGAGAAGAAACAAAAACCGACTTATATCTACTTAGAATTATCTACTTCCATGTACATCATGACTGTGCTACTGCAGTGTTACATGATGAAATAAAGAACACCTTAATGAAAGAAATATTAATGTATTGAGAAAGAGTGAGGGATGTACCATCAAACCTGGCCAAGCAGACCACTCAGTGGACCGATTAATCAAAATGCATCTTGAAGTCTGACTATTAAAGCTCTGTGTGACTGTCCACCTTCACCACTAAGGGACTTTCAGCACCAAGGACAGCCATTGCACAGGTTTGACTGTAGATGTTAGGAGGACATTTGGCATGTTACCGACCCAGTCCCAGCTCAAACTCATCCTGCTGGAGCTGGAAGGAAGGTCCTGATCCTGGAACACTGCAGGGTGACAGGCTGATCCCAATGGTGCCTGCAGTCATGGGGGAACAACATTTAATATTTCATCTAAAATACAGCCCGTAGATACCCATCTGAGTAATGAGGCTGTTGTAGTGCTTGAGGCACCTCCTCGATCACAGGACCTCCAATTCTACATCCCTACTGATATACGAATGCAGCTCCGTCCAACCAGGATGCCCTTCCCGGCTTTGAACCAGGGTATCCAAGTTACCAACTTATTGGAACCAGGAGCTCAACTGTGAGGCTGCTACCAGTTGAGCTACAGGGTTATCCTATATCTACATTGTCATTCCCAGTAATTTTACAATCCACTTTCCAGAAGGAACAAACATGCCTGTGATACATTCCCTGACAATGGCAACCCCCTCTTGTTTTATTCTCTTCCAAGTTCTCTGACAAAAAATGAGCCCTTGTAGTTCCAACAAAGCTTCTAGGGAGCCATCCACAGAAGATCCATCAACAGCCTTTCAAGTTATGATGTCCACAAAACCACTAACAGCACTATGAACATTCTTGGCAAAGGCTAAATTATCATCATTTTCATGTATTCTTGGATATTCACATAAAAGGCTTTATACATGTAGTTTATAGTTATGCTCCATTATTCCAAATTAACCCCCCTACACACTTTCTAAAAAGAAAGCGTTCTTCTGAACTGGGGACCATAGGTTCTACGCCATCATCCTCAATTTTTCCTGCAAAAACACCCCCCCTGTTGGACAAGAGTACCGGCTTACCCATCTGCCTGGCCGCCTGTGAAGCCACCTTGACAATGTCCTGTAGTGATTGTCCTTGCTCAGCCAACGCTCCTGCAATCTGTTGCAAAGTCAGTTAATAAGTTAACAAGATTCTATACAGTTTGATTTGCCCAAACAGATTACAGTCACATCATCATTATTGTCATCATCCATCAGAAAATTTGTAATGAGATGGGTGGATCGTGGATTGGGGAGGACATGTCATGTGTTTGACTGAGAGCTCTACAAAGCTTGCATCAAAGCAGAGAAAAGATGGAATTGACTAGTTCTTATTTTGCACTGTCCATCATAATTAGCATTTCAACCAATGGTAGCATTGCAATTAGCAGTTCGACCAATGAGAGAGTGGCTACATGTCTGTCAAATATTTGCACTTTTATGTTTCTATTTTGCATTTCTATGTTTAGACAGGTGGGTGGGGCAATGGGATTAGACTATTCTCTACTCAAAGTAAGAAACATTGGTGTGTTCCTGTATGTTTATATGTTAGTGGGAAGATGAAAGCATAAATGATCTGCATGTGTTATTCACACACACCTCAGTAGCTTGCCCTGGTGTGCCTAATGCACATACCTTGTGGATGAAGATTGTCCCTGCCAGACCCCTTCTCCCAGCTGTCTTGTCGTGGCTGGTGAGGGCACAGTCCTCTCCAACTACCAACATGTCAACATGGAGACCCTCGGAACGAGCTCTCTCCAACGACATGCCAAAATTCAGCCTGTCCCCTGTGTAGTTCTTCACTATCAGTAGCGTGCCAGCTGAAAAAAAATGGAATGATAGAATTTTACAGGACACACAAACCTGGGTTTCGCTGTCCCATAGCCCTAATGTGTGGAAGACTACAGGACACAAAAACCGTTGTGTGGAAGACTACAGGACATACAAACCTGGGTTCCCCTGTCCCACAGCCCTGATGTGTGGAGGTCACAGGACACACAAACCTGGGTTTCCCTGTCCCATAGCCCTAATGTGTGGAAGACTACAGGACACAAAAAGGGTCGTGTGGAAGACTACAGGACATACAAACCTGGGTTCCCCTGTCCCACAGCCCTGATGTGTGGAAGGACACACAAACCTGGGTTCCCCTGTCCCACAGCCCTGATGTGTGGAAGGACACACAAACCTGCGTTCACCTGTCCCACAGCCCTGATGTGTGGAAGGACACACAAACCTGGGTTCCCCAGTCCCACAGCCCTGATGTGTAGAAGGACACACAAACCTGCGTTCACCTGTCCCACAGCCCTGATGTGTGGAAGGACACACAAACCTGCGTTCACCTGTCCCACAGCCCTGATGTGTGGAAGGACACACAAACCTGGGTTCCCCTGTCCCACAGCCCTGATGTGTAGAAGGACTCACAAACCTGGGTTCCCCTGTCCCACAGCCCTGATGTGTGGAAGGACACACAAACCTGGGTTCCCCTGTCCCACTGAGCCCTGATGTGTGGAAGGACACACAAACCTGGGTTCCCCAGTCCCACAACCCTGATGTGTGGAAGGACACACAAACCTGGGTTCCCCTGTCCCACAGCCCTGATGTGTGGAAGGACACACAAACCTGGGTTCCCCAGTCCCACAACCCTGATGTGTGGAAGGACACACAAACCTGGGTTCCCCTGTCCCACAGCCCTGATGTGTGGAAGGACACACAAACCTGGGTTCCCCAGTCCCACAACCCTGATGTGTGGAAGGACACACAAACCTGGGTTCCCCAGTCCCACAACCCTGATGTGTGGAAGGACACACAAACCTGGGTTCCCCTGTCCCACAGATCTGATGGCAGCCAGAATATCAGCAGGAGGAGGGGAGGTGAACACAGAACCTGCAATGGCCCCTGTACATGTCAGCATTCCAGTGCCGATGTAACCTATTTGTAAAAGAAATAAGATTACATCATTATAACAATCTTGATATGTACCTGAATTTCTCCTGAATATATTGTCTTTCTCAGTTATCACTGACAGTATAGTTACAAAGTTTAACATAATTTTACCTGTTTTATTCCAAACTGGAATAACCATGTTGACAAATTTATGCTGCAAACTACAGTATTGTCTGGGTCATCCAGATAACTGGACGAGGTATAATTCTAACAGGCTTCTCAGACTGGGTTCAAACAGGAAACGTCATCCAACTAATCCCTAACTAGCCTCCTTTGCAGACTTTCTATAACGACAGTGTATATATTCGGAATGACCGCCTTTATATCCATATTATATCCATATTCATCTCAGTGACAAAACTCCCTTGGCAGTGAAAGTCCCTTGCCGGCATTAGAGAACCTTGGCATATGAAAGAAATCGCACCCCCCCCCCAAATATATACGCCGCCGTTATAGGAAGTCTGCGAAGGAGGCTATCCCTAACAGTCTCCTATCATGTTCTGCAGTTCTGCTGATATGCTGGCATCAGAGGCCATAGTCTTCAGATAGATTTTCTTTTAATGAATAAATGTTACACAACAATGCTGATTAATGTCTCCATAACACTGGCAGGATCACAAAACAGGCATGTTCAAGGTTCCAACTGCGCATGCGCAGTATTGAGATGTACAGTCATGTAATGTGAGTGATATGTCAGAGGTGAAGGCCCCTAACTTGTAAACAGTTCTCGTCTGGACTATGTTTGATACCAGATGTGTTTGCTTGATGTGTTTACCAGATGTCCTGAGATGGGTTTGCTTATGTCCTAGCTAGATAGATAGAGTCCTTCAACTTTGACATTAGTATTACCTACAATACATCTCGCTTCACAGGTGCAGTTGGAACCATGAACAGGCTTATAATACCTGCATGTGCGGGTTCGTGTCCCGACCCCCCACCGGACAGTAGGGTGACCTTTGCTGCTGCTCGCACCGAAGCCACGTCCTCTCGAACCATGACCCGATGACCAGACAGCAGGCGCAGACCCGGGTGGCTTGCAGCAGTGCCCTCTAGTGACTCATCCACACATCGCTCTTTGGAGTTGATTAGCTTCTTGCAAACGTTAGCAGCCATTGTGTTCAAGCTTGCTGAGTTCTAAAGCTGGAAGAAGTGACTCCTGGACAAAAATGTGAAATTTAAGCAGGTTATTAATCACCAATGTACTTGATATTGTATCTACAGCCTATACCTTGCAACTTTAACCTTTAGCACACTGAAGTTAGCCATTAATTGGCACCCTATTCCCTACTGGTTACAGAGTTAGGCAGCAGGGAGAAGGTTAACAACCTAATAGTAGAGTTTTTGACACACTCTACTCTACTAGTCAGTTTTTATGCTGTTAAGGGTTTGAGGTTTTGACCTAATTAGATGGTAATGAACAGACCATTGTCTCCTGATTTCCATATTATCTGTGGACTAGCTATAGACTAGACTGTCTAAAATCAACTGCAGGCTTCAATAATGAACGTTGTTTCTGTTTTACACTGACATTTAGCTTAAGGTAGTTTTTGCACAGTCTAGAAACTCTTTTTAGTAGCTCTTGCACTGGCAACAATGGGTAGACGGCAGTTGATTTTTCAACAATAACGAAGGCCATTATTCAATAATCAATCGGTGATTACTGAACTAGCTGCTAACCCTTGGCAACTGCTCTTACTGTTCATCTTGTTTATCACTAGTCTTTTCTATATGACTCCTCTTCTCTAAACGGTTCTAGCATATACTGTCAGAGTCCTAAAAATGTTCCATAAAAAATCACACAAAACTTCTGAAACTTTCTGAGTCAAAATATTCTAGAAGCAGCGGTAATCAAAGAATTACATCCTTGTAACCTCACAGGGAAATATGCCAAAATGTCACCTTATTTGATAGCTTCACGGTCCTCTAGGCCTGAGGGAAGGCGGGAAGGTTTTTTTCCTCTCCTGGCCTCCACTCTGAAAACAGCTGATTAGAGCCCCGCCCACTTACAGGTCAAAGTTCACCAAAATAACAACATGGCGACGATGGAACAGGTGAGAACCTTGAAACCGGCATGAGCGGTGCTTTTTGGCGGTTTTTACCCGTACAGTAAGTCAGAGAGTCTGTCGAGACCCGTGGGACAGTATGTACGGCCGGTTCTGTGTCGTGGGGAGAAGCAGTAGGCTCCACCGGGCGTTGCTGACGCTACAATCGCGAGTTTCGTCCGGCACTCTCGACCGGCCGCTACCCTTTCTGCACGTTGCATGCCCTCCAGGTGTACCGTTATGTAACGCGTTATTCGGGCGGACGTTCCACCTTAACTCGACCATTAATATTCGTGGCGAACGTTGTAAAATAGCGAGTTGTGACGTTTTGACCGTACGTATCAGAGCGCTGTGTAGCTCAACGGGGGGACGGAAAACTCCAAGTGACGACCCCGCAACTGCAACCTCCGCGGGGAAGGGATCTCTGGAGTACATCCGTGATAGCCTGGCGACAATACAGACCAGCCTTCAACACGGCGGGCCAACATGGAAGGGCTACAACGTTCTGAAGATCCTACTGGCTCTCGCTATTCTGTCTGGTTTGTGCCTAACGTTACTTCTGGTGCTTTGACGACAATAGGGTTTGCGGAAAAAGCTGGCCCTGTCTACCTGGCCTGTCTACCCTGGCTATCTACCCTTTTTGGACCCCAAGGGCATGCATGGGGGTTTTGCATCTGATCGAATTTTCTTGAGGAAAAACTGGGTCAGGTCAGTGGCGATTCCAGCTGTGGGTGGGCTGGATCATACTATTGGAGGATAGGGACAGTTATGAGCAACTCCATCAACACTGGAAGAAAATCTATTATTTGTAAACAAACATCTTGTTTGTATACAATAAAATGTACTGGGGTAGAAGGGGTATCAGATACAGGATAAATGAAGAAAACCGAAAACTGATGGTTTGCCAGAACAGCAGCTGCTAAAGATTTCGTCAGTATCAGCTACTAGTACAGTAACCCCAAGGAGTGTCAGACATCTGCTTAGAATTTAGCTGTTGTGACAAACAAAAGTCCTATTTTTTTGACAAACATTTAATCCTTACACACAACGTACATAAATTGCTACAGGGAGCTTTCGAGACGAACTCTGTCTCTTCGTCAACCCGGTGTTGCTATGAGGTCTCGTCTTGGAGTCTCCTGTCACGTGACTTGATCCTATTGTTGCCTGGCTCATCCTACCAGTTTTCTTTCCTTCCTTGTCTTACCTTCCACTTCAATTATGTTTAATATTCCAGGTGCATTTTATTGTATACATGTACCTGGAACTTTTTTGCAGTCTTGGTGGAATTGCTTTAATACCAGCTTCACCCACACACCCGCCACAACAAAACACCAATAGGCATTATCTTCCATTCAGCTCACACACATATATATCTGGAAATGCATTGACCCAGTTTTTCCTCAAGAAAATTCAATCAGATGCAAAACCCCCATCCATGCCCTTGGGGTCCAAAAAGGGTAGATAGCCAGGGTAGACAGGCCAGGTAGACAGGGCCAGCTTTTTCCGCAATCCCACGACAATATAAGCAGTCTGCCTTTTTTAGAACGTTCTGGGCGTAATGTTATTCAATTTTAATGCTATAATAACATTATAACATCTCCCGAGGGAGGAAGACACTCTATAAATTATAGAGTGGGGTAGTACACAAAAGTATGATATGCAAGCAAATGCGTCCTTGGACCAAAGTCGCCGCAGCTAGTGTTTCCTCGACACTCAATGCAATTGCTAACATTCTTATTTGTATTGGATAAAACTGCCAAAGTACTGAATGACAGATGCTATATCAAGCATGTTCCAAGATGAAAAGCAACTTTAGGATAATGATATTTGAGATACAATAAGTCAATATACCATTGATTTATATATAATACTAGTATTTACATCTGCTTTCATTTTTATCACACAGGTTACAATATAATAATTCATTGATTTAGGTACAGTGCACATTCATTTGCCAACACTCTGGCAACAGTGACCGAAATGCTAACATCTGTCTGTTATTTCTCAGGCCTCGGAGTTTACCTGTTCCGAGACGAAGTGCGACAAAACGTGGCGGAGGAAGTCTCTAACGTGGCGACCCGTTCCATGGCGGATGAGGAGCTGGTGACCCGGGTCAACGAACTGTCGAAAGCCCTGGTCAACGACGTTCTGAACGATGAAAACATCCTGAACCGAACCAAGGAGTTCTCCTCCAACCTTATCATTGGTATAAGCCTGTTCATTGTTACAACTGCACATGCACAGTAAGATGTATGCTGGGTACGGTAATATGTAAAAAGTGAAGGCTCCTTAGACATAAACAAAACATGTCTGGACATAAAGCATAGTCAAGACAAGAGACATAAGTTATTGGCCCTCACCTTTGACATATTACACACAATGGTTCTCATGCTCATTTGGAATCATGAACATGCTTATTAACTGTCAGAAGTCAGAGAGAGAAAAACTCTTAAGATTCTTGAATGTTCTATCTGCCACACATAAATGGTTTGAGTTACAGATAGAACGTCAGTTGCAAAGTTCATCACATTCTGCATCTTTCATACAATGAACACGTGTGTTATTTGGGCATCATTTGGGTGTGGCACTGTATTTGGAGGCGGGACAGCTCAATATATTTATTGTTTGTCTAAGCTAAGGCTAGACAGCCCAATGTTCTAACACGCCTATACACCTGTATGTTCAGACGTCCCAATGTTAAAACACCCCTATGTTCCGATGCCCCTTAAGGTTCCGATGCCCCTTAAGGTTCCGACAGCCCTAATTTTTGTTAGCGTTAGGGGTGTTGGAACTTGGAACATAGGGGTGGCAGCATAAGGTTGTCTCAACATGGGGTGGCAGAACATAGGGGTGTCTCAACATAGGGGTTGTGGAACATAGGGGTGTAGCCATTTGCAGCACCTCTTTATATTTCTGACAATGTTTCTTTCGACATCTTTCCTTGACAGACATCATGGCAGATGAACATAACCAGGAGAAAATGGGTCTGCTTTTGAAGAACCTGATTCTAACGACGCTCAGCGATGAAAACATGCAGAAGGAAATGGCCGTGCACGTCAAGTCCATCCTGTCACGTCCTGAAGTCAGGGACGCCGTCCTGGCTGTAATACAGGGACTGTTCAACGAGCCCAGAGTGCAACAGGAGGTCAGAGTTCTTTTCTTGTTGATGCACTATTGTTTCTATTAGAAATATGAAGTTTTATATCCAAACTATAATGTAAAATTGCTTTCTAAAAGAAAAAGAAGTAAAATTGCTGAAAGATGAATTTATTGTTCCAATGGTTGTAAAATGGTCAAAATGGTTTGTGTTTGAGTATGACATTTTTTCATTATTTCTTTTTAAAAAATCAGAAAATCAAAGTAGTTGACACATGAGTAAGCACAAAACCGATAAACAAAAAAACAATTGACAGTAGATATAAAAGAAGTCCCACCCCGCCACTACCAAATTCTTTTTTTGAAATTCTAATTTTTCTTAACTCGTAGATGAATTTTCTTATATCAAGAACGAATAAGAAAATTGAAGATTCTTTCTATGGAAATTTTTACAACAAGGAACACTTTCTTAATTTTTCTCAAAAATATCTTCTCTCAAGAATTTGTTTTCTTGTCTAGCAAGATTATTTTTTTTGTCTTGTTTAAGAAAAAATTAGCTTTAGTTTATAAAGTAGAAGCTTGTAAGAAGAAGAATCTTGCTTTGAGAAAAATGCTGTGAGAAAAAAATTGATCAACCTGTGGACAAAAGTGTTTTTTTAAACATCCGAAAGTTTTCTTCTGTTGAGAAAATTTTCTGTGTATAAGAAGAAACAAGAAAAGACATTTTGGTAGTGAATTACCGTAATTTCATCTACCATTTTTATATCGAAGGCTGCTGACTTCTTTAAGAGCGTGCTGGCATCAGACACCGTCCAGGGGGAGGCCACAGAACTGGGCCGTACCATCTCCTCCAGTCTGCTGAGGGATGATGGACTACAGAAAGAGGCAGGCAACATGATGTGGGGCGCCTTCAAGTATTCATTCACCCCCACGTTTGTTCCATGGACCGGTTCCAATGATGGTAAAAAGGAAAGTTGACATCTTCTTTCCTGCTGTCAGACTGATAGCGGCAGTTAGATGTCATAACTGCTGTAAATGCAGAAAGATTCGCGGTGGTTTTATGTTCACCGTTTTCCCGCGAACTTAAAACCACCAGAAATGCCGTTCCATTGTGTGACTGTAGCCCTACTTTTGCTCAGAAACTGTCTGTCATCGCGCAAGTCCGTTGAGAATAGAGCGAGTTTGAGCGAAATTCCCCAAACCTGGAGGCAGCAGGTGTTCGATTACAATCGGACTGATTTACGACAGATAAGTACAAAATAACTTGTAATTTTAACACAAGTGAGAAAGGGGAAATGCCACCGACATTGTAACACGTTATCTGGAATCGTTTGATGTTTTGTACGGGTGCCGGGCCTCCCTACAGGAAGATGCCGCAGTTGGAGTTCAGGAATTTCTTCGAACGCACTCTATCTATAGATTTTCTTCGATGACAGTTTTGGAGTTAAAATCCCCCTATGACGAAACCAATTATGTGTGGTTCAAATTCGTCTATTGTTTATGGCAGCCATTCCAACATTGTGGAAAGTCTATCCACCTTTGGGAGGTAAAAGACGTTTAACTCACCTTGTTTCTCCTACTGACTTGCCACCCTTTGTTGTTAGTGGGCAGCATTTGAAGTTGTGCAATTCAGCATGTTCTGAAGTATGGCAGGAACTCAAGGTAGTCACCAATGTTCATGCAGTGAGTGATACGTGTAGAATGTGTTTTTAAATTACCAAACTGGTGGATCACACAATGATAGAGGTCTCACTGAGTTGGCACAATGGCCTTATCTGTAATTCAGTCTTCCATATGTAGCCAGTTTGCGGGAACATTGTTGTTGTAACTTGTAATATGTAATCAGTGCTTGCTCAGCTGAATGTACATATATTGTAGCAAAATTGACTGATAAATTCTGATTGATACATGTACATGTACATGGTGCTAAACCACTTGTGATACACTGTAGATGCCAATTAATTACATGTATGCTGTCTCTTTAGCTCAAATTTTTACTGACAGTTCTAGCTAGAGTGGCAGCATATTCAACTGGCATCTACACTGTGTAATTGGTTATGAAAGCCTGTTTAGTGTTTGTGATCAAGTACCTGTTTCTATATGTGTTAATGTATTTATTTGTATTTATCAGCAATAAAACAAGTCATTACACTGGTTCAGCCAAGGCAGCTCTTGCCCCAGGAATAATTGTCATACTGTGTTTCTGTTCGTGTTTAAGGAAAATGTTTAATTTTTCTATGTAACTTATTATAAGGTATTATTGCATTATTGTGTAATGTCATGTTTTACTGTCTCATAGAAGTGTGTTGTTGTAGATGGGAGTATGCTGTAGGAAAAACGTGTCAAGAGCCGATGGAACAAGTGATCTAGCCCGTCTCTTGAATGGAGGACAATGCCATGTTTTAATATACAGGTTTCCCATGTTCAGAGCAAAATAACAAACTGATACATACTGCATAGACAGGTGCAACAAAATACTTAACTTCCATATGTGCCTAACAGCCAGACCTGTGAACAATCTTTACTGTACATCGAACAGATGAAATTTCCAGAGAAGTGTTGTACAAGTTTCAAATGCTCAATTTCTACCCTTTAAAAGGTAATGTCACCTATGCGTCTGTAAGGATCTTTATCTCAATTCTGTTTGATTACATGGAAGAATCAGTACATAATTTCATTCCTAAACCTTTTTGTGGAGGTGTGTTGTAAGCATGTTAATGCTCTCAGCTTTCTCAGCATAATCACTAAAAATAGGCGACACCAATTTGATTTTTCTTGGTATTTAGATTTTTGCAGCACATCAATGGGTGGAATAAAAAAATGCCTCTTGTGAAAAGACTGAATGCTTCATGTACCAGAAAGTTTTTCTCCAAGAAGAGGTTTCGGTCAGGGGGGTTAGGTGTGAACACAATTTTTTAATGTCACCCTTTACAAAGGGGGGCAGACGTTGAAAATCATGGGCACTCCTAACCCCCTGATCGAAACCTCTGCTTGGAGAATACCAGAAAGTCAATACACAATTTCAAACAATGAATTTTGCACTTTTAGTGTATGAACAAAATGAAATAAGAACACTTTTGAAGACTAGGAAGACAGGGACTTTCTTCAACTGTTTGTAACAGTTACTAAAATATGAGGATTTTGTGGTTGATTAAAATCTAAGATTTGAATGGTACATGATTATGTTTTTTTCCAAAAAAGAAAAAAATATAGAAAAAGAAATCAAGTAGGTTTATCTGTGAACCAAGACATCAAATTGGTGTGGCCTAAGGAGCCTTTAAAAAAAAAAGAAATTTGACCTAGCCCAATGATGATGAAGCACACAGGTGTACAGTTATTTTCCAGGTTACTTTATATCCGGGTAACATTCAAGACTGCCCACACCAACTGGAAACTGGCTTGGTGCAGCATGTTATTCCTCCACACATGCCTGCGACTAGTGGTAATATACACCGAGCACCATCACTATAACACCCGTTTCCACTAGATGCTGCAATCGCTGAGCAACCAAACATTCGACTGGTCGTCCAACAAATTTAATAGACAATGAACGATTTTTAAAAGTTTTGTGTGTTTTACACCAGAATTTTACATCATGCAGCATAGTATTCCAATTATAAAACCAAGGCTCACACAAATCCAATGTTGGTCGCTTAGTGATTGCGGTCTAGTGGAAAGGGGGGCTCACAGGAGCCTGGGACTCTGCCATGTGCCTGCTCCAACTGACTTCCTTACTGTAATCAATGGTATACCAGGCTTCAGGATTTCTACGGTGCCTCTACACAGCAATAGGCTGTTCCAGAGGAAGGTTTAAATCTGAAGTTGCATGTGAGAGCTAAGCAAGTCCCTGTAGTGGTTGTGGTGCACATGATACAATCATTACTAAGGCATGTAACAGGCCTACTCCTGTTGCTACCTGTCAAGAGTTATCTATTTAAGGAAGACTCGTATATATGGATATCATATGACATCATAGGATGTACTTTCAGAGCCTTTAATGACTAGTCAGTACAAGAAATACAATTTAAGAAATAAATAGCTATCATTAGTTACCCCAAAATCAATCCACTTCTACAAAGTACGGTGAAAAAAATTACAAGTACTACTGCCCATTTTTAGTGAAATTACATAGTCGTAGTATTATCAAATTATAATGATTTGCGACCCTCTTCCTCCTTAGACATTTTGGACAACGTCAATCTTTTCACATGATTGTGTGCACTTCAGTTGTCATGGCAACCTTAATGTTAGTCCCATGGTCCTTTCTGGCATCCTTTAGGTCATATGGTCCATGTGTAACACACCAGGCATGCATGCAGTAATGCTCAATCAACAGAGTCTCCCAAAAATTTTATATAAAAATACCTACAGTTTTGCTTCTGAGTATCTTAATGTCATAAATGAGCAACATTTCTTTGGCAGTTATGGACGATACATTCCGTTGTTAGTACACATGGCTACCTACAGAAATGCACCTACAAGTAATAGAACCTCGACCACTTCACTGACATTTTTAGCAAACAATCGGGAACTTCCATAACCGCCAGGTAGACTTGCTTCCTCAAGGCCCTTCATATAGTTGGCTAAAAAATACCTCCGCCCCTGGGGTGTCGCCAAAAACATTTGTATACACACACACAACACTTTAAAAATGCTGCTTTTGATTGGAATGGGGGGTGGCTCCAATTATGTCACTGCACATTCTACTTTCATTTGCCCACAGAGTTGTAAGGTCCAAAGGAACAATTGTTCTGTACAGTAAAAGGAAAGAGTTCCGAATGATACTGTTGGGAAAGGGAGGGAGTGTGGTAGGTACATGTAGATGCCTGGCGCTTTGGGAGTCCTATTATTGGAATTACAGAGACAAGCGAGATGGGAATTTTTAGTACTTCTCCATTCTCTCTGCCACAAAATGTTGGAAGCCAGGCCCACTGTAAGCTGGAATCCCCTGTACAGTTACACATGCTATACCTTATAACCCATGTAGAGACTAGCACTGGTTTACAAAGTTTTACAAATTCTGGACAAATCTTCTACCTTAAAAAACAAAAAGCCAACTGCATCTGAGTGTCCTTCCTTGAGTGTCAGAAAACAGACACTTCAGAAAATCAATGGAAAATCTATCTCAGTAACATTAAAAAGCAGGTACTATGTGCAAGAACTGTTCACAACAAGTCAAATGAGGCATTGACCATTTTTTTGTACTATTCATTATTTTTTTGCTGTATTAACAATTGGAATTGTTCCCTGTTTTTGTTTCAGGCTACCACATCTGCATACAAACCAAGCATCATCCCCACTTCCTTTGGTGCAGACTCATGCTTCATTTTACATTCTCTAAACATTTGGTTGGGTGCAGTCAGCTTACATCTTTCGGATTATTTCCATCAGAACACTGCAAATCTTTACAGAAGCTGGCAAACTAAAAATCACACTACCCTTACAGCAAGTGTATGTCTAAAAAGTATGTCTTGAAAGTAGTACAATGTTTGCCAAATATATATAAAAAGCTGGTAAAAGGGTGCCATTTTTTCCTCCACTCCACAACACACGTCACTTCGGAGCTCTGTCCACCCGGAAGTAGGGATGCTGTGGCTCAGTAGTTCAGGACAGGAAGTACCTATACAGGTGATGCTAAAAACAGACCATCAAACAGTATACAGAGCACCTGTAGACATCATACAAACACCTTGGCCAGGGCGTCCGCTCCTGCACTGGCAATGTATGGCTTCGAAGGGTGGAACGCCACGTCGAAAATGGACTCGTCAAACTTCTTCCGATGAGAGGTGATCTCCTGTACACAGGTCTTGCTATCCAGGTTCCACAGCCGGATGGAACAGTCATGACCTAGATGGATGCACAAGTTTGTAAGTTACTGTAAAACGTATTTAAGTTTGCAGTGGTTTAATTTCGTAGGAGAGGTGTTCGCGGTAGTTTTAAGTTCACAGTTGAAACAATAGGGTAGCGGGCAGAAGACAAAACAAGCACTTTCGCAGTGGTTTTCAGTTCGCAGCGAAAAGGTCACTGCAAAAACTGGAAACTTCACAGCAAACTTCAATACATTCACAGACAGTAGCTGTAGTATATCCTTGATCAGCCTAACATGTCACACTTCTTTTGCCCATGATCACAAATCATTCTATCCAGAAACAGCTTGATCTGAAAATCAGTGTATTGCAGATACATGTGAGGAATGATTTCTTCTGTTATCTTTGCTGAGGCCTTACGCAGACGAGACACAGAATCACAGACACCTACAAGATATAGCAGAGTAACCAATACTTGTAGATGAAGCTACAGAAAGACTTACTTCCTGACAGCAGGTAGAGGCCGTTGGGGTCCACAGCCAGGCTGGTCACAGCGTCCAGGTGGGCCACCATGGTGTTCACCATCTTACCTGCAGGAGACAGGAGACATGCAAATCAAACTTCTATATCTTCACTGGACTTGTCAATTGGGGGACGTCAGTCAGCTTATAGGGTTACGATCAATACAACATGGTGTATTCTGTATCACCCTAGGTACCAGCCCGACCTGTTGTATGTTATACCCATCCGAAAAAACACATATACTTCAATGCAAAATGCGCCAGAAATTTAGAAACTCCTGTGTCCTTGAACAAAAAATCAAAACATAGAATGCAAAATAAAAACATAAAAATGCAAATTTTGGACGGACATGCAGCCACCCTCTCATTGGTCGAACTGCTAATTGTGATGGACAGTCAGGATCGGTCTATTGGTGTGGCCTTATATAATTCTAATATACTGACCTGAATTGTTGTCAAAGAATTTGATGTGCCTGTCCTCGTGTGCTGTGATGGTGATGGGCAGCGTGGGGTGAGCCACCACTCTGTTGATCTGGCACGACACGCCCGAATCTGGGGAGGGGGGCAACAACATGGTCAGCAGAAACTCCACAAGAAAGAACTACATTTGTACAGCATTTACCGAAAATTCCCATTCCCCATGTCCACATTAACAGCAAAACGAGTATTTCTACAAGGCTAATAATTCCTTGACAGAGATTTCACAGTATTGACTAAAATCCTTTCAAGCATCTACTTGCCATCAGGGCTTTTATAGTCTTGAAAGTTACATTAAAAAAAGTATGCCATAAGGCACCAGGCCTTTAGCTTTGGGGAGACCAGTCTTCCCCAATGGGCTCTATGGATTAATAATTACCCATTACATGTCAATCAATTTTCACACTGTCCCAGTGTCTGGTATGTGGAAAAAAAAAAGTTGCAGTGTATATGTGTCTGCAACACATGTACATGGGTATATAATTACCAGGGAAACAGCGCATCCTCTGGGTGTCCCCTGCAAAAGTAGGGCGTCTATTTTCTTTGTTTTCCTTAGTGAAGGACGTCCAGAAGACACCCAGCTAGCTAATAGCCTATTAGGTACAGACTAACTTTGTTAACTTCTATCTTAATTTAATCAAACCACAACAGTCTGGCATGTTAGCTTGTGTCGTACCTGAGCCTTGCCTGGCGTCCAGTTTGGCGACCGGCTGTGCGGTCTCCAGGTCGTACAGCACGGCGACCGATGAGCTGTACGCCGCCACCATCTGACTCAGCTCGCACCGCACGAAGTCCACGGACGTGGGAGCCCCGTCATCTAACGGACAGGAGATTGGGAACATCAATGCTAAACTCATCGCGACTCAGATGAAAATAGTTCCGGAAAACATTACTCATGATCCAACACAAACCCAAAGAAAATGGCTTCTCTTATTTCTGTCATACCCACCCGAAAAAAACACACATTTCAATGCAATATGCGGCAGAAGTTGAGAGAGTTTTGTGTCATCGAACAAAAAAATTGTAACAACATCGATTCAAACCTCCGAATCCGGTATTCAAATTTTTGACAGCGTCACAACCGGCGCACTCGAAATGCATTCTAAATATTCTATGGAAGCTTGTGCAATAAAAGTAGTACCCCGTGCAATAATGAAAGTAACACCCGTATCGAACGTTATCCTGGCCCAGGTATGACATAAAACTAAGATACAGTGACTGTTGAAAACATGAGGAACAATCTAAGATATGACAAAAATCGAATACAGATCAGTATATTACAAATGAAGCATATTTGATAAGCATCATTAATCATTAACGGTGACAAGAAGTATTACAATACAAGTGCAACATGATAATAACATTCTCAAAATGAAAACAGATGAAGTAAAGGATTCCCCCACCTTTCTCGGCAGTGTAAGTGTTGAGTAGCGGGGACTTGTTCTGTAGGCTCCATAACCGAACCGTGCAGTCGGACGAGCATGACAGGAGTTGCTGTTTGACGGAGTGGATGGTCACGCCCCAGATGGCATCAGTGTGTCCAACCAGGGCTTGGCCAAGTACTGTTGGGTCTGCAGAACAGGAGTTCACGACTTTTAGCACAAATGGAACTTTTTGTATACTCTGGCACAAGAAAAAGATCATAGTACAAGACAGTGTGTTCTATCACATCTTCTTCTTTGACGTTGGAATTGACTTTGGCATTCTACGACATAAGCATCTGTTAACCGAAATATGTATTAATTTTGCAATTTACAGCATACATTTTCTCATTTTGCAGCTAGCCGAATCGTTTTAATGGACAAAAATTGATACGAGTGCGGAAGTCATCCATATTAATCGAATCAACATGGCCTTATTTGTAAGTGGCTCCAAACCCTACAAACTACAGCTACAAACTTCTGCTACTGTTCTAAAATCTGCAGTAACTATGCGTAATCTTGTGTCATGAAACTTGGTAGACCAAGGAAATCTTGGATGGAGTGTGTCGAGAAGGTCATCAAAGTGTGTGGCCTCACCAGTGTGGACCTGCTGGACAGAGCTGCTTGGAAATATGCCAAGTGAAGACTAGCTGACTGCTGCCCACCCATGTGCCAGGGACCCCAGCAGCAGTATAATCAAATACTGGATACTAACTACTACAACTACAGTCTTTTAATAACTACTAACTACTACTAACTACTACTACTTCTTGATTCTTACCAAAAGCATCATAAGGGTCAATGTTGGGGCTGGGGATGTTCCAACATCTAATGGTGGAGTCTGTGCTGCCACTGTAACACTGGTCACCATTGGAGCTCACACAAAGGCAGGTCACTGGGCCTCTGCAACAGAACCAATCAGCAACAGGATTACTTAACACCATTTCAAGGGAAAAATTATCAAGTTTCAATAAACTCAAGGTTGTCTTGGTTTCTATTCAAACCATTATAAAGGACTCGATGACTGGATGATGTAACAACATTTGTACAACCAAAAAATGTTGACCATGAGTTAGTATGACAATAGTTATGTCTTAAATCGCTACAGAAAGTTTGTAACCCTGGTTGTTGGAACGGACTACTCACGAGTGTGCTCTGAATGTGTAGATTGGCTCCACATCTAGTGAGGCACTCCTGCAAAGATAGATCAACAGGTTCACTAATCTTCCCATACGGCCAATAAAATCACATAACGGCTGACTGACATAGATACTACAGCTACGTAGAACATCTACTGCCAAAACAGCTACTAGTCAAAACATTATAATTGTGCTCAATAACATTACATAGTAACCAGTCTGGCCAGTCAGATATTACAGTTTTACCTCTCATTTGTTGGCAATAACATATGTGCAAATGCATTCATTTTTGTGTTTTTTTTCACCTCATGATACAAGGGATAAGGACTTTTCCGTAATGTGAAACAATTCTATGGTAGGTTATTGGTAATGCACATACAGGGTGTCATGGCTTTGTGGTTGAGAGATCCAAACGAAAACAGCACTACAGCACTACAACTAAAGAGGCTCACTTTTTGGCTGGAACTGTTTTCTGTAGGTTCCACATCTTCAGGGTGTGATCTTCTGACGCGGTGATCAGGACAGGCTCGATGGGATGGAATGCCAGCGCACGGACCGCATCAAAGTGACTACAGGAGGGGAGCAAGAAGGACATAAGGAACTTTCCCCAAAGGGCATCCCCAAATGTCTATATGACATCAAAATAATTTTCTGATTACCTTGTATACTGTAATTTTTTATTTGTTAACTGTAACTTAATTCTAGCTGATTTAACGGTCACTAGCCAACAGCTAAAATTTCAACATCTCAAATATTGCATCACTGATATTTGAGACTGACAGAAATGTTTGTTCCCACCGTTAAAATCAAGTGCCGTGACCTACTCCATTTTCCCCAAACCGCTATATTTTCCTGCCGCTATATTAAAGTGATTCACAGTATTCAACAACAATGATAGTGTAACTAGTAACAATGAAAAATTCTTGCCTTCTTAATGTGTACTTTGGATTCCATGTTTTCCTAAATGCTTCTTTTGTTGCTGCTACCTGTTGGTTGTACAAAAATACAGGAATAGTATCAAGATTAGAGTCATGTTATAGTTCCCTACAAACATAATTCAGCACTTTGGTCTCATCCTACTGTTTCATCCATGACAAATGTTGCAACATTTTGGTATCACCCAAATGTTCTGTACATTACCGCAATTTTATCTCATCCTACATTCTGGTGTTAGCTTCTGAAAAGCCATGCTAGTTTCAGTAGTGGGTTCACAGAATCAAGCAAGTCTTCTACAGTATCAGCTTCTTTCTGTGGACTGCAAAATTATAGAACTCTCTTCCTGACAAGTGTTTCCCTCCCAAATACAACCCACAAGCCTTCAAAACTAACCTATATCTCCCACCAACTTACTTTAGTACCCAGCAGTGGTGTCTCGGACTTGCACTGAGCAAACTTGTTAAATGAAAAAAGTGAATAACCAAGCATGGTCGCTTTACTGAAGTGACTTACATCATACTGAAGAGGTTCTGCTTCATTGGTTACGGTCAGTCCTGCCAGGTCGCCAAGTCCGAGCGCTGCTTCCAACGATTCCTCCTCTGGCCCACCTACCCCTAAAACTGCTCTTCTGGGACCTGCAGGGGAAAGTACAGTTGAAATGATTGTTTAACCATCAGAGCTGAGTTTGTATAACAATCAAATGTGGTCCTTGGCAGGGTAGGTAGTCTGTTCCTAAAACAGCCAAGAAAGTGCTTCCAGGTTATCTAT
This sequence comes from Branchiostoma lanceolatum, assembly GCA_035149815.1. Lineage (NCBI taxonomy): Eukaryota > Metazoa > Chordata > Leptocardii > Amphioxiformes > Branchiostomatidae > Branchiostoma > Branchiostoma lanceolatum. Next base: position 11,105,165 of record CM068869.1, on the reverse strand, counting down.
GTCAAAATCCCATGCACTGGTTCAAGTCCTACATTTCACTCAAAACTCTTCATGACAATCACTCGGGGGAAAAGAGCCAACGTGGATGACAGAGCCATTACTCCTCTAACCTCATCAGAAGAAGTTTTCCAGACATACCTTCTTTCCTTGGTTCATCCAGAGGCCCCAAGTCGGGGTTGTTGATTGCACTCCTTGGGGGGCCCCCGGCGGGCATAACAATGTCATCGTCCCCACCCAGGTTTGCCAACATGGCTTGGAGTGTCGAGCGATTGGGGCCTGCAAAATTCTCAGCTTTACCAAATGCAACTATCCAACTATATTTCTTGGTCACATTTTCATTACTTTTACACAAGGTAGACTAGATGCGAGTATACTGGCTTGATTTTTGAGTCCACAACTTTGAATTGTGTTAAGACTAACAAGTTTAAAATACAATAAATTACAATCATTTGTCTACTATTAATGTGTTTTATATTCCATTATTGAAACACATCAACTGCAAAGAACTTACTCAATATGGCTGTATAAAAAAAGTGTATATACTACTGTAGTAACTTTAATTGTTAATATTAAGACCACAAAGTTATCTCTTATTGTGACTGGTATTAGTGTCTTCATTTGCATATACAGTACAAATACAGTATTACCTTCATCGAACATGCCACAACATCTATTCTAGTCACACAAAAAACAACAACATACAAACATAGGATGGAAGGCATAACAACAGACTGAACAAAGGACCGACACCTAGACAAAAACTTACGCTTAGCTCCTTTCTTGGTCTTACGTTCTTTCTTGAATTCCTCCTTGAGTTTGTTCAGTAAGTTCTTGTCCATGGCCCATTCTTCTGTTGTGGGGGACTTGTCTAATGGGCAACACAAAAGTTTGGAATGTATTTTCTTACTTCGAGAAATATAGCATCAGTTAACATCAGGCTTATAGCTAGCTTTTATAGAGAGGGCATCCAAAAATTGGGTGTGGGAGGGGGGTATGGTGATGAGATTTCCTCAATGTTTTCTATTGATTAACAATCAACCAGTAGTTTTGAATGTCAATCACTATTTTCATGCTGTCTCAGTGTCTGGTATGAGGAAAAAAGAATAGTTGCAGTATATGTGTGTGGAGAACACATTTACCTGTGTATGTAATAACCAGGGAAACAGGGTGTCGTCTGGGTGTCGTCTGCAAAATGAGGGTATCTAATATCTTTGTTTTCTTACTGTAGGGTATCCAGAAGACGCCCTGACGCCCTGCTAGCTAATAGCCCGGGTTAACATTAAAAACAATTTACACTGCTTTGGGCTTCTTGCCCCTGACTGGAAACAAAGGCATATCCTTGTTTGCTTAGCTCCACTGTTTGGCAAATTTCAAAATGCAGCAACAGCGTGTATACCTGCAATATGATAAAGGAACTGCACAAAACACAAAGCTGTTTGTATGGCAGCAACAAATTGGCAATGAAGCATAAACAAATGTACACAATAAGCTAGTTCACACTTTGGAGTGTGCATGCGCGGTGTGATGCATTGTGGGTAATATGTCAAAGTTGAAGGTGCCTGGCAATACATAAAGAATGGCCCTTCAATGTTGACATGTTACCCACAATGTATCATACCATGAACTAACTTATTTTCCGGGCTCGACTGGTTCTACCACTGTACTCTGATGATGGTGATGATGATGATGGGAATAAGAAGGGCAGCACCTTACCTAGCCCCCACTCGGCACCGTCTGTGCTCTTGGCCTCACCTGCACCCTCGCCTGCCTCGGATACCAGGAAGTCAAACTCTGCCAGGGCCTCTTCTGTCTCTGGGTCCGCCAACACATCCTCCATTCCTGCCAGGCTCTCATTCTCCATCATCTGTTACAGTTGCAACAAAAAAAAATATCATTCTCCATCATCTGTCAGAGTTACAACAAAACATTCTCATTCTCTATCATCTGTCAGAGTTACAACAACAAAACATTCTCATTCTCCATCATCTGTCAGAGTTACAACAAAACATTCTCATTCTCCATCATCTGTCAGAGTTACAACAAAACATTCTCATTCTCCATCATCTGTCAGAGTTACAACAACAAAACATTTCATTCTCCATTATATGTCAGAGTTATAACAACAACACATTCTCATTCTCCATCATCTGTCAGAGTTACAACAACAAAACAATTTCATTCTCCATCATCTGTCAGAGTTACAACAACACATTCTCATTCTCCATCAACTGTCAGAGTTACAACAACTGCACTTTCTCATTCTCCATCATCTGTCAGAGTTACAACAACAAAACATTTCATTCTCCATTATATGTCAGAGTTATAACAACAACACATTCTCATTCTCCATCATCTGTCAGAGTTACAACAACACTCTCTCATTCTCCATTATATGTCAGAGTTATAACAACAACACATTCTCATTCTCCATCATCTGTCAGAGTTACAACAACAAAACATTTCATTCTCCATTATATGTCAGAGTTATAACAACAACACATTCTCATTCTCCATCATCTGTCAGAGCTACAACAACAAACCATTTCATTCTCCATTATATGTCAGAGTTATAACAACAACACATTCTCATTCTCCATCATCTGTCAGAGTTACACCAACAAAACATTCTCATTCTCAGTCATGTTTCAGAGTTGTGGTCCATAGGTTATTGTTAAAAAGATCTAGGGGAATTTCCTCAGTACAATAGACCTGTATTTACTGTACATAACATGAATTTTCTGTCATGACCAGTGGAAAATCAGCTCTTCTGACTGATCTGAGTTTATTGAGCTAAACTGGTTTGAGATCACCGTCACTTTTTCTTGCATCATCACTGCCCCATGATGTGATAGCGTGCACAGCCATCTCACCTGTACTAGCGCCTTTTTCCCCTTTTCCCTCCTCCTCCTCTGCTCGCGATCTTCTGACTCATCGTCCGCCGCGCCGCCATCCTCCTCCCCATCGCTCAGGTTCTCCTCGTCTTCGTCATCCACGGCCTCCGACGACAGGAAGTCAAACGTGGCCAACACTGACGCCTCGCTGTCAATCTCCGGTATCCCCGCTCGCTTCTTCTCTACTGGCCTGGAGTAAACACCACACACACAGTGTTAACCTTTAGCACACTGAAGTAGCCATTTGGCACCCAATTCCCTGTTGGTTACAGAGTTAGGTAGAAGGGGGAAGGTTAACTAACTGTGTAAACTATAATCTGAGACTGTAGTCGTCCAACTGTGCAATCAATCCTAGCTCCTACAGGAGATGATAGCGTCTGCTGGGCACCTTCGACCTGTAACTGACGTCACACTTCTGTACAAATCATGTGACATAGGCTCGGGTCATTTTGTAACTCGAGAAAGATCAGAGAGCTGATCGAAAACTTGTTGGCAAGCGCTAAATCACTTTGTGCGCAGAATAGTGTATAGAATCTTCATACTTAACAAGACCACAGCATGTCCACGACTAAAGATACAAAAAAAGTCTTGCTGCAGTACAAAGGTTGGTCACCAGGAGGCCCACAATTGACTTTGACCATGGGGTTCACAAAACTTTCACACGTACCAAGTATCATCGCAATGCACCCAGGGGTGCTAAAGATTTTCCGCCAGACCCACACGAGAAAAAACTATATCTTCATTTTGCATGGGGCCTGATTGGGGGGGGGGGGAGTAATTATAGAGAAAAGAGGACTAATGTCCAATCAACCGTACCTCCTGTCTGCATCTCTGCGGGCTTCCCTCTCCTGTTCACCGTTCACGAGGACCTCCCCAGCCTCGCCGTCCTGTTTGGTGGACTCGTTTGGCGTAAGGCCCAACAACGTCCGCACGCGGTTCGATCTCACGTCTAATATGGTGTCTGAATAGCCTATTTCTTGTAAATACCTGAAGAACATTGACATCAAGAAAACAATGGTGAGTCAATAGTTTAATGGAAAACTACTATAAAGATGGTATTATCCAACACAAGTACATTAAGCTATTCACTAACATCCTTTAGTAAAAGGCATTAGGATGGCATTTAGTATTGAAGATTTATATCACATCTGGGCCACAAAAATGTTCGATATGGATGTTCCGGACCGGGCAATAACTTTGGTTATCACACAGGCTTCTACTTTTATCACACAGGCTTCCGTAGAATGCATTTCAAGTGTGCCAGTTGCACTGCTGTTGAAAATTCCAATACCGGATTCGGAAGTTGGGATCGATGTTACTACAACTTATTTCTTTGAGGACACAAAACTCTCTCAACTTCCAGTGGTCGAGCAGGTACCTCGGGGCAATACTGAATACACCCCATTGTATTCTATATCTATCAGTATGACCTACAATGTGTATAACGTGTACTGTAACATGAAAGTAAAAAGGGAATGAACTCACTGTCTGAGTAGCTGTCTGCCTTGTCTCCATGTCACCTGACTGTTCTGTGACAAGGGTGAGTCTGTTTCTCTCTCTTCATCTGATGTTAGGGAAAAACAGTGTTAGCATCTTGTTTTAAACATTCTTTGTCAAGCCATACAGTATCACACTTGAAATTCATTTTTGGGTATAGGTGACTGACTAACTTATAATTGAGAACTGCTATCTGTTATTCTATAGCTTCAAAATAATGCATCAAACAAAATACAAGAAACAGTATATTGCTTTTTCTTTCAAAAATATTCTGTATACTACTAGTGCACCTTTACCCTATACTTGCCTGCAAAAATATCCAGGTGCACTGGTGCACCCGCAGTCAAAAATTAGGTGCACAGCTCCAATTTTTGGTGCACAAAAGTGCAGATGTACCCAGTATTTTGAGCCCTGATACTACTGGAGAAAAGGGAATCTAGTACCTAAGGGTGTTATCATATTGGTTTAATCAGTCTGTGTCAAGTCAATATTTGGGCCATATACTACTGAAGTGGAAGGGATTCTACGGGTGGGCCAGGGTACACCTTTTAGGGTTTCAACAAATACATTACAATCATATGAAATACACCATATCATAAAACATATCATCGTGCTGATTGGAGGTTTGTTTTGTTGTTTGTTTGTTTGTTTGTTTGTTTGAACCTTTGCTTATTCAAGAGAAGCTCAAATCGGTCAGCCTGCAGGTTGCTTTTCATTGAGGTCATTTCCAGTTGTTGAAAACTGTACAGACAATGATGCTATAAACAACTGACCCAGATTCTCTGAGTTGTCGGCAGATTTGATACATCTCATGGGAGGTCTCTTAGCTTCATCATTTAGACTAATTAACATGCAGTCACAGTCATTGTACAACATTTTTTGGATATCAGATTTTCAGGGAGGCTGAGAAAAGTAGGCACTTATATATATAATGATTTATTGCATATTTGTCATCACATGTAGCAGCTGAATTTTTTATGAAACACCCAAGAATGCCCTCAATTAGTTGTTATAAACTTATCATACAAGGAATGTGACCAAACCCTTTTAGGAAACCCTTGTAACAGATTGACCTACAACACACTGGATTTAGATCCTTCGTGAGGTTTGCATTTTCACAAAGCAGCAGATACATCCTTACAAGTAAAAGCAATTCAAAATTTGTTTGAAAATCATATCCATGTGGAAAACAGAGTAACAATAGACCAATCCCATTGTACTTCCAACCTCATAACATACAAATGTATAACAAAAACATAGACACATCAATGTACTGATGTAAACATTTGACTGCAGTGCCTCGACCTAAGGCCCCCTTTCCCCTAGACGGCATTCGCTGAGTGACCAAAATCAGATTTGTATGACTCTTGATTTTTATAATTGGAATATAATGCAAGATGTGAAATTATGATGTAAAAGACGACAAAACATACAAGATGCAAAAAGATTTGCTCTCTCTCTATGAAATTTGCAACCTGTCAAATATTTGGTCGCTCAGAGGTCGCAGCCTCTTAAGTGGAAAGGGGATGTTACATGTACAAGTAAAGCTGCTAATACTAGAAAATAGGGCAAATGGGCTTATAATAGTAATAAATCTCATCAGCATCTTCTACAACATGGTAGTACAAAATCTGGTGTAACTAACCTGAAGGAGGGGTTGGTGGTCTCATCTCCCCCTGGTTCAGTTCTGTTCCGTATTTCAACTTATGGTATTTTGCTCTGTGGAAGAAAGAATGCAGCACAGTTGAATCACTACAGCTTGTCTCTTCCGGAGTAACCTACCGTAAGTCTCTAAACTTTCTAGTGGTTTTATTTTCATTCTTTTCGCATTGACCTCTTCACTACGAATACATGACACCACGAATATACGTTTCCAATTACTTCTGTACTACAGAATTGTTTTAACCATGAATTTAAATTACCGCGAAAACCTCCTTTTCCCTGCTACCATAAAATAAAACCACAGCGAAAATAACCGAAGTTACAGTACTCTAATCTGTCCAAGTCCCTAAGGAAAAGCAGTCAGGAGGTCTATGTTGATTGACTGTCCAGCAAACATGACAACTTGAGGGGATCACTGCCTGATCATGACATTACCACTTTTTGCTTGGTCTCAAAAAATGTTACACTTGGGACCACCAATGGACATTGATTATGATAATCAGGACAGTATTTGCATGATCAATATGATGTGAAAAACTACAATAGCCCAATGGTAAATGACCAGAATTTCATCATATAATATTATTTGTGACATGCATGTTATGCACATTTGAGCATCATTGGATATTCCTTATAAAAATTTGCTTAAGTTTCATTTATGAGATACTGGGGCACATCTTTAAAAAGATTTGAGGTAACTTTGGAATGCATCATACTAGAAGCAGTAGTAATAATAGTAGTAGACACAATAGATTAAGACAATCTTTACAATTAGGAAATTGTTAACATTCTACTATCTGTAATACTAAGAGTGACTTACCTCTCTTGTTTGAGGGCATATTCTAACATTTTTATCCTTCGGACCAAGTCTCTCTTCAAATTCTCTTGACCTTTCCTTTCTCCTTGTAAAAAAGCTATCCGGGCCTGCAAGTAGAAAACAAAACAATCAATCAATCAATCAATCAATTGTAGCAACTGAAGCTAACACTACAATATTCTGCTGGTTATTACTATCAGCCTATATTGAATTTCGGATGGGTGAAAGTCCTGGCTATGCAGCCTTGTGTCCTCCCTCCCACCAGAATTTTCACATGTCTCTAGAAGCTACAAATGTCGGCTTGACACATCAATGACATTAGACTGACCTTCACTTTTTCAAGCCTACCAAATATCTGTCTGTTTTGTTTTAAATTCTTAAAACTAACATACAAGTCCTGAGCTTGTAACATGTATGTCACATGTGTACATAACATAATTTTAGTTTTGAACCCACCAAGAAAACCAAGTACATATACCTTAGCCTTTGCTCTTTTGAGTAGCAAGACATAGTCCCCTAATCAGACATTTTAAATTCATTCTTAGAAGTCACTGAGCAAGTTATACACGTATAACTATAAGCTTTGTCAATGTAGGCTTCATGAGATCAAGAAGGTTATAATATAAGAGGGTGAAATAGTGGGTTGGGTACATGAATCAGTTTTTAAAGATGACATGTGAAACAACTTGCCTTATGAAAGAAAACTGAAAGGATGTATCTTGAGCCCCAAAATTCCATACTTCTATATCTGATACCTCTACTAGATCTACATGTATTCACTACACATTTTGCAGATTCGCATATTGCACACATATGAACAGGGGGAAGAAATATGGCCAGTGGTCATGCCTTCTCATTAAAAAATAATGCTGGAATCTTTCCCAGGCTTGAATCATCCAAATGTGATTTAAGCCAAAAAGTCCATACCTGCATGAAAGTTTGTCTGTGTTGGTATACTATATAGCATTAGTTTAAAAACATAACCTTCAGGCTAGGTAATACCTGAAGACCTTTAACCTATTTATGTATGTGTTCTGTATCACCCAAGGCACCAGCTCGACCGTGGGTCGGATTGCCTGACAGTCAAAGGTCGGATGGCGATCCGACCCGCAGAAGGGCTGGGACAGAGGGTGATGTGGAACACACCATATTGTATTCTTTTTATGTTATACTTGTAGTAACTTATACTATAAGTTATAGTTATACCCTCCGAGAAATGCACATTTCAATTTTTTTTTACTTTGTCCGCTCAGTATATTTGTTTACCTTTGTCCGCTCAGTACCGCGGTATATTACCTTTTAATAATCTGATTACTGTAAATCTTGAAATGTACATGGTGATTTTATTTTCGCAGTTTTTGCAGCGACTTCTTTAATTGCGAAATCATAACATCTCACAAATGTGTGTTTTGTAATTCTAATGTACTACAAAATTGTCTCAAATGCAAATTTCAAAACATCCCTTTCCCTCCTCCCAGGAAATAAAACCACCGCAAAAGTAAATGCATTTGCAGTATTACAGTTTATCAATGATGTCCGTGATGACTGGATACACCGGATGTACAATGTATTATTCATAACAGCATGTCCATTCAGACTCAGTTAGTAGAGTGAAATTTGGCAGATTCAGATAAAATACATGAATACAATAATATGGGGGCTGTCTTCTACCTGTAGTGTACACATACGATTGGAATTATTTCAGTATGTGTACAGCATGCCAGCTACCCAGCTACAAGTGACGTCACATCCATATGACTGTCACAGTCAAATGTGAGGACATGGATTTGGGCTTGAAATCACTCCAAGTTGTGACAGGAAAAGCAACGGAATCACCTATTGTAATCATGACTTCGGGTTAGGGCTGTGTACCTAAACAAAAATTCAGGTACAGCCTACAGGTACAGCGGTTTAGGTACAGGACCTGTACATGTACCTAAACAAGTTTGGTCAATTATCTGTAATTTAAACATGTAGCCAACTGTCTTTTTTTAGTGGTAAATTGTCATCTTTATACAAGGATTTGTGTATTGGAATCTCAAAAGAAGTCTATTTGCAAGTTTTTGTCATTTTCAACTGTGAGGTTATCAAAATTGTCATCTCTGTCAAGTATCTATCTTCAGTCTAAAAAATGGTGTCCACTAGTGTTTTAGTTTGATTAGGTACAGCAGATGTTCAGGTCTGGACCTGTACCTAAACAATTTTACAGGTACAGGTATGGGTCCAGGGTTTAGGTACACAGCTCTGCTTCGGGTAGATAGGTCCCAAAACTGAAATGATTCCTAAGCTTAGTTACAGTTCAGTACACACATGTAATTTTTGTAAGGACGTCTAGGTAAATTTTAAGCACCAAAAAAAGTTGGAACAGTCCATTCTTTTATGTTCGTGCTCCTGTTAGTAATGGTATGGTACAGTTTCCATGGCAACGTGACGACATAATTATAGATATTACCTTCAAAGAAACGTAAACACAGAAGATAATATGAAGTAAGTGTATCTTTAATTGTTGGACGGCTCATATATACCTACTGAGTTACTGCCATCTTTCAGGGCATTGATAAAGTTTGTTGCAAAATGGATGCCCTTAGTTGCACAAGGTTCTGTCGCATGGTTATGGATATGTCATTATGGACATTTTAGCAAGAAGTATTGAAGTGGGGACAATTCTTTTTCAAGCACAAGCTTATGTATGAAATTGAAGAGATCCCTGCAGTAGAAATCGTATGTCACAGAAAAAAGAGCCAAAGAATATAATCATAAGTGTATCTTTTCATTCAGACCAGCAATTTTTACAAGTTTACATGGATATTCATTATTATCAACCTGCTGTCCATAAATTTTGAACTAAAATAAATGGACCCTACAAAATAGTACTTAGTGAAATAAATATAATGGTATGTACAAATGTACCAGCTATAGGCTTAAGTATACAAACAAAACTGTCCAAGAAGAACACTCAGGGGACTGATAAAATCTTGTCTGCATTGCTTCTGGGTTATATTCCAATGTAAACACTCCAACGTCTTTTTCTTGACAAAATTGATGGTGCAATATGATATCCGCTACGTCATAATATTTACCCACTAGATATGGCTGAATTGACTTCCTTATTTTTGTGTTACATTTGTAGTAGTCTATACTTAAAAAATGAGTGGGTTAGTGACTGAGTACTAAAATACCTCATAATCATTGCGATATGGAAAGCAAACACTACAAATAGAGGGCTTGAAATACTTATTTTCATGTTTGTGTAATATCACAGTACAATTTACTGGAAGATTGGAAAAACCATCTGCAAAAACACAAGCTGTGTGTCCCATATTTCTATTTGAAATCTAGAACTTTTTCTGTAAATAGCAGGTGGGTTTGGGAACCCTGTACATGTAAATGCCACCTTATGATATGAACAGCAATTGAGCAGGACCTACCAGGTGCATGTAAGTAATGCCAAGTATGCTGGAGGTTTCAGGAACATGGGTAAAAGTCAAGGCTACCACTGTGTGATCTAGTTTTGTGATGATGCAATACTTGCATCAAGACAGCCCCCCCATACTGTAAATGTTGACATTTTTGCGGCGTTTTAATGTTCACACCTCTTCACTGCGAACTTCAAACCGGTACAAAAATGCTTGTTCAACCTTCAACAAACCTTCCTCCTTGTTTTAACCGCAAACTAAAAATCACCCAATTTTCTCCCAAACGCAAAATTGAATTCCCACAAACTTTTACGGTATATTACATTGAACGACCTGTCACACCTAAACCATTCATATCTTTGTCTAACTGCCGTTTGAAGCTATCTAACAATTTTGATGACGACAGGTTCCATTTCACTTTGGTAATAATTCACAGGAAAAAGAGTTTTTAACAGTCGTTCAAGCAATTGCATTCTCTGTATGGGATTGAAAACTTCAAAATAAAGATACAGTACCTGTTATACATACAATAAGATGATATAGAAAAAGAGACAAATTGTATTATTTTGACATCTAACTCTAAGGGTCAGAGTAAAAAGTTTTTTTTCTGTGTGTATAAAATCTCAACAATGCATTGACAGGCTACTACATTGAGTAATCATTGATTAGCTTTCATATCAGAGTAAATGAAACACGTTTTTGCTGTTTTTGATCACCTCGCTTCAAAACAACAACAACAAAACCAGAACATTGGAACATGATAATGAATAATGACAAGCATTGGTACGAAGTACAGTACATGTCAAAAATTATGTATTGTTGGGTAAATCAAATCATCGCTACTTGGCTGCAACATTAACAGTTAACACTAACAGGACTGATTTTCACATTCAAAACTATAGGATATTATCTGACTTTCAAGATATCAACAAAAATCACGTCTCTTTGCATGTTACGTCATGACTACTTCTTAACATACACAGTTACAAGTTACAGATCCAACCCTTGACAAACTGAGCTTTGGACTTTGATTGTTATTAATTATGTCCAGGTGATCACAAAATTTTCCTACTTTACATAATGGGAGTCCCTACACTATCTCTTTAAATCTAACACAGGTTCTTAAGAAATCATGAAGATGAAATATTAATCTTGATGAGTAATCTCTCACAGTCATACTGTTGTATAAAGTTCTTCAGAAAGGAAAAGTAAAGAATGCCCATATTTGGCGTGTAGGGTTTTGGCAGCAAGGCGCCTGATGTGATTTCAATCGTCCAACCTCGCACCAAATTTCCTTCCCTCCTCGCCCAGCGATTATGAGATCTTGTAGTTGGTAAATAAATAATTCATCGCGGACAGTGAGTGAGCAGGCGAGGACGGGACGAAAGCAAGGCTGCCCCAAACAGTTTTGCGATAAAGAGGGGATATAATATGGGCGGAGTATGTTAATTAGCTTGGTACACATTCGTATCACAACACGGCCCTACGACAAGTAAATATGCTACAATTTGCTGACTTAGACGCACTCAAACGGTACATATTGGGTTCTGTTAGAAATCTAAGCAGCTCTGGCGTGTGCATGTGGGGAAGATTGGGGGAAAAGTGGCTGTAAAATGGCAGAAATTTCTGTGGTGTCACACTAGTGACAGGAAGCCATGTTCTATCCAACATGGCGGCCTCGCATATACGTACTGGACTTACTGCAACTGTGGAGGGAACTAACCCTTTAGTATGAATCCTACCCGGCGGTCAGGGATTTCACACCATAGCTAAGCCTGTGAAGATCACAAATAAAGCCTCTAGGAACGAATAAAGTGTGGTTTCTTACTTGTAATTCAGCGCGTTCAACTTCCCAGTGAGCCCTCTCCATCTCAAAGCGGGCCCACTCATGTTGGATGAAGTGAAGAATACCCGGTATGGAGTACTTGGTCTGCTGCGATTGCTCGTCTTGGAGAGTCTGTGGTTTGTTGGGAATCATCCCGGGTTGGTTAGAGCCCGGTGGCACAGCGTGCGGGTTGCCAGTCGAGCCGTCGTCCATCTGTGTTCCAGAGAAGAAGAGCTTTTACTCGATGGCCGCCATTACAGGGTGCGAGGATTCCTCTCGCGGGGCATGCCGGGACGAAGAAGTAGTAGAGAGAGAGAGAAATGGAAGTAAATGAGGGGGTGAACATATATGTCAGGGTAGAGACTGCGATCTGACAGAACTGTTTATTCTTTATTTAGACATAAGAACAACAAGTAAATTTTGCTGCAAACAGTAAGGGAAACAGTTTTTCGAGGGTTTCCCCTCATTTCCGATTCATTACTTGATAATAGCTGATCATTTTAAGTTTAACATGTATACCCACAAAGCCGTAAGTTATGATCACTTATGCATAGCACCGTAACATTTATTTTCCAAACTATGTCGGGATTGGGGATGTGTCAGGATTAGGAACGCCCCTAGCCTGTTACATGTACACATAAATATGGTCAAACGTAGAGAAAAATCATCATAGATAGATAACGTTAGATAGATAGATAGTCAACAGACGGACTCAATAAAAGTGCAAATATCATGTCAAATTTTACAGAAGTGAAAGAAAATCAACGTGCATATTTCATAACTGATAACTTAGTAAACAAAAATACAAAATAGAATGAACACCAAATGTTTTATCATATAATCGCCGATTCTACCCGTAGAGATACCGATTGGAGTCTCTTTCGACAGAAAAATCCGAGCAGGAGGAACAGTGTTAGGATAGTCTCCCATTCATAAATCCCTAATTTCACGTCAATCCAACTGATCTACAGTGACATGAATCGAAGTCAAAAACTTCTGACTACTAAGTGTCTGAATTTATTACTATGAGCTCTACCCAGACATACATGTGAGAGTTATATCCATTATTTTGGTGCAAATGTTCTCAACGTGGTATGGTCATGATCAAGTAAGAGGCAGTGAGATGTGTTGTGGGTTTGTTTGTAAATCGACCTTTTGTAGTGATGTCCGCTTTTCGTGTATCATTCAGGGAAGACTAGGGTCAAACAAACCATAACAAAGATAGAGATTACATGATTGAACTAATCATTGAGGTCCTAATAATCCATAAACATAAATTTTGTCCCCATAGAGGCTTCTCTTGAACCTGCAGGCTCATTTTTGTTGGGATAACTCAAGACGAGATGAATTGATCATGCGTTTTGAGTTGTGGGTGACTTGGGTGAAGATGTGAATTATGCAAATCGTGGCTTCATTTGCATAATTCATAAGGAAAATTCATATTTTAGTTGTGTTGAATAACAAGCCGGAACTTCGCTTTTATTACAAATGTCATTGGGTCAGAAGAAATATCCATGGCTAGCTGCGAATTATGCAAATCATGGCATAATTTGCATAACCAATGAGAAAGATGTATACGTTTTATAACTGAAGTGGTAAATAATTTGATACTCTTGTGACATTCGTAAGTTATGTAAATGTGAATATGATAGATTTCCAGAAATGCCTCGATAAATTTAATAGGGATAGTGTAATTAAACTTGCAACATATCTTACGTTAATTTCGTGCGAATGAATTATGCTCATCAGAACCTTATATTTATTGTTAATGAAAAAAGGCTACACTGTTTCAATAGTATCTTCATTTATTTAACTTTCTCATTTTATCTTTTTTTCTATTTTATTTTATTTTCATTTCATTTTTTCATTTCATTTTTTTTAATCAAATGATGGTGAGCAGTTCCTGTGATTTTTAGGGGTTTGTAGAAGACGATACCAGCAAGGGTTAAAAGGACGCTTTTCTCTAGACGCCGTAGTCCAAGCTTGTGTTAAAATTCCCCGCTGCGTCGCTGATTGGGCTCCCAAGTGCAGTCAGCCGGGCGTCCGCTAGGTGCGCGATTAAGCCAGGTAAACCGTAAATCTATGACGTCACCAAATGGCAGTGAATGCGGGAAGAGGTCAAAGGTAACAAAAGCAGCCGATGGGAAAGTCTTCAGTGCGCGGCAGCACAGCGGTGATACTCATCAGATATTTAGACCTGACTGTAATATCTTGGATGCCAAAGCCCATACAGATTTCATGGTTCCATGGTTCGGGGTTTCATGAGGTTTGCTAAAGCCCGCTTCGAGTAACGTTCCTTTCCTGACCGCGGCCAAAATTCAAGAAGCCTCTCCACACCGGGATAACTGTACTCTACGTAAACCTTTTATCCCGACAAGTAAAAGGTATACTATTTTATTTAATTGCAGTCTCCAATGCCGTTTCAATGCTGGCATCACGTTTGTCGACTTACCGTACTTTGCTGAAAACGTTACTCACTCTTGAAAGATTATGCTCATCCTTTTGGGGTTTCCGGAAAAAGCGGTCAGGTCCACCGATGGAAGCGACATTTGACCCCAGTCCTGCCACTACCTGCATGTCAGATTTGAACTCTTAAACATGAGAAGAAAAGACAACAAAATGAATTGTAACGTTAAGCCTACGTGTTTAGTTGTTAACTGTTTATTGCAGCATTGGGACCCAATCAACATGAAGACAATTCAGAAGTTCTGATGTGTTTTTTTTTAATCATTTGAGCATGACACCTGATATCAGCATGAATCATTTGCATATTTGTGACTGGACAAATGCAGCATGGCATAAATTATTTGCATATTTGAAAGTAGACAAATGCAACATCTTCCAACTTTTCTTTGTTTCAGTCATGTTGAAGTTCATCCTGCTGGTTAACAAGCAGGGCCAGACGCGCCTGGCACAATACTACGAACATCCCGAACACGGGCGCGTCTCCATCGAGAGGGACATCATCAGGAAATGTCTGGCCAGAGAAGACAGTCAGGTAGGATGTTGTATCAGTACCTGGGATAGTTTTTTAAGTTGGTATCTCAATGTAGATGGTGCAATGTATGGCAAAAACTATCAAACAACAATACTACAAGGCTTAAATTTATCCTACCATATATTTAGAGCTATGTAAAATCCCAAAGATCATTATTGGTTACCAGTGTTATTGATTCAAAATCATCATGTACAGATGGTTTGGTCTTGCTCTTGGATGAAGTACAAAGGAATTAACCTATGTTACGTATGTAGGTGGATATACATGTAGGAGTTGTACATGATAAAAGTACATAAATGTGATGATGCTTATTTGTGTTTATTAATTATTATCCCCCCTTTCTTACAGTGCTCCTTCTTGGAATTCAAGAACTTCAAGTTGGTGTACAGGAGATATGCGTCACTCTACTTCATCGTTGGAGTGGACCACACCGAAAATGAACTTGCCATCTTGGAACTTATCCACAACATAGTGGAAACGTATGACAAGTATTTTGACAAAGTTTGTGAACTGGACATCATGTTCAATCTGGACAAGGCCTACATGATTCTGGAGGAGATGGTTATGAATGGAAGAATAGTGGAGATGAATCAAAACCGTATCTTGTTACCTATCAGAGTCATGGACCAGGCAGCACAATAATGAACCAGCCCCATGCCCTTACAAGGACCCGGCAGTGCACTAATGAACCAGCCCCATGTCCTGACCAGGACCAGGCAGTACAATAATGAACCAGCCCCATGTCCTGACCAGGACCAGAAAGTAATGAACCAGCCCCATCTTCTGACCAGGAGCGGGCAGCACAATAATGAACCAGCCCCATGCCCTTACAAGGACCAGGCAGCACAAAAATGAACCAGCCCCATGTCCTGACCAGCACCAGATTGGCACAATGATGAACCAGCCCCATGACTCAATCTGTTTACATGTATTTGTAACAATACATGTATGATGAATAAAACAGGAAAAAGGGACATCTATTGGTATTTTTGTTAAACAATGTAGTCTTTTACCCACATTCATTAGAGATATGGTTCTGTTTATGTATATTTCTGTTTATGTACATTTATGCATTTTGAAAATCCCACAAAATGTTTGGAAAGTTTTTGGAAATTTCTTGGTTTATTACATATGGTAAATGCCTCCCCCATAGTATTGTAGATTCTTAACAACTTATTTATGCAGATAACTTAAGATATTTGATCCCAAACAAAATGGACAAACACATGGACATTCATTCAGACTGATTTATTCCGATTTTTTCACATTTTCAAAGATTTAATTTTTTTTTCCAATGCAAGCCCAACAAAATGACAGTACATCACATATATTTTTATTGGTTTTCTTTTGTGCCCTGAGGAAAGAAACTGAAGCCCACTGAATACAACTTAGAAGTGACTTAGTTAGTTCTGCAGTGTGTGGTCACCATCTAAGCAGCATTGTGATGCCCTCCTCACAATCATCGCCTCTTCCATCTTGTCCTTCCCGCATTTCTCCCGTGCTTTCCCATGATCTGTTTTGATTCTTCATGCTTGACAATGTTGGCTATGCAGTTGTAGTCTTTCGGTGAAGCTATGCCTAGGTTACACTTTCTGCATAATTCATTACTTTGATACACCCCAAGTATGTTCTTCATGCTGTTCTCATTCTCACTCTCAGCAAATGTTCCAAAAACTGTAGGGAGGGGGGTTGTCCGGGTTTGTGGTCTTATACAGAACCTAGCGCACTCTGGTACCTTGCCTCTCCCTTGATTGGATTGTCTGAACCTTTGCCAGTGGCGGCTTGCATTGGGGGCCTTTACAATTCATGTATTCATCTTGCCTTTTAGAATTCCCCACTTCCTCATGTCCTCATTTCAATCCACAATGATTTCACTGTACTTCGTTAACTATCTTCTGCATCTCAGACAGGGGTCGGTACTGGTACGTCCAGCATTACCAATTTCCAAAAGGTTTTTGGAGTCCAATATGTGATTGTTAAACAATGCTATATGTTTATTACAATTGTGACAGGAATGTATTTATAATAGTTTAAAACCTTGCATTATTATTACTAAGCATTGAAAATTCTGTCAACATTTTAAATGCATCAAAAGAATTGAAGCTTTAGTATACATGTATACTTCTGCTATTTCTACATTAGTAATTGTTTGCCATTGCTAATGATTCACAGACACGGCTGTGGTAGTTGTCTATCACTACCACTTACTACTATCAACAATGTCCTTGCTACTAATCCTGTAAATCTTAAAACTTTCTCAGTGGTTTTGACACCAAGACTGTGCGTTTCCGATGTACCATTGTGTTACAGAATGGTTTCAAACGTAAATTTACAACAGTGAAAACCTTTAAAATTTCACTCCTGCCGCAGGATAAAACCACTGCAAAAGTAAATGAATTTACAGTAGGTATACTACAGTGTCCCTTGAAAGATCTTAGACAACAATAGGAACAGGAAGCCATCCCAGGTCAGCTGGATTCAAGCTGCACCAAGATGACATCGCCATTCTCTATGGAGTAGAAGTTCAGGTCTCGCATGTCGTTGTCCAGTTCAATCTCTTGTTTCTCCTCTTGATCTTCCTACAGAAAGGGAAGGATTTTGAATAACAAAGTTCTTTACACAAACACAGTACATAATCAGTTTTGAATAAAAACAAAATCCCCCTGAATAGTTTCATCAATGATTGCAGATAGATGTGCAAAGGTAAGGTGTGACAAGTCATTCAGTGTAATGTAACCAGCTATTGCCGTACTGCGTGCCTGGTATGATATGCCAAAGAGCGGTTAAACCGGCTTTACAGATACAGAATTTGACTTGAACTTAAGGGAGAAAAAAAATCAATTTAACCAAAGTTTTGAGGTTCATGTATCTACACCTAGTCAAAGCTTGACCTTCTCTGGTGAATTCTTACATAATACTTTCATTAATCATCAATATGAAGAAGCCTATTAACACAATACAATACATCTGGAGTAAAAGTCAGGGATGGCTTACCTTGCCACTGGTGTACGACAACTTCAGATCAGAAAAGTTGACCTTGGTAAGTCGTTGGATCAAGATCTTCAACTTCTGCACTGTCATGGTACCTGTGGGACATACAATCAGATATTATTGTTTGTTTGTTCGTTTGTTTTATTTAGATCTCCATTAGTGATATACAATATGCACTATTCTTCCTGGAGTCCCTTTACAAATAAATAAAATGAAACAAAAACTATACAATCGGTTAACTAAGAATTCAACAAAACAAATGTGGTGAAATGAAAAATAAACGAGAGAGGTCAGAGGTCAACATAACTGAAAACATAATCTGGATGTAGTAGACAGGAAACCAGAAGTAATCATAAATTACAAATATAAGCAACTTAAATAAACTGAGCATAATGTAAATATGAATGAAGAAACGCAAACATAATGATTAACATAAATTATAAACATAATAAACCGATTGATAATAATTCCAACTAAATCAAGGTTGACAGAATAAATATACAGATATTACAATAGCTAGTGCTACCTGTGCGATGTTAGGAACATTTGAAATTGGTAAAATGCCAATCAGCTTTATGGTGAACTTTAACCCTTGTCCTGCTGGCATTTTTTACGCAATTTATTTCATTAAGTTGATTTCATAATCAGGTCATTTTCCCTTGACTTTTTCTGTGCTGCTGTGGCATAGTGGTAGTTACTTTAATTTGCATTCGGTGAGTTTCGCTGTGATGCGATGCGTTCAGCTGAAAAATATCCCCAACCCGTACATATATGGGACCTACATAAAACTGTAATGTGTAACCCATATACATGTATATAGGGGTACTGCATGACAAGGGTTGATTAAAACCGAAACAAAACAGGAAAGAGATTTTATATTGTCCTATTGTACCACCCTAACACATTCTGAGAATCCTGATCATCTCTACCCTGACAGATACAAGTACATGTATTCCATACCTGGGACCTTCTTGTTGAACACTTTGTCCCCTCTTGATGGACAAACTATTTTCACAGCTGCATGGGAAGTTAAGGTTAATATTTTCAACATGTTCTTCATCCTAATACTGAAAAATTACTGTTACAGGAAAGATTGTAAGCACACACACTGATGTTAGCAATTTGTTGAAAAGTGTGTGAAAAAGTGAAAGTGATTTTGGTCCAGTTTAGCTCACAGAAAAGCTTTGAAGAGAGAAGAGAGATGCCATGTACAGTATTTACCAATTCATTGTACCAGGAAAATTCCCTACGTCTTTTCAACAAGCACTATGAACAGCGGATCTGAGGGCTTAACATCCCGTCCTTAGGACTGCAACCCTTTCCATTGCATGTTAGGTGAGTGACACAGCCGGGATTCAAACTCACGACTTCTAGGTCCAGACTCCAGAGCCAGAGTCACTAATCACTGTACTATGCATGCTACTAAATGTATCTACCTTCAAGTTGATACATGTACATGCGCATATGCATGTATGTCATTCCAGTAAAGGATACAAAGGAGAGTCTTCTTCAGAGCTGTAGTGACTGGTTCCAACTCCATCTTGTTTGGAGCACCGTGCTCTGAGAAGGCCAGAAAGAAGCTAAGATTAGATTGTGAAGTTCAAAGCTGCACCATCAATGTATATGTGTATGCTCTAAGTAAGGACATGGTGCACACTGTGCATATCCCATATGTATCAGGTAGTGGTTAGCATCTAGTATATTACCTTTGTTTTGCATAATTACTGTAAAGAGTTACTGTACAAAAGTCATGTAACTGGGCTCAAAATAGTGGTTGCATGTGCACCTAATTGTTGACAGTGGATGCATCGGTGCAATCTGATATTTGCTGACATTCTACTTTATTTCATGTTGTGCACCCTAATTTTTTTCTGTGGACCTGCATTTTTCCCGGAAATGAATTTCGATCTCTGAAGTAAGGAACATTAATAGATGGTGATAACTGCAATGTGGATTGAATGAATGACTAAATAGTACACAAATTTAAATGAAAGAGTTATTGGTACCACTACTGACTTGCTATGATTTCTGCAAATCTTGGATGAGTCTGCTGGAACTTCAGAGAGGGTTTGTTCTTGTCTGGTTCTGGGTCTCCTCCAGCGGCCAGCCATTCAAGCCCGTATTTCTTAATGTAGTCAAACTCCGCAGTCTCCCGCTCTTTCACTGCAACCTACAGCAAATAAGATACCGTGAATAGTTCCATCAGGTTGGTGAGTGTTTTTACCTCATGACGTTTCGGTGACTGTCACCTTCCTCAGGGCGATACTGACTGGTTATACCTCCACACTGCAGCAAGGTATTGCTACTGCAGTGTGAAGAATGCGGTCACAAACGTGACGTGCGGTTACTGAAATGTCGGCTAAGTAAAAAACATGATTGTGTACAATGAATGGAATACGTTAAACCCACCTAGCCTCTACCAGGCTCCGCCGGATGGCTGGAAAAATAGTAGAAATTGGCCGTAATAGAGTGAATAGTGTGCCAAGGGAGTTAGCTACGGAGGGAGTTCATTATGCCATATAATGAACTCCCTCCGTAGCTAACTCCCTTGGCACACTATTCACTCTATTACGGCCAATTTCTACTATTTTTCCAGCCATCCGGCGGAGCCTGGTAGAGGCTAAAACCCACCCTACAATGAACAAAAGTGTCGCAAGAGCTTCATTCAAATCAATGATCAGACTCGATTGTCGGCGGCATCGATTGTTAATGGGAAAAACAAAGTAAAGAGCACCAAACGCACAAAAAACCTACAAGCAGATTGAATTTCAATTTCAATAAGAGAGCTAGGCAAATTCTACCTGAAACCTATGGAAATCATCAACATCATTGATTCATTTTGTGTACGTCTTATAATCAAAGTGATGAAAATTTATCTTCATCAGCTTAAAATGATGTATTTAACAAGAAAAGTTCAACACATTAGCTCCCAAACAATGAGTGGGACGGAAAAGAATTAAAAGCTGGAGACAGCCCTAGGTTGGCCCAACATTTTGTGCTACGGGGAGGGGCCATTACAGCCCCGGACAGCTGAGTTTGCGTTACGCAGGCTAAACCCGACTTACCTGACTCCGGTTGCAGACCCTCAGGCCTCCTATCCTGGCGATCAGCCACAGCCTCACGGCCATTTTGTCCGTATCCAGGCTCAGGACTGGGTTACTGCGACATTCCAACTCCTCCAGGCACTGCAACTTGTTCAACTCATTGATGTCCTCCCACTGAGGAAGGTACAAGTAGATAGAAGAACTGATACTTCAGCAGTGATTTGGTCTTTGACAAAGAAATTAAGATACGTTTCCAAATTTTATCCAGTTGCTTGAGTGACTATTATTGGGCAAATCCTATTACCTCGATGTCTAAATAGAATCTTCATCAATGTAAAGTCATTATAAGAGCAACTCCAAAATTTGTGATTCTTGAAAATTTGAATAACGTTATACCAGTGAGTATACATACATGTAGACAAGATCTTCATGTTCCATATATACTTCATCATCAGATAGAACAATCTTTTGCATCAATTTTCCAAAATTCTACATCTACAAGAATTGTTTTTACTATTAAACTTGTATCATCAAAATGCAGTTCAGCTTTATACATAATTTTGGTAGTAAAGCTCATTTAGGAGAGATGGGGAGTATAATTTCTACCGTATCCTCTCAAATGTTGGCTTTCTAGCTTTCTTCTGTGTCATAATGTTTTTTATTTTCCAAAGTCCAAAGCCACTTGAGATTAAGTGCAGGAAAACTGGCCATGGGTGCATGAGATAGACCAGAGAGTAGGAGCAAAATGAAGAATGTCACAAAAGTTGAAATTTTAATCAAAGACAATTGAAACTGGAAAGTCATGTAAAATACACCTACATTTTGGAGCTTATTCCTACTTATGGAGATGGACTTCAGGCAGGGAAAGAGGTCGGTTTTCTCACCTGGAATTGATAAAAGAAAAAAGTTACCAACACATTTGTTACTCATGAAAATGTACTACATAGCTTCCATTGGTTTAACCTTTAGCACGCTGAAGTAGCCATTTGGCACCCCATTCTCTTTTGGTTACAGAGTTAGGACCTACATTGACCAACTTGCCGGGGACGTAGGGGTGAGGGCCGAAGATCTAGAGCACTTAATGGTGGACCGTAGCGACTGGAGGAAGAGGGTGGACCTGCCCGACATGATGATGATGTTAGGCAGCAGGGAGAAGGTTAAGATCTAGACATGCCTGATAAGGCCACATCAATTCAATGTCTTGGGCTTTTGCAGTACATTGTACATTCAAATGGTGCAGGCAGATGAAATAAAATAAAACATCCTGTGATAAACCTAAATACTAAATGTACCACATAAAGTCAAATCAGGTTGGTTTACGTTTCAAAGTTTGAATTTGCACTTTAACAGCATGACTGAATGGAAAAACTAGGAGGTACCAACCAACACATGTGTCTTTGAAGGCAATTCTGGTCAGGCCTGTATCGTTCACTATCAGGGTCTCCAAACTATTTGGATGAAAACATAGATGTGAGAAACATACAAAACATCTATGCTGGAATGCTGTACATTATGTGTAACTATGCTTTACTTTTGCCAAACCACGAGACTGCAATACATGTTACATTTGCATTTTGGCTATCATACAG
Organism: Branchiostoma lanceolatum; assembly: GCA_035149815.1. Taxonomy (NCBI): domain Eukaryota; kingdom Metazoa; phylum Chordata; class Leptocardii; order Amphioxiformes; family Branchiostomatidae; genus Branchiostoma; species Branchiostoma lanceolatum. Next base: position 11,082,435 of record CM068869.1, on the reverse strand, counting down.
TTACATTAAAAAATTAATTCTTCCTCACGGGTAAAGTTATCTGTAACTCCGAAATGAATTGTGGACAAAATTGTTATCATAACATTGGCATTTCCATTTCTACTGTTACAGTATGAATGCGAACATTTCACCTAAATGATACATACATGAACACACACATGCATATGGATGAACACATCCACATGTTCACATGAAGACATGGGAACCTCAATATGATTGAGAACACTGGTGGTAGGTGCACAACATGTACATTGAATAACATGTAACTGTCAAACCTTTACAAATGACCACCTTGGTGGACAGGTGGTCACTGGTCACTATACTGGTGGTCACTACAGGTGGTCACTATAGAAAGGACCACATTTTATCAGACCCCTGAGTGGTCTTCTTGGGTAGTTTTGACTGTCTTAGATTTCATACACATGTTAGTCAAGATTTTGTTGCTACAAAGTTTTCTATCCACAATAACAACTGCCACATCCTGACCTCTTCATGCCCCCCAGTTTCAGCACTTCCTCCCAGTCCTGTAGCAGGTTCCCCTCCAGGTTGAGCAGGGTCAGGGCAGGGAACTGGGCCCCCAGTCTGCGGGGAGAGGGACATTGTTATGAACCCACTCATTATGTCCGGTGAACTTCACAACATTGTATGAACACCCCTTTTGGAGAGTGGAAGAACCCTGGAGGGGTCACTCTGGTGTCAAGAGTCAGAGAGTGTGCATTATTTGAACTTCTGTTTGCTCTCATGATCTTTCTCTGTCAAGTCTCTGGAATTAGCCTGGAGTCCAGCCTTGTAAGCTTTGGCCCCGCTCCCAACGCCCATGCACTAGCTACAGGCGACTAGTGACGTCCGGAGCGGGCCAAAACTAACAAGGCTGGACTCCAGGCTACTCTGGAATAGGGTATTGGGACGGAACCTTAAGGGGGCTTACAACAACAGTTACATGTACTGAACCAATCCTTTTCAAAAGTTCCTAGACGTAGTCAAGACCTATTGGTTTCCTTAGAACTAGTGTATGTGTGTGCGCAGGCGTGTGTTTGTGTATGTGAGTGGGCGCATGTTAGTGTGTGTGTATGTGAGAGTGTGTATGCAAGTGTCTGTGTGTGTGTGAACTATGTAACATTAACAGGATGGAACATCATCAAAGAGCAAACTAGGTCTGCTCATTCCAATACTTAATACAATTGTTTTTTCCAACAAATTTCGATGCTCGACAATACACACTCTCTTAAAACAAAGCATGCGCAGTTGTCTCGGAAAAGATGTTGGAAGATGTTGACAAAGTTTCTTACATATTTCATGGATATAATTTGACCCCAAAAAATCATTAACAAAATAAAGCCAGTACCAGTACGCACCTATCTAGCACTGTAATGTTGTTGAAACAGATGTGGAGTTCCCGAAGAGCCGGCCACAGGGCAGAACATCTCAGTAACTGTTCGGAAGAAAAAAGTGAAAGTGATCTGAACCGGTTTAGCTAAATAAGGAAGTTAATGAACACCTATCACCTTGTCTACTACTGTCTCAAACGCAAACTTTAAACCACTGCAAACACACCATTTTCTCTCTACCTCGAAATTAGAATCACGCAAACTTAAATGCATTAACAGTACTACATAAAAATCATGCCTGAAGGGATACATGAAAAATAGGCCTTGTTCTTAAAGTTGAACTATAGAAACATGCCTTACCTGTTCTGTCTGGAGTTGGACTCTGTTGTAGAAAACAATCTTGACAGTCTGCAGTGATGGAGACAGGCTTGCAGGGTCCTCTGGTAGCTCTAACATATTCTCACTAACAACAGAGCAACAGTGTCAGACATTCAAGTGATTCAACACAACAGTGGCCCGTAGTACTTATAAGAAGATTAAACAATTAGTTGTGGTTATCAAACTCCCCCTATATCCTCCTAATGGTCCAACAAGCCCTCAGTCTAACGAGGTTTAGCTCATGATACTGCAATTCTTGATTTGTTAACTGTAACTTAATTTTAGCTACTTTAACGGTCACTATACTCAATTGCTAAAATTTCATCATCACCAATGTTTGATCACCAACATTTGGAACAGTGATGTTTGTTCCCACCGTTAAAATGAAATGCAGTGAACTGCTCACTTTTCCCCAAACCGCTAAAATTACCAACCACAATATTAATACTAAAGAAGAAAAACTGCTGATTCAGTACAAAGGAGAAGCTCACCTGACATGAAGCATCTCCAGACAGTGTAACTGAGACGTAATTTTGGCAACTTCCTCCCAAGACGGGAGCAGGTTCTTAGACAAGTTCAGTTCTGTGATGTCTGGAAGGAAAGTTCGGAAGGATAGAACCATAAGATGCTCAGTCATGACTTCCTTTCAGGACTATTTCTTACATAACAAACAGAGTAACCTCAAGAGCTTAACTCTTTACTTTAGAACAGACAAGCTACAGTTTGATTTCTTGCTGCTTGGATTTGCCTCTTCAAATTTTTGTCTGATTTGAAAAAAAAAAGAAAAAAAAAAGGAAAGATCATATGCAGGACTCAACATATGAAACAACCCAAAACGGTAACATTTTGATAATAACATATGGTTTTAAGTTCAATTAATGTATCAAAACTCATTCTACGAAATGTTAATTAGCCATTACTATTAGTTTATTCTTTATTTTGTCTGCCTGTTCCAGTAAATGCCTGCAAAAATTTTACAACCAAATTGGTATAGCCTTAGCTCAACAATTCTCTTTAATATCATAGTATGTGTTACATTCCAAACCCTTAGAGCTGTTACAGTAATAGTATTGGATGTCCTGAACAGCTATACTGCAGTACTCAGGACCTTACTTGGTGCGGTTGTCTGGAGAATGCCAACTGGTCCGGCACTGACAATCTTGTGGTCTCTCAGGTCAACTTCAATCAGCTTTTCATGGCTGCAGAAAACAAGTTCAAACTTAATCCAGGAACAGTAGAACAGAAGATCTCAACTATGCACGCAGACACTTTGAGCATCTGAATTTGTATCTATATAGTGAATCACCAATTCCAGACAGAAGGATTTGGACTATCGCACACCGGGGCATGCCCCTACTCTTTTCCGAAAGGTGTGGTGGGTTCTTAAACGTGCGTGGGGTGTGGCTCTCCCCAAACGCAAGACCTTTATTCACACATACGGTACATATAAGAAGAAGCAAAGCAAACTACCACATAGCTCATGTGGAATTTTAATACCTTTGTTGTTTGGACACCTTCTCAGCTCCAACCATTTCCACCATGACCTTTTTCGCCGACCTGCCGATGACGTACAGGTCTTCCTCGTTGACGCCCGTGTCTCCGTCCGACGCCAAACCGTACTTATCCTTCAGTGCCTCGTAACACGTCTGTCTCTCGGGGTCCACCTTCTTGGCACGGACAAACGAGCCTCCTGTTGGGTGCCTGGTCAGGTAATAAGAAAAAGAAAGCTGGTGTGTTACAGTAACAACGAAGGGTGGTTATAACGGCTATACATAGATACTACATGTATGATGTATATGTATAGTATTTACATCAGTTCATTGTACCCAGTGATTCACCTGGCTCTTTTCAACAAGTAACATGGACTCTGGATCATGGATTTAAGCACAATCCTATAGCTAGAGTTTCCTGGAAAAGTTACATATAAACTTGTGTTCAAATGAAGTAGAGTTGTAAGTTACAGTACCTGCAATGGAAGTACCTGACCCCTTCATGAGCTCCGTCATGTTTGCCTCTGCTGGGATCATCCCACTCCACTCCAAACCACTGGCCTAGTGGGTTAGACAGATGCTATCATAGTGTATATGTAGTTTCTGATTCATTACACAAACACACAAATACATAGATGCACACACACACTGTGACACACACACACACACACGCACACGCACACAAAGAAACATGCACACAGACACAAACACACACACACATAGGCACACACACACACATAACAGACACATCTTTGGGAATGAAGGCAAGTCCTGTAGGCCTGTAGGATCACGGTTTGTCACCTTTGCAACGGGGAGTGAAGCCTGAAGGGAGGTACCCCCTCCTGTTGCAAATTATTGGGAGGAGGCGGGGTCTGGTCAAAGAGGAGCTAGGAGGGGACTAGGAGGGGAGGCTCCCCATTATTTTTTTAGGCTCTCTGGTGCATAATTTCTGGTACTTTCTTTTTTTGAGCAAAATGATAAAAGTCCTAACACTGATTTTTGCTGTTTAATTCATTTCATACATGTAACTAACAAACAAAAAAAATTAGGTCACCCGAACTGTCATGGCGAAGCCTTTCTTTCCCCAATTTGTCCAGTTCTAACTTTACCAGCCTTTTCTGATCAAGTCGTTACTGTGTATGCTGATGACAAAAAAGATAACGTGACAAAATAGAAAGCTCGACAAAAACGTCTAAAAACAGTTGTCGTCAAAAACCAGCCAGCCCAACCTCTGCTTGGAGAGTAAACAAGTCGCACGTTACCTTTGGTTGGCGGCACCTCTCCTAGATATCTCACCGTGCCGTAGTTTCCCTCACAGATAATCCTGGAGCCCACGGTAATGTCTGCCATGTTCTAACGTTACTCGTACTAACACCAGTAACTTTACACACTAAACCGGCAAATAAAAAAACACACTGGTCACAACTGAAAATAGAACTTACGCGCTTTGACCTGACCCGGAAGTAAAGAATGGGACATACCACTCTACTGAGGGAGGGTTCAATGACAAAAAATAATTTGTAGAGTTCCACGACTGCATACCTCCATAGAGTGGCCTGCTTATTTGTTTGTAAAAAGCTTTTGTGCTATAGCGGCATGCGCAACGTCAGGCAGGTTTACCAGCATGTATGCAGAACGTATACATAAGCATTTTAGGTCAATATGTGTGTGTATTTAAGGTTAATATGTTGAGTACAGGTTTCATATAGTTCTCACTCACTCACTCACTTGGTATCCATACTACCGGTATCTCAACTTGACATGTAGGCATAATCTAATGAAAGTTAATCTGTAACCAGTAAATTAACATTGTAGAGAATCTTGAATGCTATTTCTGTCCACAAGGACAATTATAGCTCTTGCCAGTAGGAGTTTGATCGGTCCCCTGATCCTTCTTGAGTTGAACTTTAGTTTGAGTGTGGAAATAGCATTAAAAATTCCCTACAATGTATGAATAATGCAGGATTAGAGTACCCAAAGATAATTAGTGTACAACATGGTATTTTTCTGTTTAATGAAAAAAAATATATCTGCTACATATCTCTGGCTATTTTTCATAACTTCGTGTACAAAAGAAATTCAGATATAGGAATAAATTCCATGTAACAATTAATAAGGAAGGTTTACCAACAGGATCATGTATAGCCTGGATGCCAGACCCCCAATCTCTAAAATATCTATCGCCACTCGATAGATATTTTAGAGATTGGGGGTCTGGCAGCCAGGCTAGATCATGTAAACAATGAATAAGGAATGTTTGCAACTAAACTTGTCCATTTTCAATAGCACATCAATCTTATACTCCTTTGGTCCATATAACCATTTCCTGAAAGCCACAAGGTGAATAACGTACACTACTGCATGGTCCAATAGTAAAAAACCATGGCTCAAGCCTACTATCTAAAAATATTTCACCAGCAATTTTTTCATTCTTATGGTACCGTAAATGCAGAAATGTTTTATATTTTCCGTTGTGAGACTGTAGTGCTACTATTGGTTCAAACGTAAACTCAAAACCACTAGGAACACTCCATTTTTCTCGCTACTGCGAAATTACATCCCCGTGAACATTTCTGTATTTACAGTATTATCTTCTGTTATTTGAGAAGGTCAGAAGATATCTACATATTATCCAAATATGGTTGAGCTATGATTCACTGAAATGCAAACAGTAGCATCTGCCTCCATTTTGGTATCCCTATGACATTACATGAAAACGCTAAGATTGACCTTTCTATTTTATCTATGTCTTATGATTAAAATAAAGTACGGTATGATACCTGTTTACCAGTCAATCCCAAAGCAAGTTTTTCTTCTGTTTTAAGAAGCAAATTCAAGTTTTGAAGAAACCTGTTACTATCTCAAAAGTTTTTGGATCTTCAAAGTAAAAAGACTGCACAATTTTTAACTGCAGCACTCCTATATTACACTATGTACAGTTACAAAACACATAAAGAATACATTGGTATTATTCTCCACATGAAACGTCACTGACTCACTGTAAAGCAGCCTAAGCAGTCATTTCTCATTTTTAGCCTCCATAGCAGGCTTTCTGGGGCCTCTTGGGCTTTTACTGATGACTTCTTTTAATACTGGGTCATTGGTAAAGCCAGCTCGTAACCATTAGGCCCGGTAGAGCCTGAACTAAAAACGGCGTCAAAGCAGTCATCAGCAAAAAGTGTATGATAAGTCCCCCCCAAAAAGGCCCAGAGAGCTTGCTAAAGAGGCTATCCCATTTTGCACAGAAAGCAAAAACGAAGCTGTGTTAACACTCTATCCCATATTTGTCAAAGTTTCTGAGAATAATCCCCAGCTGTAGCTGCACCTTCCCCATGGTGACTGTGGTCAGCTTGTACCTGTCTGCACCTGTGTAAACAACATCTGGATTCTTCAGCTGTGGACCTCCACCTGCAAGATGAGGGGCAAAAGTTTCAAACATCTCATACAGCAAAGAGAGAGTGATCTCAAACCAGTCTCACTGAAGAGCTAATTTTCACTGTTAGCGACAGAGAAGACTTTTTGTCTTCGAGTCCAGTGAGCGGTGGATGACTGATTAATGCCCCGTTCTAAGAACTGCAACCCTCTTATATATTCATTTATTTATTGCCAATGTTACAATACATTACACTGACTCTCAAGGCAGTATGGCTGATATTGGAGAGTCAACAGTTATGAACAGACAAATACATAGGCAATGGAAATTTACACATCACTAGTTTAAATACAAATGCTACAACAGTCTGTAGTAGCATTGTTGTAGCATGCATGTTGGATGTGCGACAACAACCAAGATTCCAAAATATTCCGTATTTGCCTACCGATGAAGTACTGTGATATCTGCTCCCTGAGTGACCCTGCCGGCCTCCACGTGACACACTCCAGGCTGTGCATGCCGGGCGACGTTGGGACGTGGCAGAAGCCGTAGCCGTACAGCTCGTTCCTGCCGTAAGAGTCCTGGTGCCACACCTGGAAATGGAGCTTGGGCCAGCCTGCATGGAAACAGTTACAGAATAATGTGGCGTCTGTGTGGCACAGTGGCAGAGCATCCGGCTATGAACCAATAAGACCCAGGTTCAATCCCCAGTGGAGTACCCAGACATGTCCGGATATGCACCCAGACGTTGTGCCCTTGCCCATGTCCTAAGCCCAGCAGTAGGGTTTGGGTTGGCGTTAGGTTCTTGGCATCCAGCCGTAAAAACTCTTGCTACAAAAAAGACTTGCACTTGATGAGGAGTTCTGGGGCTTCCCCATCCATGTGCAAGCACGTCCAACCTCCATATGACGGGGAACAAAAGACGTTGAATTGGATAGAGAGAGAGAGAGAGAGAGATAATACTGTAAAATGAATGCATTTAAGTTTGTGTTTTTTATTGCGCGCTAAGGCGAAAATTGAGCGTTCGAGAAGGTTTTAAGTTCACAGCAGCGCTATCAGCAAAATTAAATCCCTGCGAACATACAGTTAAAGGCATTTACAATACTATAAATGCAAAAATGTTTGCAGTGGCTTTTACAACTCTGGTGAAACGGTCGCCGTGAACACTGCAAACATAAAACCACCGCAAACATTTCTGCATTTATAGTATTGTAAATGCCTTTAACTTTATGTTCGCAGGGATTCAGTTTTACGGATAGCCTTCTTGGAGTGACAGAATCAATGATTTCAGGTGACTAACTGTTCCATTGTTTTTTGGGGAAATATGTTTGATTTGTCTAGCAGGGTATATCTATATGTATATCTCTCTCCCACTCCCTATCTAGATACTATCTATCTAGATCTGTCTGTCTCTATAGATAGTTAGAGGTATAGATATATGTCCTTTACCCTGTAGACCTTTGGTAGAGAAGTGGATGTCGATGGGGTGGGACCAGTTGGCACCCTGCTCGTCCTGCGGGTTGTCTACCTGAGTCTGACCTTCTCTGCTTCCTGATAGAATCTTCCAGGCTCCTCCTAGAACACAAACATGCACAACAATGTTAATGAGCTGTGATGAGGGGATACACATTTGGGACTGCATTCTTCACAATGCAGCAGCGACACCTAGCTGCAGTACCAAGCAGAGCTAGCCAGTAAACAGTATTCCCTGAGGAAGGTGACAGGTAATCACCAATTGGTAAAATGTCTGTGGGTAATATCACTTGGTTGTGTACGAAGAAAGATTAGAACTTTGATATCCTGTGACTTACATGTACCAACCTGATGAAACTATTACTGGACTTTCAATCAAGCTTGACAAAAATATTATTGGGATTGACTTTCTGCTTATGTGCCCGCATGAGGCAAACATTTTCTCCTTATACTACCTAGTAATTAGGCCTCTTTTAAACTAGATGTAGCAATCGTTGAGTGACCATTGAGTTCATCACCAAAATTTGATTTGTTTGACCCTTGATTTTATAATTGGAATATGATGCATGATGTAAAAGTATGATTCAAAGACAACAAAACATAAGAGGATTTGTTCTTTATGAAATTCATTGAGTGACCTGTCAAGTGTTTGGTTGCTCAGCAGTTACAGCCTCTAGTCTAGTGAAAAAGGGGCTGTATGTATTGTGCACCTATGAACGATACCTGAAGACGATTTTCAGACCACCTACCTGCATGTACTCCCCACTTGCAGAAAAGGCTATGTTCTGGGAAGCCACTCGCCCCGACAATCTGTCCTATCACGTGAACCTCTGCCATTTCTATTGGGGAATGTTACCTGAAGAAGGGAATAGAAATTTAGTCTTAAACCTTTACTTTAGCACACTGAAGTAGCCATGCATCCCAAATTATGGCTACCAATTCTCTATCGGTTATGGGATTAGCAGGGAGAAAGTTAACAGCAGGGAGTAAGATTAAGGTAGAAGTGATAATCATCAATTCATCATATACAGCATAATAATATTTGTATGTTTCTTCATTTATTTATCATTTACAATAGCTGATTTGTAAGGGAGCCCTTTACAAAATCATAACAAAATTGGGATATTACTAGTAGGGAAGAGAAATACTTACTACGTATTATCCTATAAACGTATGTTATGAAAAACTTGACATCTCAAGAGTCAAAAATCAACCTTGGATTTCCATAATTTATAAAATGCTGCAAAATGTTTCACGGTTACGTTGCTGGCAAGAAGTTATGAAAACAACTTGCATATTTTGTGTTGCATGTTGAAAATCACGTTAAAAACGTCAGTTATCGTGAATCATAAACATTTCATCAATAGTAGGTTCAGGAGATTTTAAAAAAAAGGTATGGTTCTTACAGTAGTAGAATCAGGAACCTTTTGAATTTAGTTACTAGTAGTATCCCAATTTTGGTGGCACCAACCACATATTTTCAGGTCAAACAGCCATAATAAGTATTCTTCAATGAACGGAGACGTTTTAAAAAGTAAAAGAATGGCATTTGGGTACCTTTTAGACCTTCTGTGTCAAGATCCTTCTCTCCAGGCACGTCTAAACGCTGACAAAGTGTCTATGTTACTACTAAACACTTTCAGCTGACAAATATTCCATCGCCATTTTCTCATCTGGCATAGGCTCGAGCCACAGAGCCTAATAGAAAACCGTCGTTCGTGACATGTCGCCAGCGGCGGTGCCGTCTGCGGCGGTTCCATGATGACGTCAAACCAAGATGGCGGCGACCATCGGGCGGCATGGGGAGCAGCGAAACTATATGGCAGACTTCACAACAACAACTGCATGTGCATCGACAACTATAGATACAAACTGGCATACGTCTAACAAGGTACGATAATAAGACTATTTTAGAAGTCTAAAAGCATGAAACGTGCCGCTAGAGCTTTTTAGATCATGCGTAACAGTAGCCGACGTTAGAAATCATAAGTCTATGCAAGGACACTATATAATGTCCTTGGTCTATGCGAGGACTACGCCGCACGTGTGAATTTTATCCTGATATTCTTGATCTTGATCGGGTACTGGGCAACACCCCTTTGTTGGAGTAAGGCTGTAGCCTGTCATAATGAGGATTTTTCTCCACTATTGGCAGACTGTAGTAAGAATAATAACATTTGATTATAGTCACAAAACAACAAATTTAAACACGAAAACTAGAAAGGCCGTCATTTGCCCCTGAGCAAATACAGCATGTTTAGCCATACTCCTCCCCATGCAAGAAGTGGGCTGTCCCAAAATAACCCCTGGGCAAATCGAAATATTAACTGCATGTAGGAAGGCAACATTTGCAAGAGCATCATACTTTGCCAATCTCCCTCCCGATGCATAAATTGACTGTTCCAAAATCACCCGTGCAAAAAAAAATTCTCTCTACAAGTTCTGCGAGACGCCAAGAGCTTCTTACTGCAAAGGCTTGCGTGTTTACCCGCAACATGACCTCAGGTAACCTGAAAAGAACACATGTTCTTTGGCCAGCAGCAAATGGAACGCCCGGAACCTTAGATAGAACATGGATTCTAAGATAGAACATGGAACGGGGACAGCACTTTTGACCCATTTTTGGTCTGAAAATGGGTCCAAAAGTCCCCAAAACGAAGCATTTTGAAGTGATGTACACCAGAAATGTGATTGTAGTCCTGTAGGTACATGTTCAAGGCAACATTGTACCGAATTTCAGGTCATTTACTTGTAATACCAGGGCACAGGAGACCAAAATATAAAAATTGCCTAAAAATGCCCCAAAAAAACTCCATAAAAATGATTTTAAGGCCTGTTTCAGAGCAATTTTAAAATCACCTGAGGGTATTTGCCTTCTTTACCTCCATGCCAAATTTCAGGCCGTTTGGCCCAAAAATGACGGAGTAGATTCCATTTGAAGATATGGCAGGAGGAGAAGAAGAAGAAGAAGAAGAAGAACGTGAACAAAAACTAGACTGGCCGTCATTTGCTTTAAGAGCAAATTCAGCATATTTCACTTCGCCCCCCCCCCCATGCAATAATTGATCTTTTGACGAAATGGACCATCCAAAAATTCCATCTAAACACAAGAAGACTTGTCCCAAGATCTATTTATTCTTCATCTACATTCATTAACATGCTTGAACATATGCAAAGATACACAACAATACTATACACTATATATAAAAGTACAATACTATACATCACCCTGGAAAAATGCGCAAACATATGCACTATGCAAATATACAAAACTATAACGTTGGGTAACATAAATTCGCGGGGTACTTAAATTCACGATTTTTCAAAAACGGGGTATTTAGGGATATGTGCTAGATGCAACATCAGTAATACCGCTAGAAATGCAAACTTGACAGACTAACGTATTCAGAACACTGGCTGAAAAGCTTCGATAACCATGCATTAGAAGGCGACGAGGACAAAAACTCTCCGTCCCTTATTGGAACAGTCTGAGGGCATCGTGGGAGAATCACACTGCATCGTTGTCGGCTGGTTTATAAGACAAATGTCACATCCGCTTCCTGCTAAACACAATCATTTACAAGACAACTTATTTTCTTAAAATTGCTGACCTGCAATTGGACTCTAAGTGTGATCAATCATCAAAACCCCTCTTTGTTACTACAACCTACGGCACGTGTATTTTCCCGCCGCCATATCATTACCCAGAATCCTGTTGTCAAGCAGACGACAAAGGTTTGTGAGGAACACTTTTTTGTCTAAATGTTGCGTGTGATTGTGGACTGAGGACGATATTTTCCTCAAAGTTTGCTTCTAACACAACAAGGAATACATGGACATAGTAGTATTATCAATGCTACGGCATCCGGCTAACTTGCCATGAATAATGTACTCGTTGCCATGACGGTGGATGTCGACTTTGACGTTCTACCGACTCAACACACGGGTTGTTCCCGTAGGCCTGATGCGTGCGGTACGGCCGTTTTTTCGTGTATTTTTTTAACTTAGATACATCTATATCCATAGCACTCTCCTCAAGCCACGGATGGAACGAATAGCTGCTGTATAAAATGTAATTAGCGGTAAGATATTCAAGACGAATCTTCTCTCCCGAATTAATGTTCACCCCTGTCCGACAACACCGTCATTGTGCGTGCGGCGGACGGTAGTTTCAAGTTGAAATATTCTGGTGTCAGCACGACTAGCTCTACCATATCTACCATATATATGATTAGTGCAAACTTTAAGATAGTACATGATACTGACAGAATAATAGAAAAAAAGGATGGTTTGTTGTTCTGCTGGATTGATTTTAGTCAACCATTATCGGAAAAATGGCGAATTTATGTTACCCAACGTTATTACTATTAGGAGGGGGAAGGGCTTCGTGGCACATACAAAGGCCGACCCGACATTGGTTTATCTTATATAAAACAATTTCATATGTAAACAATTATGAGATAAATAGCGTATGAAATTTCTAGTCTATTCTTAACCTTGCTATTCAAAAAGTATTAACAATTTAAGTTGTGTTGAACCCCTACAACGCAAAATGACCTATTAAAAACGTGCTAGATAACTACCGCATAAAAAGCCAACAATGCCTGTCTTTTTTACAGTAAAATTATGTCAACAATTCAAAAGTTTGCTGATATTCATTCACATCATGTGTAGACAATCGCGCTTTGAGAGGCGCTTGTGAAGTATTACTTCCTGGGTCAAAGGTTGTTGGTGCAGAAAGTGAAACTGCATGCAAACCTGCTCGCAATCGATCAGATCGGCCTACCTCGGCCTAGTGGTATATCATCATCGTTGGTATGGGTTTGATTATAAGTTGTATATAAGTGCGACACAACCAATTCAGAGACGGATTGCATTTTTCTCGTCGTCAAGTCGTGATTTATTAGTGGTTGAAGCCGCCATAATTAAATTTGACCATGCCCCCACAACCATGTTTATTTGGCAACATTTGCGAGAGCATTATACTTTGCCAATCTCCCTCGGAGTCCCTCTCAATGCATAAATTGACTGTTTCAAAATCACCCGTGCAAAAAAATTCTCTATTCAAGTTCTGCGAGACACCAAGAGCTTCTTAGTGCAAAGGCTTGCGTGTTTACCTGCAACATGACCTCAGGTTACCTGAAAAGAACACATGTTCTTTGGCCAGCAGCAAATGGAACGCCCGGAACCTTAGATAGAACATGGATTCTTAGATAGAACATAGAACGGGGACAGCACTTTTGACCCGTTTTTGGTCTGAAAATGGGTCCAAAAGTCCCCAAAACGAAGCATTTTGAAGTGATGTACACCGGAAATGTGATTGAAATCCTGTAGGGACATGTTCAAGGCACCCTTGTGCCGAATTCCAGGTCATTTGCTTGTTATACCAGGGCACAGGAGCCCAAAATATAAAAATTGTCTAAAAATGCCCAAAAAAACCTCCATAAAAATGATTTTAAGGCCTGTTTCAAAACGATTTACAAAGGGCCTGGGGGTATTTGCCATCTCAACCTCCACACCAAATTTCAGGTCGGTTGGTTAAGAAATGGCGGAGTAGAAGCCATTTGAAGATTTGTCAGGAGGAGGAGAAGAAGAAGAAGAAGAAGAACCAGACAAATACAATATATTTCACTCTACCCATACCTCTAGGTATGGGAAGTGAAATATAACAATATGTTGAGCCATACTAGGTATGGCTAAACATAACAAACAATGCCAGGATAACGAATTTGGTTCACAAAGCCAGCTCTATACCATTTGGGTCAACCAGACCATATAGAATTGATGAAATGTTAGGAAGACAAAGGAAGACAACGTTGAAAAAGGAGAAATTTGACAAAAACTTATGGAAAATGTTCGGAATGACATATTACTGTAAAACACTGCATTCATGAGACAAATTATTGCATATCTTTGCAACAATAACAAACAGATGTTTGGATAAACCTGTCTAGCAAACAAACATTCCAACCTGACTTTTCGTGATTTTGATCTTTTCCATCTATACAGACATTAACTATGCTACACATTATTTAGTCATATTATAACTCATGTGATAGTTATAAAACCTATTCAAATTCCTTTTTGATTCAGACCTGCTTCTGACCGTTACACAAGCTGTATATAGTAACTATAAGCTCCAAATTTTCTAAACAATCATGCTAAATTAAAGATAATTGTCCCAAAGAGCCACATACTCCCAGGTAAGATGATTGTCTGTATCTGGAAAACTGCCACGAGGGGCTGAAATTGAAAATGCTGTCTCTTTTCAAGGAGAAAGACTTTCGGAATTGAAATTTGCGTACTGTTATATGTGATAACTATCTTAACACCAGAGTGCTTAATTGAGCCAAAGAGAAACGCACCCAAGCATCATTATAGAAAACTGGCAGGAGGGGCTGAAGTGGAAAATGGTGTCTCTTTTGAAGGAGAAAGGTTTTTAGAATGGAACTTTGTGGCTCTCTGATCTACACAGTGCTCCTACTGTCATATCTGATAATTATCTTACCACCTGTGTGCTTAATTACCCGAAAGAGACACGCTCTAAACCATCATTATAAAAGACTTCCACGAGTGGATGAAATGGAAAATGGTGTCTCTTTTGAGTGAGAAAGGCATTTGGAATGGAAATTCTTGGCTCTCCCATCTACACAGTACTCATACTGTCATATCTGATAACTATCTTAACACCAGTGTGCTTAATTAAGCCAAAGAGACACGCCCCCAAAGCATCATTAAGGAAAACTGCCACGAGAGGCTAAAATGGAAAGTGGTGTCTCTTTTGAGGGAGAAAGGCATTTGGAATGGAATTTTTTGGCTCTCTCATCTACACAGTACCCGTACTGTCATATCTGATAACTATCTTAGAACCAGAGTGCTTAATTAAGCCAAAGAGACACGCCCCCAAGCATCATTAAGGAAAACTGTCACGAGGGGCTGAAATGGAAAATGGTGTCTCTTTTGAGGGAGCGAGGAGCTTTGCTCCAGGGGCTAGTGACGTGCAACACATAACCTCTCCCAGCCCAAGACCGTAGTGCGTGGTGATGAGCCACATCCTTCTCGAGGTGCCGCTGTTAAGTGGAGGATCCTTTCGCGGGTGAACCCACAACTGAACACTACGGATCTAGACCTGACAAGTCGATAAAAGGCCACAGCAGTGGGTCAGCTACCCGCTCTGTTGAACCCACCCATTGCTACTGGAACGTCAAGGAAGAAAAACTCGTCTCGAAGCGTCCCGCGGATTTCTAGGTCAACTGGGACCAGGATGACGCGTGGTGGGCAAAGCCGAAAGGAACCTATCACGTTGAAGGGAAGGAAACGGGCGCATCACCCTAATTGTTGTGTTCGTCCTAGGACAAGTCATGTTGATGTCAACTATAATAAACTTCACCCTAATAACCACACGAAGAAACCCCTGTGCATAGCCACGTGGAATGTGCGAACACTGGTGGGCAACTCATCTAAACTGTTTCAGTTAGCCTCAGTGATAGATGACTACAGACTAGATGTTTTAGGTGTCACTGAAACTCATATGCCAAGCAGTGGTATCGAGAGACTCGACAATGGTTCACTCCTGGTTTTCTCTGGTCGCTCCGATGGAACTAAGCGACAAGGGGTTGGTCTTGGCCTATCTAAGCGTGTCAAGGATTCACTCATCTCTTATTCTCCTGTGTCCGAAAGGATTCTCTGGGCCAGACTGCACAGTCAGCAGATCAACATTTCTGTTGTAGTGGCGTATGCACCCACGGATGGGGCTGAGCAGGATGAGAAGGATAGCTTTTACACTCAGTTGGCGGACACTTTTGCTGAATTACCTGGACATGATATCAAACTTCTCCTGGGGGATTTTAATGGCAAAGTGACATCCGACTACTCAACCAGGAGGGGAGTTATTGGACGACACTCCTTACACAGTGAGTCGAGCGACAATGGAACTCGTCTGCTGGATTTTTGTGCCCTGAACCTGCTCACAGTTGGGGGAACTCTATTTGAACATAGAGACATACACAAGGGGACATGGAGATCTCCAGATGGCAGGACGGTCAATCAAATAGACCATATTTGCATCAGCACCAAATGGAGTCACTCCCTCCTGGACGTGAAAGTCTGCAGAGGAGCTGACATTGGTTCTGATCACTACCTGGTAAGGGGTTACCTGCGGGTCAAGTTGAAGGCAGTGAACAAGCTGAGAGCTGAACAACACTCTTTTCCAGCAATAGAACACCTCCGGGATGGATCAAAGGTCACAGAGTACAATATAGAGTTGACAAACCGTTTCGAATGCTTGTATGTAGAGGAGGAGCCTCTTGAGGACACATGGGAAAAGTTTAAAGTGACGGTTCACTCTGTCTCTTCGGAAGTACTTGGCGACCGACCTAAGAAGAGGAGATTGCAGCATCTCTCTCGGAAAACAAAAGATCTCATCATGAAGAGGGCTCAGCTCAAGAGGCGAGATCCCTCGTCTGATCACAACAAGTCAGAATATTCCAGGTTGAACAAGATGGTGAAGAAAAGTTGTAAAGTTGATGATAACAACTGGGCTCTCAGGTTGGCATCAGATCTGGAGGATGCAGCAAAACAAGGAAACCAACGTGAAGTCTGGCAGAAGATCAGAATCCTGTCAAACAAGCGGAGCAAGAAATCTACAGCAGTTAGAGACAAGTCTGGAAAGCTGATTTCCGATCCTGATGTTCAACGGGAACGGTGGGCTGAACACTTCTCGGAGCTACTGAACCCGCAACAGGATGACTCTGACCTAACTGTTCTGGATGGGATTGCAGGAGTCCCCAGTTTTGACTACCTTGGAGACAGTGATGGCCCGCCAACAAGGGAAGAAATTCAGAACGCACTTAAGAAACTGAAAAACCACAAATCTCCCGGAATAGACGAAATAACCAACGAACAGTTGAAATATGGTGCACCAGGATTGACCAAGGCCCTGGAAATTCTCTTTGCCAAGGTCTGGGACGGTGAGGTTATTCCCGAGGACTGGTCCAAAGGCATAATCATTGTGTTGCCCAAGAAGGGAGATTCAACATACTGCAGCAACAACAGAGGAATAACCCTTAGATCAACAGCGTCGAAGCTCTTTCAGATCATAGTCCTGGGGCGCATCAACAAGGGATTAGAAAGTCTACTGCGGGAAAATCAGTGTGGTTCCGGAAGAACAGATCGTGCATTGACCAGATTTACTCGCTGCAAACGATCATCCACAAAACCATCGAGTATAACATCCCTTTGTATATAAACTTTATTGACTTTAAAGCTGCATTTGACAGTATCAAACGAGAGTTTATCTGGAAAGCATTCTCTTTTTACGGTCTTCCTGCGAAGTACATCCGAGTTCTGCAAGCCTTTTTCTACAATACTGTGAGTGCGGTTAGAGTAAATGGGGAACAGTCCAACTGGTTAAATGTCGAATCTGGAACTGGTCAGGGTGACATACAGGGTCCTCCAGTGTTTAATGTCTGTATCAACCTGGCAGCTCACCTTACCGAGCAGAACAAACAACTCAGCACAGGTGCAGTGTTGCTACAGGAGACTCCTGGTAAACCGGCAGTATCAGTTATGGACACAGACTATGCCGATGACATGGCTCTCCTCGATAACACAAAGCCAGGCTTACAGGAAACAACGGACTTGCTCTGCAATTACAGCTCTCTTGGTGGACTCAAGGCCAATGCCAAGAAGACTCAGTCTATGGCCATAGGTAAACACATCACTCAGCGACCGTATACTGAGGAAGAAACGCTCAGTATTACTGTCGAGGGATGTGAAGTCGAGCAGGTCAGCACCTTTACTTACCTGGGGACTGTGTTTAGCAGCGATGGAACAATGGATGCTGAACTCTCACAGCGTATCCAGAAAGCTTCTGGTGCGTTTTCCCAACTTGGAAAGATTTGGAACAACAGCCACATTCATTTGTCCACCAAGATCAAAATATACGAAGCTGCAATCTTTACAATCTTAACGTACGGGAGTGAAGTATGGGTCACAACCAAGGCACAAAGCCATAGACTGGAGGCATTCCACCAGCGGTGTCTCAGGAGGATTCTCCGCGTCAGGTGGTTCCATCGAGTAACTAACCAGAGTGTGCTTGAACAGACAGGGACAACGAGCGTCGAAGCAGTTGTGGCTGCCAACAGAATCAGATGGCTTGGACACATGATCAGAATGCCGAAAGAACGCCTCCCTAGATTTCTTCTAGATTGGAACCCGAACCACGGGAAAAGGTCAAGAGGCAGACCGAGGAGAACCTGGCTTGACAGCGTACTTGATGACATCAGACGGGCTGTTGGGAACACCAACCTAACACTCACAGACATAGAGGGGATGGCCCTGGACAGAGCGAACTGGAGAAGAATTGCAGCGAGACGCAGAGGACGTACTACTCATCCTGACGCAGGCGATTCACCTAGTGACGAGACCTGACCAAGTATCAAGTATCAAGTAAGTTTGAGGGAGAAAGGCATTTGGAATGGAATTTTTTGGCTCTCTCATCTACACAGTACCCGTACTGTCATATCTGATAACTATCTTAAAACCAGAGTGCTTAATTAAGCCAAAGAGACACGCCCCCAAGCATCATTAAGGAAAACTGTCACGAGGGGCTGAAATGGAAAATGGTGTCTCTTTTGAAGGAGAAAGGCTTTTGGAATGGAATTTTTTGGCTCTCTCATCTACACAGTACCCGTACTGTCATATCTGATAACTATCTTAAAACCAGAGTGCTTAATTAAGCCAAAGAGACACGCCCCCAAAGCATCATTAAGGATTACTGTCACGAGGGGCTGAAATTTAAAATGGTGTCTCTTTTAAAGGAGAAAGGCATTTGGAATGGAATTTTTTGGCTCTTTCATCTACACAGTACCCGTACTGTCATATCTGATAACTATCTTAAAACCAGAGTGCTTAATTAAGCCAAAGAGACACGCCCCCAAAGCATCATTAAGGATTACTGTCACGAGGGGCTGAAATGGAAAATGGTGTCTCTTTTGAAGGAGAAAGGCTTTTGGAATGGAATTTTTTGGCTCTTTCATCTACACAGTACCCGTACTGTCATATCTGATAACTATCTTAAAACCAGAGTGCTTAATTAAGCCAAACAGACACGCCCCCAAGCATCATTAAGGAAAACTGTCACGAGGGGCTGAAATGGAAAATGGTGTCTCTTTTGAAGGAGAAAGGCTTTTGGAATGGAATTTTTTGGCTCTCTCATCTACACAGTACCCGTACTGTCATATCTGATAACTATCTTAGAACCAGAGTGCTTAATTAAGCCAAAGAGACACGCCCCCAAAGCATCATTAAGGATTACTGTCACGAGGGGCTGAAATTTAAAATGGTGTCTCTTTTAAAGGAGAAAGGCTTTTGGAATGGAATTTTTTGGCTCTCTCATCTACACAGTACCCGTACTGTCATACCTGATAACTATCTTAAAACCAGAGTGCTTAATTAAGCCAAAGAGACACGCCCCCAAAGCATCATTAAGGATTACTGTCACGAGGGGCTGAAATGGAAAATGGTGTCTCTTTGAAGGAGAAAGGCTTTTGGAATGGAATTTTTTGGCTCTTTCATCTACACAGTACCCGTACTGTCATATCTGATAACTATCTTAAAACCAGAGTGCTTAATTAAGCCAAAGAGACACGCCCCCAAGCATCATTAAGGAAAACTGTCACGAGGGGCTGAAATTTAAAATGGTGTCTCTTTTGAAGGAGAAAGGCTTTTGGAATGGAATTTTTTGGCTCTTTTATCTACACAGTACCCGTACTGTCATATCTGATAACTATCTTAAAACCAGAGTGCTTAATTAAGCCAAAGAGACACGCCCCCAAAGCATCATTAAGGATTACTGTCACGAGGGGCTGAAATAGAAAATGGTGTCTCTTTTGAAGGAGAAAGGCTTTTGGAATGGAATTTTTTGGCTCTTTCATCTACACAGTACCCGTACTGTCATATCTGATAACTATCTTAAAACCAGAGTGCTTAATTAAGCCAAACAGACACGCCCCCAAGCATCATTAAGGAAAACTGTCACGAGGGGCTGAAATTTAAAATGGTGTCTCTTTTGAAGGAGAAAGGCTTTTGGAATGGAATTTTTTGGCTCTCTCATCTACACAGTACCCGTACTGTCATATCTGATAACTATCTTAGAACCAGTGTGCTTAATTAAGCCAAAGAGACACGCCCCCAAAGCATCATTAAGGATTACTGTCACGAGGGGCTGAAATTTAAAATGGTGTCTCTTTTAAAGGAGGAAGGCTTTTGGAATGGAATTTTTTGGCTCTCTCATCTACACAGTACCCGTACTGTCATATCTGATAACTATCTTAAAACCAGAGTGCTTAATTAAGCCAAAGAGACACGCCCCCAAAGCATCATTAAGGATTACTGTCACGAGGGGCTGAAATGGAAAATGGTGTCTCTTTGAAGGAGAAAGGCTTTTGGAATGGAATTTTTTGGCTCTTTCATCTACACAGTACCCGTACTGTCATATCTGATAACTATCTTAAAACCAGAGTGCTTAATTAAGCCAAAGAGACACGCCCCCAAGCATCATTAAGGAAAACTGTCACGAGGGGCTGAAATTTAAAATGGTGTCTCTTTTGAAGGAGAAAGGCTTTTGGAATGGAATTTTTTGGCTCTTTCATCTACACAGTACCCGTACTGTCATATCTGATAACTATCTTAGAACCAGTGTGCTTAATTAAGCCAAAGAGACACGCCCCCAAAGCATCATTAAGGAAAACTGTCACGAGGGGCTGAAATGGAAAATGGTGTCTCTTTTGAGGGAGAAAGGCATTTGGAATGGAATTTTTTGGCTCTCTCATCTACACAGTACCCGTACTGTCATATCTGATAACTATCTTAGAACCAGAGTGCTTAATTAAGCCAAAGAGACACGCCCCCAAGCATCATTAAGGAAAACTGTCACGAGGGGCTGAAATGGAAATGGTGTCTCTTTTGAAGGAGAAAGGCTTTTGGAATGGAATTTTTTTAAAACAATAACTTGAAAAAGAAAACAGCCTGGAGGAGTCTGCATCGGAGGCTATTTTTAGGGCGGTCATCCTAGATGATGATATGATAATACATACTACTACTAAAATTATGACATCAATGGATGTCATGGAAACTTACTTGGGAGTTAAAGGTTTTAAGAGCTTAAGATCTTGTATTGTAAGAAGTTTGTCCTTATTTTTCAGATTAACAGATTCACAGATGCATTACATTGTTCAGTTCTAACTTATGTACATGTTGTTGCATCACTTTGCTTAGTATCTGTATCTGTATCTAGATAACCGGTATAACCGCCATTCGATGTAACACGCCAGCTTCGCAGGTATTGGACGTAGCAGCAGCTGGTTATTTTACACCGAATGGCCTATTACACCTTGTCTTTGCATATCTGGCTGCAACCGTTCTAAGCTACTTAGTGAGGATGCTCCTACAGTACTTGATGACAACGAGTTCTATTTGACTCATCAATCATTGGCTGATAACTCTGGTACTTAAAAGTATGTCTATTAGGAGATGTTAGTATCCACAAACGGACATATATATGTTACAAATATATAGATATAAGGAGTCCTCATCTATATAAAACAAAGTTACACTCTCATAATCTATGCTTCTGTAATATGTCATCTTTCCTTATTTGTTTACAGTCCCAGTTGCAGGTACTGTGTAGGGAAGCTTTCAACACGGCATGCATCCCAATGACTATCTCAGAAGACCCTCCTACCATCAAACTCCAGAACTGCATCATCATTACTTCAGTCAACCCACCTGACCAGACATCATGCTCAGCTCTCCTGTCAATACTCCACATTAGCCAGACCGAACTTGAGAAATCTAATTAGTCCCACCAACCGCATTGCGATCGCACTCTGTACTAGTAGAATCGGTGATTGTCCTAGGAGTCTTACGTGCATGGACGTGTATGGATGTATTAAATCAGCTATGGGGAAAATTAAAAAGCAGGAAACAGACATGTATTTGAAGTTTATGCACAAGTTGGACTGCGACGGCCCGAGACCGTAACAGACTTCGCACCTAGTTACAAATCGGCCATAATGTGACAGAGTGATTATATTCAAAAGGCCGCAGTATTCTGTCGCAGAGGTCGACCGAAACCTCGAATAACAAATGTGGCGATTGGAAGCTCTGTTCATCAACGAATAATGAATATCTCCACACAGATTTCTTTGAAAGAGTTAGTGGCGGCCATCCTCAACTTATAAAGAAACCTACTCACTTACTGCTATCTATAAATAACTACGAAGGTACAAAAGCCATACCGGCACAAACAAAATACAAAAACGTTCAAAAGTACACCCTCTTCCCAAAAAAGTTAATTTTGGACTCGAATTCAGATTGACAATTCACCCAAATTCAAGTACTGCGATGATTTCTGAAAAAAAATAGAATTAATGCTAGCTAACGACTTTCATTGCAAATTACAAATCATCATTGTATACAATCTTGATTTGATATAGCTATGTGTCATATACGTACCATGTGGCATAGTGGTAATCAAAATCACTGTCTTTTGGGTACTGGATAATTTAACTTGCAGTGGCGCAGGGCAATGAAAACAAATACATTAATGTCTGAAAGTGTGTAAATAGACTAATGGAAAATAAACCCTTTATAATTATATCAAAGCTTTTGTAAATGAATTCTCATTGCAGTCCTTAGTAACGTAATAAATTATTCGCCAACAGATCAATGCATCATTTTTTGATGATCCGTCGCCGTTCCTCATCCTTCCATGGAGGCTCGAGTTGGCAGTTGAATCAGTACACTTGTTGGCGCCTCTCTAGCTCTGCAAAACAAAACACGTCACTGTCTTTCGCGGAACTCCTGGAGACGCAATGCGCAGACAATGTGCTGTAAGGGGACAGTGCGGGGGGTGGGTTTCGTGAAAATGACTACTGTGCAGTTATGTGATAAAGTAGTATGGCTCTTGTATTTCTCTGTTATATACTACATGTTTGTCTACTTACAAGTGCAATCATTTGTAAAACGACCTTCTTTAACTTCAGCTACCCTCAGAAAGTAGGGGGGTTCCAGGCTAAGGCAAGCAAGACTGCAACGATGGGAGCCGTCACAACCGTGCCAGACAGGGCATTCTAGCCTCTACCAGGCTCCACCGGTCGCTGGAAAAATAATAGAAAATTTCCAAATAGGCAGAAACATGCCAGAGGAGTTAGCTGGTCAGGGAGTACATTTGCAACCTAGGCCTTCTCCTTTTTTCCCAGCGACCTCTGGACCGTGGTACAGGCTAAATGTTACAGGGGACATAGGAATATTTGCATGTGTCTGTTATGGTGTTGCTGGTTTAGAATTTCAGCTCCCCCGGCTGCGCACCTAGGCTGGTTTCAGTAGATTGTCAGTGCTTATGTTGATATGATTGTTAACTAGTTCGTAGAAAAGGTGAGGCGTTCCTCCTCCGACATCCTATTTCTATGTCCAGACGACGAGTACATAAATCAAATAAGAGATACCTCACCCTTATGAATTTTTTCGTGTATAGCTTATGAAAACTTTCCTCTTTAGCATATCGTCCGATTAGCAGCCAAATAGATTTAAAAAAAGCATATTGTTTCTGTGATACGGCCTTTTCGAAAAAACGAGACTGGTGAGTTTCCTTTCCGTGACTTAAAAAAAGAAGGGCAAACGATGAAGAATTGTACAAACAGATCGAAAACTACTATGAACAAGAATGTCACGACCTCAAATCTCCATTAACAATTCTATTCATGCAAATGACTTACACATTTGCATAAGATATGCTTGGTCATAAACACCTTTATCTAACTTACACATGTTGCAATATTGACAGTCCTATAATTTTCCAAGTAGATGAATTATGATGTTTTTGCATTAATTATGCAAATTAGGAATCTATTTGCATAATTGGTATCTGATGATACTCAGCTTTCCATGAACTACATATGTTACATGTATTGTATATCTCAATCTAACCTACCTGCATACTATTAAAATATCATATGGAAATCCGTTGTTCCTTTGTTCAGTTATTCTCCTTAGAATATTTTCACAAAAATGCCCCTGCAAAGGTTCCAGAACAAGCTGCTAGGGGGGCCAAACATACACCACTTCTTAATTACATCACAAGCTATCTGCCACCCAAAAATCAAGACCACAGCACGTCCAGGTCAAAAGATACAAAATTTGAAGTTTTGCTGCAGTACCAAGGTCACATACCAGGGGGCCCAAAATCGACCTTGAAATTCGGCTTAACAACACCTGCCCACATACCAAATATCATCGTAATCCACTAAGAGGTTCCTGAGTTATGCTCACTACAGTTGTGCTCATTTTTCATGGAGATAATAAATTTAAACGTCATAATAAAGAGTAAATAATCTCCGTATATGAATTTTCATAACTCCGCTTTGAGTCCAAAACATTGAAACGTGCAAGAATACATTCGAACTAAGTTGGTACACCATTCCATCGTCTCAAACATTTGAATAAAAGAATTCATAAGGCCAGTTACCCCATACAAAGTGTTACGTCCCCCATTGCTGTAATGTAACATTCCTATTTCCGGTGTCACGAGCGACGGTGTCACGAGGGACGGTGGCACGAGAGACGGTGGCTCTTTGGCTCGAGCCTCCTCCTACTCCATTTTCTTCCGGTATCAACAATGTCTTGCAGTCTTGTGCGCATGCGTCTGAATAGGATGTCGTAAACTTCCTTTTGATTGGCCAAAGGAATTTAAAGCAACCAATCAGGAGAGGTGTAACTTTTGCGCGGGTAGTATGACCTCCGACCCCTAGGCACACATGTGGACTTGGGGACCAGGAAAGACGACGTCTATAAGAAAACTCCTTCATTCTTCTTCGTTGACATGTGGTAAACCTCATTACACTGAGGAAACAAGGAGTGTGTGTGCATCTGTTTAAAGGTAGGTGTGATCCGAAATTGAAACATTACAATGACGCAAAATTATGCACAAAAGTCACCGGTTCTTTTCTGGATATCATCATCATCTGGATCTGGCTACCCAAAATGCCGATGAAGTCGCCGTCATCATAGCCGCGGCGACTATTGGATGGCCTCTTTTGCTTTAATAGGGCTAATGTATAAGACTGTAAGCAAAAGAAGCCCTCTAACAGTCGCCGCGGCTACCGTCATCAATAAATAATTAGACATTAAACAAGGACAACAACAACAACAACAGTGATGAGGCAGCTTCAGCACTGGAAACCCTCCTGTCAGCACTGGAAACCGAGTGCTGAAACCAGAGTCAACACTGGACTTCCTGAGAAAGGCCCAGGTCTGGAAATCCAGTGCTGACAAATAAGCCCATTCGTAATTCTGACAACGCGTATGCAGTGTCAAACTCAAAGGTGAATTAGGCCCCTGGCTTGTAAACAGTTCTCGTCTCGACGTTGTCTAGATCTGCATAACAACGCCCAGACGGGTTTTGTTTACGTCTCAGGGGCCTTTGACACTGCACATGCAAAGTCGGAATTACGAATGGGCTTATAATATGCTCATTTACCGTTCCGAGTACGCATGTACACGTACCTCAAAGGTGAGAGCCTATGAGACATAAACAATACACGTTAAGACATTGTTTAGCAAATCAAGACGATGGTGAAGACAAGAACTATTTACATGCATTCCTACGTACCTCTTTAGGCTATGGAATTTTAATATGTCAAACTCATCCTGTCATTCTGCATATAGCTGCCAGATGGCGATCCTGATGTGGGCTCCTTCTGTGATCATGAAGTTTCATGATTCTGTTTACCCATCTATATATTTTTCTTTAAAAAAAATCCAGAACAATAACCAAACCTAACTTAGTCTATGTCTTGGAAAGCTTAGGCCTATTTAGGCATTTGGTATTAACCACTGTTGACATTAAAAGGTTACACTACAGTCAAAGTCCTGTAGTAGAAGTGACAAAGTTTACATAAGGACCACCTTGCCAATAGACCACTTTTTGGTGGTCCTTCAGATAATTTTTCCGAATGACACATTAGCCTGGTATCCAAACCTAATTTATAGCTCCCGAGTTTGTTCTGTCCTCTCCGCAAATAGGAGAGGACAGAAGAGACTTGGGAGCTATATAATATAATAGGTTTGGATAGAGCTGTGTACCTAAAAAAATTTTAGGTACAGGTACAGGTACCGGTACAGAGGTTCAGGTACAGGTCCGGACCTGAACCTGTACCTGAACTACTAGTTAAAATTATGGTCGATCTTACACAATGAAAGAAGCATGTTTGAACGGCACAAGTGCTAAGACAAGTTTGTAGTGCCTCCACTACATTTAACCACGGCATTGCAATGTTTACATTTTGCTGTGTTTCCGACAGTTTCCCCCATGCTCTTTGTCATATGTTCCCAAACTTTGGAACGGGGCATGTCAAATTACCAGTCTGATCAGGCTAGCATGAAAACAAAACTGACAGGTAATGAATACAGTAGAAAGCAGCTACCCTACTAATAGACCAATCAAACCACAGAAAAATGATTGCATCAGGCCGGTAACTGATTTCAACCAATCATATCGCTAAGTGACTGGCGGCAACTTGTTACAGTTATGGGCCGCAGCATGATAGTAGGCGGTATCAGTTTCACTTTCAGTTCTCACAAAGTCACCAACCCCCAACATCAAAAGAAACCTCACTTATAGCACAAGTGTTAAACAAGTAAATTGTCTGATAATACAGAAGGGAAAAAATATACTAGTACATTGTTGGAGATGTAGTGCATAATTTTCTTAGTATGGGTGAGAAATCCCAAGCCGCTTGTGCTTCAATGTTGCCTTTTGTGAAACAAAAGCACTGATTAGTTCCTCAGAGTCAGCCACAGAACCCGGCGCCGGTGTGTCTGGGGAGGCGTGGCCACCGTCTCAGAGCATGGGCCACGTGTGTTTATTTTGGGTGTTGCCAGGGAGAACTGGGCTTGTTGGAGTCTGGGGAGGTCTGGGAGGCGTGGTCAACGATTTAGCTCACGTGCCACATATGTTACTGTTGCCTGGGAGTTGGGTATACTGTTTGCAGGGGGAGCAGTGTGTTTTTGCACACTGCTTTAAAACTTTTTGTGACAATTACAATGTCTAGATTATGACTCACTGTTGTCTATGCATGTCTACAAAGTAATCTACTATATTGAAGTGCATTGTGCACTTATACAATTCTGATATTGGAACATTATTTACAGTACAAAGAGATGTTTACCCTACTAAGTAACTTGAACTGTTCCGGGAATTCCCGAGAAACACAGTGGGGCTGGAACGTGATGAATGGGCATGAATGGACACTTGTCAGGACTCAAGTGTTGCTTTGTGAATGGAATTATACCCCACTCCCTGTTTTAAATGTTACTATTCTTGAGGTAGGCACTAGCAATGTTGTGGTCTGTTCCAAGAAGTATATATGCATGTATAAACAGTGTAACAGTGTAAGTATATGTTTGATTTTGGCCAGTATCGGTACAGTACCGATATTACAACTTCCGGTATTTTTGGACCTGTACCTGATTGATAATACCGATACTGTATCGGTACTGTGTACCGGTACACAGCTCTAGGTTTGGATACCTGATTGACACAGGCATTAAGAATCCTGTCTATAGCGACCACCTGTTCACATGCATGTGTAGACCAGAATATAACGGGCCCCTTCTTGGGCAGTTTTGACCGTAGCTAGAAGATCATGATGATGATGAGAAGATCATATTTATATTGAATTTGAAGACTCAATACAATGCTGAACTTTCTTCCAACACTAAGGTATTCACGGATCAAATTTTCAACGACCACTGTTGCCTTCTTTTTCAGGATCAGTAATGACCAATCGATGCCGAACGTAAACTTGCTAGAGTTACAGACATGTGACTTTATTGACACGTGTCTTTACGGATACGTGACGTCAGCAATTGGTCAAACGTATACATAGAGGCTAACTTTCACTGTCTCTGTTTTTACATGCCAGGAAGTTTATAACGCCCACTGACTTCTGTCTTTGTCTCACTCACAGGTGTTAATACAGCAAGTTCGTCATACCAACGTCAACATTAACAATGTCATGGTCACTGAGTGATTCTGATGATTCGACCAATCCCAGTCTGTCACCCCATGGAGAAAGGCAGTATGAAGAAGAGGAAGACTGCACTGGGGAGACAAGCAGGATAGAACAGGGGAGGGGCAGCAGTGGTGGTCAGGCCTCAACTTCAGGATCAGGGGACAGCAGTGGCGGTCAAGCCAGGCCTTCGGGATCACGAGGTCAAAGGTCAGGTGATGAGACAGGACATCCTGGAGGAAAACAGAAGAGAAGCGATAAGGAAGACCAGAGGCCGGAATGTCAGTACGGGAGGCAGTGTTACAGGAAGAACCCCACCCACTTCCAGCAATTCAGACATCCAGGTACTGCAGATCAGGGACTAAACAATAGTCCACAGCAGTTCTTGCATTTTATAAACTTTAAGGTAGTGATGGGCAAACATGTAGGCCTTAAAGGCTTTGAGGCCACCTTCACTGATGTCTCTGAGAGTCTGACAAATCAGAAGTAACTTATGGCTGAAAATCAATTTTTTCACTTTTCACATTTGTTGATTAACAAAAACTAAGTTCTTTGGCTTATAACAGCGTCTTTTTTCAATCTTTATGACAACAGTGGACTCATCATCTGATGAGGAAAAGTCGTCACCACCTCACAAAAAGTTAAAAACAGGGTCCTCATCAGCCACTTCATCATCATCGTCATCATCATCATCATCATCATCAACACATACAGCAGATCCTGGACCGTACACCTTCTACCTGACGAAAGTCTCCGGCATTGCTGCCAGGTTTAATCAGACTGGAGCCATGCATATCACAGGTTAGATGTGTTTTATTTCGTTCGCATGTACTTATTTAGGGTTTTGAAAAGCCCTTTCTTCAAAAACATGAGATATGCATATGAAGCAAGAACATTGAGTAAAACACAACTCAATACATAAAACTAGAAGTTGGATGATGGAAAAGTTGATGTAAAAGAAGACAAGTTAGTGTATGATCAATTATGAAAATCTAAGCAATCAATAAAAGTGTGAACAATATTGAAAATGTTACAGTTTTGTAAGTGAAAATGAGGTGGATGCTCATAGTCATAGATAACGTAATGTGCAGTCATTGAGTTGCTGTAAATGTACATGGAGAGAGATGATAATAGTGTACTTCTTTTGGTATCAAGTTACCGTGTAGGAGGTAGCCTTCAGTTGGTTTCACTACACATGTATTATGATATAAGACAGTATATTAACTACATTTATACGTAGGATAATCAATACAACTGTGTTGAAATAGATGGTGGTTTAACTGACTGAAGTTTAGACAGGGCTTTGTGAGATGGACTGCGGGGTTAAGCTACGGATAATTTGTTAGAAAGCCATGTTTGTGATTTATCTTGCTCAGCATCATTCACTGTCATTCAATATGTCAAATGTCATCAACTCCCTCATGTTGCTCTTGTTTGTATCGTAATTAAGCCACACCAGATAGATGTCCTGGTGTTTGGATGGTCGCAGAAAATACTGTAAATGCAGAAATGTTCGCGGTGGTTACATGTTCACGGTTTTCGTGGCAAACTCTTTATCGCGAATTTGAAATCACTGTGAAAAGCCATTCCATTGTGTGACTGTAGTGCTACAGTGCCAGGCTACTATCAGTTTTAAACGCGACCTCAAAACCACCGAAACACTCCATTTTCTCCCTACTGCGAAGTTAAATCCCCGTGAACATTTATGCATTTTTCAGTAAAGGAAACAAGGGAAACAAACCCGAAGCTAGATTGGAAGATATTTGCAATCAGTTTGACCCACAATGCGACCTCCACTTCAAATTAGTCTAGATCTGTGGTGACACCGTTTTCCTATGACTCTACTGTATTCGGACTGTACTGTATTCGGACATACAAGCAAACAAACAAACAGACAAACAAAAACATACTGAAAACAAAACCTCCATCCGTGAATAGCATCTGCTTTAAGACCATAACACTGTCGTGCTATTCTCTTCCCACAGATATCTTATCAGCTGAGAAGGGAAAGCTGCTGGCCTCAGCTCAGGTAAGCTGCACACACATGTACAGTGCACAATCATGAAACTTTTAAAAGTTGTTTTGCAAGTGTTAGATATAAGAATGATGAGAATCTTTTTGTAGAAATGACATAAAAAAGATAAATCCACCATAGATCCATCTGTTTGTACTTTCAAGTTATGAGCTTCAGTTAACTTTGTGCATTAATTTGGTATTTATGAAAAATGTATTTATAGTATACATGCAGTCAATACAGACGAAGCCACTTAATTGCACCTCGGATAAACGCACCCTCCATTTAATTGCACCGAATCCCAATATCCAAAACCGGTTCCCATTCACTGCATTGTTAGTGACTCCGCATATCTGCACCGCGCATGGTCACCAATGCCGGATAACTGCACCATTTTGTTTTCAAAAATCCTCGACAAGTTAACTGAAAAGGTGCGCTAAAATCGGCAAACGCGGTACAAATGAGCCGATATCTGCCGGTGTAAAGGCGCAATACCGCCAATATGTTTAAAACTGTTTTGAGTAACAAAAGAAGGCGGTCTCATTGACAGTTACGTTGATAGGAATCGTATGGGAGGTAATCAGTAACCCGTAATCAGTAACCAAGTTTTAGTTTCAATTTGCACTCTACGTAATGTAACACAGAAACTGTTATCCCATGAGTGGCATGACGATGTTTCAGAATGCCTCCCCTGTAACATTACGTGTGTTGTAATGCGGTAGATCGCATGGAAAAATGAAAGAATGCAAAATCAAAACAGGTTCGTAGTCATTTCTTTATTTTCAGCAAAGGGTCAATAAATAAAGATAATTACTGAATAATTTCGTTTGTTTTCTTTGTGCTAGTGTTTCTGACTAACAATACACCCCCTCGCCCATGGTGGTGCGGTCCAGCTGGGCATTTCGCATAATTGCACCAGCCGGATTATTGCACCAAAAATGCTGACAAGTGGGTGGTGCAATTAAGCGGATTCTACTGTATTTTGATTCTGTTGAAATTTAAAAAAAAAATCAATCTTTAAGGGTTCGAAAAACCTGGTTGCCCAGTTACGCTGCACAACCATGTTTTGTTTTGCACAACTCACTGATGCTACTGGTTATTTTTGTTGTTACGTTTATGAAGGTTAGACATCAAGGTAAACAGCATAAAAAGACAATTCAAATGCTACAACTAGAAGATTCGGAGATTTGATCCTGAACGTTTTAAGTGACATCCATCACTCTTCTTTAGCGTTACTAAAAAAATAGCAAAATTAATAAAATCTGTTGTTGTTCCAGTTTAACTACATGATTGACATCCCCTGGCTCATGCAGCAGTATCCAAAAGAAGCAAGGTAAGCAATTCTGAACTTACATACCTTCAATAGGTGGGCAAGTAGTAGTGGACAACCTCAAGTCAACATACACACTCATGCCACATCTTCAGAAAAGACTCAGACTGTAGTCGCATAGTTTCTGTTTAGAACTTTACTCAAGCCCACACCCAGACTATTTTAGCCTTAGTTATGTGTTTGGCTTTGTTGATGGTTAAGGGCTTGAATGAGCACAAGTAAAATGTCCAGCATCTTTTCTGAATGGTAATGACTTGAGGTTGTCCACTATACTACATGCTCACCTTTAACATTTGGTCAGGTGTTTGTCAATAGCTTTACATCAGGTTTCCATGTCATTTGACACGACTAAACATTTTCTCTCTGTCGACTTTTGGGGACCACAGTCGGTCCTTTCTGGCCCATCCCCGTCTTGTATCAGCCAACAAAAGGGTATGTCACCATGTAAGGGGCGGTATAACCCGACGTTGCGTAAAAGCATGTCGACTGATGATGATGATGATGATGATGATTACCAGTTCCAGGAAGCAATTGTGTTGTACATGCTACCATTAGGTGACCAACAGCTGTTTTGATAGTCTGTACCACACTACTTTCATGGGGGTGTCGTTCTATAATTTAGCATCACCTGAAAATACGGTGCCCCAAATCACCATGCATCATCGGGACCTCAATAACCTCAATAACTCCCCACATGCCTAATCATGATGTAGAGCAAATCCATCGAGAGGCTCTTGAGTTATAGTTGCAAACACACAGACAGACAGAATCAATACCCCAGTCACTGACCTACTTCACGGAGCTAACGATCAGGCAACAGGAGCTACAAAGGGCGTATCACCCTCCCCGATATCAAAGGGCTGTCAGAACCACTACGCACGGTCTTCCATTCCCTCGCATATCCAACTGTGCCAAATCTACCAACACCTGTTCATGATCTCTGAAGTTAAAACCCTGAAAGAAAAGACAAATCCGTCGCTAATCTACCACATTCCTTATCAGGGCCAAGAAAGACAGGTTGATACTGTAACACCTGCTCATGGCACCCAAAGACAGAAGATAAAGGTGGCACTATGTGCTAAATCCCTTCCCAGGACCATTACAAAGACATAAGCCCTCAGCTGGGAGTCAAAATGTGCATTAGAGACAAGGTGTCTGGAGCACAGATGCCCCAGGTCACTGTCATCGGAAGTCTCACATTACGAATGAACGTTGAATCTCCAGGTCATACTGTTTCTAGACGCTGAACTTCGTGAGAGGGATCAAGGACACTCTCTACATCAGGGCACACCAACCATCACTCAAGGTAGCAGAACACATGTACAGTGTTCGGCCTATGGGGATTGCTACTTGCAGTTAAGGGCCACAAGGTGACTGGCTTTGACACGGTAAACATTAAAGTAGGGTGCACTAGAGAAACACAAAAAACGAGTTTAGGGTACAACCTACAAATAATTCAAAAACCCAAAAAATCTGTCAGCGTATCGGCTTCTCCCGCTTTGCAAGAACGCTCTGCCGCAAACTTAAATAAGTTAAAACCACGGCGAACAATCCATTTTCACCTTAGCGCAAACTTAAAGGCATTTACAGTAAGTCGTGGGAAGCTCCCGAATGTGTTACAGGGGCATTATATAATAGTACGATATACACGTAAATTTGTAAGGTAACAACAAAAACATGGTCGACCAAAGCAAAGTTTCGAAGTGTTCTAAAAAGTTAAATATATGGTCACTATGGCCAGTCTCCTTTGAGTGAGTGGGTATAAGTTGATGTACAAACAGCAACAAAGCAAGTAGTAGTCTGTACTCATTTCCCATTAGCAACTTTATTCATTTCAGGACATGAAGATCAATACAATGTCTATCCATCAGCTTAAACTCTTCTCTACTTTCAAGTGTCCTTTATCTTAATCAATCCATTATGTACAGTTCAGATCTCTTTCAACGGGTCGGGACAGAATTTCAAACATTATGGGGCAAACAGTCAAATAACATTGTACAGTAAGGATGTAACTTTGTCCGTGCAATGTTACACTATACATTAATTCAACTTTGTACAATGTAACTTTGTTCATGCCAAGTTACTTTTTACTAAGATGTGTTAAACTTTGTTGCGCTTTTTTAGGCAGCTCCAGATAAATCAATTGGTGGCGCGCTGTTGACAAGTTTAAATCTGGGTCTGTGCAGCAGATGTGAATAGAAAACCAAAAATCCTGGTATTGGAGGAATCCTGCCTCAAAATCAAATCAACATCTTGCACTCTACCCAAAATATATTTGTACAATTGCTTTAATTTGCTTTGTACGATTGATGAGTTAGTCAGAAAATATTTCAATGCATTCTAGCCTGGAGTCCAGTCTTGGTAGCTTTTGTCCACTTCCAACGGTCGCTTTAGTTCGCTTCAAACAGGCGCTACCCTGTCATAATGACCGTCGGAAGCAGACTAGAGCTATTAAGACAGCAGCAGAATGGACATTATCTATATCTCAAAGAGTCAAAGCTCTCTCAGTTACTTGGTTTATGACAAAGCAGAAGACATGATAGATTCCTTGTTTTGACAGACGTCAAAAATTACTTTGAAAAATTGATATATGATGTCATGCACATTGTGTTTGTATCAAACAGTTTGTACATTAGTGAGGTTTATGTATTTATCATGACATGCAATTAAAGGAATCAACTTGAAGACAATTAAGTATCTTAAATGATTTGAGTCTTATCCCTTATCATCTTTATTATTAGGACCTTATAATTACATTGCAGCTCTATCTGACTCATTCTTGCTCACTTTTTCAACTAAGAATTTCCTATCTTCATTCCTATCTCTTTTGTCCAAAAGTGACACAGCAATGTAGATGGAGTTAAAGTCAAACCTGTACAAGTGAACCACCTCTACATAAGGACCATATTACCACTTTTTGGTGGTCCCTTAGATGTTTTTCCCATTGACACAAGAATTAAGAATCTTGTCTATAGTGACCACGTGTACAGATGTATAGACCAGATTATATTGGTCTTCTGAGTAGTGCTGCGTACCTAAACTCACCTTCAGGTTCAGGTCCAGATTCAAGTCCAGAGGTTCAGGTTCAGTATGCAATGTAAGTCTGAACCTGAAACCATGGCATATATGTGCTAGAAATCCTTGTCTGTTACTAGTACTTGTAAAATTGCATGTTGGCCTAGATTTTAAATGTAATTTGAAAAATGCAGTCAGTAGTAAACACAAAAACTCAGTAATAAACACGAAACAGCAATGTTTTTGTCTTTTTTTATAGCACAAATGTCGTGATCCATTGAAGGATTAGGGCAAAAAGGAGAATATAACTGAGAGATAATTTTTTGCAAGTCTGGACTTGATTCCTGACACCTAGCTGTTATTTTTACTTGAACCTAAACATTTTTTACAAGACATAGTCCAGTTCAGGTCCAGAGTTTTGGTACGCAGCACTACTTCTGAGTTGGTCCTCTTGGGCAGGTTTGACTGTAACATCGTCTCTTCATGATGTGTTGTCTATAGGGAGAAACCTTTACTGATTGTACACGGAGACAGCGGGTTGTCTAAAGTCAAGCTGCAGGAAGATGCGCACCGCTTCTCCAACATTCAGCTCTGTCAGGTGGGGCACACATATTTGTCATAATGTACATGTACATCTCACAAACGCTTGTGAAGAAACAAGACGTGTGCTTTAAATAAATCTATACTCTGTTACTCATTTTCATAAAAGATAAGAAAGTGAAATCTAAATTTGAACACCATAAACTGATGTTGTCATAGAGGGGATGTATTCGCGCATAGAACGCATTTGAAGGACATTCCCTAAACCCTGACTTGTGATCAGTCAGATTGTAATCAAACACCTGCTTCTTACTGGTTCGGGAAATGTCGTTCAAACGTGTTCAAACATGTGGGATGACATCATGGCAGTTTGTGAGTAAAATCCCCCCTATGACGACGTCAGTTTGTGTTGTTCAAATTCATCTATTGCATAATTGCCAGGATATCGCATATCTCCAGCTGTGCAGTTGGTAAGTTCAAACTGTTACAGTTGTTGGAACCAATAAGCCTGTTCACGGTATAAAACTGCACATGCACAAAGAGATGCACTGTGGGTAATATGTCAAAGTTGAAGGCCCCTGAGACAACAAAACAGGTCTGACCATGGTATCAAGCATTGTCTAGACTAGAATTGTTTACAAGTTAGGGGCCTTAACCTTTGACATATTACCCACAATTCATCTTGGTGCACATGCGCAGTTAGAACCATGAACAGGCTTATTAATAGCTTTTAGCCAGTGCACATCAGGAGTGAGGGGATGGAGGCAGCAGTAGAACGAACAATCTCCGTCTCCAGCCTACAACATTTCATTCCCTGGACCACGTCCTTGGTAATGTTTGTCCTTACCTTAGACCTTAGGTCCTCCTAAAACTTAATGTGGTATTGGTTGGCCAACAGTACCAGTCAGAGTTTTCGTTTTTTTGCTACTTCTTCCATCTCCCTTGGGTTTTGATGTAGCAGTAAACAATGTCAATAAATGTTGCTGATGTTAGCAGTTAACAATGCCAGCAGCCAGCATGCAATTACAAAGTTGCAAAATTTGTAGGTACCATATGTAGCTGAACAACAGAAGCAGAATATCTGCAAAAATCAGGCTGAGCCCAAGTAAAACTGTCAGATCAAATAGTCCAGGTGTCACATAATACTACTAATTTGTAGCACTCATGATATACAAGTCAGAGTGCTGTACTCTTGTTTGAACATGATGTGAAGACAACATTCATGTCTCAACATTCAGGATACTCCTAGCCCTAGATGATATTCCATCACACATGATTACTGGTATGTAAAAAAGTGTTGCCTGTACATAAATGTTCAGTTTTCTCATTGTTGTTTAAAAAAAAGTCACATATAGCTACGTCCATGCACAAACAACGTAACAACAACTGTTTTGTTGTGTCTGTACAATGGTATTGAGGTAAAGAGTCAATTTCCACAGTTAACCATGCCCATGCACTGGTTGATTTCGAATCACACTCAAGTTCAAGTTTTTACTCTCTATTTGCAACATCCAGTACGTTGAGAGTCTGTCCGTGTTTGTTAAAACTGTAGTCCATCCATGCTAAGTTCCCAATCATATTGCAAATGCCATAGAATCATTTCTTTCCAACCTTTCCCTTCAGTGTCATATAATATATGACCTGCCCTTTGTTTGATTTCTTGTGTTTTCCTTACAAATGTAGGCAGCAATGGTAGAGACAGACCCTTCCTCTGCTACATACAGGGGCAGTGAATCTTGCGGTACTTCTTGTTCTCCAGGTTAAGGCTCATGAACCAACGCTTTTCCATTTTCAGGAGCTCCTCGAACAGCTCCGTGACATTCTGGTTGGTTTTGGCCGATGTCTCTAGGAAGGCACAGTTCCACGACTTGGCAATGGCCGTCCCCTCTTCCATATTTACCTCCCTCTGTCCGGTTTCGTCGCACTTGTTCCCCACCAACATGACCGGGATGTTCTGCAAGTTGCCCTTGATCTGACAGATCTGGTCGAAGATGGGCTTGAGTTCCAGTAGGGACTGCTTGCTGGCTATGGAGTAGACCAGGATGAAGGCGTGGCCCTTGGATATGGATAACCTCTGCATGGCGGGGAACTGGTGGCTCCCCGTCGTGTCCGTGATCTGCAGGGTGCAGATGCTCTTGTTGCAGCTGATCACCTGCTGGTATGTGTCCTCCACGGTGGGGATGTAGCTCTCGGAAAACGTCCCGTGGACAAACCTGCACACCAGCGAGCTCTTCCCCACGCTGGCGGCCCCGAAGACCACCACGCGGTAATCGTTACTTTGCTCAGGCATGACATTCATACATGTCAAGTCACCTAGCTGTACAGGTGGGTCAGCTGGGTAGTTCACTACTGCCAGCTGTTCGGCTTCTTACTGCCAGGTGTCAGGTGGGATGCAACAGGTGCCTTACTGTCAGTTGTGACAGGTGTCTTACTAGCTCCGGTTGACAGATGTTTTACTGCTAGTTATTTACAGGTGTCTTACTGCCAGTTATTTACAGGTGTCTTACTGCCAGTACAGGTGTTTGGCTGCCAACAAAGGTGCCTTACTGCCAGTTGTTGATACGTGTCTTACTGCCAGTACAGTTGTTTTTCTGCCAGTACAGGTGTCTTACTCCCAGTACGATTGTCTTACTGTCAGTTGTTGACTCCAGGTGTCTTGCAACCAGGTATTTACAGGTGTCTTCCTCCCTGGTGTGCCTTGGTGTCTTATTGTGAAATGTTGACAGGCGACTTACAGCCAGTTGTTCCCTGGTTTCTTCTGCCAAGTGTTGACAGGTGTCGTACTATTGGTTTTTGAATAGCCAGGTGGGTTGTGACTGGTGTCTTACAGCTAGTTGTCAGTTCTGGAAGAAAAATGCAGCATATGAGAACTCAGGGCTCGAAATAGTGGGTGCATGTGCACCCAGTGCACCCAAAATTGGAGCTGTGCACCTAATTTTTGACTCTGGGTGCACTGGCGCACCTATATATTTTTGTAGCCTATAGGGTTAAGGTACTATTGTACACCAGTATACAGAATATTCTTGAAATGTAAGTATAAAAAACAGCATGATAACTTTTTGCTGTACTTTATTTAATGTATTATTTGTTTGAAATTTTGAAGTTAGCTATAGAATTACAGATTGAAGTTCTTAAGAAAGGCAGCACCATTAAACTTTGTAATTATGTTCTGAAGAACATTCTACTTTATTTTATCTGGTGCACCCAAAATTCTTTCTGTGCACCCAATTTTTTGAGTTGGGTGCACCAGTGCACCTATTCCCAAAGATGAATTTCGAGCCCTGGAACTCAACATCTGATTCTGTATCTGCTTGATATTTGAAGTTTATGTCTGAACTGTGGCTACTAGGCTTGAATGGTTCAGGTACATATACCAGGGCTCGAATAGTTTTTTTGGGGTTACATGCACATTTGCATGTTGGCAAACATTTTATGGGCAATTCGAAACATTTATACACAAAATATATCTTGAAAATAGCATGCAAATTGCATGTTGTATGTGGGTATTTCAAGACCTGGAGTTATATTTAGGCCATGTTGATTTGATTATATGGATGACATCCTCCGGGAACCCCAAAGCTGATGCGTGCGAATAAAATAAAAAAAAGTTGCCTTCATCATGTAATCTATGTGGTCAGGAAGTGTGAAGAAAACTAATTTAGAAAAATAGAGTATGGTATACCCAAATATAGATTCTTAATTTTTGTTCTTTCAAAACTTCTTTGAATTTTGAATTCTATGACATTATTAGTATCCTTTTTCTGAAATACAGCAGCATGTATTTTCTCATTTTGCAGCAGCTTTTTACTATTAACAGTATGGGCGAAAATTGATGCGTGCACGGATGTCTTCAATATAATCAAACCAACATGGTCTTAGGAGAAATAGATTGGTGGGTGCCAGAGTCATTCAACTTGGTCATCATTGGGGCTAAAGGTTCTTTTCACACTTGGACCAATTAAGCTAAGGATCTACATGTAAATGAGTCAAACCTTATTTCAATTCCAGAGCAAGCCCAAAGGATCTTCATGATCGTACTGTAATTCACTTTAACTTCATGGTAGCAAAATTTCACGGTGTAAGGAAAATGTACATTTTCACTGAACTTTAACTTCACGGTGATGTAAAGAAAGAATATGTGAAGGAATCACTGGAATAATTATAACAGGTTCAATTTATGGTGATGATAAGTTCATGGTACAGAGGTGACTGAAAACACTCACTGTGAACATAAAGTTACAGTCACTGTGAAAGAAATAAGAATTACAGTGTCAAGAAATGTTGGGCCAGTGTACCCTTGGTATTACCATCCTGTTTTGTACACACTCCCAGCCACCCTCACACTCGAAAGGGTGCACCACAAAACAAACAAAAATACACATCCTTTTCCCTCCTACCTAGAATTAAGTTCCTGAGACTATCTGGAATATAATGATAATGAAGATGTGAGGTGTGGCGTGAGTGTGTACGGTTGGCTTGAGGTTGTCCTTACTATTTACCTACCTGAAGATGTGAATTCAAGTTACCAACTTGAAGGCTACCTGTATGGAGGCTTCATTTACTCATTTCTAGGTTCTCTGTGAAGTTTACACCATCCTTTGCATTGCATGGTCATTGGGAATTTGTTTTAAGCAAGGCTAAAGGAACTGGCCATGGGTTCCAGCTTTCATGGACCAAAATTGTGAGAACTAGAATCTAATTTCTTGTCACCTATTTCGCTCCACTTCATGCTGCCTGTCATCTCTGCCATCAAAACATATCACTGACCCTGTGTTTCAAATCCTTCCTATGTCTGTTTCAGGACAGACTTGGCTTCTCTATAATTGATATATGAGGGCTCAGGCTGTTTAATCTGCATTAACATGAGAATAGTATTTTACTAGACAAGACTCGAATTTGCCTAGCTGTTGATATGTATGATCAGACTTCTCAGTGCAAAGCTTACATCATCCATTCTTATCCTCCCGCTTAATCAAGTAATAAACAGTACAATTATGGATATTATAGTTTCAATTAGAAATGTTAATGAGCAGCATTGTGTCAATGTGACATGATAAACCCGTCTTCAATGATAGACTGTGTTTCTAGGGGCACAGAGCACTTAAGAGGCTTGAAACTGTCAAAGACCCTGTCAGGGGTTGATGCTGTTCCAAGAACAGGCCTGAATTATTCATGTGAGCAATCCACAAAACTCCTCTAGATCTTGCATTCGATATTACCTGCCAGGAGGAGAGTCAGATATGGTACAAGTCATGTCTATCAGTCAAACATATTCATTACAGTTGGAGATTGTTGCCCCTGTACATCAATGAAGAATGAATGGATGATTCTTATTTATATGTTTATCAGATATATATCTGTGCCTCAGGAGAGGAGAGGAAAATAAATTGATGATTCATGTAATTGGTCATATTTGCTGAAAGGGAACTCTATGACAATGCATCAGTTCCCTTGATGTGATTACATGTATATGATTTATGTTAATGCGGTTTACTTGAGGGCATACCTCTGTAGCTGACTGACAGTATTGGGCACCACTATCGCTTGCATTCACTGTTTTACAGCCATTTCATAAAGCCACGTTGATTTGATTATACGGATAACATCCTTTTGGGACCCCCAAAATGTTTTTGGCAATTTACATCATTTTGCAGCTGCTTTTTACGATTTACAGTATGGCCGAAAACTTTTTTTGTTGGAAACGGACGAAAATTGATGTGTGCGCGGATGTCATCCATATAGCCAAAATAGCCTAGTGGGAGGATCAAGTCTTCAACACACTCTGAGAGCTAGAGGTCACCAGAACAAACTAAAGGTTCTGTGCCAAAAATACAACATCCCAAAGAGAGCTGTCTACAACTGCCACGCATGAGCTCCTGATGCCTGCTGATGATTAATTGAATGCACAACAGCACATTACTGTAAATGCAGAAATTTTCGCGGTGGTTTAATGTTCGCAGTTTTCCTGGTAAACTCTTTGCCGCAAACTTAAAATCACCGCAAAATTTGTTGCCCTGACCTACCCCCTTGTCTACTATTGTCTCAAATGCAAACTTAGATCCACCGCGAACACTCAATTTTCTCCCTACCGCAAAATTAAAACCACACAAACTTAAATGCATTTACAGTATCAACTCAAAACTTATAACCACACTTTTGAATGCTTTCAGACCTACTCCTAGCATGGTGTTTGAAAATATGGTTAAATTCTACCTCAGAAGGGACTATCAACACAGATAA
Source organism: Branchiostoma lanceolatum (assembly GCA_035149815.1). Taxonomy (NCBI): domain Eukaryota; kingdom Metazoa; phylum Chordata; class Leptocardii; order Amphioxiformes; family Branchiostomatidae; genus Branchiostoma; species Branchiostoma lanceolatum. The sequence goes on along the minus strand of CM068869.1, from coordinate 11,041,182 downwards.
ATTTACCTTCTTGTATAGGCTACTAGTAAATCAGCACCATGGACAGAGACAGTTTTCCTGTGATACAAAGATTATCTGTCTACAAAAACGTAGAGGTAACTGAAGATTTATTTTAGATCGATGGATAGTAAAAACCTTAAGAAGTAACTGAAGATTTATTTTAGATGGATAGTAAAAATCAGGCATTTCTCAAAGTGCATTTTTCTCGAACTACTCTAATAATCCAAGAAGCAGACTGCAAGGCAGTAGGCATGCTAGTTGTAAAAACTAAAAGGTAAAAGTCACACATGAATTACAGATGACTCTACACTTAAGGAAAAGAGCAGGGGTCCTTCCCTGTGCGAGTGGATCAAAACCTTACAGCCAGGTCTCGTGCAGCTTGTACTTTCTGTACAAAACTTGTGTGTTGCACCTAAAGGTGGTTTACCAGTTATATGCAAAACAACAAGATACAGGAAATTATCCGTGCAGCAAACTGCAGACCAAATGGCCCACATAATGCTATTTCTTGCAACATTTCTTCCATGGCTCTCTTCAAACAACTGTGGAAGATCAATCACGGAGAGGCCTGGAAATGTTCCAGTGTACTTTCAGTGTCCTTCAAACCTGACTGCTGACGTACGGCTCTTATCAGAAAGACACATGTTACAGAGCCGAGTGCTGATCCGGTAATCCTTAAGCAGGTCCAGGTCCGCGCCTGAACCTCTCATTCCATCCATTTACCAGTCAGGACCTGTTTGTCAAGTACTGAACAATGTCATGAGGTTTGACTAGAAAGAGTGCAGAGTGGATACTAGAGCTGCTATCCAGGCTTTTAGCTAGGATATTAATATAGACAGGGCATTCAAAAATTGTGTGTGTGGGTGACCAATCTGAACCAGAGTTATCCGATGGACTGTATGGAATAACAATTATCTGTTAGATTTTTATATCAATCAGTTGACATGCTGTTCCAGTGTTTGGTATGAGGGAAAACAATAATGGGCAGTATGTGTGTGTGTGTGTGGGGGGGGGGGGGGAGGCATGTACATGCGTGATTACCAGGGAAACGGGGCATCCTCTGCACATCCCCTGCCAAATGAGGGCATCTAATTTCCTTTTTTTCTTTGTGAAGATAGGGCCTCTAGTAGACCCCCTGATAGCTGATAGCCATCTAATTTTCCAATTCTAGACCAAGTCCTTTTGTGATTGAATGCAAGATATTAAACAGTAACTAGCATTGACGCATTTACTGTAAATCTCGAAATGTTTGCTGTGGTTTTGTTTTCGCGGTTTAAGTTGTGACTTCATGCCGTGGAATCAAGACACCACAAATAGGTGTTGGGTATATCTGCTCTACTGCAGAATTGTTTCCATTGCGAACTGGGAAAATCTTCTTTCCTCTCCTACCATGAAAATAGATCCTCATGAAAATAAACGGATTTAAAGCATAAACTGCACGCTAGTACTGTAGTTCGTATTACGTTAGAAGTTGGATATATACCCATCACCCTTTACAATCTTTCTGTCAGCTGACAAATGAACACTTTTCTTTCGCTACAAAATCATTCCGGTTCCCACCAGTCAAATCCCGAGATGTAAGTTGTATTATATATTTCCATAAATATGAAACCATTAATCAGCCTTTAATAACTGTATCCAAGGGTGCATGAGATGATGGATAGGGCATTAGGCTCGGGTCTTGACGTCATATTGCACATTCTTATTCTACCTACTTCTTCTAGTGAAGAGTATTAGCTGTTGAAAGGTGGCATCATCGCTCAATTGTTACCGATGCCAAAGTGGTGAAAGGCTATATCAGAGCTCGAGTGCCCTATCTGTTTCCTAGTCATGATCGATGGCAGTGATTGGCACGCTGAAAACATGAGGGGAATTTCCTCCTCAACCTTTCATCCATCTCCTGATCCCTCCTAATTTGGTCGATGGGTCGAAAGTCATTACCTCGTACTCCTGATAAATGCAATGTCATGTACGAGTCTTGCCCTCATGCCAAGCCAGCTGCTTGTGTACTGTCAATGCAGAAATGTTCGCAATGGTTTTACGTTCGCAGTTTTCGCGGCAAGCTCTTTACCACAAAGTTTAAGCCACCGCAAAAAGCAGGTCCATTGTGTGACTGTGGCGCTACTATTGTTTCAAACGCGAACTCAAAACCACTGCAAACACTACATTTTCTGCCTACCGCAAATTAAATCTCCGTGAACATTTCCGCATTTACAGTATCTCAATGCACGTTTTGTAACTTAGAATCAGCCTCAGAATCTTTGTAGAAACAAATTGGAGAGTTTTGGGAAGAAGTCAGTTGTCTGGCATATATGAATGTGAGAGCAACTGTTTTCAGACTGGCTCTGACCTTAGTGCTGAAATCTGGACTGCTTTGACACTTATTCACAAAATGGTCTTTAAACTGACAGGAGGAAAACCTGCATCTGGCTATCTTCAATTCCTGAATCTGGGTGTACCTACTAGGTACAAACTGTCTTTGGTATTGATATTTCAGTTCAGCCTTTTTTTTTAAAACAGGCAAAGAACCAAAGAGATTAATATGGTATAATGTATCCAATCTACATGTAGCAGACCAAACAAATTTAACAGTCAAGACATACATTTTTTAATATTTTAATTCAATCTATACATCTGCATGGGCACGTTTTTCAGTACAGATTAGATTATGAATGTTATCTTTCAGTTTCATTCCTGGATGCCTAACCTTTGCAAACGTACCAACTTGAAGGTATGATTATTGCCAAATGTCTGTGGCTGTGACACAACTGTTATAGTTATGATTTGTTTCACTGGTAGAATTACCAATATATCTGACATCAGTACTCTCCGAGCAGAGGTTAGGCTCTGGCTTGTTTTGGACATCTACACGGACAGGTGCGTTGTCGATCTTTTAAAATAGAATGACGGACAAAACGCTTAAACAGATGCCCTAAACAAGACAGAACCTAACCTCTGCTTGGAGAGTGCAACTTCAGGCTAATGATAGCATTCCTGTGCCACAAACAACTGGCCGTTTTTATGCTTATTGTGTTTTTTTTTTTCATATTCTGCAGGCTCGACTGGAAATCATGTATGGAACACATCACAGGTATCTATAGTTTACTTTCTATACCAGAGACGGGGAAATATACATTTTTTTAATAGAATTTTTACTTTCAATGGGAATATCTGTTTTCATTTCTGTAAATGTATCTGAGAACAGCATACATGTAAATTGAGTAGTTTGTTAATTGATCTTTATGATATCTGTTGTCTACTTAAAAGTGTCTGTCAAATGTATGGCAGTTTTGATCATGGGCAATTTTCTAAGGTACTGCAGCAAGCCTCCTTTTTTTTTGTCAGTATGTTTTGTTCTGGCAATCTATGGTCATGATTTTGGGGTAGTAAAGGAAGCTTTTTGGTCCAGGAAGAGGTGGTACAGGTTTTGGCCCCCTAGAAGCTAATTTTGAACTACACCAATGTTATTGTTCTACGCAATGCTCAAAATCAGACGATTTGTCGTAATCTTCCATAAATTGGCTTTAGTTTAAATTTTGGGTGGAATTCTTTTTTTTCCATGTTCTTTTTATTCAATTTTCAAAAACCTATACAGGCGTTGTAATCAAAATAAATATATAACATAAAATAACTTAACAGAAACAAACTCAGACAAAGTCTGAAAATATGTTTGAAACCCATTCATTAATACAAACGTATAACAATGGTGGAATTCTTGATTCCCAGTTATGGACAGGAATTTGTAGACAAACATAATGTAGTGCATATAAAATGTTTTATAACGTGCCGGTAACAGTAATTACATGTACCACAACATTAATGCAATACAGATGATGATTGATACCGACTTAGACATGTCACTCACAGTCAGTCAATAAATTTGGCTCATCCAGCCTCATCCCCGGGTAGAATAAACTGAAAACCTATAAGCTATCCGAGCGTCACATGATGAACGACATCCATTTCAGCGGGGGGTACACGGATGATGGCGTCTGAATGTGCTTCTAGTCCAGATGGGATGGGGCTGAAGTAAACAGCCTTTGCTTTTAAGCCTCTCTTTCTTATACTATTAGATGTTATGGTAAAGGTAAAGGTTCAATAGCCTCTGAGGCCATATAGGCCTCCAGTGGGTTGTTTATCCACTGTGTCTGTGTCCACTTTTTGATAAAGGGAGGCCTTTACATATTAAGCATATGCTTTTGGCCTTCCTTGCACTGTTATATCTCATTTGTATTTCATTCTTATGTCTTTCTTATTTCTTAAGTGCAAATAAGTTACTTGTTAACAAATAAATAAGTGTCTAGGTCACAGTATTAGAAGATGTTATTAGTTTTTAAGTGCAAATAGATAAAGAAATGAACAAGTGTCTAGCTAGGGCACAGTATTCAAAGGTGGAAGCCATGATCTCTCTCCTTCCACCGCCTTTTACCTCCCCAACCAAAGTTGGGTACCCATTTACATCTGGTTAGAGTGAGGAAAGTCATGTTATGTGCCTTTCATAGGAACACAACGTCTTTCCAGGAACACTGGGAATTGAACCCCTGACCTCTTGATCTCGTGTTCGCTAACCTAGCGGCTCAGCCATCTGACAGCAGCTATATTTTGATAGATGAATTTTGTTTTTACATAGATATTATGAGATGGTACCATATATCAAAGTGACAGTTCATTCTTATGTGTCACACTGTATTGCATTGTAACATCAGCAGGAATTTACTGTAAATCCAGTGATATTTGTGGGAACTTAATATCTGCTTGGAAGAGGAAAGAGGCTTTCACAGTGTTTTAGCATTGCGGTTGAAAAGCCCTGTAGTAAAGTAGTAATACAAAGGAAAACATATTTGCGGTGGAGAGGGTACTATGGAAATCGTGTATCAAATAAAAGCACTGTGAACGTTTTCAGATGTACAGTAGTGAACAGGAGGTCCTGTAATTAATCAAACAGGTTTTCCCCCACATATCTGTGTCACTCTTCTCCATTTATTTCAGCTTAACCGTCGATCATTGTCCACAAGAGGTAGGGGAGGGGCTATACTCTAATTAAGTCAAATATCTGGAGAGATATGGGTTTGACAGCAGTCCCTATCACGGCTCTGGGATTGGAGAATTATCTATTGGGATTGAGAAGCTTTCCACTCCTGCAACTACATGGTGATTGATGGACTGAAAGATCCCCATTAATTTTGCCCAACAGATGCCAGCCCGGGTTTGAATACCCATGTGCCAAATGCTGTAAGTGCAGAGATGTTCGTGGGGATTTAATTTCGAGGTAGGGAGAGAATGGAGTGTTCGCTGTGGTTTTGAGTTTGTGTTTGAAACAATAGTAGTGCTACAGTCATACATTAAGATTGCTTTTCGCCTTGGTTTTGAGTTGGCGGTAATCAAAGAGCTCACGTGAACATAAAACCGTCGCGAATATTTCTGTATTTACAGTAACGTGGTAACACTGACGCTGTGGTGACTGCAGAATTAATTCCATAGCTGACCCAGTGTGCAGTTGAAAGCCAGTTAGAACCTGCCGTGCCTCTTCTTACTCTGGGATGGAGGTTCACTTCCAACAGAGATACTGTTTTTTTCTCCAGATTTGTGTATTTGCAGGTTTAACTCAAGGTCTTTTGGATGGATTTGTTTGAGTTTTGGCACGTTGACGTTGGTAGTGAATGAGATCCCGATGATGCACTGTGGTTTTGGCCACTGTAGCAGTATTTTCAAGTTTGGGAGAATTTTAGATCGACACCCCCATCTTGAAGGTGTGGCACAGCCTACAGACTCTTGATATCATTGTACTTGTAGTGTTTTTGTAAGGCTTCCTCTTTTACCGGCAAATACTGGCACTGCAATCAGTGGAGGAACATCCATGGAGAAAATAACTTAGCCACAAGGCATTTAACACAATGTGGTTATCAGCTTCAGATAATTCAGTCTGGGGAAAGAAGGCTACTAAACTTGGATATCTGTAATTATTATATCATATCTATTGATATCTATTGATAAAATTAGCTGTAAAGTACATGCATATGACTGTATATTACCAGAATTACTAGTAGTACTAGTACCATACACTAATAAAACCAGGTTCAATGAGGGAAGGAGGAGTAATTGTCAATTGATGTTTTAACCTTTTCCCTGCTACCTAACTCCTGAACCAATAGAAAATTGGTAGCCAAACGGTTACTTTGGTGTGCTAAAGGTTAATTTCTTACTAGAGATAACTGCATGCACACTTGTAAGTACCACGGCGAGATAGGAAATTTCTTCTGGATCAATATTATGTTAACCACATCCTCTGCATGCATGAATGCAATTGCTACCAATGATTTTATTTTTGCGGTTTTCGCTGTGACCTCTTATAATAGTCTTACCGCAAACATGTGTTTTGTAATTCTTCAGAATTGTTTCAACCATGATCGTCAAAAACCATATAAACATCCTTTATCCTCCTAGAGCAAAATAAAACCACCACAAAAGTAGATGCATTTACTGTAATCACTGTCTGAAGAGGCATTAACAAGATAAAAACATTTGAATGACTTAAGGTGATAGAAGCTAAGTTACATGGACAATTTGAAGCACTTGTGTATCATTGCTTTTGAAAAGGATTGCCTGAAGAAAAGATCAAACAACCCAACACATACAGCTGACTTGATATGCTTATACTGTAACTGCAGAAATGTTCGCCGTGGTTCTATGTTCGTGATTTACGCTGTGAACTCTTTACCGCAAACTTAAAACCACCGCGAAAAACCTTGTGTGACTGTAGCGCTACTATAGTTTCAAACTGAAAAACACTCCATTTTCTCTCTACCCAACATTAAATCCCTGCAAACATTTCTGCATTTACAGTAATTCCATATTTGTGAGATGAGAAGTATTCAGGTTGTTACCGGATATCCCCACGAGCCAGCTCTATGCAGGGACCTCCACACCTTGAGCTGATTCTACATCATGCCATAATGACGCCCTCTGCTATCTCAGGGGAAGCTTTAGCTCCATAACCAGCCCCGAGATCTCCTGTTATTACTCATGTAACAGTTACTGTTCTTGTTATTGGTGCATGCTGTTCACACATACTGTGCCATAGACACACAGGGATCAGAATTGATTTTTGGAAATAGGTGCCCTTGTTTCCCTAACCTAGAATTAGAAATTGAGGTGCACAGACATTATTCTAGTTGTAAAATAAGGCCACAGTATGTAAATTTTATGGATGACATCAGCGCACGCATTGATTTTCGCCTGATTTTGAAATAAAAAAACAAGAATTTTTTTTACCCTTTGCCAATGGTCAAAACGGGGCAATGTGTTTCAAACGTCTGTCAGTTCCATTGCAAAGACTTACTTGCTGTGGCCTAAAGTAGAATGTACTAAGCAAAAGCCAATTACAAACAGTGCAGTGAATCTCCTCAGAACTAGAATCAGAAATTCTATAGCTAACTTCAAAACTACTATGTAATACAGCAAACTTTACTATTTTATTATTTTTTCTGACACATAAATGTCAAGATTATACTGTATACTAGTTGTACAATAATACTCTAAGTTAGTCTAACCGTACACAAATATCTAGGTGCATCAAAAATTATATAGCTCAATGTTCGGGTGCACAAAAGTACATAATTATGCACCCAGTATTTCGAGCCCTGACATGTACATTATATTGAACAAAATACTACTGCTGTCCTCAGTAGCCCTTATTGTTCTCAAATGTTACGCTAATCCATCAAATCTACAGACAAACACTGTCAGATAAAAAGCCAGTGAGATAATAAGCCTGTCAGACCGTCAGATAAAAGGCCTGTCAAGGGAGACTTGAAAACGGACCGGATGTAACTGAGCCCCTCCCATGATTGACATATCATTAGAAACAGTGCAATGCTCACTTGACGCCCTTCCCAACACACAGTGTTTAAATGACAATACTTCAGGTTTGTGGTACTCATTCTAACAGAAACATTTCAAATCAATTTTGTTGGTAGAGAAGCTAGCAGAATGCCTCTTGCACAAAGGTGGAGATTCCCACCCAATCTTAGAGCTTTGCTCAGGCACTGGAACAAAAACATACAGGAAGTAGATTGTAAGACTACGTACTCACCCTTTAACTAATACAGGCCCATTTGGGAAGTTCTCTAGGTATCATATAATGTCCTTGGCATCATCAGTCACCAGGTCACAGTAAATGGGACTGTTTGATCCTAATGGGCAGTGTCAGGGTACCATTCTCTTTCAACGAGCACCTCCGTCCGCACTATCTCTCTACCATCTCAGCTGCGGATCCCATCTCTGTGCACAGTAATGTCCCACAGGAGCCCACACTTATATACATGAACCCAGTGGTTACATGTAGAAACCAAAACATTTGTGTGGAACATTTGCTGAGAGAATCTTCCATGTCAAAACTCCATCACACGGAAGCCTGATGTTTTCTGCCCAGCCCAAGAGATGTAATCCCATTGTAACAGCCGGATAGTTGTCTGCTGCACCTGATTTATGTGCTTTATTCCCTGGATAATTACCTGTAAATGTCACATCTGGAGAGCAGCAGGGATCTCTGCCTCCTGTGATATTTATGATCATAACTGGTATTTGGCCGTGCTATTACGTGTAGATTAGGTTCATTGTGTCAGTAGCCTCTTGAAGGCTGAATTTTTCTCAGTTAGCACAGCCAATGTTTCATTGCCCCAAAGGAACCATAGAGGAAACATGCGTAGGCGGTGGGTCGACTGTTACCCTTCAAGCTACCGAGGGAAGTTGCGCAGATTCACATTTGTAGTACAAGCCCAGGAGTTGTATACACTGTTGACAACAATAAGAGTGTAGAGATAACTGTGACTGTCCTTCAGTGCTATATGTATGTACATGTATTTTTTTTTTTTTTTGAGGATGAAGTTCTTGACATTGCAGTCTTTGATTTATATGTAGTGATGACTATGTAGCTATCGATATGATATATATATATTTAATGAGATGCACTAGAAAGTCTTTGAGGTAGAAAGTACATTACTGACTCAGGGAGCTTCAAGAAAAACATCTAATTTGCATGCAATTTGCATATTCAGAATGACGAACAGACTGTTAGTGTTACTGTAGTACAGTATCGTCATTTCTGACCCTGTATCTGAAAAGCTGTATTGTGACTCTCCTTTCTTTTTATGTAAGGAAGATATGGCTTGAAATCACCATTACAAGAAACGTCAGATTTTCAACTGGCCTAATTATATGATTGGTACAATGGGTATCTCACTGAAGCTAAGGCACATCTGTGATGCCGCTGTGTCCTAAATTGGATTTGTGTTACCCTTGAGAATATCATGAAAAAGTCACAAGTATGACTCAAAAGACAACAAAATACACAAAACATTAAGAGATTTGCCTTAAGAAATTCGTTGAGCACTCTCAACGGAGCGGTTGCAGTGAGGATACCAACGTGCTGCAAGTCCAGTGAGATACCCGCTTACCACTCTTAAATACTTCTGAAAGCACACTTAAATCACAAACAAAACTGACTGAATGTACAAGCCTATAGGTTATCTAGATTCCTTCTATTTTTTAACCGCAGTGTCATGATGTAATCACATTCGAATTTGAAAAGTTCAGAAAACCTTATTGAGATTGATCAGCTGAGATTTATGTAATCAGACTAGATGTCATTACACCTCTTGATTGACAGGCCAGTGCCACACCCTGTCCTAATATAGAATATTGTCTCATGACTGTCACACGGCTGTCCCTTCGAACCTGGGTCACAAGGGCTGATATAAATAGTTTATAAAGTAATGCATCAAGTTATCAACCTAGGATTGATGGGTCCAAAAATTCGTATTTTCTGAGAACCATAGTAGAATGGAACTCGTTGTCATCAAGTAATGTAGGAGCATCCTCACTAAATAAATTCAAAGAACGTCAGATATGCAAAGACTAGGTGTAACAGGCCGTTTGGTGTAATATGACCAGCTGCTACCACGCTGCGTGCCTGTGAAGCTGGTGTGTTATGCCGAATGGCATTTATACCGGCTCTATAGATACAGATACAGATCAAATATATACAAATATGAACATATGACATCAAAATCATAGTCATTCAAACGAGATATTGACTTAAATTGTTAGCATAGCTAAAAATGGTAGTGTCACTATGATGTTCACTTAATCATCATCATTCAAAGTCAAGATTACAAGATACAAGATTACTAAAATGGTTACAATAGTGTATGAAAGTCTAGCACAGGTGGCAATAACATGTTTATCAGGTAGACAATGAACAGTAGTGCACTGTTTTGATAGCGTTCAGTTCTACTTCAAGGTGTGTTCTAGTACCAATTATTTTGCAGCGTTTTTGTCAGAAATTGTTGCCAGTATTAGATCACACGAAGTTTATTTCATAGATGACGTCCCCTTGGGACATGGTTTACCAGTTATACGAACAAAACCAGTTGTTAGAGGACTATGATTGTCCTTGGCACTGAATCTGTAGCTGTTATACAGTCATTTTCAATGATACTTTTCAAAAGAAACTTTGCTAATTAGCCCTTGTCACAGGTAATAGCTACTGTACTCTTAGTAGTAATCACAATTCTGTATTTTAATGTAGAATAATCATGTTCCTAAGTAACAAATATTGTACAGTGTTTCTGTCAGAAATTGATATTAGATCAGATATTGAATTACACAACATTGATTTCATAGAAGACATCCCTTGAGGCATGGTTTACCAGTTATACAAACTAACAAAACGAGTTGTCTGAGGACTATAGTTGTCCTTGGTACTGAATCTGTAGCCGAGTTATTTGCTGTTTTTTAAAGAAACGTTGCTAATAAGCCCGTCTTCTCTCACAGGTATACCTACAGTACTCTTACTATTAATCACAGTAAATTATGGCAGCATTCTAATGTAGCATAGTCTTGCTCCTAAGTAACAATTATTATGCAGTGTTTTTGTCAGAAATGGATGGTTCATATTAGGCCCCACAAAGTTAATTTCATCGTTGACATCCCCTTGAGACACGATCCATCACAAGGAACTCATTCAGGTATTTATGACGCATCAATCTTTAATCTTTTGATGGATGGTCGTGTCTTAAGGAAAGGAACACAGATCAAGCCTCCTTGATTTTCAATAGGTACCTTTGTGTTCAGAATAAAGAATCAGGGATGAAAGTCCAAAGGATGAAGGTCTGAGGTTTAACACTGGAAATTAATTTTTTTTTTAATCCAATCAGCAAGAGCTCTCAGACATGATAATCCTATTGGATAATCGACTATATCATTGATAAGCAGTTTTCTACTTGGAAAATATATATTGAAATCGATTCAGTTATTTATGATGTGTAAATCTTTTATCTGTTGATGGATTATCATGCCTTCAGAAGTTAGACGGATCATGCCCCCATGATTGTCAATGGGTGGATTAGTTGCTTGATGTTATGTCATGGAGCGGGATTAGCAAAGTTGGGGCTTTTTGTGAAACTGAATTGTCTGGAATGTGAAAAACTAACATCTGCAAGATCATGTGTGATCAGTATTTCAAAAATTCAGGGATGATGGTCTCACACAACATTCATGTGTTTGTGTAACAAGACCACTTACAAGGTGACTATGGTTGTCCTTGGTGCTGGATCTGTAGCTGTTTTACAGATTTATCTGTCATGATGTTTGTTAGGAAACTTTGCTAATTAACCTTGGTCTTACAGGCATAGCTACTGTAAGTAAGTTATCACATTTTGGTCCCTTAAGTTGAATGGATTGATTGATGTTGTATAATGGACAGGCGTTAGCAGATTTTGGAGTTATTGTGAGCAAAAATCACGTTTTTGAAACTGAACTGTCAGAATGTAAAAACTGACATCCACAAGAGGTTTTGTGACTAGAATTTTTTTTAAATGGGGATAAATGTGCAAAGAGTGAAGGGCTGGGGTTTGATACTTGAAACTACAATTGTTTTTGGCCCAAAACAGCTCTCATACATATTAACCCATAGAAACTATTCACAAATCATTATAACGCTTAACATGTCTGAAGTGTACATATTCGGAAGGATTGATTTTGCTTGGGTTTATTCCTAGTATTCCTCCAGTTTTCCATGCTTGAGTGCCCTCTAATGGAACATGCATATTTAGAGAACCACAAATATATTTCTGCATATTGCCCATGTCCTGTCCTACAAGTGATTCCAATGCCTGATGTCAGGAGAGATTGTTTATATCATATCTTAATATTAGAGTTCTAGATCCATGAGCTGGCACCAGGCCAAGAAATTAAACCAATTAGATTCACCTTCTCTCAGAATTTACGAGGAAAAATTAGAGAGACCGGCTGAAATAATCTGTGAAGATGATACAGTTTCCTAGTTACAGTCAAAACTGCCAAAAAGACCACTCAGGGGGCCAAAAAAATCTTGTCTAAGTTGACAGGTGGTCACTATTGACAGTATTCTTAATTCTTGCATCGTTGGGAAAATTTATCTAAGTGGCTAGTAAGAAGTGGCCACATTGGCCAGGTGGTCTTTTTGTAGAGGTGGTAATTTTGACAGGTTTGATAGTATTACATAGCAATTTTACATGTATGAGTGTGTATGATATGTGTAAATACATGTGATATCATGTACTTATATGTGTTTCCTGAAGTGAGAAATGGTTTTCAAGTTACTGTTGTCAAGAATTTCAGGTGGCATGGTCACCTCATGTTTAGGGTGGTTGACATAGCTTATTATCCCCAGCAGGTCTGAATGGTGTGCCCCTGGGAATGTAGCTGGGCACTTAACACCCATTTTCTCACTCAACTCAAGTGAACATGAGTACAGTAGAATCCGCTTAACTGCACCACCCATTTGTCAGCGTTTTTGGTGCAATTATCCGGCTGGTGCAATTATGCGAAATGCCCAGCTGGACCGCACCACCATGGGCAAGGGGGTGTATTGTTAGTCAGAAACACTAGCACAAAGGAAACAGACGACATTGTTCAGTTATCAACTTTATTTCTTGACCCTTTGCTGAAAATAAGGAAATGACTACGAACCTGTTTTAAAAGATTTTGCATTCTTTCATTTTTCCATGCGATCTACCGCATTACAACACACGTAATGTTACAGGGGAGGCATTATGAAACATGCCACTCATGGGATAACAGTTTTTGTGTTACATTACGTAGGGTGCAGTTGTCGATTTATGTAAATCATGTACCGCCATGAAACTAGGAATTGAAACCAAAACTTGGTTACTGATTACGGGTGACCCGCCCGGGACCTCCCATACGATTTCTATCAACGTAACTGTCAATGGAGACCGCCTTCTTTTGTTACTCAAAACAGGTTTAAACATATTGGCGGTATTGCGAGTGGGACCGGCAGGTATCGGCTCATTTGTACCGCGTTTGCCGATTTTAGCGCACCTTTTCAGTTAACTTGTCGAGGATTTTTGAAAAAAAAAAATGGTGCAGTTATCCGGCATTGGTGACCATGCGCGGTGCAGATATGCGGAGTCACTAACAATGCAGTGAATGGGAACCGGTTTGGGATTTTGGGATTCGGTGCAATTAAATGGAAGGTGCGTTTATCCGAGGTGCAATTAAGTGGCTTCGTCTGTACCTATAGCATGGGTTAGGAATAATCTGTTGGACGTAAATCTGACATCCTGTGTTTGAGAAAACCCACCATGCTTATTGGTATGAGTAAGGGGTTTGGTCTTATGCAACTTGTACTTAACAAGGTTAACCAGTTACAGAAACTAGCAAAACTACAGCAGTTGACAGACAACTATGGTTGATGCCCTTGGTGCTGAATCTGTAGCTGTAGCACATGGTCATTTTTCTTGATGTTTGGAAGAGAAAGTTTGCTATTCACCCTTATCTTCCCACAGGTTTGCTGTAAAAGTGTTTAATTTTGCGGGGATTTAAATTCCCGGTAGGGAGAAAATGGCGTGTTTGTGGTAGTTTTAAGTATGTGTTTGAAACAATTATAGGGCTACAGTCATAAGTGGGTAAAAAGTTTCATGATGGTTTTGAGTTCCTGCTTATGAGTTCATCGCGAAAACCGCAAACCTGAAACAACCGCAAACATTTCTGCATTTACAGTAGATATGGTACTGTAAGTAATTATGTTTTGCCAGTATTCTATTGTAAATTTTGAACAACTGTTTGTGTTCAACTACATGTAGTGTATTACGTGCGTAATTTAGAAAAATGATTCATTGCTGTTATTGTTAGTCTCTTTTTCCCTTTTGAAGAGTGGATTTTCCAGAGAGTTAACAACAGAAACATCAAAAACATGTATAGCTTTGTAGTAGAATAGTAGCCATACAATCATGAGATGAAACCCAATAGGTCTGGCAGGGTTCTTGAAAGGCTCTAAGTTCCTGTTCATTACTAAAATGCCATCCCCACTGCTAGATCAGGTCACTCAGGAGATACATTACAAAAGCTGCAGACAGGCTGGCTCTCCTTCTAAATAGACCAGTTGACACTAGCATTACGACTATTGTATGTTGGAATGAGCTCTGTCGATATCGCTTTGTGCTTGCTGCAATTCCAAGACACTACTGTAGTTTCTGTGGTGTGACATCATAGCACTTTCCTATTGCCAATCTATTTCTCATTTTGGCTTTTTTCTGGACAAGGTCGGCATATGAAAGTGATCGAATCTGTTAGGTACTGATGATAGGTTCTCATTAATCGATAAAGTGAATTTACATGGAGCAAGAAAAGTTAAAATGTGCTTTAGAAGGTGCTAGACATTCAGGGGCTGGACTAAATGTTGCCCGAGGTTCTAGCAACATTACATTACTGGGGTGGGGGTAGGATTGTTGTGGCATTACATGCATTACAGCAAGTTTTGTATCATCAAAAAGGTTTTTTTCTTGGACAATCCTTATGCTGCATTCTTAAACTGAAAGTTAAGAAGTTTTTGTATAGGAAGTTTTAGAATTTTTCACTGAATATCGTGGGATTTTCTTGTTGAGTCATTGCATCTGTTGCAGCAAGTTGTGTATCATCATAACAGTACTAGTATTTTCTGGGACAATTCTTATGCTGCATCCTTAAATTGATAAAGGAAAGAAAATTTTTTTGTATAGTTGGATTTCACTGTAAATAATCAGGTTATTGTTAGTTTTACCTCCTTCATGGAGTTCCATGAGCGCTGGCGTTTATTGTTAGGGGGTGGGGGATGAATGCTGATTCACGATTTTTAACATAATATGGACCAGGTTCTTATGCCGGGAAGATAGTGTCTGCGCCAGCTAGAAAGGCTAAGTTTAGCCATCATAACAAGAAGTCAAAAGATGTTACCCTGGGGCCATATGTTCTGTGAGTCCAGATGGTCCATCGAGACAAAACTGGGATAGGCCAACGCTGTGCTCACAGAAATGACTCAACCAAATTATGCCTTTGTAGCCAGGAGGACTACAGATGCTATCAGCATTTCCTCCACAGGAAATGCCTGCTATAGATCTGCCATTTCCTGTCCCGACGGAAAGAAGACAATCCTACCGATAACACTGAGCTATCTGATCTTCATGGTATCAGCAATTTTGTGGTCAGTTCCTATAGTAATCCTATCATGGTGTAACCTATACATGTTTATAGCAACTAAATTGATGTGGCTCTACTGATTCCTTGCAAACTCTATGTTTTATTTGATTCAAACAAGGAGACTTTTGAAAGCTGATTAGGCCATGTTGATTTGTTTATATAGATGACATGCTCTGGAAAACCCAAAACAGATACAAGCGTGCGATTGCAAATATAAAAAAAAGTTGCCTTCATTATGCAATCTAATTTGGCAGGAATGTTGAACAAATGACTTAACACAAAAAGTAGAGTATGCCAAACAATAGATTCTTCATTTTTGTTCTTTCCCATCTTTTTCTTTGACTTTGGAATTCTATGACAATATTATCCATTTTTCTTTTTTTGCATTGCTAATTTATATCATATATTTGCTTATTCTGCAGCTACTTTGTACGATTTACAGTGTGGTTGCAAACTTTTGTTGTTTGAAATAGACAAAAATTGATGCACATGCAAATGTCATCCTTATAATCAAATCAACATGGCCTTAGGTTGACCAGGTGAGATGACTACTACTGTCAGAGACATGAGATTTTGTCATCCGTAGAAATTGCAGCTAAAAAACCTTGCAACTTAAATGCTAGCAACTCCAACTCGGTATAAAAGTTATAATCCTTAACAATGATTTTTTTATTAGACAATTGTTTCTGACACAGATCTGATACAAATATACAACTGTATATTATCCAGTATGCTTACACTAGGAGGCCTCGTAATTATGTCATATATCTTTATGGAAATATAGTATTACATATTACATATAAAACATTATTGAGTTATAACCATTCAGTGGGAGTAATATGTGTCTGTAGGCAATCTAGTAAAGGTCGTTGACCTCTCCTCCCCTCCTCCCCATTTGTATCTGATTAGAGGTGTTGTATCACTTCACTGGGAGTAATGTCTGTAGGCAATCTAGTAATGATAGACTAGACCCCTCCTCCCCATTTATATCTGATAAGGGATGTTGTAACACTTCACTGGGAGTAATGTCTGTAGGCAATCTAGTAAAGGTAGACTAGACCTCTCCTCCCCTCCTCCCCATTTATATCTGATTAGGGGTGTTGTAACACTTCACTGCAAGAAACATTGGTAGGCAATCTAGTGAAGGTCGTCGACCTCTCCTCCCCTCCTCCCCATTTGTATCTGATTAGATGTGTTTTAACACTTCACTGGGAGTAACATACATGTATGTTTGTTACAAGGCAATCTAGTAAAGGTCGTTGGCCTCTCCTCCCCTCCTCCCCATTTGTATCTGATTAGGAGTGTTGTAACACTTCACTGAGAATAACAGCTGTCTATAAGCAATCTAGTAAAGGTCGTTGGCCTCTCCTCCCCTCCTCACCATTTGTATCTGATTAGGAGTGTTGTAACACTTCACTGGGAATAACAGCTGTCTTATTATTATAAGCAATCTAGTAAAGGTTGTTGGCCTCTCCTCCCCTCCTCCCAGTTTGTATCTGATTTGGAGTGTTGTAACACTTCACTGGGAATAACAGCTGTCTATAAGCAATCTAGTAAAGGTCGTTGGCCTCTCCTCCCCTCCTCACCATTTGTATCTGATTAGGAGTGTTGTAACACTTCACTGGGAATAACAGCTGTCTTATTATTATAAGCAATCTAGTAAAGGTTGTTGGCCTCTCCTCCCCTCCTCCCAGTTTGTATCTGATTTGGAGTGTTGTAACATTTCACTGGGAATAACAGCTGTCTATAAGCAATCTAGTAAAGGTCGTTGGCCTCTCCTCCCCTCCTCCCCATTTGTATCTGATTATGAGTGTTGTAACACTTCACTGGGAATAACAGCTGTCTATAAGCAATCTAGTAAAGGTCGTTGGCCTCTCCTCCCCTCCTCCCCATTTGTATCTGATTAGGAGTGTTGTAACACTTCACTGGGAATAACAGCTGTCTATTAGCAATCTAATAAAGGTCGTTGGCCTCTCCTCCCCTCCTCCCAGTTTGTATCTGATTATGAGTGTTGTAACTCTTCACTGGGAGTAACAGCTGTCTATAAGCAATCTAGTAAAGGTCGTTGGCCTCTCCTCCCCTCCTCCCCATTTGTATCTGATTAGGAGTGTTGTAACACTTCACCGGGAATAACAGCTGTCTATAAGCAATCTAGTAAAGGTCGTTGGCCTCTCCTCCCCTCCTCCCCATTTGTATCTGATTAGGAGTGTTGTAACACTTCACTGGGAATAACAGCTGTCTTATTATTATAAGCAATCTAGTAAAGGTTGTTGGCCTCTCCTCCCCTCCTCCCCATTTGTATCTGATTTGGAGTGTTGTAACACTTCACTGGGAATAACAGCTGTCTATAAGCAATCTAGTAAAGGTCGTTGGCCTCTCCTCCCCTCCTCCCAGTTTGTATCTGATTAGGGGGGTTGTAACACTTCACTGGGAATAACAGCTGTCTATAAGCAATCTAGTAAAGGTCGTTGACCTCTACTCTCCTCCTCCCCATTTGTATCTGATTAGGGGTACCCAGTACCTACAAGAATGTGCATAAAACATTGTGTGGTATTCTCATCTGAAGCATATCTACCCCAGCTGTTTACCATTGATTTAATGTACATATTTATTCATTCCATTTTATTTTCATCTTTCTTGCCCTTGTGATTCCTGCAATGTAAAAATAAGAATACATCCTTCATGATACATTAATGAGTATGCATCTTATTTCAGCTAGAGACTGCAAGTGCTGAGCGACCAAACACTTAACAGATCAACGAGTTTCATAGATACTGAACTATTTTTTTTACATTTGTAGTTTTACATCCTACATCATATTCTTATTATAAAATCAAGGGTTGCCAAAATCCAATTTCAGTCTTTCTAATGTTGCTCTGCAATTGCCGTCTGGTGGAAAGAGGGCCTTATTCACAATGTTTGACATAGTTTTAAGCAAACTTGTTACTTATAAAGTAAAAAATATTGTATCTAATTTTAGGAGCTTTTTACCCCAAAGTGTTGTGTACCCTTTGATCTGATCAGATGTGTTGCCCTTTGATTGATGCTGCTACCTGTAATTGATGTACATATTGGATGGATGTTTGTTACGTTGTCATCATTACTGTTTGTATTGTTATTTTGATGTTGTATTTGTATGTGATGAGAAGTCCAGGAAGACTAGTGATGTGCCTTAGGGCCCATCGCTAATGGATTTTCTTCAATAAAGTCAAGTCTTTATTCTATACTTACAGTTACAGATTGGATCACTTTGGAGGAGATGATGTCCAAAATGATTGATTATTATTACCAAGCACATATGGTCTTTATTATCAATGCCCCAAACAAGTAGAAACGGCAGCCTGCATGTAAGGTAGTTATCCCTTGATAACAACACAGATCTTTACTGTGTGTTCCCTGTGGCAGTTTTCCACAAATGGCATTCTGTAACTTCCTGAGGAGAATGCCACCATTTTCCCAGGTACCGATTACAACAGCATGTCTGACCTTTGAGTATAGTGTGGCCATAAAAGCGTCATTCTAGAGGGAATGTATGCAGGCTATGAGGCGACAAAATTAATGGCAAATTGGCATCCCTAGAGTGTGTACAGGGGCAGATTTGTTCATCATGAGTCGTCATGACAGTAAAAATAACATGGCTTGGCTGTTGATACCAGTAACCAGGTGATGTATATGGAGCTAATGTCGCTGAAATGGCAGGCTGCTGACGGCAGTGGTTCTGTTTCCCATGATTGGCATGCATATAGGAAGTGTGATTGATTCCCACTTTTCTACGGGGGAAGGAAGTATAACATCAGAAACTAACCTCTCAAAGCAGAGCACATGCAGTATGCAAAAGAATACAAAGGTACAAGTATAGATAACATCAGAAACTAACATTTCAAAGCAGAGCACATGCAGTAAGCAAAATAGTACAAAGGTAAAACTACGCACAGATAACATCAGAAACTATCATTTCAAAGCAGAGCACATGCAGTATGCAAAAGAATAGAAAGGTACAAGTACGTACACGTCGTACAGATAACATCAGAAACTAACATTTTAAAGCAGAGCACATGCAGTAGGCAAAAGAATGCAAAGGTACAAGTACGTACAGATAACATCAGAAACTAACCTTTTAAAACAGCACATGCAGTATGCAAAATAATACAAAGGTAAAACTATGTACAGATAAGATAGTTGTCAGTCTTATGGCCTTTGTGTGGATAGATGACAAAGCAGTCAAGGTTCCAGCACTAAGGTCAGACTCAGCCTGAAGACGGATGCTCTTACATCGGTACATGCCAGACAATTGGCTTCTTCCCAAGACTCTCCAATTTGTCTCTAGAAAGGTACTGAGGATGGTATTACTGGCACCCACACAGGAAATGCGATTGGTAATTAGAAAAGTTTATTAGCAGTTATTATCTTCGTGGATTCTATCATTACTATCTTATTTAATGCGTGGCTTGTTCTTCTTCCCTTTAAATGTACAAATGAATATTAACTGATGATATTATAACTATTTCTGTACATCTAGTTGTAGCGAGTGAGTTTGTTATGATACATCAAGTTTTGAAACATGCAATATATACACTCCCAACAATTAATCATATTTTCATCATGCACCCTCAAAATAAATATATATGAAAAATCAAGGCTTTGTAGCATGATAGGAATGCACAGCAGGTAGGTCCATGGAGACCTTTGTAATAAATGTCTTTCCTCCTTCTGAATCAATAAACCCTTATTTTGCATACAAATTGAACCAGATTCTACATCAGTATGTAAGAAGTGGGAGAATTCTTGTCTACTTTTTATGCCTACAAATGTTGTCTTTTAGGTCTTCAAATAATTTTTGATGTGGAATATGTGCATATCTAGTCAAACTGTAGACTTATACATGTACTAACAAAAAAAGGAGCCCAAAATGTAATATTTCTCTTTGAACTTATTTCCATAGTTTGCAAGGATATATGATTTTATACAAAACAAATCTGCAACGTCATGGAGGGAAACATCCTGCATTCTTATGCTAATGATGACTTTCCTAAGACTTATTTCTTAGCGTCAGGGACAACCTCCCGTGTAAGAGCCAATTACCCCGGTGGGCGACTAGGAGCACGATTTAGTCAGGCCACTAAGTCCTGTCCTAGGCAATGATTATCTGTGATGAAATACACTATTGGGTGAGAAGCACTATGATGAGCAAACCTGCGCCATTCCAAGAACGTGTGCGATAATGTATGGATCTTACCAAATTACATGTCTTACAAATGCTTAATTGCATTTAATGCCATATCTCAGGAGCCCAGAATAAATATTTTTCTGATGAAAACAATCAATGACTGTATTCAAAGAGTGTTTTAAACACCGTCTGAAGATGGAGTGCATTCCTAAGTCATCCTTTTAGGAAATTTCACATTCATTTGATCCCAAAATGAAACCTCTGCAGACCCAGTGGTCACATTTTTAGAAGAAATCAGAACCTGGAGAGCATGTAGCCTGAAATGCAGCAAAAACTGTGCTGCACCCTTTTTTTAGAGGGAAAGGAAGTATAACATCAGAAACTAACCTCTCAAAGCAGAGCACATCTGTGCACACAAGAAGAATAAGAATGTGCAAGAATGCACGGATAAGATACATGTAAGTGTCAGTCTAATTGCCTTGTTGTGAATAGATGTCAAAGCAGCAAAGATTTCAGCACTAAGGTCAGACTCAACCTGAGAACCTCTTTCCTTTGTATATGTCAGGAAATTGGCTTCTTCCCAAGATTCTCCGACTTGTCTCTAAAAGGGTACTGGGGCTGAAATCTACATGCAAAATGTTGGTCTGTTGCGCCAAAGGGCAGTTATACCAGCTATATCGATACACATATATAGATACAGAAAAGGTACCTCTACTGATATGGTCTTTGTGGATGAAGGTTGCACATTAGGCCAGTAATGATACAGTACATTGTATATAATTATTTTCCTTCTCTCGGTAACAAAAGTTGTAGAACTGCAAGGATCAGAATACTACAGACAACTTAACTAGAAGCCGCGAGTTCCATCCCGGCTGTGTCGCTCACCCAACATGCACGGTTGTTGGGTGAGCGACCTTATTATTGGGGAAATATTGTTTTCAGCCTTATTATTGGGGAAATATTAGCCATGATAGAATGAAGACCATCTGATTTAACTTTAACTTTTACTTTATTCAATACACAGAACATCTCAGGCTGAAACAGCCTGAATTGTGTTGCAGTTCATAAAATTTACAGCTATTAGTAACATGTCAACATTCAGCATTAAAAAGTTAGAATTACACGGTTATGCAGGTTGACTTGGGGCAGTAATGTGAGTGTCTACGGATGGCACAAGAAACTTTGGGCAAGGATGGGAGGCATCCAATATATAATCTACGTTTGGCTATAAGGCCACACCAATTTTATTTGTTGATTCTCAATTTTTTTAAGAAAAAAATTGGAGCGACAAGGCGAAAAGAATATATAAGAATTTTTTGCAAATAGTCTGGGGTGAAGATAAGGGTTCACATAACATAAAGAATAGGAGGATTATTCAAGTTTCAGCTTTGTATGGACCATTTTATGTAATGAACCCCTTTCTTTGATCTATTACTATAATTTCAGTAACAAAATTACCCTTTGCTATGCAATACATGAATATGGGTTGATATTGAGAAATAGTTTTAATAAATGAAAAATCATAACTTTTATTAAAATGTGACCACACTTTTTAGGTATGTGGAGGCCTTTATAATCTATTTTGCTGGCTATTGAGTTTTACAACTGAACCAATGATGAAATTGCAAGTAAAAATTTGTGAATACACTACCAAAAATGCAATTTCTTGTATTCTAGTTTTTTCTTACATACAGAAAAATATTACTTCATGCAAGCAAATTTTTCTGTATTCAAGAAAAAGGTTTTGTCCACGAATTAAGCAATTTTTTACTTACTGAGCTTTTTCTTGTAGTAAGAAAATCTTTCTTATAAAAATGACCTTGGTTACTGCCGGAAAGTAATTCTTGCAGTAAGATTTTTTTTCTATGTATATTCTTGATTCAGACACATGGATCTGAGGTTCTTATACTGAGAATTAATTTCTCACTTAAAGGCTGGTATTCTTGACCAAAACTTTACTGCCTAGAAATGGTTTCTTACTGCTAGCTTTTATGTTCTTACAAAAAGAATGCATTTCTCTTCTTAAGACCAAAATTCTTGATAGCAAGAACTACTTTCTTATTTCTAAGATTTAGGTTCTTATACCAACACGTCTTTTCTTACTTCAAGACCAAAATTCTTACAGCCAAGAAATCCTTTCTTCTTTTCAAGTTTTTTGTTCTTATAACAAGAATGCATTTCTCTACTTAAGACCTGCAATCTTAATACCTAGAACTGCTTTCTTATTTTCAAGATTTAGGTTCTTACACTAAGAATATTTTCCTCACTTCAAGACCAAACATGCTTATCGCTGAGAAATGTTTTCTTACATCAAGATTTATCTTCTTACATCAAGAATCCTTTTCTCGCTTCAGGGGCAAAAATTGTTAAAAGCCTAGAAATACTTTCTTACCTCTAGAGCTGATCTTCTTATACAAAGAATATTTTTCTCACCTCAAGAACATAATTCTTGCTGCCTAGAAAATACTTTCTTACTTCTAAGATTGATCTTCTTACAATAAGCATACTTTTCTTGCATCAAGAGTAAAGATTGTTTATTGCCAAGAAATGTTTTCTTACTTCTAAGATTAATCTTCTTACATCAAGAGCACAATTCTTGCTACCAAGAAATGTTTGCTTACTTCTAAGATTAATATTCTTACACCAAGAATATTTTTTCTTATATCAAGAGCACAATTCTTGCTACCAAGAAATGTTTGCTTACTTCTAAGATTAATATTCTTACACCAATAATACTTTTCTTATATCAAGAGCAGAATTCTTGCTACCAAGAAATGTTTTCTTACTTCTATAATTGATCTTCTTACAACAAGAATGCTTTTCTTACATCAAGAGCACAATTCTTGCTGCCAAGAAATGTTTGCTTACTTCTAAGATTAATCTTCTTACAACAAGAATACTTTTCTTATATCAAGAGCACAATTCTTGGTGCCAAGAATTTTTTTCTTACTTCTAAGATTAATATTCTTACACCAAGAATACTTTTCTTACATCCAGAGCACAATTCTTGCTGTCAATAAATGTTTGCTTACTTTTAAGATTAATCTTCTTACAACAAGAATACTTTTCTTATATCAAGAGCACAATTCTTGCTGACAAGAATTTTTTTCTTACTTCTAAGATTAATATTCTTACACCAAGAATACTTTTCTTCCACCAAGAGCACAATTCTTGCTCTCAAGAAATGTTTGCTTACTTCTAAGATTTATCTTCTTACAACAAGAATGCTTTTCTTACTTCAAGAACACAATTCTTGCTACCTAGAAATGTTTTCTTACTCGTAAGACTGATGTTCTTACAAGAAGAATCTCACTCCAAGAGTTACACTTAAAATGACATGTTGATGGCTTAATATTTCTGTAAATTGTGGAGTCTGGTATAAAAAAATGACATTGGCAAAGCTTTACAGTGTATTATTTCAAAAATAATAGGTATAATAATAATAAACATTATATACAATATTGTTGTACAAATACCAAAACTAATTTTGATACAAAGCCTACTGAAACTGAAAGGACATAAAGATTACAAACTGCTATGTAATTAACATGCTATATGATTTATTACATATGATATATTTCATAATATATAATTCTTTATCGTCTTGGAAGGTGGTGTAGAGCAGCCTCATCTGACTTGGCAGTGTTAACAGATGATCATCTTCGACTATGGAAACCAAACCCTTCAAGCCCATTTCTGTTTACATATTGGCATTCCCATTGGCATCTTCCAACATCTGGGGGAAAAATGAAGACTATGTTATTCATTTTTACTTTCTGAGTTGAGCTAACTAACTTCCAGCTTCTAGATGTGAAAGTTCCAATTGAATTGATTTCTTCACAAAACACATCATATGTTTTATAATTCTTTAACCTATCCATATGTTTTCCAGAAACAATTTAAAATAGTCCACCCCTCAGAGGTGGAATGTAATCTTCCAATGTGTGCGGATCGCTTTTTGATTAAAATCTATTAATTCATCGGCCAAAAAGATGTTTTGAGTTGGACCCAAAGAGGCTATACTTATCATTATCTCTAATGCTTGATGCTTTTGACGATTAAACCATCCAGGGGGACCCTTTGACTTTTTTTTTTCATATGATAAATAAAGTTGAGCTGATTTTCATACAGTCGGGTGGGGAGGGGGGCACTTACCTTTTCCATATTGCTATCCAGTGTTTCCGTGCAAAATTTGGCATCTGCTGCAGGCTCAGACCATGATCCCCATCTTGTATATGTTCTCTTGTAATTGGGTTTTGACTTTGAAACCGACTTGAGTCTTCAATTTATACAAAATAGAACTAGAAGTGAACAGCACTTGAAGGCATGAACTTCTCAGAGCTTTGGCCCTGCTGTCAACTGCCTGTGGCATTTGAAACCACCAATCAGGAGTTAGGAAAAGATCACATGGCAAGTGTTGCCATTGGTCAAAATTTTATGCAGATATTTGCTAGAACAATCAAGATTTTTAAAGAAAATTTAACTTGGCTTCTATTTCTTGCAATAGCCTCATCTTAGCCAGGAAACAACCATTATATTATACGAGTTCAAATAAGAATTTCAAAGTATTTCTTGTATTTCTTAAAGTATTATTATCAAGAAAAACAAGAAATGCATTCCTCAAAGTTTCTTGATACGAAAATCAAGAACATTCAAGAATATTATTCTAGTTATGACTCGAACTTTGTCTTCTAGTTTAAATATCTTGAAAATTCTTGTTTTTCTAAGCAGGATACCCCAAGAAAGGCAAATTTATTTAGAAGAAAATTCTTCTATTTTCTTAAACATCCCAAGAAAAGCAAGAATTTTTTTCTCAAAGGTTCTTGATACGAAAATCAAGAACATTCAAGAATATTATTCTAGTTATGACTCAAACTTTGTCTTCTAGCGTAAATATCTTGAAAATTCTTGTTTTTCTAAGCAGGATACCTCAAGAAAGGCAAGAAGAAAATTCTTCTATTTTCTTAAACATCCCAAGAAAATCAAGAATTTCTTTCTCAAGGTTTCTTGATACGAAAATAAAGAACACTCAAGAAGAAAATTCTAGTTGTTGCTTGTTTTCATAATCTTGAATTCTTGTTTTTTCTTACTACCAGAAAAAGAAGATAAGGGAGAAAAAAATTCTTGTATTTTCTTATACATGGCAAGAAATAGATTCTCCATACAAGAAAAACAAGAACTTTTAACTTCAATTTCTAGAAAATTCTTATGAGAGAAAATCCTTTCTAGAAATTATTTCTTTATCTAAGAAAAATAAGAAAATGTTTCTTGTTGTAAGAATTTACAAGACAAGATTCTTGGAATGGTCCCTTGTGCTTTTCTTATTTATTCTTATCATTTTCATGGAAGTTCTTCATTCAAGAAAATTTGTCCACGAATTAAGTAAAAACAAGAAAACTAGAAAAAACAAGAAAAATCATTTTTGGTAGTGTAGGAATAACAACCCAATTTCTTCTTTTTTTCAAGATGGAAAAAACAGGAGAGGCGATTCTGAGAAGCAACAAAAAAAATTGGTGTGGCCTAAAATTCAGACAGAACACTGCAGCAGAACATATGATAACCAGCACAACACCCTGCATCAGCTTCCGCAGATGTCCCCAGGGTAGGATATATATCAACAGAAGCACAGTTGGGAGTGTCTCATCTGCCATAGACATGATGATCTGCTCCAAACATCCTATAACACTGCCTTTATAGGTTTGACTTCCTGTGTCTATTGAGGAAGAACAGGAAATGTGTGATAAAAATAGCTGTTGAGAATGTTTTGGTTGATACGATTGCTAACTTATATGGACATGTATGGCGTTGAATGATTGGACTAGCAGACGTGTGATCAATAGGTCATGGGTTCGGTTCCTGGGTTTCCCGGCCATACGTTGTGTTTAGAAAAGGTAGTTTACATGCCTTTCCTCACTGTACCCAGTTGTAAAATTGTGTACCAGTCTTGGGTTTGAAGGTCAAAGGCAGTGGAAGATGAGGGACAGGCTCCTTTCCATACCGTACCCTCCTCACAGTAGTGGATTAATAACCCACTGGAGGCCCACGGCCTCAAAGGCTATGGGATCGTTACCTTTACCTTACCGACTTCACACTACACGTGTCACAGACCTCTATAGATAGGTCATTAGTGGTCATTCTAGGCAATATGAATAGATCATTGTAAGGTTGACATGAAGCTGATGTGCCCCAACGTATTGATTAGGTTACCACAGGTATGACAAAAGCCATGTAATTGTAAGTTGGCCATGTCTGTTCTAACCCGATGTCTGGAACAGCCTGCCAGCAGACACGCATATGGCCATATAATTGGTCCTCTTTTTGCGATAACTGAAACCACCCAAACAAAAGGGACAAGGATTATTCGTCAGCTTTCATTTCACTTTGTGTTGTTTATTTGTTGGTAACATCATGTATTTAAAAGGAGACACGTGTATGGATTATTTAGGACTATACATCTGTCAGTGCTCAAAATTCATTTTTGGAAATAGGTGCACTGGTGCACCCAACCAAAAAAATTAGGTGCACAGAAGAAATTTTGGGGGCACCATATAAACTAAAGTTGAATGTCAGCAAAACATGATTACAAATTTTAATGCTACTGCCTCTCTTAAGAACTTCAATCTGTAATTCTATAGCTAACTTGAAAATTTCAAACAAGTGATACTGATAGATTAAATAAAGTACAACAAATTATAGTGTTTTTTCTGATACTTAAATTTGACGAATATTCTGTATACCAGTGTACAACAGTACCTTTACCCTATAGCCTACAAAAATATCTAGGTGCACTGGTGCACCCACAGTAATAAGATTAGGTGCACAGCTCCAATTTTGGGTGCACATGTGCCCACTATTTCGAGCCCTGTCTGTGGATTTATTTATTATGACTTCAGACATGTAATCTGTATCTTTGTTGTATTTTGTCTGACCCATACCTCCAACTTCATGACCTCAACTAAAAGCTGAACAGCTGGCTGATTTGAGTCTAATTGTCACAAATAAGCATTATCAAGGCTCCAACAAACAAAACTGCCCCCGCATGCTTGGAATTCCCTGGGTGGAATGGAAGAATGGTTGATGATGACTTCATGCATGGCTGAGAGGCTCCTGCCAGCTGAGGTCTGTGACCTTGGGGCAAGGTGTGCCGCCAGCGGTAGCCGATATGGGGCCTCTCAGAAATGGGGGGGGGGGAGGAGAAACGGCACATATCTGGTCTGTGTACTGTACATGTAGCTGCAGATTCATCATTGTTGACTCTGACTTTTGTTGTGCAAGTCTTAGGATTTAGTGAAAAGAACTAGCTTTTGGTTTTAGTCAGTTAATGATTGGACCTGCATGGTTATCTATCTACTTTATTTGTTGTGACTGTACCATGAGACCCTTCCTAGAGCTTATAAGATAGGCCCCTGTACTGGCCTGTACCAGAGAAACCTCCTCAGATAGCATGATAGGCCCCTGTATCATGGGACCCTCCCTATAGCTTATAAGATAGGCCTCTATAGCCTGTAGGATAGGCCCCTGTACTGGCCTGTACCAGAGAAATCTCCTCAGATAGCATGATAGGCCCCTGTACCATGGGACCCTGCCTATAGCTTATAAGATAGGCCCCTGTACTGGTCTGTACCAAAGAAACCTCACTATATATAGTATGGTAGGCCCCTGTACCATGGGACCCTGCCTATAGCTTATAAGATAGGCCCCTGTACTGGTCTGTACCAAAGAAACCTCACTATATATAGTATGGTAGGCCCCTGTACCATGGGACCCTTCCTATAGCTTATAAGATAGGCCCCTGTACTGGCCTGTACCAAAGAAACCTCACTATATATAGTATGGTAGGCCCCTGTACCATGGGACCCTTCCTATAGCTTATAAGATAAGCCCCTGTACTGGCCTGTACCAGAGAAACCTCCTCAGATAGTATGATAGGCCCCTGTACCATGGGACCCTCCCTATAGCTGATAGGATAGGCCCCTGTACCCATCCTATATCCTGTAGGATAGGCCCTTGTACCCATCCTATATCCTGTAGGATAGGCCCCTGTACCGACCTGTACCAGAGAAGCCTCCTCAGCGCAGCTGATAGGATACATGTAGGTCCCTATACAAAATGTACACTTCTTTATCACACCCTGGGGGTGACCATGTAGACATTGATATTGTGATAAAGTGAAATGGAAAGAGGAGAACCAGCATTGCTGAGTTAGAGAGATTGGAGGCACCACATTTTTTAGTTGATAGGAAATATTAGTTTTGTCCGATATTTATAATATTTGAGTCATGGCAGTGATGGCACTGTTCTTTTTGTATTCAATGTGTCAATGCGCTTTTTATGAATACAGATAAATGTTTGAAATAAATCTATGCACAGAGCTTGTGCCACAGGCTGTGATTATTCTGGGATTCAGTTGACTCAAGCTGGCAATATTTCATTAGGATAGGAATATTGTGTTCATTTGATCAGATTTGTTGTAAAATAGGCTGACTTGCAACTTTTATCTTTTATTACTGTCTTATACTGCATGTGATCTATTACACTGGCTCTACCAGCCCTGTTTGACTGTATTATGAAGAGTCGGTTTAGAAGATTCCAGTTTGACACACCAAGGTTTATCACAATGACAAAAGTGAGAATTACATGTACATGTAGTATCCTATGATTAGTATGTAATATATGCCTGGCAAAGAAATTTTGTAGAAGAAAAAGGCTGTTAATAGGTCCATGTAGACTTCTTAATGTTGTTTGAACTGTTTTTACTGCGCTTCACTCCAGATCCAATAATCAAAATACAATAATTGGAAGTTGAAAAATTCACATGACATTGTTTACATGTACATGATAATTCTCAATGAACTGACTGAAAAACTCCCTGCCCTAATGCTCAACCTCAGCCCTTTTTTGTTTTGACAGTGCTGAAGTTTGATATAAAATCAATCCCCAAGATTTATATGATATTTCAAATTGATCATGATGGCAGTCAATTTGAAATATGGCAGTTGTTATAGTAGCCATGGATGTAGCAAGGCATGTAATGTTGTAGTATGGCATATTAGTTTGCAACTCTTGTTAGCTCTTGTATCATTTGGGCTTTCAGGTCAATCTTAAAGTAATTGCTTTGCTAAATCGTTTAAACATTGATTTGTGGCATTGATTTGATTGAATAGTATCTAGTACATGTAAAATAAGTAGGTACATAAAATATTGCTTTTCTATTAAGAAAGATTACTGAAACCCATGATAAGCCTCACAGGTGATTGTTACAAATTCAAATATTAAGAGCAGCTGTCTGTAAAAACCAAGCAAAATGAGGAAAAAGTGGCCAAGTTCAAAAAATGAAATTTTCTTAGATTTTGTGTGGTGGTAGGGTCTTGGCCCAAACCTACAAAACTGGGAAAGTTTTTGGTCGGAGGTTACCAGTTGCCATGGTAACTGCCATTTTTCAAAATGGCGGATTTTCGCCTTGTGATGGGTACAAGGGCCAAAATGGACCATCTTTGGCCTACTGTAACTCGCACAAATGAATAGAAATGTTGCTGCCTCTAACATATTATATTATCCATATCTTAACAAGAAAAACCATGTTAAGTGTTGCTCGAAATGTTTTTGCAGTGAGATGCAACAGACGTTTAAAGATGACCTGTTTTTGTGAAATTTCAAAATTGACAAAACGCCATTTTTTGACGTTTTTAGCAAGTAATACCTCCTTAAAGGGCACTTCAAATTTGTTGATTTTTAGCACAGCTCTAGTTTAGATCTTTATAAATATCATATTAAAAAAGAAGTCTGGGTTCTCAATGGGGCGAGCCACAGTGACCCGGAGACTAAGCCATTGTTTCCATTGTAGCAGAATTTCAACTACAGAATTGAAGGTGAAATAAACATGTGCAACTTGGTGATTGAGATAAGAATGACTTTTCTTGAACTTTTTTATGATGCAAGAAACCTGCCTGGCACTTAGAAAAGTATTTTGTAACAGTTGACTGTTGGTTGCCATGGTCATCGGTCATCTTTGTTGTTAATGATGGATTTTCACATGGTTGTATTAGGAAAACATTCCTATAGCTACCTGCTGATTGCACTAGAGATATTGTCATAACTTTTATATTTCCATATAGCATGGTTTTCAACGTTTCATAGACCAAAAGTTCAAGATCAAGCATTAAGATTAAGAGGGTGTACTAGGGGGTTATCCGAACCAGTGAAATCAGAATTTTCATCTAGCTAAATTTTAGTCATTTTTAAGGGGCTTCCATCATTGGCAATGTTGATGAATGGTTTTACCAGAGAAACATTGAGTCAACAACTAACATTGTTTTATTGGGACACGTATAACAGGAGCCGTGACTTAAGGGTCTTTATGTGTATTTTTCGTGTTTTGGGACTGATACGAAATAAGTGAGGTAATCACGTCTCACTACAGTGTGAGCTATGGCCATCTTAGTGTCGCTGTGTGAAAACCACGGATAGATGCCATGAAATGCTTACAACAATTAAAAATTTTAATTAGGGCACTACATGGGGTTTATAGGGAAACTTGGTATGGAATAAAGCTGTTTTACACATTCTTGATATTTGTTCTCTAAGACATCAATCAGTAAGTTACTTACTCAATCATTTTGTGTATTCACTATGTGGTACATAAAGACAAAGGGTTCGCATGCATTGGGGTTATCAGGACTCCACATACCAGGGGTATAGAGGGTGCAGAAGGTGCATTGCGGAACACTTCTGTTTACCTCTTCCTATGTTAAGATTGACCTCCTACGTACATCCACTGGAGAATATTGTAGACACATTTAAGTTTAATCTTTGGATAGTTTTCCCGAATTCTCCGTAGATGAATACTTTCTGTATCTGTGCTAATTTTGACCTACAACTTGTAACTGTAGGTCAACCTATAGCTGAAATAGAATTTTTGGCTTTTCTTAAATCAGTGGCTTTTAGTTTCTAAAATAGTAAAAAAAACTTGTTTATTGTTGATACGATACATGTAAAAAATTCTGAAGGCACTAATCACTGAGGTACTCGGATATCTGATATACAGTTTTTTTGTTTCGCCAGGCCGTGTCCCTCGAATTCATTGTGACAGAATGCATAAAAAAAGTATGCAGTATATATAGAATAATTCTATACTTATTATTAGAAAGAAATCTTAACTTTATTAGCATAAATAGTCAAATCAAAGTATAGTCCCTGACAAAAATACAAGGCCCCTCTTAAGCTCAGTTCATAAACTTTGTTTTAGTGAGCTATTGGTTAAAAGTACTACTTCGTCTTCAATTTTATGATGGTCTACCCATTATAATTTTCAAATTGTATAAATATCTTAAAAGCAACTGTCTCCGCATCTGGATGTATCATATCGAATGCATAGCGTCCTACTACTCCCCTTTTTTGTCAGTGGGTGTTGCAGAAGGTCAAATACTTTACTGTGCGCATAACTATGACATTTACCTTGTGAATATCCGTCATTAAGTATGGCCGTTTCACATTTATATGATAATATAGATGTAAGGAAATAATGATATGTAATCATATACTTAAAAAATATTGTTTGGAGGCAAATTAGAATTAATATTTATAAGGGTATGGTTATCTGTAAGTGTATGTATTGTATGCTGCACATATACACATTGTCCCAGTTTTTATTTGGCTTTTGTTGTGACCCATGTATGTCCATATTCTGTAAGTAGTTGTATTGGTAATTCATTTTGGAAAACCAGTAAAGATAGAAAATAAAAGAATGGCCGTTGCCATGGCAACCAGCAATCAACTGTTACAAAAAAATAGAAGTGCCAGGTAGGTTCCTTGCACTTTGCAGCATAAAGGATTAAAAAAAATCATATTATCATCTCAATTTCCAACTTGCCAATCCTGAGTAAGAACAAATTTTGAACCAATTTTGAACCTTTGAAAGACTGTTACAATGAAGAAACCTACTTTCCTAAGTAATAGGTAGGATTCTTTGTTACATGAAAAAACGTCAGATTTCATTTTCTTTACATATGTAACAAAGCTATGGATGTTTTCCTCCTACAACAATGTGAACATCCACCATTAAGAACAAAGATGGCCGTTGCCATGGCAACCAGCAGTCAACTGTTTACATAATACTTTTCTATGTGCCATGCATTCATCAACATTGCCCATGATGGAAGAAAAAGCCCCTTAAAAATGACTAAAATTTAGCAAGATGAAAATTCTGATTTCATTGGTTCTGATAACCCCCTAGTACACCCTCTTAATCTTAATGCTTGATCTTGAACTTTTGGTCTATGAAACGTTGGAAACCATGCTATATGGAAATATAAAAGTTATGACAATATCTCTAGTGCAATCAGCAGGTAGCTATAGGGATGTTTTCCTAATACAACCATGTGAAAATCCATCATTAACAACAAAGATGACCGTTGCCATGGCAACCAACAGTCAACTGTTACAAAATACTTTTCTAAGTGCCAGGCAGGTTTCTTGCATCATAAAAAAGTTCAAGAAAAGTCATTCTTATCTCAATCACCAAGTTGCACATGTTTATTTCACCTTCAATTCTGTAGTTGAAATTCTGCTACAATGGAAACAATGGCTTAGTCTCCGGGTCACTGTGGCTCGCCCCATTGAGAACCCAGACTTTTTTTTTAATATGATATTTATAAAGATCTAAACTAGAGCTGTGCTAAAAATCAACAAATTTGAAGTGCCCTTTAAGGAGGTATTACTTGCTAAAAACGTCAAAAAATGGCGTTTTGTCAATTTTGAAATTTCACAAAAACAGGTCATCTTTAAACGTCTGTTGCATCTCACTGCAAAAACATTTCGAGCAACACTTAACGATGGTTTTTCTTCTTAAGATATGGATAATATAATATGTTAGAGGCAGCAACATTTCTATTCATTTGTGCGAGTTACAGTAGGCCAAAGATGGTCCATTTTGAGCGGGAGAGAGGCCTTCACAAGGCGAAAATCCGCCATTTTGAAAAATGGCCGTTACCATGGCAACTGGTAACCTCCGACCAAAAACTTTCCCATTTTTGTAGGTTTGGGCCAAGACCCTACCACCACACAAAATCTAAGAAAATTTCATTTTTTGAACTTGGCCACCTTATGCTTGGTTTTTACAGACAGCTGCTCTTAAATACTTATGTTCCTTATTACTGTTAGAAATCTAAAATTTATTTTGTATTTCTGTTTGAAGTTGACCATTAAAGTCGCTGTACTTTTTGTTGCATCCATTCCATAAAGCTCCTTCTCAAAGAAAAAATCCAATATTTGACAGTGATTTTACAATGACTTTTCCTTTCGTTAGACAAGCTTAGCAAAGTTATGAAGAATAGATGACCTGACCAGTGTCTAATGTTGTCTATTAAAAGTAACAATTGAAATCTACCATTACCTGTATAATTCCTGTGTGATACTCTGTTGAATGAAGATTTTCCTCACTGTTTCCCTACAGTAAAATGATGTTTCTCCTGTATGATGATGGCCTGCGCATAGCCATCCACACCGCCAACCTCATCCACCAAGACTGGCACCAAAAAACTCAAGGGTAGGTTCCAAAACTTTCTTTCCACTCTTGTCGTCATACATCCGCCATACAAGGAAGGGAAAATCCAGCGGTCTAGCTTTGCGGCTCACAGAAATGCCAAGGCTGCATTCATGAATTATTTCAAAGGCAGTTTTTCATCACAATGCACCGGCAGATTTTTCTTGCTGCCTCTCCACTCAAATAATATTCGCCGATGCTGCCTTTCTGTAGCTCTGTTGTTATCTTTTGGAATATTGCCAAAGGGTAGCAAGGCAAAGTGGTTTGCGCAAATTCTTTCTCAAACCATCTCTTTTATGTTGTTTCCAGAGACTTATAATAATCAAAACAGTTGTTTCTTTTCGCAAACCAAAAAAAAAGGTTCTGTCACAGGAACAAAAATTATTCCACCGTAGTCCTTCAGCTGGAGAGTGAATATTCCTCAACAGGGAAATACTGCCTGAGGTTAGCCTGGGTGTGGCCGGGTCCTGAAGTGGTTGACTGCACACAGCGATTTACACGCAAATGTAGGAGACCGGCGTTCCCAGGAATCAAAGTCACCCTCGTAATCTTGTAACGCGATCCTTTATAATCTGCTCAAGTCTTCTAACAAAGTCTTGTACAAGGTCCCCCAGCCGGGTTGTGATGTTGTAGTCAGGTCGTGTTATGTACAAAGCAGATCCTGATTCGTGCTGATCGTCCGTCGTCTGTGCTGTTCTAAGTCGAGCTGCGGCCCAATGTTGCCGTTCCTGGACATTTTCACCCCTATCTCATCTCTTGGAGGACTGATGTTGCTTTTCACAGAGTGAATGTTTGGGATTTATCTCCACCATATAACGCTGGCTGTCCCGATGGAGGATTTCAGATATAGCAGCCTTTCAAAGGATGAGATGCACGGCACTGACACAGACAGATGTACGGTGCCAACACACGCAATAATGCGGGGTCTTCAGATGGGCCTGATCACCGAGTATCGATCCCCGTCCTCAGGCCCCATTGGCTGCTGGAGAAATGACAGAGGGGGCCGGTCGCACATTCCCTGAGCATGGTGATATTCTAGGCAGGTAATTCCCATTTACAGTCGCTAGGATGTGATCTCCCCCAGGGAATGGCAGCGACTCCTGATAGCAGAACCGTCAGACCTCGGCGGTCAGCATGAAGCACGAAAATTACAGATGATGTTTGGAAACCACCTTTTTATATGCAGCACAGCATGTTTCTATACAGCCTGGCCGTGTTGGACTCTTTGCAGAGGTGCTGGCAATAATACTGCATTGATTGTGGGAGTAATCTGTGTTGCCACGGTGCCCAATCTATTATTAATGGCTATTTATATGAAGTCACATGTCCTCGGCTGCCGGAATGTGCCACAAGAATGCAAGTAGGGGGGTGCTTCTGTTTGAATCACAATATGGTCATTGTAAACTGGGATTTGAGTAGGCATGTGGGTGTTAAATATATCTGCAAAATCATTTTACCTCAGACTACTGTTACAGTTCTGTAACAGTTTTGAATTTTGATTTTTGTTTTTACCTTTAGTTATTTTTATATCATCCATTACTGCTGTTGTCATTTTATTGTATTTTTTAGAAACTACATTGCATAGTTACTGACACAGATAAGCTACGTGTTCATGACAATTAAGACAAGATTATAGTAAGGCCACACGGATGCGATTTGTTGGTTCTTGGACATGAAAAGAGAGTCTGAGAGGAAAGTCTGTACCTTTGGTACCCACAGTTTGAAGGAGTGGGTACTATATAATATTAGATACAATGTACATGACAGTCAGATTCACATTTTCCTTCCAGTTCTCTATTTTCCTGTTGTCCTCTAGCTTTTAGAATGTCCAAGAACAAAGGAAAGTGATAGGTGTGGCCTAATGTCACAAAATATTTCATGATTAATGAGGAAATTCTTTAATAATAGTTTATTTTAAAGAATTTGACTTTCACATTCATGACATATATATCAATTGTTAAAATCTAGTGCCAGGTCAATTTGATTTGTGTGATTCAGGATATGAATAAAACCACAAAATTCTCATGTTTTGGAACCAATAGTTGAAGAAAGTCCTTGCCTTTCTATTATATTATGATATATCTAGTTAATTTTAGTTAATACGTTTTTTTCCATTGAATGATGCATTAAATGTTAAGCAATTATTTCATTGTTTCCAATGTTTGAACCAGCATGGTATGTTGACGTTGTAAATCCTGTCAGTGGTACATTTAGCATTTAGATTTATCACAGGATGCCTTTTTATTTTTCATTCATATCTTTGCCCCAAAATCGCCATTATTTTCCTGCAAAAAATCTGACAACCAATAATTTGAATTGATATAGCCTTAGGATATCTTTGATATCAAATTACACCATTATAATTCTTCAATGATGTAAAGATATACGCGTCCTATTTTAGAGATCTAATGTAGCAAACGTTGAATTATTAATGAGTAAACGCTTTAAAGATAGCTTTATCATGTACAACCATGACCTTAACCTCCCAATATATGGAGTTATGTCTTCAAGGAACTTAAGCACAAGATTACCAGAATGGATGAATGTAACCCTTTTTGCTTCATGAAGACAAATGGTTTGCGCCTGCCAGCTTTGTTGTGGGAGTCATGTTAATTGAAGTACAAGAGACGATGCCAGTGGGGAAAGAGCATTTTTATGAATTTGAAGAAGGGCCTTAGATAACCTATACAAAAGAGTTACCATAGCCAAAAAAGCCAGTCGGAAAAGCCCCTGTAGCAATATGTAACTGTGTGTGATTGTGAAATTGTAATTGAGTTGTTGTGCCATGTACTAATGTATGTTTGATGTATAAAGATGTAAAAATAAAAGAACCTTACCTAAAAGTCCTTGCTTTGAACAAAATATCCTGAGAAAAAGAGATTAAGAAACGGCATAAAGTTGACTTAATCAGGTTCAAAATGTGTCTAAGATCGGTGGAGAAGGGGTGCATACTTTAAGGTTTCTCATTTTACGTTTCATCCCAGATTTGTCTGCAACCAGCCCCAAATCAAGGTTGCGTACATTGATCGGGTGTCTCATACAGAAAATTAGGTGTATCCACAATACAGAACCTGACGCAATTTGTGAAAAACAATTAGAAGAGAAACAGCAGATGCAGATGAAAACTCAATCAACTTGCTGAAGTTTCCATGCAGAAATATAATGGGCTTGCAGTTATAAATCACAATTAAGGAAGGTATGTACATATAGCTGCAAAGAGGATTTTGTAGAGCATGATTAAATTTTGATGAGATGAATTGATTTTTTAAAGCTTTTTACATTTATGATGATAATCAAGGCTTCTTTTGCAGCTTTGGTGATTTAGATTTAAGGATAAAAAGGAATAAAACATAATAGTTTACATATATTGTAGGTAAAATTTGTGACATCTTGCAGGACCATATTTTCTCAGAATGATAAAGTGTGGCACTTTTTCACTGACAAGTTCCAAGTTGGTGACTCCCATTTAGCTAGCATTAAAGTTGAAGTCCACACTCTATATACTAGCTAGTTAGACTTGGGCATACTAAGACTAAGTTTTCTGGCACCAAATAATTGGTTATGCAGTAACACAGAATGGAAACGTTTACGGTTGAAAGACTTCCAGGCCTCCAGGCATGCGAGCGTCTATGAGAGTTTGGAATCCCAATTTTATCCCTAAGACTTTGAGAGAACTGCACATAGCACCGATAAGAGTTGCAGTCCCTCTTGAGGACATTGTAAATTGTTCATCCAATGTAATAGTGAAAGCCACACTTAAGCATGGTTAAAGGATTCTCTGCGCTTCTTGAGTAGAGTAGTTAGAGTCCTCAGTGAAGGCAGGCTACTGCCTATCAGTACCTGATGCAGCTTGTAATTACCAATTTCCAACAGAGCCTGTGTGTGATGCTTTGTGGCAGTTGGCTGGTTATGCAATTTAGTCAAGGACTGTTGCAAATTATTCATGAAGAGCGACTTCAACTGACTTTCCTATGTGATACTGTGAATCTAGAAATGTTTGCGGTGGTTTTATATTTCATGATTACCACAAATTCACGGCACTGTGAATGTGCATTTCCAGTGTTTGCTATACTCCTACTCTTTAATGCTATAAACAAGTTAACTTGCCATTGAAATCAATTTTTTGCCCAAAAGATCCCACTTTTCTGTAATTTGTGGGTTTTGTGATGTTAGGAGGAGAGACTAGTTTTCTCTTTGTCTGTAAAATAATGTGGAAAAGTTTGAATGGAATTTGGTAGCTTTCTTATTAAAGAGCTTCCTTCTTTCATGGTCTTAGAAGCAACAGTTTGAAATAAACTGTTTTTTTTCTTTCACCATATGTGATGTTAACCTTCTCCCTGCTGCCTAACCCCATAACCAATACAAATTTGGTGCCAAAAGGCTACCTTAGCAGGGAGAAGGTTAAGAATACTGTAAATCCATTTGATATTGCGGTTGGTAATTTTAGCAGTTTGGGGAAAATATTTGCGATGATGAAATTATA
Organism: Branchiostoma lanceolatum; assembly: GCA_035149815.1. Classification (NCBI taxonomy): domain Eukaryota; kingdom Metazoa; phylum Chordata; class Leptocardii; order Amphioxiformes; family Branchiostomatidae; genus Branchiostoma; species Branchiostoma lanceolatum. Next base: position 11,002,473 of record CM068869.1, on the reverse strand, counting down.
GCGGTTGACTAGTCGCGGTTAAAGTAGCTAAAATTAAGTTACCGTTAACAAATCAAGAATTACAGTACTATGTTGATCACATTTTGTGCACACACAGGGTCTGGCTGAGTCCTTGTTTCCCCAAACTGCCCGATGGGTCTTCCCCTACCGATGGAGACTCCTCGACTCACTTCAAATCAGACCTGCTGGCCTATCTGGCCGCCTACAGAAAGTCTACTCTGGAAGAATGGAGAAAACACATCCAGGAGCATGACATGTCACAGGCAAGGTAAGGTGATGTAATGCGAGGACAGCTCTACGTTCGGACATCCCCATGCATGTTGTGACACCCCTACATTAACATACCCCTACGTTAGGATTAGGGTTAGGGGGTGTCGGAACATAGAGAAGTCGGAACTTAGGGGTGTCAGAACATTTGGGTGTCAGAACATAGGGGTGTGACCATGCAGCTTGATACCTATGTCAGGTGTCTTCACATACTTTTGTACATGTTTCTGGAGTAGCCATGGCTTAGGCAATCTACTCTGACCACTAGGGTATCCTCAAATACATGTACTTGGACTGAAGTATGTGTGCTCATCGTGAAAACTATCTAGCTCACAATGTATAGCATTCTTACGCCAAAAAAAGCAATTACTCAAACAACTGGATATGATTTTGGAAACGGTCAGACGTTTCAAGTAGCATCCACTACTTTTCGTCAGTGACTGTGAGCAAGATCAGTTGAACAGCAGGTTTATAACCACGAACTATGAATTGATATGCAAATAAGGAGAAGACAAATTTTTAGATAGTCCAATAGAAAGCAAATTAGACAATTCAAGACAAGGTTGAAGTAAAAGGGGACAATAGCTCCTATTGTTTTAAGCATTCAAGGGGACAATAGCTCCTATTGTTTTTATAGCATTCTTAGTTGTAAAGTGTTGTAGTTTTAACTTATTATGTATATTAAGTATATTACAGAGAACCAAAGGCATATACTAGTAAGTCCATGCTATTTTCTTTTACCATACATGCATAACTGAAAAAAAACAGATGTATTGTTCTCAATAGACAATCTTTTAGGGTGGTCAAAAACTGCTGGCACTGTCCTTGGTGCTGAAACTGTTATCTTAGCCATGTTAGTGACAATCTTCTCTTACCTCTGGGTACTGCTGGTTACTCTGAGATTTATAAACTAAAAGTTCTCATCATGACCAAATTATCTACTGTCACAACATAGTTTTCTCAGTCTGGGAATAAGTCATGAATTGTTTAGATTTAGATTACTTGTAGAGCTGTGTACTGGTACAGTATCAGTACAATTGATTAGATACAGGTCCAAAATACTGGAACGCCGGTGTATCGGTACTTGACCGGTACTAATCAGTTCAAGCCTGACCTCGATGACAGGTCAAGGGGTCATGGCCACATTGACAGATCAAATTGCCATGAAATTACCATGGCAGTGCACTGACGCCACATCTTTGCTATCCCCTAGCATAGAATAACACTTCTGCAAGGCCTCAGTTAAATTTTCACCTTTGTTTTTAAAGATATAAAATCTGAGTGGTGATAGTGGTCATTATAGACCTGTGTCTAGCACAATTAAACATTATGTTAGCAGTTCAAACATGCTTTTGTCTCAATTGAACTAAAAAGTATAGTTTAGGTAAAGGTACAGGTCCAGACCTGTACCTAAACCTGTGTGCGTATACCTAAGAATTCTTTAAGAATAACACAGCTCTACTTACTATAGTTAGACTAGTTTATATCACAGAGAGCCCAAGGCATACTGCTCCATCCACTATTTTTTTTAAACCATTCATGCAAACTTTTTGGTAATGGTACGCTTGGGTATTCTGTCCGGGAGCAGACAAACCAATGAGGAAATTGGTCCCAAGACTCCTAACGATGATATCACCTTTCTTCTGAGCTTAATTAATCCCCGTGGCTTCAGCCTGCTGATTGCTTTTCTATTGCCTTGAAATTAGTCATTCATGTCAGCTATTGTGGATTGATATTCCTTGCAGGTGCATCATTATATCAGAGGTATTGGAGTGATTTAAAAGCCTGCCGGCCATACTAATTTTCCGATTCCAGCGATATAAACCACTGTCGGCAATACTCCGGGTGTAATTTACTGCGGAGTGCAAAATTCTATGTGGGCGGGCATTGGGAATAAGAAATAAATTGTGTAATGGAAAGGGGTGACCCAGAAATGTCATGTACAGTTTTCCGAGAAGTGTTTGAAGCCCTATTAAAGGATGAAAAAATATGTTTGTGTCGGCTGGTATTATTCTGCCTTGGAAGCTGACAACAAGGAAGACCTTTTTTGATTCTGGAAAGATCCTGTGAATTTACGTCATAACTATTTTTTGACGATGTTCTAATGACGTCTATTGCACCGACTAGCACAGCATCCATTAACCACTGCAACTGCCTTGTTAATGAATGTCTTTTTTTTGATCATGGTACATTTTCATTGGTTTTCAAGTTTGTATAGCAACACATGTGATCTTCACTTAAGTTATCTTGTACTCTGTTTGCTGATTCTGCTCTAAGAAGTTTCATAATCATGGTAAATAGCAAAACTTGCATGTCAGCAAACAATAGAAAGGTAAAGGTAGGCCCATAGACTTTTTGAAGCCGTAGGGGAAGTGGCCATGGGTTGTTATCCACTGTGTCTAGGGCATGGTGTTGGAAGGCGGAGCCCAAGCCTCTCCTTCCACTGTATTTTACCTCCCCAACCAAAGTCAGGTACCCATATTTACACCTGCATTGAGTGAGGAAATTTGTGTTAAGTTATTTCCAAGGATACAACATAGGCTGTATGTCAGGGGATTTGAACCCAGGACCTCTGGGTTCTTGGCCAAACACCCTAGACATGAGGCCAACACTATGCCTCTTCCTTCTGTCAAATGTTTTCATGGGAATAATTTTCCCATACTCAAATCTTGTACACATTGTTACTCCAAGTGGCTGACTGTTGTGACTGTTTGTAGGGTTCATATCGTGGCCTCCGTACCAGGGCGACATCAGGGGGGAAGTAAGAACCAGTGGGGTCACCTGAAACTACGACAGGTAAGATCATCATGTTTGTAGTGATAGTGGCTATCTTTGACTTCTGTGGCCAAATTTCCCAGCATGTGACATGTTCCTAGTAGATCATATGGGTCAGGAAAGTTTATCCTTGTTGATGCATGTTCTGACAAGGCACCTGACTAATGCAATTTTACTAAGACCAGGCCCTTTCATATCTCCTTCAACAAACTTGTTTTGCCTGTGTTGGAAATGTGCACACACACACACACACACACACACACACACACACACACACATGTTTTCAATCATCCTTAGGAGAGTGTGTACTTAGTACTTATAAGTAGTTAGTGACCCTGCCTCTGGAGATGACTTTCACTAATTCTGTCTTCAAACAGGTGTTCCAAGCGAGAGGTCCACCTGCCGACCTGGTGAAAGGCTGGCCTGTGATTGGCCAGTTCTCCAGTATCGGGTCGCTCGGTGCTGATGCCCAGAAATGGCTGTGTGGGGAATGGCTGTCAAGTCTGGCAACAGTCAGAGGAAAACCAAGCCTGATGCTGGGCAGCAGACAACCACAGCTGCAGTTGGTAAGACTGTTTAATTCAATTGTAACAGTCTTCAATTGGATCAGAATAGGATAAATTCCATACAATACTGTAATTCTTGATTTGTTGACGGTAACTTAATTTTAGCTACTTTAATGGTCACTAGTCAACCGCTAAAATTTCATCATCGCAAATATTTGATCACTTATTATACCATTTGAGACAGTGATTTTTGTTACCACCTTTAATAAGATTAAGTGCAGTGAACTATTCCCTCTCCCCGCATGCAGCCGCTAAGATTACCAACCGCAATATTAAAGGATTTGTAGTAATAAATGTAACACCTCATGTCATTCATATAATACATACCGGTAGTTACAGTTGCATTAGTCTACACATAGTTACTTCGGTGGTTTGTCTCATAATCTTTATATATTGTGCAGATTTTGCAACAACAACCTCATACTAGAAATTCATCCCCATCCCTTATCTTAGCCTGTTTGTGAACTCATGTCTTGCATTATACACATTCAGATCCCATACTTTTCATTTGTAGGAGAAGCAGAAATACAGACACCCCCACACTACACCTTTTGCATGTTTCCAAAAGGCCAATCCTTTATCCTCCTGAGGTCTTGATGCTTTGCTTAATGTCTATGAAATTGAAGACATGAGACAACCTTTGATAAACGTTTTTCGGACTCACTTCCTGTCAGTGTCCTTTATGGGTGAAGCATGTTAGAATAAGTGCAGAGTGATGCACAAACCCCCATGGGGGTAAAAAATCATGACAGATCGGTGAAGATTATCTGTGATTGCTTCCAGGTTTTGAGTGTCATTAGTCTTGAATTTTGTTTACATCAGAGCTACAATGTTAGTGCATCGTACAATTAGAAATGCCAATGAGTGTTCCTCCATTTCAAAGTACAATGTACCACCAGATTAGACCGTCATCCAATCAAAACCTTTCCAGGTGTTCTGTACTATAGATAGCAGTTACTCCAAATCAAATTTTCGTGGTGGCTTATTTTTGCCGTTTTTTTTATGATGACCAGTCCAACACAAATTCATAGCGCTGCAAATGTTCCTCCCTTGTATGACTACTGTACTACTAGACAATACACAATTGTTTCAATCAGGAATTCAAAGCACTGGCAAAACCTTTTCCATCCCGCCAAGAAATAGAACTGCCGCAAAAGTAAATGAAAGTCACGGCACACCTCAAAGCTGGAGAATCTTATCTATCATCTTACATGTCCCACCCGCCCACTGCTTCTGCAGGGACTTAAGGGAGCTTTGAGTCTTGAGTTAAGAAGAACTTGCCCTTCTTGAGTGAAACAGTATTCATGTTTGTCTGTATGACTACAGTAACTGTATTACACAATTACTACACAATTATTTCAATCAGAAATTCAGAGCACAGCCAAAACCTTTTCCCTCCCTCTAAGAAATAGAACCACCGCAGAACTAAATGAAAGTCACGGCACACCTCAAAGCTGGAGCATCTTATCTATCATCTTACATGTCCCACCCGCCCACTGCTTTTGCAGGGACTTAAGGGAGCTTTGGGTCTCGAGTTAAGAAGTTCTTGCCCTTCGTGAGTAAAACGGTATTCCTGTCTGCCTGGCAGAAATGGTGCGTGGGTGGATGGTTCACAAACTGTCTCCATCCCGCAGGAAATGTGTGTGGGTGGAGAATCCTATGTGTGATGATTCAGACGTGAGATATACCTGATAACAGTGTTTACTTTGTATGCACAGCTTAGGGAAGTACTAAGAAGAAAGTCTGAAATGTTTGATGTGAGTTTGCACAAGAGAGATATGGTTTAACAGAAAGCATTTGACCATACAAGTTGATGCCGTAAGTAAACATGATATTCCGGACTGGTTGTAAGAATAAGATAGAAAAAGGAAGTGAAAGTCTATGTCATCTTTATGATTTGTACAGTTAATACATACAGTGTATTCAATTCAGGCACAGGTTAGACTTTTATGGAAATGTATTCTATTTCAAATCCTGTAGTTGTAAAAGAAAAGGTCATAAAAGTAAGCTAAAGACATTGAAAATATCCTTAAGTTTGTGTCCCAGTTTATAGATAAGCTCAATAACAACAAATTGCACCTGCTGCCAAATTGTGTCACTTTCTCTTACATACACCTACCTTTAAGTTATTGATATTGATTTGGTAATATTCAGGATATTCGATCTCTGGATTCTGTGTAAGCATTTTTCCCAAGAAAAACAATGCTCTTATGAAAATGATGGTAATAGTCATTGATACTGTATCTTAGTGTAAGCACTTCACTGCAATTAATATGATTGAACTGTACACCCATACAGCATTCTATTTCTGTTCATACTTGTCTTATACATTGACATGCATTAGGAAGAGAGGAGCATTGATTTATGTAAATTATGCTAAGAAGGACCTTATTTGCATAGTCCAGTTAAATTACCAAACAACTGTTAGTATGAATGACAATCTGTATTGGAGGATGAACTAGTTATCAATACTCCACCTCTGGAAGGAATAAATAGAATAATGATGAATTATGAGAGAATGCTATCATCATTACTAATAACTACACAATCATGTACTAATGAAAAATCAGAAATTATTATAAATTATGATCATACCTTTAAGTGGTGAATGATAGAAATTTCATACACATTTCGTAACATAAGTGAGGTATGTACAGGTGATCATTAGACACGAATTATGAAAGTTAGGTTGTGATTTGCATTAATAAGCAAATTTTGAAAATGCTATAATTGAGGGTTCTCAGTGTTAAAGGTAGGCTTTTTATACTTGTAACATGGTAACATATAATTGGTGCAACTGATGTCATTTAGACTAATGGTGCACATTTGTTCCCTCATAGATTTATCCAAGTGTGAACAATGTGCGCAGTAGTCTGGAAGGCTATCCAGGTAATAATACTCAGTCTCTTAGTCTTACATTTTATGATAAACAGGTAATATGTCTTGCCATATCCGCACCCACTCATCGTCCAGTTTTCTATACATTGCAGGGGTTTTTCTATTAAAAATCACAAGGGGGAGCATTGCATGCGAGGGAGCGAAGCGATAGTGTGCAAAGGGGGGTTTCCCTTCTTCCACATTGTGGAGTTTTAGAGAATTTTAAGTTAGAATGGGGCAAAATTACTGTCAGACGGATCACAGTTGAAGACTGTGGCTACAATTGTGACCTGGGAGCATCCATGGTCAATCAGAAAATCTGTTCCTCAGGGTAAGGGCCTGCCGCGCTCCGCCCCTGCTGCCTTCTTTAGATGAACCCCTGCATTGTTCCATGTTCCTCCACTTGTTATAGTTGTATTCTGCAAACATGCATCCTCTCACAAGGTGGCACTGGCACTAGTAAAATGTGATATATAGGTGTGTTAGACTAATAATACCAACGGTATATAACCACTTGTCTCAAGTGTTCAGGTGTGATTCCTCCATTGGATAAATTTTGAAAGGTTTGAATATCTTGTGTGTACAGTACCTTAGATAATGTATATTTATTTATTATTATGTTTATTAAATGTGTTCTACATGTGTAATGCATGTACATGTAGATCCAAGTGTTTACTGAGTCTTTATCAATACTAGTATCAGTGAATTTTTGCAGTACCCACAAGTATTTGTGTTCTGAGAGTGTACAATTGAGGAAAGTTCATTGCATTTAAGGCAGTAAAATCTCATTAATCTATCAAAATTAGTCATTGTTGGATGCACAGCATTCAATTGCCATCATGATATTTTCATATTGAACGAAATGTTTCAAATTTTAAAAATCAATCTATAAATCATTTCCATCTAGCTGGTGGGTCGCTGCCTTACAGCATCAACACTGCCAGGAAGCAGCCGTACATGAACAAGTTCCTTCAGTAAGTATGATTTTGCACTGTGTCCTGTGCCCTGAATGTATGACAGGCTTTACCAGCACATCGGCAGAAGTACGCATTTAAGGTCGTGTTCGCGTATTTATGGTTAATATCTCGTATATAGGTTCATTTCGTTTTGTCCAAAGACATTACCTTATGCAACGGCCGTCACTGCGATGCAACGTTAACCAAAGAAAAGAAAACAGATTTGGCAGCTATAATAGATTTAAATAGCGGGCTAATTACCTTGCATGCACTAATTTACGTTCTGCTGACATGCTGGCTTTCCCTACATTGTACATGGCATTGTATAACCTAAATGTTTAATACAGAGGTGAAAGTATTATTCAGCGCAGCAGTATTTTTAGGGTACTTGTTGAAAATCCACTGCAATTGCAATTTTTGCAGTTTTTGTTTTTATTTTGTCCCTATTCCACCCGTAGCCAGTGGAGTGCCAGTGCCCGGGGTAGGACTCGAGCTTCACCACACATCAAAACCTACACCAGGACATCTCCGGACTGCAGCAGACTGGCCTGGTTCCTGGTCACCAGGTAAAGTATATTCTTATCATGGCAAGTTTCACTGGAGAAAGTCTTCTATTGGTCACCTTTAACACTAGCCTCCTGGGTGCCATCCTCCATAGTAACCGCTGGCTCACTCTTGTCCCTTCCTCCATTATGATAGTAACTCGGGCCACACCAATTTATTTCATTGGTTAAAGGAATAAATGAAAAATTTTAGAAAATGCTAGATTGGAAAAAAAAACATGAAAACAGAATCTCAGAGGAATGTTTTTACTTTGGTGCACACAGTTTCAGGGTATAAACAGGGTCAGGTGCAAGTTTTAACCCCAGCCTTCTGTTTTAATGATTTTTTTTGTTAAAATTTAAAAAAAATCTGTTAACCAAGAAATTAAATTGGTGTGGCCTCAGTTGGCTCAATCTTTTTGCCTGGTAACCATGTGGTTAACAAGCGAAAAGATTGAGCCAGCGGTTACTACGGAAGAAGGGAAAAGATTGAGCCAGCGGTTACTACGGAGGAAGCAAAAAAATTGAGCCAGCGGTTGCTATGAAGGAAGTGAAAAGATTGAGCCAGCAGTTACTACAGAGGATGCATGGCACCCAGGCTACTTTTAATTAGCACTTAGGCCACACCAATCTAATTTCTTGGTTAAAAGATTTTTATTTTCCAAAAAAAAAAATTTTTTGAAAAAAAAAATCATGAAAACAGAAGGCTGGCCCAGCCTTATAAGTTTTCATGATTTTTTTTTTCTTAAATTTTTTTTTTTTAAATAAAAATCTGTTAACCAAGAAATTAAATTGGTGTGGCCTAAGTGTTGAACAAATGGGTTTGGACAAACATTTTAAATTTTCAAACCAATGATGCTCCGTAATAAATGAACAGAGGAATTTGTCATCTGTGCACCAAATTGTAATTTATTTTTAGTTCAGAATATACTTAATGGAGAACCTACTACAGTTTTAAACTTAATATAAATATAATCAGTACTTTTTTCAAGGTCTGTATTTCAGAGTTTTAAGTTCAAGCATATCCATAGCTGTTTGCTTGATTGAAGCACATATAATTATGTTAACATAAGGATTTTTTCATGCATACTTATTAAAGGCATAAATGAGCAATGATGCAAAATGACTGAGTGAACAGAGGCAAGCTATTATGATAGTGATCTCTGTATTCAGGAAACTGTATTCTTAACCATGTCAAACATCTACATGTATCTTTGACACCATTTTCTTGAACAATCTACTGTATTACATTATACACATCTTGATAAGAAAAACATGTAACAGTTATAAGTTCATAAATTTCCTCTAATCGTGTACTACCAGACTTAACTTACTATATATTTAGATGGCATATCTGAGTAAAACCTTACTTAAATCTGACTATAATAATGTTGACCCAATGTATGTAAATTATCATGATACTGTATACAAATGTACATAGAGTAAAATGAATTTCATACTTTGAAGGTCTAGTGGTAAAACTAAACTTTGCATTCTTCATATTGAATCTGATATTTATCAGCAGCTTTACCATAATCATACTATATCAATATTTCACATCATTGTCATAACGCAGTTATTGTAGCAGCTGTCAGTCTACTTAATCAACATAGCGGTTATACTTAATCATATAATAAGCAATAAAACTTAATCATGCTTTTTTATTCATGCAAATCATTAAGTTTGCATCCAGTAACACGAAGCAAAAACTTCAGCCATATAACTGTTATAATGAATTGTCTGCATGCTATTCCTACATACAATGTAATTAACACTGCATGTTTAAACATTTGTATCTTTTTCCTAAATCACAGGAATGCCTAACTTGTAGATCTAAAAAGCAGCTGACATCAAACCTTGCCCTCTCTCAATTATACGGGGTGAAGTGAGGTTTGAAGCTTATAAAAAGTTTTAAATAATTTGATATAACCCAGCATATTTTCAAAGTTAAAGTAATGTCAATTTATTACCATCATTCTTCCATCATGGAATAACAACTTAAACATAGTGCTGTAGATACTCCACAGTGCTATCTGCATAGTTAAGAAACCCTTCAAAAGATTGTTTGGTTGCAAAAACTTTGGCTTTCTGTGCCAACTCATAGGCTTGTTGGTATTTACCCAGCCTATATTGCAGGCAGGTTTTGGCCATCATTAAGAAGAATTTAGACAAATTACAAGCACTTCCTTCTTTGTCTAGTGCAGCAATCATATTCTTAGCCTTCCTTAGGTCATCTGAAGAGATATCCTCGGAGATTTCTAACCTGGAGTTGTCCACTGATTCCTTGCACCCAAGATACAGTAGGGCAAGACCAATTTTGGCAAACCTTGGCACTCGAGACTGTGAGTGGAGCATCTGTTTTGGGTGCTCATTTTCTGAATGCTCAATGGCCTGTCGGTAATCTTTCTCTGCCTTACCCAACAAATATTTCCTGTCCTCAGCATCTGCCTGGCTTGCGGCAATCTCTGTCATTAACCAGCCGTGGTTGAATAGCATCCACGCCGTCAAACAACCAGGTGCCACCATGTCAATCAGCGGAAGTCCTTCTTTTGCCAAGATGATCCCCATATTGTAGTTTCCCACCCGCAACATAGCGACAGACTTCATACAGCTCCACATAATTCTGTGCTCTGCCTCATACTTTGTGCCAGGAAGGAACGTCTCAGCTCCAGAAAGTAAACGGTTTGCCTTCAGAAAGTCACCGTCGCAAATAGCGTTAAGACTAGCTGCAATGTGGAGGGAGACTTGGAAGTCCGGATCTGTCTTTGTCGTCATCAGCTTGGCAATGATGCTGCTGCATTTCGATATTTTTCCTTCCGCGGACAACTTTGTCAGGTTGTCAATGAACTTGCGACAGGTCACCAGAGTTTTGGTGTTCTGCCTTGTAGGTTTACCAATAAGTGGAAGAAGCTGCAGACCATGTAATTTAGGATTTTGAGATGGCTTGCGATGTGTAACTGTGTGCTCTTGTTTTCCGGCAGAGTGATTTTCTTTTAGGACACCATGAGGACTTGTGGGAAGATTGAGAGTGCTACCACTTCCAGTACTAACTACTATGCTGCCATCTCCATGAACAGTTGTTATGTTGATGGTTTCAGCTGGAATGCTCTTTGGAATCTGTGCTCTTTCCTGCATGGCAATAAAAAGTCTGTTTAACAGATGGGTAGCACAATACCAACCGTACATCTTACTTAACATTAATCCAAGCATTGCTTGACAATTATGTCTGCCCCCTATATCCTGATGAAGTATTTCACAGAAAATGGCAAGTATTATAAATTTTAAAAATAAAGTATTCATAGTCTCAAGATACTGATGAGGTTGGACATACATTTTTTTGGTTGATAAAAGAACAGCTAACGTAACATGACCTATTTACGTGCAGAACCTATTTACGTCCGGTTTGGCTCATGTCCACATGTCGCGGTGTATTATGCTAAAGCCTGTTCTCATGAGCAATAAAGAAAGTCATAAGTTTGATCCTTAGCCATCTCTCTCTATTATACAAAACAATTAAAAAGGTTTACGTCCAGCGAAATAACAGAATAAACTCCTGAACCAGTAACAACAAGTTGCACGGGAGCGTCACGCATTAAGTCTATGTACTATTGGATTCCCACCTTAAATATGATCCATTACCATTATTAATTATATCAGACAAATATGTCTGGAAGGTTCTGGCCTTCTGGGTCTCAAAACGCAGGTGTTTTTCGGAGATACATGTAAAGACATGACTGTACAAAACACTTTTGTTGAAATGTGTCCAGAAATGCTTATTTTCCCTGTTTAAACAAAAATTAAAAGTGTCCCAAGATGCGTTTGGAACTTAAAGTATATTTGAGAGACCTCCGTTTTTCTGTTTTGGGTAAAAATTGGGCCCATATATGACTATACAAAACACTAACAGGATTATACTTGACAATGTTTACTAGACATATCTGTAGTGTTTTTGCAATTTGTACAAGATTGTTTCCTGCATATCATACTAGGGAACACATACGTATGCATGCCTTGGGAATGTCACATCTTTTGTTCTCTAGTTCTGCTTTCTGTGATCCACTTAAACTAATGCCTCAAGTACAGTGTAAAATAACCTTGTGTTCATTTCCGACTTTCATTTGTCCACTGTACATGTTCAGTTTTTAGTACCAGAATGAATACTATATCCATTTTGCAGTGTGCTTCTTTTTGTATGATCATGAAATACACAGTTATAGTTATTCTCCAGTACAGTAAGCACTTTTTTTCCTATTTACTGAAGCAGTGGAAAAGCAACACAAGTCATTACATACCTGGAGTAGGTACTGTATGGTCATCAGAATCAGCTGGAATAGTATGGCCAGCACCACCGTTTGGAGTAGAACTGTCAGTTCTACTTCCTCATTGTACCCTTCAGGGCTTTGAGAGAGTACAGTATCACTCTGGTTAATCATTGTCCCGTACTTCCAGCAGTTGAGCACTGTCAATATGTAAAATCTTGTATCAAAATATCACACATCCACACACCAAGGAGGTTATTTTTACCTTCTTGGGTACACAAGGGGGATTCCCCTTATGCAAATTAAAGGCCAGGTGTGCCAGGAACAAGGCCCCCTAAGCATGCAACTTGTTACTCACGAAAAAAAGTCAAGTGCAAGTGTTCCTCATCAAACTAGAAATAGATCTCAGTCATGGTGGTGAGCCTCGCCTTTAGGTTTGTGTGAAATGTATCAACAACAAAAAAACAATGAATCACATGATTAGACCTGAATACATGACAGTGTCTACATGGAAATCATTGTTTAACAGCTAACTACATGTATCATCATGCAATGTTTTATGGTACAATGTACCTTGGAAAACAATACTTTCCAATCATACCCACTGTCTGTTTTCGCTGTCTTATTTCTGGTGAAATCTGCACAGTATGTTAAACTTACTACTGATGAGAAGCTGCACCCCCCCCCCTCCCGAAAGCCAACAGTGTGTACATCCTTTTTTAGTACATTTTCAATAATGTACAATGTATGTAGGTAAGAAACGGTCACTCAACTTTTCTTGCTTCCTTCCATTAAGTAACATTTATACTGTATAGTAGGCTGCCCATTATAATCAACTTAAGTGTATATACATGGATTCATCGGCATTTTGATGTTTGTTATTGTTGTCCATTACAGTGCTAACCTGTCCAAGGCAGCCTGGGGCGCTCTGGAGAAAAACGGCGCTCAGCTCATGATCAGGTCCTACGAGATCGGAGTTCTCTTCCTCCCTCAGGACTTTGTGAGTGTTCTTGGATCCACCCATACAAAGTTTTTTTTGGTTTGTTTGTTTGTTTGAGCCTTTGTTAAGTCATGACAACTCAAATCAGTCTGCTGGCTGCTTTTTATTGAGGTCATGAGAGAAGAGGTAAGGGTCAGACAAAATAAAACAAAACTGATATAGATTATTCTAACCTTAGAATTTATTGTTGAATGTCTGCCATTTACCAGTCAGAGGTTCCTGAATGTGACCTCATGCAGATGCTGTCCTTGGTGCTGATACCATAGTTTAGGATAATGCAGTCTGATATAATGGTAAACAAATAGTTTGTTGTCGACACCATTCGAAATCATTCTGCAAGGACATTTAAAATATACATTTGATTTGATGATTTATGTACAAGTGATGTTAATATTCAATGCAGAGGGATGTACTGTACTTCTGTGTAGCGGTAGTTTCTAGAGATTCATAATGAAGACAATTCATATAAAGTGTATTTGTGTGGAATATCTCCTACAGGGTGAGGACACCACATTTACTGTGCAGACTTCCTGTTCCGAACCCTTCCCCATCCCGTATGACCTGCCACCACTTCCTTATGGCACCAACGGTAGGTACATGTACAAGTAATTTATTGTATGATTTCATGAAACAGCTTATCACAATATTCAAAGACTTTTAGATTTAACAAAAAATTATTTACTTATCATATATAACTGCTTATGACAGGTATGGTACCCCAATTGAATGTCATTACCACGCCAATTTTTGTTTTTGACAAATTCATCAGATTTGCTCAGTGCAAGTCCAAGAGACCACTTCTGGAAACAATGTCTCTCCCTAAGTCAGAAATTCTTGAGACAAGCTCAACTCACTAATAATGAGGACTGCCTAACCCAGTTGTACATTGTACATGTACATGCCGGCCATTGATTTATGTCTACACAAAGTTTGATGGACATTCTTATATCTTAACTTACAGACCAACCCTGGGTTGTGGACCTTCCGTACGTCAACAAACCCGACAGTCATGGGTGCGTCTGGCAACCCTCATAACTCTGTCAACAGGGAACAATGAAAATCATATACATATGTGCACATTTTTCTGTAAACTTTCTAGTCATGTAGAATAGGAGTACATGTACATGATGCATATCAGTCAACTATAAAGGAGCAAGTCAGATTTTGAAACATCAATGTGACCTTTTAATCAGCATAGGGGAACAGGGGTATATCTGTCAACTATCCTGACCATGAAGTTGGCAGGTACACAATATAGGAGAGAAGGGGTATGTCTGACATCTTTCTTAACCACATGAAGAAACTGGTATATCTGTCGAACATCTTGATCATGTTGAGACACAGGCAGTGCTGGGAATCTCTTGTTGTCAAACGCTGTACGAAATTTTTTGTTCTCGTCTTGAATTGCCGACCACACTGTTAAAAGAATTCCTCGTAAAAGGGAAATTTATCCTGAGTGCCAGTAAATGAAATTTTATAAGATGTATAGATTGAACTAAGAAAGTATAGACTCTAGATGATGTTCTTTAATTTGGCTATGTTTCCTTTTCAACACTTGTCTGTGTCAAATAAATGATTGTTAACATATATAACATGTATGATATATAGAAAATATTGTGCAGTGGTTAAAGTTGTAATAAAGGGCTCATGTTTATTGCTTTTTCTGACTTGTTTTCAAATTAATTACTAACATAAAGAGGTTTCAGATCACTTACACCCCCTTTATACAGAAAGGGGTGAGAAACCAAATTGAGAGTACAAAAATTTGACATATCCCTCAACAGTCTTTAGCGCTCAATGATATCAGAGGTCTTCCAATGATTTCTCAATCCAGTTCTACATAAATTATGTTAATCATCTTCAAGCAGATACAGTGGTGCTGCAGGAAACTGCACAACAATGGCCGATCTGTCATAATCTCCATCTGATTTTGAACTGGTTTAAAAGAGCACAATCAGTCATGTAAATTGTGCATCTTCAAAATGCCTTTTGCATTTTTTCAGTGTTCAAATCTATCTAAGACATCAAGTATGGCACCAGACTTGTAGGAATTTTCTTCCAGAATTTGGACCAGTTTCTGTGCAGAGAAGTCCGGCTTGAGGAGTTTACCGTCCTCGGCTAGCTGGCACAGTAGTGCCCTGACCTCAGGGTCTCCCATGTGCGTTCTGTAGTAGTCGAACATCTCTGTGTCCATGGCCCCCGGTGAGAAGGACTGGACGCGGACGTCTGGAGACTCTTCTGCCAGCACCTGTTTTCATGGTAGGGCAGATTTGTTATCGTATATCAGTCACTTGATATAACAAAAATGTACATGTAACATCAGGAACCATAAATTCAACACCCTTTTAACACTCTTAAGTACCCTCCTGCCAATTAAAATTCAGCAGGGTTCCTATTCATAATCTACGTCATTGTGTTCCTTTTTGTAATATTTATGAACAGTAGTATATTTCGTTGTGGGTGCTTTATGGTACCTTTTCCGATACACAAGTGCACATATTTTACAAACCTTTTCAGAAGTGTTTGTTCACAAATCTAAGGGTCCATCCCTTGGATGGAGTAAATCCATCCTGACTGTCCATTGCAATTAGCAGTTCAACAAATGAGAAAATGACAATTTGCAGTTAACCAATGAGAGAGTAGCTGCATGCATTTGTCCATCAGATACTTGTATCCATATGTTTTAATTTTGTATTCATACGTTTTGACAGGTGGGCGGGGCTAAGGTATTGGTCCATTAGATCTGTGGTCAGGCTATTCCTTGGGGAGACAGTAGGTATATTTCCCTTACCTTGAAGACAATGTCTCTTGCTGCTTTACCGCTGCAGTATAGAGAGTTTGTCTTGATTGGTGTGAACCCTGCACTGGAGGTGATGTTTACCACTGTCCTGGTCATGTCACTGCTGGGAAATACCTGCAGTACAGCAGATATGTTTTTTTTTAAATGTCCGGCATTCTTCATCAGTGAAAATAAAATGATGCCGTTTAAAACATCTGACAGACGAGTGTAATTCTCAAACATTTGTCCATGTGGTTGATATTTAATGAAAATATTATAACTTGTATATGATATTTCAAGTAACAGAAGTAAAAAAAAAAGACAGATTTTTAAATGAATGAAGTCCTGTAAATGCAAAAATGTTTGCGGTGGTTTTATGTTCGCGTTTTTTGCAGTGAACTATTTATTACCGTGAACATTAAACCACCGCGAAAAGCCGTTCCATTGTGACTGTAGCGCTACTATTATGTCAAACTCGAACTCAAAACCACCGTGAACACTCCATTTTCTCCCTACCGCGAAATTAAATCCCCGCAAACATTTCAGAAATCTGCATTTACAGTATTAGTAGTACTAGAGTAGCTATAGCCTGACCTGTAGGAACCTTGCTGTGAGGGTGATGACAGAGGTAACGTTGACTGTGTAATACTTCTGTAGAACCTCAGCATCACAGTGTTCTACCACCCTCTTACTAACATCTCCCAGGGTTGAAGCATTGTGGATGAGCAACGCATGTTGGAATACACCTGGAAGAAGACATTTGCATGCTAATATATAATTGTGCATGAGTTTTTTTCTATCGTACATGTATGTCTAGATCTAGACTCTAGGTACTAGTAGTCTAAGATTGAGGCAGCTACAAACGTAAGTATCTTCCTAAAGCAAATTATTAGGTAAAAATTAGGTAAATTCAAATTGGGAGTAAAAGACAAGATTTTCTCACTTTGCAAATATTAATAATATCAGGTGTATTTGCAGCCAGTGCCACAGGCAGGTACCCAATGTGTAGGGTAATGAGGCTGTTTAACGTGTTCGAGGCACCTCCTCGAGCACGGGACCCCCGTTTTCACGGGGTATAACGTACGTCACGGGATGGCCTGACACATTCGGTGGTCGCAGAGATCTATCAGCCGCAACGCGCAGACACATTCGACGCGCCGCGGAAAAATCAGCCGTCCGCGCGGTCCTATCAGCCGCAACGCGCAGACAAATTCGACGCCGCGCGGACCTATCAGCTGCTCGCGCGGAAAAATCAGCCGTGGGACAGCGCCATCAGGTGTCTCACTACTGCCTTCAGAGAGCGCTGGAAAGGCCGCGCCAAGGTAGGTCCTCCACAATTTCCTTCTCTAGCATCATATAGAGACATCGACTGGTAATCTAAATAGGCCCTTTCAGGTGCCAGACTATCTTATGGTCATCCGGAGCCAAAAATAATCGGCAGGTCTTCAAATTAAGTCGAGATATAGGGAGAACAGTTCTAAATCGGTGACACACCACATCGAAGTTATCAAGGTAAACAATGGCCAATGCCATATTTTGGGCCATTGGAAGCAAAGACATCTGCGGTTTTGACGTCTTTTAGTGTGATTGAGTGTCCAGAACAACGTAACATACTCTGGAATCGATATAATATGCCCACAGAGCGAAAATATGTGGTAGAAGTGATACCGCTATATAACGCCCCCCTCCCCCATCCTTCAGCACGAACCACCACGTATAGAACGATGTTAACATATCTTATAGCAGTATTAAAGCCATAAGAAGCGATATTGTTGTGGCCATTTAAATGAAGATACATAGTCATCAATGTTTGTCCAGACAAAGGCATTTATTTTTGGAATTTGCATTTCAGCCATGGAGTTTGATGAGTAGAACAGGGTTTGTGCATGTGACCACAAATGTAAAACCACCTGTTCCACCCTACAAGTCTGGCCTTTAGGAGGGAGATGAAGAACCACCCGACAAGCCATGCCTTGGGGAGGGACAGGATACCTGGTCTTCAAGTAACAGCACAAGTGGATCCCGTTTAAACACCAGAACCAGTGGATCCAGTGAGGGTTCAGTGTCTTTGGAAGAGTCCAACGAGTCCGATGACCTACCTGGTGTGGTTGTGCCAGCTGAAGATGTAGAAAAGGATGTCTCCTCCCCCACACGCAGGACTACAGTACAGTCTGTGTACACATGGCAAGTGCTAAGCGAACAGCGGTTCACTAGATTAACACAAGCATCGCTGCCATGGGGCTGATAAAGGACCAGCAATTTAGTGTGGGTTCTGCAATAAAGACTTTATTTATGCTAGAGACTTTCAGGATCACTTAGTTGAATCATCCAAGGAGTGCCCAGTTTCTCAGAAAGAGTTCAAGTGAAGAAGCACATGATAGTGCACTCAGATTGGGATTTTTGTAACAAATGTGGAAATTCCTTTAAGTCATAATATAAGAAGTCCTAAACATCATCACAGAACCCATGACAATCCCAGAGTAAAGACGTTTGTCAGTGTTACAAGTGTGAACACAAGTTTCATAAAAGGAAGCACTCGTGTTAATCATGCAGTAATTCTGGTTCATATAATTATATTTGTTGTTTCACAAGAAGGTATACCTCATGTATAATGCACCTGTACAGTGCCATCATTGATTTTCATCTGTAGTGTTGGGAAAATGATGGCGTCGAGACTCGGTATTTGACTGGTTTTGACTTTGTTCTTCTTTTTTCAAGAGTCAATATTAATATACGATCAGAATACTTTAATTTGTAATCTATAGCAATAAATTAAGCAACAGTGCAATATGATTACAACATAGTCATTTGCCAAGTGATGTATAACAAGATCAAGAACATGGTATTGCAATTCAGCAAATAACGTTATATATGTTGTAAACAACCAGAATAAATTTAGTTATATATACAATGTACCTATATTTTGTGTGTCATTTTTGGATTAACATTTCAGGAAATACAGGTGCAATACAGATGGTTAGTACAATGATGCAACGCTGAGATGGTCCATTACTTAAATCTGTAGATATAACAACTTGACAAAGTATAGTCTTCATCTAATATCATGTGCTATTTCAAACATACTGCATAGTACCAAAATTGACGAATAATCTACTCAATACATATCTCTATGAATATAGATTTCTACTGCAAATATGGAGTTATTTGAATATTCAAGTTGTACATTGTATGATTTCCGTTGCTTAGTGCCTTTCGTATAAAGGGAGAGAAGCCTACAGTCCAGAAAAAGTGCTATTGACGCTAGCTTGAGTAGGAGTTGACCAGGAGAGTTGTGTTTCTTTCTGTCTGGGACTTGCTGCAGTGCTGTCATCAATGCCAGTGTTATCTTCTGTTACCCATACATCTTCAACTTCGCAATCTGTGTTTGCTTTCCAGGTGCCCGTTGCTTTGTTTCTACACTTTTTCTCCGGATATAGTGTCAACCTGAGTCGACGAGGCATTTCTGAAAAATATCAGGGTTGATTATTTGCAGTGACACATTATACCTGTGTAATAGTTATACTAGCAATATAATAAACAATCTTGCGAGAAACGTATGAGATGTTCGTTGAATCATCTAGATGAGGTATTCCCCGCATATCGCCAAAATCCATCGAGGCGACAAAGACACTATTGCCTGTTAATGTTTACTATACTACTACATGTATAAGATATGGGCCGTAACTTTACTGGAAAATGGGGAGGGGGGCGTTATATAGCGGTATCACATATTTTCGCTCTGTGGGCATATTATATCAATTCCAGAGTATGTTACGTTGTTCTGGACACCCAATCACACGAAAAGACGTCAAAACCGCAGATGTCTTTGCTTCTAATGGCCCAAAATATAGCATTGGCCACTGTTTACCTTGACAACTTCGATGTGGTGTGTCACCGATTTAGAACTGTTCTCCCTATATCTCGACTTAATTTGAAGACCTGCCGATTATTTTTGGCTCCGGATGACCATAAGATAGTCTGGCACCTGATAGGCCTATTTAGATTACCAGTCGATGTCTCTATATGATGCTAGAGAAGGAAATTGTGGAGGACCTACCTTGGCGCGGCCTTTCCAGCGCTCTCTGAAGGCAGTAGTGAGACACCTGATGGCGCTGTCCCACGGCTGATTTTTCCGCGCGAGCAGCTGATAGGTCCGCGCGGCGTCGAATTTGTCTGCGCGTTGCGGCTGATAGGACCGCGCGGACGGCTGATTTTTCCGCGGCGCGTCGAATGTGTCTGCGCGTTGCGGCTGATAGATCTCTGCGACCACCGAATGTGTCAGGCCATCCCGTGACGTACGTTATACCCCGTGGTTTTACGTCCCTCCCGGAAGACGATTTCGTGGAAAGCTTCGTGAGGCTACAGCAATCCGGACGTCCTTGGTTGGTCCCCCATCCAAGCACTGTCAACCAAAAACCACCTTGTTGGAAGCAATCAATAACTTATGCATCAGTTACATTTCCAAGGGGGTGTAGCAGATCTTATGCGGCTTTGCTACGGCTGGTGTTTTAAAGCCAAGCATACCAGGTCACCCCACTACAGTAAGCCTGTTGTGTTCTTTTGCATGCAGAGGTTTAATGCCTTAGACTGGTAGTAGTCAAATAACTAGGCTTACATCTGAAGCCACTGGCTTTACGTCACCATCCAAAATGACAAATACAATGTCCAACTTCTAGCTGGGATCATACTCCCAGTCTCTGACCTAAGGAATCCCAAAATGTGATAAATATGACAAAGCAGTATATAGGATTGCTAACCACAGGAACCCATTTCCAAACCAAATGTGCCATGGCATGCATGATGCAGGGAGTTTGCAGGGACTCCAAGTAGTTAAAGCTGGCCATTTTGGAGTATTCTGGCAGGCTCCCAGGTATATGGACCTGTGTCCTTGGGGGAAAGTTTAATAGTCGTCAGCCCATTGAGGGCCTGGGCAACAGTCTGGCTTCCAGGTAGTTGTGTTCTATTCTATATGATACTTGACAAATACCCTCTGGCGCGTCACGCCCTGGCCGGCATGGCCATGGACAGGTCTAGAATAGAAAGAAAAGTGTTGTTTCCTTTGGTCACTTCAAATCTTCTATGGGAAACCCACCTGGGGTAATGTCACTGAAAATCTCCCGAAGGAAGTCCTGGTATCTGTCAGAAGCCTCAAGATCACCACAGACCAACTTGACGCTGACCGACGTAGTCTTATTCACCACCAAGGCGTGCGTCTGCTCGAGCCCGGACAGCGACCTGGCCGTGAGGACCAGGCGGGAACCCTCCCCTAGCCTGCCCGACAACTCCACCGCCAAGGAACGGCCCAGACCCCGACTAGCCCCGGTGATCACGCAGAAAGTCGGTTTTCCTAGCACAGAAGAGTTCTCTACACTTTCAGAAAGAGCCATAATTTTTCTCCGGCACCATTACTTGACCAACTTTGCTGGGTCAGCTTCAGTGTGAACTTTGACCGGACAGATGACCCCGGTCCCGATACCTCTTATAATGTATAGATATTATATACACATGGATGTGCTTGCTGCGAGTTACAGCGCTACGGGCGTCGATTACATACACAAGTAACGTCATGTCGTCTAGGGAGGCACATCACACAGGATGCATCAGAAGAAAAAAATTAAGAAATGCACAGCTATGATGGCTTCTATTAGACTTCGCTTAAAAATGACGCTTTAATTCAGGCACTCAACACTATACATAGAATGCACTGATTACGCTCTATGTGTAGATTTGAGCTACTAATTAGCCCATGTTGATTTGATTGTGTGGATGATATCGATCCTTTGGGAACCCCAAAACTGATGCGAGCGTGCGAAAAAAAAGAACGTTTGGCAAAAAAAAAGTTGCATTCATTATCGGAAATCTACGTGGTCAGAAAGTTACATACCAAATAATAGATTCTTTACTTTTGTTCTTCTCCTTTGACTTTTGAATTAACTTTGGAATTGCTTTGTATGAGTTACAGTATGGCCGAAACCTATGGTTCTTTATCGATTATGTGATTTTTTTTCAGAATACACTTGAACATTAGTGCATTGTCCGAAGTAAACGGTAATAGGTACTTCGTTAACAAGAATCATATGATAGAAAATGCAAATAAAAATACAATTTGCATTATTTGTTTCTGAAGATCAAGTTTGGCAAACAAAAGTCTGATCACGAGAATCCCCATTTCCTCTTGACTTACTAGTATCAGTTTCAAAGTCAGTAACAAACACCCATCTGCAGTTCAACCTAAATTTGCAAGGAGGCACAGCTAGTGAGCTAAAGATTTTATCACTTCTCTCTTTGTCCCTAAAAGTATGACGATAGCTTGTTCCGAATATTGAAAACATACACAACTTAAAGTTCCACGTGCACGTATTTCGTGGCAGCAGTACCAAAGAAAGTCGCTACTGGAAGACATGATCTAAATATTTCTTTTCAGTGCCATTTCAAACAAGACCATGTTGATTTGATTATATGGATGACATCCGCGCGCCAATCAATTTTCGGCCGTTTCCAACAGAAGATTTCGGCCATACTCTATAAATCGTGCAAATTAAAGCAGCTTCAAAATGGGGGAAAAACATGCTGTAAATTGCAAAACAAATATATTTTAGGAAACGGATACTAATATTGCAGAATGCTTAAGTCAATTCCAAAGTCAACAAGTTTTGAAAGAACAAAAATGAAGAATTATATTTCCGTATATCATACTCTGTGTGTTAAGTTTTCGCAAGGACTTGGTTTTCGTCATCCTTCCTAAACAACGTAGATTTCATAATGAAGGTAACTTTTTTTGCCACTTTTTTTTTTAATTCGCACGCTCGCATTAGTTTTTGGAGTCCCCAGAGAATTATGTCATCCATATTATCAAATCAACATGGCCTAGTCCGCACAACACAAAATCCCACTCTCCGGGCTTATGTGGAGAATACTATAAATGCAGATATGTTCGCGGTGGTTTTATGTTCGCTGTTTTCGCGGCGACCGTTTTACCGCGAACAGTTTTGTCTAATACTGTAGCAGTATGTGACTATAGCGCTGACGCGAACTTAAAAACACCGCGAACACTTCATTTTCCCCAATAGCGCGAAATTAAAACCACGCGAACTTAAATGCATTACAGTAGAAAATTTCCCCCTATTCCGCGTGCCATGTGGTATGGTCCCACTCGCCACTCCCACGTGACAGTAGCTTAGAGCACGCTTCGGTGAAGTTTGTCACCTGATCTCATCGTCATTGTTCAGCCGAGAGAACACCTTGCACTACAGGAAGTAGGCGGGGACCACTACGCTGTAAACCAGTGCCAGTATGATCCAGTAAAAAAGGTTTTAGACGTTACTTTTCTTGCCACTTTAATTCAGACTTGTTCAGACTTTACCATGTATAATCGCCGTAAAGGACATGTTCGTTCTTGCCTGGCCTGTGCGGCCTTTGGGACCACCGGATCAGGACACGCCGAGCTTTTTAGTTTTATACCTAGAAGGACTTACTTAGTGCGTCAGTGTACGTTCTTCTGGATTCTTGGCACTTGACGATCTGTTAAGGGTATAATTAGGTTTAATTTGTAATCTATATATAGTCTGACATCTTCTGTGTTGAGGACTTGCCGTATACTGGGGGAATTCCCACGTGTAACAGTGGGGGTTCAAGCGCCTCCAACTGACCAGGCTAACTGGTCGCGACCTTTTAGCGTAGTGGTTAAGGCGTGCGTGCCTGTGATCTGGCCTCCGGTTTCGGCGTGAGTTCGAATCTCGGTTGGGATCACTTCTGTTTCTACTCGCTCCTTTGATTTGTTTCACTGGTTCCCACACCGGCCCTGTGAGCCTGGCAAACGTGTGCCACACAGGGAAGATCGAACTCGGAGATTCGAGGACGAATCTTAAAAAAGAAAAGGGGGAGTAGTGTAACAGTGGGGGTTCAAGCGCCTCCAACTGACCAGGCTAACTGGTCGCGACCTTTTAGCGTAGTGGTTAAGGCGTGCGTGCCTGTGATCTGGCCTCCGGTTTCGGCGTGAGTTCGAATCTCGGTTGGGATCACTTCTGTTTCTACTCGCTCCTTTGATTTGTTTCACACGGTAACATTTCGCAGCTTTTCTTGCTCTCAGCGAGGAGGAACCAGAAATACTGTGTAAAGGAGATTTGTTAGCAACTGAGACGGTGAGAGTTTATTATGTACGCCTGTAGGAGATATTGTTGATAGCTTTAAGTCGGTTGTCAGTGTTTGTGAATAGTGTACCTCCAGAAGTTGTGGATGGATTTTATGATTTTTGGTATGTCTAGGTGTCAGCAAAGCAGAGCTTGTGGGCTCCTGTAATTTAGTGGCTTTCTGTGGTACTACATCAGGAGTTCAGGACCTCCAGTTTTGATATCTCTTGTTTCCAAGGACTCCTTGCTGTTTCTAGTAGTGGCTGATTATGCAAATAGGGACCTATTTTGCATAATCAACAAGCAGTACAGTAACTGCATTCCATGATCAGACTTTCAAACATGTACATGTGACATATGTAGCTTATGCTATGGTCACATCTCCAAACCGGGTCCGGCCGGCCAGGCTGTTTTCCGGAATGAAAAATAAAGGTGTATGTCAAGAATTATACACAAATTATTATTAATCTTTTAAAACAGTTTATATGTCTTTTATATCATTCATAATATTCATTCCTGCGAGCTGCCTGGGTGCCAGTATGTTGTGACCATAGCATTACAGAGAGAGGAACATTGAAAGATATCAATTATGCAGATAATGACCTCATTTGCATAATCAAGGAGAGAGTGCTGTTATACCACAGTGGTAAATGGCAGGTGTCTTGGGCATGCTGTGGTGTTGATGTCTGGTCAGCAGATAGCTTTTGAGGGATCAACAAGAAGGGGTATAGTGTTGGGCCCCCTAGTTTCCTGTTTTGGCATTGCAGGGAGAGTTTGTGAAAAAGATAATATATAGATTTGTATGATTTTGAGCATGTAGGTAGCTTATTAAGAGATTCATGTAATTAGATGCTGATTATACAGAAAAGAGCTTTAAAGTATTCACAATTGCATAATCAATGGAATATGTTATGATCATAGCTTTCTGCCATTTAAGATTATGCTAATCGAGACATCAGATTTCCAAATCAAGTCAAATTACAGTGCAGTTGCTATCAATTCAAATTCACAACATATTCTCGATTTTTATACAGACTACCAACTGTCTTGATGAAAGTCACAACCTTGTAATTGATCTCTAATTAACTACTGTAGAGCAATTAATGGCAATATTTATATACATTTTGCATCATGATCTTTGACAGTCAAAGTGATTATTAGATTTATCCATCATAGTGCAAGGTCACTGGGTGTAATTGAAACAGATAACAAATGGAACATCTGTACCAAGGGAGGGTCTGTCAGATCTTTGTCTTCCTGCTTCGGCCAAAGAAAACAAATGTTGTGTTTCTTGTTATGGTACTTAAAAAAATCAGGGTCAGTAGGTATAGGGTCTCTCTTTAAATAGAATTATTTCATAGATTTTGGCCACAGTCCGTTTGTTTGTTTGTTTTATTAAGATCTCCATTAGTGTCACATAGAGAGAAACACTTAGTTCTACCTTGAGTCCACTTACATAATAGATAAAATAAAATGCAGTAATCCACTAGATACAGTTAAACAAATCTTAAAACCAGCATGTACAGACCCTGGTACTGTATTTTCAACATCAGATTATCATACAGATACAGTGTACAAGCACAACAAAGTATACTAAATCATATTTATACTGCACATTCCTTCATCAACAGTTCAACGCCTAAGCTAACAGAGTGTGAAAAACAGGGAGTCTGCAAGGAAATATCCAAGACTGTTGGCTTCTATAGTCAGACATATTGATATCAAAATCTAGCCTAATATGGTTTGAAATCTGATAACCAAGAAATTTAATTTGTGTGGCCTTATCGTACATCTTTTAAAACAACAAGTACAACATTATCAGTACCAATTGTGAGGATCGAGGAAAGTGTAACAGAGTATACAGGATACAATATGTTAAACTCAGACTGCTTTATGGTTGCATGATGTTTTTCATATTTTTGTCATAATTTTGTCAACAGTGAGCAAATGACCTGTTAAACGTGACTATTAGCTTCTAATAGGTTTTACCTTAAAGCAGGGAGCGTTCAATTTTACGCACGCCTACCCAGTTGTGATTGATGTCATCTCCCTGGAGATTCGTTGATTTCCCTGAGATGGATAATTCACGGTTGATGATGCTTCCGCGTTCCAGCATCAAAATGTGAATAATTGATGTGATAGCTGCGTGGGTAGTGGTAAGCATTGTCTGCCATGTTGTATTCCAGGTCAGCTGCCTAGCAGGTGAGAATCACACCGTACGAGTACACTTGGGATGGACGATGGCACCTTCACACGCTCGTCTGCACTGCCAATTAACGCTGTGGCTCCTTACAGGTCAGGTTTTATTTCGTTGTGGTAAATTCATAGCGTCCAGTTCTAACGCCCTATCCATTGTTGGGGACCTCATACGTGTAGTGGTGGGGGACGTAACAGGAGATGCACAATGGGATAAAAGGAAATAGCTCGGGTTGGAATTTGAAGTTGGGTGCTGCCAGTGTCTTGAAAATTTGGTTATTTAACTAAGGCTTCAGTGGTATAGAGTGGTAAATTGTTGAAACAAAATAATAACAATTGAAATAAGATTATATTTCACTGCTTGATATCAATTTACCAAAATCTGAGTCAGCGTTCTTCCTGGTTTTGTCATATTGCCACAGTCCAAGTGTTGTAATTGTCACTGATATCACTGTTCTCTTCTTGACATTTATTTATATGTGTTAAACTAAATTACAGATAATAGGACTAAAGAGTGCTAGTGTAATAAATACTGTGATAGGTAATGATCATTTAGGGGGATCAGTAAGCCATGTAAAAGTCCTGGGCGTAATGTTGTATGGTAAATATTACAATAAGTGGTTTCTTTGCCACCAGGAGTGTGGGTTGCCATATATTAAGTATTCTGCCCACATAACATGAGAAACCAATATTCACTTATCCGTTACCACGGTTGCATTATGCAGTAAGGGTCGGTAGGCTATTGTTGTGTTGCATTCAAGGGAAATCCAAGTGTTTGGAAACATTTGCGGCACCTAAACTAGTATCGTTTGACTGGTCTGCAATTGATTCAGGTCAAAGATTAATTAAATCTAATTGATGTACACGCTGTAAATCTTGAAGAATTCATCAGATCACAAACCAATTTCACTAAGATTTTCCGTCAGTAATGTAGTCGGTGCATGCCCACCACAAACTTTGTTTTAAACACTGACAATACTTCCATGACCGTGAAATTGAAAACTCAAATGATCTGTGCATAACTATGTCATTTTTCTTTGCAGCATGGACAGTGGTGGTTGCCCAGTCTCCCACAACAGGTGACATGCTAACAGGTAAACAGGACTGAAAATAATTTTTTAACTCAGTGGCATTCTAAGTTTATAGCAGAGCTGAATCCATGTCGTAGAAACTCTGTTACTCTACCTAGACGCAGATTCAGCTCTGCTATAAGGAGAATAAGCTAGTTTGGAGTTGCTACTACGCATGTGCAGTGTCAAAGGTGAAGGCCCCCGAGACGTGAACAAAACCCGTCTGGGAATTGTTATGCAAATCTACACATTGTGGAGACAAGAACTGTTTACAAGCCGGGGGCCTTCACCTTTGAAATTGCACATGCGTAGTAGCAACTCCGAACTAGCTTATACCCGGTGGACAACCTAACCCAAAAGCTAGATTATAACCATCAGCAAATCAGGTTGCCCATGTTTAAAGTTGACACCATGGTGTGTTATACAAATGTAGTTACGACTGTATGCATGGCTGATGGAAATAAATTGTGTTATTGGACCAAAATATTATACAGTAAATAGTTGAGCGAGTAACGTGACTCACTCACATGCATGTCACATTGCTGGCTTAGTTCACACTAATCTAGAAGGACACTCTCTACGCTTGTATCTTAGCTGAACAAATCATCTCAATTTGATTATAGCAAAAATTGATACTAAGTAAAGGATTCGTAGTGACATATCTCCTAATGTGAGGGATCAAACCTTCATCTATTGATGTTTTCTATTCCATATCAGAGAAGCGAAGTTGAAGATATTCAAAGACCTTTAAAACAGAGCTTTTTGAACTAACAAATCGGTGAAATGCAGCAAAATACAATCATGCTAAATAGTACGCATTTTTCACTTAATTAGGTCTTCTAAATAAGCCATGAATTCCCTGGAACTTAAATCTTGTGAAATACACATTTTTATCTTCCTGACTAGTCATATACTCAGTACAATGTATACTGTAAATGCACTTAAGTTTGCGTTGTTTTTATATCGCGCTAAGACGAAAATGTGTTCGCGGTGGTTTAAAGTTTGCGGCAACGCTAGTTACATACTGCTACAGTATCAGACAAAAATTATGCGGTGGTTTTAAGTTTGCAGTGAAATGGTCGCCGCAAAAACCGTGAACATAAGACAACTGCGAACATATCTGCATTTACAGTTTTGATTTGATTTCAATGTATTTATCATTGGGAAAAAGTAATGAGTCACTGTTGAACAACAGCATTGATATCATGACTAAGGTCCACAGCAGCTGCCAATTATGCAAATGCCTTGAAGTTTGCCGTTATTTAATTTCGCGATTGCGGACAAAAATGGAGTGTTTGCAGTGGTTTTAGTTCAAAGTTGAAATAATGTGGTAGGAGGTCAAAAGTCAAAACAAGCATTTTTGCAGTGGTTTTGAGTTTGCGGTGAAGATATTTCTGTGAAAACCGCAAATAATAAACCACCTATTATAACGATTACATGATTTATGCACATCTCTATAAATTCTGGGGAAATTGGGCTGGTGGAAAGTCGCTTGAGGCCCTTGATTGTCGAAAATTAGAGGTATCGTAGACTGTAGAATGGGACCATGTGAGAGGTATTGTAAACTGTTATTTAATTGTTAATGATATTTGTTCCTGTATGGTAACTAGGCTGCTGCAGTGGGAGGGGGGTGCCCACCAACTGCCAGCACCTTTGCTCCAGGACAGAGGAGATCACCCTGTTTGACTTCCTGACATGCCAAGATCACCTCACCTCCGTCAGCCATTGCCTTCTAGGTACGCCTCTAGTCATTTCTGGTGTTTGACCTTTGAATGTAGGATCATGGCAAATTTGTTATCATTTATATAATAAAGGATATAATGATACATGTATAAGCTTTATAATAATTTTATGTACCTTTTGTGCTGAGTGTAATACATATACTAGAAGCCTTTTGTTGTAGTTCCTTAATGTGTATATCAAGAAATTAATGATCTGTACTTCCCCGTGGCCCAAGCGGTAACACAACCCTGCTGCTTCACCATCTGGATCAAATTCCATGGATCTTGGGGTCGACTACAGCTCATACATGTTGTAATGGACTGCATTTGTCAATTTGGATGGTGACGTTAAGCCGGCGGCCCCGTGTATGAAGGAGCTTCATGTGTAAATCTCATTAGCGTCAAACCTCTGCACATTAAAGAACCAACACACTTATCGAGAAGAGTAGGGGTGACCCGGTGTGTTTGGCCAAAAATGTGAGGCGTAATGAAGCCGGGTTGCACTACCACTAGCTACTTGAAAAAGCTTCATGCTTCACCTCAATTGAGGATGACTGCTTTTAACTTTTACAGGTGGTGAAGACCGTTCCCCCTGCTGTAGAGAGAAGGGAGTGCCGGAGCTGTGCCTGGGGTTCTGTTCTGGGGACATGCTGACCATGGACAGCTCCCACTTCTCCTGTGTCCCACACATACAGGACCTCACCACATGCATACAGATGCCCCCCACCGGTAAGGTGTCAATCATCTATAGCATTGACAGATTTGAATATTATATCTTTAAATACAAGAACATTAACCCCCACAATGCAAAAATAGGTAAATTGATATTTTATATCTTACACCAGGTTGACTCATGAATGATGTTGATTTACAGGTGATATACATACTTCCGCTTTACCACCAACCATGTCTTCTACACCTGGGCCGATAAAAACGTCTGGTAAGTATGTTTCCTGAGTGTAAGTTTTTGACCAGAATTTTCAGCTAGCTTTTCATTTATTTACATCTAACGTTAGATCTACAATAATTATAATCATATAAATTAAACAACAAAACATTTTGTGGCAAAAATTATAAAGGCTATAGTTAGACATGTGGCAAAAGTTATAAACAATATAGTTAGACATGTCCTCAGTATAACTCAGTCACTCAATGCATTAGGACATTAAACGGATCATACTTACACCCCTACTCACTGAAATAACAGTCAGATTTGGCTGTTGTATCAAATACATTATACATAAGGAATGCTTAATAATCTCCATTGGGGCCACAGTAAACTACCTTGGTTGGACTTTAAAATGTACCAAATTTAAACACAACTGGCAGTCCTAAATTGGCTCAACCATAAGAGTGGATATGTCATTGAAGAGCTGGCTATAAACATGGTGCAGATAAACAATTGATTATGATGTCTACTTTACATGTTGTTGTTAAGACACATTGTATATCTTTCCAATGATATCACCCTCTAGCTCCCAGTTCTCCCAGGAACCTGACAGCAGAGACGTTGTCCTCCACGTCCATCCGGCTGTCATGGCTGCCCCTCGCGGTGCACGCGGCTGACGTCTCGGAGTACGTGGTCCGTTACCTGGCGTATGGGACTGATGTCTTCCAGCAGGTCAGCAACGTCTGCCCACTGTTGTCTTGAGATAGACATGATCTTTGCAGCTAGATGTGTAAAAGCTAGGTATGACAGATCATTCAGTGTAATACCAGCTGCTGCCACACCGCATGCTTGCAAAGCAGCTTTGAGCTGGTGTGTTACTTAGAAAAGCGTTTATACAGAAGCTGGTGTGTAATATGCTGAAGGGTGGTTCAATCGGTCATACACTTCCAGTTTAATTTGAGGATGAAGCACAACACTGTAAAGAGTTGGATCTAACCCACAAAAGACAAATACAAGACTTTAGTTATGGTCTATTTGAAACTAATGATGTGTAAGCACATAAATTTTGTTTCCTTTGTTAATATAGGTTGGTAAATCAATGAAGTTCTTCGTACACAAAGTGTAAATACCTGGCTGTTATTTCGGTGTCGGTCTGTTAACTTCCTCTAGGCAATACCGACTGGTTTGACTTCGCAGTCATGAACCATGATAAGAGGAGATACAAAATGAGTCATATTTGGGACCGCATTCTTCACTCTGCAGCAGCGACACCTAGCTGCAGTACTAAGTATAACCAGTCAGTACTTCGCTGAGGAAGGTGACACACCATCACTGAAAGGTTTAATTTCTAGGTATAAACTGTTTTTGATGTGTTGACCAACTCCATTGTTTGCACAGATCACACAGCCTGCAGCGAATGGAACGTCTGTAGTCCTGGACGGCCTGAGTGCGAACACCACGTACCAGTTCCAGGTGTCAGCCAGGAGTCCGAACGGCACCAGTCTGCCCTCTGAACCAGTGGTACAAAGTACTGCAGGTATATAAGTTTACATCAGCTGTTCACCTTTCTCTCCATTAAACGTTGATAAGATACTGATACATCCCATTGTATTAAGATAAATTCAACTACATTATAGGTGGGATAACCCTACTGTATACAAATAGGTCAATATATTATCACATGATATACAGGTTTGACTGTTATCATTATAATTAATCATAAAATGGAAAGCATTTACTAAAGAATAGGAGTCCTTCCCGGTGTGAGTGGTTCAAAACCTACAGTCCTATGGCCGCACATGGGTTCGCCCTTAGTAATAGCATCCGGCTAGTTCGGCAACCCTGACATGTACATGCTGAACCAATAAAGTTTAAAATTAAAACAAATATCTAAAAAAAAAATGTTTCAAAGTCCTGTTGTCACTTGACTCTTGATCATGTTTTCCAGGAGATTTTGGCAGTGTTGGCCTACCTGGAAGACCCAGGAATGTGCAAGCAGTGCAGTTCAGCCCCCTGTCGGTGTTGTTATCCTGGGATCCACCCCAACAGAGACCTGGCACCATCACTGTCTACAGCATCACCTACTGGAACACAGCAGAACTGCAACCTCACACTGGGATGGTAGGTATTAAGTACTCATTTTCTTCTATGTGATAAAGCATGATGCATTTATAACCCGAATCCATGGCACTGTAAATCTTTAAATGTTAGCAGTGGTTTTATTTCTGCGGTTTCCATTGTGACCTCTTACCGCAAAATCATAACACAAATATGTATTTTTTTTTTTAGTTTCTTGACTGTACTACAAAATTGTTTCAACTACAAAACGCCATTGAAACCTCCTTTTCCCTCCTACCGCAAAGTAAATAGAGCCTCCTCTAGCATTTAATAGCCATTGAAATAACTTCCATGTGATGCTTAAAGGGTTCAGGACTTTTCAAATAAGGCTGCTCACTGGGCCAGAATCTATGTTGCCCATCAGCATTTCAAGTTGCATTGAAGACTAGCCAACTGCTGACACCTTTGTCAGAGACCCCCGCAGCAGTATATATAAAGAGTATTTTTTAGCCTATACATGTGATGCAGCTGAATTTTAAACATTTTTCCCTGTGTAGCTGGAAGTGTCTGCGGCTGCAGCTGACAACGTGGCTGTGGTCCACCATCTGCAGGAGGACACCACTTACCGTTTCCAGGTGGCAGCCCGAAACGCCAACGGAACCGGTCTACCTTCTGACATTGTGCAGGCCGCAACTGGATATGGTAAGAAGTGACACCTAACTGATTTCATCAGTACTGCAACAATTCTCAGTGTTGTGAAATTTGTACAATATACCATGATGTTCGAAAAATCTGGGGGATTTGGCCTGAGGGAAAATTATTGGTCCTCCTTTTGTGAAGCTCTAGATTGTAAGAATGATGGCACCACCAATGACAACAGGTGAAGCTGGGAACAGATTTTTGCTGTTACGAAGATACAGAGAGAAAGGGTGTGGAGAAAGTGAGAGCAGTTTAGTTTGAGGTTCCAGTCATAGCAAGATCTAGAGGTCTCTTTCAGTTGGACACTCACTTTTCATTTACAATCAGTGTTGTAGATGTAGAGCCATCAAAACTTGCAATACAGAATACAGTCATATAGAATCTGATGCAGACCAGTATCTGCTGTTGATTAGTAACATTGGTTATGGTGATGGTACCATTTAACTCCACAGTCAGCATTCCACCTGACTAAACAGTTGCATTCTGTCCAGATGGGAAAATGACAGTCACTGTGATGTCTGGCCAAAAGCACATGGCAGGTATAATTGTTGAGTTCATTTCTAATTTCTATTGCAGAACGTATTCAAAACGTCAGCTTCATGCTAGAAGTAGTCACTTTGGGGCCTACGGAGGTGCAGCTGACATGGACGCGTCCTGACGTGTTGCACGTGGCTGTGGTGGCATACACCTTGCAGTACCGTCCCTCAGGAGGTAAATATGCTTTGCACACGTCTTGAAGGCAAGAATAATATTTTCAAAATTGGTAATCTTTATTTGTGAACTCAAGCCCAAAGGTACCATGGCATAGAAAAGGTAAAAGAAATGTCTATTGTATGGATATATCTGATGTTTCTATGTACCTTACAGGGGGTTTAAATTCTTTTTGGAGGCTATTGTCCCACATTTCAATTAATTTTAGCAGATAAATGTAGGTTTTTTTAAAAGGTTTTGTTTCATACATTTAATGGGTGTCACATATGTGACGTCAGCAGTGATATTTCCATTAGATGTTGTGGTCTTATCACATGCAAGTAGTGTCAAATTTCAGGTATTGCCACAGGGCCAAGCAAGACATTGCTTCATCAGTATGCCTTTGGAAGCACATGGGGGAAATTAGCTGCAGTGAACTGACTTTAACTGATATTTCAACTTTAGACACCAGGGACAGATTATTTGAGTAGGGCGATGGACAACAGTCCCAACTTTGATCGACAGATGATGATGAAAGTCAAGCTTTCTGCTTTACCTTCTCCCTGCTGCCTAACTCTGTAACCTATAGAGATTGGGGTGCCAAATGGCTACTTTAGTGTGCTAAAGGTTAAAAAAATATCTGATTTTTGTCTACAGGCGAAACACAAGAGGAGAAGGTGAATGGGAACACAACAACACTAACTGTGGAAGATCTCGCCCCTGGGACTGTCTACATGTTCTCTGTCATGGCAGCCATCGTAACTCCAGACTTGTCCATTGCAGTGGTGGAGTCAAACACTGCCAATGCCACTACTCAGGGTAAGATCTTGTTCGTTTTGCATAACAGGTAAACTGCCTTTAGGTAGGTGAAACACACCAGTTACAAGCTGCATGAGAATGGACTGTGTACCTGGGTTCTTTAAATTTCTTGAGGTGTAAGCTGTCCTCAAAAACGGGGCCACCGACTTTACATCCCATTCAAGATGACGTCTCTAACCAAAGCTAGGTACTCTTCACCTGAGAAGATCTTAGTAGCATCTCACTTACTTTTATACAAATACTAGTACATGCCTGCATAGCTTTACCCAGGTAAAGAAAAGTACCTGACCATTCACTATCTTTGACAGAAGGTCTAGATATTACGTCACATCTATCAAACATTAAGCTCTTCCCACATGTTTTTCAAATATGTGTTGTCTTCAATAGCACACATGACATTTGGTATCACTCTATTAGCATTTAAAGGCAACAGACTATTCGGTCTTGTATTAAGCAGCATCAAAAGAGGTTGTGGCTGGAAAGATTGGCATGATCAGGTCATTACTTCTATTGCATTACCAATAGATACAGCAGCTCAAACTTCAGTACTCTGGACAGTGCCTTTGAGTTCTGTCTTATGTGTGATAATCTGTGCGTAGCAGAGGGAAGTAGACACTAATGTTACTAACAAAGATAACTATCTTGATTAGAAACTGGATGCACATCACAGTAACAATTTTTCTGCCTTTTTCAGTTGCTGCCACAGACCCCAGCATTTTGACATCACCAAGTCCAACACACATAATCACAACAACTCCAACCTACCAGCTAGTGTCAAGTTCACTTCCAATCAGCACAACTTCCACAGTCGTCCCAGGACCTCCATCAAAACCTCAAACATCAACTGTCTCATCACCAACACCAACTGCCAACACTCCAGCTGAGGCAGACAGTCGCTCCGCCACAACAACGGTCGCCCCAGCAAGCCACACGACCACCGACCTTCCGTCGTCCAAAGCCGTACGGACCACCACTCCAACAACGGTCACCCCAGCAAGCCAGACAACCATTCGCCTTCCACCATCATCCAAAGCCGTATCGACCACCCTCTCCCCTCCCGTTTTGCTTGGGTCCACCACGAGCGCGCAGACGGTCACCACGAAGGTGACCTCGCGGGAACTTCCGTGCGGTGCCGATCGCGAGGGCTACTGTCTGAACAACGGGCACTGCTACATGCTGCAGGTGGAGTCGGGCCGTACTTCATATTACTGCAAGTAAGTTTGTTTGTTTGTTTGTTTGTTTGTTTGTTTGTTTGTTTTATTGAGATCTCCATTAGTGTTACACACAGAAACACTATTCTACCTGGAGTCGACTTACATGATAAATTAAAAGATTTGAAGTCTGTGGGGGAAGATTTCTCTCCACACATATTAGTGAAGACATAGACTTCTATAGCCCCGGTTTAGAATTATGCAATGTAGGCTCTTGGATTGGCTTGGATTGAGATGAAAGCAATAAATATAAAGCATTAACTGTAAATACAGAAATGTTTGCGGTGGTTTCATGTCTGCGTTTTTTGCTGTGAACTCTTTACTGCGAACATAAAACCACCACAAAGAGCCGATCCATTGTGTGATTGCATCGGTACTATTATTTCAAACACTGCAACATTTTTTCCCTACCATGACATTAAATCCCCTTGAACATTTCTGCATTTACAGCAGTTTATATATGCCAGGTTGGAGAGTTGCAATCAGACAGAATTGATGATTCTGCCAGGTAGTAGAGATTACGATCGGAGTCTCTATCAACAGAGGTCACAATCAGGGTGCTAGGAATGGGTGGTCTCTTATCATAAATCATGACTCAAAGTTGAAAAGTTCAGATGGTCTTTTCAGCAAATAGACTCTGATTGAGATGTCTACCTGTAGAATTGCCGATTCTGCCTGATTGCAATTATTGTAACCTTGTAACTTAACCCTTTTAGACAAGGATAGATGAATGTACCAAAAACTGATAGATGGTTAAAGATGATAACATCCCTATCTTTTCATGAGTAATGTACATACTGTACAACATGTGTCATATAACCTGTGATAACTGGATAATATCACTGCAAATTAAAGCAAAACATGATTGTATTTTTCTCCTACCATACAAACATTTGTTGTAAGGTATTTCACATAATTAGAAATATACCTTACAGAACGCTTTGTTAGGACAAGGAGTGTGCTATGTTGTTAACATGTACTATTAAAGACAGACTGCAGTACACGATAATTGAGAAAAAAGTTACCGTATTGTCTTGAATAAAGTATGTACTTTTTAAACATTTCAAAATTCAAAAGGCACAACAGGTCATTGCTAAAGTCAGGGTGCGTACTTTATTTGAGGTTATTGCCAGGACAAATTGGAAAAGGACCTCAAACCTTTGCTTAATCAAACCAGGAACCCAGCTGCGATGCAACAATGCATGGCTCAATACCTGCCAATTTGCAAAGTTTGTAACTTGTCGTAGGCAATCCTCAAGTTTGCAGAGACAATGCTGGCGGAGAAAGCAAGAGAATCTTTTATGAATCTAAAGAATGGCATTATGTAGAAGTCCCTGATATAAGAAAAATGACCTGGAGGTAATAGAAGGAACACCATAAATTTGGATTTATCCTGTTCAAAATTTGTTCAAGATCAGTGGAGAAGGGGTGCGTACTTTATTTTGGGTTTTTGACTTTACATTTCAGTTCTGCAAATTTGTCTGGAACTAGCCCCAAATCAGGGGTGCGTACTTTAATTGGGGTGCGTACCTTAATCGAGAAAATACGGTATTGCAAATGCATACTAGGTGAACAAACAACTTAAATAAAAGTAACATGTAATAATGAATGTGATTACACACATGTTGTCTGTAGATGCACCTCTGATTGGATTGGTACCAGGTGTCAGAATCCCAACATCATCGGAAACAACAGCCCCTCCACTGGAAAAGGTAACTTAAGGCTAATGATTTTGCTGTGCAGAGAACTGCGCATTATTCATAACCATGTACGAATGCATGTTACATGTACATGTATATGTTCTACAAGTATTTGCATAACTTGTATGTGTTTTTGTGTCAGTCAATCTGTGGTCTCAGCTCTTCTGTAAAGCCCCGTGAAACATACATTTTTGTAGCTGACCATTGGCCTCCCAACGTCACAAACAACGCAAACCTCGCTTGGGGGTCAGAAAATCCACACTGGTCATGAACACGGAGGGATGCACTGACACTTGCCATGATTCATGCACATTAGGGCAATCTGCAGAAGTGACTGCCATGAACAGATAAGAACCTATGACTGTTGTAGTTGCGGCCCTTGAACCTCAGCCGCCTGCACCAGCAGGATAGGAATATTCAGAATTTACCGGTCTTGCCTGAACACACGACAATCTTGATCTCAAGACTGTTTATTTTGATGGTTATTAATACAGGAAAGTTCCCCGAATTTGCTTGTATGCAAATCCACTTAGGCGAATCTTGAGTCTACTCTCGGTAAGTTATGCCATGCTCAGGTTAGGTTTCATATGAAAATTAGTAAAGGAACTTGCCACAAATTTAGCAATTTGCTTCTTGATGGTCATGATTAAAAGCGAGACGTGTAAATAGTTAGTGCACTACAAGTGTGTAAACCCAGCCTTAGAATGTCCAAATTGTGAAGTAGAATTTTCAAGCCTTTACTGTTGCCTTTTTGTCAAGAGTGTTATTGACTTGGAGAAAGGTTGATCCAAACCCATCTGGAAGGAGAATGAAGCAGAAGATGATAATTGGTCTTGTCTATGGAAAACCATCCCATAGAAGAGAAATAAGAGGTCCCTTAGGAATGTGTTGGCTCCATGAACTAATAATGTTACCATGGAAACCGTCCACGACAAAAGGAAGAGACTGAGGTGATCCGAAAGGACCTTTCAGCTCAGCGTCGTAATTAGGTTGCCAGCAATTCATTCTTTCATTTATTAGAATTATGTGGGTGGATGTCTGTGTGGCTGCATGTATGGAATAAGGATGATGTTGAATAAATGGTCATTATTCCTTTGCATTCTGGTATGTGTCAGTCTTGTGCTCATCCATGGTACTGTACGGATGTTGCTCACGTTACTGATTGGAATCGAGTTTCCCACAGTAGTTGTTTGCAGAAGACACTGTTAAGCTGGTGTGTTATGCAGAAGAGTGGTTATACCGGCTATACATATCGAGATACAGATAAAGACACAAAGTCTGCTACTTAGTCTCACCTCCAGACGTTTTACAGTGAGTAAGAGCTATGGAGGTGTGGAATCCCGCCCTGCTGAATGTAACCCAGATCTTGACCATGCGTACAGGGGAGGAGAAGCAGAAGGTGTCCATCGCTGTGGCCGTATCCGTGCTACTGGTGCTGGTCATCGTAGGGATGGTCATCCTCTACCACCTGAGGTAAAGTAAACTGTGATGTTACTTGAATGTATTTATATGGTGTGTTTCTAGCCTGATATTGGAGTGGGTTTTATGGTCAGTGAAATTAGAGGCCATTCACTGGCCATATGGTACGGCTGGAAATACTGGATAAGAAATTTTGTGCTTCCAAAATTGAAGCTGCCAACCTTATTTTTGACTCTGGGTACATCAGTGCACCAGTATAGATATTTGTGGTGACTAAAAGGTATTTCAATTGTACACTAGTATGTAACATATTCTTGCCAGAAAAAAATGATAAAGCCTTTGTTGGTTTACTTGTAGAATTTCAAATTCAAGCAATTTTTCGAACGAAAATTTGTCAAAAATAATTTTGTAGCCCTGACTGGTTGAAACTGTAAGAGTCTATTCCTTAAGTGAGAGTTCACTGTTTAATGTCTTAAGGTAATTCTGGGTGCTGACATTTTCTTCAACAGTTCCAAAGGCAACGTGGATACTTGGATACTTAGTCCAGTTTAGCAAACATACTGCAACCTTCTCTTCTCCGCAAGCTCCGAAGAGAACTAAGTTTCCCGTCTATTTCACAGACAATATACACACAATTAGGGTAGTGAGCTCACCATCCAAAGGCAACGTGGATACTTGGATACTTAGTCCAGTTTAGCAAACATACTGCAACCTTCTTAAAGCTGGGAGCTCATTATAACATATCTTTGCACCCAGGTCTTGTCTTAACAAACACAAGCAAGCCCTGTCAGCCAGAGGAGACAGAAGTGGGGAACTGGGATCTTTCAACAACCCAATGTACGGGGAAGAGAATGAGCTGCAGTGCACTTTAAGCTCAGCAGGGGGCACTGCCATCACACAGGTGAGTCTGTTTTCACAACAAGTATGAATGGATGCTCCAATTATCAAGTACAAATGTACACATTATATTACATTCACAAATACAATTCATTAAAGTCGAATGTCCTGTGTTTGAGGAGAGCCACACCTTGACCACGTTAAAAATCCCACGGCACTTGTGAAAAGATTGAGGGTCCCTCGCAGACTGAGTGGTCTTATGCAGCTTGTACATACTGTACAAAACTGGTGTGTCACGTCTAAAGGCAGTTACGAGTTATACGAAACAAACAGCCGCAAAATGTAATCATATAATATATATCCACAGAACACAACAGTATTATGTGTGTGACATATGATATCTTTTTCAACAATCATTGTCGTCATCTAGGCACAATTTCATTGCAGCCTGTAGATGCCTATTGTATCAATCAATGACGTTTCTACAAGGTGATTGTATGGGTTATAAATTCAATGTAGTCAAAGACCAGTTTATTGTATGGTAACTGCTTTAGAGTGGCGGTAAAAAATGTATGGAAGACTAGTGCACAATGTTTTTAACTTAGTAATACGTTACATGAGAAAACATTCCCCATCTAGCCCTTTAATAGTAACATCTCACAGGCCAACAGATAACCTTGCTAGTGCCAAGAGTTGAGGTATACCTGCTAGCCATCTTCTACTGATGACACCTGTCATTCACGCCCACCTTTAGATATGATTCTTCTCAACAACAACTTCTGACACCTGTCAATCATTCACTTCTTTTGATACCAATCAATTACCAACACTATTTGCCTGATATACCGTAAAATCCCTATTTACGTACGCACTTTTTAAACTTTTCAAGTCGCAAGCAGGTGCTCCAGGCCAACGCCAAAGTCGGGGTGCGTACGTTAGGAGGGGTTCCTCCTCGTAAAAATTGCATATCAGCTTGAGAGTACGGTATATGTAGAATAAATGATACATATATTCAAATTGTTTGACATTTTGTACCCAGAAACATTTTCTCAGTAACCCTTTAAGTCGGTAAACATCATCGGAAGGATGATCATGTCAACCTCTAACTATCCACCGAAATGCTGGAGAGGGGGTGCGTACGTTAGGAGGGTTTTTCCCCTGAACGTTTCGACACTGAGTCAGGCCCGCAATCATCCCCAAATCGGGGGTGCGTACGTTAGGAGGGGTGTGTACGTAAATAGGAATTTTACGGTATGTATAGTCAACCCTGTCTATGGTGACCACTCTACAAGAGAGATGAAGAAAATTGCCACAGAAGACGGCCATGACATACTAGTTACTAAGTTAAAGATGGTTCTTAATGCTTGCGTCAGTGGAAATCATAATCTAAAAGGAACGGTGATAATCGGAGCAGAATCACGCCCCCAGGCGGAATTCTGGGGAATTACCTACCGGACATGCGTCACCTCCCCCAGAATGCACCGGGACCTGGAACGTCTGGGAGAGTCACTCAGGGACAGGAGAAAACTGAAATGTTTCTGTGACTTTCTACCAAAAAATCAGTCACAAATGGCGTCCGGTGCAGGCAAGAGGAAAACCAGGAAACCGGTTAGGGACCAACAAAAAGTGGTTATAATGGCC
This sequence comes from Branchiostoma lanceolatum, assembly GCA_035149815.1. Taxonomy (NCBI): domain Eukaryota; kingdom Metazoa; phylum Chordata; class Leptocardii; order Amphioxiformes; family Branchiostomatidae; genus Branchiostoma; species Branchiostoma lanceolatum. The sequence continues at coordinate 10,961,373 of CM068869.1, read as the reverse complement.
ACATGGTCCTTAGTAGACTGAGGTAGTCACCTATTCAGGTTTGACTGTGCTAATGTCTATTGTTCTTGCACATGATTGTGACTGACACATTAATTTGTCTTGTGTAATATACAATAATGTATATTATTCTTACTGACTAGTACCAGCTGTAGTACATATAAGGTGTGCACAAATGATGGTGGGAAATTATCTTCTTACTAATTTATAATGCATTTTCTTTTGCATGTTGCTTATGACTGATCATGTATAAAGAAAGTTAATTGTTGGAAATGCTATTTTCATTGAACTGAAATGGGTCAAGTATAGACTTGTTAGTTTTCAGCTGAATATGGTGGTTTGGTATATTGTTCTGTCCAGGTCTTGCAATCTCTCATGCAGGACTTCCACAATTCATTGGTAGGTTTTAAAACTACAACACAGCCTCTTTATACAGCGAATACGAAAACTTGGTTTGTCATCTGTTAAACTGCAAGCACTCCTGTAACATAACACCATTCACATATGTGTAACGTTAAAAGCACTTAATATGTTATCAAAATTAATGACATTAAACTACAACTGTTCCTGATAACATTCAATCATGGTAAGTATCATTCAATAAACACAGATTCTGAAGTTTGTACAAAATACATTAAATTTTAATCTTTTGAATATAGAACCTTTAACGTTACAATCTAACTTTTAGTTCTTGATTTCTGCTAACAGGTAATCAACTTGATCCTGTTCAGAACCTGGCACAGTGACTGTGGCTTCAAGAAGCATAACAATTCTGATTAGACACAATTATTGCAAGTTATTATTATATATATTAATAATGTTTGCTTTGTTTGCTTCACAAAAAAAGAAAAAAATATTTTTGCCAGTCAGGGTACCGGTGCTAGGTTCTAAAACAGCTGCTGTGTACTGTTCACCATGTTTTTTAAACTATTAGGCCAAAACTCCAGACCTGTCCTACCGGTACATCTAAACTTAAATGTCTCTAAAACCAAAAAAAATTATTAATTCTCTTTTGTCTCATACATTTCGAGTTCTCTTATGTCAATTCCATACATGACATGTCTGTACTGTTCCTCTAGGATGACGACGGTTACACGCCCTTGACCTTTGGCTCCAAGATGGGTCCGGCGGCGTACGAGTCGCCCTTTGGTGAGGGTGAGGGTGAGACTTTGGGAGACAGCAACGGCTATGACAATGTCGGGCTGGTGGTCCCCAGCCGCAGTAGCTCCACTCACAACTTCAACAACCCTGGGTACAGCCATGTTGTCAGGGAGATACAGGCATAGCCTGAACTTCCAATGAAAGTTTGTCTGGTATGACGGTAATTAACATTAGGCCATGTTGATTTGATTATGTGGATGACATCCGCGCATGCATCCATTTTTGTCTGTTTCCAAAAAAAATGTTTTTGGCCATACTGTTAATCGTAAAAAGCAGTTGAAAAATGAGAAAATACATGCTGTGAATTGCAAAAACGCATTTTGAAAAACGGAATACTAATGTTGAAGAATAACAATTCCAAAGTCAAAGAAAGGGTTTTGAAAGAAGAAAAATGAAGAATCTATTATTCGGTGTACTATGATACTCTGTGTGTTAAGCATTCAATGTTCAACCTTCCTGATCAGGTAGATTTCATAATGAAGGCAACTTTTTTCTGCCAAACTTTTTTTATTTGCATGCTTCCATCAGTCACATCAGAGGATGTCGTACATATAATCGAATCAACATGGCCTTATAAAGATTTAATACGCTATTTCCATACACAAAGTAAAGTGCTTGCCAACAAGCTTTCAACCAGTCATCCCAAGACATTCTGTGACCTTGCATGAAGTTTAATAGCATATCAGACACTGATTACTTTCTATTCTATATAAGATGAGTGAAAGATGTCATATACATCAGGGCCCATCGACAATCCCTCAACCGAGACGGGGGCCGATACCAACTGCTGAGCACCTTTGACCCGTTGCCGACGTCACACAACCACTAGGGTCACGTGACATATAGGCTTCAGGTCATTTCAACTTGAGAAGGATCAAAGGACTGATCCAAAGCTTGTTGGTAAGCGTTTTACTTTGTGTGCAGAAATAGTGTATAAAATCTGTATACTAGCCTGAGGTTGTTTCTAAATTCTATCTGGAGCTGTATGGCAGGGTGACAGCATTAAGGTGTTGCTCAGGCCCTATGTACAGGAAAACTAGAACAAAGTGTTGATATTCCTTTGCTTACTTGGTGTGATACAAGAACAATAATATTATTTGTATGATTTGCTGATCTTCATCACAGGTGTATGGCAAAAGTAATGGGTACAGGTCTGGAGCTGTTCCTCTATTCACTCGGACAGGTGTAATATCATTATGACAATTTAATCAACAAAATTAAGAATTGCTGGTTTTCTGTAAAAACAGAAATTTGGGGATATACATTTCTTCTTTAACCTCTGGATTTACCATGTTGATATCATATATCATATAACATCATACATGGCTGTAATAAACTGTCTAAATCTTGTCTAAAATGGTGATTGTTTTGTCAATTTTTTTAGAGTCATGTTTTTTTTACATACAATCATGACAATCACAAGAGCGTTCATGTAACGTTACAACTAAAAAAAATAGTCCAGAGAACTATATATCTATACATGCATGTATATAATATATGTGGAGTCTATACAATGCCTCTTGATGTTGTATTGATAATATCCTGTGTTCACAGCCCTGAAGAGCATAGAATTAAAAAAAACCAGACTGCTTTTCAAATGAAGCAATGTTGACAAATAACTCTCTGAAGATTCAATAACATTTTACACTGGTTACTCCCCTATGTTCTGACACCCCTATGTTCCAATCCCCAATGTCACGATGACCCCTAACCCTATTAATACGGGTGTCAAAACATAGCAGTGTTGGAGCATAGGGGGGTCAAAACATAGAGGTGTAGGAACATAGGGGAGTACATGTCCCCCTTTATACCAAAATAGTGTCAAATCAGAGTTTAACATTTATTGAGATTGACAGTTTGCTTTATAAGAAACTGTTCTACGCAGAGAAAGGAACAAGTTAAAGTATTATAATTTCAGACTCTGCTATTTCAATACTTGATATCATAGAGCTACATGTACAATGTAATATATTTATCATTCCAGGGGACTTGAGGGAAATTGTTATCAGTGTAGTACTTTCATTTGAAGGAGAGGGATTGTCAAAATGTAAATATTCTAACATATTTTAAATGATGAGCAGTTTTATGTTACATGTATTACGTGTTTGTCAACCGTTGTGACTGACAGAACAAGTCAGAGCCTATGTGTCAGTGGCCCTTGCAAGTACAAGTATGTACCTCCATGTGACATATCAAATAAACAGATTACTGTATTATACATCAATGAAGGTTAGACATCCTTGTAGTAAATATGCAAGATAACAGGGTACTCATTGACAAGCAACTCAATTGCATTTGGAAGACGTTTCGGGTAGTATCCACTTTTCCCTCTACTATGTAAGATAGTGGATGCTACTTGAAACATCTGACTGTTTCCAAAATCCATTCAGTTGCTTGAGTAATTGTTCCGCATATTGCTTCATTATATTTTGAGGATGTCATCAAATCAATATGGCCTTAATAACCTTTATTAAAGAATACCAGCTGTTGGTCATTTGGGGTGGGATCTACAATGTAGGTCAACAGATGTAACATATGTAACTGAGAAATAGAGGAACATCCGCGATAGATACGAATTATTCAGATGACATCATTTGCATATTCACTGAGAAAATTCTATAGTGGTAAATGAGGGGAATTGGATATATGCTGCGGCATTTGGAAATTAGATGAAGGTGAACATCATAAAACACGAACTATGTAAATCAGGGCCTCATTTGCATAACAAAATACTGGAATAACCCTCCTTGCTACAATAGGACTTCCATACTTTGACCAACTTGGGTGATTTGGGTAGACAAGATCATCAACTGATATCATATATGCAAATAGGACGTTATTTCCATAATCAATGAGAAACCTTTATAATACATCAGTCGTAACGGTCAAAGTCATTTGGCATAATTTGTTCTCAACTAACGTTATATAACAAAAGTTTTCAATGTTATGACGATCTCCTTTTCTAACATATTAGTACTGTAATTGTCATATCCACTTTTCTTGTAATAATTGAAATTATTATTCCCCCCCCCCCACATGACCGCATTTCCTGTCTGGATTTTCATAATTTTTACCAAACAATGTTTATACGTACTCAAGAACTAACCCCCCACCACCACCGCAATCCTATTCTCAATTCTGTTCGCAAAATAAGATCACAGATATCTACTCTCACAGAATGTTTTAAAGACACCGCTAAAGAGTGTCGAAAGATTATCTTTTTCTTAATCTCGTCGGATTCAAATTGGCAAGAATCCATTTATATTTCATTGGACTTCTTTACAATCAACCAGCGGCCCCGAAGAAGTGCCTTCAAGTCGCGACGACATGATTTAACCCTGTACTCAACAGTGACGGGACTTACGTAAAATGTCATTTTAGCTCTCAAAACTTGAAATCAAACAGCCGGCAAAATCAAACGGGAACTCAAGAACTACTAATTTCAACGGTAATTTTGATAGCCAGGTGTTCAAATGCTTGCTTATTGGTTTCGAATTGGTCGCCTGTTGTCACACCTGTATTTTTAGATACAGATGTGACAACAGGTGTGATATTAAAACATCGATCGACCAGGCGTTGCTTTTGTGCAAGTTGACCCCCATACTGTACCGTATGATAGCAGATAAATACTATGTCTTAAAACGAGGAATGCAGTTGCGTTTTCCTACCCTCTTTTCACAGTTATTTGCAGTGACTAGTCTACAATGACCAGCATCTAGAGTGAATGTTAGTTTGAGGACGACTTTCATGTGAAGGATTTCGGTGACCTGTCACAGTCAGATTACGCTAATCTCCAAATCCAAGCAGATGTCGGTGGTTTCGGCTTACAAAACAAGCGAAAAAGACGTACAAAAGCAACGTCTAGAAGACATGGCAGTATTACTATTTGCTTCTAAGGTACAAAACTTACTAGTGATAAATATTAAAATACAGTCAAACCTGTCCAAAACGACCACTGTGGGGACCAATGAAATCTGTTTTTTGTGTGGACAGGTGGTCACTAAACACGGGGTTTTTAATGCATGTGTCAATAGGGGAAATTATCTAAGGGACCACCAAAAAGTAGTCACATTGGCCAGGTGGTCCTTATGTAGAGATGGTCACTTGTACAGGTTTTACTGTACGTGTATTCTTAATAATAGGGGCACTTGAGCGGAACCTAGAGTTACGATTCAAGGTAATATGCGCACGCAAAACACCTGTAACTGGCTAGCGCGCAGTGCTGACAGACGGAGTTTATTTTGTTTGTTCCTAAACAAACAATCTGGTCAATTTTCCCGTGCATTGTCCTGACATAAAGACAACTAAGGCCATTTATGTAGAGTGAGAAAAATGTAACTGAGATTCCTTGGGTCCCTAGGATTGAATGCCAAACAAACAATTAGTGAAAGAACCTCATTAGCATGTGAAAGGGGCCGCCGCTAAATTTGTCACCAAACCATCGATATGGATCTTTTTACTTCAGCCTGTTGCCTTAAGAGGGGTCTGCATGGAGACATTCTGCTACAAAAATTGTGGCAATCGCCGAGTTACATTGTCCAATTTTAGGCTATTTGAAGAAATGAAAGGCTGAGCCACGCAAATACTAACAGTATATCTTAAAAAAAGGCTTTTCCTTCCCTTTGGAGAATGACGGTGACACCTGTTGGCAGGTTAGACAGGCGCGTAACCCCCATGCACACCCACGGCATGTGTTGCTTAGGTGACGTTACAGTTTAGAGGACACGAAGTGGAAGTAAGTTGAAGCCAGGTCGCTATGTCGCGCGATTTCTGCACAGAACACCGTGGACGTTACCAGCTGCGTTGAGGTTAGATGTGGCCGGGTTAGAGCGCTGTCAGGTGGGCCGATGTAAGGAGACATGTCGGCGGTACAGACGGTGGGTGGCAGCGGGCTCCAGCGCCCCTACACACACGGCACGTTCCAGAGGAAGCTCAACCAGTTCGAGCGACTCATAGCCGATATAACCCAACAGGACAGCGATGCCAGTCCCGAGGAGAAGCGGCAAGCTATCAGTGGTGAGTAACACACCTGTTCTCTCAAACGAGTCGGAACTAACACCTCGGACTAGGTCTTTAGATAAACCCTAACCCAATATCTTGGTCGAGTCCTAACCCAAACTTTAAAAACTTTAACCCAACACCAAGGTCGAGTCCAACCCCTAACCATATCAATCGTCAATGGTGTTGGTACGAGTTGAAAATTGTCCGACTCAGCTGTTTTTGTTTGTCGTTAGTAGAAAATGAAGCCTCAGGCAATGTTTCCAAACCCAGACAACCACTTAGATGCACGTGTGTTGGTTGCTATTTGTTGTGGTGTGAGGTTGACCGAAGACTAATCGAATTTGTCATGATATTCTTTAGTTACGCATCGAAACAAGACTGTCTACTATCATCAGTTAACTGTCAGATATTGTAAAAAAAAATGAATCAGAAAGAACGCCAGGATTTGTGAATTATCAGTCAACAACGCAAACAGCCACAACTCCGGAACGGAACAACCGGTCAACTAATTAGAAATGTTAGTCCCTTTGTTTCCTGTCTCAATAGATTATAGGGTAGTGAACAAAATATAGACTAGGGATTCCTGTACATATATGTGTGTCAAAATTCCCGCAGACCTTCATTTGTATCACTACAACGCCAAGAACCATACAGGTGTTCAGTTGTGACAATAATTACTCTGTAAATTTGTCCAAAAAGACAGCGTCAACATGCCAGACTGATCGCAGTAGCTGTTTATTTATTTTCCAATCTTGAGCGGCATCATGCAAGGTTTAACTTGGGACAAATAGCTACCATAAACCAACGTCATTAACTACAAAAGTCACAAGCGGACGTTAGCCATCCGTACATTTTTGTATATATGAATCAAATTTTGCGTAAAGGAGCTATGCATACATTCAGGTATAACGTCTGAATATTAAACAGTTTTTGCACGAGAATGGTTTGCTTTGACTTTCAGAAAGCATGTCAGGGGGACGTTTTCACTACATTAAGCACAATCAAAAAGAGAAACAAACTGTTATTAGTTACAACTCAGTCGACACATTTGTTTCACAAAAAAGCGAATGGTTGCCACGACCGGAATGTTTGCCGTCACAGTGTAAGGACACGACCCAGGGGAAAACAATGGGCGGGGAACAGAGCGTTCTGTCCGCCACCACTCAAGCAGAAACACGAGGGTTAGACATGCAGCAAGGGGGTTAGATTTCTCCGTGCACTTTGCCCAGTTTTAGATCTATATTCGTAAAAAAAATTATTCGGAATCCACTCACGCTTTTGTACAAGATTCTAACAACATTGCTATGCATACAGGGCACGTAGACCTTTATTCTAGAAGGACCATAGCGTCCATTCATTTCAGATAGTTACTCTATAACAAAATAGCGACGTAATACGAGGCCCTCTGACGCAAAACCCCGTGCAGTTTGCCCAGCCTTGGATTTATATTTTGCGAATAATTAAAGCTCTTGCTTTTCAACAATTTACCAACATTGCTATGCATGCTGGTCACGTCGACATTTGTGGGAGCTCTAGTATTACGATATCATCTTAAGAAAGTTACTGTTTGAAAATTTTTTAAAAAGCTAGTAACGTCTAACTAGCATGTTTCAAGCGTTATGCGAGGCGCTCTAACATGATAAAGTGACGCAAACATGTGTACATCAGGCTTATCTATAACGGCACATGTTCCCTGTGTTTAAACACCTGTACAACCGACCTGCCAAGTTTGCATACGGATGTCACCTAGCACCCCGCTGCCATTGTTGTTGTTACTGCTGTTACATTTACATGTACTAGTAACGTACCGAATGTACAGTCAAACATGTACAAGAGACAAACTCTACATAAGGACTACCTGGCTACTGTGGCCACTTTTGTTGGCCCCTCAGATATTTTTCCATTGACACAAGTCCTGTCTATAGTGACCACCTGTCCACATAGACCAAATTTTATCGGTCTCCTGAGTGATCTTCTTGGGCAGGTTTAACTGTAACCTGAAAGATTTAGTATCAGACATGTTGACAAGGGTGATCGGATCTTAAGGCTATCAAAACACGGGACCCCAGCTTAACGTCCCCTCGAAAAGACAGTATGCTACCCTGGTAACATACAAAAGCCTTTAGTTAATCTCCAAACAAGTTTTCTGACATCGGCGATCAGAGGAAGGTGGTTTACCATTCTCCTCCATACTCTCCTTGGAGAGTAGTAAAATCCCTTAATTTTTACTAGACGGCGATCGCTGAGAGACCGTACTGCGACTAGAATTGGATTTGTGCACAACCGTTGATCTCGTAATTGGAATAGCTGCTGCCTAGGCAAACTTAGAAGGGCCTGAAAAGCTCGTCAACAAAGGGACTTGACTCTGCACTGGTAGACTTGCCCTACTCTACGTAGCAGCTGTCCACCAATTGGAATATGCTACAAGATGTGAATGTATGATCTAAAAGACAACAAAACACTCGAAACGTAAAAAAAGCCATTCTTTATCTGTAAGATTTGTCGATAGATCTGTAAAAATCTTTGGTTTATCAGCTGTCGCTCAATCGTCGCCCAGCCGTCGTTCAGCCGTCGTTCAGCGGTCGCAGTGTCTAGTGCAAAGGGATCGGAGCAAACGGTTACTAGGACCCGCCAGCTTAACATGAAGCTCACTAGTCCACTGGACTACCTACTCGCACCTACTGCCATTAATCACTAACTTTTTGCTGTCTTTTATCCCAGTATGAACCTCGGTCATATGTCACACCTGTACCTGTACCAGTGGTTTGTCCTTTAGACATTTGAAAGCTGACTACAGAGTATATTTGCACGAACGTTGTCGCCTGTCGTGGCGATGTTTACCCTGTTACTCCCACCCCCTTCCGATGTGACCCCAATACTTCACATCAGCACTTGTTCTGGAAGCCCGGTAGTCAGGAACGGTTGCCCGCTGGCAATCATCATGCTTATCTTTACAACAGTTAAATAGCCTTGTTGAGTTCCGATTGGCCTCTGATAATGTTTATAGATACTTCATAGATAAGTACAGGAACTCCCATAAGGTTTCCAACGACTTGATAACCACACAAAGTACAAATGTAAACACAAGTAAAATTAGCCTACTTACGTACGAGTTTATGTTTAGATAATGAATAAATGTCTCGCGAAGGACATAGGTAAGGATAATAGGAACACTTAAAACAATGGTATTACTAAATATGGCAAGAATAAGATCACTAAGATGCTTAAAGATGAAACTCTCTATAGAATAAACAGCAAATTTATAAACTACAAAATACGAACAATTTTGTAACCCCTGTAACTATTGTATGATACTGCGACATGTTACTGTATGTTTTGTGTTGTACATGTTTTTTTTAGTTTTGAATAGACAGATTTTGTTATTGAAACAAAACCTAGAAAATGGCATTTAAAACAAAAGGATGATAGCAGGTAACCCATGCACGGGCTCTGCCTATGTAATAGTTTTTCATATTGCAGTTAGACATTGCCGCCGTATTAATTTAGTACCAACGATTATTCTAGATCCATGGGAGTTTTCAAAGTTTGTATCATGTTCAATTTAGTATACAGGCAAGATAGTCTTGTGGTTTGGGTTGTTGTTTTATTTGTTCTTAGCTTGCTTGTTCCTAATATGATTTGATGCAAAGTATCTAGAACCTAGCGTGTTTTGTGTTAACTTCCTCATATTGACAATGTTTCAAATGTTTTGTTTCCAGAGGGTCTCCGTTATGAACAGTTCTGTGAGTCCATTCGGTCCTTGTTCGGACCAGACATCCGGAACCAGGACCTCAAAGCCATATTCCGGAAAATCTCCACCAATCCAGATGCAAAGGTGGACTGGAGCGAAGTAAGTATGGACATTTCATTAGAAAATACCATGATTATTGTTTATTTATTCATCTAATTCACCAGGGGAAACATATCACCATCAATGTGAGGACCGCGTTGCATTTACTTCATATGGTTTTACACTACAGGGTAATCCATTTGAAGGGAGCACCCCGTGATATGTACAATCTTTCCCATCAAAACGCCATGCATCTCCACACATTTTTAGCAGCTACCTTTACTGACCAGTGCAATGGCCTAGTTTGTAGCGTGTTCGCCTTGCACATGGTAGGTTGTGAGTTCGATCCCCGGCAGGGTCATACCAAATATTTTAAAAATAGTACCTACTGCTTAGCAATCAGCATTTGGGAAAGCAGTACTAGTATTGTAGTTGAACAGACATCACTACCAGCGGATCAGCTCCTATGTAGTAGTGACCTGCACAAATGTGTGGCCCAAGGGCTATAGAAATGGAGATGTGCGTCTTATCAAGGCATCTGGGTGACTTTAACTTTACTGACTGGAACATGTTCCATGGTTCTTCAGTTATTCGGGTACTTCCAGTCGGAGGTGCCGGAGGCAGAGCCGTCCATGACCGAGGATGCCAGCGTCTTCACCGTGTCGTTCCGCACCAGGGTCGGGGATGCTGCAGGTCAGAAACTGTGTGATCTGAAAAAATTCCTTTTCCAAACCATTTTCAAGTTACACATGTGACATCTACTAACATGATTCCACCAGGGTACATAATTCCGCCACCCTGGATCTTACGTCCAAACAGATCTCCAACCTAACGTCCCTCCTGTATATCTAAACCGTGCTTATACCTAGGAGGTGCTGCATAAAATCTCTCAAACCCTCTGTTTTTCAAAGTGGCGGATTTATGTAACCCAGCGGATTAATGTTAATGATGGGTTACTGATATGTTTTTGTATCCACATGTGTCTGTCAGGGTAGATATTGCGAACTGGCTGAACCACCCATTCTACCAGACTAAAAATCTCAATCCAGTCTCTGTCGACAGGATTATAGGGAGGTGTTATGGTGGTCTTTAGTTTATACATCCACAATTCGAAGTCAATCAATTGATCTAAAGTGACATCAAAGATTGCAATCTTTACCAGTAGAATCGTGGATTCTGCCAGATTCTAATATCTACACTGATATGAATATCCTTCCACAGGAGATAGAAAGCGGAGGGATATTGCGCAAGCGATCATCCATCTGAAGGAAGCCGACTTCTACATCACAGCTTCACAGAAAGGAACTCTCTCCATATACAACAACAAGGTACATGGTCATCAAAAATACCGTGTGAAAGATTTCACCATCGTCATAGTCTTTTACTTTCATGGGGCGATCTGTTCAGCGTCAATGGAAACGATAGCTGGTAACTAGCCCAGCTCGATTCTTGCAGGGCTTACCGTAGGTTTCACACAGATGAAATCCGTTGTTTGGGCATGGTGTACGTCTCTATCGCGTCTTCTATCATACTTTTTTTTTTGCGCCTTGGTGGAGCTTGGGCCACCATGAGGTGTGGTCTAGGGCGATGTTCTCCGATGTTGATTAATTTCATACTTGTGCCGTTATCATTATCATTATTATATTGATTCTTTCAAGTGTTTAATGATCGCTTACTTTTTCTTCTTTTTTTTCCAGTTGAAACTCCAGAGCTGTTGTGATTTGAATGTAAGTTTGTCATTTTGTGTCGTTCAGTATTGTCGATCCTTTTTTTTTCATTAAATGATGGAACAGCTGCACCGGCAATGTTGTTTGTGATTAAAGGCATTGTCTTACATTTTCATATAGGATTCAGCGTGGGTTACCGGGTGTGACTACCTTCCACGGCTCCGAAGAGTGGCGGTAAGACACTACTCAAAGACTTAACATCGTAGGATTCGTTACGAACACACTAACTCCAGCATCTTGTGATGATCCTCTAATTCTTCCAAACTTTCATTCATCTTTTATCGACAATATTCCAAGAATTGACATGGCATTTTGCATTCATATTCTGATATATCCTGTTATATAAAGTAATGAAGTATTATTAACGTAGAAATTGGCACAATCATGTATTTCAACTTGGATCATACTCTTATAAATATACAATTTGTTCTGACATGGATATGGACGTCATACAAAGCAAGATAAGTGAACATAATGGTATCAGTACGTCAAACCTTTACATAATATAAACCTGATAAAGTTCAACTCATTGCTTTTAACCTCAGAATTGAAATTTGCGTTTGTGATATGAGCCAACTTCAACGTCTATTTGGTAAATTTCAATAGTATGTCAATAGAATCTACAATCACTTAACCAACAATACTATGTGTGGTAGTAATAAGATGGTACGTTATAGATCTACATTGTATAGATATAACTAATGTCTGTCTATTCCACAATACAGGCTTGCACAGAAAGAAGCATTTTGATTTGGGACAACAGAGCAAAAAGCAAGAATCAGGTGAGCACTACTGTAACAGCTGTCTGTTAGTGAAGTGACATCCATAACGTGCTAAGACATGAATTAGTACATGTGATCTTCATTCTCTATTTTGGCCACACCGATTAAATTTCTTGGTTCTCGGATTCTTGCAGCAAAAAAAAGGACCAGACAAAATGCCACAATGGTAGCCACCAACTTTTGATGCATTCATGTACAGAAGACTGTAACAACTACATATAGGAAGAAAAGGGTATTGTTCAACTGATTGTGCCCAAATATGAGCATTTTTTTTATTCGTTTTTTTTTCGAATCTGATCATAAAGATGAAAGGGCAAGTCCAAGAACTAAGACATTAGATGGGTCTGGGCTGACAAAGCGACGGACAAATAATTGAAGCAGCTGTCATTTGAACTCACCTGCATGACAAAGTGCAACAACAATAAACTATAGTTTAAATGTATAAGCTATTGGCAAAGCAAGAGAAACTTATGCCATTTTTTTGGAAATAAGTATATGTTCAATATTTTCTTTTCTGTCTAGAACATTTTCACCATCAAACCTATGGAGCACTCCCCACAATGCATGGCGGCCATCCCTGTGACAGACAGCACTCACGACGACACGTTACTGTTCGGAGATGATCAAGGTTGGGATAAAACCAGTAGAAACATATACGGTTCACAAAGGGCATTGTTTGTCATTAACGCTATAAATAGGTAGCCTGGGTGCCAGCCTTTGTAGTTACAGCTGGCCCTCTCTTTTTGCGTACTTACCACGGATGCCAAAAAGGGAGGGCCAGTGGTAACTTCGGAGGATGGTACCCAGGCTAGCAAATAGGAAGGATTTAGCTGATATGATATTGACATTGAGTTACTTAGTAAAATGACCTTTAAGCCTCTTATTTGTTGGTGAAATGTCCAGTATGTGCTTATTGTGATGATGAATGTATGTTCATGTGGAAAGTTGCATGGAAAGTTGATGTGAAATGTGAAACGCAAACATACAAAGTCTGAGATCTGTATCTTATTCCACAGGGTTTGTCAACATGATGACTATTGCACCCAAAGATCTCCACACCAAGCATTCCAAAGGGGAGAGGAAGAACACAAACCCCATCATAGAGCCATCAAAACTCAGCAAGTAAGCGTCAGCCTAGAATTGTTCTCCGAACAATGAGCAAATTAGTTTTAAGACTGAGTAGGGCATTTTTGACAGATGCTTATATAGCCTTTTACAGCTTAAACCTACATATTTAACACTTTTTTCAACAACCAATCATATTGACGCCCAGCAGGAGTCTTAATGCTTCGTTCAAAATCTTCAGATTTATTACAGACATCTTGAGATTTTGTGCTAAATCTTGAGATATTTGACTTAGTATTCAGATGTTTTAAACAATCTTAAGATGCTCCGAATAAATCTCAAGCTACTTTGAAAAAAATCTCGAGATATTTTGAAAAATATATCAAGATACATTTAAAGGATCTCAATTTGATGACACCGTTTGCTAGTGAGGCGTAAAATTCATTTTGCCTTTACCCTCAAAACCGCAGGTTGGTGCTACGTAATGGTTTCAGTCTAATCCTGTCAGTTCCATCATTGCCAAATGGTACCGGTGTACTAACTGCTATAGAGTTTAAGCTACTGCATTTCTGAGGACAGAATAGTGCAGATACAATGGCAATTTTACAAGCTTTGTCTATGATGGTGATGATGATGATGATGATTTTTCATGCAAACGTTCAAACTTTAAATCTGTAACGTTACAGTCTTGCGGTCAACGTAGATATACATAGTTGTCTGAACATGCACTGTTGGCAATACATCAAAATGACATTTTGAAAGATACAAATAGATAAATATATTGGCTCTTTGTTGATTCCTGTTGTAACAATAGCTTTTTGCTTCTTTGCTACGTTAATCAGCCCCATCCTGAGACGGAAACTCCATGACGACTGGGTGCTGAAGATCAAGTACTTCCCTGAGCTGCGTTGTTTCGGGTCGTGCTCCCCCTCCAGTCTTCACTCCTTTGTACTAGATGACCTCGACAGAATAAAAGACAACCAGTAAGTAGCAAAGCTAAGAGCATTATATAAAAGCATCTAAGGTTCAAATACAAAGAGGATTCTGTATCTGCATCTGTATAGCCGGTATAACTACTCTATGGTGTAGCGCACCAACTTCCAAACGTTCTGTTCTACAGGCCTGTCCGCAGTCTGTCAGTCTCAAAAGGAATCAACACATTTGCATACTGTACACGTGCCAACGTCATAGCAACAGGAGGTAAGTTATGTAGAAGAGAACATAATGAACCATATGTAAATTAGAAAATCATTTCCATAATTAATGATAGTTGCCAAATGTATGTGGTGATGGAACTCTAACTTGTTTTTACATTTTTAGACATTTACGTGCGTCCTACCATTCAACAGGGGCACATACTCCCAAGATCAATCTACATTGTGTGCTTGAAGTTTTTTTTTCTTTCCTTTTATTTTCAGGTGTGGATAAGATCATCAGAATTTGGCACCCGAACATCTTCTCAAGACCAACAGGTAAGTCTCAACACATGCCATGTTCAGGTAACAGTTCGACTCGTGCTACGTTTGCCCAGAAAGTACTTTGTAAGGTGTTGAAGTCAGAATCAGTGGGATCCTGTGTATTCTTATTAAACTGTCTGTTTGCACCCCTTTCCACTAGAGGTTGCTACTGCTGAGTGACCGCTGAGTGACCAAATATTGGTCAGATCGCTTAACGATTTTTGTAGACAAAAGACCATATCATTTTGTTTTACGTTTTGCTTTTTCCATTCATACTTTTGCATTGTGCATCATATTTTGGTCGCCAAGCCCAGCGATCGCCGTCTCGTGCCAAGGGGGCCTTGTAAGAGTAGCACAAAGCATAATATTGTAACATCAATCATTTGCGGCTATTGGAAGTACAATACCTGCATGTTTTGTTTCAGGAAAGATGATTGGTCATCTCTTCACCATTGTGGAAATGGTTGTGAATGAGAAGGATCAGCATCTGATCAGTCTGTCTACTGCCAGGGTAAGGAGCTGTCTTTGGACATTCCATTACCTTATGATAATAGTAAACAAAGTTAAATTGTTTTTTATCCTAATGGAGCCTAATGTCCTCCATACAGTGTAGTTAAAAACGAATACTTAAAGTTACTCATGGAACTAGGATAAGGGTTGTAAACGGTCAGACTTTTCAGCTAGTATTCGCTGCCTTTCATCAGAGTTACTTTGCAGCAGCCTTAATCTTACAGGCGATCTTTGCCCTCTGCAGGTTTTTCGTGTGTGGGACATCCACACCCTGACCAGCTTGCAGGTATGTACAAAACGTACTTTTTCAACCGGCACTACACTACTACTTCTTGAAGACCAATTCATTAGGAATACCCTTTCCTACAAATAGCTTTGTGCCACCAGTACGTATTGAAGTGTTATTTTTAAAAAATGTTGATATTCTATGTTACTGCACCAGGTATTCACAGACAATGAGGAGCGTCCAGGTGAAAAAAGAATCTATTCCATGGCCTTCGACAGCAAGCACGACAGGCTGCTGACAGGTACAAATTAGAGCATACAATGATTTAAGTTTTCCATCACATATACCTATACTGTAAATAAAGAACGACTGTTGTATACAATCATCATGCAGTTGTAGTGATGTTAACCATCCAACCAGGGAGCCAACAAATGATCTTACCGGGTACCTTATTGGCCAGCACAAGATGGATTTGAAAGCGATGTCCGGATACAGCCAGTGTCATCCGTTGTAATGTTCAACGTTGTTTTCCCCTGACAACCCCAGGGTCAAGTGTGATTGACCAGTGGCCGCTGACCCGTGCCGTGCAGGACACGATGCAGGTTCCTCACACCCACGACCGGCCAATCAGCCAGGTGGTCCACAACCAGGAACTCAACCAGGTCGTCTCCGTCTGCACGGAGTCCGTACTGAAGGTCAGGACACTTCATGGTTTAGCATTAGAACCTCCATTATCCAGACCTCTCTTAGTTATGACCATTGTGATAGACCACATTTGAACGTACGCGTGATCGTAGATGTCGGTATTATGCTGCGCGCTTTGTACCTGGAATTTGTGATGTCGCGTTGGCGAAACGGTTAGGGTATTTGGCACAGAACCCAGAGGTACTGACATGCCACCGACGTTGTGCCCTTTAGACTTTCCTTTTACCAACAAGTGTAAAAATGGGTACCTGACTTCGTTTTGGGAGGTAAAAGGCGATGGAAGGACAGGGTTGAGCTCCGGCTCCCAATACCGTGCTCTAGACAACTTTATACAGGTTAACAACACACTACCCAAAAAGCATATGGGACTTCCTTTACCTTTTACCTCAGATAAGGAACTTCATTTCTATTCGCCTACGTATTTGTCCAGGTGTGGGAGATGGATACCGGGAAGCTGGTGTACACCATCGTAGATGCACATGGACCCAACATAGAAGTCACTTCTGTCGCCTTCGACAAGACTGGGTACAGGATGACAACTGGAGCTCTTGATGGTAACTCGTGATCTAGAGTGGATGATATCATCATCAAGTTTAGTAAAAGCTTAACAGTTCCCATGGCGTTCATCGGTTGAATTAAGAACTATTTTCAAGGTTTAATCGTTTCTTGATTTCATCCGTGAATAGTTTCACCATGTTAGTAAATCACTGGACAACAGTTTGTACACAACCAACTTTATTCACTCTTCTTTGATCACTCAGTCTGTCACCTTTGTATTGTCCTGAGGAAGGTGACAGTCGGTTACCGAAACGTCGTTGTGAATAAAACGGTTGTGTACAAATAATTCTGTTGTCCAGTTCTTGATTTCATTGCAACAATCAATTTGCATTGACAGGCTCCATCAAGGTGTGGGACTTTGGCAGCGGGCAGGAGATCAAGGTGCTCCCCGCTCTGCCAGCGGACAAGGACGAGGAGGCCGGGGTGACAGCGCTAGCCTATGTCATGTACGACGAGCAGAGGTGCATCGCTGCTCTCGGCTGGAACAACAGACTCAGGCTCATAGAGGTAATGTGTGTAGCTGCGGTTGCATCATCATCTTGACAAAAGTTTAAAACACAGATTTATTTCATTCACAATCATTTCCCGAGGATTTGGAAAAGGCTGAATGGTATTACATGGAACGGAGGCTGCCCTAAGTTCAGACGTGCCTAGCCTTTTACTGACCTTAGTATGCACAAGTATGACGTGTATGCTTCTGGTATTCACATTTTAAAAAAATCAATAATATCAAATGTTACTTATCAAGGCCTCTCTTCTTAAAAGTAAGATCAACAAAATAACAAGAAACAACTGAATAATGGTGCAACATGCAGCTGGTGTGCAATATCTCAAGTTAAGCAAACTAAAGTTGAGAACGACATCAAATATCTGACATTTACTATTGAAAGATAAAGTGGAGTTGCCCCTGAGAAAATTTGAAAATAGGATATTGTCGTAATTAACATGTAACTATAAAACTAGAATGTTAACTTGGTAAGTGTGGTATTCCTGCTACTATTTGGGTGGTATTCTCAGATATATTGCAGCATGTTACATGTGTACCAACAACACGCATTACAGGACGGTGGCGAGGTTGGAGAACTGAATGTACTCCTGGACTTTGTGGACTTGTACTGTCCGCGGGAAAAATCATCAAGCTCATCAAGAAGTGGTAAGCTTCTATGATCATAAGTTTTACTACCTTACCACGAAAAGCCAGGGGTTGATTGCTCGTGAAATAGCTAACCTTATTGTAATACAGCTTCTACATATTAAAGATGATTATTACCAAAAAAAATACATAGAATTAATTGCCTGTCAAGTAACCACTATAGCATGCCCTTACAGCCTTTTGGATGGACTCCTGTCAGATGCTGTTTCTTCCATCCTACTTATATAAAAGTGTTGTTTTGGGGCATCACGGAAGCCACCACTCTCCTCCTGCTCTGTCCTTGGCCACTCTCATAGATTCGTCTAAATGCCTGTCCAGTGCTGGACGCATGTAAGAACATGCTTAATTGCTTATCAACCACTATAATATCGCTCCTTCATCACCTCACAGGTAGTGACAGCCCCCTGAGTAGAAGCAGCATACCACAGGTCACTCAGATGTTCGATAAGGTTAGTACCATTATCACCACAACCAAGACAATATACACCATGATCTATGTGCAACAGGATACTTTGAATATGAAAAGACACTCAGCAGCAACCACCATCAATTAACATTCAGAACCAAGGAGAGACCCATTCTTTAAGTGTACTATAGACTACACATTCAGCACAAAGGTGATGCGACCGATTCGTTATAGTGTACAGATGACACATTCAGCACCAAGTAGAGAGACATTTTAAAAAGTGCTCTACAGACTACACATTCATTACCAATGAGATAACCATTCTTAACAGTGTAGTACCGACCACATAGTCAGCACCAAGGAAAGCATCATTCTATAAAGTGTATTAAAGACCCCACATTCAGCACCAAGCAGAGCACCATTCATTATAGTGGTCTACAGACTACAGATTCAGCGCCAAAAAGAGTACCACTCAGTATAGTGCACTGCACATTCAAAATTGAGAATAGTATGATAACTGCAAATGGATTTGATTTGTTGCTTGCTTTTGCTGCAATAAATCTATTTCACTTCTTACACATGCGACAGCTTTTAGGCTTGCGAAGATGCCAAACTTCCACTCCAGGATATTGGTAGCACTTAAAGGATGAGTTAGAGTAAAAGCCATCTGTGTTGGTAGTAATAAGTCTGAACCAAAGCTGAGCTGTGATTTCCAACACAAGAAGTGGATCTACCCCAAATTTTCGTCTGTCCAACTCCCGTCTTTGTCGAGCAACGAAAATTCTGGTAAGCCCAAGTTTTGTGTAGAGAATTACAGTTCAACTGGTACTAAAAGATGAGTTGTTAATGCCAGTTTGTGTTTGTTGGTGTGTTTAGGAGAACGTGCTGCTGACCCACGAGCTGAAGTGCACGGCCGTGTTACCTCCTGACCTGCTGGCGACAGGCTGCACCAATGGGAACATCCTGATCTGGGACGTTCAACGAACAGTCGTCAAAGACATGTAAGTAACACAAAGGACCTCTGCAACCAAAGTGCAATGTTTAGATGATATAGGAAAGAGACAAACTTTAACATATATACCAATGTTAAAACAATCGTATAAATCACAAACATTACATGATAGGTACTCCTGGCAACTGCATGATACTTTAAGCTTTTCAAAATTCATATTTCTTAAACACTGTTTTTGATCCCCCAGTACATCAAACTTTTACAATTACGTTGAATCATTTCCAAAGTGTGTAAAACTTCAGCCATCAAATTAATCAGTATGCAAACGTTTGTGTACGATACTGTTCTTGTGATCGTAACGGTAGTTGGTGTGATAACCATTGGGGATGCTTGTCAATGGTGCATCTCTGTTTATTGGAGAGGGATGTGAAAGAGACATTAATTCTCTAACGTACCCTCATTGATAGGGATGACTTCATTTAACCTTGAGAATTTCCATGCCCTTCAGCCTTGGCCATTTTTTGAAGAGTTCAAAAAAGGAGGCTGTTGGTGATAATTGTTTTCTTCTAAACTACTAATCTTAACGATATACCTACAATGTATTTCTGCAGATGGAGACTGGAGGAGGAAGAGGAGGAGGAGGAGGAAGAGGAGAACCAGGAGAACACCCCCAGCAGGAGTCGTGCCAAGAGCGCCAACCCGCACGCCGTCCACGCCTGCAGGTTCCTGGTGCACAGGACGCGCCGGCCGGATCCGGCTTACATCAAGTACGTATCACTAAGGACTAGTCCTCAAGCTAACCGACATCTATCGCACCACAATTATCCATCAGTAAGACATCTGGAGCCTCATAGTTTCCGTTTAGAACTTTTATTCAGCTTGTCGCTGTGTTTGCTTTTTTAATGTTCGAAAGGACATTAAGTACATGGAGTTATGACTTATATACCCTTCAAATGCATACCGCCCTGGTAATATGATGGGGGACTTATCAAAATAAAATAATAAAACAATATTGAACATTTTGTATGGAAAATTGAAAAAGGGCCATATATTTCCAATCTACCTTTGCTCCATATTTCACATAACTTGGCTAAAAAAAGATGAAAAATCGACACTTTGAGGAAAACTGTTTTAGCAAAATTATCAGCAAATGCAAATATGATATTGCCATAAAGAGAAGTGAGGTGTGCTACAGAATCCACCAAATCGTATACACTATCTCACAGGGTTGTTTTTCTACAAAAGAATAAAAGGTTATGAACGTTGGACATGTTTTTGTGTGTGTTTCCCCTGACCAGGAGACTGACCAGGCACCATGCAGTTCGGGAGGACATGCCGACAGAGGAAGACGAGACGGGGGGCAGCAGGCGAGCGTCCATGATGTCCGAACGGTCCAGGTCACAAACGATGACCATGGAGTCTCGAACCCACAGTTTCATCGACTCAAGAATGAGCCAAGCTAAGGTAATTTGCCTCCAGTATAAAGGTAAAAAGATAGTAAAGGTCCCATAGCATAGCCTTTTTGAGGCCGTAGGGGCAGCACTTTGTTGATACATTGCGTCTGGGGCACGCTTTGTATTGGAAGGCGGAGCCCACCACTCCCCTTCCACCGCCTTTTACCTACCACATGCAGTCAGATGAGGCCCATTTGTACACCTGGGTAGAGTGAGGAAAGTCGTCTTAAGTGCCACAAACTTCAAATTTCAAGAATGTACAAAAGCTATAATGTATAAAAGTCTGTTGCGTTGAGAGCAAATGATTTTAGCTGTATCAGATGATTGTAACGTTTCGCCAACAGAGAGCACTTGTATGGCTAGCCACTTCTCCCAGTACATGTAATTTTACATGTATGAAATAAGCACAACATTAAGTAGTATTTCATGTAACGTCGGGATTTTTTTCTCCCATGATGAGCTCCAACTTGTCTTTCAGACTCCAGACCAGGAGCAGACGGGCACGGAATCCAGAACCTCTGGTGCCCCGCAGAGTGGCATGGAGGGGATAGGTATGTCATTTCAATGTGCACAACAAGATGCCGCCCATATCAACAATTGAGCTAGTACCCTAAGTTAAACACGTAACATATCGAATTCCCATGATGGAAAATAACATACTAAAAATGGCCCTCACTGGGAATGTAAATTGAATTCTAGTCATCGATACTTATGAAAATTAAGATCTTATTGGTCTGATACACATACCTTGTCTTACGTAATATTTACAGACATGATTTGTTCATTAATTGTACTAAAACAACTGTACTAAATAAACACCCACAAATTGGCAGACACACCTGTCCATGTTGTTGAACAGGACCAACAGACGGGTAAACACACCTGTCACTGGTGCTGAACACCATCCACACACAGGCAAATGCACGTGTCCTTGTAGTGGTGCTGAACACAATCCACACACAGGTAAACGCACCTGTCCTTGGTGCTGAACACCATCCACACACAGGTAAACACACCTGTCCTTGGTGCTGAACACTATCCACACAGACGTAAGGTAAACACACACACATCCTTGGTGCAAAAACCGTCCTCACAAAGGTTAACACACTTTTGACACCAATCACACACAGGCAAATACGCCTGTCCTTGGTTCTGAACACAATCCACACATATTGAATTGCTTCGTGTCTTGACTTTGAATGTTTTCTAACAGCGCGTGCCTCGGAGGACGTCCCAGCCACAGGTGCTGGTACAGAGGAGGAGGAGGAGGGCAGAAGCCAGACTGCAGGCGATCCCGTCATGAGTATGATAGAGACGACGTACGACCCAGTCTTGGTGTCAGGTCACCACGACGCTCTCATTCGCTTCTGGAGCATGAAGGTACAGTGGACGTGACGGTACCACGCCTCACCAATTCAATTTATTGGTTTTTGGAATTTTGAAGGAAACAAATAATTTAGCCAGGAGTTTGTATAATGTAAAGAAACTAGGAACGCAAGGCAATGTTTTACTCACACTCTCCCTTATGAAAAAGTGGGCTGTTCCAAAGTCACAAAAATGGACCATTACAAAGATACTTCCCACCATGTGAAAGCTGCCTCCATGGGAAATTTCAGGTCATTTGCTTTTAATAGATACACTTGTAGGAGCTGAAAATCATTTTAAGGATGTATATCTTATCTCTGTACACTGTAATAGCTTTAACTATTACAGTGTACAGAGATAAGATATGCATCCTTAAAATGATAAAACGCTGGAAGCTTACAAAGGTTTGCAACAAAGGTTTGGATTATGTTGTTGTATCTAAAAATACAGCAACATATTCCAAACCTTTATTAGCTTCCAGACGTTTTATGTAATACATGATAGCAACACACACATATATGCGTATGCATATATACAACTGTAAGTACAATTTACCATCTGATTGTTCCCAGGGAGAAATGCTGCGGGAGGTGTCAGCTCTGACCCGGCGCCAGGGCTCTCCGGTCACTGCCGTCTGTGCCGATGATGACTGTAACCTGCTCATCACTGCAGATCACAGTAAGATTCGTTCTTTTTTTATTCTTTCTGTTTCAGGACTCCAGTTTTGATTGTTTATACTCTGTAAGTTGGTTTAAAGTTTCACCTGTCAATCTAAAAATCTTGAATAATGACATGAGAACAGTTAACCATATAGGACGTGGACAGCGCTTGATGTTCCTTCACCCCTATGTCCCGACGTTTTGACACCCATACCCTCTGACACCCCTGGGTCAGAGTTAGTGTCAGTATCGGGACGGTGTGGGGTGTAATCCATGGACTAGCACACAACATATATAAATGTTCTCATTTTCACCCAATGACTTGCAAAAGCAATTGATCAGCCTCCCGATGTTTAATTGTTTCATGCCATGTGTTTCAGAGGGTTACATCACCATGTGGGACGTTGCAATATTCCTAGAGGACCCCACCTCGGAGAACAAGGTAATCAAGAGTCTCTGATACAATGAACCTGTAAATAGTGTACATTATGTCTGTCTTCTCTGTCAAGACCAGTGGAAGAGTAGCTCTTCAGTGAGCTAAAACTTGATCGAGATCACTTTCCCTTTTTCCCTTCCTCGGTAAAAGTGATTGAGAGCAAATGGTGAATGAAAAGATCAACATTGTGCATAGTCTGACTGATGAGCAAAGTACGAAAGTATGAAAAAAATACAGTAGTAGAAATCTACAGTTGCACAGCAAGTTCTTTTGGTAACTTTGTAATACCAAATTAGTTTTTATAAGGTTTGTATACGCTATACACACAAAGTGACCAAAGCGCTAACGGTACCAACAAGCTTTCGATCAGTCCTCTGATCCTTTTTATGTTGAAACGACCACGTAGGCTTTGTGTCATGTCAACTTGAGGATGATCAGAGGAGTGATTGAAATCCTGTTGGTTGTATTGCTTACTTTGTGTACATAAAACTGTATAAACATCTTTGTAATGTTAATTACTACCACAGATAAAATTTCATTCGAATACAAATTAGTTCTTGTTTGAATAGAGTGATTCCAAGATGGCATGTCTGGAACTATTTTCTGATTTTCAATTTCAGGATAACATCCGTCAGCTGATCTGTTGGCGCGGCCATCTGAACCGTATCGTCAGTCTGTTCTACACGGGACCGGGTTTCATCGTGTCGGGGTCGACAGATGGGTCCGTCAGGTGAGACAAACTTCAGCAGCCTTCCTGCTTCGCAGACCTGATCGCCTGTAGTAGTTGTTAGTCAAAACTGCCCATGAATACCATCATAACATCTGATCCATGTGGACACTATTAGTCAGGATTTTTAATGCGTGTGTCAATGGGAAAAAGTATCCAAGGGACCACCAAAAAGTGGTAACATTGGTCAGGTGGTCCTTATGCAGAGATTGTCACTTGTATTGGTCTGATTGTGTATCACTGGCTAGTTGGAACTTGGACCTTATGAAGAGGTAGTTACTTGTACAAGTTTGATTTTACTGTTCTATGGATATATATGACAACGTCCTCATACAGTCCACATCCTACGCCTGGATTGAAGTTACAAGTGCTATGTGTATATAAAACCTTTCATTGTTTATCTTATTTTAACAGAGTTTGGTACAAAGAAAAGGGGCATTTCATCGGATTTTTTGGGCAGCACCGTATCTGGAAGTACCCAACTGAACCGCCCAGTTCTGCGGTGTTTCCGTACGACATCACAGAGCGCCCCCTAGAGGCGACCAGAAGACTAACATCCAGGGAGAAGGCACAGCAGAAACAGAAGTTTGAATACCCACTCATCAAGGATATGTGCAGGTCAGTGGTACAGTAAGGATGACATGGTGTGGACTCGAATAAAGTTCTCGGCGGGAACTATGCAGCTACAGCGTCTTTTATGTTTGTTTGTTTGTTTCGCATAAACTGTCTTGTGTTTTCTTTAACTTGTCTCCTCTAACACGTTGCCTTCAGTTTTGCGTCCCATCCGATACAACGTCCCTAACCTAACCAGGCAATCAGGGACCATAAACCTCTCGATCGAGACGGGGGCTGATACAGACTGCCACCTTTATAACCATGATCTTCATTGTGTTCACCAGGTGGGCCCCTTTCAGACGATCGGCATATGAGCGGCAGCAAAAAGTGGAACTGAAGCCTCTCGACATCCAGTCCAAATTCTTCGCCACACTCATCAAGCCAAGGGTAAGGCAAATCCAAGATGGCTGGGCATTGCCCTCCAAGCACTCAACTTTGTCTGTCATTCTCAATCACCCAGATAAATCCAAAGTAAGATGATCATGTGTTTTGTGCCTACCCATTGTTACCTTTGCCACCAAGAAGGTTGTGTTTTCGATGGCGTGTGTTTGTGTGTTTATAACGGTGTGTTTCCAAACGGCATAAATATAAAACTATTGGATGGATATTTGGTGATATTTGGAATGTTGGTAGGGTTTGACCAAAAGAAAATCGACTTTGGGCCCCCTAGTGGCGTCCTTTCGATGATACTGCAGCAGAACTTCCGGTTTTGATGCCTTGTGTTCTGGACATTCTTTGGTCGTGAATTTTGAGTGGTAGATAGCTCTTTTGGCAGAGAGTAAGTGGTATAGGTCTGGGACCCCACCGTATTACTTTGGAACTGCAGTGGGTTTTTTTGTTGTTGGAAACTTTGGATTGTTTCTACACTATTCTTATGATACCCCTTTTTTTATAGGCTTATACAGACCACCTGGACCGGTCGAAGACAGGGGACGCGAAGGAGGGCGCTGTTTACCGAGCCTTGCCCGTCTACAAGGTCACTTCATAAATATTATTCATATTTCATTTCGAGCCGACACACTTACCGTATATACCATCATGTAGATTACGTTCTTTTTGGACACGGTCTTACTGACGAATTCACAGTCTCTTGTTACCATGTATAATAACAGCTCCTGGATTAGATACAAATACAACATCTAAATCTGAGGAGAGAAAAAACATGATTGTTCATGAAAACGCCATCTAAACAGTCACTGAAATGTCGGCTTTGGTAAAAACACTTCGTTGTGTAGAAAAAAACCCTTTGTTACCCAGTAAGGATTTCTTTATTCAATGTGACTTCATGTGGGTATTTAGAGACTGAATTATGTCTCTTACCACAGGTGGAGGAACCAGACCGCATGCGGACCCCCAACGCCCTCAAGAACCCATTCATGCCGGATGAGGATGACAACACCTTTCTATTTGGAAACTTACCCAAAAAAGGTGGACAAAATGTTGGTGGCAAGAAGGTAAATATTGCGCATTACGTGCATAGATTGTACGTCAGAGCTTAACTGTTTGTATATCTACAACTGTTCCGGTAGTCTTATCTAATAGGTTCCTTTGTTGTGTTTCACCCAGAAGTCTACAATAGTCCTTCGCAATAGCTTTGTGTAGATACGACTAAACATGCACAGATGGCCATCTCAACAAAAGGACCACCCGGCCAGTGTGAACGTTTTTTGGTGGCCCCTAAGATGATATTTCTCATTGACACAACCATTAAGAATCCTGTCTATGATCACCACCTCTCCACATAGACTAAAATTTCACCGGTCCGGTCTTTCTTGGGCATCTTTGTTTGTAGACTAATTTGGGCCATAGTAACATTAGTGAGAATTGCTTTGAAAGAATAGATTACTATGTGTGTTTTTTGTTACATGGCTGCTGACTTCTCATGTCTTTTTTCCTTTACAGGGTAAACAAAAGAAAGCATCACGTAATCCTGGGAGTTCAGGAAACACAGGTCCATCTCCTCTGCCACCCAAGAGATGAATAACAAAGATTTTACAAGTCCACTGATATGACTTGACATGCATTTCGCACTCCTATATTAGCCTCTACCAGACTAACTACGCCTGCTATAGGGAGAATATTTTCTAGGGTTTCACTTGCAGGCTCCAGATTGGACCCTCTCTCCGTAGCCGACTACCTTAGCATACTATTCACTCTATTTGGCCAATTTCTACTATTTTCCCAGCCATCCGCGGGGCCTGGTAGAGGCTACTCCTATATACTATACAGAACATTGGTGCTGTTGCTGTTATCTACAGAATACTGCTTCCAGATATAAGTTAGTTCACGGTCTAAACTGCACATGCGCAGCAAGATGCATTATAGGTAACGTCAAAGGTGAAGGCCCCTAAGACATCAACAAAACACGTCTGGACATGTATAAATCATGCTCTAGACAAAACCGGTTTACATTAGGACCCTTCACCTTTGACATGTTACCCACAATGCATCTCACTGCACATGCGCAGTTTAAACCGTGAACCGGCTATTAACATGCACACCATCAAGTGCTTCAGCAGTTTGTCTCCAATAGCCATTTATAGTATATTTTTATAGTACATTTGCAGCTGTACAGAAAGAGAGATATCTTTGCTAATGATTGCAATTGCTGCTATGATAAATGACCAGAAATATATTTTGTCGATGAAAATTCGTAGTTACTGCTTGCGTACGTACTGGGCTGATTTGATGAATAAGAAGACGACAGTCATATACATTACTGTTGCTGTCAATGTTAACTGTAGAAAATCTGTTCCATACTGATGAACTGTTATTATGTATTGTATAACACGGGGGAAAACACCCCTCCATCCATTGTAATTATAGGGTTTTCTCTAAATATAAAAGACCTATCCCTACAAGAACATTTGTATCGGGTGCATCACATGTTTACTGAAAGCTAGACGACGTGTTTGTAAGTATAATACAATCGGTCTCAACACTCAGCAGTAGTCAGTGGAACTGTGAACGTAGCGACCAGTTCTGAACCCAGCAAAGCTGCTCAAGAAAAAACAAACATTTTGAATAACCGTAGTCCAAAAGAAGATTAATTCAAGATCGTTACCAGATCGTTAAGTAAACCCTATCCCGGTTGATAACTCAATACAAGTTAAGTGCGCATATGATCCTGCAACATGGTGAAGGTTATAAAATGATAAACTATTACTATTTGTGCACGTAGCACCTTGACATCTTGGGTACAAATTAAGAGTTGTACATTCTTGTGCCCTAAGGATTTGCTATACTTGCTACCTGGACATTTACAAATTACACTGTATGTACATTCTTAACTTTGAATTTCACAGCATGATGCCATCCCAGTGTCATGTGTGCGGTTTGATAATCATGATATACATGTAAGTACACATTCACTCGGTTTACATTTTGTTGACAGATCGATGGAATGTGCATAAGCTATATCCATGCCTAACACTAAGTCAAAAGCAGAAGAAACGAATTTATCAAATGGTAAAGATTTGATTAGACATATTAAGCATCTGTCTCATTATATTGTGGATTTTAATCTCATACACAAAGAGAAAGTTTTATACTTATATAGGCTAGCAATCAATTACCAATAGCTCGCAAATGTGGCATTTCAAGTCGCCACATGTTTTGCATTATACCTTATTCTCGATTTAATTGTTGGCGCATCTCTAAGACCTCAAACAAGACCTCGAATGCCTTGTCCTCTTCCCCCATGTCTCTCCACGCCTTACACAGATTGGTGAGGATTGTCAGCACATCCCTATGCGGTGTGTTGCGTCCATAGATCATTCTCATCATCCGCAGCGCCTTCTGAAGGAAGCCAATTGCCTTCCTATTCTCGCCCTGTAGCCTCCAGACCGTGCCTAGGTTGCCTAGCGAGGTAGCGATACACGGGTGCGCCGTTTCGCGACCGTAAAGTTGTTTCGCCATCTCCAGAGCCCGATGGTTCAAGTCGATTGCTTTAGCCTTGTTCCCGTGATTGCTCCAAGCAGAAGCTAGGTTGTGGAGTGACGATTGAGTGTCCTTGTGTGCCACGCCATCTCCGTAAAGACGTTCCCTCATCTTTAAGGCCTTCTCGTGGAGGTTGATTGCTTTCTCGTGATCGCCCATGTTATTCCATGCCATGCCTAGATTGCTGAGAATCGAAGCCACTTCAGTGCAGGACATGTCGCGCCCATACAGAAGTGACCACATTTTCAAAGCCTGCTCGTAAAAGTCTACAGCTTTCTTGTGATCATCTAGATCACTCCAAGCTGTACCTACGTTGCTGAGTGAGCGGGCAATTTTAGGATGTGCGATATCTCCATACAGACGTTTTCTCATTCGTAAAGCTTCTTCATGGAAGTGGAGGGCTTTCTTGGGGTCACCTAAATACCCCCATGCTCCACCCAGGTTAGTGAGAGACGAGGAGATGTCAGTGTGTGGCGTAGCATGGCCATATATTCGTTTGCCAACGACGAAGGCATTTTCAGATATGCCGATTGCTTTCCTATATTTTCCCATCTCAATCCAAACTGTTCCCAAGTTGTTCAGTGAAACCACGATTCGTGGGTGCGTTGCATCTTGTCCCCATACAAGTTTCCTCACCTCAAGGGCCTTTTTATAAAAGTGTATGGCTTTCTTATAATCCCCTAGCCCTTGATATGATGCACCTAGGCCATCCAGTGACCACGCAAGATCTGGATGCGCCCCTTCGTGACCATATATAGCTTTCCTCATATCCAGGGATTGCTCACAGAAAAGAATGGCCTTTCTGTGGTCGCCTAAGTAACTGTATACTCCTCCTAAGTTGTTGAGAGATAGCGCGATATTTGGATGCACCGCGTCGCTTCCATGTATACGTTTAAACATATTCAAAGCTTCTTCATAGAAGTCCATGGCTTTCTTGTAGTCTTCAAGGCGACTCCAGGCTTCACCTAGGTTAATGAGAGAGATCGCCACATCTGAATGATCTGCGCTTTGTCCATACGTTGTCTTTCTCATATCGATGGCCTGTTGGAGAAATCTTATGGCTTCCCTATGATCACCAAGACCACTCCAAGCGAAACCAATACTGTTGAGCGATGATGCGATTTCTGGGTGCGCCTTGTCGGACCCAAATACACGTTTCCTCACAGCCAGAGCCTTTTCAAAGTAGTCCAGTGCTTTTTTGTGATCTCCAAGATCCTGCCAGGCCGATCCAAGGTTATGGAACGTGATAGCAATGAGTGGATGCACCGTGCCCCGTCCGAACACAATTCTGTACGTAGTTAGCGCCTGTTGATGTACATCAATTGCTTTCTTATAATCACCCACATGAGTTAATGCTATTCCCATGTTGTCTTGGGAGAAAGCAATATCTGGATGAGCCGCGTTTGCCCCATAGATGTGTTTTCTCATATCAAGAACTTGCCTGTAGAAATCAACACCCTTTCTAAAATCTCCAACGCTAATCCAAGCCGCGCCCAGGTTGTTTAGTACTGAAGCAATGTCAGGATGTTTTACATTGGGCCCGTATATCCGTTCTCTCATGCTTAGGGCCTTTTCATAATATTTGATTGCTTCTCTGTCATTGCCAAGATCACCGCAAGCTTTTCCGAGATTATTCAGTAGCATAGCAATGTCTTTGTGTGCCGCAGATTTCCCGTGTACTCGTTTCAGTATCCTCAGCGCCTGCAGGTATAAAGCCACTGCTTTTTCCGTATCCCCAAGATAGTTTGCAACAATGGCAAGACTCGTGAGTGAGTTCGCAATGTCTGGATGTGCTCTCTCCTCCCCATGTATATCTTTGAACATCTTAAGAGCCTTTCCGAAGAAATTCTTTGATTGTATGTAGTCTCCTAGCTCGATACAGACATGACCAAGGCTGTACAAATTCGATGAAATCTGTGGGTTTGCGGTTTTTCCGTAGATCATCTTCTTTCTCTTCAATTCAGTTTCTAACTGTTCTCTTGCGGACGTGAAGTTACAGAGTTCTAAGTTCATTTTTCCCAAGATTTCCTCGGTGCAGTCGAATAGAACTGATGTTACTAACAATCGGAGCTGTTCCTCTTGGGGCCTTGAAAGAATTCTACGAAGAGGGACAGCAGTGTAGTAATATCTGTACAACATCTTACGGTTTGGGAGATAGAACACTTTCCCAATGTCGGGAGTAGTAATGTATGTTGTGCTCGTGCCGGTAGGCAACAAGGCAGACATGTTTTCTTTTTGCCCTCCGTTTTCTACATACGTCCTTAGCCTCAGCTCTGCTGAAATACCAACAACAACTGCTAGGTGTCGCGCGTTTTCGTCACTTACATGGTGTCCTATTTGTAGTTTTTCTATCAAAGTCCATATGCTACTTGCCTGGACCCCACAGCGAAGAGCAATATTTTGTATGGCGATGGCGGGGAAGCGATATATTTCTTTCTTTACGTTAAGAAGCGTTGCTGTTAACTTGGGAGTGCTGAATTCTTCCCTGTCCGCCATTTGAACGCTGGCTTCCATACCATTATTTCTGAATGTTGCGGAAACTGCCACTAAATACTCTTTCACTAGGGTCCGCTCGCCTGTGATGTAGGAAACATTCTGCAAAATGTCCGACAAATGATATCCCTCCGAAAGTGCAATGTCAAGGTTCTGATACATGGCCATCTTACTCGGCGTTTGAATGAGCTCAACAGCCGGCTTGGTTTTCGTCTGCTGCCTTCCTATTGGGGTTTTGCTAGCCCATGGCATCGCCCCATCAAAAGTAAAGCCGTGAGGTGTTACAGAGTCATAGAACCAACTGTCCCCCGGATCGTCGGAATAAAAGTCATTCAGCGACTTAATCCCCATCGCAGGAAGGATGGTCTCTCCCAAGTTGATGATTTTCATATGTAAGTAGTGAGTAATGTTACGAAAATACTGCTTGTTGTCTTCAGAATCACCTCCTTCTTCAAGCAGTATTGCAAATTCAAGATCAGAATACGGAGTAACCAGTTCTGTAGCCTGTGAACCCAAACCTATAAAGGCATATTTACATGGCGGCTGGCCCATAATATCGATGCATTCAAAGATGAGGTTGTGTATGAAATAAATTCTGTCCTTGGCTATGTTTTGAAACAGTTCCTTCACAGCAACAGCTCTTGACGTTTCGACCTCTTTCACTACTTTGTGATCTCCATCGTGTTTGTACGGGTCGTGTTCTTCATCAATAGCAACAAGTCGCATTTTCACGTTTTCTCGCACTGTTTTCAAATCATTCTTATGCAGTTCGTTCAACTCAAAATGTTTTGGTATGCGGTCTACGCCCAGTGTATGTCGAACAAACGCCTGCTGTGTATGTTCTACAACACGTACTATGGTCCTCCTAAGCTCTTTCTCCGTTGTTCTTACCAATGCTGCGTTATACAGAGCGGTGGCTTTGGTGAAGTCAGCTCCTTTTTTGGTCATCTCCCCACGTTCTAGGTAGACGTTTCCCATCTTGTATAAACACTCGGCTTCTAAATGCAAGGTTGTGGGTTCTTTTCCTGTACGTTGGTGAATAATATAGGGTTAATGACCCGCCCTGCGGTGTATATATAAGGTGCTACAAAGCATGATCGGTTCCCACGACCACCGAATAAGCGAACGAGTGAGCGAAGCGAGTATGTAGTAACACTGACCGGTGTTTATGGCAAAATAGAGCCTCGTCATTGGTCAACGTCATCTGGCTATGTGATCATTCGATTTCAACACTGCACACAATGCGAGTCGGACTTACCCTTACTGTTAAAATGTCCAAAACGCAAATCATTGAATTTCATCCTATTCTTTGTGACAAGTTAAAGAAATTATACACATCCCTTTAGCACTTTTCGTCTATTGTATAATAATGCACACATTGTATTGCATGACTGATTTTCCCGATAGTTAGCTGGATTTTAAAGATGGGATATGATGGGAACAAAATTGGATCACATTCACTTGAGGAAATGGCAATAAATAGATAAATGGATGTCTGCATCTCGCATGTGAAAATCCTGTATTTTTTCAGCGTATCATACTCACCATGAACAATCTTCAGTGCAGACGCAAACTGCTGCTCTGCTAAGTCTAACTTTCCTGTCTCCATGGCCCGGTTCCCCTGGCTGTAATGTTCTCTGTACGACCTGTGGGTAAAATAGAATGGAATATCCATTAAATGCAACCATTAAAGGCAACCTAAGCAATATTAGGGCATTGAAAGTCGTATTTTGAAGATAACTTTTTTAGTGATTTCTATCCATAGGAAGTCCCATTGCATATCGACCATCATGGAGCAAAGATGCGATGTCGTTGTGTGGTGGGAACTCTGAGCACTTGGTGGGCAGCCATCATTTCAAATCTTCCGAAAATGCGCGATGCTGACTGATAAGTCCCAAATGCTTCCGGAGAAATAATCACGTGGTCATGGCTCAATGTGCTCGGGCATTGTGACGTCACGCGGTCGGAAGTTACCGAAAATTGTCGACAGAAAACGGTTATGGCTGGATTGTGGGCTGATTATTGGGTGGTACCAATAAATAAAATACTCCTTTTGCGACTTGTTTCTGTTCTTTTTTTAAAATTTTAGTATGAAATAATGATGAAAATGTGCTAATATGGGGTGTAAATGTCAATTTCATATAGATTGCTTTATACAGAATATTTCCAGTTTTACCCCCTGAAATCGCTTAGGGCACCTTTAAAGGTAACTGACTTCAGAGAAGGTATCTTCCCTGACAAAGGCAACGGTTTTCTAAAAATATATATCTTGGTTCAGTAACATTAGCTAGGTGTCCATAGAACCTGTCAGAGCAAGCAGAAATAACAGACATATTCATTCTGAAAAATATTATAAAACATAAGCGTTTTCCTCGCCAAGTTCTTGCATAGAATGAGTTTCTTTCAAATATAATCATGTATGTGGTAGTAAGAATACAGATAGTTCATTGTTCGAAATAGTACCTTGAATCTTCTGCAGTCTGAGAGCTTGTTATTGCTAGGGGTTCGTCGTCACATGTGTTCTCCTTGCGCATGCGCAACGTTTTTTTCATGAAGTCGGTCTTCTACACAAAATAACAAAAGGTTTGTTAACGTGTATCGTCATAAGGATCGCTAAACCTATCCTAGCTCTGGATCTCTAAGAATACAAATGACATTAAAATATTTAGCAGTCTGTTTCTTCTCTTTCGAGTGCCTGCAGGTTGTGTTCGACTCATTACCCCCGTGAAAACGGAGGTATTATTTTCGGCCTCTTTGCTTGTTTGATTGTCTTGGCGTTGTTCCCAAAGGCCTAAGTTTGTCCCGGGATGAGCTGTACCGGAGACTGGCAGCTTGCCAAGTTGAGATGACCTTTCTTTGGCAGGCTGCCTGGGAAGTGACTTTTGGCAAATGGCCAAATTAGGAATCCGAGAATGACATGTGCCCGAGAGTGTCATGTGTAAAATGGACATGGTTTTGTTATATTTTGTCAGGAAAGTTACAAAAATTCTAAATATTTAATTACTTCACGGATGTATGAGATCTTCAATTTCCTGTGGTTTAATATGAAAATTGACTAACATGCAGTCAATTTGATAAAGACCACAAGACTAACCGCCATTTGAAAGTTCAAAATTTCGTAGAAGGGGTTTAATGAACCCAATAGCAAAATAAAGGGAACTATTTGTCTCAAGTTTAAAAGCAAGCAGCCTAAATTCCACGTATATATGTATTACCAAACAAATGATGCAAGGGAGCGAAACTGTGACCTTCATGTGACAAAACACACAACACAACACAATACGATGCAACAAAACGCAACGCAACACAATGCAACACAACACAACACTTGCACTACACAACATAGCCCAACACAACACAACAAAGCAGAAGACAACACCACAACACGCGGCACAACGCAACGCAACACAACACAAAACAATACAATACAATAACATAACATAACATAACACAACACCGACACAACACAGCAATACACAACATAGCACAACACAACACAACACACCACAAGACAATACAGCACAACGCAACACAACACAACACAATACAACTACACAACACAACACAGGACAGCACAGCACAGCACATGACAACACAGCACAACACAACAAACACAGCGGATTAAATAGTTTTCGTGTTGGCAACTTTTGCGGGTTTGTTATGCTACCAAGTACTGGTGCCTATTCCTCTTTACAACATACGGTTCATATACTCTTAACATGTGGTGCTCACCCACAAGACTGATATAGTGGGGTAACCCCTAGCTTACACATACAATGACCCGTCTCAATATATATGACAACGTGCATTGTACCAACTACTCCTGACATACATGGAGGCTCTAATAGGGGATGCCGTTCTTCAAATTGACGGCTGTGTAAAGACTATGCTAGGCAGAAGCTTTTCCAGGCCATGGTGGTGCAATTAGCGGACCTAAAAATAAAAAAACCACAAACAATCAAACAAACAAACGCTACCAAAAACATAACCTTTCTGATGAAAGTATCGTACTCTTTTCAGCAATTCCCTGATTTTCTCGGTGTACTGAACGCGATGGAGAAGAACTTCATTCCCGTCTGTATCTTCACACCTTGTCCCGGCATTCTCGTACATTCCTTCCGCTTTCAACAATAGGGATGAGTCTAAAGTCATTTGTCCTTCCTTAAGATACAAGTCCCCAATAGTCTTAAGGACTTCCACTTCCAGAAGTGTGTCACTAGATGCGATGGCGGTTACTAATGTTTTGGTGTAGACTTCCTGTAGGGAACTTAAGTCGCCTTCACACTGAACTTGTGTCCTGTCCAAAGTAAGACAGGTGCACGCCACACGTAGAACACTGTTTTGAAATGTACGGATGTCATTTTCATTGTCCCCATGTTCGATAACGGATTTGCGCCTCACTTTGCTGGCGAGTCTTTCCACGTACCGGATACGGTGCTCGATCGCTTCTCTCCCGACTGTATCTGTAACGTTACATCGTAAGAGGGCAGTCCCGTACAAGGCAGCGGCATTGTCAAATCGTCTAGCAGCCTTCTCGATCTTTCCCCTCTCGAGATGTAGATCACCGAGACATTTGAGAGCCTCTGACTGAAGTTGCGAATCGTTGTCGGCTATGGCGTCCCTCAGTATCCTGCTGTACCCCACCTCTAAACCGTCTCCCGTGCACAAACGTGACTCCAGCCTGAACGCCAAAGTCTTCGCCATATTTCCTTCGCTCTGTTACAACAAGTTCTGGTCCTGCATTTCCACTCAGAGCGGTTAATCTGTACACTCTCCAAAGGGAACTCGACGTGTGGGCTTTACTATGAAAGTTATTATTAGAAATCGTCAGGGCCT
The DNA here is from genome assembly GCA_035149815.1 of Branchiostoma lanceolatum. Lineage (NCBI taxonomy): Eukaryota > Metazoa > Chordata > Leptocardii > Amphioxiformes > Branchiostomatidae > Branchiostoma > Branchiostoma lanceolatum. The sequence goes on along the minus strand of CM068869.1, from coordinate 10,925,359 downwards.
GGTGACTCATCACGGTTGTACACGAGGAACGTATGTGGCCTTGTGACTCATTTCCATGCTCAATGTCACTGCGGCCTTTCGCTGTCGTGCGCAGACTTCCGAAATCCGTAACATTAAAGATACCTTTAACATTATAGCCACGATAAAAAACACTTAGAACCAGTAGTGTAAACTATATATTAAACGCAGCATGCTGATTTAATCATACGTAGGTTAATTCATGTATACCCACTTGGTTTATGTATTAGTTGTTGAAGACTTTACGAAATTCGTTGCACTTTCGCTGCGTCACAATTAACTCTAACGTTATGTTTATTTTTTGACATGGGGGAATTTGACGTACCGAAACTAACAGCTGTAATGAAGGAGAAGAAAAGCTTCAACAGTTCTAAATTTATCACATAGTCAAGCCAAGGCCTTTACGAGATAACTCGATTAGGTACGGTTGGCCAATCGTAACGTTACATATCCACAAAGACAAGCCCATTGCCAACGCAAGATCAAAGGTCAATGACCTGGAATAAACCAAGCGAAACCAGTACCAGCGTTTGGCCTCCACCAGGCCTTCCTACGGGGGTAGGGATAGTAGAATTCGCCAAAATCTTTAAAATAGTTTCCCAGGAGAATCAGTTCACAGGAATGTTAACGTTTCCGGACTTTCCCTCAGAGACTGTGCCTACAAATAAAAACCTATGGAGGCCAAATATTCTCCCTATAGCCGGCGTAGTCAGTCTGGTAGAGACTGCACTCACTGCAGTATCCTGAGTTCTGGACAGGCGGAAGTTACAACATCGCATTTCTAGGAAAGTGACTGGGACATTTCCAGATAAATGACACTTGATTTTAAGAGGCTTCATATCATGTGCCACGCATTCTACGTAGGTTTTTTGGGGGAACACAGCGGATCAAAACCCTTTCCTGCGATGCACCGTTGTTCCGCTAGATGCCGCTATGATCAGGTATGCATTATCGACACGTTATAGTGTGTCAAGCCCTGTGAGGGTAGGAAAGCAAACGGGATAAACGACATTGTAATTGCAGAAATTGGATTGAAACTTGAATGACTGGAAAATCATTCCAATTATATGTTTTCATCCAATGAATACAAAAAAAAACTTGATTAGTCACGTATATCTAAACTTTTCGGAGTTCGACGTCCCCATATCTTCACCAAGCAGTATCATCTGTAAGTATGGAAATCACCTAATTTGCATAATATATGACTTAAAATGCATACTTCTACATGATTAGCATATGTCACAAATATTAAGTACACATCATATACCATGAGCTTGTACAGCCTTTGCTCATTAGATGTGCAAAGAAATGTCTTATTAGCATAATTTATATGAATTCATTGTCTTCGCTTTTCACACTACGAATGTGGCAAATATCAACGGTCCATCATTTTTCAGAAAGCTATTGCAGAATTTCCTCAATCATTATGCAAAGTATGTCTAAATGTACATAATTGATGTCTGATGAGATTCTAGAAAAGCATCATGCTTCACCTCAATTGAGGATGCAAGAAGAAGATTTTTATCTTTATCTAACCTAACTGTGTCACTAGTATGAATATTCCATCATTTACCACTAAGGCAGTATAAAATTTTATCATTACCCATGCGAACTAGGTATTCATTTGCGCCATTCATATCCATAAATGTGAACCAAGTAACATATGCAACATGGTCTTTGGAACGTACTAGTAATTTGACAATGAATCATGTTGTACGTGGAACCACCACACCTATGTGCCAAGCACCTGAGGCGTTGCTATGTACACGGCGCCCCGGTCATTGTGTCACGCTGTGTGTGCGAACGTGTCCGCAAACACTAAGTACAAGGTGAACTGTCCAGACGCATTTGTTGGCCTTTCCCCGAGGCGGATGTTAGAGAGATGAAGGGAGACAGTACGAAGACCGAAGTGGACTTCTCCGAAGCCACCAAAGGGGTGAGTGAGGATAAAAGATGTAACGATATCTGAGGGCTCGGTCATATTCGTCGTACGGTGGTCGTGCGATCACAAACTGAGGGCATTCTTGGATTGTCGTGCATATGTACAAAATTCATCTGTATTGCTATGGTACAAGCTGTTTTAGATCCTTGTGTGTGGTTAGTTTTATCACAGCCTGCTTGAAAATTCTACGACATCAAAATCGGTACGACTGCCTAAAGACGAATGTGAAGAAATTCCGTCGTCTGGCGCGACCGAAAAATCCATTGTTGAGGTAAAGAGTTTGTAGGCACATACAACAAAAAAAAAAACATGATCGCTTGCTCTGAAAATGTTCAACTTGTACTAATGGTGTTGTGGCTGACGAGAATACGTTCTACGTCTTCAACGGGTTGCAACACGTTACACAAACTGAAAATACATTCTGCAGAAACATTCTACGGATGAAAATACAAAAAATTAAACTAGTCACTAGTAGCTTTTAGATGATATACAGCTCTCACAAGTAAAGACTTCTGCCAACTTATCGTAACACCATTCCTATTTTGTGATCCGAATCGCCACGATTCGGGCTTAATGTTTAGGCCATGACTTATCGAGATATGTTGACTTTCAGAAACTTACTTTCCTACTGGGATTTTGTGTGTTCATTGCCGACCTGGGGTCTTTCCAGTTTGGATACACCATCAGTGTTCTGAATGCACCGGAACAGGTACATGCAACTCTATTGCTTTATAAACCACCTTTATGCGTAGCACAATAGTTTTGTACAGTAACTACTATGAGCTGCGCGTATAACGTAAGAGTAGGACCAGAATGTATGGTTTGATCTCACACCGGGATTGACTCATACTCGACTCATCTTGATACAACTCAAGATTTCTCTACAACAACAATATCTCCGTTGTTTCAGCCCTATACAGTCAGGAAATACGTCAAACTGAGCTGCAATGTTGACACAATCTATCGCTAATGATAGTATCTGTGTCTACAAATGATGTGCTACTATCAGTCTCGTTAGAACATAATCATGGCACAGTGACTTGTTTCCCTCTACAGAAGTAATGTAGATTTGGTTAATGTATGTCCTTTTTAAAGTGGTGATTTCCTTTATCATATTGTACATTTTATGTATCACTTCAACTAGACATGTACATGCGCACCGTCACCTTTAAAACCAAGAAAATGCTCTAGAGGGCACAAACCGAGAAGCTTGTTATGCCCAGTTCTTATCAGTCTCTCAGATCAAGGCCTACTTACGTATAGACGAAGGAAAATAAGATCATAAAAATCCACTTGTAATGCCCCCTGTCTACTATACTAGACGGTGATCCCTGGGCAACCGTAGTGCGACTTTAAAAATTGTATTTGTATGATCATTGTTTTTATGAATATAATGTGAAGTATGCTGTAAGACAACAAACCGCACAGGACTTTGAAAATTTCCTTCCCTGTCTTTGAAATTCAGCCGTCGAATTTTGGGTATCTCAGTGGTAGCAGCCTCTATCAAAGTCGTGGGTTCAGTATGCAAGTGGTGAAATATGGCAACGCCCAAAATCGATCAAAATCAGAGTTCCAATCCACCTTTGTTAAAAAAACTCATAACATTGTTATCAGGTGAAGAACTTCCTCCAAAAACGCCATTCCCCTCGTAGTTGCACCGTTAACTGGATTGTTGAAAACAGTTTCCTTAACCAGGAAACAACTCGTTCTTTTAGTTAGGAATTCATGACAGAATTTTTTTCGACATGATGACTCGTTAGCTTCCGAATGACATGTCAAGTGAACGACTTGTACAAAGGTAAAAGGGTCACTTTCCTCTTTGTTCAACATCTGGGCGTGTTGGGGGCGTAATGGAGGTGTTGTACGTATTTTCCCTTCTTTAATAGTTTAATAAGTAAACTGGGAATGAATACTATGGGCTGAAAGTCCACACCATTTGTTTGCCTGTGATTACATTTTTACAAGACCAGTCGCAATTCCTTCAACGGTATTTGCACAAACGTCGGGTTGCTAAGACATGGAGCTATAAGGTGGGGAACACATGTAATATGTCATAATGTTTCACCTTGACAACCTCTCTAACTCACGTAGGCCGTGTTGAACATTCCCTGGTTACGCTGTGGGGGAAGGATGCTAGGGAGAGGTCTGAGTGGTACGCCGCTATTAAGTAGGCTTCTTTTGTCAATATTATGGTCAGAGAGCTTTTGAAAATGTAGCTATATATAAAGACATGGGAGACAAACTGAAGCCAACTTCTAGGTCTAACAAGCGGATGTTAAATGACCTAGCTATGGGGTCGCCTTGCATTCAGTATAGGTCGGGGGTTCAAACTCCTGTCGGGTCATACTTGAAAAATGGTACCTTCTACGTTCTCTGCTTAGCACTCAGCACTTATAAGAAAGAGTATGAGAGTTGAACACACTATTATCAGTGGACTAGCCCCCTACTGTAGTGTCCTGTGCGGCCCAAGGGTCATAGAAACGGAGATGTGCACCGCCCCAATATACCTCAGTAATCATGATGGAGACGACATCCATAGGATACGCCAAAAGTAAACACTACAATCTCTGAGGTTTTCCTACAAGTTCAAAGGTTCAAGATAAAGCTTAGCGTCTTAGCCTACTAAATCGTGCTTATAGCGGCCCGCCCATCTTCGGTCGGCAAGGGGCCTGTTATAGCCCCTGACAGCGGCGTCTGCGTTACACAGAGTTCTTAAAGCCTCCCTCTCACTGGACCCGCGGTACGCTGGCGGCGTCGCTACCGCCGATCGAATTGACAAAGAACTCAATGAATTTCATCGACAAAAAACGAATCTTTTTAAGCTTTGTGTGCTTTGTTGTCTTTTTCTTCATACTTGTACGTTTTGAATGATATTCCTATTATAAGATCAATGGTAACACAAATCCAGTTTAGGACGCTGCGACGCCGCCAGCGTGCCGCGGGTCCAGTGAGAGGGGGGCTTAAGCGGCCGCGGGTATATCTCACTGAGCTGTGCCTTATTGCCGGAATAGGGGAAAAGTGGGAAATATGTATATGGACAACTCAACTGTTTTTGTATCTACGATAATTCTAACGGCTGATTCTTTTGCACTACTTTATTTCATACTGCACAAGTAGCAGCGTGGATAGAAATTGCACAATTTGAGCCCGTCACTACTTTGTCTTGTCTACTTATTTTCAAATGTCTTTTGAATATAGAAGAAAAAAAAAACATCGCATGTTAATCAATAACATGTAACGTCTGTCATGTATCCACTACAGGAGCTGCAGAAGTTCTACAATGAGTCGTACTTCCACATGTTCGGTGAGGAACTGGGCAGTGATCAGTCGACACTCCTGTGGTCCTGTACCGTGTCCATCTACTGTCTAGGCGGGCTGTTCGGCTCCCTTCTGGTCGGGCCGCTCACGGGGTCGTTTCTTGGAAGGTACGTTTAAGAAAATAAGCCGCTTCACTGTTCAGACAGCGCATGCGCAAGGTCAATTGTGAAGGCTTCTAGCTTGCAAACAGTTCTTGTCTTATATCATGATTATGACGGCTTTATGCAAACAAACAAAAAACAAACAGACAAGCGTAATGAAACATAAGAACTCCTCAGCATTCCTGAATAATTCTTCGTGTTCTTCTTCTCTTCTCGTACATACTTTGCGTTACCTGCGCTTTAGAATTGGATAGTGCCAGCATAAGCGGGGAATAGCACTTGTTCTCTGTGTCATTTGTGTGGCAGAAATAGACATAACGTGACTGCACTGCAAACTGAGGAAGGTCCCTATAGCTCAACTGGCAGCAGCCTCACAGTTGAGCTCTTGGTTACAATTAGTAGCGTAACTTGGAAATCCCGGTTCAATCCTGGGCCAAGATATCTCGGTTGGGGTAGAACCAGTCTTCCTGCTACTGAAACAGGAAGGAAACTTACTGCCCTAAGTGCCACTATCCAGGCACTACAAGGGTCTGAGTCAATGAACGAATACACAGCAAACTGTGACTTCCCACCTCAGGAAATGGACCATGGTGGGCATCAACCTGCTGTCCGTGACCGGCGCCCTGCTGATGTGGGGCTCCTACATGCAGACGTCATTCCAGATGATCATCGTGGGAAGGACCATCATGGGGCTGCACAACGGTATGGTCTACACGTCTAAAGGGGTTTGGGGTTCAATGGGTAATATAATAGCAACGGTAGATTAGAACCACAGGCTGAGCTATACTTAACCACATGCACATTTCATATTGTTCATTGTACTGAAAACCTACCGTCACCTTCTTCAATGTTAAAGTTCTAGTTCTAGTTCTAGTTCTATAGTCTGTAAACCCCCTATTAGGGGTATCGCACAGACGGGGTGAGGCACAGTTGCAGTGTCCGGGCTAAGGGTGTGACGACAGCAGCCTGCTCTTGAAGGCGTCCAGTGAAGGGGTGTCTACTACGTGGGAGAGGTTGTTCCACTCAGGTATTGTACTCAGCTGTAGTGGATAACGTGCGTGTGTTTCTTGGAAGTACATGTACATGACGTAATAATCTTTATCTATTTTCATCTTTAATCTTTCAGGCTGTGCCATTGGTGTTGTGCCGATGTATCTGTCCGAGGTGTCCCCGCCCAACCTGCGAGGGGCTATAGGTGTCACCCATCAGCTCTTCATCACCATCGGCATCCTGGTCTCACAGATATTCGGCCTGCAGCAGATACTGGGTAAGTGGGCAGTTTTCGTAATACCCCTGTCATGCTTTGTAGTTGACGGGCTGTTTTTTTTTACTTTCTGGCGTGATCTCTACGTGGCCACGTGGGACACCCTGCGGCTGCCAGGCTATTTTGGGGCTCGACCGGGACCCCGAATAATTTTAACTCGGACTTAAAATCAACGCGGAACCCGGTAACAAGAAGGCGCCACGAGCTAATCTTCTTACTCAGGAAATAATTGCGCCGGTACCTGTGACATTTACCTGAGAGATCTGTCAAATATTTGGTTATTAAGTGATCTCAGCTTCTAGTGGAAAGGAAATGTACGCGGGCAGTTTTGTCCATTAAGCGAGTCAGTCGAAGAGACGTATGACGCATCATTTGATACTTTTCCGCTCTTAAAACGTTGCACTATTACTTAAGTTTAATCCTATTTTCAACCTTTCATCTGTTCATAAATTGTTTATAGCTTGAGCATTGGAACATTGCTTATACTTTGCGAAAATTTCATTTGTTTTACTACCAAAGGGACCGAAGAGAGATGGCCATACCTGCTGGGGTTTTACATCATCCCTGCTGCCTTCCAGTCCCTGGTCATGATGTTTCTCCCGGAGAGTCCACGATGTCTGCTGATAGATAAAGAGAACGAGAACGCTTCTAGAAAAGGTATGCAATTCATATGTCATTTCAGTCACAGTATGATTTTGATGTCGTAAAATCTTCAAGCAGGCTGTGACAGAACCAACCGCTGACTTAGGCTGGGTTTACACACAAGTTTTCGGAGTACACTCGGGGCTGTGTGTGTGTGTGTGGAGCTTTGGGCTGCTGGAGTGGAGTTTTCCTGCTAAAAAACGCTACTCGAGCGGCCTCGGATTCTCCTTGCACAGTCCTGAGTCGACTCCAAGTCGACTTAAAACGCGTGTGCAAATCGGGCTAAGATAGTCTTTTTCGGAGCAAGACGGCTGAATTTTGTACAACGCATGCGCACGTGCATGCTGCTGCTGCTGCTACTGATGACGTATGACGATCATCATCATCATCGTCATCATCTGGTTTCTGGTTTCTGCATCTGCAGTCTTAGAAACGTCCTGCAGCTGCATTCAGTCTTTCTTCATCTTCTTCCACAATATCAATTTCAAGCTATTTCAGATTGATGCAACAACTTTCTGCTCCCTTTGTAAGGCAGAATTCATCAATTATCGAATGTCTTTCCCGACAGCTCTGAAGACGCTGCAAGGATCAGACGTCGACCTGGACGTCTCCATCCAGGAGATGCGACACGAGCACGAGAACGAGCTGAGCGAGCCGAGGATGAGCCTGTGGGCCCTGCTCAAGTCCCGCTCCGTCCGCCCGCAGCTACTCGTCTGTGTCTTGGTCATGCTGGGCCAACAGTTCTCGGGAGTGAATGCGGTACGACTCAGACGCACTACATCTCGTGTCCTTCCCATGACTTTACTCCCGACCATTTCCCAACCAAAGTTGGTGCTAGGTTGGGAGTAGCCTAAAATGCATCCTATTCTAGCTCCAGTTCTGCTAGGTAGTAACTCGTTGTGTCCCACGAAGTTTGTTATCCAATGACTTACCAACCTGATGAAACGAATGTATTGTTTATTTTGGGGTATCAAACCTTGGAGAAAGTGCTCCCATGTCTATACTCCCAGTAACATCAGTTGAATGACAAATTGCTATAAGCCAATTCGTAATTCCGACTTCCCATGTGCAGTGTCAAAGGGAAAGGACCCTGGCTTGTAAACAGTGCTCGTCTCGACATTGTCTAGATTTGTATAACAACGTCCAGACGGGGTTTGTTTACGTCTCAGGGGCCTTTACCTTTGACACTGCACATGCGCAGCCGGAATTACGAATGGGCTTATTTTCCCTCTCTAGATAATACCATAATGACTGCCGTGTATATGTCTACTGCACAGCTACCCCTACAACACGTTAGCGTTATGACATGTTCTGACATTACTTTGCAGATCTTCTTCTACTCCACGTCGATCTTCCTCCAGGCGGGTGTTCCCGAGGAGTATAGCGACTACGCGACCATCGGCGTGGGCGGGATCAACGTGCTGATGACGGTCGTCTCGGTAAGACGACAACGTTACTTTGCTACTTGACTTTATAAATAACCCTGCATTTTCCTAATTTGGTTTGCGTTTCTTTGTTTACTACTTCTAGTTTAGCTGCACATTTACTTTTGAAATCCATATATAATTGACTAAGTTGTGATAATTTCTTTATTATGTACTGTATTCACACTATATTGTTTCATTTATTTATTGCCAATCTTATTTCTCTTGTTTAATTGATTATTATTAATCAAAATCACCTTGCAATTGTCCTTAGGATAGACATGATGTGTCGTTAACGTTTTGTTGTTGTTTGTCCAGGTGATGGTTATCGACAAAGCCGGGAGGAAGGCCCTTCTACTGTGGCCAGTAGCCTTCATGGCCTTCTCTTTCGCCATCCTGACGGTTACTCTTGGCCTGACGGAGGTACATGTAACACTAAAGCCCCCTCTCACTGGACCCGCGGTACGCTGGTGGCGTCGCTGCGTCCTAAACTGGATTTGTGTTACCCTTGACTTTATAATGGGAATATCATTCGAAAAGTACAAGTATGACCAAAAAGACAACAAAACACACAAAGCTTAAAATATTCCGTTGAGTGCTTTGTCAATTCGATCGGCCGCAGCGACGCCGCCAGCGTGCCGCGGGTCCAGTGACAGGGGAGCTTAACACTAACACTACAATTTCGTGTCGTTGTCTATCGCCATTGCCTTTCTGCTTTATTACATATCAGCAAACATCATACAGGAAAACCTATATCATCTGGAGACAATACAAAGGATCAGAAAAGTACAAAAAAAACGTATTTCTTGACCAACTGCAAGTCGAATCGTCGATTCTGCCGCGGTAGCAATCCCGATCGGATACATTTAAAAAAAGTATTCTTTAATTGATAGTCAGAACTTTTCAACTTCGATACATGTCACTTCAAATCGATGATCATGGACTTGAAATTGAGGATTTATAAATGAGAGACAACCCTAACACATTCCTCCAAGCCTCCGATCGGGATCTTTACTGGTCAAAAATCAGTGATTCTGCCATATCGCAATTTATAACCTGACATAAATGTTTTCCTCACATTTCGCTCAGAACCTGTACTGTGAGTGCGGCTGTCAGGAGGGCCGATGGCCTACTGGTGTCTTAGATTCAGTCGGCTCCTGCATCCTTCCCACTGTGAACGCAACAGGTAACAACACCGTTTTTTTTTACCTCAGTCCATCGGCCCTTTCTTACTAGTCCATTACACTGCTGTTTTTTGTGATGTGGTCTGTCACTTGATTTAATTACGTTTTCTTCCTTCTCAGCTTCCTTCTGCCTATAGCTAGCCCCTAATAGTATCATTTTTTTAACAGATCTTCCGACCCAAACGATGCTGTCGACTGCTGCTCCGTATGTGGACCCGTACCAGTGGATCGCATATCTCAGCATCGTCTTCATCATTCTCTTCATCATCGCCTTTGCCATTGGACTCGGTAAGACTGTCTAAACTTAATTGTCTAGAGTTACGAAAAATCAATAGATACACTACGTATATGTATATGTATATGTATAGGTATATGTATGTACAAATTAACAGTTTATTTGGAAGTTTTTTTCCCTGAGGGCTAATTGCAACATGAATCAATGTATATAAAACGATGTGTAAAAAGATACAGACAGTGCAAGTTAATAATTCAAGTTAACAATGGTGGAAAGTGAAAGAAGTGATTATTCTAAAACTGCTACGGAATACAATCTGGGGTTGACTTCTTTTTTTTTGGGAAGCAGTAGAACACGACGACATATCTATCCATCTATCGATCTATTTATGTATCTATCTATCTATGTATCTCTCTCTCTCTCTCTCTCTCTCTCTCTCTCTCTCTCTCTCTCTCTCTCTCTCTCTCTCTCTCTCTCGATGTGTGATTACCAGCATATTTCTCGAATACTTTCTATTTTTCTGGTATTGTGTCTTTACTTACTGAAAACGTACCTGAGAAATCAGATAAATCCACCAAGTGCATAACGAAATTCGTCTTTGTACAGCACCACATTGGTTTTAGAAATACAATACATACATACATATTTACAATTATTGACTGAATTCGAAGTAAATGGCAAGCAAACTCAGCGGATGTTGACATCTTCCCAGGCCCGATCCCGTTCATCATCACCGGTGAGATGTTCCGCCAGGGGGCGCGACCGGCAGCCTACATGATCATCGGCAGCGTCAACCTGGTCGCGAACGGCATCGTGGGACTGGTGTTCCCCATATTACAGGTATCACCCTATACTCTATTTCAAAGGCAAACAAAGCAATATTAGGGCCCCAAATATTGGAAATAAAAACAAGCTGAAATATTTATGGTAGTGACATTTACTAACATTGTTTAGACCTTTGCTTAATAACTTCATACTTTGAGCATTTTAAAACCGCGCAAAATCGTGCTGTACTATGATCCCCTTAGTTTCACGAGCCTACAAAAACTGCGGCCACGATTTTCTTACATCACAACAATGTTGTATTTTTGCATAATGGACGTTGCTATACGTTTTGATAGTGTTGTTTGGACGAATCATGTATAGAAATGACTAGATAAATTGACTTTCAAAATTCGATTTTCGGGCTCTAATATTGCTTTCGTTTCCTTTAATCCCCTGTCATACATTCAGAACCCTCCCACGACTTTGCTCCAGACCACTCTCTATTCACTCGACTCAGCTGGAAAGCAGTAACGTTACCTAACTCCTAGCCTCCACCAGGCCTTTCTACGGGGGTACGGATCGCAGAATTTGGTAGAAAGTCTTTGCCCAGGAGAGTCAATTCGCGGGAAGGCACACTTCCCCCTGCGCCTGCAAATGAAAACCTATGGTAGCTTATCTCTTTACAAGTTCTAAGGACCAAAAATGTCAAGATTTGTGAACTAACGTTACCCACCACACTCATTTTATCGAAAAAATAGCCTGCTTGTCCGTAACCGTGCGCATGGCTCGGAAACATACCTGACAATGCTGCTTATGTTTCCACTATCAGGCGAGGATCGGCGCCTTCACGTTTCTCATCTTCATGGCGGTGTGTGTCCTCCTGTGCATCTTCATCGCCGTCAAGGTGCCCGAGACCAAGAACAAGACGTTCGAAGACATCCAGAAGCTGTTTGGGGTCCAGGACGACGAAGAGAGGCCTAACGCTAACGGCGTTCAGAACGCCGCTTTCGCAAGCACTACGTACTTGTAAAAACGTTTGAGCGGGTATACGTATCTCACTGGACTGCGCCTATTTGAGACAAATTATTGCGGCAACTTTGCGAATGTTTGCCAATTTTCCCTTGTGCTACGCACGGGTAAAATACGTCACCTCTACACAAACAAAATGGCCGCACCCGGAATGTCACTTTCTCAGTTTCGGCTCCAACGCAGATGCAGAATAACATTGTTGTAAATCGCAGTATTGCCATGACTTGAAAACCAATGTAGAATGATTAGAATTCACCAAAAAGAGATTTACATTGACTGCATTGGTTTCCGCCATTTTATGCAAATTTTACCAATATTTGGGGATTTTTTTAGATATGAAATATTCGCAATTTCATGATTAGACGACAAATTGGCACAAATTGCGACACTTTGCGACTGCCTATCTCAATTTGGAGCAATTAGGCGCCGTCCAATGAGATAGCCGCTTTACCATGAGCTGACGAGTAGAGTGAACAGTGTGTTTCCACAAGACGGCGATCAATGAGCGACCGTTGAGCGACCAAAATGTGATTTGCGTGACCTTTCATAATTGGAATATGATGCACGATGTAAATGTATGATATAAAAGACAGCAAACCATACACACCTTGAAAAATTTTGTTCTTAAGCTGTGAAGTTCTTTGAGAGACCCGTCAAATCTTTGACACACTGACGAAAGACAGCGGATGCTGTCTGAAACGTCTGACTGTTTCAAAATTTTATCCAGTTGCTTGAGTAATTATTTTTGGCGTATCTTACTACCTGGATGTCTAACCTTCATCAACGTGTCAAAGCTTTGGTCACTCGATCGCAATCTCTAGTGAAAAGGTGGTGTTATGACTCTTTACACCATCAAGGTATTGGTCCTGTTTGCTGTGTTTTCAGGATAAAATGCTGAGTTTAAGAAACCCTAATTTTTGTCTGTATATCATAGACATCTTGAACTTCATTTATCATTGCTATGTTTCAAAAGTTGATGCCATGGTTGCTTACAGCTTGAGACAAGCAAAGTGATAAAGTTTTTGTTGCCTTCATCTATTGTCCATGAAGAGACGTTAAAACGCAATTAGCCAAGTACAATGACCGAAGACATTATTGAAGACAGAATTTCATATCTGTTTTAGAATATACAAATATTGTACCATATTTAGGATAAATATAGTTTGAAAGCTGCATTAACTTCGTCATCTTCCATATAGTTACAATTTGTGTGAATTCGTCTTAGTCTGGCTTTCCTTATGAATGTCGTTGCATGCAAGCAGATGTTTTGCCAGATAGCTGCTCTCAAAAACAAAACCACCAACAACTTTCCGCTTTTGAAATGATGTCTGTTGTATAATGAAAATTAAACGATTGAAAATAGAGCAGTCTTGTTTGTGAAGAGTATTGCCTGCTGCATATGAGGTGACGGGTTATGTAATGTGTGTAAGAAATCATTGTAAAACAAGCAAACATGTTTAACAATGCAACTTTACGATTGATTGTTGTGAGGTCCTTGTTGACAGGTTGCAGGATCCGTTGTCTTGTGTTGATTTTTATTTCTAACTCAACATCTTGTTGTCCTGAGTAAGCGTATGTAAATAACACTTTACGTGTGCTGTTAATCAGTGTATGTAGAGGGATTCCTCTATGTAACAAAATGTACAATGTGAAGATGGTGCAGGGACACACTTTACCTTACTGAGATTATGCATGTATACAAATAAAACAAGAGTCTTTAGGACACAATCCTCCGTGATATGATTGTGGTGTTTGCGGTGTGGCTAAGGTATTTGATACCCTCTTTATCTACCGACATGACAAATTTAAGACAAATCCATCAAAAGGATCTTGATTTATAGGTGCGAAGACACAGATATGTAAACTTCTACATCATCATTAAGGCTGGAAAATAATTGGTCACGCAGTTTTAATACTAAGTGTCACATGATAATCATCAAATCCTCTATAATATTGTTATTTCATCAGGAGGAAGGTTATAGATATAAGCGTATGTCGTTATCAAATCATTCTATGGCCCGGTGTCCAGATGTGCATATGTGGATGAATAGATAAGTAAAAAGCCAAAGTTGTCATAGGAAATCGGAAAAGGTCTTCAAGCAGAAAAATCGCAAAGACGGCCGGACTTCTCTGACCGTCCCATATCCCATACAAGCAAATGAACTGTTGAGTAAAAGGCCAAAGTTGTTAATGGAAAACAGATATAACGTCGATACATATCCTTAACCTACTCATTACGTACAAGGTATAATGTATATAGAATGTAGGTGGCGCTTCTACGGGCGGACATGGTGTTACATGGGCTCCTCACGCATTGCCTGAAATTCGATCCTTTTGATACAAAATCGTTTCTTAAAGGTCATTCTAGATGTATATCAATATGTTTGGATCTATCTTGGGAAGTTTCCACTTGATCTAAGTCCAACTTCCTGTGTATTTTCACATTTTACATGTCCGGACTACAAACCCTAACAGAGCCTAATCTGCAGTACCGCTCCCAGCCGGCCCGAGAATGTAACTAAAACGACCGTCAAATTGCTAAATTTCGGTCTTTTAGGGAATGGGGAAGTCATGAAAGGCTCTCAAAGGGTTTGCATTTTTGAGACTGTATTTTAGATAATGAGACCATTCAAAATTATGAAGCACAATATTTAAGACATTCCAAAAACCCATTGGACATTGGGTCGTATATAGAATGCTTTCTTCTCATTTTACCAATAGAAGTGGTCGAGTCCACATGACCTGTATACATGTAAATTGTCACGTTCTGAAGGACTAACACATCTAAATTCCATTCCTATTTGTGCAACAAGAAATTAAATGGTGTTTATGTCTGTTTGTTTATCAATAGAGCCAGCTTACTTCAAAATGCTGTAAGGTGTGTAGATTACTTGTCGATGCAATCATAGCCTTGAGCGCTAGGGAGCCGTTTGTTGGGCTCTGGACCGTATTACAAGAACAAGACTATAGGCGTTAGTTTGTCACGCAGTCTTCTGAAACAACCTACTTGAAGAAGGAACATTTATAACTGATTACAGTTATTATCATACCGTGTTCTATGTATGAAATATTTTCATTACCTTCGTGATAATTTAGCGCATGTTCGTATCATTTTGGTGGTGGTCTTGTTGGGGGCGGTCCAGATAGAGGATCGGATTTCACCCATTAAATCAAGTCAGAGTGGTCCGTGCTACTGAATTTGCAATGGTGAAGACGGAATGAATGCTTTGAAAATCCCTCAGGATAGATTTTGCCAAAATAGCTGCACAGTACAACGCAAAAAGTTGGGGATAAGAGAGCACGGTCATTAAAACTGCTTGTATCATATGCTTAACTTAAAGTATCCCAGACGTCTTGATAAGACGCACAGGGTTGGCGCCCATCTACATTTTTGTAGCCCTTGGCCCTTGGTCCTTGGCTAGTCCACTGGTAGTGATAGACTTTTTCCAAATGCTGAGAGTCTTTGGTATGAACTCACGACCTACCGCGTGTGCAAGGCGAACACCCTACTAACTAGGCCACTGCACCGGGTATATGCTAGGGCTACTGACTATATCGAAACATAGAAGATCACAAGTTCAGGTCTACAGCATGTGGTCTCTTTTGATCTCTTTTAATAATGAAACTTATCAATTCAGTCTGATAATACATGATAAGCGTAAATAGTAAACATCAAACATCTGGTACATCTTTGTGGTGAGTCAGCATTAAGCCTCGTGATGGATATCTATACTTTACACACTTGATACATAAGAAAATACACAGCGGTAATATTCTCAAGCGATACGTTTATATACGCGGCACCACTGGACAGATACCATATAAGACAACATATGCAAAGAATGTATATACATTTACGAACAGGAACGCACATACAAAATATCAAAAATTGATAATATTGTTTACATAGTGTTTAAGATATCAAATTATGGTAGATACTATAAAGTTATGTTACAAAATAAATCATACAACTGGATAATGCCACTAGTTGTGAAACAAATGAACCATATATTATTTTCTAAAATACATGATTGTGTATCTAGTAGTCTATACTTCAGTGACACATACTTCTTCTTCTTCTTCTCTTTCATCCTGTCGGACGATCTGTTCATCGTCAATGGACCCAGCCGTGGGCGGCTAGTCCAGCTCTACTCTTGCAGACTATATTTTGAAAAATTATGCTCACTGGCTATTTTTGCAAACATTACTGTTATGATTGCATTCAACGCATTACAAATGACTCTTAGAGATAGTTAATATGAATGAATTACTTTAAACTGAACAAGCAAGAATTGGCTGTGTGTATATTATACGTATGAAAAATACATAAATATAAAAATAAATAAATAAACACATGTTTATGACATGAAGTAGTCGCTGACTGCGGGATAAGAACAATATCGGCAGCTGAATACTCTGCAACAAAACTTAATTGTGATGGTCCCGATGCCTATTTCACCAGTCTGCATGTACTGTATAAGCTCATTCACCATTCCGTGTACGCATGTGCAAGGTCAAATGTGAAGGCTTCTGACGTGCAAACAGTTCTTGTCTCGACCATGATTTACATCCGTCCCGACTCCGTCGGTCGATTTGCATAACAATATCGGACGTCTTTTGTTTATGTCTAAGTGGGCGCATGCGTACTCGCGAACGTGCTTATTCCACCTTTTATTCTTAAACGTCACTGCTTCAAATCATCAAACAAAAGGCGAACGCCAAACATTTTTTTTGGTCTAAATCATCGTATCAAGTCAAAAACAGAAAAATTAAAGTGAACAACATACCTTGATTTGTGGTATGAATTGAATATTGTTGCCACAAGTATTTATTTGTCAATGTCTGTAACGTTACACCTTTATTTTCTTGTTTCATGTTTTTGTTTTGTAGTTTTATCTGAATAAGTTTTTTGTAAGAATCAAAGTGAACAAGATTACACTGTCAGAGATATTTACGTCGTAAGGGAATCTATTAACATACAAAGTGCTCTGCATGACATTCATTATCAATGCTACGTGCCAGCCAGAGACACCAGTCCAAGGGGGGTTTACTTTAAGTTTGCGACTTGTCGCGTTATTCTCATGAGTCAACTGAAAGCTAGATAGAATCGGCGGAAAAAGACCATGAACTGTGACATGTCAGATCCTCTGTATACAAAGTATGAATGTCTTTGACAAAGGTAGACTGAAGTCGGTACCTCGTCTTGTACATGAACGTTCGTGTTTCCCTGTTGCAGTTTTCTCGCTAGTTTTACTCTGAGAACATCAGTAGATAGACATTCATCTTAAGTAGTTTACAATTTCGATGAAGTAGCCACGAGCTAAGCCTAGCTGACTTCGTGTTATCAAGGAGTCTTAAACAATGAATACTTTTTCAGCCTCTTTGCAGACAGCGTTACCAAACATTACAAACTGGTGAGTAACAAAATAGGTTGGCATTTCAGGTAACGTGGTTTGATGTCTCAACTTAGATGCTACATAAAGCTAAATATTAGACCACGTCATAAGACTGTGATGCGTTCACTAGTTATGATGGTTAACGGTGATTCACTAGCATGACGAATGCTTGCAGCTGTTTCATAGATAGTCGCAGGGGCGTATTATAAGTGTCCTCGAGAATAGATGTAACGGGGGCCGCCCGAACCTCGCACGCGCCCGAACATCGCACGGATTTTTTACTGATCTTATTTTGCATAAGTACGCCGTGTTTGTGTCCAATGACTATGCTGATAAGGAAGGTAAATAACCCAAGTTCATGCACATAATTGTCATTTACATTCAAAACATATGTGTACATATTCATTTCTTGTTTTGTCGAAAAGTAGTATTTTGACAATAATGATGGCAACGCTGAGTAGAGGGTCACTGCGTAGCTAGACGGCCCGGCACCTAAATATACGACCTGTGCCAAGCAGATACATAAGTCACACAGCTATCATACACATAAGAAAAATAATTTCATAAAACACTAAAAATTTGGGTTTGTTGAGAAGAAAACCGACCAAAGAAAAACAACGTAAACATTGCTGTCGTCTGACGACGTTGTTTTCCCGCCATTTTTTTGGACCGCGATGGTGGCGGGACGATTCAACGCACAGCTTTGTTACGCTCTAACATGTGATTGGTACCGTCTATGAAAAGGAAACTGAATACAGAGATGGCGAAGATGTTTCCCAATAAGTAGACGGAGTATTGTTGATGTAAGCGGTGTCGTTTTTTCGTAATGATTTCGTAAGTCGGGCCGCATTCAATACGTACGTCGGGCCGCGTAGTAGCCTATTTCCCGTGGGAACATGAGCTGGGATGCGCTAGATATAGCCCTTCTCACATGACGTTAGAAGTGCACACAGTCAAAATTTTCCGGTCAAAAGAAAGCTAGAATATAGCAGACTTCAAGCCTTATTTACATTTCCCTAACTTCATCACCAACTTCCGAAGAGAGCAAAATTACCAAAGCGTACTAAGTTAGGCACACTATCTGGCGTAGCACTAAATCAGAAGGTACATTCGTGAAAATGTCTCACAGCGTCTTCCGCATGTAACGCGGAGCATGAAGGGCCCATGAACAGTATGAATACATTTCTTGTCCAAGTATGGTCTTTAGATGAATGTGTTCAAAATTCATTCATTAAAACCTGACCACTCTCTGGCAACCAGCAATGGAGCGCCGTGAGTTCCAGCGCGTAAAAAAACGTCCGATGGTTGGGCACCCCCCGTTATATGCATGTAGCGTACCATTATAGTTCTGTGCCTAACCAAGGATACCATATAAGCCTAACGGAATGGTAAGATACAGTTAGTGCAGCGCTGTGAGTTCGGAAGGTGGCATTCACGTCTCTGTCTGCTTTAAGTGTGGTGGTGTCTTTCAGGTGTGCCTATCCTTAGCCTGTGTTTACACAATCTCTCACTGGCTCGGGGTGATGACCCTCTCCCCCAAGAGGGGGCGGTAACAGTCAGACCAACCGCTAGGAGCGCGATTTAGTCAGGCAGTATGCCTGTTCTCAGATCAAGCATACACAGTACTGTCTTCTTCAGGTGTGGTGGTGTCTTTAAGGTGTGACTGTCCTCCAACCTCGGTCAGGCGGGTAGGCTGGATTTGAGTTCCCGACTGGATGTTCCGGGGCGAGTTTGCCATTCAAGAAATCACTACACGCCACTTGATCATCTAGGTTCAGTCCGTGATAATTGTAAGTTCTGGGTTGACGAAAGTTGAGTTGCAGATTTGATATCAACCCAAGCTCTTGTGGTTTGCCCTAGCATGACGTAATATATTGCTCCGATCTTTTGAAGCCTGACAGTCACAGCTCATTGGTTAATCGCTATCAATTTTTAGATTTGAAAATAATTCCCTAAAATTGCTCAACGGACAAAGTATCCATTTGTTTATTCCACCAGTGGACTGGTTGCTGCTGTCACGTGTCACTCTACTACTTGTACACATTCATATCTGCTTGCCAGAAGCAATGCAATTTAATTAGGCGGCGGGCGTAAGAATTACTTTTTCACCAATCATATGACGCACCGCTAGAAACGATTTTTCTTGTCAGCTTTCGTTTGCAAAGTAGTTTGTTGTCCTTGCGACACCCCCCTCCCCACATGCACATGCAACAGCTTGACTAAAACTACTTGAATCCTGCCCCCTTTTTGAGAGGCTCACAAATAGAAACCACTGGCTCAGGGACTGACGATCTCGGTAACAACAAGTTCAAAATTAGCAAAATTGTCACCTACAAGCACCAAAATATCATCCTACAATATGAGGCTCAAATTAAGATCATATCGGTGGCTGGAGGCTTTTTATTACTTAGTAAATGTTAACATTTTTAAAGACTTTTTCTTTAATAGTATCCACATGTAAAGTTATAGTTATCTAATGGTAGCACTTTTAGCAAGAAAATATTTTAAGTCTCAACTTACTGCAACATACTAACGTTCAAGAACACAACGTGGTGATAGTTAGCAAAATTATCACAATAGAAATGTAAACCTAAAATAAGAGGCTCAAATTAATATCACATCGGTGGCTGGAAGCTTCTTTTTTTTAGAAATTCTAACAATAAACATTTTGATTAAAGACTTATCTATTTAGATAGGGTAAGGGTATAGTTGCGTCTAGTTCCTTATTGAGACACCCCCTCCCCAATGCATACCAGCAGTTCTAGACAAATCATAACAGTTAAGTTTTTTTTCTTCAGTTTTGTTTGTTGTCTTATTTTGGTAGCAATGTAAGTTACCCAAAGTTAACAAAATATTTCCATTAATGACATTTTTATTTGTCATCCTTCTTTTATACATTATGAGGTAGAAGGCATGCGCAGGTTTCAAATATAGAGGGAAAGTACTTGCAATTTGCCAGAATGTCTGTCACCCAACAAAGCCCATCCCTACTCGAAGGAAAGACACATTCTTCATTGTTTGGGAATTTTTCAACAAAGTTTTAGATCTGTACTATGATAGAATCATGTTATAAGACGACTGCAACCTCCAACATTTTTTGTATGAATACAGCTGAGCAGCTAACGTCCAGAGATTTCATACCTCTATGAAATATCCTGAGCCCTTGTAGATTTTATACAAATGACTTTCACATTTACATGATCTATGCATGGGGATGTTTAATTTTAACTAGCACATGACAAGTATGCAATTCAAATCTTTTATCATAAAGGAATAATTGCAATTAATTATGCATACTAGACCATCATAATGCAAATAAGGTTTCAATTAGCATAATCTTTTCAAGACCTATCCACAAACCAAACATCAACAAAATGCATTCAGAAGTTCTTAAGTTATGACGATCGACCTAATATATCTGGTAACACAGACACAGACACACAAACAAACACAGACACACACAGATACACACACACACACACACACACACACACACACACGCACACACACACACACATACACACACACAGAAACACACACACACTGACACACGCACACACATACATACAAACTACGATTTTTCAAGGAGATCAAAAATAACGATAAAACAGGCAAATTCGATTTGTGTGTGTATTTCAATGTAATTCTGTTAGAAGAGAAGGTCAGGTTTCCAATTTGTGCTACTCAGATGAGTTGAAAGACATGACTGCCGCTAATTGACACTTCAAATATCTTGAATTTGGGGATGGGATTAGAAGATAGCCTCTTCAATATTCACTAGGTACAGGTTTGTGTCTTTACATGGTCAGTTTCTGCACCCTAGAATGGTAACGAAGCTGATGACAAGCTTTAGGATCCTTTAGGTGATTGGTCATTGGTGGAGGGTCGTTTGCTATGGTGTATTACGAGTTCCCTCCCCCCGGAATGTCACACGGACCAGTAGGTGTACAGTAGGGCTTCGAGAGAAAGGGACGCAGGCTGTCCTGTGTTACAAGATTCTTCCCCTGGGTGTTTTCCATGGCTAGTGGGTGTTTGGCAGTGTGAGGGTCAGAAGGGGGAACGCCGTCGTGCATTACGTGTTCTCTCCCCTGGAATCTGCCAAGGACAGTAAGCGTTTGGCAGCGTGCCGGATTTAGGGGCGACACCCTGGGATCTCTCATGGTGTGACGAGGGGGAAGGACGCCGTGGTATGTTACCAGTTCCCTCCCCTGGTATCTCCCATGGCCAGTAGGTGTTAGGCAGTGTGAGGGGGAGGGGCGCACGCCGTGGTATGTTACGGGTTCCCTCCCCTGGTATCTCCCATGGCCAGTACGTGTTAGGTAGAGCGACGTAGGGAAGGGACCTACGCTGTGGTGTGTTACGGGTTCCCTCCCCTGGTATCTCCCATGGCCAGTAGGTATTGGGTAGTGCGACTAGGGGGAGAGACGCATGCCTGGACAAGATTGCATCTGTGACGTTGACGTACGCAGGCTGGGATACCAAAGCTGTCAGTTGTCTATGGGATCTAATGCCCTGGACGTCAAGGGCCTTTCTATGGAAGTTGTTACGCTGGGCGTTTGTCTGTTCAGCTGATCCATACATGGCAATGGATCTTCCAGACCGGTGCCTGCTGGAAGAAGTGGTACCGGTGTTATCCCGGAAAGCCGGTCGATGCTGTCTCCTGTTTGTGACGACATGAAGCAAGAACTCTGCAGGATCAGCATAGAAAGGCATGGGACCGCTCTCCTCATCATAGATCTCACTGCATGTGTGTGGTGTTGCAGGCAGGGGGCGCTGTGCAGCAGCTTCATGATCTGAGATCTCCCAGCATGTGCGCGGGAGAGCAGACAGAGGGCGCTGTACAACGGCTTTGTCATCTGGGATCTCATTGTAGGTGGACTCGATGGACTGGAGAACAGCTGGCAATGACCTACAGGATGCCGCATTGTTTGGACCGCCCCCACGGCTGCATGTTACTGCAGGGAGAGAAGCTGACCGTACCACGCCGGAGATGGCGTCATCTGGAATCCAACTGTACGTGTGTGGGAGACCAGGCAGAGGCCTATGAGCAGCAGCTACGTCATCTGGGATCTCGCTGTAAGTAGGTTTGATGGAATGTAGGACAGCTGGCAATGACCTACAGGAGGCTACGTCATCCGACGCCATCTTGCCTGAGCATGCAGGGAGTGAAGACGACCTCAGCAAGCCGGGGAAGGCAACACCAGGTGTGATTGTCCAAATGTGTGCATCGTTGCTGGCCCTACCATCTTCAGTCTTTACCCTTGCTGCGCACACCTTCCATACCAACAACACTAGGAACAGCACCACCAGACTGCCCACTGCTGAGACAACAACTGAGATGAGAACATGATCTGTTGCTGGAGGCACCCCTAGTCCTAGTCCAAATGTTGTACTTGCTTAGCCTGTTTAGAGATGTCTCCAGGTTCTGAAGATGTTTCTGTGTATTCAGAGTAGTGTGTCAGGCTGCTGGAGTGGTCAGTATCTGTTCTGTAAGTAGTTCCTGTTGTGTGTGTCTCGTATTGAACCTTGGGAACGGTGAAGAACAACTCAGTGTATTCATCTTTAGTGAGCAGAATACAGGTGATGTTTTTTGTATTGTCATGGGTGGCGTTTGTATGGATGGGGTACCGGTGCTCGTGGCTGCATCCAGATTCTGTGGTGGTGCGTGTGTTCGTGTCTTGTGCCTGGACAAAGGCCATAGCAACATCGTCAAATGTTGCATTCCCTGTAGCCAAGGAAACCAGTCGGAAGGTTGGGGTTGTTCCCATCAAGCCCACCGTCACAGTGATACCATTATTGTATTCCCAAACCTGCCTGCACTGCTCAAGTGTGTTAGGGACCAGGTTGTCTGCCAGAGATCCGTCAGTAGCCAGGACAACTGCAGGGGCTTGGATGAAGATCGTGCTCAGAGAACGATCCAAAGCACCACATGATCTGCCAGGGTTGACACTTCCTAGCTCGATATTACGAGGCACATTGTCTAATGAATCAAACATCCACCCAAACGAGAGTCCAGGAGTCACCCCACTGTACCTGGTGCAGAAGAGGAACTCGGGCACCTCAACAACCATCGTTGCTGACCCTCTTCTCGCACTGGCCAACCGATGTAGGCTCCACATTATTCCGCGTCGCTTTGCATCATGGACAGACGACAACATACCACTGCTGACATGCAGTGTTGACAAATCAGACTGTCTCCGGAACACCTCTCCATCCAAACATGCCATATCATTACCCCTAATATCTATCCAGTACAGCCGTAGGTGATGGAATGACACTGGGGAAATGCTGTTGATTTCATTCAACCCCAGGTTTATGTACCTAGTAGCTTTCAATCCAAAGAGCCACGAAGGGTCTACAACCCGTAACAGGTTGTTCTCAAGATCCAAGACACGGAGACAAGTGAGGTGCATGAAGCTCCCTGGCTCTATCTGCTTGATGTGGTTGTTGGACAAAATCAGCACCAAGAGCTTCTCCAAGCCAGTGAACCAGGTCTGTTTGACATGAGTCAGCCTGTTCGCATCTAGGGACAGTTTGTCGAGACAGGAAAACCCAGTGAAGGTGTTGTTCTCCACATCAGTGATCTTTACATGTATCAAAGCCAAAGCGTGGACCACAGCTGGGGCGAGAGGTGTCAGGCTCTTTGCCGACAGGACATGGAATGGGTAGCCTTTTATTGCCACACCTTTGGCTCTAGAAAGAAGACGGAAAGGATTCCCATAGGCAACACCCTTGTCCGGAGCCTTACACTTGGCACATGCCACCGTGCCAGATGTCACAATGAAACGACCTCCGGGCATGTCTTTGGAAGGCACACACTCTCTCCATCCAGCTGTCTTACAACGAGGAAATCCCGGGCCATTCGAAGCTGCACAGGCAGCTGCCAAGAGAAGCAAGAACAACAGGGCTGCGTTGTCCTTCGCACAACCTCTTTCATACATTCTGTCAAATCGTAACTAAACGGCTTGCACCCGAGAAACTGTCAGCCACTTACCTGCAGTATTTGTCCCGCAGATCTGTAAGCATCAGTGACGAACTGTCGGTCAGCTGAGCGCTGCTTACCTCCGTTTTAACGATGATCCTCGGTACGTAACCAGCTTTGCACCGCCGACTGGGCGGAGTTTGTACGTACAATGTATTCATTTACCAGACTTATTACTTCTTAGTGTTATATTAATTCAATTTATAGCTGGTAAAAAGAAAGTTGAAAACTTGGGGTTGTTATTGGTCAGGGGTTGCCTCCTGATTTCCAGACTAATTTCATGAAGTAGATAATGAATAGTCAAACAATAAAGGTCGTTGAACTGTATATTCTGCTAAAGCAAAATGATTGTTACGATTCATTTGTTTGTTTTAGAGTTGGGCACATTTCCGCGAGGCTACAGGCGCATCTTAACTGCCAATCTTTGATCTTGTTGAAATGAACTTTAAGCAATTCTTGAACCATTTTATTTTTCGGATCGTTTCGTTCATCTGTAATTTGACATATTCCTGTTTATTATCAATGGTTAAAAAGAGATGTTATTCAATATAGAAACAAAAATGCAATTCTCTATAGTTCATCTGCTAATCTTTAAACAGGAATGTCAGATGGCAACGATGGAGCGCCGGTTGAGCAAAAGGACTTGGCTCGTCTACACACAAAAATGTAGGACGCCGTACATCCGGGTGCGTAGGGTCATAGTTCGCGGGAAGTCAGAGTCTGTCACACCAAGGGCATTATATAGGATGTCCTTGGTCACACAGTGCGGGAATGTCAAACTCTGTAGCTGTCATTGGTATTTCATACCAGATCGTGTTTTTAAATGATAACAACTCGAGCTATCACTGGAGCAATGAATGAAACTTGCTGACTTATGTGCCACCGGGCACAGCAATGGTCTGGAGGAACGAACTGAGGTGAACCCATTTCACAGCAGGAGCTACAGTTGCTTAAAGTTGATCCGAGATTATGTTAAAGATACAGACCAGGGAACATCCATGCAGCGAATGACGCCCCAAATAAAACTAGCACGGAAACTTCAGCCAAGAAACCCAATGGCTTACGATATTCATTCAACGACATATGCACATGGCTCACTCACTTTTTTTCTTCATTATGATATATCATTTCACTATTGTCTCATGATTTATTATCATATTTCTGAGACCAATTTCTGTTATCATTATGGTTGTCAATATGATTATGATTACTATTATTGTTGTCATTGTTCTTACTATGTAGATTCAAATAAGTTTTATTCATTTATCTTCTGTTGGTGTTGGTGACTAATGATATTTGTTATCATTATTGTTGTCAATATTATCGTTATCATTGTTACCATTGTTATCATTATGTGGATTCCACTAGGTTTTGTTTGATTGATTTATTTATCCTCTGTTGGTGTTTTTACCCGGACTGGGATAACAAAGGAAATATGTTCTGTTTCCCTGTGTCCGTTTATATGATGTGATAAAGCTGAAAAAGAAAATGAAAGATTCCAACAGTGGTGCGATATAACAAGCTTAACCTAATTGGACAGGCGACTGATACAATAATTGTGGTATCAGGAACGATCATGTCTGTCTAATGAACCGAGCGCCTCGGTTGGCCTTATCTCTCTGCAAAGGGCTAATTTCATCTCGTGGACGGGAGTGGAATAAAAATGTCCCATTTTATCAAAAGCAATTATAGCGTTTAACGTTGAGGAGCGTGTGTGCGCATCAGACGAGTCTGTTCAATTTAGAATGCTCCAATTGTGGAATCAAGGGTCACACAAATCCAATTTTAGCATCTCAAAATAACGGTCGCTCAGCGTTGTTTGGAGGAAAAAAATGGGCCTTAGAAGCAACGGATGCTCCCTATCAAACCTAAGAAAAGAGAGTCAATGACACATATCAATTATTCAAATTAGCGAAGCATTTGCATAATGCATGAGGAAATCTATAGCATATTTGTAACGAATTTCATGCAAGGAGTGTGATAGTTACAGAAAGGCAACTACAAACTTGGAGTCTGATAAAGATTATGCTAATCATGACTTAATTTGCATAATTCCTGAGGACATGCTATAACACCTGCTATGGAATAGCCCGGATGTAATCTGGGTAGAGGAGATGAATAAACTCAAATCATGTAAATGATGACCTGATATGCATATTCATAGAATTTGAGGCCTTTGGGAATAGCCTCCTACGCAGACTTCTTGGAGCGGCGGCGTTTTTTTTTGTAGGAGCGCTTATACAAAATGTATATACGCGAATTTCTTACACGGGTCAAGGTTCTCTAATACAGGCTTAGGAAGTTATGTCGCCGAGGGAGGATCGCCTCTCCAACAAGTCTTGGTACATAAACGCCGCCGCTCTAAGAAGTCTGCGAAGTAGGTTACTTTTGGGAGGCCTTTACTGGATTTGTGACCAAGGTAGGACAATTGTTCTGCTGCCCGGGAGGGGGTTAATAAGACTCAGCTTTATTATTATTTCACCGTCTACCAAACTTGGCTTTATTCGTTTAGTGCCTTTAGAAAATTTGCGACTCGACAGAAACTGCCGACGCGCCACCAACAAACCAAATAACTCCGTCCCACCGTCATTCTTGGTACATCTCACAAACGGTTTGTTGGTGGCGTGTCGGCCGCTTTGTCTAGTTGTAAATTCTCTATAGGCATTAAACGAATAAATCCAAGTCTTTAGACAGTAAAGTAATAAAGTCGAGTTATACGACAGAACAATCGGTCCTGTTGATTTAGGACCGTGGCACAGTGTACACACCATAGACAACAGACGTGACCTGAGGGGCGTTCAAGTTTACGGTCTCACCCAGAAACAAGGCGCACAACTCTAATTTCGGGGGCATGATCATAACGTATGGAGGCTATCATGAACGCCCACTGATTTCAGTTTTGGTGAACATTCATAAACGGATTCAAACTTCGTAACTATGCCCTGCTGTTATTATCTCCATGAAAAAAGGCTTTTTCATGGATATACTGTTTTGCTTGCATTTGGTGTTTGTGTGTATGTATGTGTCACCGGATGCTTAAAGTCACCATAACTGTAGAACTTGTACGTGGATTGTAATGATTTTTGGTATGTGGGTGGGTGTTAAGAGGAGGAAGGTCAAGGTCGATTTTGGGCCCCCTGGCATCTGTGATTGGAACTGCAATGGCGTATTTTTAAAAATCTTCAATGTAGAAGAACTGAAGAGAGGATCGACAGATCGTCATGTTATTTGGTACACAGGTAGGTTAGACCAAGATGTACACACTTAAGTGCAAACTATGCAAATGAGACCAAATTTGCATAAGTAAGGAGGTAAATCGTTTGCATGTGTGTCGCTGGATGCTTAAAGTCAGCATAACTGTAGAACGTGTAGATGGATTGTAATGATATTTGGTATGTGGGTATGCGCTGTAAGGAGAATGGTCAAGGTCGATTTTGGGCCCCCTGGTTTGTGTCCCTGGAACTACAATGGCCTATTTGTAAAAATGTTCCAAAGGGGTATAACTGAAGAAAGGAACAACAGATTTCCATGTTATTTGGTACGCAGGTAGGTTGGACAGAGATGTACACACTGAAGTGCAAATCATGCAAAGTTAGTGTGTTTGCGTGTGTGTGCGCGTGTGTGTATGTTTGTGTCACCGTGTGTGTATGTATGTGTCACCGGATGCTTAAAATCAGCATAACTATAGAACGTGTAGATGAATTGTAATGATATTTGGTATGTGGGTAGGTGTCGGGAGGAGAAAGGTCAAGGTCGATTTTGGGCCCCCTGGTATGTGTCACTGGAACTGTAATGGCGTATTTGTCAAAATCTTCAAAGGAGAATAACTGAAGAAAGGAGCGACAGATTTTCATGTTATTTACTATGCAGGTAGCTTAAGCAGAGATGTATACAATGAACTGCAAATTATGCAAATTGGACTTAATTTGCATAAGTAATGAGGAAAATCTATATCTGCAGTGTTGTCATGTGGCACCCCACCTGTCAGTAGCTATTTATAGCGAAAGTAGGTCAGACTTCTCCCCTTACAGTGTGGGTCATACCATTGAGCGATATAGAATGGGGGGAACTGGTTTAATAGAAAAACAACGTTTCATGGAGATTTTGGGTCCTAAGACTCTTGTTTGAGCTGTGTCGCGTGTTTCTGGTTGAGGCCAAGAACTACCTTGTAAACTTGTAAACTCAGTTCGTACACGATGCCCCTGGTACATAAAGTGACTTGTGCTTAGCCCAGTGGGGCAAAATGTACAAAAAAGATCTTCATGCATAAAAGAAGAAGAAAAACACATTTTTCCTTTTCACTCCTTTGTATAATTAAAAGATGAATTTTTCTCTGACGGTAGTCACATGTATCACCAACCCATGTTACATCACAGTGAAGGAAGTTCTCTTTCAAGGGTTGTGGCGAAACGAATTTTAGGATCATTCTGGTGTTAAAAAAAAGCACAACAACGCTAACATTACAACATTGTACTTCGGATCTTTTCAAGCAAATCCATCTTCTTTCCGAAAAGTTATTTCACAAATACTTGACGTCTATCTACCGTTGACATCTACGAATCTTGTACAAAAGTTTGTCTATAGTAAGAGTACGCATGCAAAGATGAACGCTGTGATGCCACTACCACTGTACAGAATCTTACCTCGCGTTACCTAGCTTACCCTGGATACCAGATTGTTTTCAGAGCCAACACCGTGTGGCTAGCTCTTCGCCTCTCAACATGCCCCAAAAGAAAATTTTATCTCCGCCCTTCCAGGGTCTAAAAAATAACGCCCTCACAGATTTAGACCCTGGAAGGGGAGGGACAGTCGTAAGACACCCTGTGGTCCTCGGGGGTTTGTTGGCCCTAGAACCGAGGGGCTAGCCTGCGTAGGCCCTGGAAATAGTCAGGCATCCAGGCTTTACCTGGCTATACTTAACAATATGACGGCAACATACATTTTTTTCATTTACATACAAGACACAAGACAATGTTAGACTCACATTCAAAGCTGGATTTTCGGTCACATCGGGACGGTTACATAGTAGCTTTATACAACTAGCAGTGAATTACTCAATACATTTTACAGTTTTACATTCATGATTATCATACAGACACAGATTTATCAGTAAGGCCAAGTTGATTTGTTTATATGGGTGACATCTGCACGCGCATCAATTTTCGTCCGTTTTCAAAACAAAAAGAATATACGTTTTCGGCCATACTGTAATCGTACAAAGCAGCTACAAAATAAAGATAAAAGATATTTCGGAAAACAGATACAAATGTCGTAGAATGCCAAAGTCTATCAGAGAAGAACATGTGAAAGAACAAAAATGAGGAATCTATTATTCGGTATACCATACTCCGTGTGTTAAGTTTTGTTCATACTTCCTGACCACGTAAGTTTCATAATAAAGACAACGTTTTTTCCAAACCTTTTCATTCGCACGCTCGTGTCAGTTTTTGGGTCCCCGGAGGACGTCATCCATACGATCAAATCAACATGGCCTTAAGGCTAGAGAGAATATACAATCCAGTCTTACTTCACACATTTCATGAGTCCTGTCCTGTAGTGTAAATGATTATGAAGATCTGGTACCTTGCAGCTACACATTCTCCCAGCTCAGTCCTCTGTTTGTGGCCATGTTCCGTTGTACGCGAAATCAGCTTCCTTTGGCAGACAGTTCGAGCCGTAAGGCGTACCGAACCTCTCCACGTCTGCTTGGTGGGATTGTTTATCGTACGTGATGAGGACGCCGTTGGAAGACGCCATGGACGGGTCCTCGTCGAAGAAGTGGAACGGTCTGAGGAAGAGGGAGAGCTGGTTGCCCGCGGTAGCGGTGACCGGGGCGTCCTCGGTGTGCGGCACGTGGTGGGTCCCCATCGTCACCCAGGCAACCAGGTCCTGGTCTACGATGTTCTCGTCGTCGTCCAAGAACGTGTCAAAGTCTACCACGGGATCGTACGGGTCGTTCTGGTTGTAGAGGGACGAGCTGGCGGGTTCGGACTCCTTGCGACGCGTCACCGCCATCTGGTAGTCGGCCCAGGCGGCGCCTCGCATGGGGCCCCACTCCCGCGGCACCAGCTCTTTGGTCGGCGCGTTGATCTGGATGCGGTAACCCTTCTTAATCCCGTAAGAGTTACTCTTTGCCTGGTTATAAAAGTTGTAATATTTGGGATGATCAAAGTTGTAGTGTAGAACGGCCTCCCGTTCGGTTGTTTTGGGGTTTCGTTGCGCCCTGGTGTGGATGTGGTACAGGTCTGGGTACAGAGGATTTGTTATGTTAGCTCGTACGAAGTCTACGGTCTCGTACCGGTTTTCGACGCCGCCGACGTCCATGTCCACCTTAAGGTTGATGACGTGATGGTGGGCGTTACCGATGGCGTTTTGCCACATTTTGTAACCGTAAGGCGCCTCGTCCTGGGTAAAGAACGTACTCATAATGTACCCCGTTAGGCTAGTCTTCACTTCCAGGACTCCGTTTTGGTGGAAGATGAAGTCCAACACGTAGTCGTAGTTAAACACGGTAGCTATGGTGCGCACGACTAGCACGTTGTCGACCATCCCGCCGTAGAACTGGTAACCGCCTTGGAAATCGGACTCATAGTGGCGACGTAGGGGGATGCCCGTGTTCAGTTCAAATATACAGACCGCGTTTTTGTACTCTCTGGGTCTAACCGAGTCTTTGTGATGCACGACGTCAAGGTAGGAAGCCGTGGCGGGGCAGTCTACCCCGGGAACGAGCTCGAAATGACTCGAGCCCATGTTCCAGCCGGTGTCTAAGAAGAAGGTGCTGAGCATGAGCGGATCGTGACCGCTGTAGAACGCACCGATCTCCTGTAAACTCAGTTCGTACACGATGCGTTCTCCATTCATTTGAATGTCTAGGAGCTGAGGACCATGCGTGGTGCTCAAACGCCAGTCGAAACTCCAGCCCATGTACTCGACGTGACGCCCGCGCACCTTGTACCGCTTCCCGTCCGGCTCAAACTGCTCAGGTGCCCGTAGAGGCGTGTCCGGCTGTGGCGGCCCTCTGCGTCGAAAAGACGAGAACAGCGTGTTGTCGTCAATGGGCATGGGCAAAGTCACCTTCTGTACTGTTCCTTGGTTGTAGTCCGATACAAGGTCAGTCACGGAATTAAATAACTGTCCGTTGTAGAAGACTCTTTCCGCTCGCCACTGACTTGTGTCCGCGCCCTCCGTGTTGACTTCGACCAAGAAGCCGACAGGATTCAAGGTCATCCCCTGGAGATTCCGCATAGCGTACCACCACGTCTTTCTATCCCCGCTACGGAACCCCCTGGGCGCCGTGTCTATGAATGTCAAACACCGGTCCGTACAGTTGTGAAGCCAAAAATCGTAGCTTTCCTTCAACACTCCGTAAGCCGTCTCGGATACCTCCCGTAGCTTGTCACTCACAATACTATTTTCCTTGCTATCGGGGACACGGGAGTGGAAAGGTATGGGGAATTTCCTACCGCTTAGGGCGTAGACGGTGTGACTGGCTGGATTCGTAACAGGTCCAACGATGTATTCCTCGACCACGGGTGGCGTCCGTCCGCCGGCGTATACGGTGACTTTGGCAAGCCTCTCCGGTTCCGGTCTTCCTCTATCTAGAAACCCAAGCACGTCGTCTTTGGCAGGGAGATGCGTTTCAATAGCGTAGATGTAATTATCGCTGATCTGGGCGTGCTCCCAATGCGTTAGCTGAAGACTGTCCTGTGCCAACATGTAGTTTCGCACGCTGTCGATCTCCTGAACGCTCAGATCACTGAAGGGCCCGGGGCGTGTAGGGTCGACGGGGTCCACGACATACCCCGCCGCACAGGCCTGGCCATTGTCGTCGGCGTGCTGCGTACCGTTACACAAGACCACGATCAGCGCTACGGCCAGAGCGACACACACCAGCAACAACACGAGAGTCGCCACCATCCACCGAAAGTTGGATTTTTCAAATTTCGTAGTAGCCATGGCAGTTTTCTCGGAGGACTCGCCTGAAACCGGCATGTCGCAAACAGATGTCCGAGCTCGCACACGTCAGATGGCTTTTTTTGCCAGCAGCGCTGACTGACTTGTCGGTAAACGGAACACGGCGGGAGTCAGCATGAAAAGACAGCCGCCGACAAGCCGCTGGTATGGGCGCAGTGACCCCTGGTATCACCCGCAAAATTGAACTGCCGCCCCGCGAGTTTGTTCAGCTTCTGTGCTGCCGCCCCTTAACGATATTCACAGCGACCCTTGAACTTCTACATTTCAGTCTCAAGTGGGGGGTGAATAGCGGTAATAAATTTGAATAAGAATAAATGTCACGCCGAAGGAGATATATCTTTCGCTAAATACCTTCTCTGAGGGCTTAACTCTAACAGGCACTCTGTAATACAGACAAGACAAAGCAGGGCTCCAGAAAATCAGTTATCATCACTCCGTCAATAATGATATTGATCAGTAATCATTGATTAATACCGTGGACGTTACGGCGCGGATTTAATAATCATGCATGTCTTTCTACAATCGGCCTGATTCTGTGACCGCTCTTCCCCATCTCTTTTATCAATTCTAATTACCTTCATTTTCTGTATCCGTATCTATATATAGCCGGTTAACAGCCCTTCTGCGTAACACACCAGCTTCGCAGGCGCGCGGCACAGCAGCAGCTGGTTTTATCATACTGAACGACCTGTCACACCTAACCTTTGCACATTAAGCGTTGATTTAAAGCTATATGGTGACGACGCCTCTACTATACTTGGGGGGAACGAGTTCCACTCTACGATAGTCCAAGGGATAAACGAGTTTGGGTCGTTTTCGTTTAGACAGGTATCAAATTAAATCGCATGCCACAAGACACATGTTGACATCATGGCGATCCCTCCCCCAGTGAAGGACCAATGTACATGTAAACAAAATTTGTTGATTTTACCCCACCGTAGTCGACACAAAAACTGACAAGACATCATCACATATATTAGCACACGCTTACGTTGATAGGTTACGTTATCTTGTAAAAAAATCAGTAAATTCGTTTACACATGTTTTAAGAAATTACCGAGAAAATCATAGATATAGATAAAGCATAGCATAGTTTTCTTATCATTTCCAAGGTATTTAACTTAAGCATTAAGCTCCAGTTGAGTAAGGTCATGTAATAGATGCATCATTAATGTATATACACAGGAAATTACGTAGATTTGATGTCCAAACCAACCATGAAGGGTATTTCCGTCTGATCGCGTTCTCCAATAGTGTGTATCTGATCCAATATTCTTCGAAGTCCTTTGGTCATATAGAACAGAACTGATATACAGGAACAGGCATATATGCATAGTTTGCCTTATCTTAAATGTAATCTGAAGAGGTCCTTGAAATATACACACACTTTGAAATACAAATACAGAGCTTAACACTTAATGCTTAACAGTTTGAAGTGTATCCAAAATTGCCTTAATTTTTTTGTTCACTGATTGAATTAGTTCCAAATTATGAAACGCGAAATAACCTTAAGAGACACTTTTAAAAGTCATTTCATGATTACACATTACATGGCATTCAGAGATGGCAGACTTCACCTGCTGGGCACGCCCACTGCTGCATGTTTACAGATAAAGGGCAGCAACACAGTCATACACAAACAAACAAACAAATACATACACACGTATACACACATACACACACACACACACACACACACACACACACACACACACACAGAGACACTCAGACACACACACCGACACACAGAGACACTCAGACACACACACCGACACACAGAGACGCACAAACAAATACTGACACACACCCACAGACACACACACACACCAAGAAAAACACACACATCGAGAAACACAAACACACCCAGAAACATGCACACACACACTGAGTCATTAGCACACACACCGACACACAGACACATACCACACCCCCCCCCCCCCACACACACACACGACGATACAATTATGGGATATACACATGGGACATGTTTATGGAAAGGCAGGTACATGTATGTTGTTGCGTAAATACAAGTTATATATATATATATTGAGAACCTTACATTAACTCATATACTGGTCACATCTTCATCGTGCTGTGCAGATTTTGGGAATTTCTTAACAATTCCAGGTGGTCGCCATATATTCCCCTCTAGGGTAGCCTGGATGCCAGACCCCCAATCTCTAAAATATCTATCGTGTGACACGATCGACAGATATCTTTAGAGACCAGGGGTCTGGCATCCGGTAGGCTACCTCTAAGTCTAAATCCCGTTATTTGAATGTGCCAACTCTAGTAGCAGCCACCTGTGGTGCATACCTCTATGTGAGCACCCCCAGGACTAGTATATGTAAACTCACCACATCTGGGACCTTCAGTCAGACTCAATACTTATAGTATTAACAGCTGTTTCAATATTTGTCCTCCATTTGATAGGGGCGCACCAATTCAATTTCTTGGTTTCTCAATTTTTGCAAGCGGGTAAAATAAATCGAAGAATTTTTTTTTAAAACGAGAGGAAAAAAATGACATTGTCTGGCTCAAATGGAGTCACTGAATGATTGTTAAAATATGAAGATCTTTATAATGTTACTGTAAATGTTGAAACTGTCTCTGTGATTTTATCATCAGGGTTTTCGTGATGATGCCTTCAATGTGAATTCACGACACTTCAACTTAACAGTTCAATTTACTGTAAATGCATTTAAGTTCACATGGCTTTAATTGCGAAGTAGGGAGAAAAGGAGTGTTCGCAGTGGTTTTGAGTTCGCCTTTGAAACAATAGTAGCGCTACAAGAACACCAGCGGAAAAAATGTTCGCGGTGGTTTTATTTTCGCTGCAAAACCCCCAACATAAATCACCGCGAACATTTCTGCATTTACAGTACTGCTAAAACCCCTTTTTCCCTCCTAACACAACTAAGAAAGTAAAATTTAATGCATTAACAGTACTCAGGAACTGTTGTCTTACCATGTCAGAGAAACACTAAACGAGGCAGTGAGCCAAAATAACCACCCTTAGGCACAACATGCCAGCTTTGTTGGCACAGGAGGCAGTTGTACATTGAACAGCTTATCACACTCAACACTGCACATAAAACCTTTCTAAAAAGTTATCTGTGCAGTGTGATAAGCTTAAAAGCTTTTATCTTAAACTTCAAGTAGGTGATGATAACAGGTGTAATTTGCATAGAAGAGCTTAAATGCTGGCCTTTTCAAGTACATTCCCTTGGAGAACTTTGAAAGTTAATGTATTTTCATTTTACCTCCTTGCTTACACATAGGTGAAGATGATTAGAAATTCTTTACTGCAAATCTTGAAATGTTTGTAGAGGGTCTGAATGGGGGGTCCCAACAATGGGTTACGATGAATTTAAAAGAACCCCCTACGTATTACACCAAAATCAAGGAAGGCGATTACGCAAAATTTGGTCACCTCGCTACGAATTACGTGACTAAGATGGCTTTACGTACGAATTACAGGAAATAAAAATTGGCTGCCTATGCTTTACAGAAAAGAGCATGCATGCTAGATCTTTGTAGTGGTTTTACAATGTATTTTCCCCCGCAAAAAGAAATGAATTCACAGTACACGCAAAGAAATCATTCATACACACATTCAAGTTTACAAGATTACTACTCTAACAGTTTTAACTATTCAAGCTTTTTATGTTCTATTATCTTCAGTGGACTCTGTCCTGGAAAAGTGATGTCCGTATTTTCTGCCAGCTATTCTAACACTTCAGCAGTCTTAAGATGGGCTGTGACGTCTTTAAGATGGGCTGTGACGTATTTGGCACTCCTCGAGACTGTGCCAGAAAACTTCTTTAAGTATTAGTGTTTAATGGACAAAGAAGTCTTGAAAGATTGTTTGCTTCTTGGTTTTCATACAGGGATTTGGTGAAAGCGCAACCTGAATCCTTAAATAGACTAGAGCTTCAGACTAATTGTACGCAAAGGCGTTTTATTTAGAAGGCTATAGCTAGGGCAAAGCCATTGTTCCAAATTAAAGGGGGGGGGGCTTTCTTTGTATGAAATAAAAGTGCAACAGTTGATTTTGCATGGGAGCCCACTGTTCTATTCTTAACAAAAATGATTTTTTTTCTGTCAGTCATAAGCATTAATATGTAAATCAAAATCTTCCCTTACCTGTGGCCAAAGTTAGCCAATTCCAACCACTGTGTTTTGCCACAGAACCTCAATGACATATTGTACTTGTTGAAATGTTCAAGAAAATAAACAAATTCTACAGTACTGTCCTGACCAACGAACAACATCAACCGCAGGCCACTGATAAATTTCCTTTTTTGAGAAAAGTGGCCTCCTCAAAACTTATAGACTTGGAGACATTACAAGTTAAGTTCAACATTCTTTATTTTTAGCACTGATTACAAATAGTGACATGTTTTACAAACAATAAGAAACTTCCCAGAATCATTTTGACTTATTCTCTGGTCAAAACATTATTCCCTTTGACATGCATAACATTAAATATGAAATCCATTTGCCAATAACACTCTTCACTAAGTCTTCCAGGTACACATGTTATACATAGCCTGTGTTGAACAATCTCTCGCTGCTAGCAGGGGCTGATTGGCTACCCCTCTCGTAATTTAGTCAGGCTAACATTACACATATTTTGTACGTCCCATTTTGGAAAGCCTTTTCTCCACATACATTATGCTGATCATGAATCAAAGCTGATCGCAATATTGGACAACAGCCCAGTTCCCACTAACCATCCAATCAGCTGCTTCTTCTGCCTCTTTCTCGATGCGTTCCGCCTGCCCGTCTTCCAAGCCCACGATCAGATCGGCCTTGAGCGTACGCAGCGTGCAGAGCGTGGACGGCAGGAACCCCCGCAGAGCCTGACTGAAGGGAACCGTGTGCGGCCACTTCAAGTCCCCGGTTATCTTACGGTAGTTCAGATCGCCCTTGAACACGATCAGATGGGATTTCGCCAGGTCTGCGTACAAGTCCGGCGCAACGGCCTCCATCTTGCTGTAGTCGTGCGGGCACGTCCAGAAGTCGTGCTCGTGGAGAACCCACGTACCGTCCTTCACACGTCCGTGCCACAGGTTCCCGTAGCGAGACACCGCTGCATGGCTGGACGCCCTTAGAATGTCCAACGTCCACATGAAATCACCCCGTAAGGCGTCCGACACGAACCACGGCATGGCCTTCAGGTGGAAATGGATCACGTCGGCTAGTTTTGTCGTCAGCAGCAGTTCGGCCAAAACCAGATCTGAGAACAGCTCGAACCCCGCATTGTCCACGACTAGGTCGACTCGTTTGGAAGTTTTTGGTTGGTTGATCCTGTTCCAAATCTGGTCGGTCTGGTCGACGATGATGAAGGACTTGAGACTGGCTAGCTGCTGGATGGGGTCGTGTTTCTGGTAGTTCTCTGACCCGCCGGAGATGGACAGGTCGCACTTGTTTCCCCACAGATTCACCTGGATAAACAACAACACAGGTGTAAGCCTCAACCCGACACACTTATCGAGAAGAGTAGGGGTGACCCCGGGTGTTTGGCAAAAAATGTGAGCTGTAGCTACTAGAAAAAGCAATATGCTTTACCTTTTTACAGCAGTTTGATAGCTGAAAGTTCATAAAAAAGCAACACGCTGTAGTAAAATTTCCTTGGGGTAATGTTGGCCCTGGAACCAAGGAGCTGGCCTGTGTAAGGCCCTGCAACAGTCTGGTATCCAGACTCCAGCCAGGTACCTGTCAAGGTGATCCAAGGAAAACCCATATTCTATGCTTGCCTAAAACTTGCAGTATAATTCACAGAGCAGAAGTGATGATATGGTCAGCAAAGGTTTCGGTCATTAGAAATCCCTGTTTCCAGACAAATCCAATGTTCATATAATATAGACACAGTCAAACCTGTACAAGTGACCACCTCTACAGAAGGACCACCTGGCCAATGTGACCACTTTCTAGTGGTCCCTATGATTATTTATCTACAGTGACCACCTGTCAACATAGACCAGATCTTATCTGTTAACGTTCAATCCCTATGTTCGAACACTCCTTTACATGTATGTACCGACACCCCCCAAACCCTAACATAAGGGCATCACAATATCAGGGGTGTCGTACATACAGCTGTCCTTCATTTTTGTTCTTCTTGGACAGTTTTGACTGTATGAATAAATCAGAATATTAACCTGACTTGACTTGCAGTAACTTTTTTTTCCAACCTTCATTTTACCTTGAAAAAAGCACACACGTAGGTTACACTCTTCAGCCTTGGCCGCTTTTCAAAAGTCCGAGGGAGGAATCATATGTCAGTGGTCTTCTTTAACTCAGGCACACAGCAGTCCATGTTTTTTCCATCCTCCCATGCAGCCACACACACATGTTGTATCAAGGACAGATTTCCTTACATGTTTGCAAACTGTTTGACAAGGTGGGAGGGGTCTCATGTCAGGCTTGGAATCTGACATGACAACACTAGATGATGAATAGCACATGTTCAGGTTTGGGTCCTGAAGCTAGATTTGGGTCCTGAAGCAAGGCATGCATGCCTGCCGAGTACTGTAAGTCTTAAAATGTTTGCAGTAGTTTTATTTTTGCCGTGACCTGCCTAATGCAAATTCATGGTACTGCAAATATGGGTCGTCATTTTATTACAGAATTGCTTTAGCTGCAAACTTAAATCACAGTGAAAATCTCCTTTCCCCTTCAACGGCACAATTAAAATACGTCCCCGCCAAAAAAAAAAAATTTACAGTACACAAAACTACATAAGGAACAACTTGTCGGATCTGAGGATACAGACATTTCTGCCGAACTGGGAAAATAGTTTCAGAGATTCCGATCCTGTCTAATTTTGAAGCAGATCTATCGGTGGCAAAGACAGTATCCATTAAAGGCAAAAGCATTTTATAGTTGAGTATAACCTCCTTGGATACTGTCTTTGCCACCAATAGATCTGCTTGGAGATTATCCTGTCAACAGTGACTAACACACTGTCAGTTACAGCAAGGTTTCTATCATTATCAAGGTTTTTAATCATTATCAATTGCCTGACCACACACAATCTCCCACCCAAAAATCAAGACCACAGTACGTCCAGGTCAAAAGATACAAAAATTGAAGTTCTGCTGCAGTACCAAGGTCACATACCAGGGGGCCCAAAATCGACCCTGACCTTCGGCTTCACAACACCCGCCCACATACCAAATATCATTGTAATCCATCAAGAGGTTCTTGAGTTATGCTGACTACAAGAGTCCGGAAACACAAACACACACACACACAGACACGCCAAAAACAATATCTCCATTTTTCATGGAGATAACGAGAATGAGCCTGGTGCACATGCCTGTCTTAGCTCTCCTCAAACATGATTAATGGTGAGTTTAGGAGGGCGGGCAAATTGCTTCATGGTAAATCAAGGAGGACTGGTAGTGGTATACTATAAATTGACTTCATTATTATTCAAGGTTTTGGAAATGAATTTTGATTGGATTGTTCCATTGAATTCATAAGGTGTCTGGCAGTCTACATGTAGTCTGTGAACAGTCTTTAAACAAAATTCAATCTGTACAACTGGATAAAATTTGGAAATAACTTCAAGACATTTCGAGAGATATCTCTTCTTCAGCGTCACTCAAGTTACTAGAATGAACTGGCAGAACAAATCAAACCGGACAGTCTGTTTCAAATTCAAGCAATCTGGGATTTGAGTATGCCATACGACAAATTTGTCAATAATGCTCAACAATGGAGAACAAATAACATGCTATGTAGAATCAGTGACTAATTGTTCTTCACGAATGATTTACCAACAACGCTTAACATTGAATTAGAGTGTGCCAGCTACATGATTAACAGTGATTTAAGGTGAATTAAAATACTGTAAATGCATTTAAGTTCGCATGGTTTTTATTTTAGGGAGTAGGGAGAAAATGGAGTGTTCGAGGTGGTTTTAAGTTCGCATTTGAAATAATAGTAGCACTACAGTCATATATAGGTGGGCAAAAAGTTTTGCAGTGGTTTTAAGTTCGCGCTGAAAGTTCATCGCGGAAACTGTGAACATAAAACCACTGCGAACATTTCTGCATTTACAGTAGTTTGCTATGCCTTAGGAAAAAGGCATGCTGACCCTCTTTTGTGAAGGGATTCGTTACAGTTTGAACAGATTAGAACAGTTTAAGGTAGGGATGCATGGATACACTTAATTACGATATCAGTGAAATCTGATTGCTTGATTGTCCAAATCACAACTTATCAACTAGACCCTTTATCTAGACTTTTGTCAACTTAGCCAAGTCTTTGGCTAATTAGTTAATTACCATCAGAAAAATCAGATTTAATTAGCAACAACACGGATAACATATCA
This sequence comes from Branchiostoma lanceolatum, assembly GCA_035149815.1. Classification (NCBI taxonomy): domain Eukaryota; kingdom Metazoa; phylum Chordata; class Leptocardii; order Amphioxiformes; family Branchiostomatidae; genus Branchiostoma; species Branchiostoma lanceolatum. Next base: position 10,884,738 of record CM068869.1, on the reverse strand, counting down.
GTTTTTAGTCCCGCTAATTTGAGCCATTCTAGTTGTGATTATAATATTTCTATAGGTCACAACAATTCGATCACCTGGTTCTTTGATTTGACTGCTCAATTTTATTTTTTTGATTTGAAAATAAAAAATTAAAAAATCACATGTATCTTTGTGACCTGAAACAACCCCCAGATGCTCATACTATAATTTTCCCCATTGACACAACCATTTAAGAATGCAGTGCTGTCCATAGCAACCACCTGTCCACAAAGACCTGTCCACATTTAATCAAAACCTGATGTGGTCTAGCTAAACTGTTTCAGAAAAATAAGTCTAACCTAACAAGTTAAAATTTACAGTCAGCATTTAGGCCACAACAATCAAATTTCTTGGTTAACGGATTCTTTGGGTAAAATTTTAGCACGAGGACATCATTAAAACAGAAGGCTGGGGTAAAAACTTGCACCTGACCCTGTTCACTCCCTAAAACTGTGTGCACCAAAGTACAAACTTTTCTCTGAGATGCTGTTTTCCTGTTGATTTTCCAATCTAGCATTGTTTTCAAACTTCGGTTAACCAAGAAATTAAATTGGTGTGGCCTTAGACTAGAGTGGTCAAATGTTAAAAGGTAAATGTTCTTCATGGCTTTTTTTTTTTGTTACTAATGCAATTACTCTTGACGCCATCCTTTGACTTTTTAAAAATCCATAAAGTGACCTTTAAGATTCGTTTCTCCGATACCCTTCTTAAAATAATGTCACTGTGTTGAGGATAGAGTGGTTTTTGATGTTGACAATGACTTTCACCCCAGGTGAACTTTTTGTTGATTTTGATAGCCGTAAATTACCCTGACCACCCTTGGCCCGGTGACGAATCACCTGCTATGTTTCCTCCCTGCGGTTGTCCGCCCCTCCCTCAGATGTCAGATCAACAATGGAAGCAGCAGGGAAAGAAATGAAAAGAAACCCCCCATGCTAGTAGGAACGTCTCAAATTCCTCTTGAGGCACACAGGGTTTCCAAGCAGCTAGGGCAAACAAACAACCCAAAGAAAGGATGAAGCCAACTTCAGATAATTGAATTCCCATTTGGGATGACTTTGAGAGTGAAGTATGGAGTCCTTTGTGCCAGCACAGAACGGCTCTGCTTTTAGTTTGATATACTCTACAGAAGTCTTTTTACCAGAGAGGTCATCTTTGAAGTTGAAGTTACTGGTAGACTTTTTTCATTCTTCCTATTCATAAGAATGATTACTGTGGAGCAGTTTGTCTGTGTCAACTATGGCTCTCTTCATGATCAGCTCCACAGTTTTTGACCTTTCAGTTTACACAGCTCAATGCCAAGTGCCGAGGGCACACTTTAGGAATGAGTCTGAAGGCACGTTCCAGTGTTGGACAAGTTTTAAAAACTTAACCCATAAAAAAATCTTGCCAATGAAAAAATCTTACCCATGGAAAAAATTGCTCCACCCAGGTGTAAAAATGGGTACCTGACTTCAGCTGGGGAGGTAAAAGGCGGCGGAAGGAGAGGGATGGGCTCCCCCTTCCAATACCATTTAATTCACACATGTGCACTAATACTAGTACATGTTTTAATTCAAGGGTCCTGTTACAGCCATGAAGGAGTACATTTTCTCACCTGTATAAGTTGATTAAACAGTTTGTGTATGTCCTGCTGTGAGAGTGTGCCGGGGTCCTGAGTGGCCTGCTGTACGTAGGAAGCCAGGCTCTGGATGGGCGACTCGGAGTTTAACAAACCAGCCTCTTTCTGGGCTCGGAACGGGTCAAAGGTCCTCAACATGGTGCTACATGACAGAAAGGATGTAGAAACACAGGTACAATTGTCATGTACTTTAGGGATCATCACTTCATCACATTTTCACCATAAAAACAGGGATGCCTGTTAGAAGTATTTGTACATATTTTTCGAAATTAATACAAATTTTATGAAAATATTTGAATATCTCTTTTAATAAGTTCTTGGCCTCACCCAGACACAAGGGGCACAACTTGTGGGTTGTATTTATGAAGCATGATCATGAAGCCTTTTATGAATGTCTACTAAAACTTAAATCATTATACATTATACTTTGCAGGTGATAGCCTTTTGAAATTCAGTAAAGTTGAGAGAGAGGGAAAAACCATGGACACTTGTGCTGTGATCTGAGGTGCGTGGGGCAACTTTAGGGGTCTCCTTGGTCATTGCTCACAGTCGCCTACTAGTAAAGATATGAAGGGATTCCTAATAAAAAATACTGATAATGTCTTTATAGATTTCATGGCATCAGGACCAAGGGCTGTCTTCTGTCCTGGGATGGAAATTTGCTTGATGGGACGAAAATAATATCACCCAATTCGAACAAACAAAATCTGACATAAAATGATGAAAATGTATTCTTGTAAGCTTAAAATGTCAGATTTAACAACAAAAAGCAACAACATTGGCTCTCATACAAGGAGTGAGACAGAAAAAAATTTAAACCCGAAGACAGTCTTGAAAGGATCACAAGAATAAACCCACATATTTCTGATTTTTTTTAAACCATCACTTACCTATTGATTTTCTAAAGGCCATCACCTGCAAAGTAATTATGACTGTCGGACAATGATTTCAAATTTGGTAGATATCCATATATAGAAGGCTTCACACTTTATATGTATTACGACCTGAAATTCGAGTTGTGGCCTTTGCTTCGTGGAGTGGCAGACAACTTATTGAGCGCCCCCTGTATGAAATGTCAGGATGAGAAACTGGTGCACTCATTCATACCAAATGGACCACAGGTCACGTTATGTATGCAACTCAGGAATAGGGTTTATCTGCAACCACTAGCGATGTATAACAAACACATCATGGCATGATCATGGCAAAAAAGCTCTGTAACAAAGTTTAACCTATAATGATGTACAAAACATATTTTGCTTGAAGTATGGCTGGTACTGAACATGTTTTAAGGTTGGTACTAAATGTGTTGTGAGGTTGGTACTGAATGTTGGTACTGAATGTGTTGTAAGGTTGGTACTGAATGTTGGTACTGAATGTGTTTTAAGGTTGGTACTGAATGTGCTGTATGGTTGGTACTGACTGTGTTGTACGGTTGCGAATTGGTATTGAATGTGTTGTAAGGTTGGTACTGAATGTTGGTACTGAATGTGTTGTAAGGTTGGTACTGAATGTGCTGTATGGTTGGTACTGAATGTGTTGTATTGTTTGCGAATTGGTACTGAATGTGTTTAATGGTTGGTACTGAAGGTGTAAACTTATATGGTTGGTGCGGAATGTGTTGTATGGTTGGTACTGATTATATTGTATTGTTGGTACCGACCTGGCTTCAAAAGCCTGCTGAATCCTGCGGTACATATAACACTCCACATACAGCCAGGCTGAGGTGAACCAGCTGGGCTGACTGCCCTGTATTGCTCTCACCTCCTCTAGGTACCTGCAATATACATTTTGTTTTTTAAACTTGACACCTAGCTGCAGTGGGAAGTAGAACCAGTCACTATCGCCCTGAGGAAGGTGACAGACAGTCGCCCAAATATAATAGGCAAATACAGGAAAAACCCTTGCTTGTGAAAGAAAAATTTTGTTATCTAGAAAGTTTGTTGTCAATTATACTTTTTCAACATGGTTAGTCTTTACAAACAACTGGTTCTACATCCTTATACTACCTTCTCCAAATGATACTACCCTTTCCAGCTGACACATCATACATGTGTAACTGTTTCTGATGGATCATGCAAATAAGTTACTCCTTTCCATAAATTGTATCAGTTGATCATCTTCTACTCCCAAATAACAGAAGTTGTCCAGAAGTCTTACCGTTGAAGAGATTCGTCGATGAAGATTAGACATCCAGGTAATAAGATACGCCAAAAAAGCAATTACTCAAACAACTGGATATGATATGACTTGATATGATATGACTGTTGAAGAGATTCATCAGTCACGTGTGATAACAAGTTACTAGAATATTTTTTAATCAGTGACTTAAAAAGGTACCTCCAAATTTTCAATGCATGTCTACTGTATCGTGCTGGGATAAACCCTACCGAAGGTTGGGAGCTGCCCAAGTCCTTATCCCTGCTCCGCAAGGAGGCGCAGGAGGCAGGAAGATCTACACAAGTCTTGACCTAGTCTTGTGTTCTCGCGAGACTAGGCCACTCCGTGATCAAGATGCACAGTAGTAAAAGATTTTGAGGCACATGGTTTGTTACCTTTTGAGTCACTGATTGAAGAATATTCTAGTAACTTGAAAGTCTTATCTTAATGAAGAATCAATCATCATTGGCTGCTGTAGACATCAGAGGATCTAGGAGTTCAGACATCAGTTTCAAATTAGTCTGAACTAACGTGCACATTGTAGGTGGCATTTTAAACCCTGACATGATTAATGTAATTTATCAACTGTAATTAATGTCTTCTCTTTGTCAGCAGGGCTAGCCCTTTGTAATAGCCACAGGCTAGTTGGGCAGTCCTGGCTGTGTCTCCTAAACAGCCAAACCAATAAATCCATAAACAACATTGTAGGTGGTATTTTAAACCCTGACATAATCAATGTAATTATTTAACTGATATTAATGTTCACCTGTTCCAGAGGTTGACATCTGCCCTGCTGTCCGTCAGTGGAAGGACAGGTTTGTCTGTCTGCATCTCATTCCTCAGCCCTGACAGTCGACCCACCACACCCTTGGCTTCCTCCAATCCTTCCTTCAGTTTAACAAACAACAGGGAAAACAAGAAATCAAAGATCTCATAACTTTGTAAAATATTGAGAGTTTTTGCGACTTTTTATGCTATAGCCCTAGCCATCACAGGCGGCTGTGACTCTCCCCTTTCCTTCTTTCCTTAAGATCAATTCTCAGGTGTCTTCCTCAATTAAGGGGTCATTCCTTGGGATGGCTAACCAGCTGTCCATGGACTATACCACACTACTTTTAGGTAGGTGGTGTCTTCCTGTAGTGCTGCAGTACCTGAAAACAATGCTAGGGGGGGCCAAAATTGCCATGTTTCTTCGGGACCACAAGAACAACTATCCACATACCAAAATTCTTTAATCCATCAAAAAGATCTTGAGTTGTGAACACACAAACACAAAGATATTGTCCGATATCAAGTTTTTCAGAGTATGAAATATTGCACAAATCTCTGCCAGGAATAATAATGCTACATGTATATTATAGATTTGGCAGTTTTGAGATAGCTCAGTTTGTATATAGACTCTGGAAATGAAGAAGAAAACACTCGACATTGTGCTCACCTCTCCATAGTCCTCTTTGAACTTGCCATAGCTCCTCGCCAGCACATCGATAACCTTCACCAGAATGGACGGTATGCGGTCCTTCACGGTCTTGTAGGCAAAGGATCTGGTAATTAAGAAAATATATATTATTTCTTTTTTCTATATTATTGAACATGCTCCATGGGCCACCATGTGTCTTTTATAGCTGTAAGTTACCAAGTTAACATCCAAAAAGACAGTATACTAAAACCAGCCCGGGGGCGTACCAGGGAGAGCGGTTCGCGCCGGTTTTGAGTTCCCATTTAGCTTGAAACAGCTTTGCGCTACTTAACTGTTTCAAATGCGAACTCAAATCCTACCGCGAGATTAAATTCCCGCGAACATTTCTGCATTAAGTTAACTTTCTTGAACTTGAATAAGCATGCTTAGACAGTACTTATAAGCCCTTAGATAACATTGCGACAGTCAATGATATTACATGACATTGTTGTGACAATCAACTTAAACATGAAGGATTTAATGAGTTTTCATTATTCACATACACGAGAATGGGGGCGTGGTATGGAATATATTTTCACTTGGAGAAAATTATGCGCCCCCCTCCCACTCGCGTAAAGAAATCATATATTCAACGGCTTCCGTAGGAAATTATGGCTGATCAAAAGACAAAGACTGTAGAACTTGAAGATGCGATGTGTATTCAAAGGTATGGCGACAAATGAAATTTGGGAAGTTCTTGCTACAAACCCTTTAAACTTGGCTGACAAACTGTCCGGTAGCGTGGCCATGCTGATCCCTTTTTTCTCCTTTAACCTTTCAACCAGCCGCGAAGTTTGGCTTGCTCAAAAGCGCCATCTCGTGAAAGGTAGTGCAACTGCAGAATTCACATGATCATCAATAAACCTTCACGTCGATTACAGATCTGAGCCGTTTTAACCAACTTCACATGTTGATTTGATTATATGGATGTATGCGCGCGCGCATTAATTTTTGTTCGTTTCCAAAAATAAGAAAAAAGGTTTTGACTATACTGAAAATCGCACAAAGCAGCTGCAAAATGATGAAATATATGCCGTACAGTAAAAAAGAAATATTGGAAAGCGATACTAACGTCGTAGAATGTCAAAAAAGTTCCAAAGTCAAAGACGTGAAGACGTGAAAATGATGAATCTATTATTCGCTATACCATACCCTGTGTGTTAGTAATTTGTTGAAACGGCTTCCTGACCACGTAGATTTCATAATTAGGGCAACCTTTTTTTTTATTCGCACGCTCGCATCAGTTTTGGGGTTCCCAGGCCAGAGGATGTCATCCATATAATCAAATCAACATGGCCTTATACTAATTCAGAGATGCATTTCTTGAGCGTCTGACAGACTGCAGTTCAAAAGGAAGTCGATAGGTGTAACCCACACGGCGCTCGCAGATTTAAGCACTGTTTATCTTATTATAATTAAGACCTCCTTGTTTTAAGCGAGCCTAAATCAATGCTCACTTTTATTACCAAAACTAAAAGACAGCAAAAGATTCAAGCTTACCATTTTGGGCTACAAACGTCACACTTTGAACAATTGAGAGAAATCATAATACAGTGATTTTTGAATGATAATAACGTTGTTTGATCCTTAAACATGATGAGGAAAGCAGTGCAAATGCTAATCATTATCGTCTATCTTGTGTTAAATGTAGCACGCTATAGTGCTTCTGACTGGACATGCGTTCTGACAATAGCCGGCCCATTGAAGCTGATAACTCACGGCGAAAGTACGCCAAGAAATGCATATCATGAAAATACACAATATATGTTCAAGCGCAAATTTTTACGTTTTGTGTCTTTTGTTGTCCTTTATATTATATTTTTCGTTCCAACACGCTGCCCGGTCGGGCCCCGCTTTGGAAATGGGACCAACGCATTAGACCAGCTCTTTCCAGGCCATATCGACAACCTCCTCAACCCGCCGCTCGAGCTAACTAATGGCGTTTTTATGACGTTTCAATTCGACGGCTGTAGCGTGGACGAGGTGTCTGAGGGTCTTCCTCAGCCTCACGCCGACTGGGACAAGAGTCAGACGGAGTAAAAGTCTATCTGCTCTTTTAACCTTCTCCCTGCTGCCTAACTTTGTAACCAGTGTAGTAATTTGGGCGTCAAACGGCTACTTCAGAGTGCTAAAAATACGTTAGGCAACAGCAAGTAAATTCTATGGACACTTTGGAAAAATCCTATTGTTGACAGGTGGTTTTGGAATAGCCCATCTTTAATATGGTAGAGGTAATTGTCCATTTTGCACCTGTGCATTTATGTATGAAAGAGTCTATCCGTACGTGCACAGCGACTTGACAGGTGGCGTTGTACAACTTAATTCATTCCAAGAAATGTAGATTTCTTTCAAGGCCTGCACTAAATCAACAGGTGTGCACAAATCGATCGTCAAGATCAACGACAACTTCAAAATCAAAGAAAATGCACCATTCTCAAAATCATCGGGAATGGGGACAGACCTCTACCACTTATTCATGAGGCCTCCCATTAAAAGATCATATAGTATGTCCAGAACACGAGATATATAAAAAACGGAAGTTCTGCTGGAGCTAGTACCACCGGAAGCACGTGCACCATGTCGTCCATAATCGAACTTGTCCTAATCGAACGTGCACTTTGCCGACACCTACCCACAAACTAAATCAGAAGGATCCGTTCACAGCTTATCGAGTCATGGTGTCAACAAACAAACAAACAAACAAACAAACAAACAAACAAACAAACAAACAAACAAATACACCCACAAACGCCCAAAGACTTCCACAAATAATTAAACCGCAACGAAAGCATTTTTAGCGACAGCAATTAGATAAAACATTATTTCAATGTAGCCTAATATCGGATGGCGAATCGAAATGTAAAGCACAGTATTGACACGTAATTGTTGGAAAGCGGGCATAGAAATTATTTGTCGAGAGCGTAGATTCGAAAGTCAAATGGTGATTGTAAATTTTTGGGATGTTCACATGTCTGAATAGACGGGAGGATTTTTCGCCTGAATTTTGAAAAGTTGAAGCTAAAGCTACTTTAAAAAAATCTATTTTTGACTTCTAATTTGAATCACTAAAACAAAGATATATTTGAATAATGTATATTTGGGACAATAGTTCACAAAGATGTGCAGACTAAGATTTTACCCAGGATATTCAATTTTCTACCTTATTGCTTAGAAAATCGCTTTCCAAAAAATGAAAAATTCACAAAATCTAAAAAAAAGTTTATGGAGTTATGAAATTTTGGATTTCGTATTGTTGTCATTGTTTTCAACACATATCGATCATTCCCCGTACCCCACCTTTTTGCCTGGGGATTGCTTTTTTCCTGTTAAATTTTGGATTGTTTCCATGTCAGCCTAATGACTTAAGTGCTTTATCCACGTAAATGAAAAGTGCTCTCCATGTTTCACATGTTCTGTGGTGGCAGATGACTCTAATCTGCACTGCAAATGAGGATGTAAATGGCCACAATGTTTCAGCCATTAGCACATACGGCAGACAACGACACTATTAGGCAAGGGAAGATGGGACTACTCGTCGTTACCCATGCGTAATTAAATTAACAGCGACCAATCAGATCGTACTTGGCACTTGAATCCGACACGTTTGTTCCTGATGTAATTCTGCTGATACCCCCTTTCCTTTAATGCGTCGATCCCATTTCCAATCCGGGGCCGGCCGGTCTGTTTGCGAAAACGAAAAAATAAAAAATGCATATTAAGAAAATACACAATATCTAGTCAGGAGTAATATTTCTACGTTTTGTAGTCTTTTATATGAAATGCTTCGTTCCCACAAGCTGCCAGTCCGGCCCCGAATTGGAAATGGGACCGAGGCATAAAACGGTGTCGGTTGAGCGACCGCTACGCGACCTAAAATTTGCCAGCGTTCAAGGACCATCATCAAGGTTACCCCTTGATCTTTCGGGGATCGCTCAATGATCGCCATGGTCGCCGTGACCGTATATATACCCCTTTCCACTACAGCGGCGACCGTTGAGCGACCGCTGGGCGACCTAAAATTTGCCAGCGTTCAAGAATCATCATCAAGGTCACCCCTTGATCTTTCGTGGATCGCTCAATGATTGTCACGGTTGCCATGACCGTAGCGACTAGTTTGATGAGCTGGTTCAAAAAACTCGCTCAGCAATTCCCGTCTGGTGGAAAGAGGGCCTAAAGAAGAGTGTATCGGGCCATCTTTCAGACATACAACCACGCATTTATGACAATTATACTGTTTTAGTATACGGCTTTGTAAGCAAAGCAAAATGAACATCTATCATAATGTAGGCATTTTCAGCATCCTGCTTTCTATGCATGGAATGACACGACCTTCGCAAATATCCATTTTCTCATTACGTAACATTTTAGCTCAAACCGCAGCAAATAAATGTTATGGATGACATCCACACGGGCATTGATTTTAGCATACTTTCGAAAGAAAAATTGTTCCACTCTGGCAACGGCCCATATACATTTAACCAACACGGACCATAGCAACAAATGAAAATGGGAATAGAAGAACTTTAATTTATTGCATGACAATTGTACACGGTACAATGTATGACAACTATTAAACATATATTACAAAAATGTAACATCCTAATCAATAAGTGTTAACATAAGCCTTTGATATGGTGTTACAATCGAGTAGGGCTAATCATTAGTTAATGTATTTTTTCTAATGACAAATTTAAAGCAGTCTTTTATAAATATACCTACCTTTACATTGTGGGGGTAGTTGCATCTTAAGATATATTCAAATCTGTCTGTAGCATCGCTGAGTTTCTTAAAATCTATTGTACTTGATTTGAGAAATGTGGATAACGTATTACGTAAAAATCATATCTACTGCATTCCATGACAATTAAAGTGAAAGGAACATATGTCGTTTGGTAAACATGAGTGTAGTTGTATAAGTGACACCATTTCCGAAGTTGTAGAAGTGACGTCACTAGCTATAGTGTGATAGCCTTGAGTGTGGTTGTACCGTAGTGGTACTAGGCTACCACACTAGTGTCACATTGTGTACTTCTTGAATACAGAAATAAAAGACTTCATGACTGTGATAACATGTTTTGTTGCTCCAAATCTTGTTGCAATGTCTCTATTTTGAAATATACGAATTTTTTTGCCCATCTTGTTTTTGTTTCGCACTCTCGCATTAGATTTAGAGTCTGCAATGGATGTCATCCACAAAATCTACTGGCTGTGGCTTTAGTTAAAGATTTATTATGTTTAATCGTGTTCCTATAATAGTATCTATGCAACTTATATGATCCACAAATGTGAGATTCCAGTTATAGATTCTACCAGGCTGAGAGAACATAACCATTAAAATTTTGGCAGATTTTATTTTCTAATGCTAGAAAACGGCCAACGTCAACAAATACAAAACGTAAATTTATGTACAAAACACTATGAATCCCGTCAATGTGTAGCCAATGATTTTCGCGTCGAATTACACTCAGTCTTTCATATGAATCTGAATTTCATCAATAGCATATCTTACTTAAAACAAAATAAATGAGTGTGAGGATAGAAATAGAGACAGAAATAGTTGCATAAGAAAAGAAATACGTGTTTTATAATATACTTCATCTGGTTTCAAGAGTCACTTGTTGCCATACTTAGAAGTTATTCTGAATATACTCTTCACCAAATCTAAAAGGGTGTGAGCATCATCACTTGGATCATTGACAGTCGACCAGCTTTTAGACTGTGAGCCACTTGAAGCACACCGACGTAGAGAGCACCTACTTCTGACTTATAAAACATCCTCCACAAACCCTCTCTAGCCTCTCTTGCTAAGGTGCAAATCCTCTGGATCGATGGATAGTTGCGCTATCAAGCTTAAGTGGAATGGAGATACCGAAGAAGTGAAACGGCTAGGCGTATGCGTAGGGCATGCGCATGCTTATGCTTTGGCCATATTTTCAAATCGGGTTGTTTGCTGAAACGAAAAATAGATTGGATATGAAGAAAAACACACCAACTTTACTATGTTTATGATATTTTCTTTTTACGTTTTGTGTATTCTACAGTCTTTTATATCCCAACTTTCGTTTCCGCAAACTACCCTACCGGGCCCCGGTTCGGAAATATGACCATTACCTGACTAGCCTCTACCAGGCTCCGTGGATTGCTGGAAAAATGGTAGAAATTGGCCAAATTGAATCGAGTGAATAGTATGCTATTAAGGGAGTCGGTTCCGGAGAGAGGGCCAATAGGTGACCTTCCATAGCATACTAGTCAATCTATTTGGCCAGTTTCTACCATTTGTCCATAGTAGAAATTAGCCAAATTAGATAGAGTGAATAGTATGCTATTAAGGGAGTCGGCTCATGGAAAGAGGGTCAATAGGCGACCTTTAGGACCTATAGTATACTATTCAATCTATTTGTGGCCAATTTCTACCATTTTGCTATAGTATAAATTGGCCAAATCAAATAGAGTGAATAGTATGCTTTTAAGGGAGTCGGCTACGGAGAGAGGGTCAATAGGTGACCTTTAGGTCCCATAGCATGATACTAGTCAATCTATTTGGCCAATTTCTACCATTTTTCCAGCGATCCACGCTAGAGGCTATTACATGACAGCAAGTGCAGTGTGAAAAGGCTAATATCATGGAAGCAAACTCTTTATTTTCCCTGATTCGTCGGTTTTATAATTGCGTTATATAAGTTGTACCGGTTGAATGGAAGGCCCCTTTCTCTTCGTGTCAACAGTCAAGTATCATAGCCAATCAAAAGCCCCGTCATGTAACATAATCAGACAAAGGCTTACGTGAGATCACTTTCCTCATCGGCACGTAAAGGCCAGATGGTGGAAGATTGGCACTAGATAAGGACAACAAAAGCTGCTTCCTGAGTTATAGTTTATCAAACTTAGGGGATAACCCTGACATTCCATCATCAATTAAAATCTTACTAGGACGTTGATATCCAATAACAAAATAATTCATATAGATAGTTTTGTTTTAGTAGGACGTTGGTATCTGATAACAAAATAGTTCATATAGATAGTTTTGTTTTTTAAATTTGTAAATTATGCTTAGTGTATGATATTGATTATGCGTAGCTTAACGCATTTATTATGTTCAATAACTCAAAGTAAGTTACATTGTGCACTCTCATTAGTTTTTATATGTGTAATCAACGTCTGATTCATATAAACAGTTTATAATAAAATTTCAATTTATTTGTTTTGTTCAGTTTGTTTAGTTTTTATTATGTATAGAACATTTCCAATCATTCATATTATTAAGTTTCTGGGGGAGGTAGGCCCGCGAAAAGCCACATATTTTTCTCCCCCTACATGTTTTATCTTGTATTACCATTTTCTTTTTAATTGTTTGCGTATATGCAAAAATGTGTGCCAGAAATGTTTAAATCACCAGTAGTTTCCTTTTCGGCTTTTTATAGATCACGTGAAAGGTTACGTCACTGTTACATGAAAATACATACCATTACGCTGTAAAAATAACATTTATTTTCTGCTATAAAAATTGTGTTGTTTTGTAAGACAGTGTAGACTGAAGTTTCCATGACAACTAACGAACGCTTAAGTGTTTGAGCCACTCTTGATCGCTCCATTCATTTTGAAATCTGTTAATCTATTAAGTGGGATTCTTCGTCTTTCACTGTCTCAGAAAAAAGCCAAACCCAATAAGTTAGAATTTAGAGTCAGCATTTAGTAGTAGCATATACTACATCATTTTCCATTGTTTGTCCGTTCCTTTTCATGTTACACATGTAATAAGCCCTTTGGCAAGAATTTGCAATAAACTTATAATTATCAATCCTCCCCGTTGGCGTTAAGTTACTTGACGATAACAATTACTTTCTGTTTTGAAAGCCATGTGCGCTAAAGTTTCATATTCACACAAAAAATATTATTTTATTATCATTTCACTTCTGATCCGTTCTGAGCCCGTAAATCCTATTCAGCCATCGTACTGACAGCTCTCTATTGTTCCCTGCCGTGTTGGCTCCGTGTATTTTACTCGAGGCCACCATGAATATTTTATCGTTACGCACCCAGCTCTCTTCAGAACAACTAATTGTACAATTGATTTTAGGTAGGCGGTCGGGGAGACCACCTGTTCAGGGAGGCTTTGGCCTTCCCTCTTGGGTGTCGTTGTTGATATATATCGCTTGAGAACCCGCGAATCGACGTGCGTTTTACGGATCTCTAGGAATCGCACGGCGTGTGCATGATACCCGGAGTCTTGACCCAATAACCGGCACCCTAGGATACAGACCTTCGGGGATCATCAACCAATGCCGCAGGTTATCGAGCGCGCCGAGCTACCTGATTGGACTAACCAGATGATGAACAACTCGGCGCCCTAAGTGCCGCTAATTGAAGATAGAGGTGCGTAGATGATGCCGCAGTTGGATGGCCCTCAAAGTCACTGCGCGTTCTGATGTATGCATTACCATACACGGGATAATCGCAGAGGTCCAGATGTGATATCGTTTCTGGCTGTTGCCCCCCTTTGTCGATGTCAAGTGAGCAGCCTTGATGAACTGGATAGCGTTTTGTATTGTTTTCTGACGCATCATGACCACGGGACACAACCCAGCACCGTCCGGAAAGTGCATGACAGCGCTACAATGTTCTCCAACCTGACAACAGAGGTTGTTGCAAATGTAACGGATTCCTACTCATCACCGACGATAGACAGGAGCACGGCGGAATCGTCTACAAATGGCGTTGTAACTCTGTCTCCATCGGCGGTCTTCGAAACCCCGTTCTTTCCATCCAGCACGTTGGCGGGGAATGTTACGAGCGGCGTCCCCGTTAACTTCACCAGCTCGCCGCCCACCCTCCCGTCGGCTGACCTGGACATCACCGAGTACAAACTGGTGGTACTGGTCACCGGCGGCATCGTCAGTGGCTTCACGGTACTCGTCATCGTGTCGCTGGCACTGACGTTTTGTTTACAGAAGGACCCGTCTGAAAACCAGGCGCTAGACGCAGCTCTCAGCGTCAACATCGACCCTGAGAAGATGCTCAACGGATCCAAGAAGAGGAAGTCGACGAGGAAAGGAACTTCGGTATCGCGGTTACATTCGGACGGGAGTGCGATGCGATTTTGGAGAAATTCTAGCGCGAATTCCGGTCGCAGTATCGAGGAGTTGGATGTGGAGAGTATGGGAGTGGACAACCTGGGCATGGAGCCAGTATCGGAAATGACCGAAATGTCGTCTGTCAAACCGGCGAACCATGATGAAGACGTCAGGAGTTTGTCTTCTGTGAAGGTAGCGATTTGTGAATCGAACGCTAACGGGGATTGTCCTGGAGCAAAGCAAGGCTCGGACGGGGACAGCGGAGTCAGCAGTACGGGAAGCGGTAGGGCTGCCGAAAAAGACAGTCGGAGGGTGCTAGGCTGGATCGAAAGCTATTTATAACTAGAAAGGTATAGCATTATCATTGACACAATTCAGATATTTGTTTCCAAATTGAGTACGACTTTAGAGGACTCGATGCAAAATAATTGTCTCGAATGCCGAACCCTTGTATCCAAATGTACATATAAAGAGAAAGTAATGTTATTTTGTTTATGACATGTATTGTACTTCCAGTTAACATAGATGGCATTATTGATTTCTTTTGATGGCTGTCCGTGGCCGATATATGGCAGGTGTTGTTGAGGACAAAGGAAGAGGCTCGGCTCATTTTACAGTACCCGCTGTTCAAATACCTCCTCTCGTGTTTGGAATGTTAAGTCATAAAAAATTCATGTCGGTGGCTTCCAATTTTTTTTTTTCATCTGTGAGCCTTTTTGTTGTGCGGACTACGATTGTTCACTGACTGTAGATACACACGCCATCCATCCAGAGTATACTGTAAGATTGTGGCTATTGGCAGGCTGTTCCCTGGTAATAATGAAAAAATTGATATTGACGGGCTATGTTTGGATAACTGTTTTATGCATCCAAATGCTCCGTAGCTCAACTGGTAAAAGAGAAGGCATAGGAAAGAATGGGTCGTGGGTTCATATCCTTTTGAATGCATTTTTTTGTTTTCTTTTAACATTCGTTGTTTTGTTTTGTAACATTCAATAACTAATGATTGTGTCAATAACAGAGAAAAAATCTTATCGGCAGGCTAGCCTGTCAATAGCCTATGTCATACTGTACAGCGCTGATGTTACAGGGAATACTTTCGCCTGTAGTATATGCCCCGTCACGTCCTCGTACGATCGTCGTACGGTCGTCGTATATAGTCGTACATGTGTCGTATAGAATCCAGCTGTCTTGGATCCTTGTCGGCTGTAGGTCCTGTCCTAGTAGGCTGTTTGAAAATTCTACGACATAAAAATCGTACGACTGCCTACGACGAATGTGGTAGTTGTGATTAAAAAAACAAAAACAAAACGCAGTGACATACTAAAGGCCACAAATGTAACAATCTGGTTGTATATTGTCAGAAATTAGATAATATTTTCTGTAGGAACTCCGCGTGCTTCCATTTGAACGAATATATTACGCAACTACATATAATTTTCGCTAAGGCCATGTTGATTTGATTATATGGATGACATCCTCTGGGAACCCTGAAACAGACGCGAGCATGCGAATAAAAAAAAGGTTTGGCCAAAAAAAGTTGCCTTCATTATGAAATCATCTACGGAGTCAGAATAATATCAGGTGTATTTTGCAGCCAGTGCCACAGGCAGGTACCCAATGTGTAGGGTAATGAGGCTGTTTAACGTGTTCGAGGCACCTCCGGAAGACGATTTCGTGGAAAGCTTCGTGAGGCTACAGCAATCCGGACGTCCTTGGTTGGTCTCCCATCCAAGCACTGTCCGGACCGCGCGTTGCTTAACTTCCGAGATCGAGGGATCGGGTGTATCCAACGCGCCACGCGGCCGTAGAATGGATGAACAAAACTTGAACCACACAGAGTATGGCATCCCGTTCTTTCATAACCTCTTCTTTGACTTTCGAATTGACTTTGGCATTCTACGACATGCTTTTTTGCAATTCACAGTATGAATTTTCTAATTCTGCAGTTGCTCTGTACGATTTATGTAGAGTATGTCCGATTTTTTTGGAGGGAAAAGGAACATTGATGCGCGCGCGGATATCATCCATTTGATGTAATCAACACGGCCTAACTAACTGAAAGAACATTTCATTAAATGGCGCCATATGAAAATTTCGTGCAAAATTGATTAGTTGACGATGTCACCTCGGTTTTTCTAACTGTTGCAATATGTGGAGATAACATAAACCCGTGGACATTGTGCAGCGACGATGACTGACAATAAACTTAACATGTAGGTACACTTTTGGATTGTATTTTCTATCATGAATGGGATCTTTAGAAAAACGTGTATCACTCACTCACTCACTCACTCATGACCCATGACCTCAGTGGTCGTAGGGGCGTCATGACAGCCAGCCGCAGTGATCCGTGCCCATCCTGTTCTGTCCTCGGCCTCTCTGATCAGCTGTGCAGTGCTCAGGCCAGTCCATGTCTTAACTGGACTGGCCTGAGCCGTGTATCAGGCCTAGGAAAAATGTTGTGTTTCCGGTCACTCGGCCGACCCTAGGAAAACCTTCCGACCCTAGCCTTTTTTTTCCGACAAGTAGCATAAAAATTCGATCTGACATCTGAGTGATGAATAGAGATAGAATCCAAGTCGAAATACAAGTTTTCTTACAGAACTTCTATATTTCACACTCTCTTAACAGTTTAAGGCTTCGAACAGTTGATTGACCGATGATGATGATTTTATTCAGTACGAAGTGTAGGAATGTGTAGTGAATATTGTACTTCTTTGTTCAGATTTGTGCTTGCACAATTACAACATCTGTTAAGAATTACAGCGATCTGATGCATTCCAGTTTTACATTTATAAACTGTAGTTGTTGATACTTTGGCCCAAATTTGAAATAAGAATAAAAATAGAAATAAAAAGAATAGCATCCCCAATTTCTTTCAGGACAGTGACCGGAAACATAACATTTCTTTCCTTAGACCTTACGTTTCAACCTCGTTGAGGTAATTTTTTTTATTCATTAATAGACACAAAACTGAGGTTCAAGACACAATGGTGATGGACTCTAGCAAGTTGCTAATATTAGCATCACCACTGGACAATGAAGATTGAATGGAACAATGACAAATATCAAATAAAGGTACAACAATGAATAATGGCACAGCATTTGGAAGACTGATGGAAGAGATAGACACAAGGTCATATTCAGAATTGTATATTTTCCATTGAAGGGTTCATACGTAGGAAAGGTCAGTCAAATTCAAAACGTTTGGTATCGACAATACATATTTGGGTTAGAATCTAAGTACTAGTACTTCTGTTACGGTTTCTTGGTACGGGCCCTGGAACCCCCGAGTGCTTGTTCAGTTCGATTGTTCAGATCAAGGATAGAGCCTACAATAGGTTTGGTAAATAACAGAGGTTCACTCATTGCTGGTTGTTGGTAGAGCAGTATAGAAAGCGAAAGAGTTGTATCTTACGCAACAGGAAAGGAATAACATTTTTTTGCATTTCATTTCATTTCATTACGTTGCCATGTTTATGTGTGTTTGTGTATTTGTGTGTGTGTGTGCTTGTGTTTGTGTGTGTGTGTGTCGTGTGTGTGTGCATGTGTGCATGTGTTTGTGTGTGTGTATCTTGCCTTGCCAGCCAGTCTGCGGGACCAACTTTGCATCCGGACCAAGCCAACCTTCCTATCCTGCCTGTCTCCGGTTACACCACCTTCGCCTCACATCCTGTCACTCTACATTTTCTACAATATTCAAATAACTATACGGACAAACACCATGACAAAGAAGAAAATCGAAGATCTAATACCTCCTGTATCTTGAATTTCTTAACAAAATATGTACTAGTATACTGTAAATGCAGAAATGTTCGCGGTTGTTTTATGTTTGCGGCTTTTCGAGGTGACCGGTGCAGTTCCACTGAGAACTTAAAACCACAGCGAACATTTTGGTCCAAATTACTGTAGCAGTGTGTGACTCTAGCGCTGCCGCAATTCTAAAACCACCGCAAACACATTCGCCTTGGCGCGAAATCAAAACCACACAAACTTAGTAATTGCATTTATTTTATAGTACAAACAGACATGTTCATCGAACGCTACACGTGATCCACTCACATGTACATACCCGAGTTCTCATGTTCCCAAATATCAATCTAGTCTCTTTGATTGTGCAAATGATTAGATATATTTGATGTGTGAAAGTCATTTCTATTATAGCAAGGAGGCTATTCCTACGGTTATTGCTCTCTGGTCATGATATATGGGAAAACACAGACAGACAGACAGGCACACAGATAGACGGGCAGAAAACATCACCTCTATTTTCATGAAGGTAACAATCAATGTATTAAGGGCAAAGTGAACATTCCGTCTCAATAACCAGCAGTACATTACAGAAGTACATGCAGGCGCTTTTTCTCAGTTCCCAACTACCTCGCTAGAGGTCTCTGCTGATTGACCCTCTCAAAATCCGATGAAACCAGGGAGGGGAGGATGATGGTTAAATGTTTGCTTTGGAAGGAAAAGAATCTATATCATACAAATTATTACAAAGAAAACAAAATTCACAACTATCATTTTTGCTTATAAGAAACGACAATCACTCTCTTTGACATAATAACATCCAAAATCACCTAGAATGCTGATTAACCCCCCTATTGAGTTATACTCGTCCAATATGTGACGTCATCAACCCGGAAGTCAATCACTCCGCGTCTGTTTTCATGATGGCGTGCCTCTAGGGTCGTCCCGCCTTCTCTGTTTTGGTTCAAATCTGCAGAGAAAAAAACAACAACGTTATGTCGGGGATAGAGTTGAAGCCAGTGGAGGGCGGGAGTCCCATTTTGCTGCCTCTTGGTGAGACTATCGTCGGCAGGGGGCCGTTTTTGGGGGTGAGCTCTCTTCTTCATCATCTTGACCTCATTATCATTTGTTTGCGTACTTGGCCTCCCGCAGGTTGGGCTTTGGTAAACATTATGATTAGTTAGGCTAATCCTAGTACACATATATGTGCATAGTGATGATCCATTAAAGCATGGTGTTTACGTGGAATGCAAGATGAAGTCACATGACAGTAAGCAGTCTTTAAATCATGATCATTTACTGTGGATTCTATTATTTTTGCACGGATGAAATTTCGTGGTATGTATGAAAAGCACTGTTTTTGCATTGTAGTAAGTTTGCGGCCGAAACTATATTATAGTAGCACAGCCACATGTTCGTGGCGCCACGAAAAATGCAAACTGATATAGACACCAGGAACATTTCAAGATAAACAACTTAACAAATGTATGTACTATTGATAAGTATACATGATCCCTGAACTGATGGACCGTTACCGTTGTAACCTTACTATTGCTACTGGTATTCCCCAAGGAAATGGAATAAACACTATAATGATGGTGATACTACACATGTACTGTAGTATATAACCAGGTTATAGACTAATTAGCTTTGAATTACGGACTGTAGAACTTATGATTTAATGATATTGTATTGTAGTTGAAAATTAGATACTGGATGCTGATGTATTCATCGTGGTACATCAGACATCATCAATGATGACATTTTAGTTCATATTTTACCAGTATCTTCAAAGTCGGTCAATTTCATTAGGTAGGATTTTATCCACTTTAGATTTAACAATCATCTTTTCTTCCATGCATGTGATGATTTTCTATTGAAAAAAATAAAGTGGCATCAATCAGAGAACAAAGAAATTATTTGGTAAATTGTAAGGGTTATAAGAGAAAAGGAATAGCTTGCTTTTTGTTGGCTTCAATATATAGCTGCACTGAAGCAGAATTTCTACTTGTAGTGAATTAAAAGACTCTTTTTACACAACCAAGAGATTTGTTCCACCGACGTTTCGGTGACCATCCGTCACCTTCTTCAAGGCAATTCTGACTGGTTCACATAGCAATTTGCAGCACAGGTGTTGCTTTTAGTATTTTGCTATATTAGCCTCTCCTGAATATAGAATGATATATACATGTACCATTTGTTCCTCTTATAGATGTAATACTTAAAATGATGGGGAAAGTTGTGTCCAATATAATCTTCTACAGAGCGTAATTTCAGAAATTAATTTCAGTCATTTCAGAAATTATAAATGCCTTGATTTTCGAGGGTCTCCAAGGGAGCTTCCAGAACTCAATAAGTTATAACAGTTAACGAGCTTGACAAAATTCACAAGCTACAGGAGAGTTGTGCATGGTTGTGCTGGATTCTAGAAAAAGACTAGATTTCCACTGCAAATTGATGACACCCAATATGTGTTTCCAATGTATTGATACAGTTTCTACGAGACTATAGAATCACTTTTTAACTGTGAATTTAAAACACAGTGTGAAAGCCTCCTTTTCCCTTCTACGGTGAAATAAAGCAACTGTGAAGTAAATAGAAGTAACTACTAGGTGATTTTAGTTGTAAAGAACATAAATTATGACTTAGTGGGTGTGGGTACATGTACATGGACTAAGGTCTTTGCTATCACTATTTGAATCATTGACAAGCGTATGCCCCCTAGTAGCTTCATTTCTAACTGCAGTGTCTCCTTTAAGGTTACAGACAAACGTGTGTCCAGGTCTCATGGCATCTTGGATGTGTCCAGTGGAAAGCTGAGGCTCAAACCAGTGAGTTGAAATTAAAATTTCCATGAATTTCATTTTCAAACACACACACACACACACACACACACACACACACACACACACACACACACACACACACACAAACAAACACACAAAGACAAATACACACACACAGAAACAGACAACCCAAAAAACAATATACTGTAATTCTTGTTTCTTTCACTGTAACTTTTAATATGTTCACAGTTCACTCACTTCACTGTTTTCACGGTCTCCTAGATGTACCGTGAACTTACCTTCACCGTGAAAAAACCTGTTGTTATCATTCATAATTCCTTCACACATCCGTTCTGTAAATCACTTGCCGACACCATGAAGTTAATATTCAGTGAAAATGTCCATTTTCCTTACATTGTGAAGTTTTGCTACCGTGAAGATAAAGTGAATTACGGTACTACACTCCTTGGGCTACCATATTGAAATTTGAATGTTGTGAATCCCTAATTGCTTGTAATATATGTGAATTAGGCACTGATTTTTAGGCCGGCTGTTTGGTTACTGAGCTTTGTTCTCAAAGTCAAAGTTTATTGCACAACAATCATAACAGATACAATGTACAACAAATTACTGAAGCTGTGTACAGTAAGACTAATATCTATGCTATTCAATATATAGGGAGCAGAAACTACATGATTCAGTTGAAGTATCAGAAAGCATAGAAGACATTGTGTGCATGAAACGTTTGTGTCTGAGATGAAACATCTGAACTATTATTATTATTATTATAAAAACACAAAGGTGCCTTTAGGGTTACTAGTACTTCAGAAGATTTCAACCAGGTCAGTCCGATGATATCAGTTGTTCTAAATCCAAAATGATTGATGTTGGTGATAACATTTCGTTGTTCTCTAAAATAATTTTTCAGATCCATGTCAACCCTTGCTTCTTCAAGTCTGAGGGAAGTGAAAGTCTCCAGCCGTTACCTAAAGACCAGTGGAAGGACCTACAGCACGGAGACCAGTTCGCTCTCTTACCAAACACCTTTGTGTTCGAGGTGATAATCTCAGACACCTTCAGAAAGACGACAACCGCTAGGTAAGTCCCTCTCGCTTTTTTATTGTACTTATTGTTTGGCGGCACAAACTCCATCAAGGCGCCAAAAAACTTGAACACGATCTGGAGCTAAACGAGGCTGTTAGGTGGCAAAAGAGACACGCCCCGTGCCAAACCAGGCCTGCGCCTGCTCTACATGCGGCAAACTTTGCAAGAGCAGAGCTGGACTTGCCGCCCACAGTCCGTCAGGATGACAAGAAGAAGAAGATTGTTTGTGAATAGTTTCAGCAGGTTGGCTAGTTACTGAATAAAAAGACACTTTGTACACAACCAAGTGATTTATTCAACCGACATTTTGGTTACCATATGTCACCTTCTTTAGGGTAATTCTGACTGGTTCACATTGCACTGCAGCACAGGCGTGGGCGCTTATAGATGTGCTCCCTGCAACATATGTAAATGCTGTGCATTTGGAAATGCATCTATAAGCAGCAACACCTGTGCTGCAGTGCAGTGTGTCAGAATTGCCCTGAGGAAGGTGACAGATGATCACCAAAACGTCAGGCACAATTAATACTTTTTGTATTAACATAGTCTTATTGATAGATGTGATGCCAGTGCCTATTATTTTCTCAGTGCTGGAACATATGTTGATGAAACTGTCAAAGTGGAAGAAGACGTCACAAGCCCAGTGAAACAGGATGAAGACAGCAAAAGTACGAAGGATCTTCCTGCGAAGTGTCCCATTAAGGAGGAAAAGAAGTCAGAAGATACTGGTGATGATTCCCGTAACAACACAGGTAACTTAACGGAACACACTGTCAGGTTATGCTACAGTCACATTTGCACTGGTGCCCATAAGGGGTGTAGCCCTTGACAGGCCCCGAAGATAGCATCTGCCTTCTCTGTCATGACCAGTAAAAGATTACATGACTTATTGTATAAGCTCTTCAGTGAGCTAAACTGGTCAAACATTTCAAATAGCATCCGCTGACTGACTGAAACCGAATCGTATGACCGTTTACAAAACTATTATCAGTTTTGACAGTCACTGACAAAAATCAAAGATAGTACTATCTGAAATGTCTGACCATTTACAAAAGGTATACAGTTGTTTGTGAATGAGTAACTTTTGTATTGAGTATCCTTCATACACATGTGCATATTTTGGATCCCAGAAAACCTCTCCAAGACCAATGGAGCTGCAGAAAACCAGGAAGAAAGAAAAAAGCCGCCCAGCCCTGCCGCCTCACAGGAGACACCTTCACAGGTGAAAAAAATAAATCTATATTGTATGTATAGATTGTAAACTTCATGTTTCCCTCATCACATTTGTACTGAAGAGTGGCGGTAAAGTGACTGTGTTCTACCATGGCTAAGTGTAAGTGTAACATATTTTGTGTGGGTGACCTTTATCGTTACCTACTAGTACATGTACTCAAATCTTCACACATAGATATTTTTTTTTAGATTTTGAATGTTATTAGCTTGTATCACTTGACAGGTATATATAACCACCTCAAGGCATAAGCTAGAAGTTAGGTGTGACGTCGTTCAGAGTAAAATAAAACCAGCTGCTGCCACACTGCTTGCCTGTGAAGCTGTTGTGGCTGTACAGAGTGAAACAGATACAGGAGGGAACTCATGGCCATATTTCTGTCAATTTACCCCAGAAAGCAAAAACAACACAAGTAGGTGACAAAGAGGTGGCCTTGCCGCTTGAGAGAAAACGGAAGCTCCCTGAGTGGATGGAGAGACTTCCGCCTGTCGACGCCGCTGGATCTGAGGACTCCCCCGGTGTGGACGTCACGAGTACACCCGCTAAACGAGGTATAGGAAGCGTTCTTTACTTTTGCCCTGATGCAGTACTTACTCAGTTACATGTATGTTCTGTTTTATTTTGTGCTCTTTTTAATCTATTTTGTTTCATTTTTTTAATCTATTTTGTTTCAAACCCTGGAATGATGTTTCATTTTGCTTTTTTTTTTTTTCTCTTTAGTTTGTTCCAGTTTGTTCCATTACTTTCCATTTTGTTACGTTCCATGTTCTGTGCACCTTAGCTAACCCTCATTTTCAGCACTGCTCATATTCCACCTGCGATGACTCTTGATAGGAATAATGGAATGGATTTAATTATAATTGTGTATTTTCCCACAGATGTTGATGTGCTTCTTTTCTAATAATCTGCAGAGTGACAAATTTTCCTGCCTTCATCAGTGATGGTGTGGCATACTGGTTAGAGTCTTGGGCTCAGAACCAATAGGTTCCAGGTTCCAAACTCGCAATGCCCTGATGCTGTGCCCTTGGGAAAGGCACTCTACACGATGTTCCTACCATGACGGTGGAGTGACGTCCACCAAACTTGTTTGGCTAATCTGTCAAAAGTGTGCCAAAAAACACACATGGAGTTGGTGCGCCAATCTGCCAACATCTGCACATTTGCTACCAAGAGCACTCAATTTCTTTTCAAGAAAATGTTGAAAACTGAGTCCAGCATGTTTAGAAATTGATTTACGTTTTTGTGGTGTCTGTTGTGCAGGAGGAGGAGCAGGTAGAGGTCGCGGGAGAGGTCGCGGCAGAGGTCGTGGCAGGGGGAGGGGCAGACCACCCCGGGACTATAGTGGCAGTGAGGGGGAGGATGCCCCCACCCCAGCGAAGAAGAGGGGCGGTGCTGTGGGAAGGGGCAGGGGGAGGGGTAGGGGGAGGGGTAGAGGACGGACCAAAGCAAGGGACATAAGTGAGAGTGAGGAAGAAGACCTGGGAATAGAGGAGGAAGAGTCCCCTGTCAGAAGGACCACCAGCAGAACTCCAAAGGTTAGTGGGAGACAAATTTTCTAGTTACAACTTAGGCCATGTTGATTTAATTGTATGGATGATATTTCCGGTAAATCGTAGTCGAAGTAGGTTTGCGCTTTTGTTACAAGTTACACTATCCCAAACGTGGACAAGTGTAATTTGTATCCCCCTTGTCCCAGTTCATCTCTGGTTTTGACTTTCTTATCCAGTTACAGCCTCCTTGATCCACTGGATACATCTGTTATCCTCTCTGTCTATTACCATGGCCCCCTACCAGTCTATTAGTGATAGAGGGTATGTATATTAGACATTTTCCCATGTGTTTTCCTTGGGTAGAAGCGGGTTGCTGATGAGGAGTGGGTGATGAGTGGGGAGGAGGAGGATGAGGAGGAGGAGGGAGACTTGTCAGACGATGGGGAGGGCAGTGACTGGGAGGAGGAGGAAAAGAAAAGAAAGGTGAGGCCACTAATTTCATACCAAATGATACAGTTATGCATATTATATTGGTACAGCAATATGCCAAATTTGAATGTAACACCAAAAGCCATATGACATTCACACTATGAGATGCAGTGAAAATGAAATTCTTTGCAAATGCCAGTTTCCTCAGTAAGCCATTTCTTAACCTTCAGCACACAGAAGTAGCTGTTTAGCTACCAATTATCTATTGCTTTTTGGGTTAGGCAGCAGGGACAAGGTTAAGCATGTCAAACTCCTATCAAAACTGTCCCTTTTCAACATCATAGTCATTTAACATACTAGCATTAATTCCACCAGGGTGCATACATTTAATTCCGCCACCCTGAAAAGATAACGTCCAAACAGATTTCCAACCCAACGTCCCCCAGTGTAGTGTACTCCAGTATATCTAGACTGTGCATACCTGCTTCTTCTTCTCGTGTCACCACTGGCACTTGCATAACTGGGGGGTGCTGAACTAGAGATCTCTCAAACCCACTGTTTTCACAGTGGCAGATTTATGTAACACTGCGGATTAATGGTATATCTTAACTGCAGGTAACTCCAAAAGCCGCCCGTGGAAAGGCGAAGGCTCGTGGCAGGAGAAGAGTCTACACCATGGACTCTGATGACTCTGATGAGGAGGTGCTGCCTGTTAGCAGAAGGGCCTCCAAGGTGGGTAGAGTCCTTAACATTCATCACGCTGAAATAGCCTTTTGGCTTACCAATTTCCTATTAGATATGGGGTTAGGCAGCAGGGAGAAGGTTAAAATATGTCAATTACATTTGCTAGAAGGATCAGGTTTTCGTGGGTGTGGATGTGTGTGGGTGTGTCTGTCTGTTTGTTTGTTAATGAATTGATCTTTATGATGTTCAGTCAATCAGTATGTTGGTAGGTCTTGGCACAAAGAAGAAATGCTTTGCTGATGGGCCCCCTGGCACCTGTCCATAGTACTGATCATGAAGTAGGGCTTAAGTTTTTGACATCCTGTTGAATGATTACTGTTATTGAATATTGTTATGTAAACCATGTGACCACTTCAACTGAAAATCACCCTATTTTAGAAGTAGAGCAGTTTGGCTAACTCACTCTGAAGCTATGTTTCCTGGAGGCAAGACAATAAAGTGTAAAGTGCCTCAAAAATCCAGTGTTCGGACAGTTCTTTTTAAGCATACAAATTAACAAAAAGGCACCGCCTAGCACAGTGTTGTATACAGACAACTCTTTGGTGTCTCATAGTCTCAGCAAACATTCATGGTTTGAAATCTCCATGTTTAGACCCAGAGAAGGACGAGAGGCGGTAGTGATGACAGTGAAGAAGACGTGAGGAAGACACGAGCACCAGCCAAGAAGTCAGGAAGACGGCCCTGTTCTTATGGCAAGAACTGCTACAGGTCAGGGCAACATTTCCAAAATGTAGTCTGCTAATAAGTAACAGGACTATTGACTACTATGTTTACCACTACACATTATAAGGTCTGTTTTTAAAGACAAATCAATTTCTACATCTGGATAAGATTTAGAGAATACTGCAGGACGTTTCAAGTCATGTCCATCACTCATCCTCAGCATCTCTAGAATGAATGGCAGAACAAGACAGTCAATGTAGTAGTACACACATTATTACATAGTGTCTGTTGTTCCCAATTTGCGGTGTCAGGGTTGGACATTTACACACAATGTTTAAGTATGTATCAAGATGTTACATCTTTAATTTTAGCAAACTGAGGTACCGAATGAAGACAGTACTGTTACGGTAACATTTAAGAATGCCAACTTGATGGAAAATTGTGGATATAACTTATGATAAAGCCTTTGGTTCAACATATATTCTGTAGCTGAATGATTATTTTTTTTTCTTCATTATTGATCATAATCTGACCTCTTTTCCCTGCTACTGCAAAATGTAATGAATAGAATAAATGCGCAAAAAACAGTTAGCAACTGGATTAAATTCAGACGTTTCAGACAGCATCCGCTATCTTTCGTCATTGACCAATGGAAAGAACTGGGCTGAATCAGGTTTTATACCAGCAATTTAGGATGGTTCAATCGAAGACTAAGTCAAGACAAGGTTGTATGCTAATATGTCAATTAGCTCCTGTTGTTTTAGTACAGGAACAAATGATGTTTGTCAAGGGGGAGGGGAGTGCCTATCTCAAATAGAATAAATGAATTCACAGTATGTGCTCATGTTGCCTCTTCAGGAAGAACGTGGCCCACTTTAAGGAGTTCTCCCACCCCGGAGATTCCGACTACAACTCTGAGACAGATGACAGGGACGATGCAGACGATGACGACGACAGACCCGAGTGTGAATTTGGCACCAACTGTTACAGGTTGGCTAGAACTGTTTTATTCTATTGTTGAACATTTTTATGCGTAACGTAGCCCTACCCAATGACGTCCAATTTGTTCAAAATGCCATTTTTCTTTAAAGACTGAGGACAGAGCCAGATGTATGATTCATGGGAAGAAATTAAAAATCAGCTCTTCTACGAAGAACAATACTTTATGCATGGTCTGTAACTTTTTCCCTGTTAAACACCGTACAACTGTGGGGAAGAATTGTGCTAGGATGACCTATTGTCACTCATGATGTTCTCCTATAGTGCAGTCTACTACAAAGACAGACTTGGCAAGTTTTTAGTGGCCAAACTAGTCTGCAAATAAATCACAGAAAAAAAGACAATTTATAGTGTGCAATTTAGAAAAAATGGAACAAAATAGGCAGTGTCTAATTCCATATAGATTATATATGTGTAGTATCCACAGTGCATTTCCTTTCACAACTTCTATCACTGAATAAAAGCTTATTTTGAGTCAGACATGACTTAGGGATCATACTTTAGTGATGCTTCATATCATAACACGTCTTGGTCTTGCAGGAAAAATCCTCAGCACAAGAAAGAATTCAAGCACACACTCGATCCAGATGAAGAGGAAGAAGAAGAGAGACCAAAGCGGAAGGCTTCTCAGAGAACTGGTTAGTTACCTTCGCCGAGAAGGTTATGTTTTGCACAGCGTTTGTGTGTGTGTGTGTGTGTGTGTGTGTGTGTGTGTGTGTGTGTGTGTGTGTGTGTGTCTTTCTGTGAACACGATAACTCGAGAACGCCTGGATGGATTGTCTTCATATCTGTTAAGTCTTTGTGAGACCTCAAATTGTTAGATTTTGGGCCCCCTAGCGACTTGCTGTGGTACTACAGTGGAACTTCTGGTTTTAATATCTCGTGTTCTGAATGAGCTATGAATGGTCATGATTTTTGAGTGGTACATACATGTAGCTCATGGGAGGGAGAGTAAGTCGTTTAGGTTGGGCCCCCTAGTAGCCTTTTTTGTTTTTCATGTTCTACTTTAAGTTTTTTTAAGATCAAATAATAATAAAATAAGAGAACATCATGTTGATGTAAGTGAAGTCAGGGTACAAAATCTCTGAGGGTTGAACTGGATAGACCCTTTTTGACATTTTGGTAGTGTTTGTTAAAAATCATATAGTAAATCTGACACCTGATTTCTTAGCAACATACATGTAGTTCTGCCTAAATCATTCAGGGCAAAGTATACATGTACGGCAGTCAGAAGTTCAAGAACATCTATTTAGTTTTTGTCTTCTTGCCTACACTGAACCTTAAGACTATTGAACAGCTTGACCTGAACATGCAAACAATTTGGAACATTGTTATTAGTCATACTGATAGACTTATTAGATGCTTCATGACATAATGGTCAGTGTAAAACTCCTCCACTCAAGTGTTTACCAGTCCTCCATTCAATAAACATAATTCTACAGTGCACCAGTATAACCCTCAGTATATGCTTGAACTTTTTACATTATAGGAGGTGCAGGGAAGACGGCAGAGAGTGATGATGACGGTTTGCCCAACACTTACGACTATAACGACAGTTTCCTGGCCGAAGAAGACGAGGAAGCGTCAGACCAATCTAGTTACGGAGCCGGCAAGGTGACCAATTTTAGATAAGGCCATGTTGATTTGATTATATTGATAACATTCACACGTGCATCAATTTTCATCAGTTTCCACCAAAAAAAGAAAAATTTCGGCCATATCAGTAAATCGTACAAAGCAGCTGTGAAATAAGAAAATACAACATGTGTATGCTGTAAATTGCAAAAAAATATTTCGGAAAATGGAGAATGTCGTAGGATGCCAAATTTCGATTCTGGGGAAGGGCATCCTGGTTGGAGCTGCATTCTGGGGAAGGGACATAAAATGGGGGGGGGGGCCTTGAGCACGTTAAAAAGCACTACAACAGCCTCATTACTCAGATGGGTACCTATACTGGCTGTACTTCGGATGAATGAAAGACCTTTATTGTACATTCGTGTCACGAGGGGCTAGGTACAGGTCGTCTAATGTGTGACCTAACTAATATGTATTTGACATACATATGTATACAGTGAAATATATATAATACATACTGTAAATCACTTTAATATAGGACAGGAAAATATAGCGGCTGGGGGGAAAATGGAGTAGGTCATGGCACTTAATTTTAACATTGCTGTCTCAAATATTAATGATCAAATATTTGCAATAATGAAATTTTTGCGGTTGACCAGTGACCGTTAAATTAGCTGAAATTAAATTACAGTAAACAAATCAAGAATTACAGTAGCTTAAACATACATAGCAGAAAAAAGTGATAAACTAAGCTAATCCAGTATGATTGAATCAATTTTCCCTTTTCGCTGTAGGATGAGGACTCCGACTGGGAGCCTGATGATGAGGAGATGGAGGAGTTGAAGCATCTGAAGAAAGAAGCAAGACGATTCGTCCACAGCAAGAAACTTCAACAGCCCACTTAGCTCGAAACGTATCGTAGGAGGAGATTTGATTCCATTGATTTTAATGCCGTCTTTTACTGTGCTCTGTTGATGAACCACATGGCATACACTTGTATGTGTTTGGGTAGAGATTACAATGTGGCAGGATCAGCATTTTTAACGCGATCAGTATCTCTGTCGACAGTATACTGGTAAAACTGCTGATTATACGGGCAGAGATCCTGATCGCAATCTCTATCGACAGAGCCTCCTGACCAATCACGGTCTCTACCTTGACATGTATATGTTTACAAAACTTGGACATGATACATGTACATTTTACCCGTACAAAATAGAGTAGGAGATATGGTTGGTATCTATCCACTTTCCTCTACATGTGACAATGTAAAAAGATTTGCTGAAATTCTTCATATCTCTAGATCACTGCTCTAGATGTATTACGACAGACTATATATAGTACACCACGTCTTACTGCAATGACAATTTTGGCCAATCGTTTGCTCTGTAACAAGTGGGTGTGACCATAAAGCAAATTGGCCACAGATCAGCTACATGTATTTTTTTCAAATTTTTATTATTTTTATTACCTGAAATGCATATTACACATGCAATGGCCACGGATCAGCTATATGTATTTAGTTTTGAATTTTTCAAATTTTTTATTTCGTTAATTACATGAAAAACAAATTACACATCAGGAAGACTTGTACCGGAAGTAACATTTTACATCTAAGACTGGCATAAGAGCTGAATTCTACTGTAGGTCACATGCCAACATAACAACCTGCCATTGCGAACCAATTCTTTCCCGCAATCTTAAAATCAAAAGCGTTGTTATTCCCTCTGACTGTGAATGTATACTCTCAGCTTCATGTATGTATTGTTATTCACTTTATTTGCATTCATATTAACATTATAGTTTGAATCATGGAAGTTCAAGATGGCTACTAGTGATCATATCTGTTGGCTTCAGTTGCGAAAACTGATATGGAAATGCTGAGGTAGAAGTATTAATGATAGTGTACTGTAGATAAAGGTTCTTGGTACATTGTGTGTAGAAAATTGTCTGTCTTCTCAGTGTTGTTGTCTCTTCAGATGTGTGATACAGATGAGTTCAAATCGGTACAGACTAAATTCCAACAGTGAAAGAAGGTGTGTACAAAAGTCCTGCATGGGACCATGTTTAAGTACATATAGAAAACTTCCGTATCCCCAAAAGTACCATTTGACCAGTGAGAGGGCTGGGACCAAGGGTGATGCAGAATACATTGTGTTGTATTATACATATGCTATACCCTCCCGAGAAAACACATTTCAATGTGAAATGCACCAGAAATTGACAAAATTTGATATCCTCTAACAAAACTTGTAAAAACATCAATTCCAATGTCTGAATCTAGTATTGTGTTGGCGCATGACGTGATAAGATATAATACGAACCAGTCCACAACACCCATATGGAATGTTATCATAGGTATGAAATACTTGTAAAATCATGTATAACTTGTATCCAGATTAGAGAGAACAATCATGTATACATTATAATATATGATATAGTAGCTTCCAACTGAGTCTCCAAATTTACAAGTTAGATATACTTTTCAGATCAGAAGATACACTGATGTTTACATCCTAAACATGTCAGTGCTTCATTGAAACCTGGAGACAATTGGTAGATCAAGATATACACAATGTACATCGTTTTTAGTATGTAAATGTCTTTTTGTCTTTGTAATTGTGCAGTAACAGTCCCCTTTCCACGAGAGGTTGTGGCCGCTGAGAGACAGATACACATATGTAGATAAAGAATGAATCTTTTTAGGTTTTGCATGTTTTGTTACCTTATAAATCATACTTTTACATTGTGCACAATGTTCTAATTATAGAATCAAGGGTGAAACAAATATTGGTCGCTTGATAGTTGCTCATTGATGGCTGTCCATTGGAAAGGGGTCCTATTTGTGCTGTACATGTATGTGTAAGGATGTTATTGTCTGGCTGTTTTTTGTGCAGTAGTTTCTGACAGTGTCAGTAACAGAAGGATGAGATTTTCACAGTGTACAGTACATGTTCAAGAAGGATCTAATAGTTATATGTACCAACTCAAGTAACATAAGTTCTTATGCACAAGATATCAGGTAACAGTAATTGGAAATAATCTCTAACACAGTAACATGACAAATATGTACCGAGAAAAGCATTTGGGGAACCTAAAGAAGTTTTGTAGAGACTCTCATATAGGGCAGATTTGTTTTCTTCATTTTATCTAGAAATAGTATTTGAGAAAGCTACAACTGACTTATTGATTAGTTTCACCAAGGATGTTATCTGCCTATAACCTCTTTGGTTTTACTTTTGATTTGTCTTGAACCTCTTGCTCTGGGGATTGCATTACTCATAGAATTTGTATCGGACAAGCCCACACCTTTGTCAATTTAATCACTCTAATTAAGTATGCTCATCATGTCCCTATGATTGAACAAGGACATTATATAGGACGGGTTGAAAAAGGCACAGCAATGTTTGTAAAGGCAAGAATTTGAGGCAGGCCTGCATAAAGCCTGAGTTTGAGGGCTAGCAAACATCGGCTAGGAGCGCCCTCTAGAGGGGATACTGCAGAACTACAGCCACAGTAGTATGTGCACATGACATTGTGTAATCACAGCATAGAGTTGAAGATTTTACTTCGACTTGGTAACAAAGGCAGATTTCGTCAGCATATATACTTAGGAGATAAATGTGATTGTACAATGTACCCGTATTGCCAGGATACGACTGTGCCACTCTTTGTAGGTTGAAAATACATGTACTCGTACTAATTGCTCTACTGCGTATTACTCTTTTATGACCAGGTATTGAGCAGCTTCTGTGCTTTCTTGACAAGAGCGATGTTCCTTTTTAAAGATTTGTAAAAACAGTTATAGAGCATGTGTACATTCCACTTGAGCATACCCTGGTAATAAAAAGCAGTATGGTTACCTACAGTGTGGTGATGTGCATTCTTCATCGTTTCACCGGGGAAGACGGTTCACCTCCGACGGGGGTATTATTACCTCTGTGAAGGAGGTTCGCCTCCTGCGGGGGTATTGCAGTTGTCTGTGTGTGTGTGTTCGCAGCTATAGCTCCAGTTCCCTTTGCTGCATTTATTTGTATTTTGACAATTAGCAAATAACGTTACAATTACTTCACGGAGGTTTGCTAATAACACATGTAAGACATATTTATGTACACGCACGTTTAATTCTTGAACTCTCTACGGAAACACAGGAAGACTACTCGAGCGATGTAAATTAATACTGCATGTATATGGTGAAAATAATCATTAGTGGGAAAGCGCCACCTATCGGGTTGCTAGAAGACGACAGGTAAGGCGCCGGTGGCGCGCGCAGAGGACAAATCAGCACCAAGGACACCACCAGTATCTGCCTTTTTCCGGGCTCAGCGGCAGATATTACTGTTTGGTTTTACACAGATTGCAACAAAAGAACCCATTGCAACAACGGAAGCCGATGCAACCAACTGTTTTCGTTGTTTACCCTGATATTACATGATGAAGTAGCTATTTGAACCTCTCCAGAGTTTAAGGGATTATAGGAGAATAGACCTAGTGCGTTTTCTATTCATTCCGCGAGAGAAAGTAGTCCGTTCCATGAACTCCAAGTGGCTTCTTGTAGACAGATTGTAGTTTGTGGTAATAGGGTCAATAGACAAAAATCTTCGTATTTTCTCGTTATCTACAATATTTAACCTTCTTTATTGGCTTATTTACAAGACCAATGGCGTCATAATGGTGACACACTACCAAGCTTTTCACGACCACAACCCGGTTGTTACTCTTGTGTTCATCCGCCATAGAACAGGAATGATGAAGCTCAAGTTGCAGTGGGAATACGCCAGCATGTACATATATGTACGCTATTAGGTCATTTCGGTCATCTTATCTTATGAATTAATAAAAGTAAAGTCTAAGGGGCGGTTTATCTCTTAAAAATGAGCCGACACGATATTTGTTTTGGACGATTTCTTTCATGTCTAAATTATCATTCTCAGAGTCATTCCTCCCCGCGTTCGATTTTTCTTGTTTACCCTGGTTGCCGTGGACGCGGGTTCTACACAGATGACAAGTTCCAGTGCCGTGAACTAGGTGGGAAAATTTGTATTCTCCTGTCTAAAACGAAAAGAAATGGTTCAAAAACTCTGAAAAGCAATCAATACTCCTCTAATTTTACGTATAACTGTTGGGTACACACTACAAAAGCAGTCAGAGCTCCAAAAAGCGCCGAAATTCTGGCTTAGCTAAGCAGAAACAAGTTCATGTGGCGCTCCGTGACTAAGGTTGCCTAGATGTTCAAGGTCACCAAAGTTTGTAAAGACAATTTCGCACTCAACAGAAGAGTTGAGTTTTATTTGTTCTTAGGAATATATCTGTAAGCCTATTGTTGATGTGGAGTAAACCAGAGACACTCAGATATAGTCAAACGTTGTTTGTTTTGATGACCTCTGTAGGTCTGACGTTCTCAGAAGGCGAGAGTTTTTAACTTCTGAGCTGAAGATTGTGTCGACGTGACGGTAAGAATGACATCGGAGTCCAAGGAAGTAGCGAGTGGTGAGGAGGGGAAAATGAAGGTAAGTTTTATTCACGATCCGTTTTCAAAACAAAGACAATGTACTAAACGGGAATAGTGGGATGCCAATTTTGTTTTGCGTTCCCTGCACTGTATATTCTTTTATTTCACTCTTACTCTCTCTACAACTCTTCAAAGATTTCCGTTACGGTGACCCAACTACACCGTCTCTCATATATTCCAGTTTGCCTTTATTCATTCTATAATCAACATGTTTACCTTTTGACTTTGTTTTTCTTTGCCTGCTATGTTTTGTTGTGTTTGTGGTTTTGTTCTCATTCCAGCATGTTTCCTTTCCTACTCTCAGCAGAGTCAGGGAGGAGATGCAGCGACCTCCTTTAGCCAGTAAGAAACTGTTTTAGTTAGTATGGCTGAAGTCATGATGATGATGTCATAAGTAGTCAGTTTACACAGCAATAAGAATATTGCGAATAGGAGGGGATGACCCCATCTTGATAACTATAAGTATCAGTTGTTCAAGGCCACACCAATTTAATTTCCTGGTTCTTGCATTTTGTAGGAAAGCAATGGAGTAGGCAAGAAAAAATGAGAAAAAAAGAAAGTCCTGTGATAGACTCTAGTGCCTGGTAAACATTTGAAACAATAAGATTTTGATCTTTTCATGCCTTTATGAAAGGAAAAAACAGTAACAACTAGGAAGACATTGTCAAGCACTTTCCTCTGCTGTTGGTGGCAAAATATTTAAGCATATTGAATTTATGTCCTGAAAGGTACATGCAAGAACCAGGAAATCAATTCAATGTGGCCTTATTCTGGCATTGTTGTGTTTTGTCCATCACAGCAAGCATTTCAACTGATCTCTGGAAGGAATTGCTTCTACATGTAGAATCAGTCTCTGCACTTTCAGATTATCATTGAGAAGACAAACCTGAACTAATTCCCGCAGTCTCTTCAATAAAGGAGTCTTCCAAGAGTCTTACTGCGAATTACTGTTCACCTGCAACTGTGTAATCTCAGCTATGAGCTGAGGTATAGACCACATATTTCAGGAAGTTTGCAGTGACATTACATCACTTTAACTTTATCTATTATTCCTTTGCAGTCTGAGGAGAGATACATCTTCACTGCGGGAGACCCTGTATGTTCTTCACGAGTAAGTACATGTAGTAAGAACATTACAACTAGAGTTCCACAACCTCATAGTCATACCTTCACCAAGTAATTTAGTTTCATTACAATTCAAATGATATGCAAAGAAGTATCTTATTAGCATAATTTATTTGAATTCATTATATCATCTTTCCAAATCACTTATGTTGAAAATATCCTTCTTCAGGAAGCTATTGTAGCAATTCATCATTAATTGTGCAAATGATGATAACATTTGCATTATCTATGTCAATCTATGCTTGCCTTTATTTAATCTTTGTGTGCCACTTGTATGAATATGCCATCATTTGCCAATAAGGTTTTCTAATTGCTTATGCAAATTAGGTCATGATTTTTATTATTCATATCCATTGATGTTCCTCTCAAAACAAGTTACATATGTGCTGAGTATTAAATTC
The DNA here is from genome assembly GCA_035149815.1 of Branchiostoma lanceolatum. Taxonomy (NCBI): domain Eukaryota; kingdom Metazoa; phylum Chordata; class Leptocardii; order Amphioxiformes; family Branchiostomatidae; genus Branchiostoma; species Branchiostoma lanceolatum. The sequence goes on along the minus strand of CM068869.1, from coordinate 10,848,597 downwards.
CTGTCTTTGAGCAAAGTTGAAATATGAATTTTCTTGATTAATTATGCAAATCAAGTCTTAATTTGTATAATGAATTTTAGCCCCTGTGTGAGTAGATCCAGTCAGCCAACAGTGAACCAATTTTGCAATATAAACAAAATAAGATACTAATAAAAACTTGAATGAAGTTCATTTATGAGGGCATTTGAAAGTTGACCACTCTTTATGTTGTAAACCTCTCCAATTGCTTTATTTCTAATCCTACTAGTGACAGTTCAGAACAGCTTTATCTAAATCGTTGCCTGAGGTTTAACACTTGTGCCAGATACTTTCCTTTGTCTGTTGACCAGACCAGTGATCTGTAGGATACCCATATGGTGTTTGACAATATATAATGGGTTTGGTAATATAATATATGATGCATTGATTCATCACCATTTGTATTCTAGATTGTTGCTCTCGAAACAAGAAGACACCTCCCCATTAATGAGGTAAGGATGGCTTCTGTGTATGAATTAGTTTAACCAAGTGAACCCTCTTGACCAGAAAAATACCCTTCAATACTCTAGCTTCTGAGGTAACGGGTGGAAACATGGTCCAATATAGAACCGGGCATAGGCTGATCTCAGAGTTGCCTTTTCTTTTCTGATTTGAATAAGAATATGAAGATCACATTCAGCATATGTATCAACTACAAAATGCTCATGAAACAGTTGGAGAAAGTTCTTGTTTTCCTAGTTCTCAATGTTTTCCACCTATTTATACAGGAGAACGGCCAAGTCCTTGGTGCTGAATGGTCATTTGCTTTAACACATGTGTGCATGTGTGTGTGTTTATGTATGTGTATGTGTGTTTATGTATGTGTGTGCGTCTGCGTGTGTGATTATGTATTGATTGTGTATGTGTATGTGTCTTTGTGTGTGTCATTTTTTATCTTTTCAACGAAACTAATCCTTGCTAATTTTCAGGGAGTTCAGCAAGCTTCTAAAGCAGGCTCAAGAGTAAGTTTATAGATCACCTTTTTACCATGCTTTGTTAGTTAGAAAACATCCAATACAACAATCAACCACTTCACTGTCTTTGTAAAACTGATGTTAAGAAAAAAGGTAAGAAAGTCCTTGCACTTTTGTCCATAAAGTTGTCTGTAACACACCAGCTTCACAAGGCTCAGACATTAAGCAATGTTTATCATAAGAACTGCATTTTCAAGGTCATTAACAAAAGTGATTCAAAAACTAAGTATTTATATTTTTCCCCATAACAGGCAAGCTGAAGTTGCTGAGGATGACTTGGTCAGGACTTCATTCCATAATGCAGAGCTGGAAATGCTCCTCACAGATTATAAGCTGTAAGTTTTTTACTCTTAAATGTTTTTGGACTGTTTTATTTCTTTTTTGTTCTATTTGTACTTTAGTCACAATATTTAATCTCTATCTTAATGATATTTATGATGTTATCTCTAATGATAATTAATCGAGTTACCAGTAAAAACTCCATTGTAGTTTCTTATGTTGGGACTGGAATGACCTGACACACTGAGCATAATTAAAGCCCCCCTCTCACTGAACCCGCGGCACGCTGGCGTCGTCGCTGCGGCCGATCGAATTCACAAAGCACTCAACGAATTTCATCGACCAAAAACGAAGATTTTTATTATAATAAGCTTTGTGTGTTTTGTTGTCTCTTTGGTCATACTTGTACGTTTTGAATGATATTCCCATTATAAAGTCAAGGGTAACACAAATCCAGTTTAGGATGCAGCAACGCCGCCAGCGTGCCGCGGGTCCAGTGAGAGGGGGGGGGGCTTTATACCTGGACCTATTTAAGTATAATCATAACAATCTATCTTAATACACAATTGTTCTTTGATCATTCTAGGCAAGCGGATGATGCCAAGGTCCAACATGGAAGGTAAGCACATGGCTTTTGAAAGTTTTCAGTTTTGTTCCATATTTGTTGTACAGTGTAACACACATAAGTTTGCATCTATTTCAAGAAATACTAAGGTCTTGTATTAAACCCTCTGCTTTGTTCTCAAATACAGGGAGCTCTCTGAGGTCCATGAAGACCTAGAAATGTGAGTGTTTCTCTGGGATCCGAGAACTGTTTTTTTTCTAAATAATTGTTTTTGTTATTCAGGATGATTAGGTATAGACTGATAGAAATTAAAGCATACTTTGTATTAGATGCTTTCTACTGAAAAGAGATTGAATGGGAATCTGAAAATATCACTGTTTTTGTAGAATATTATGATCATGAATGACATAGAATTATGATTGAGCCTAAATGTATCTTAGCCCCTGTTAGCGTTGAGAAAACCTTACACCTACATGTAAGCTGATAGATATAAACAAAAGGATGTTTTAGCACATCATGTAATTACAATGTGCACTTTGTCATCTCTATCTATTAGGGCCATTTGTGAACTGCACCAGGAAAAGAACAGGTTTGTAGCTATTCCAAACATGTTTTAATACTTTTCAATGTTGTTTCTTGTCAACAATGTCTTAGTGCTTGTTACAAAAGTCAATCATTGTAATCGACTCTGACACTGTTTACATTTCAACCCTCATTATCTCCCACAGAAGTGCCCAGAAGAACCTGCAGGTCGATCACCTGAAGGCACAGGTTGCAGTGCTGAAGGCAGGAGGAGTCTGGTGAGTTAGCTTCAGTTTCTTTTTGGCAACACCTCTGGGGCAGAGCCAATCTTAATTCCCACTGTTTCAGAACGTATATCTGACCTTTTCCATCTTTGACCGCCCATGACGCAAACAGTATTTTTCATCAAGTTGCATAGATATGCAGACTGGGTAAAGGTAAAATTAAAGAGGTAGTTTGATTTTGATGTTTGAATTATTTCCAGTTTCGGCAGTCGAGATGAATCAAGATCCCACATTTCAACTGTTGAAGCTGGAAAGCTCGCTTTCAGGATTGCAGAGCTCGAGATTCTGTTGGAGGAACAGAGGAAGTGAGTCAAATTTGTGCTTTTTTTCACCTTTGTCAATATTACAAATAGAGGACAATTATGGCAGTTTTTCCTGACTCTCAATTTTTTGTTGTTATTGCGGCAAATCTAGCCTCACCTCCTTGTGTGTTGCGTCCTAATTTCATTATTGTTCATGTTGTCGTCAGGCACTTTTGAATGAGGATGTTAAATAATCTGTTGATTTCACAAAATTCCATCATAATTCCAAATGAAAATATCATTGTTTATTATGATGTGTTGTTCGTTAAGCAAAATTACGTAATTCGTCAATATCAAAATACCTAAGGACAAATATAGATGAATTCATTGCATTTTCTGCTGCCCTGCAGTGAAAACACCATGCTGAAAGTCCAACTTCAACAGACACCGATGTCTGAGGAGGAGGCAAGTCTAAAAACTGACACCAAACTGCAAGGCGACTCTTTCCTACCCGAATACCTCCTGTCTCGCTGTTTATCTCCATGGGAAGAAGAAGAGGAGGAGAGGGATGAGGAGGAGGAAGAAGAGGAGGAGAGTTTGACAGTTGACACCAAACAGCAAGGCGACTCATTCCTACCGGAGCACCTGCTGTCTTATTGTCCCTCTCCAGGCAAAGAGGAGGAGGAGGGAGAAGAGGAGGAGGAGGGAGAAGAGGAGGAGGGTTTGACAGATGACACAGAACAGCAAGGTGACTCATTCCTACCCGAGCACCTGCTGTCTCACTGTCCCTCTCCAGGCAAAGAGGAGGAGGAGGAAGAAGAGGAGGAGAGTTTGGCAGATGACACCAAACAGCGAGGCGACTCATTCCTACTCGAGCACCTGCTGTCTCACTGTCCCTCTCCAGACAAAGAGGAGGAGGAGGAAGAAGAGGAGGAGAGCTTGACAGATGACACCAAACAGCAAGGCGACTCATTCCTACCGGAGCACCTGCTGTCTCACTGTCCCTCTCCAGACAAAGAGGAGGAGGAGGAAGAAGAGGAGGAGAGTTTGACAGATGACACCAAACAGCAAGGTGACTCATTCCTACCCGAGCATCTGCTGTCTCACTGTCCCTCTCCAGGCAAAGAGGAGGAGGAGGGAGAAGAGGAGGAGGAGGGAGAAGAGAAGGAGAGTTTGACAGATGACACAGAACAGCAAGGTGACTCATTCCTACCCGAGCATCTGCTGTCTCACTGTCCCTCTCCAGGCAAAGAGGAGGAGGAGGAAGAAGAGGAGGAGAGTTTGACAGTTGACACCAAACAGCAAGGTGACTCATTCCTACCCGAGCACCTGCTGTCTCACTGTCCCTCTCCAGGCAAAGAGGAGGAGGGAGAAGAGGAGGAGGAGGGAGAAGAGGAGGAGAGTTTGACAGTTGACACCAAACAGCAAGGTGACTCATTCCTACCCGAGCACCTGCTGTCTCACTGTCTCTCTCCAGGCAAAGAGGAGGAGGAGGGAGAAGAGGAGGAGGAGGGAGAAGAGGAGGAGAGTTTGACAGTTGACACCAAACAGCAAGGTGACTCATTCCTACCCGAGCACCTGCTGTCTCACTGTCTCTCTCCAGACAAAGAGGAGGAGGAGGGAGAAGAGGAGGAGAGTTTGACAGATGACACCAAACAGCAAGGCGACTCATTCCTACCCGAGCATCTGCTGTCTCACTGTCCCTCTCCAGGCAAAGAGGAGGAGGGAGAAGAGGAGGAGGAGGGAGAAGAGGAGGAGAGTTTGACAGTTGACACCAAACAGCAAGGTGACTCATTCCTACCCGAGCACCTGCTGTCTCACTGTCTCTCTCCAGGCAAAGAGGAGGAGGAGGGAGAAGAGGAGGAGGAGGGAGAAGAGGAGGAGAGTTTGACAGTTGACACCAAACAGCAAGGTGACTCATTCCTACCCGAGCACCTGCTGTCTCACTGTCTCTCTCCAGACAAAGAGGAGGAGGAGGGAGAAGAGGAGGAGAGTTTGACAGATGACACCAAACAGCAAGGCGACTCATTCCTACCCGAGCATCTGCTGTCTCACTGTCCCTCTCCAGGCAAAGAGGAGGAGGAGGGAGAAGAGGAGGAGAGTTTGATCGCTGACACAGGTGACTCATTCCTACTCGAGGACTTCCTTGCTCGTTGCCCCTCCCCATATGGAGATGAGGAGAAGCTGACATCTGACATGAACGTGGATATTGCTCCCCTTTTGGAAGAGCTGCTCATCAACTCTAGCTCTCCCCTGCCAGCAGACTCGGTGTCTGCATTAGATCAGCAGTCGCAGGACATTCTGTGTCTGTCAGAGATGCTGAGTTCATTGTCTGCTGCAGGCTTGACAACATTGTCTGATGGAGGCCAGACAGAGTCTCCAAACCCCAAGATGGCAACCTTAGAAGCATCAGTGAAGAAGGAGACGTGTGGTGAACTGCTTCGGTCCATACTTCAAGAAGCACAGCAGATCTTGTCACTGACAACTGAGAAGTTGAGCACATCATCACCTCACCATGACAAGACAGGGCCAATCAAAGTGCAGCGTGGCAAGGTTGTGAAGACAGAGCCTCCCGCAGAGGCGACCTACTTGACAACTGCGGAGCCTCTCCAGGGTTCATGTTGTTACACAAGCACCTGCATCAGCAGCAACAAGGACATTACTGTCTACAGGCAGCTGTGAATGGGACATTTCTTATCGTTCCACTGATCTATCATGAAGTGTCCATGACCTTCAAACACACACATGTACTATCGAAGTGATACTGCAGTGTTTATTTCAGTGGAAATGAATGTAAATTATAGTTAAGTAGTTTTAAGGTCTTTCATGTGACCTATTTCAAGCAGGAAGAAATACACCAATGTATAAATGTACAGTAAAGAAGGGCTAGCAACCGGTCCTATCTTTTTCAAGAAGAGGTATCTGACATATAGTACTTTATAGTACAGATTTTATCAAAAGAATATATATTTGCATGACAAACTTTTATCAGACAATTTAACTTTTACATGAACCTTTTATCAGACATTTTAACAGGAGAGTTTTTATGTGAAGCAACTAACATGTGATACTGCTTGTCACAATTCAAGCAATGGGTTTGTGAAAGTGACAACAATACATGTCTTGTGAAGTACGTACAAGGCTGTGGTGTATTCCTTGTTCTCTGGGTGTTATGAATATGACTGATACAACTTCAAGTTTTTATCATATCTGATAAGTGTTGGTCGATGTAAAAATTATAATCAATTGTCCTTAAAAAGCATATTCATGTAGAGTGAAATTTTATTAGAATTCATCCTTTTGCATTATGATCGTCGAATGGGATTAGAAAAGCATAAAACCAATGATGATTTTGACCCGCCACACTACAAAAAATGCCATTCTCGTTTTTTCTTGTTTTCTTATTTTTTCTTATTGAGAGAAAGATTTTCTTCCATAAAGAATTTCAATAAAATCAAGAAATCTTACGCAAAACCTTTGTACGTTAAATCTTACATTAAGAGTTTTATTCTTGTTTTTCTTAGGTGAAGAGAGGATTTCTAGTCTGATTTTTTATCAGCAAGAATATTCTAGAAATTCTAGTCAATCTTTTTTCCTTATTCTTCACACAATATTTGCTTCTTGTTTGGTGAAATGGAGTATTTTACAGAATCTACTCTTAAGATTTTTATTCTTGCCATACATGAATTTTTCTTTAGACTTTCATTTCACTAGGAAAACATTCTTGACATTTCTTGTTTTCTTGATTTAGGAAGTCTGAGGAATATGATTCTTGCTATTCTTAGTATATCTAAGAAGATGTAAGGATTTTCTTGACCAAATACAGTTAAGAAAAATGAGAAAATCAAGAAACTGTAAAACAAGTAATTCCCAAGGGTTTTTCTGTTCGAATTCCTTTTCCACAAAGTTAAAGAAAGATGTTTCCTGCTTTTCTGTGTTATCTAAAAATGAAAGTTCGAATTTGCATGATTTCCTTTCTTTTCTTAACATTGTAAAGCTCAAGAAGATAATTATTGTTTTTCTTGTAATGAGAAAGTAAATTATGCTAATTTAATACTCCCATCATCCTTTGCTGTAAAGAGAGTTTGAATGTGGACCGTTGAGTTTGGGCTCCAGCTGTATTTGCCTGATGTGCGGTTTAGATCTTACAATAATAGGGAAAGATGTGGCTAGTTTCGTGAGGACACTTTTTGGTATCATGTGGGACTCACTACACAGCGTAGATGACTTGTTTTAAGTTCCAAAATGCTTCCTCAGGCCAACGCCATCAACAGATATGCTCCAGGTATGTTATAGCCTGTCTGGCATGAAAATAACTTATTTCCCAAGTAGATACTCTTAGTTTTGTGTTTGTGGTTGCATGATACAGCCAACCAGTAATTGCAGAGCATGTACGTTTAGTGCAGTTATACCTAAAAGGTACTAAAAAAGTTGAAGTATATCATTTTCAAGCAAATGCACAAGCCCCCCTCCCCCATGCATGTATATGGGGGAGGGGGGCGATATAGGAAAATGACAGTCACTAACTCTTTATGTGTTTTTCTAGGCTTAGAAACCTTTGTTGTGTTTGTGGTTGCATGATACAGCCAACCAGTAATTGCAGAACATGTACGTTAAGTGCAGTGATACCTACAAGGTACTAAAAAAGTATGAGTGTAACATTTTCAAGCAAATGCATAAGCCCCCATCCCCATGCATGTATACGGGGGAGGGGGGCGATGTAGGAAAATGACAGTCATCGTCATCTTTTTTGTGTGTTTTTCTAGACTTAGAAACCTGTTGGACCAAAGAAGATGCCCCCGTCTCAAGTTTGGAAAATCTTTCAACAATTACAAGTCATTGATTATAAGAAGGACAGCTACAACACTGCAGAACTGACAGTTTTAGAAGGACAATTAATTATTTGTATGAGCACAGAGAAAATGTGCTTTTGTCACAGCATCAAATGTGGAACATTTATGGAAACAATTGTATTGAAAACTGGTTGATCTTTGCAATCCTTGGTTAAGAATGGGCATTAGAAAGAAAAATCCAAAACTGTGAACTAAACAATTAGATCAATGATAATAAATATGATTGGAACATATTTAAATTAAAGTATCATTGATTTATTAAATGGTATTCTTGATTCAAGACCTTCATCTTGATTCAAGAAACTGTTTCTAGGTTTAAGGAATTCATTCTTGAGGACAGAAAGGTATTCCTACAACAAGAACCTCAATCTTAGTGCAAGAAACTCATTCTAGATGTAATAAATTCATTCTTGAGGACAGAAAGGTATTCCTACAACAAGAACCTTACTCTTAGTGCAAGAAACTCATTCTAGATGTAATAAATTCATTCTTGAGGACAGAAAGGTATTCCTATTACAAGAACCTCACTCTCAGTGGAGGAAACTCATTCTAGGTGTAAGAAATTCATTCTTGAGGTCAGAAAGGTATTCCTATTTCAAGAACCTCGCTCTTAGTGGAAGAAACTCATTCTAGGTGCAAGAAATTCATTCTTGAGGTCAGAAAGGTATTCCTATTTCAAGAACCTCGCTCTTAGTGGAAGAAACTCATTCTAGATGTAAATTCATTCTTGAGGACAGAAAGGTATTCCTATTTCAAGAACCTCGCTCTCAGTGGAAGAAACTCATTCTAGATGTAAGAAATTCATTCTTGAGGACAGAAAGGTATTCCTATATCAAGAACCTCACTCTTAGTGCAAGAAACTTATTCAAGGTGTAAGAAATTTATTCTTGAGGACAGAAGAAATAAGGAAATGTCAGTGAGGACGTAACAAATATAAACTTTTTCTTAGAATATTTCCCTCTGAAATTTATATATCTTAGATAAAAATTCTGTGCCAAAGAAGAATCATAACAACAAGAAAATTTATTTCGAGGTTTTAGTCAAATATGTGTGAGAAAAAACAACTTGGTCAGAGAAAAATATTCTAAGAAAAAGTTTATATTCCTTACGTCCTCACTGACATTTCCTTATTCGTTCTTATTCTTGCACACAGAATAATTTTCTTTCTGGAAGATAATTTTTCTTCAACAAAGAAAAAACAAGAAAAAACGAGAATAGCATTTTTTGTAGTACAAAAGCTAGTGGTATACCTGTACTATAGATCAGTCTACATCAATATGCTAGTTGCCATTCAGTGGCTCTCTCAGTGTCAAAGTGTTTTACTTGGAATGGACTCTAACAGAAATGTTTTAAATAACTTTTTATTCCTGGTAAAGAGGGCACCAAACACCTTAGCCAATGCAAAAAAACAACATAATTACATCATGGAGGTTTGTGTTCTACGAACTCTTGCCTTACTTTTAAATTGCTGTAAGATGATGTTGAAATTTTGCTAATGATGAAATATTGAGATTATATTTTTCATTAAAAAAGTTCACTAAAATCTAGCAGTAGTATAAAGTGATACCGACCAATCATTTTGGTTGTGCAGCTGAAAAAGTTCTAGCTTCAGATTTTTGATGTTATCTTATCCTGACTAAACAATGAAAATATTCATAAAAAGCTGGTGAAAAGATGATTTTAATAGTACAAGCAAGTGTTCCATAAACTTAGTTCAAGGGGTGACAGAGAAACACCATCTGTAGTCCTCACCATCTCATCAGTAAATTGTAATACATGGAGTTTCTTATACATTTACAAGAAGTGCTTAGTACATGATTGTATCTCTGCACTATCTATCTAATCAAGGAATACTTATTTCCATAGAATTACCTTTTCCATAGACAACATTGATAGTAAATCTATGAGGGACTTTCCTGTACGCTTTCAAATTTTCTCCAAAGGTTTTGTCTTTCCAACAATGGTAAAGTCATGATGAATGGGTTGTATCAAAATGAAACTTACAAAATGTATCAGTACAGTAACTAAAGGTCAATCTCAAAACTTACAACTGTCATCTACAAAGCCATGTAATAAGTAACCTCCATATATATATAGCAGGCTATCTGGGCCTTTTTGGGGCTTATAATACACATTTTGCTGATGACTTCTTTTTGTACTAGGTCGTTTGTGCAGCTAGCCTGTAACCATTAATCCCGTACAATGGTTCAACAAAAATCCGCAAAAAGTGTATTATAAGCCAAGAAAGGGCCCAGAGAGCCTGCTATGGAGGCTATGTAATAAGATAGTTCACAGTTTGAAGTGTACATTTGCAGTAGGATGCATTGTGACTAATACATCAAAGTCAAAGACCCCTGGCACTATATAAAGAATGGTCAGGGCCCTTCAACTTTGACATATCAGTATTACTCACAATACAACACCTTGAAGTAGCCTATCATTTTCACAGCAGCAAATGCTAGAAACCAGTCTGTGTAAACGTGTCCCAAATGCAAGGCTTTGAACAAAATGGGCGACAATCTTCTGAAGTTTAACAAAAACAATCAACAAACTTAAGGTAGAAGTTGTGAGCCATGACAGTTACACGCCTACATGTATCTTTTGACACCTCCCCAAACTCTAACATATTCTTGTACTAGGTGTTGGACGGTAAGGGTGTCGGAAGACTTGGAACATATAGGGGCAGGGTTCTAGCTAGCTTGAAATGTTTTTCCATCATCCCAATTCTCATTGACGGAAAGATCCTACAAAGAATCTTCTTTTTTTCTGTCACCTTGATTCTATTGATTTCTTCAAATTTGGCCTTTTTTCATCTTTACTTTGTGGATTTTTGTCTGTCAAGGTTGACGGAATGGTCTAAAAATTTTCCCTCATATGCAACAAAATTCCTTCAAATGATGGAATGACGGGTGCTTGCTAGAACCCTGCATAGGGGCATCCGAAGTTTGGAACATAGGGGTATCGAGACATAGGGTTGTCCCCGATCATGTTATGTCATTTCTTCCTGTGTCCTCCGAGTCCGCTGAGCTGAAGACATCAGCCAGCATGTGTTTGGGGATCTCCAGCCCCCTGACCTGCAGCGTGTAGCAGGCGTTCTCCACCTTGTGCAGGCTCTGTCTCAAGGTGTGCATCTTCCTGGACAGCTCCCAGGACCCGGCGTAGCTGAAGGAGCTGAAGCCGTGGTAGACCTCCCGCATGAACTGGCAGAGCTGGAAGGGAAGGTCCATGTCGCCGCTGCTCACACTGGTGATGCACAGCCGCATCAGCTCACCAGTAAAGTCTGCGAGGCCCAACATGTACTCCACCGGGGGAACATACAACGTCACCGCTGGGTGGGAGGGACAGTCACCTTCTTCTGTGGACGGCTGGAGATGGAAAGGGGAAAAGTGATTTTGTGCTTTAATTTTGTGTTATGATTTTGTATTACAATTTTGGGTCATGTTTCTGTGTTACGGTTTCGTGTTTGTGTGTAAAATGTACAGTCATACACCTGCCCAAGGTAACTGCTTTTTCTTGGGCCCTTGAAATTTCCCCATAGAGGGATTTACTCACAGGCATTAAGCACGACTAAGGTGGCCGGCAAGGTTTGGCAACCAAACATCAAATTAATTTTTGCACTGCCTAAAGTGACCTCACAATTTACCAATTAACTCGTACTAAGTACTCTATAGGCCTTCTAAAATAAATTTTAGATAAAATACTGCCCCGAGCCTCTTTGGGACTGAGGGTCATAATGTTTTGGAAAACAATACATACCGGTACTGCTTCTCCATGAAAAAAAAAAATTCTGGCTTGGCAGAGGTTTTCACTCTCAAACGGTTTTTAACATGTTCCCTGGCATAGCCTGTCTATGATCTAGAGAGTACTAGTTACCTTTTCTAATGCTGGAAACTCCAGGTCACTCTGTACTTGGGTTAAGCTGACAAGTCCGTTCCCCAGACAGTAGTGGTAGAAGGCAACAGCCTCAATGTACTCCTGCAGAGAAGAACAAGAAAATTGGATATGAGTGCAGGCTGTTTAATTCAAGGCCCCTACCTCACTGAAGCTGTGGTACGTTGCAGACCTCGCTGAGACAGTGCAATTTGACAGAGCGCTCAATGAATTTCATCGATAAAAAACAAATATTTTGGTGCTTTTTGTGTTTTGTTGTCTTTTGACAAGTTTTAGTCATACGTTTTGTGTGAGGACACAGCAACACAGCCAGCATGCCATGGGTCCAATGAGATTAGTGTCATTGAGTATATTAGTACTGTACCTGTAGTCCAGGTGAGACGGCCCTGATGTACTGGTACAGGTCTTCTCCCTGCAGCTCCAAAGCAATCTGACACAACTTCTCTCGCACAGCAATCAACTTCTCATCTGCCTCTTTCAGAACAGTGGTCTTGTCAACGCCGCTGCAACAAACCAACAACAAATTAGAGTTCGAAGATGAAATATTTTTTTGTTTTACATTTGTCTTGTTTGATTGTAGTTCTGAAGAATCATTAGATAAGGTTATGATTGATATTACGTATGTCCATTGATCACTTCCTGTCACTCTACAGTAAATGTGACCAGCATATGGAAAATATAACACAGACGGATGACCAAAAACAATATCTCCCTGTGAATTAGTAGTCTCTTCCATTAACCCTATGACCTGGAATGTCTGTTAGCTGTCAGCCAAGGTCAACTAATTCTACCATATCTGAACTCAATTTCCTGTCCTTTCCAGCAACCCTGACTTTTTGATGCCCTTCAGTTCCAATCACCCTGTATACTTAGTATATCACTTCCTAACTCTTTGCCAGGAAGTGAAGGGCAACAAAAGGTCAAGGTTGATGGAAGTGACATAACATGTGGAAACACAAGCAAACACACAAACAAAAACAAAACACAGGGGTAACAACACAGCTCTAAGGGTCAGTCTGAAGATGCAGCCCAACCTGTAAATTCACCTGTTGATCCTGTGGATGTGGAAGATGGCTCTCTTGCTCTGTATCGTCACGTCTCGGCTGATCTTCACCAGACGTTCGTATTTATCGTTCTTCCTGTCCATCAAGGCTTGATACGTGCGAAAGGAGGCTATGATGGGGGAGTTCTCGTCTACTTTTGGTTCCCGTCGAGAGATTTTCTGGTGACTTACTCTGTCCTTCCCAGAGTTACGCTTGTGGTGTCCTGCAAGTACCATCAAATAGTTACTACAAATGTACATGTAAGGTTTCATTTATAAATCATAATTATGTTAGGCCACACCAACTTAATCTTATGGATGACATCCGCGCACGCATTGATTTTCGCCTGTTGTCCAAAAAAAAAAAAAAGGCTACACGGAACTCCGGATCCGGAACTTGCTGACTTAGATTGCCGCAAAAGGCTAGCATTGTGCCGGCTTATCGGAAAACTGGGGCGTATTTGTAGATTGGTATGCCATCGATGTTGGCAAGGGGGATTTTGTGTTTGCACAGTTGTACGAGAGGATCGCGGTGGCCAGCGAGTATCGCCCAGACAATTTTAAACATGACCTATCCAGAGTGACTCTCACACGTTTCTTTTGCAATAATGAGAGACATGCGAGAGGAATTGAGGGATTGGCGGAGGTGTCACAGTAAGATTTGTGAGCATAAACCATGGAATGCTTAATATGGAGTTCAATGTCATTTATGTTGAAACTGCCCTTATGGGTGTATATGAGTATTCTCATCACAGTCATATATCATCCACAGTCCTTGGAGCCAAATACCTTCTAATAGTATACTTCTTTGGTCGTTCTTGTCAATACATGTATATTAAAAATCAATCACTTGCGCTGAGTCTGCTATGATGAACAAGACAACGTACATGTACCTCCTACAAATAAACTGTGTTCTGTGGTTCAATTCACAATACCAGCTTTGTACTAGTAGTCCTGTGGTTTAGCAGCATTTTTTTTTGCTGGATTTTCTTTTTTTTCGCCCGCGCGCATTAGTTTTGGCGTCACCAGAGGATGTCATCCATAAAATCAACGCAAGTTGGTGTGGCCTTACTACTACTTGTACACCAACTGTTATGATTTAATAAAATTCAATGCTTGAAGATAAGCTGCAGCCTGTCTTATAGCTACATGTCGTTAGCATTAATAGAATAAGTCTCGCTCATTTACATCTTGAATCACCACAATTATTTGTAATTTTTTTCATCATTTATATTGTTCTGCATTTTATGTTGGAGAGGTCAGAGGGTGACAAAAAATGTGTACCCTTTTATGTTTGTTGTCTTTCCCTGATATTTTCCTCATTGTCTTGGCGTCCTGTTCCATTTCAAGAGTCTCTCCCGTTTACCAGCATGTCGTGTAGGGCAGCTCTAATTTGCGCTCTTCCCAACTCCCTCCACATTTGTGGAACAGCCCGTTGCTAGTCCGCTTCAAGCTTATTTACAAATTAAATATACTAGGAGGTAAGATGCCTTTAGACGCCTTGATTTTACTGATAGCTACTACATATACGACTTCCTGTTCCTATAGGTCTACATTCATTACATCGTCTTGCTCGTGTTCTTAGATTCAATCAAAATTATGGAGGGCTGCTAAAAAAGACGTTTCGACCGCCCCCCTCCCCCACAAATTCAGGTCGCTTTTCTGATTACTGGACAAGTTTTGTAAGGGTTTACGTATGAGCTTCTTCATCCTTACACCTGTCTTATACGGCTATCTGCACGTTTAAATCAGAGAAGACATTTAAAGTAGAGAAATGCGATTGTTACCTCCGTGAAAACCTCCCCTATGTCCACTGCGCGCCGCCATCTTGGTAATAGGCTACCGGACTATTCCATTCGGGAAGGTCGGGTGGGGGGCGATAAGTCTAGATAATCAATACCAAAAGAGTTGAGTGGAATACAACTAGAACTAGAAAGCCAACAATTGCAGCAAATGCATACTATTTTCTCACCATCCATTGTGTAAAATGGACCATTCAAAATACACCTGTCCGAAGAGTGAATAATTCCATTACCAATTTCTCTGGCTCATTCCCCGTCGTCGAGGATTAGTGGGAAGGGCAGGCCCTCTGATGGCTGAACAAATTACCAATTACCAATTAATTATTTAGACAAATGATACTAACGTTACATGTAGTGACGTTAAAGTATTTTCCAGGTTCGTCATATGAGGGGTCAAATGAGTGCATATATGACTTAAATTTTCACTTATTATAATACTGATTGTGATATCTTGATGATTTGTATAAGTAATGATACTGGTCAGCTATTTATCACACTACTCAGATGATGTGCCTTCAGTTGTTGTCCATTCATTTAACGTAATAACATTGCTACTAGGCCTGTGGTATGCTGCGGTCCTGTAGAATGCCCCCAGAAGTACACGAACGAATGTAAAAGAGCCCAAACATGACTACTTGACACATCACTCCTTCAAAGATGAGTTGAAGTGCTAAACGGCAGGTGGCATAGTTTCTCACGTGATTTATCTTCAAATAGTAAGTAAAAGTCCCCAAGCGACCTATGGTAGGAATGGAGATGAAAATGCGAAGCACTTTAATGGCAAAAAGGCGTACAAAATACCACAAAATGACAACTAAAACAACTTGGGCCCTGCATTTACTTGGAGATTGTAAGGCGAGGCGAAAAGATGAAACCGCCAGCGACCTTAGGCAGGAATAGAGATAATAACGTGAAGCACTATGGAGTCGTAGAAAGACGTACAAAGGCGACAAAATCATGATCACAACTAAAAGTACAACAAGTCGGGTCCTACATCTGCTTGGAGATTATAAGGGTAGTCGAAAAGATGAAACAACCAGTAGTGTTCGTTTTGGTTCCCCTGGCTGGCGACAAACAAGGAAATGAACGGTCTACGGAGTGTTGGTTCTACGTACGTTGAAACGCATTTCCGTACAGAAAGATCCAAGTGAACACATATCAGCACCAAGGAGATGACCAGCGCGCGCAGTACTGGATCCGGCCGCTTGGTGTCGTTATTATCTACATGGAAGTTGCTGACGTCGGTATGACAGCACGTACGGGAACATCTAACGGGCAGTCTGAACTCCAATAAATATCTTGATTATGCACATGACTTCCACCCACAAATAAAGACCATACCAGGTACAAAAGATACAAAAACCGGAAGTTCTGATACAGGTCCAGGGTCACACACCAGGGGGCTCAAAATCGACCTTGACCTTCTTCTTCCCAACACCTAACAATAGATGACGCTGTTGAGAGCAGAAACAAAGTGCACCTGGTCAAATTGAAAGCAAGGACCAGCGAACCTGGATTCTCTCTCAGCTCATTCGATGCAGGTTAATATCAAAGATCTCCAATCACGGTGACGAAAAACGACAGTAAGACATCTTGATGAAACAATGACTTGTAACTAAACTCAAAATAAAAAGTTCAGAAACTAGACGTCGGCCGGTCATATCTCCGTTAATACTTTAACATCAAAAGCATTGCATAATTGGGATTATTTATTTCCCTTTACAATGGTAGTCCCTTTGTTATGATCCAACATTTCATAGGTTGAGTACCAAGGTTACTTATTGCATGTTCTTTATTGCATGTTCATTCCCCAGGGGGATAAATGCACATAATGCCATACAGGGGTAATTAAGATAACAAAGTACATGTATTAATAATAACGTTAACGTCTAATACAAAACTAAGCACAATATTGATATGCTACCGTATAACTAAGTTCTAGTGACTTCTTCTCTCTTTTTAAAACACATGGCGACATAATTACAGACTTCATCCATAACATAAAGATTTGTGCATGACATCAAGTATTTAAAAGTATCCTGCTTTGATATTGTTTTACCTCTCTTTTCAAGCTGAATTGATTTGAACAGAGCCTGACGCTCTTTTTCATACAATACACAGTCTAGTAAGAAGTGCATTTCATCTTCAATACTTGAATTATAATTACAAAATTTACATAATCTATCCTCTAAAGGGGTACGGCTATGCCTGCCAGATTTTACATGTAATGGATGGTCACTTATACGAAGTTTGCACATGGCTCTACGATTTCTGAGATTAGAAATGTTTAAATATGATTCTTTGTCATACATCTCTTTGAATGAGAGTAGGCCCGAAAAAAACACACACTCAGCTAGCACACAGGGCAAGCTAGCTATGATAGTCTCGGGCGTCACCTATATGTAGGTAACTAATCATGTGTTTGTTTGTTGACACTTGCAATGGGTACCTACCAAAGCACGATTACTACAGCCTGTGGTCAGTGTTGAACAAAACTAGAAATATTCCAGGTTGTCTTTGGATTGACTGCAACTTTGTAATTTCATATCAAGGTCAATTATAACTGTACACAGGCATGGTCGACCACAAGGTCACCGTAATCAATAATTTCATCCCCAACACATCCGAGGCTTATATATGATTAGTTTCTTTTGATAATCAGTAGCTGTGTGTAATAATTCTAAATTATAACGTTATCCATAATGATGTAGGTCTTAACCTGTACTATTACATAGTCATAGGCATCCTAAGATTTACCAGTAGCACCTTTACTATGGGAATAATTCCTGCTGACCTTGCGTACTAAGACCCATTTTTCTTGAATGGCTTCGTAACCTCCATTGTTTAGTGTAACGTTAACATGACTCTGCACAGTGAAGCCGTCATCATGTAGCCTTGCGATCAGGGTTGGTAGGCGGGCAGCATCATTAGAATTTGGGTTTTCGTCTTTTATCCCCTGTACAAAGCCATTCACCTTATCCCCAACTTCAGAACTGCTGGAGCTGACGCTTAAGTGTTGCGGGGAATAGCCTGGGTCATCGTTCACCAGATGAAGAAAAACAACTTCGAATTCGCACGGGTTGGTTTCCAAATGGGCCTTGTAGCTCGCGAGTGCTTCGATGAGCGGCTGGATCTGGTAGAAGTCAGCTTCAATCTCGAGCAGGGGGAGTTCCTTGAAGTCTTCGGGAAGGGCCAGCTGGGATGTACGGAGGAAGTTGAGCACGTGTCGGAAAAGCGTCCCATCACGATCTATAAAGTACCGCCCCTGGTCGTCCCGAAAGGCAGCAACTGAGTCTCCACCAAACATGGCGCCCAACATGGAGTCTGGGTAGCGGGTCAGGGTGCTTACGGTCGTTCGATAGACGTGACCGCCGACGTCTAGAGTCACGATGTCGTTGGAGCTAGTCATCTTTACCGGTGTTAAGTTTGAACAGCTCTGTAATCAGGTAGATAGAAGTTCATATGTCAGAAGTGAACGAAACGCGGGTGATAGATTTTGAACTTGCCATATAAGCATATAATTGAAACCTTTGACTGTAAACCTTACTTTCACTTCCGGGTTAACATATGCATGTGCATGGATGCGATTCTTCCATTAAACGTCAAGTGTCAATGTGCATTGTTGTTATACTATACCTTGCTCAAAGACCAGGAATTGAATTCAGTTTGAAACAGTGGTACAACAAGGAAATTTACGGGTACACGTACTAACAGTCAGTAACAAGATACAGGGCACGAATTGACAAACGTCATGACATGAGCGTATGGCATGTACAACCACTACCGCCGACTACCGTGATTTGTAACCTATTGGGATTATGGCTTCATGAGTAATAAGTAGGATTGGGCAGACGTAGGGCAAGAAGTAGATGATACCTTGGCCGCCGAACTCCCCTGGGAAATTATTCTCCCTATACTATATCCAGCGTAGTTGGACTGTTATTGTAAACGTTAACGTTTGGAAAGCGAAGTTTGTCGAATTACACAGAATACAGGAGCAATATTAAAGACAATACCTGATATATGAAACAGGAGGTTTGATATGCTCGAAGTTGGATCTGCTAACACGGCAAGCTGACGGTTAAGTCCATATACGGTAAACTGTACACTGTTCCCTGCTCAGTTTCGCCTACGTGCAGTAAAAGTAATGACCTCGTACTGACCTTAAGGTGATCTCGTACCCAGGGTATGCAAGGCGTTTCCTGGGTACGAAACTTCCAAGTGACATGACAGATGAGAGAAGAGATGCATATGCGTCTTCCCATGACACGAATATGAAAGTGTAACTTTCTCTACATAGCTAACAGAATAGCCTATTTTGCAGGCTTCCCGGACGGCCCCGGCGTTTTTTTGGGGGGGAGCGCTGAGTCGCCATTTTCAACTTCGGGGCCAGGTTGTTTGACTGCGGGGGTGTCGTATCTGCTTCAGGTCGGTTTCTACAAAGGCAGTGGTGATTAAGAAGGTCTTTTAAAAGGCTTTCCCATAGCGGCGGTTACGGGACTATACGGCCCCCAAGCAGATGCGGTCCCCTCAGCCAAAGAACCTGGCCCGAAGTTGAAAATCCCAACAGAGCGCTCCCTGAAAAATAAACGCCGGCGCCGCTCGGGAAGCCTGCAAAGGAGGCTACTAACAGAATACGTTTTTGATGGAAGACGTAAAAACATATGTAACATTGTCTCATTCCTGCATGAAAATATGCCAGGAGGCTCAAGACAAAGCCAACCAAATACATGGTTTACCGTCAGTCGAATGGCCATGGCATGGGAGAGGCTAGGGCAGCTTCAAGGGTCGATAGTAGTACCTCGCCGTACGCAGATTTTGTGGTTCTTTTCGAATACATCTACGTACATAACATCATGATGTTAATCATGTATATGATGAAAATTAGTCAACATTCAAACTATCTTTTCTAACGTCAAAAGAGACTACAACTTACAAAATTATAAACTTTGTCACTCAATACTACAACATTATAAAGAGTTCGAAGATCACTTCTGTTACGCCCGGTGAAAATAACTATCATATGGAAATATAGAACTGCAAAAACGCAGACAAAAATATCCTCCCCGTAAATCAATAGCCTCTTCCATTGACCCAATGACATGGAAGGTCTGTCAGCTGTCAGATAAGGTTGATAAATGACATTAATTTTTTATGCTTGTCTGTGTGTCTGTTAGTGAACACAATACGTCGAGAACGCCTGGATGGTTTGTTGTCGTATCTGGTGTGTCGGTGTGTATGTGGGAAATGTCAAGATGATTAGATTTTGGGCGAAGTACTTTGCATAATTAACGAGAAAAGTGTAAAAATGTGTTATATTGTATGATGTATACTAGCTGCATGGGATGTGTTAGCCGTGCTGTTTGGTGGGGTCATAGATAAGTTGTAGGGGTGAGTACTTGTCAGGTGGGAGGCAGGAAACGTGATTGCTGGGACAAATTGGCTTGTCAGTCAGCTGTAGGCAGTGGGCCTACATAATGATGCATGGCCTTGGAAAAAAACAAGCAGATGTGGGGTGGTCTATAATGAAGGAACTTTTACCTTTCAATAAATACTAAGGATGTCCTATTGCAGGTGTAGGTAGCTTTATGAAAGGTGAATACACCTGAATGTGTATTATGCTAATGATGACCTTATTTGCATAATCTATGCCGAGATTTCATATTTCCTTTGGGTACACGCTACAGATGTCATATTGGAGGTGTATGTAGCTGTAGGAAAGGTGAATACAAAGGCATGTGCATTATGCTAATTAGGATCTCATTTGCATAATGTATGCAGAATGTTATTTTCCATTACGTTAAATGCTGCGGACGTCAAATTGGAGGTATGAGTATTTTGGGTAAAGTTGAATACAACGGAATATACCTTATGCTAATGAAGAGCTCATTTGCATATTCTATGCAGAAACTTATGTTTGCTTTACGCTTAATGCTGCGGATGTCATGTTAGAGGTGTAGGTAGCTTCAGGAAAGGTGAATGTACCTGAATGTGCATTATGATGAGGA
The DNA here is from genome assembly GCA_035149815.1 of Branchiostoma lanceolatum. NCBI lineage: Eukaryota > Metazoa > Chordata > Leptocardii > Amphioxiformes > Branchiostomatidae > Branchiostoma > Branchiostoma lanceolatum. The sequence continues at coordinate 10,828,117 of CM068869.1, read as the reverse complement.
GGACCTCATTTACATAATTTATGCAGCGATTTCATATTTCCCTTACGGCTTATGCTACAGATGTCATATTGGAGGTGCAGGTAGCTTCAGGAAAGGTGAATACAACAGAATGTGTGCCTTGTTTGCATAATTTATGCAGAGACTTCATATTTCCCTTACGGCATATGCCAGAGATGTCATATTGGAGGTGTAGGTTGCTTCAGGATAGGTGAATAAAACGGAATGTGGATCATGCTAATGAGGACCTCATTTGCACATTTTGTACAGAAACGTATCTTATATTTCCCTTATGCTACGGAGGTCATATTTGAGGTGTAGGTACCTTTAGGAAAGGTGAATACACCTGAATGTGCATTATGCTAATTCGCACATCTAGACATCTTCATACCCAAAAAATACATTTCACCCAATGACACTAGGTTACAATAACCTTCGCCAATAAAAAGGCACAAAACACATTTAAAAACCTAATATGTCACCCCTCTTACCCACAACCTCACCCACTTCCCGACTGATTGTGAAAGATTGCAACATTGTCATTTCACTTCAACCACCTATAACGTTAGCTACCTAAATCCAAAATAAAACACACTACCATCACTTACCCGACAACACTTTGTACCTGCGCCAATTTTAAAACGTTCCCATCCAGACTTCCGCCAAACATACAAATCTCTAACCCACCTATCCATCGTCTCACAAAACAATTCAGCCTATTGCCAAAACATTCCAACTTTCCATCTGCACAAATCTGCTCCACATCCAACATCAAACAATTAATTACAACAGCGACTTCCCTGCTATCACACCTTACTATCCTCCACGCCTTCTTTCCATACATAACAAATCACCTACATTATTTCCGCATATCAAATCCACATCATCATAATACATCTGCATCGTTCATAGCATCCCATCCAACTACAAACCCATCCATTGACGAGGGTATGGGTTCGTGGAACTCTTGTTAATCATTTGTTTGTTTGTTTGTTTGTTTGTTTGTTTGTTTGGTGATACTTGCAACTGGTACCTATCAAAGTACGATTACGACAGCCTGTGGCCCGTGGTGAACAAAAGTAGAAATATTCTAGGATGCCTTTCGACAGACTGCAAGTTTTTATTACCAGTCATTACAAGGTCAATAAACATTTTATACACGTACACAGACATAGTCGACCACGAGGTGACTGTAATTTCATCCCCAACACATCCGAGGATCTTATATTATTAGTTTCTATTGATCATATCAGTAGCTGTGTGTGGTAATTCTAAATTATAACGTTATCCATAATGATGCAGGTCTTAACCTCTACTATAACATAGCCATATGCATACGCTAAGATTTACCAACAGCACCTTAACTATCTGGAGAATTCCTGCTTGGCTTGCGCACTAAGACCCATTTGCTTTCTTGACTGTTCTCGGTTCGTGTAACATGATTCTGCACAGTAAACCCGTGATCATGTAGCCTTGCGATCAGGGCGGGTAGGTAGCTGTTATGAAACTGAGATTGATGGTCGAAATGTGACCCCTTTAAGTCATTCACCATATCCTTAACTTCGGTACTACTAGCGCAGACTTTTAACCTCCCAATAGGTGATATGTAAAGAAAAATGACGTCACATGGGCTGGTTTCCTGACCAGGGCCGGCTTCCAAACTAGAGTCGGTTTCCAAACGAGCCTTATAGCTAACAAGTGCTTCGATGAGCGGCTGGATCTGGTAGAAGTCGGCTTCAATCTCGAGCAGGGGGAGTTCCTTGAAGTCTTCGGGAAGGGTCAGCTGATTTGTACGGAGGAAGTTGAGCACGTGTCGGAAGAGCGTCCCGTCACGATCTATGAAGTACCTCCCCTGGTCGTCCTGCAAGGTCCCAAAGTCCCCACCAAACATGGCGCCCAACATGGAGTCTGGGTGGCGGGTCAGGGTGCTTACGGTCGTTCGATAGACGTGACCGCCGACGTCCAGAGTCACTATGTCGTTGGAGCTAGTCATCTTTACCGGTATTAAGTTTGAACAGCTTTATAATCTGGTAAAAAAAAAGGTTCCGCCATAAGTCACGATAAATGAGAATTTGACTATAAGATCTAATAAGTCAAACGTGGTAAGCGCCGGCGAGGGACTTTTAACTGGCCATATAAGCATGTGAAAACCTTGCTTGAACTGTACATACACTTCGGGGTAAACATAATGGATGCGATTCTATTAAACGTACTATACCAGTAGTCAAAGTGCAAAGTTGCCATACTTTGTGCTCAGAGACTGGGAATTAAACTCAGTTTGAAACAGCGGTACAATAAGGAAGTTTACAAATACATGTACTAACTTGAAAGTACAGGGCACGAATTGACAGACGTCATGACAACAAGTATGGCCTCGCCAGACTTGAGCATATGGTATGTAACGGTACACGGCCGCCGACTGTGATTATCAGCCACCAAGGCCTTCCAAAGCGGTTATTGGTTGTACGAATGCGGCAACTAGTAGGGTGAACATTTTACCAAGGGGATGAGCCTGCGGGAAGGTTCTAGCCTGGTATCTAAACCTACTGTAAATGCACTTAAGTTCGCGTGGTTTTGATTTCGCGCCAAGGGGAAAATGGAGTGTTCGCGGTGTTCTTACGTTCGCGGCAGCGCTTTATGTAGTCCATTACTGCCACATCACTGGACAAAAATGTTCGCGGTGAAACGATCGCCGCGAAAACCGCGAAGATAAAACCACCGCTAACATTTCTGCATTTACAGTACTATAGCTCCCGAGATTCCTCCACAAATAGCTCCCGAGTCTCCTCTCCGCAAATAGATCTGGCCCCGTTGCCTTGAAACCGTTTGCCCATTACGTCGCTGGCTATGAATATTCATGTGCGGAAAGGGGATTCTATCAGTACATAATGACATGTGACAACCCATTGACAACCCGGAGCTTAGCGTCTTTCCCATGACAAGAATATGAAAATCTAACTTTCACTCAAAGCATACATTTTTTATGAAAGACGTAAGAATATACCATTGTCTCATTCGTAGATTAAAAATATTGTCAGTAGGCACAGGATAAAGCCATCCAAAGCGATGGTTACCACCGAACCTAATGCAATGGCCATGGCATGGTACAGAGGCTGGGGGCAGCTTTAAAGTGGGTCTCGCCGTACACAGTTCTGTGTTGTCATTTTTTGAAGAAATTTGCATACTGAATATCATGACGTTAATCATTTGCTTGACAAAAACTTCACACTACTAGTATTTAAACTATTTGAATTTCAATTATGTTTTATGTCATAATACACTACAACTGATTACTCACAAAACTGATCGAAAAAAAGGGACCTATACGGCATGTCCTATATTGTAGACCTACGGCTACCCCTTTGGCAAATCCACCCTCTAGTTGGGCAGCTGTATGTCTTTCATGGCTAAACAACATGAGTTCAGAGAGCTCGTACCTGCATGAAATATTTTGATTATGCAAGTGACTTCCGCATTTATCAACAGCTATATCTGCCACACAGAGAAATAAAGACCATAGCATGTCCAGGGCAAAAGATACAAACACCGGAAGTTCTGATGCGGTACCAAGCTCACACACCAGGGGACCCGAAATCGACCTTGACCTTCGTCTTCCCAACACCTACCAAAAGATGACTCACTTCACTTATTCCTTGACCTCATATTTGGTTGTTGGGGCACCATGACATGACTTCCTCCACCTAACCCTGTCCTCAGCTGCTCTCATTCCAGCCCAGTCCTTTAAGCCCCTGTCACATGTGTGCGTATATACAACATGTTTTTGGTTTAGGTTAAGTTTGCAGTCGAAGAAGAAATTTCTTGGTTTGATAACTAGACTGCTCTACGGTGGGTCAAAGTAGAAAACAACTTCCTCCCCGCAAAATTTACTTAAACCAAAGAAATGTTACTGCGGAACTCATGCGCACTTGAATATACGCGCAAGTGTGACACAAGTGCACAAGTCTGCCTTCCCCTCTTTCGGCTTCCTGGCACTGTTCCTTGTAGTATGGTTTTTGCGAGCCCTGACGTTATTGCCACGTTTATAGATCTCTTATACATTGCCTCATATATTCAAGTCAAATTATCTACACATTGCGAGTAATTAATCGCTTGCGTTTTATAGTAAATTCCATCGGCTACTGACGCGTACGCTACCTCACCTAAATCCGCAGGGTAACGTTTTTATTTAAAATTATGGAATTTGGCTTATGTTTTACGTTACAAGACACTGAAACTGACAAAATTATAGAACCACGTTTATAAGTGTAGGCTGACACAAGATTAACTTTGTTTTAAAAACACTTTATGATCAACTTTTTTTGACGAAGGAAGAGAACCACTTTGATCTGATAAGCTACTGACCTGGGTTAATAGCTTAAATAGCAGTTAGCGTCCACAGAAATACCCCTTCACCCCTCAACTCCCCATAGATAGAGGCACATTGACAGACTGGGGGCCTTTACATGTTTTTGCTTACTCTTGTAATATCATAGTTATTACCATTAGTTTGAAGATGACTACAGTAGAATGACAAGCATATGGAAAATATAGAATTGCGAAAACACAGACAGACCAATGATAATTCCTCCCCGTGAATTAGTAGGCTCTTCCATTGACCCAATGACCTGGAATGTCTGTCAGCTGTCGGATAAGGTTGATAAATGACAACTGTGAACTCAACCTCCTGTCATCCCCTTTACTTCCTGTCACTTTGTTGTTAGACGTGCCTTTACGTGTTTAGACATATATAGCATATAGACATAAGATAAACAGGCACAGCGTAAACAATACCTCCCTTCACGGAGGTGATGGTTTGTACTAGCCCTTTTAATTGGACAAAAGAACCGGTTGGACCTGTCAGCACTGTGAGTACTGCTGCGGTACACAGGTGAGTTTGTCAGGGTGCCAACACCTGTTACAAATAAAATCAACAGAACAACATCAAGGTACGTACGGGATTTAACATGTTGTAGAAAGTTTATTTTAAACGGTAGAAATGTTCAAGGCTTAAGTATTAAACGTTACAAGGCGTTCAATTCTCTATTCTGTGAAAATCTCCGAAACACAAGCGACCTATTGTGCAAGATTTCGCCCTGTTTTGGCCAGATAATGCGCTCGTGTTTGTGTAAGATATAACATAGCACAAGCTGTAATAGCAGAATGGTTTTCTTTGCGTGTTATACGTTGGAACACTGAAATGTACTGTATCGTGAGACCTACTTTCGAAGTACCAAAAAACAGACGTCTGACCGAGTCGACAAGACTTGCAAATTACGCCCCTTGTCCCTAGAGAGACACGCCCACACTTTCTTGGTGTCAAATAAGGACACACTGGTCAATCTTTTGCCCAACAAGGTGGTCAATCTTTTGCCCAACGTTACAATCTGTGAACTGCATTCTTGCGATGTCAATGTTGTATTATTTTGTCAGGTTAGTGCGCCATGTCTACTGAATGTGGCATACAAGTTGGTGCAAACGAAACCTTGCTTTAACATAGCTTGAGGGGCGGGGAAAAACTCGTTTTCACAACTGTGTATTAGTCACGATGAGCCTTCAGGGATTCATCCAGACAAACTAGCTTAAGTCTGAGAGGCCATATCTAGATTTCATTTCGGACTAATAATTTCATTTGAGCAAGGACCAAATGTGGAACAATCAGCTACGTTTAGTGATTCACAATCACACATGCACATTGATAAATGGGCTGTTAATGTAGTAAATAACAGTTTCCGTAACGCTTTAACGAGATTCACAAAGTGTCTGTGCCCTCAATAAAACTACGGATACACTGTATGTACTATAGGAAGTACACACAATACTCTAAATGACAGTGAAAATGATTTATAGGCATTAGTGAAAAGTTAGCCAACATCAGGTTGGGCGATCGACATTTTCGGCATTTCTTAATGCTTGGTGACAGATAATCATTGTTTTTTTTCTGTTTGCCGTAGGCCAGAGACAATCACGATGGGGAATAAATCGTCTTCAACAGATCCTACCTGCCATATCAAAACGGAGAAGGCAGCGGGCGGGTAGGTTTCCTTACACATTTGCCTCAAAATAGAAAGAAAGTCTACTCTCCAAGCAGAGGTTGGACTCCGGCTTGTTTTGCCTGTTGTGGGGCCATTATACACAAAGGAAATGTGAGCGAATATAAAGGCCGATAAAAACGCATAAAAAGACGTCCAAAAGAAGCCGGAGGCAAACCTCTGCTTGGAGAGCAAAGAAAGTTGACAACAATGATTCGTGTTATACAAGATGACATGCCTCTTGGCTGTCTGAAGAAAAAAGAAACATAGCTTACCCCCACATGTACCGGGTCTCAAGATTTCATCTGTAGCTTGCTGGATGAGTGAAAATAAGTAATGATAATGATGATACTGGTAGACACATCATAAAAAAGTCAATATAATAGAACGGCTTACATACTTATATTCAGCCTCTACCAGAGCTTCGTAAGAGGGTATGGACAGTAGAATTCGGTAAAAATAGAGTGAATAATTGACCAAGAGAGTGGGTCACTTTTATGCCCATGATCCCCATGGTACGCCGGTACGCGGTAGTCCCTGGTAAATTATTCTGGCAGAATGTTTACTACTTTCTAGTTGGGACACTATTACAAACCATCGCGTTCTGAGACCATTTTTGCTGTTTACACACATTAGTCTATCATAAACTTGCCTTCTTCTTGGTAAATTCGAAATCGAACCGACGTGCTTGTAACTTTTCAGCCCCATTTTTGTCGTCTTCGAGGACATCGCCGGCAATCGGACGGAAGCCACCAAACTCTCCCTGTGGAAGAACAGCGTCACGCCAAGCGACATTCAACTGCGCGAACGGGTATGTATGTATGATGTAGAACACGCACACCACTGCTATAGTCCACTAATAGCTGTGTTTGTTCAACTACCATTCTTAAACTTTTGAACTTTAACGGAACCTTTATATGTTGCACTGTTTGGAAAATCATATTTGAATCAGATTGTTTGATTGTTGAATCAGAGTGTCTCAGTGTGGCTTTTACATAAACGATGGCAACTTGTAAGTATAATCATTCTATCGACTGTAAACTACCTCGCAATTCAGCTATAATACGGCTGCCAGGAGGTGTGTAAGCCATGTTGATGTTGATACGAACCAATGAAATCAGCCTACACATTCTCTTTCCCATAATTGCCTAACGCTGAGAAGGGAAAGCACTACAAACAAGTTTTAAACTCGACCAGAGTTCAAACATGCGACCTACCGAATGCAAGAAGGTGTACACTCACCTATTGATACTTCCATGCAATATAGGTTACAGAAATGGAGATCTGGAGTGAGGGTAAAGGCCACACTTATGTCGATACCGTCAAGATTTCTTCACTTTCCGATGTGGAAGTGTACACCTTCCCAGTCCAGAGGTTAGTACATCACATTTCTACAATACTAAATACATCTAGTTTCCATTCAAGCGTACTTGTATGTGTTCAAGATGTCATCATGTATCATATCTCAAAAGAAAGCACATAAAGGGACAATAAGGCGATTCACGGTATGAACTGCGCATGCGATTTACGTGAAACACGTGATGCATGCAGTATGTCAAAGCGAAGGCCCCCAACTAATAAACAGTTATAGTGTCGATCATTCATTATACACATCCAGATGTGTTTTGGGGCCTCATGCATGCGCAGTTCAAACCTTGAACTGACTTATAGTTGCACTTACCGATCCATTCAAATGTATCTAGATGTCAATTCCACATATCCCCCCCCCCCCAAAAAAAAAACCATAAAAGGGGCAAACAATTTGGGGCAATTTCAGCAAACTCAATAGATGATGGTCTTGTTTCCTTTGTTCAACTCCAGGTTGTTGAAGCCTGGCGCAGGAAACAGGCTCTTCGTCCCGCCCTACGACTGCTGCCTCCCGCAGACCGACCCCCACCCGGCACAGCGGCGACGGGAACTCAACCAGAAAAAGAAGGACTTCCAAATGACGACATTGGCTGACGGTTGTCCCGTACAGGTTGTCACTTTATCTATTACTGCATCAGGGAGACGACCCACATAGAACAAACAATTCTACAGAATTAAAGTTTTTAAGATTTGTGAAAATGCATTTTACAATCAAAGGGAAGCAAGAAATACATGGTTATGCCCATGGGTGTTTTTAGAAGGGTGTATTCACATCCGCGACACGTACTGCTGGTTTGTTAAATCTAGAAGAGTCAGACCTAAAAATGTATGATAATATCACACATATTTTTGTAATCATATATACAAATTCAAATCCATCTCGCAACTGCAATGTGTAAACATCCAGAATGGCTGACACGTAGATCACGTGAAAACACAATGTAAGCTATGAGTACCTGCTAATGTAGAACCACTGGTTACCAACCCTGCATTTTGAACTCGAAGGTCCATCGAAGGCACCTTGAAGAGCTTTTTTAATGAATTGTTATCTACAAACGTTTGTTTAAACACAACTGTTCAATTTTTTGGGTTGTTATTTTCTCGTAGGTTGCTGGCTCACCAAGGGAGGCAATGTGGACACAAGAATACAAGGTATCATCAATATAGATTCATTCTAGTAAGACCAAGAAAAATATAAAAAAATGCACATAGAGAGCGCTCACAGAAAGGTCAAAGACTGTCGACAATATTATTTCCATTTTGTAGACATGAAGTTCATTCAAGTTAGATCAGTAGTGTTCAGACTGTTACTAGTACCGAAAGTTGTTGCAAAGAAATCTAAGCGTATATCTGTATGCAAATTCTTCTACCTTTTGCCATCTCTGTAGAAAGCATACTTCAACATCCGAAACCGTTGCAAGAGCGATGAGCTTCTCCTTCGTCTGACGAGGAAGGGACAGGTCAAGAAACTCGGCAATTTCTCAGACTTGTACAAGCTCGGCTTCAAAGTTCCTCAGGTATGTGCCAGCTTTATTATACCAAAATGTGACGAATTTCAACGCCACAAGTCAGTAGCGGAAACTTTTTACAGAAAATACAAGAAAACAGATCTCCAGCGTTGATGGTTTCCATTTCCAAGCAAATCTTCTAAAGAGAAAATTGCAACATTTTTTCATTATCAAGCCTTGAGATACATACGTTGGATCTGCTGTACCATGTAGTGTTTTTCCTGTAACATGCGAACGATAGGTACAGATTCAAATGGAACATGCCGTTAATATCACAGTTGTGGTCGTTGAAACCCGGTCACATCTTTCGTACGACAAGTTTACGACAGATTGAGGACAATCTTGAGACAGTCGTGTATGTGTTGTACAAAATGACGGAAAAGCTTGTCCTTAATCCTTGTCGACTGTCCCTGTCACAACCTTGCTAAAACTCCTACCACATAAAATACGAACAATATATGTGCCCGCGATTTTGAGTTTAACCATGTGATGTTTGATCTTTACGTCAGGGAATGGAGAACTGGTGGTTCGATAAGGTTTTCGGTCAGCAGAGACTTCAGGGTCTGGTTCCTAACCTCATCAAACTGTGCAAGGAAATCCCGGCAAGGTACTCTCTATATAAAACGACACTTTTCAGAAGAAATACACAATCCCTATGTCAACCTGTGCTACATAAAGATGTGATAAACTGCCACATTAAAAGAATATAAAGCCACGTAGTACACGTGCATTTTTGAAAACATAATTCTACCAAACCAGTGGCTTAGCCGTTACACGTAGTTCCTTTATCTCGAATTGCTACGATTTCGTTGTGTGGGTTTGTTTGGGTTGGTGGATTTGTCCACAGTTATTTGAGTGACAGCTAGAGAGTGGGAAGATGACCACAAAGGTCAGACCTGCCGAAGTCTGTAGGAAGTAAAGGTCAGAAGTCGTAGAACTAATCGTTAATCAGACATGAAAGTCCAGGTTATGGATGAGGCTATTAATATACGGGGAGGAATCGTTTTTGGACTGTCTACGTTTTTGCAGTAAGGAATGTATATATATTTTGGTGCCGTATATTTTCAGACCCTTCATACTATCCTAAGAGCAGTCACAGCTTTATTCTTTTGTTGTTTTGACTTTCTGTTATTATGATATTTTTGTTGCTAGTTTCAACGTGACGGAAGAGATGGTGAAACCCGTGTTAAAAGACGTGTCCCTGAAACAGGCGCTAGAGGACAAGCGGCTGTACCTGACTGACCTGACCATGCTAAAGGGAGTCAAATGCATTGGCGGTAACGTGGTAAGTGCCTTGTTTTTATCTACAAATATTGACAAAATACTTTTTTAAGATATATTTGTTTTTCATATCTGTATAAGGGCAACTACTGCAGATGAAGAGCCCAAATGTCAGTAAACTCGTTTGATGAACTTAACATGTTTGTGTATCCGGAACGGCGATCAAATGCCATCAGGAAGGGGAAACATTAAAAAAAAGCATTGAACATGAAAAATCCAGGAATGTTTCTAAACAGTCTTTGTTGTGACTTGTACTTAGCACAGGTCTTTATTTATCAATACTTTTCATTTATTTCCCTAGCTGTGTGCACCACTGGCCTTGTTCTTCGTGGATGACGAGGGGGACCTCATGCCAATAGCCATCCAATTGTTCTCCAACGGGCCTGAAAAATTCTCGCACCAGGTAAGAAGCGTCAATGCCTCTATGATCCATATACTACACCTGAACACAGACACACATCTTCTACACTGCAAGTTACAAGATGTAGGGCGAGATATCATCGTTTATTCAGTCTGTAAACGTTTTAAGATCGTCAAGATGATTTTTAACAAAAGTGATTATTTGCAACGATGGTATTCAGGATCACCTAAAATTTGGCTTATTCTTGCTGCCCTGTATTGCGTTTTTGGGACGTAAAGGTGATTTTTAGTTTTATCTCGCCCCATTGTCTGAGCAGGTATTCCTTCCGACGGACCCACCATACACCTGGCTACTGGTGAAGATGTGGTACAACCTGGCGGAGGCGTCTTGGCACCTGGCGTGTGGAAACTTCGGTATGGCCTATCCTTTACTCTAACCAAGGAGGTCTATTCTTTAACCTCCTTGCTCTGACACTAGATTTTAGTGTAATGATGGATTGAGGGTTTGAGTGACTAGCACGCCGATAGTCGATATGAATTTGTTTCCAAATCTACGCTAAACGCATTCTACAACCGCAGAGCCTCGACTGTGGGCAAAACAATATACATTGGGTGAGGTTCTGCTAAACCGGGCTGAGGTTTCCACTTTTGTTGGCGTGGCCTCTAATCTGATGTCAGCCAATCAGAGAATCGGCTTTATCTAAAGAAAATATGTAAGCGACTCTCTGATTGACTGACAGCGGGTCAGAGGCCCGCTTACAAGAATGGAAACCTCAGCCAGGTTTAGCAGAGCCTCCCAATGTATATTATGTAGCCCGCGGACGATGCTCTGCGTAGGAGAATGCGCAAAATGTTCGCGGAAACCGGAAAGTCACGTGTCAGACGTAGATGGGTCATTATAGCTGAAGAACGCCGAATGGTTGAATGAAGACTCATATGGTGGATTACTTTCCGCTGTAACTTGACTGAAAGCGTAAACTTAAATTACGTTCATAAGACAACAAATGAAACAACATTTATCAAGGTTAGACATCCAGGTATACAATATCTAAAGACAAATCAATCTCTACAGCTGGATACAATACGGAGATTACTTCCGGACGTTTCGAGTGACATCTATCACTGTTCTTCAGCGTTCTACCAGTTCATTCTAATGATGCTGATGAAGAGTGGTGGATGTCACTCAAAAGGCCCGGACGTATCTTATGACTTATCTAGTTGTGTAGATTGTTTTATTTTCAAATAAATCAAACAACGTACACGGCTTTACAGGATTCTCTCGCCTGGCCATGGAGTCGGTCGCCCTCTGTGTCCATCAGACCCTGTCCGTGTCTCACCCGGTTTTTCGTCTGCTGGCACCGCACCTCAACCAGCTCATCCCTGCTAACAGGTCTGTCAGCAGTTACATTGTTTTCTTCTTGCAAAATGTATTACCTGTACATGGTGCGTGTGGGGACACACTCAGGTCACGAACTTACTTTCGTGCCTCCACCAAATGAATGGGCAATAATAATACGTAAATACAAAGCAAATTATATAATGTGAAATGAGAGCTATGAGGTGAACAAAGTTCTACCAGTACATTGAAATTGATTGGGCGATATTGAGAAATTAGTTTTACTTATTTCTAATGTGAGGGGACAAACAATACAGTCTATCAGGACAAATGATCTATATATGTTCCAGCTTAGAGGTCCAAGTTTTTCCAAATAACCATTCATTGTTGTGATTTCTGTGCCTCTTCAATATTTACTGTAAATCTTGAAACTTTCGCGGTGGTTTCATTTTTGCGGTGATCTCTCCACAGCAAAATCATCGCCAATATGCGTTTCCAATGTGTCAATAATGTAGTACAGAATTGTTTCAGTTGCAAATTTAAACCACTATGAAAAGTTCACAGCGAAAGTAAGTGTATTTACAGTATCTGCTACCATGTATTACAGGGAAACACTGCACATACTCGATCCCGGGCAGTGGATGGACGAGACCACTCGGATCGGCAGGGTAGGATTCATCGATATCGTACAACGAGGGTGAGTCATTTCATTAGGGCATTGCACTGGTGATACTCTATCTGTAGATATCAATATGCGTCTATGAAAACCCTAATGGCTGGACAAAAATGTATTCATTATCTTGCTGTAGTAGCCGGTACCTCATCCTATTAGTATCTTCTTTAAGAACCACCAAGCTTAAGCTAGATGTGCGTTTTTTCAAACCTTGGTAAATTGAAGAAGTGCAAGGTTTCACTACAAGAGTAATCGTTATCGTGTCGAAGATTGGCTTACATTTTTCTTCTTCAAAGAATAGCAACTGCCAACGCTGTGAAAATGATAGAGAAACCAGTGCATTTGCTTAAAACAAACAGTGAGAATTAATGCATAAAGTGTGTCGTTCTTTTTTGTAGGTGGAAAAGCCATTGGAGAATGAACGTGGAAGGGAATTTGCCTCGTGATCTAGAGAATCGAGAGGTAAGGCCAGTTCAGTACCAAGGACAACGCTTAATAGCCTTCGGTCCATTATCACACACTTCTAAAGATGTCGAAAATCAACGATGAAGAAATATATATCCTATTCATTTGTCAATTTTTGTTTCCAAAACGATTTGAAAGATGATGCTAATGTAATATTCTGTGTTAATACCAGGCATACTTTCATACATGTTTGATTCTGCTACCGTTACGACAAAAAATTAGTAATTGCTTTGGCAACGCGTCCCAATCTATTTTCATATGCTTCTGCATTGTTAGCCTATTCAAACCAAAAAGAGACATATACCGCTGAGCAATTTTGAAGCATGATTTACGGTTCGTTCTCACTTTGAATGGAACAATGAATACTGTGTATTTTTTTACTAGGTCGATGACAAAACCGCCCTCCGAAATTACCACTACCGAGACGACGCCCTCCCCATCTGGCACGCCATCGAGAAATACGCCAGGACCGTGCTGAAGGCCTACTACGGTAAGGCCCCCATTCCACTAGACGGCGATCGCGCTGCGCTCCCACTGCGACCTAAATCGGATGTGTCTAATACTTAATTTCATAATTGGAATATTTTGAAAAAAGGTAAAAGTACTGTATGGCTGAAAAGATTGCGAAACGCACAAAGCGTTAAAAGATTCGTCTTTATCTATGAAATCCGTCGAGCGCTCTGTTGAATTTAATTTCAGGTCGCAGAGAGCGCGCGGCGAGAGCGCCGTCCTAGCTAGTGGAATAAGGGTATAAACGAACTTGCACTGCCGCCGGATAACATCTAAAAAAAGATTAACTACCAAGTGTTTTTATCTAAGCCGAACCGTAATGAAGGGAGATATAAAGTTTAACATTTAGGACTGCATTTGTGACTTCTTGGAGAGAAAAGTTTTCTATTTGTTTGCACATACTTTCTTTCTTAGTTGCGTAAAACATTCAAGTATAGATATATTAGTGACGCTGGCCCTGCGATACCCATATAGTTCTTTTTTACTTTCTCGTCGATTGAATTTCTGTCTCATTGGAATTACATCTCTTATATTTTTTATATTTTTTTTCAAAACAGACACCCCTAGCAAAGTTACAGAAGACCACGAATTAAGGGCATGGAGAGAAGAGATGACCAAAGCAGTCGCCGAGGGCGGAGCAGGTATTCAGGTACATGACGATTAGGTTTTCATAACTTGTTTTGTTGATTATCTTAGTTTGACAGCACAATTTGGAAACATGCCATTCGAAATCGAATAAGTTTTCGCGATTTTCTTCTGTTTGCGGTTGAATAGAAAGGCAATGTAGCAAAGGGAAAAAAATCTATCTATTGAGATTTACGACAGTTGTGGAAGGATTGACATAACAGGTAACTATATCCTTATCAAGATGTTAACCGGAGACCTGGAGGCAAGGTTTGAAACACTGACACCGGGCAGGACCCCTATTCTTTTCGATAAGTGTGGTGGGTTCTTTATCGTGCAAGAGGTGTGGCTGTCCGCAAACACGGAACCACCATTCAACGTCACTAACCTATAATAGGTACTCATTTTCACCTGAGTGAAGTGAGCAAAGGGCGCAACATCGGGTATGTTAGGGGAACGAACCCAGGACCCTTGATTCTGGACCTAACACTCTAACCATTACGTCATACGATGCCACGAATTACCTGTCCCTTCTGTTCCACAGGGTGTTCCGGGTGAAGGCGAATTCAGGACCATCGATGACGTCATTGCAACGGTGACGTCAATCATCTTTACCTGCACCGTGTCGCATGCTGTCAGCCTACAGATGTACAGCCAGTGCGCCTTCCCACCAAACTACCCACTCAACCTCGTCGGCAGTCCAATCACAGACAAGGTATATTAGTTTGATGCATTTTTTAAACCACGCTACCACTTTGTTAGGCGTTGTTGTTGACTCTGTGTAGGGAGTCTATATCTAAGGTGTGTGTGTTTGTTTGGGTGGTGTAAAAAAGTGCATGACCACAAAGGTCAAATTTGCCGGAGTGGCAAGAAGTAGAGGTCAGATTTGGTAGAACTAGTCGTTAATCGGACGTTGACAGTCCAGGTCATGGGGTCAATGGAAGAGGTTACTAATTCACTGGGAGGTATTTTTTGGGGGTCTGTCTGTCTGTGCTTTTGCAGTTATATGTTTTCCATATGTCACTTTTACCGTCGAGTGTCCGGAAGTGATCTCACATTTAACATGATCAGACATTTAATGACTTGTCTCTTTCTGTTGTTTTAAATTCCTTTCGTTCAGAAACCACTGACTATAGAAGACGTGCTGAAGTACCTTCCCACAAAGGAGGAGACACTGCGGGTGATGTCCGTGACGAGGTTTCTGAGTTGTAAGGGAAACTCGAAAAACACTCTGGGCGACCTCGACAACACTTTCCTGTTCACACCCGCAGGGAAGGCCGCGGTCAAACGGTGAGACCTTCCCTTCGTTTATTACCTCCGTGAAAACGAGTTATTGTAATCATTCGGCGTGTTTCCTTGTTTGTTTATTTGCTTGTCTTGATGTGCGTCCGCAGCCATGTGAATATTGCAGAGTGGCAGCATGTAAGGCGAAAATGGTGTAATAGGATACGTGTAGAATTGGATGTACGCTTTGGCTTGGGACTCAGGATGACTCATGTCTACACCCACACAGAGCTTGTCTCAACGACGTTCAGCCGATTGTATCAGGCTCTTTCATTTTCATATATTGTAGTGGCGCAGCTCTCAACAATGTCATCGGTTTTGATACATTTTTATTGCAGTTTTCGGGAAGAATTGGCCACGATCTCGGCGAGCAACAAGAAGAAAGATCGCAACCCGCCCTACTCATTCCTGGACCCTGACGTCATCCAAACTTCCTGCTGTTTTTAGTCGCTTACAACCTTGCAGTAGATAGCTGAATTTTGTTTCAAGAAAGACATACACATGCACTGAAATTCCGGGCACTTTTGACCAGTTACTGGCGCCATGTGTCTGTTAGGCCCCTGTCACATAGCAGAAAAATCAATCGGCCGGTGAGCTTGCGAGATCAAAAGGACATTTTCTGGCAGTTATGCCGCCCAGTTTTCTCTCGATCATCGCTCGATTTCTAGAGATCGGACACTTTCGCAGGTCCCCGAGGCCCTGCCAAATTTGATAGAGTAAGTTTTCCAATAAAGGAAAAACTCAAGTCTCTGGCCATTTTTAACCTCAGCGGCCTCCTTGCGATCAACAAATACGGCAGAAGCTCGTTGTCTGTGTGTGACAGGGGCCTAAAGTCATGACTGATGTCACATAGGTCAGCCGAAAATATTTCACGTTTTGAAAAAATGTTTAGATATCTGCTATTATGTTAACTGTTAATACAGGTGAATTTTCATTATTGTACAACCATTTTGTTTTAGGAAACCATGACCATGAATATTTATTTCTCGGGCATGAAGGAAATACGTTTTCTACTTCTAAAATGAAAGGATTCCTGCTAAGCATGAGGGGAGAGAAATTTTGTGCATCTTTGATTTAACCCTTCAATGTCAAGAATCACGCTACTGAAATAATGGCGAATAGCTATAAACGGTTAAAAAAGAAGCAAACAGCTACAATATTCATAACGTATATCACCAAGCCATTTACGCAGATGAGTGCAGATTTGGCTTGCTTTGAGAGGTTAGCTTTCAATTGGGCCTGGTCTATAGTGATGTCATCGATATCAATGATTTCTGTTGTACTCATCACTAACGTCTTTTTATTGATATTATTCAAACATTTAATTTGAATCACTGAAGAAAGATGTTGGAATGAGATCTGAAACTTCTGATGTTTTCATATTGCGTTCCAGTGGTATAGATTGAATTAGCATTTTATTTTTGATCCTTGACCTTAGGTTAGAAGGCTTAGGCCTAGGTTAGAAGGTAGTGGGGTTCAGTTTGGCGGGTTTGTGTGTATCACTGTATAGTACAATATGGCGTAGGTTACGAGGGACCTGGTTTGATATTACCGTGTGAAGATACTTGCGAAGGTATAAATTGTAATAGAAATTTTTGTTTGTATTAAAATGGTACGAGATACATGTTATTTCTGTTGTATTGCTTAATATCTTATATACCTAATCATGTTCCAGCCATACTTCGAGTTCAGCGTGAATATTTTATTTGAATACACAGTGCAATGGACACATATCCGAAAAGTATCATTTTACATCGATGAGGAAACTTGATTAAGATATTCGATCATACAACTTGCCCTTACTCAAAAGTTGATGAGCTAACATATTTCGGCAAGGGGAATGTCGAAAAACTTCTAAAACTTCTAAAGTAAGGCCATGTTGATTTGATTATATGGATGACATCCGCGCGAGCATCAATTTTCGTCCGTTTCCTAAATTAAAGTTTTCGACCATACTGTAAATCGTACAAAGCAGCTGCAAAAGAATCAAATATATGCCGTAGGTTGAACAAAATTAATATTAGAAAACGATACTAAAGTCAAATGAGAATACCAAATGCAAAATAGAATGCCAAAATCAATTCCAAATTCAAAGAAGAAGATGTGAGAAAATGAAAATGAGGAATATATTTTTCGGTTTACCATACTCTGTGTGTTTAGTCATTCATTCAACCTTTCTAACCATCAATTTGTTTGGCCAAACATTTTTTTCATTCGCACGCTCGCATCACTTTTGGGGTTCCCAGAGGATCTCAAACCATATTATGAAATCAATATGGCCTAACTTACTTCTTCTTTGGCCAAACGTAGACCATATTTTCCTTACAAGTGATCAAATACTATATGTAGCCAAAGGTCATTGAGTAACAAAATACTAATGAAAAAGGCGATTTCCGACTATGCATGATAATTATCCAATTACTTTAGTACATGTGTAGTACATTTCTCTTATGAACATTCTTGCTAATTTGACCCAGCCAGGGCAGTTTCAAAGCTCTACATTTGAATAAACTTGTACTAATTTCATCGCAGATAGTATGTGATAAATTTCCTTTTTTTGACAGAGAGAGAATCGTATCAACTAAAGATACTTTATACAATACTCAATAATACATCTATTTTTACTTACAAGCGTTTTTGAAAATTGCATTGAATGTCTTCACGACTACTGATACTCACTATAAAGACCTTGGTGTTTGCAACCATCTATAGTACAACAATGCTTTGTAGTTCTAAGATGTATATACTCCCACGACTACTCTTGGGCTCTTGAGTTACGATTTTGCAAATCGCCATGACAGAAATCTATAAAACAGTCCTGGGTGCCACAAAAAGTCAATAAGAAGTTACTGTACTACAAGTATTGAAAGATATCACCCTCCAACTGTTCAACGTAAGGCCACAGCAAGTAATTTTTATGGATGATATCAGCGCGCTCATTGATTTTCGGCTTATTTCGAAAAAAAAAAAAAAAATTCATTGCCCTCCGACGGTGGTCAACATGCCAAAAATTGGCAAATATGTCGTAAACGTTGACAGTCTAAGGTGTTTCATTGCATATGAATACGCAGTGTAGTTTCTGTCCATGATGGTATGATAACAAGCTGTAAATTTAATTTAGTTAATTGAGCTGTATACACAAGGTGTTTCATCGCATATAAATACCCAGGTAGTTGCTTTAGATGATGGTACAACAAGCCCTTTTCTGCATTTGTTGTAGTTAGTTTATTGAGATGTATACACATCTACAAGGACACGTTTACTGTTAAATCAGGGAGTTTTTTTATTATATATGAAACCTCATTGGTTGAATACAGGAATAAAAGACCTGTTGGTCATGATATCACATTTTGTCGCCTCAATTCTTGTTTAACAAGATTTATGATGTCAAAATTTGAAAATATAGGAATCCTTTTTTTTTGGCCCGCCTTGTTTTTTTTTGCCCTATCTCATTAATTTTTGAGTCTGCGGATGATATCATCCACAAAATTTACTTGCTGCAGCATAAGTGTTTTTAAAATTTGACTCTTGTTGTACTAGGTATAAACATTTCTTCTACTACTACTACCACTACTACTTCTATTACTGCTGCTACTACTACGACTACTACTACTACTGTCAGTCTATACAGACTGGGCCACATGCTGCGCAGACTAAAATTACAAAACAAAGAGTGCAAGTAGATCTGAACATTATAACGCGTAGAATTCTTGTAGTACAATGAGGTTATTGTAAGAAACATTTTCTAGCTTGCAATTAACCTTACAATGAACACTGGGGAATTTAGCATCGCATAGACAATGAAACTGCATGATGTGCTTCTTAATTAAATTCAAGAAAAAAAACATTTTGGTTTTTGTAGTCACCTGTAATCAAAGTTTTTCTTTCTACATAGTTTTGCAATACTTTCCACACTATTATGTAATCAACATAGATTCTGAAATCCATGTGAGATGAAATTTTATGTTATCACATAAGCATATTAAGAATTTCTCTATGCCGTAAATTCACAAAGACGTTGCTGTACTGTTATAATGATAAAAGTGACACTTTTCCAACATCTAAGAATTCAGTGTTTTTCAATTCGAATCCTACTGTACTTGGATCCAAGGCTTGGATCTAACCAATACAATGTGAAACTACTCATGTTATGATACACATATGAGAAGTTTTCACAATCTAGAGTATCCAAACGGATGAAAACTCAAAATTGTTCTTGAAACATTGCATTGATCATACCAAGTACTTCCTTAACCACATACAGAATAGAAGCCCACGCTCCATTCTTTCACAAAATCCTAAATTTTACAACCTTTTGTCGTGATTACATTTGCTAGTCTTTCCTCTTAAAGTCTAAGCGACAATCTTATGCAGCTCTCCACTTGTTGTTTCAAAGATGGAGATTAATAATTGTTTTTTCTACCGTTGATGAATTGTACTTGAAAGCTGTCTACTTCCAACTGTTCAACGTAAGTGTTTTTAAAATTTGACTCTTGCTGTGCTGGGTATGAACATTGCTAATGCTACTACTACTATTACCACTACTCCTTCTATTACTGCTGCTACTACTACGACTACTACTACGACTACTACTACTACTACTGTCAGTCTATACAGACTGGGTCACATGCTGCGCAGACTAAAATTACAGAACAAAGAGTGCAAGTAGAACTGAACATTATAACGCGTAGAATACTTGTAATACAATGAGATTATTGTAAGAAATATTTCTAGCTTTCAATTAACCTTAGAATGAACACTGGGGAATTTAGCATCGCATAGACAATGAAACTGCATGATGTGCTTCTTAATTAAATTCAAGAAAAAAAACATTTTGGTTTTTGTAGTCACCTGTCATCAAAGTTTTGCTTCCTACATAGTTTTGCAATATTTTACACACTATTATGTAATCAACACAGATTCTAAAATCCGTGTGAGATGAAATTTTATGTCATCACATAAGCATATTAAGTATTTCTCTATGTCATAAGTTCACAAAGACGTTGCTGTACTGTTATAATGATAAAAGTGACACTTTTCCAACATCTAAGAATTCGGTGTTTTTCAATTTGAATACTACTGTACTTGGATCCAAGCCTTGGATCTAAACAATACGATTTGAAACTACTCATGCTATGATACAGATATGAGAAGTGTTCACAATCTAGAGTATCCAAACTGATGAAAACACAAAATTGTTCTTGAAACATTGCATTGGTCATATTAAGTACTTCCTAACCACATACAGAATAGAATCCCACGCTCCATTCTTTCACAAAATCCTAAATGTTACAACCTTTTGTCTTTCCTCTTAAAGTCTAAGCGACAAACTTATGCAGCTCTACACTTTTTGTTTTAAATATGGGGATTAATAGTTGTCTTTTCTACCGTCTATGACTTGTACTGGCGACTACAACAAATCAAAACCCAATATATTAAAAATTCAGCCTGACTTTTTAATCCCCTTCAATACAACGCTGAATCCAGTCATTATTCTTTGGACTCCTGCGTTCAAGCGCGGGGAGTTACAGTAGTCTTGACTACCGTCTTTGACTTATTTTGAAGACTCTATGATTAAATAAAGCCCAAAATAATTTTGATTTAGCATGTACTACTTTTACCTTCTTTGATACAACGTTGAATCCAATCATTGTTCTTTTTGACTCTTGTGGTCAAGCGTACTCTTCGCTACCGTTTGTGACATATATTGAAGACTACGATAAATAAAAGCCCAACATTCTTTTTAGCATGTACTACTTTTATCTTCTTTGATACAACGTTGAATCCAATCATTGTTCTTTTTGACTCTTGTGGTCAAGCGTAGTCTTTGCTACCGTTTTTGACTTATATTGAAGACTCTACGATTAAATAAAAGCCCAACATTCTTTTGATTTAGTATGTACTACTTTTACCTTCTTTGATACAACGTTGAATCCAGTCATTATCCTTTCGGACTCTTGCAGACATAGGGGTAGTTCTCTTTGCATGACACGTCATTCCACTCTGCGATTTTATTTTTGGACCCCTGTAACCAGCCATGTTTGACCTTCTGTTTGAAAACAATTACAAATACCAAACGTACACGTTAAAGACTGTCACGTATCTGTCTGTGTTTAGTTCTTCAATGGTATGAATCATTTACCCGTAGAAGGGCTTACATAAATCGTAGCTTTGATTTCGATAAAGTCAGATGGACAATTGTCACATTGGCATAACTGAAGAAATTCCGCTCCCTCGTGTGCTCTAAATTATTACTCATTTTTAAACAGAAATATGTGCAAGTTGTGATACCAGCGAAGACAACTATTTTTTCCTCTACAAAGAATATACTCGCACGCTGCAATTAATGTTTTGTGAGGTTGGAAATCTTTATCATGATGCTGCCATGTATATACATGCATATGGTGTTCCGCTCGACCAGACAAATATGATATTCTCGGGGTAAGTCCCGAGAAAATGATAGAAAGTTTATTGCAAATTCCTGCCCGTAGGCTAATTGAAAGTACATGTACATGTAACACGAAGGCGACGGGATGAACAATATAACATATGACTACTCTAGTCTTAACTACTGACACTAATTTCTAACTTATTGGGTTCGGCTTCTTTTTCCGAGACAGTAGAAAACGAATGACCCCACTTTTTCTTTAATGTGTGGATTTTGTAATGTTAAGAGGAGAGTAGTTTTCTTTTCGTCTGTAAACGTGGAGAAATTAGGATGAAAAATGGTGGAAACCGACCCCCCTCCCCCATGAAGAAAAAAGAGAATAAAAACACATACCACTATGAACGCGCCGACACATATCTTCCCTGTACCCTTGTAGTCGGGTTCAGTCGGAGCCCACCTCTTGTAGTAGTGATAGTCTGAACCATCCGTCCACTTCCACTCTGCTCCGACACGATGTAACCCGATCCAGACAAGGGGCGGGTCACCTTTAGGAGCTGCGGTTTAAAGAGAATTTCTTCTTAACAAATCAGGAATGTATTGTTGTGATCATGACGATACGACAATACGTATTGACATAGCTTCCTGACGACTTCAGTGGCACTTAAGCTAGTCTAGAAGTGAATTAAGTTAACAGCCTTTTAAGACGCGTATGATTATATGATTAATGACAACAGACTTTTGCCTTTTCTAGCAATGAGATAAGATTAGGTTTAGTTGTCAAACACAATCTTGTTGATTTGTGTGTGTGTGTGTGTGTCCGTGTGTGTTTGTATGCGTGAGAGTTTGTATGCGTGAGAGTTTGTGTGTAGATGTGTATATCTATATGTGTGTATATTAGGGTGACTGCAGTCAAAGACTTCATCTACATTACGATGGACGAACATCATCATATGTGTGTGTGTGTGTGTGTGTGTGTGTTTGAATACCTATATATGTGTACATGTGTGTCGACATGTGAGTGTGCATGTGTTTATAAATATGTGTGTGCTTGTTGTGTGAATGAATGAGCATTCATATGTGGGTCTGTGCAAAACGATGTTATATCCTTTGTCAATACCCGTCAGCTTTCGTGTTTCCGTCTCCAGGTTGGTACCTAATTCACAGTTGAAGTAGGATGTAAAATTCATGGCTATGTGCATCATGTGAATACTAGACCGTGGAGTGTTACCATGGCATCCTGTGTACATCGCCGTCATGTAATGTCAACATTAGATATACATATTAGTAGCCGTGGGAGGCCAAGAAGGAGGTGGGGGGACGACATCCGTGACTGGACAGGACTCCCACTAGCGGAGTGCACCCACTGAGGCAGAGACAGGAGGAAGTGGAGGAGGCTGGTAGTGGACGCTACCATAGTCCCCGACCCTCAGGCATGAGGATGGGACTAGGTAACGATAAAGGTAAAATTAGTAAGAATTCGAAGTCTGTTTCTTTGACAATCAAATAGGCTTGCTAGGTCAAACTTAAGATACCTTTCCACCTAGGAGACCTGAAGACAATAATATAATTTGTAATCGTGATTTGAAAAATAGCTAGCTGTATGTTACCATTGATAATGATGGTTTTCAGGAAATTGCGTTCCGATGCTGTCTGGATAGAAACAAGATCTGCACCCAGTCGTTTACATCTTGCGTTCGCTGTATCCCAGTTGACTTTGTCCGTCATCAACTTGTAGTAGTGGTTGTTGTACTCAGTCCACCCCTTGCGAGACTTCGGCGCTGTAGTGAACGATAGTGCAGTGAGATAAGCGAAGTGTCCAGATTAAAGAGCATCCTGACACACTGTGGCACCATTTACGATCCGCGACAGAATTTGCGTTGAAAAATATACCTTAAAGTAAACGTAAATACGTCTACTGTATACCAGGGGTGATCAATAAGTCGTCGGCCTCACCCAGACATAAGGTGCACAACTCACATTTCGGGGAATACTTTTAAAGTACAAAGTCTTTTATGAATGTCTACCAAAATTCAAACCATTGTGATCCTTACTTTGCAGGCGACGCCCAGTAACGTTAAGTGAGGTAGAAGGATAAAACATGGACAATTGAGCTGCGACCTGAGGTGTGCGGGCCAACTCGCTCTGCTGAAAGTCAGATACCCACTTCTTTTTTGTTGAAATAAGAAGGGAATGTTCATGAAAGATTTTGACAATGTCTTTGAATATTTTATGCCGATTCATTGCATGAGGAACTCGACCCACACAGCTCTGATCACAGTTCAACCTTGTTTTTCGAATTCTCGCCACTTACTTACTGTTTCTTAAATGGACGTCGACTGCTCGTATATGTATACTAGTGCGAGGTTGTGATTGGGGTGTTGAAGATGTCGCAACAATAAAGTTCTAAGATTTCCTACAATATCTCATAGCATAGTATAGCAACATTGAACTAGATATGTATCCCAACGTCCAAACATGATTATATCCCACTTAGAATTCAAGATATCGTTAACTAGTCTTCAAAGGTTTCTTGATTGATTTATTATCTTCGCCAAGAAGATTATGTTTTGGGTAGCGTGAAGTAATGTGAATGTGAACATCGTTGAAATAAATCATGCATATAAGGACCTCATTTGCATATTTTTGTGTCTGAAAACATTGAAATGTCGAGGCAGACACAGATGAAATTAGATCATAACACAGAACTAAGGTTGCATAATCAGACGTTACCACAGTGTATGTCACAATAATCCCATCTAGTGTGGGGATCCGTGGTGTAGCACCAAACTCCGGGTACGCCGTCCGGATTCCGGCAGTAGTTCTGCCTCAGTCCGGATGATGGGTGATTAGCAGGTGTCCTGCCGTGTCCATGAGGTGTCTGACTGTCCCAGCGTTGACACTTCTTCCCTGTTTGGGTCACAGATACTGTTCCTCGGTAGGATGCCCCATTTCCCACCTGGCAATTTCCTGGTTGATGGAATTAAAAAAAGAGATTCATTAATACATGCTGTCTTGATTTTCAAGTGGGGGTATAACCAAGTTTGGGACGGGAGGACATGGTTTGAGGTAAAGTGCATCGTTCATATATTTCCATGTACTTGTTTGTCTGCAATTAAAGTTATCATATTAAGCGATGAATATTGATGCATTTTTTTGCAGCATCGTAGACGTCTTTACGTTGATTTAGGGTACCCTTTTCAATACGAAATTTTGACACGGAAATGATGCCTTATTCATACACCATGGGCGTACGACCGTGCGGGGGAGGGGCGTGCAGTTGGTCCCCGCCAATCACGGACCGGTGACCAATAAAAGATATTCTTCCAGAAGATGTTTCGGTCAGGGGGCTAGGAGTGGCCGCGATTTTAACGTCTGCCTCCCTACAATCATTTCGAGGTCTCATCAAGACCTACGTAACGTTACATACCAAATATGAAGACAATCCATCCAGGCAATCTCGAGGTATAGTGTTCACAGACGGACAGACACACAAACACACACACACACACGAACGCTGACCAAAACCTTCTTGGCGAAGGCACTGGATGAAGTTGGGGATTGTTTTCCTAAAAGGTGAATGCACTGGTGATACATATACAACAATATTACCCAAACGTACTTTCACAGGACACCCCTGTATTGCACTGTGTATATTCATGTACATGTGTCTCCTGAGCCAGTCTAGTACTTCAGGCATCATACACATCATGCATCACACTCCATGGCTTTGAATTAAGGGGCATTACTCAATAACTGGATTATAAATGGTTCATCTATTTGTCTATCTGAAATTAATTTGGTTGATTTTGTTTACATAAAGATGTAGTATTTCAGAAAATAACACTCTCCAATGGAGTTGAGAATGCCTTTAAAGGAGGATGCGTTGGAGATAGAGGCGCAACGATACAACTAAGACTTACCTGGACAGGGCACCGCCGCATTGCATGGGCGTGTCTGCTCAGATTGTCCAACACAGTCCGCCCCACCGTCAGCTGGTTCAGGATTGGTGCAGATTCTGTCCCGATACTTTATACCACGTCCACACGTCACGCTGCAGTCACGCCATGGACCCCAGTTTGACCAACCGCCATCAACTGCAAACAAAAATGATACTCTGTAACGAACTGAAAAGGTGCTTAACCCTCAAACACCTGAAGCTATTTTTGCGACTAAAATGACTGAACGGGGTCAAAAATGACCCCAAAATGTTTTGCTCAGTAAAACCTCCCTTTTCATTTTTTTCGCTGATTGTTATCCGTACATTGCCTCATCAATGCAGGAGGAATGTTTTGTCATGTTTAGGTATGAATAATTCCCGTTCATTATCATAATTTATGCAAAAAGATCAGAAGGACCATGTCTTGAACTATTCCTATTTAGACCGGGAGGGGATTTTTGAAGCCCACGCCAAATTTCATGTTGCATAACTAATGAACGGCTTACGCGAGGGCCACCAAACTTGGTGACTTTTTATAAAATGTCCTTAACAAAAATTTCAAATTAATAAAGCAAGTTCATCGTTCTTCGTGTTGCCATGGCAACGGGTTTTTGAAAATCTTCTAATTTCAGTTCAAACAATGACGTTTCGAGGCTTTTTTGGTACGCCAAATGTATTTTCTTATATTGTTATCATCTTATGTAATCCAATGTAACTCTTATGATTTAACATTAATATTTTAAGCTGATTTGATGACGTCATCGGTCAAAATCCAAGATGGCGGATAGAATCACATAAAATTATGTCATAATGACGTCATATTACGTCATTATGACATAAAATCTGTTATGGTAATATTAATTTACATGTGCATCATCCTCTGAAAATTTGGTGGTCATATGATAAGTAGTTGATAAGAGTTACAGAGGGCAGGTCTCAAAACAGCACATTATTTTTGCTGGGGTCAAAACGATGACCCCAGCGGACTCAACACAGACTTTCCTATATAATGTCAACAGTATTGTGCCGATCTCCCTAGAAAATTAGGAGAGGTTAGAAAAGATGTCTGCCGACAAAGTCACGGAAGGAATTTTTTCAGATCAAACATGTTCAAATAGCACGTCAAAATCCACGCCTGGGGTCAAAAATAACCCCGTTCAGGTGTTTGAGGGTTAAAGAGGGATCTTTACTTTGTGTTTTTGTGGACCAGGGCATCCGAAAAGGACGTCAATTACACATAATTATGATTTTACTTTGGCACTTGCACTATTGATTAGCAAAGCAATATAATGGGCGTTTGTTTGCACATAAAGTTGTGGATTGTTTGTTTCTAATTTCCTGAAATGAGGATGCGTTGGAGATAGAGGCGCAACGATACAACGAAGACTTACCTGGACAGGGCACCGCCGCATTGCATGGTTGTGTCTGCTGAGCTTGTCCAACACAGTTCGCCCCACCTTTAGCTGGTGCAGGATTGGTGCAGGCTCGGTTTTGAGTCCTGGTGCCAACTCCACACATCACACTGCAGCCGGACCATGGGCCCCAGTTTGACCAACCACCATGAACTACAAACAGCAAAAATCATGGAATTTATGTTTACCTCATACTAAAGTGTTGTATTTTATAAGAACTGGAAGAGTCATTCAGAGATACAGGAAATACAATACAACTTAGACTTACCTTGACAGAGCGTCCCTGTGTTGCACCGTTGCATCTCCCGAGCCTGTCCAACACAGTTCGACCCGCCTTTAGCTGGTGCAGGATTGGTACAGGCTCGGTTTTGAGTCCTGGTGCCAACTCCACACGTCACACTGCAGCCGGACCATGGGCCCCAGTTTGACCAACCACCATGAACTACAAACAGCAGAAATCATGGAATTTATGTTAACCTCATACTTTGTGTTGTATTTATAACAACTGGAAGAGTCAATCGGAGATACAGGACATACAATTCAACTTAGACTTACCTTGACAGAGTGTCCCTGTGTTGCACCGTTGTATCTCCCGAGCCTGTCCAACACAGTTCGTCCCGCCTTTAGCTGGTGCAGGATTGGTGCAGGCTCGGTCACGAGTCCTGGTGCCAATTCCACACGTCACGCTGCAGTCAGACCATGGGCCCCAGTTTGACCAACCGCCATCGACTACAAACAACAAAAATCATGGAATTTATGTTTACCTCATACTTTGTGTTGTATTTTATAATAACTGGAAGAGTCAATCGGAGATACAGGACAAACAACACAACTTAGACTTACCTTGACAGTGCGTCCCTGTGTTGCACCGTTGTATCTCCCGAGCCTGTCCAACACAGTTCGTCCCGCCTTTAGCTGGTGCAGGATTGGTGCAGGCTCGGTCACGAGTCCTGGTGCCAACTCCACACGTCACACTGCAGCCGGACCATTGTCCCCAGTTCGACCAATCACCATGAACTACAAATAAAACAAATAATGGTATTCTAGTTTACAAACGGGTGTGCGCGACCGTATTGTGCAGTTCGGATGGGTGCTCCAGCTTCAGAGCGTTTGGTTGAACATGCCATCTGAACGACGGATAGTTTGAACATAACGCCAATCGAACACAAACAATGCAGGCAACAAAAAAACTATTGTCTTGGCGGCGATTGAATGTTAATTATAAAGCCCCTCTCTGTACTCGCGCACAGTCTACAAGGTCGCATAACACAGTATTTCGCCTATGGGGATTAAGGAACCCAATGTGAGAACCTTCGACGCTTCAAAATCCATGGTAGGGCGCACAAGCAAGATACATTTGAATATGTTGACTTCATGGTACAAAATATCTACAAAATATGTGAAAACGAGCTTAAATTTGCCAGCTCGTTTTCTTTTGAAAGCCACATTTATATGACGCCCAGCGGAGTAAGTAGTCAAAGACGCACTACTTTATACCCCAACTACTTTGTCGCGGATAAATACTGTGTTCTGCGACCACAATTAAGACGCGGGCCCCCTATGGGATTCTAGATGGTAACTATGCACGTGTGGAACATTCCACATATTCCACAGGCAGATTATTATAATGCCGGAATATTTGTCAACTAGCCACATAACATACTGTTTGGCGCGTTCCTGAAACGCCCCCAGAAATTGAATTGGGCAATAGCGGACTTTTTAAAATGATCATCGGCCTTCCGAAACCTTGATTAGAGCCACTTGGAGCGGGCCCCAATGACCCCCCCCCCCTCCCCACTTGACTCAAACGGGCGGTGGGATAGCGTTCGACGACGTTCGAAGCGCCTTGATTTTTACGGAATAGACCTACCTGGGCAGGGTATCCCCATGTCGCATGGTTGTGTCTCCTGAGCTTGTCCAACACAGTCTGCCCCACCGTTAGCTGGTGCAGGATTAGTGCAGGCTCGGTCACGAGTCCTCGTGCCAATTCCACACGTCACGCTGCAGTCGGACCATGGACCCCAGTTTGACCAACTGCCATCAACTACATGGAAAAAGAATCAATGTAATCTGAAACAAACTGAAGATGGTTCCTTTAAAAGAATATATTTAAGGTGCCTCTGATTAATACCGTGGTACTGAATAACCAGAGGCAAAAGGCTAGGAAGAGTCTGACGAATGATATGAATCACATAGACGATCTGAAAAGTATTCACAGGTAGAACGGGTCCCATTTATTTACGATCCGCATGATAAGTGTTTGATTCACATAAAACCGTAGAATGTTGTTAGTTACTATATTTTACAAGATCAATAGATTACTATGATAGGTTTGCTAGGTACAAGGTACACCTAGGTCTCGTGATAGTCTAGATGTACCTTGTACCTAGCAAACCTAATCGATTGATCTTGTAGAATATAGTAACTAACAACATTCTACGGTTTCATGTGAATCAAACTCTTATAATGCGGGTCGTAAATAGATTGGACCCATTCAGAGACCTCATACCTTCGCTAGATGATATCAACCTTCATGACTTACGTATTATAAAGGTTTCTCATTGATTTATATAAGGTCCTCACTTCCATAATTATACAAATGTAGTATATCAGTTGATGCTCTAGTCTACCCAAATAACAGGTACTTTAGAGTTGTCCTGTTTGGAGTTGTCCAAAGCATGAAAATCAAAAACATGACATGTAACATTCCCTTTTATGCTGCTAATTGCTTGATTTTTGAGTGATTACCTGTGGTAGGCAAATGTGCAGCTGTTATTGGTAAGGCCTCAGTCTTCGGCATGAACTTCAATCCAGCTGGGATGGAAGTCGAAGTAGGATACGCAGCGAAGGGGCTTGTTTCCTTGTGGGACGTCACCGAGTAAACCACTATACATGGGGAACATACACGACAAAATTAACGTTACAAACATGATTATTGAAATTTCAATGACTATATTGTTCTATGTGTTACAGGTATTTCAGAGTTGTTTTTCTTTCGTTTCAAGCTTTTTCAAGTAGCTAGTGGTAGTGCAATGCGGCTTCGCTACGGCTCGCGTATCACACCGGGTCACCCCTACTCTTCTCGATAAGTCTGTTGAGTTCTTTTACAGAGGTTTGACGCTTGAGGCTAATGCCTGAAGCTCCCTCATACACGGGGCCGCCGGCTTTACATTACCATCCGAAATGACGCTTACAACATGTCTGAGCTGGAGTCAACCCGTAGGATCGAACTCGGGCCCTAGGATCCTCGGAATTTGATCCAGATGGCGAAGCAGGAAAACTGGGTCTATTACCAACAAAAGGCACTTGTTGACAAATTGTGTGACAATTGCTCACCTGTGGTAGACAGAAGTGGAACGGATGTGGTCTCAGTTTTTGCATTGGTCTTCCATCCTGATGACATGGGGGTCGAAGTCGTATACGTAGCGAAGGAGCTGGTTTCCTTGTCGGATGTCATGGAGGGAACCGCTATACGTGTAGAATGCACAAGAAGGAATTTCATGTATTGCAATTGCATTTAGCTTGAATGTGTTGCACAATCAATAGCTGTCAAGATCTGATTAGGCCTCTTACCTTAGAGCTGGTGGCCATTCACCTCTAAATCAGAGAACCATTCCCTTTCCTAGAGCCACTAATAGGAGCTCAATACGATAATCACTTTAAAAATCAGTCCAATAGGAGCTCAGGATTCTTTGTCACCCCGGAGACCAGTTATCACAACCTCCAACACCATGATTGGTTTATTTGATTTATTGCGGTACCCTTTAGTCGTACTACTACTAGTCTTGCAGGGTTTAACACTAATACATACAAACACAGACATATATACAGAGCAAGATTAAAAGGACATATATACACAATCATAACATATAATGCAGATTGCTAACTTAACTTACGAATAACTGTTGAATTGTCGGTGGATTGCCTTTTTGAAGTTATATGGAGCTGTCAATGATTTGATGTTGGGTGGCATGCGCAAGGTATTCCATAGATTGATGGCTCGGTAAAGAAATTCATATATGGAATACCTTGCTTTTTCTACCGAGCCATCAATATATGGAATACCTTGCCACCCAACATCAAATCATTGACAGCTCGCAGTCTGGCAATGATTGGTTCATGTCAGCACTTATGCAGTGGGTATGTGTGTGCAACTGAACGCAGTGGGTATGTGTGTACAATGAAGGTCTTCATTCATTCATTCAAAAATATATACAAAAAAATACATGTATTGCAACTTCAGGTGCAATGTATGTGTTATTTTAGTTTAGATTGTGCTTATTACCAAGGCACTGGTCAACAAAGTGTGTGACAATGGCTTACCTGTGGTAGGCAAAAATGCCTCCGGAACTGGCGAGGTCTCAGTCTCTGCACTGGACGTCACTCCCGATGGAATGGAGGTCGAAAACGGATGGATAGCGATGGAGCTGTTTTCCATATCGGATGTCATCGGCCATGGAGAAAATGGAGCTTCCAGTTTGGCTCCGATGACCACTGCATCCTCGTTCTTTAGATCCTGTTCCGCAAACAAACGGATGTACAAATTACAACAGGCAAAGGTGCCGAGAGAACCAACATCGACATGACCTTTCTCTTCCCATGACCTTCCCACCTATACCTAATGTCATTATATTACATTTATAGCTTCTTAAGCTGTTACTGGACAAAATATCCAAACCACAGGCAGACAGATAGACAAACAGACAGGCAGGCAGGCGGACACATAGCTAGACAGACACACCAAAAACAATTCATCCATTTGTCACGGTAGTGTTTAGTCTACATCTAGGTTAACTAGCACAAGGCTTACTCAATAGTAGTAAAAATCCAATTATCTTCGGTTGTTCCGCTAAGCAACTGTAGTGCCGAAAGAATCTGCTCTGTTTAACTGTTAGTTGCTCAGATTATTAAGTTGTTGCTGGCCAAAATATCCGAAAACGCAGACTAGACAGACAGACAGACAGACAGACAGACAAAGAGACAGACAGGCAGACAGACATCCAAAGAGGTAGACAGACAGGCAGGCATAGACAGACAGACAGACAGACTGGCAGACAAGAAGATGCCGGCGGCAGACAGAAAGGCAGACAGAAGTGCAGACAGACAGACAGACAGACAGGTGGGTGGGCACACCGAAAAAATACATCATCATGAGCATCTGAACTAATCTTACGATTATCATGAACACTTGTTGGCCTACCTTCCTCATGGGTCCGAAGTAAGCTATCAGGACTACAGCGGTGACAACAGATGCTATCACGAGCAGTCCACAACCCACTGCGGGCAGGCACGCTCTCATCGACTTCAGTCTGTTCCATGTTTCCATGACGCGTTCTGAGGGGAAGGAAAATTATCTGTATCTGTATCTATATAGCCGGTACAACCGTCATTAGGCGTAACACACCAGCTTCGAACTAGAATTAGAACTGCATTGTACTGTACTGTACTGTAACATTGAAATTTCGTGAAGACCTAACAACCCTTCCATGGTTAAAACGTACTTTAAAAAAAATCAAACAACCAACAGTGAGAACTAGTCAAACAAGCCGCTTTTTGAGCAGATGATTGCTACAATCTGAGTATTCCACGTCTTTTATCTAGCTATCTTAAACTTCATAAAGTCATCAGGAACGTCCCATTCATGGATGCATAGGACGTACATAAAATCGTCCTAGTAAACTATTTGATTGTAACGTCTCGTATGTACCGTTACTGTCAATCGGAACGTCTATCCTTTCGTAAAACAAATGTATCTTAAACTGCATGAGTTATGACAGCTATCACCACCATAATGCACAACTATTTAGTGCATCATTATAAAATCAGAATCAAACTTAATCAAGATTAAAAATAATTCGTAGTACAAAGATAATATGTTATGTATTGAAATTCCATCAAAATCTTCCAAATTATCAAGAATTTCTTGTTAAATTCGTTGAAATGATGTGTTATGCATTGTACATATGTAACTCAATATACTCAATGTTATCGTCGGATTTACCAGGATTTATCTCAATGGACTTGAAAGGCAAATGAAAGTACATAAAGACATGTGACAACTCATGCATAGTATACATTGGAAAATACATCAAAGAATGTCGTTAGAAACTCCTCAAATGATTGTAAAATCCAATTGTCATCCCATACTACTACACCACATTTTATAAGATACATTGATTAGCCTAATAAAATGTTATCAGTGGATGCCATATTTTGTACCTTGTACAATTGTTGTGCAATAAAGTTATTATTCTAAAGACGCACCTCTGGCTCTGTAGCCGAAGCTCACATCCTCAGACTTGCTGTAGTGATAAGTATCGTCTGGTTGTTCGTAGTCATCGGGGGATGTCTCTTCCTCGTGCCCGATGTTTACGTCCACTGGCTGCTCGTATCCGTTAGTATCTTCCTCCGCTTCCTGCCCCATGTTCACGTCCACTGGCTCTTCGTATCCGTAGGTATCTTCCTCTGCTTCGTGCCCCGAGCACACCACTACGTGATCTCCCACGTGAAGGTATCGAGGCTGGAGATCGGTGTAGTTAGTATTGACAGCACTGCTGGGGACGGCAGCTGTCTCTTTCGTGGTGAACGTACGCTCATACTGGCCACTTGAAGGATTGCCATCCTTCGGTTGAGCTCGAGGATCTTTCTTAAAGGCTTTCACTTCTTCCTTCGTATTCAAATTCCTTCCTTTGTCGCCGCGTCTGGGGGCTGGCGTGTAGATGTTGGGTTCGGCGTGTTGAAAGTCAGAGCTCGACATTGTGACACTCACGCCCTCCCCTTTCTTGTGCTCTTCGTCAGGACTGCCATCCTTCGGTTGAGCTCGAGGATTTTTCTTAAAGGCTTTCACTTCTTCCTTTGCTTTATGAGTTTTGTCACCGCGTCTGGGAGCTGGTGTGTAGATGTTGGGTTCGGCGTGTTGAAACTCGGAGCTCGACTTTGTGAAACTCACGCCTTCCCCTTTCTTGTGCTCTTCTTCAGGCGGGCGTTTTTTGTTGTCCGTCGCCGCCATTTCTGCGCCAGGGCATAATACAATATATCTGAAAATCGTTGTCATGACCTAAGTGGCTTACAGTAAATACATTCAAAAACAGATTGCTTCTTTTGCAATCGTCAACTTGCTGACTTCTAAGCATCGTAACATTCTTCACAATGAATTTGAACTGTTTGAAAACTGTATTTACCTACTTGCTGTATTAAATAGAAGATGTTTTCAAAGCAGTTAAATGACAAAAGACCAATTTTTGCTGGTGTTCCAAAGATTACGTTTAGTGTATCTAAAGTCAGATTTTGTCCACGTTGGTTGTCTGCGTGTAGGGGCAGTATAAGAGGTAAAGTCTACCGGCCCGGGAAAATCTCGGTGGTCTGAATACTGGACCAACAAATTTAAAAAAAAGATAAAAAGCTGATTGTCTGTCACACGTTCTGGGCTACCTGTCCAAGAAAATGACAATGTAAGCCCCAAATAAAGCAGGTTTGTCCAAGACTCTTTCATTCACTGTGCATATTTTAAAAGTTGTAATCTACCACGCAACATAGTGCTAACTTTACTGCATGTGTGATGGCCACCTTTTCTTGTATCATAGTAACATCCATGATATAGGAATAAGTACACCTGGGAACTAAAACGTTACAAAATGTTGTATCTAATAAAAATGAGACACATTATTAGTAACTATAAGACATGAATATGTGCAACGTCTTCATAATTTTCTAACATCACAAATTCATTTATACATATCGCACCCTAGCAGCTAGCTGTTAGTTAAAGCTAGTTAAAATCCTCCCACACCATAAGGTGTACCAGATGGTGTGGTGTACCAGAGTACTCGTACAACCAGACAAAGCACAAGCAGTCAGCTGGTTGTCCCCAAACCCAAGCGAGAGATCTTCAGAAAATCGGTAGCCTACCGTGGACCAAATGTCTGGAACAGCCTACCGCCAGACACACGTACGGCTCCGAATCTGACTTCCTTTAAGAGACTCTTGAAGTAACGGAAATGAACTAAACGAACGGACACGGACCATGAACCAGCTTTCGCCCTACTTTATGTTGTATGTTGTAGAAATTGTATATTGCTGTACCATAAACATGTAATGATTTATGTTGATAGAGTTATTAGGATTCAAATGACTGTGTATCTCTGTTATATTGTATCTGACCCTTACCTCTTCCCTCATGACCTCAATGAAAAGCGGCCTGCGTGCCGATTTGAGCTTATCATGAATAAACAAAGGTTCAAACAAACAAACAAGGTGTATAGGGCGGTGCCCATCCCCGTTTCATAGCCCTGGGCCACACTGTGGTGCAATCACTGCAGCAGGGGGCTAGTCCACTGGCATCAGTGGAGTGTGTTTAACTTCCATACTGTTTCATCAGTATGTACCATTTTTATAAAGTCTTTGGTATGACTCAATGCGCCTCTTGTCCAGAGGTGTCCTACCCGGGAGTTGAACTAGGGCCTTCTGGTTCCAAGTAATCAGAACCAGATGTGGTAAGTAATAGAAGCGCAGACCACCACACCACATGGACACCCCCAGCAGCTAGCTGTCCGCACTACAAAATGCCCTAACCTTCTCTACAACTTCGACTGGACTCCTATGTCCTTGAAACGCTGTGTTCTGCTACCATGGCAACCACCACCCCCTCAAAGCTGCGGGTATCAAAAAGTATCCTTTTGATCGACCGCAGCGACGCCGCCAGCGCGCCGCGGGTCCAGTGAGAGAGGGAAGTGTTTCCCTCCAAAGGTTCTGGTTTCGTGCCGTTACTGCCATTTCCTCATCAAGTGAATGTAATCCAGTTTTCTTCCACCATTTCCCATCGTTAAAGTCCAGCTCAATATTGGGAAAATCTGTCATACAATACAATGTGTGCATTATCATACAGAAGAAGAAAAGTATCCATTTTATCATGCGTAGCCTTAGGTCCTCCGGTGTGAGTGATGCGGAGAATCGTCGTCTAAAGAAGCCTAAAGACACTTATATGCTGAGGCGACCGCCCTAAAGCGGACCCCTACCTCTGGCCAAGCAGAAACATGTCAGGGAAGGACGGGTGGGTACGCTTCAGTCTCCAGACGTGGCCGGAGAACCTGGAACTTACATCACGCATGCGCACATCTTCCCCATATAGGGGTCGTGACGTCATACCTGTCTGACAAATGGCTGTGCATTACAAATAGAAGCGACTTGTAATTACGTGTTACGCTGTCCAGACACCGAGCGAATCTTTTAGGCAGGTTTTCAAAGCTTTTCAGACATATCATTGACCTAGCTTTTCCGTCTGACAGCACAAAAAAAGTTCTCATGAATTATTTTCTTTGTAATCAACTCCCAAGAAGAAAGAGCCACACAGCATCGAAAATTAGACATGATTATGTAGACTGGAGTATGTCAACTCAATGACATTCCACGCTTAAGTAATTTTCTGAATGTTGATTTTGCTACTTAAGCTAATGACTGCATTCTGAATACGGTCATTAGCCTTATTAGCAAAATCGACACTTTTGATACTTGTATTCTAGATAATAGCGAATCGTGGGAGGGCCCGATAAATTGGTTTCTAGTACTACCGTGAAAGTTTCCTAATTCTGATATAATTGTATTTAGTTACTGTTGTGTCTCTGATTTTTTAAAAATCAACATACAAAAAAACACTGTCAACGTGGGTCCCATCGGGTGGGGATCTGGACATGCGCTACAGGTTCACATCCAAATCTGTAGTTTTGTAACCTTTTCTGCAGTTTTTGTCAATGTTATAAGTGATGCCGTTGGAGTATTTCATTGCTTGACATTACACAGCCTGTCCTCCATTTTATGCTTGATTTCACGGAATGAAAAGATATGATTGTTTTTGCTCATTTACCTCTTCTTCTCCAAACAAATAAGGTCAATGACCTGGGCCAGACGGCGATCACCAAGGATACTAGAAGAGTAACAGACACCCTGTGGTGTATAATTACATGATTTAGCAAATGGCAGGACAGGGGCTGGTTATCATGTATTAAAGTGTTTGAGTAAGAATAAACAGAGCAGTAGTTTGCATGAAAGCTCATATGTGTTGGTACATTCCATGATTAAGTTTGATGCTTTCGTTTAACACATTCAAGCAGATGTAGCTCACCTCGAATATTCGGAGCAGTAGTTTGTTAGGCTAGACCATCTGAAGGTAAGTAAACATTATGTATTTGCATTCAAATGTTGCCTTTCTAGTTTTTCTGAATCTTTAATAAGAAAACCATACATATAGCCCAGGGATTTAAAAAAATTGCAGCTTTCATCACAAATGACTCATATATCAAAGAGAAGGGCCGCTCAAAAATTCTGTTAGGTGCGCATAAAATAAAGATCTAGGAGAATTAATGTTGTGTTTTCGATTACAGGCCTGAAGATATTGTGTCGATAGGCAGGTATTGTCCTTTAAAAGAATATGTCTTCGACGCAAACACAACGCCCCTTGGATACGCAAACAAGGTCATCAGGTAACCGGAAACACAATAATTGTTATTTCGCAAGGCCCAAAAGTGAGTTTTGCCACACGCCTTCACCACTCAGAGTTACAGACACCGTGCGCCTAACAGGACCAACAGACATGGGGACCCTTAAAACAGCCCATCTTCTGTATGTTTTCCTGCTGTTGGTGCCGTTACAACAGGTTTCTACTGCAGGTAAGCATACTTTTGTTAACTTGGATTTAGAAGTCGATTGCACTCGGACCAACTACACAGACACTCTTCAACGTTTTGGTGTAAAACAGTCGAAAAGGTGACCAGTAGACATGCAATTACAAACCTTCCCAGATGTTAAATCAACGAGATGTTTGAAAGAGGTCAAGTCGAAGAATTAACGATTCTGAATCACCATTTATTTAATACGAAGTCTAGGGGAGTAATGCATATTCCCCGGCAAACTTAAAATTTGTCGAAAATTTTACACAATATGGCATCGCCATTTGCTAAAGTCAACGTGTACCTAATTTCATTATGAAAATAAAATCTCTGTAAAACCCCACAAAAAATAGATAACATATCTGGAGCATGGTGTTCCAGTCTAGTACATAGAATAGTCGGAATTCATCCTGTCTTAGGGCGAAAAACGCTTCCTTAGCAACGCGAAGGGTTTCGAAACGAACAGTGTTTGAGTGTTTCAACTTTCGATATTTCCTGATCGGCGTGGCGGCTGCCGTCACAATAAACAACATTTTATTGTGCGTGGTTATTCAAATTGAGACCGATCACTGAAATATACAAGCGAATCATTTTGGCTGATCAAAGCTGTCTTCACTTGCAATCAACAACCGACGCTTAGCTGAAACAATTTTTCTACCAAGTGGTCCAAACAAATCTGAACCGTTTCTTACGATAAATCTAATATCTTACAATAATTACATATTTTACGTCATTTCTTGAAGATCGAGAACACCATAACTTGCGTGGAGCAATGTATAACAATTGGCAAAGTCTTGAAGTCTTTTCTTAAATTACCATACACAACGCCCTTGGATACGCAAGCAAGCAAATCGAATTTAGGCTTAAATAATGGACACACGCCATTTACAAAGACCGCAGAAATATTGTATAACATAGCATTTAATAACAGGCTTAGTCCGTTTATGTCAGCATTCTTTTGTGGAAATCAAGGCATGGCAGGGCATGATTGGTAGTTATGTCGTAGAGGGAGAATATCCAGTCCCCCGTAGTAAGCTAAAAATTAGTAACACCCCTATTCAACTAGTGCGGTGACGTCGCTTTGACCGAGACATTTCATTAAGCGATCAATGAATTTCATAGAAAAGAGACGAATCTTTCTACACTTTGCGTGTTTTGTTGTCTTTTTAGTCATAGTTTTACATTTTGCATGATATTCCAACAATTGTGAATTCAAGGGTTACACACAATTTCGATTTAGGTCGCCGTGCGATCGCCGTCTATTGGAATGGGGGCCTACCTAACAATTAGTTGGAATGGGGGCCTACCTAACCATATCTAATTGTGGACGATTATCCTAATTGGCCTACTTTAAACTATTAGTCACACGCACAAAAGTGCAGTTTGTACTCATTTATCAGACAGATAAAATGAGATGTATGTTAGCAGATAAAGAAACTAGTCTTGGCAATGGTGATACTGTACGATTGTATGGGTTTAGCTATAGTCGGTTTATCAAAACACATGAGGAATATAATTTTTAGTGCTACCCATATGTCGAAAGTGAAGGAATCTACTTTCTATGTTACTAAATAGGATATTTTTGTCATCAACATACATAGTATAGTAGTACTGTACAATCTACGATGAAGTCATGTGCAGTTCATCTTCTGCCGTATTTGAAATACAAAATTGACAGGTTATTTGCTATGCAGAAGTCCGCATAAGAGTCGTTCCGTGGGGCGTTAGGTTGTTTTGACAACCGGTTAACCGCCGGTCTACCAGGTTAAGATCGGAAGAAACAACATGTATCTATCCGCGGCTGCCGGGTCTATGACGTCACGGTTAAAAGTTAGTGCGATAAAGCACTTCGAAGAATTACTTACTTACATGAAATCCAGCAAGCAGAGCCTGTATAATAGACAAATAAGCGGGCTTTCAGATAGTATGAATTAAAATGCAAATTTTGCACGGTAAGCGTAGAAATGTGCTTGCATATTGATGTCAAAACCGCCTGTCGGGGAGTCGGCTGCAGTTCTGTTGACCTCCGCTGGACGCCATTCCAAAGATGGCCCCGAAAGCCAATAAAACCTTAAATAGTCTTTTTGTTTTCAAATACCTTATAAACTAAATCCTAAACCTAAATATGTTCGTTTCTAGTACCCAACTATAATTTTAACCGCGTCGATGTCAGCCACTTTGTGGTAAAGTAAATCCCCACAGGGCCTCAAGCGCCAATAAAACCGCAATTTTCTTTTTGTTTTCAAATATCTTATAAACAATACCCTGGAATTAAATATGTTGGTTTCTCGTACCCTACTATAACATATATATTTTAACCGCGTCGATTTTAGCCACTTTGTTGTAAAGTAAATCCTCACAGGGCCTTAAATGCCAATAAAACCACATGTTTTTCAATCGTTTCATAAATCATACCGTTAACCTCAATACCTTCGTTTTGATATTCTCTAGTGCACCCTAGTATAATTCTAACCGCGTCGACGTCAGTCACTTTGTGGTCCTTAACCATGTAAATCCCCATAACCATGGCGAAATACTGTGTTTTGCTATATCAATAGTGTCGGAGAGCGAGCGACACCAAGAAAATTGAGCCTGACGTCGACGTGTCATAGCAAGTAATGATACAGTAGCATGATGTTTTTCATAAATCATGAAAATGACGTTCACTCTGAATAGTTTAAATCTACTAATATTAATACCTGATCATTCCACATCGTATAAGCATTGTGACAAAATGTAAGGCATCACAGTGCGAACATCTCTTAACCTGTGCTAAAATGCTGTAATTCGTAATCAAATAAAACAATACATATAGATTACTTTGTCTGCGAAGGTAACATAGCAGTTTTAGTTTTTAGTCGCAATCCTCCCACACTATAAGGTGTATAGGGCGGTGCCCATCCCCGTTTCATAGCCCTGGGCCACACTGTGGTGCAATCACTGCAGCAGGGGGCTAGTCCACTGGCAGTGGAGTGTATTTAACTTCCATGCTGTTTCAGAAGTATGTACCATTTTTATGAAGTCTTTGGTATAACTCGATGCGCCTCTTGTCCAGAGGTGTCCTACCCGTGAGTTGAACTCGGGCCTTCTGGTTCCAAGTAATCAGAACCAGAAGCATGTGGTAAGTAACAGAAGCGCAGACCTCTACACCACAGGGACACCCAACGTAACATAGCAGTAGTACTAGTAAATCATCTTAATGCTTTGTCTCTAGCTAAATTCAGCCAATGTTCCCCAAATAAAGCCAAATAAAAACAAACAACCTAGCCATATTCTAAATTTGAACAAGCCCAACAAATCAAAGTATTTCCCATGAGCATGAAATGGCAGAAAACCGACTAAAAATACCTCAGCTCGCTCTCAATTCGAAAGCCAACGTTTTTAGCCTTCTTGCAACGGATTATCGCAGAGATCTTGAGACCCTGGCTGTCTGTACTCGCTGATTCTATGAACTGACGTTACCATTCAGACGCAGCAGGGACCACACGTACGGTCTCCAGAATAGTCAATTTGCCTTTATAAAAACAGCGCTAGACTAATTTCAAGACACAACAATACATACTGATCCTCCCACGCCTTATTGTACTGCCGATAATCACACCAAATTCTACCAGACAAATGTCAAACGCTGCATAACAAATATATCAGCACCACTGTTCATCCTTTGAAGTCATTTTTTGAAATCAAGAAGGTTGTTTTTAAGAAAACAATATTTTTTGTTTGTATTGCATACCCGGTAAACCGCCTCATGGCGTAACACACCAGGTTTGTACTGAACAGTACAAGCTGTATATCCCGACCGATTTAATTGATCCACTAATACCTGGATGGGCCCCTTTTCTTTTCGATAAGTGTGGTGGGTTCGTTAAGGTACTCGAGGCATGGCCGTCCATAAGCATGGGACTGCCATTTAACGTCCTATCCAAGGGACGTCCCCAACCGTAGATAGGTGCTAATTTACACCCGAGTCGAGTCAGGAAATAGGTGTTAAGTGCCTTTCAAAAGGGCACAACATCGACATTACGCCTACGCCATGCGTTTACGCGTAAACATGTGTTTATCACATGAGAAACATTCTTGGCGGAAGTACATTTCATGATGGCGTATACCCTTATCGTTTTGTAATTTTAAGAGATCGTTAATATTCTTTATCAATCAATCAATATCCTTTATATTCATCTTCAAATGCAAGATGTGCTCATGAAAAACACAACAGTAACACTAAACTACCCTGTGCAAAAAAGACTATTCCAAAATCATCCTTCCCCTTTCCGCATTCATACAATTCTCGTACGGTCATTTGGCTTTTGATACACAGACCCCATATATCATTAGCCTGGCTCGTTGCACGGGTTACATTCATGTTGTCTAACGCACCATATGTTACGCAAAGAATGTAAGATAGTTGTGCCAACATGCATATTTATGTGAACGACACCCTGACACGACTTCTCAGAACACAGTGATCCGTGTTCCGCCTAGTGTCACGTGTTGTTTCACCTTTATGCGCAACAGAACATTCCAGGTCGTTCGTTCGGGTCACTGCCTTTGAGAGTTTAGTACGCGTTCTTCAAGCAGGGACACGCATTACCAAAAACCACAACAGAAAAACTATATGAACTGCGTCTAAACTCCGTAAAATGTTCAACATGTTGGTTCTGGAGGTTGTGCTAGCCGTAGTCCTTCTGTGTGGAACAATATGTGGTGGAGTGCAAGAAGGTAGGTTGATGGTGGACGGGACGATCACACATAGTACTGTAGACAATCGCAGGTATAGAATGTGTCAATCAAACAACCATATGTTGATCGACAAGTTATAGGACTGTGTTTCTTTCATGTATACGGAACCCAGGGATAGTGGAAAAAAGGGGAGCGTTCTTGGTGTATATAGACGTTTTCTAAGATGTCGATTCAGTTGAAGTAATCAAGTGCTAACTTTGTGGCACAACGGGGTATGTACGATCTCAACATAGTCCGTGACTTGAATACAAAACAAAACAAAACAGTACTAGTGGCGTCATGGTAGATGAATTATTCAGTACTTGCTGAAGGACACACTTGTTTTCATTGCTTTTGTCGCGGCCTTTTCAGTCGTCCGTCGACTAGCAATTACAGCAACAGTTCCCAGGGCTCGAAATACTTGTGTGCACCCAAAATTGGAGCTAGCTGTGCACTATTATTATTTTTTTCTGTGGGTGCACCAGTGCACCTACTAGATACTTCTGTAGGCTATAGGGTAAAGGTACTATCGTGTACTAGTATACAGAATATACTTGAAATTGAAGTATGAGAAAAAGCAATATATCTATATCTTTTGATTTTTTGTATGTATCATTTGTTTCATATTTTGAAGCTAGCTATAGAGTTTTAGATTAAAGTTCGTCAGAGAGGCAGTAGGGTTTTGCAATTAAGTTTTCCTATTATTTTACTTTATTTCATATTGTGCACCCAAAGTTCTTTCTGTGCACCTAGTTTTTTTAGATTAGGTGCACACATAAAATAATTTAGAACCCTTTGTTCTAATCACACTCAGAAAATAGTTGAATTTTGTACGATGCACCCACGACTGACCAAAGGATACCCTGAATTTGCCGATCCGTAACTCTATTGTGAATGTGACCGCAAGGTAAACAATAGCAGAGCTCAAGAGCACCCCGGTCATTCGCCGCTTTGAGCACGATGGATCTACTCTCCAAGCAGAGGAAGGGTTCCGGCTGGCTTTTGACGTGTTTTTAGGCGTTTTTGTCGGGCATTCTATTTTGTCTTTTTGTTGTTGTCGTTAACCAAATAAAAACCCTCCGCTGCTTGGAGAGTACGATTTATCCGCTGGTCGACTGTAAGTTGTAGACGTGCCTAAAATGTTTCTTTAAATCCGTAACAATGAATAAACTTTATTGCTCGACAATCGCACATGGTACATGCAATGGATGGCAAAATCTATTAAACAGCAATACTACAAGGATATATCTATCCTACAATTAGAACTACAAAATTATCAACAACAGTGAGTATATGAGTTGCAATATAGTCATGTATGGA
This sequence comes from Branchiostoma lanceolatum, assembly GCA_035149815.1. Lineage (NCBI taxonomy): Eukaryota > Metazoa > Chordata > Leptocardii > Amphioxiformes > Branchiostomatidae > Branchiostoma > Branchiostoma lanceolatum. Next base: position 10,784,245 of record CM068869.1, on the reverse strand, counting down.
TGATATAATCTCGCTTTTGGAATGAATCACAAAGAGATTGACCTAGCTATATCTGCGGATATAGGAGCTGGACCTAACAACAATACATGGAAAATATCGTTCTGAGTATCAGATAGGACAAAGTTGGTTTTAGTGCTAATGGTCTTAACAGCGCTTCTGTCTCTTTACTGTAAGAAGGACATATTTATATGTGCCCTTGTCCTAATTTCACACTGTCCTTTGATTTGTGCTTCTGTCCAATGACATCCTTGCTCTGCTAGAGAGCCAATTATTTGGTAATCAAAAATTATTCCACTCCAATTTTCGGATAATTGCCCAATTATGGATTGACCGCATGATTTCACGACACATTTTTCCGACAACTATCACAATAACTCTTTTCATTTTTTCCAGTGTAGCCACATTTCTTTACATTTTATTTCAGTTCATAAGTTTATAAAGTTACACTTATACAGTCACCTGGTAGTTTAACAGGTGGGCGTCTGTAGCTGCGGGTGCCGGTTCGAAATTCCCCATTATTTATTCCATTTACACCAATTAACGTTTAGCACTCCTCGGCAAACTATCTCGGCTCATAGAGCACACGGCAATCTTCTCAGCACCGTTTCTGAAAATGCCCAAATCTCTCTACTACTTCACAGAAGCCCACTGTATGCGTCTTCCATAAACTTCAAAATCTTGGCTATTACCCGCTTTAAAATCCTGATCTTCTCTAAGCTTTAGGCTTATTTACTGTGTTGAATTTGACTTTTCGCCTTTGTTGGACTAGGGGATCGAACTTGCGCCTCCAACAACCTTTTGTTTAATTGTATCATTTGCTTTATGTACATCAATCGAGTTCATCACATTTTGTTACATGTATGGTCATCATATTTCGTTGCAATTTTGTATTCTAGCTTAAGTTGTTTACGTTTATGTCTTTTGTATATATTTTATATATGTATAATGGTGGCGTTTGTCAAGTTGAGTACGCGACCACTACGTCTGGAATGTCTTCTAACTTGGATAAAAAAGGCCAGACAAACTGCTTGCTCACGGTGTGTGTGTGTGTGTATGTGATTGTGTGCGTGTGTGTGTCTGTGCTTTGCTACGTCATTGTCGTCAAACTTCAAACATGTAATTACTACTAACATATCATCGTTTATTCTATATAGAGAACGTCACGTCTCTCAGAAAGCCCGACATGTGGCGTCTACAAGAAGACCTGTTTGAGAAGAGCGGCTACAAAACCTACGTCAGACCCGTGCGAGACTTCACACGACCCACCAAAGTTACACTAGATCTGGCGCTGGCTCACATCATAGACCTGGTGAGGGACGTATGATGTATTGTCTTGCCTATAGTATGATGTATTCTGCCGTCAACCAAAGTCATCTGTTTTTCCTTTAAAGGCCATGTTGATTAGATTATATGGACGACATTCTCTAGGAACCCCAAAACTGATGCAGGCGTGCGAATGTAAAAAAGTTTGACAAAAAATAAGTTGCCTTTTTCTAATGAAATCTACGTGGCCAACAAGGCTGAACAAGTTACTTAACCCTATCCAGACTGGGGGGGGGGGGGTAAAAGTGCCCGCGCCAACTTTGACATCACATTACTGCCGAACGATGTATGCTAGGACAACCAAACTTGGTGACTTTTCCTAAAATTTTGTTGGCAACAATTTTATAATAATGGTTTAAGTTTATCATTTTTTCATGTTGCCATGGCAACGGCTTTCTGACTGGCATTTTATGCAAAAATCATTAATATTTTGAAAACAATGATATTTCTCGGGTTTTCTTGCACAACTACACTAGTTTTCCTTCATGTATAACATAACATGTAATTAGATGTAACTTTCCTGATTTAATATTCATAATTTATGCTAATTTGATGACGTAATCAGCCAAAATCCAAGATGGCGGACTTTATCACTATTTCAGGTATCAGCAGGCTTTTTCGCCCTTAAAATCGTCAATACCTGACATTTTCTTTATCAGAAACATTTAGATTAACGTTTTTAGTCTATTTTCAGCGTCCTTTGGGGTCATAAGTGGAAAAAAAGGATTTTTAAAAATTTCAAAATGGCCGATCCAAGATGGCGGATCCCAAGGGATCGCTAACAACACATGACGCCATTCTATGACGTCATTTTGACGTCAACGTACCTACTATTGACGTTGTATGTCTTTGCATACCTTAAAATGAATAATACAAACCGTTTTGTTTAATTCCTTTAGATATTACGGGAATTCCCTATTTAGCCAATAAAATATCATCGATGACGTCATAATTACGTCATATTACGTCATAACGTCACCAAAATTACAGGAATTATAAAACTTGACGTGAATATCACTCCCTACAAATTTGGTGATGATGCATCATACCGTTCGGAAATTATGAGGGGGGGCCGAATCAGCCCCCCCCCCCCCCAGTCCCAGATATACCAAAAAAGCCCAGTCTGGATAGGGTTAACACACAGAGTATGGTATACCAAATAATAGACTCTTCATTTCTTTTCTTTGACATCTTCTTCGGCTTTGAAATTGACCTGGGCATTCTACGGCATTAGCATCCATTCTCCGAATTATATATATTTTAGCCACATCCATTAATAATAACTATTATTTAAAAACTCATACCCAAAGGCTAATAACATGGGAACACACAGATACAACAAGGTGAAAAAATGTATATACATGTAGGTCTATCTGATGTTTGTACATACATAACTGGGGTGTGTCTTTTTCCTTGGGGACAGTGGCTATTGAAAGTCCCACGTTTTCAATGATATGTTGGTTTTGCAATTCTGATAGGTTTTCCAGGTAGTAAAATGTACTTATCAAATAAAGATTTACAATTCAAAGATTCCCCCTTGTTTTTGGATAGGACGAGAAGAACCAAGTTCTGACGGCAGAAGTCTGGTTAAGAATGGTGGGTTTGCAAGATTTTTCATGAGTGTGAGAACTCTCTTGTATTGATATTCTGTTAAATGTTTATAGTAATGGAAGACACAATGGCATGACATCAATTCTTATGCCGACATGAACTTGCTTCGCACAGAAACGCACTCCATAGTATGTAGTAGAGTAAGGTAAGGTACGTGTGAAACTTAACATGACCAATTATCGTCCAATTTATTCAAAACGTTTTTATCTTAAAACCACGCGGACAGAGCCAAATGTTATACCCATGGGCAGAAATATCAGCTCTTTTAAAAAGAAAATTCCCTTTTGTATCACATATAGTAATAAGAATATGCTTGCCAATCGTCATTCACCAATACGCCCAAACAGATGTTGTAAATTCTTTCAGACCTCCTCCAAACTCTTGGGTAAGAGATTGCCTACAGACTTGTGCAGACTTGTACCTGATTCCAACCATAAACCTTGTCTTGTTTCATGGTTGGAATCAGACGGCATCTTCTATGGTGGTCTGTTGATAACATATCTGTGCACTTCTCTGTATTAATTTCAGAAATGGACTGACGAGTTTCTGACGTGGAATGTGAGCGAGTACGGCGGGATAGAAACCATAGTGACGGCCGCGGAAAGTATCTGGAGACCGGACTTGTTCCTTTACCACAAGTAAGCAGTTTGTCATTGACTAAACGTTAATTTGTTGTTAAGGCATCAGGAGCTTTTTCTGTTCGGTTTCGCTGGATGCAAACTGATTTCAGTGCACAATTCAAATTTCGGAGTATAACTACCAGGGACTGACAGGGATGAATTTAACTGTGATCAGGGCTGTATCGACTGAGTTCCTAATGCCATAAAATCTTCGAAGACATTGTCAAAATATTTGATGAGGAATCCCTTCCTATTTCAAGTAGAAAAAGTGGGTATCTGACTTTCAGCTGAATAATTTGACCCTCACATCTCAAGTCGTAGGTCAATTCCTTACGTTTTTGCCTTCTCTCCCCAAACGTTACTGGGTGTCTACAAAGGTAATGATCATAATGATTTGAATTTCGATGGACATTCTTAAAAGGATTCACACTTCATAATTATGCCCCTGAAATTTGAGTTGTACACCTTATTTCTTGGTGAGGCTAGGAACTCATTGATCCCCCTCGTACGCTGTGAGTTTTTTTTTCTTTCATAGAGAATTGAAAACATGTTTTTGAGTGTTATTGGTAATACAAAATATTGACACACTCTAAGTTGACCACATTTTCACAGCGTTAACCATGGCTTTGAAAGATGGCTTGAGGATTTCGTCATGATCTCTTCAGACGACTTCTTCAAGTCTTCAAGAGACTGTACTCAAACTGACTTGTACCATTTTCACAGCGTTAACCATGAGTTCGAGGGGTGGCTTGAGAAGGTGGTCATGATCTCTTCTGACGGCACTGTGGACTGGAAAGCCCCTGCCGTGACGATGTCTGCCTGTTTAGTGGACGTTTCGGACTTCCCCTTCGACAGACAGAAATGTAATCTACAATTCGGTTCGTGGAACCAAGACGGACGCCATGTTGACTACTTCAGTAGGAACGAAGTTGGGGACCTGGCTAACTTGATCCGGTAAGTTTTGTGGTAACTACAGGCACCTGCGTGTGTGACTTTTGCCCTTCAGATATAGGGCGAATGATTAAGATACTGTAATCTGAATGAAATCTAAATGAAGTCAGAGTAGTTGATTTGGAAGCTGCCCTGTTAACTTAGACTCTAACCAATCAAAACTACGAGTACACTGATTTTGATATCAGTCATCAGCATTTAGGAGAATTTGACTTCAAGCTGAAAATATTTATCAATTATTTGATTTTCGTTTTTACTAGAAATGTAGAGTGGGATGTGACAAAATTAGTCGCAAAGAGAAGCAACCTTCTGTACAACGGTGTTCCGTACCCGGACGTGACCTTTACCCTCCACCTGACCCGGCGACCCACGTTCTACGTCATCAACATGTTTCTCCCCTGCGCCCTGCTGGCCTTCGTGGTGGCGGCAACCTTCTACCTGCCGCCCGACTGCGGGGAGAAGATCTCGTTCGGCGTGGCGGTCCTGCTGTCTCTGGCGGTGTTCCAGCTGCTGGTGGCGGAGGCGGTGCCTCGGTCAGAAAACATCCCCGTCATAGGTACGGATAAACATATGTTTCCATTCAGATGTAGCTAGATAGCATCTACTAGTTCGCATACTTGTTTATAACAATGTTCATCCTCGTCCGATGTGGTCATGCATGTCATTAACGAGCATTCCTATATTAAGTGAACATTGATTGTCACCTGCATTGGGCCAGATCGAATAAAATCAAAACCTTCTTAGCTCGACAACGCCCAGTGTTTTCATATTTAGTAAATTTGATATTAAGAATTGATGCAACAACATCAGTCAGAAAAAAGGCCCTTTTTATATTCATATCTTATTTTTGGATTTATATCTACAATCTTAATAGTTTAAATCTCGTCTTCACATAATATTCTATTTCGCACTGCATCAGTGAACAAAATATCGAATATCTCATACCTTTTTGTAATTTTGTTTTATTCATTTTTGTGAGTTTCTGCTATTTCTGTCCAAGTTATTCCCTCTATGCATTTTTCTGCCAGTCTGTGGGGCCAGTTTTGGACACGGTCAAAGCCAACCTTCTCATCCTGTCAGTCTGTAACCTCATTGTATTTCGCTTCACACCTTGTCATTCCACATTATTTAAATAACCAAGGACACACACCAAGAGAACAGACCGAAAACAATACCCCAATTTTCAAGGTGGTATACGTAACTACATTTTTTTTCTTCACAGGTCTGTTTATCATTGTCTCTCTGGCGCTAATGACGCTCTCCCTTCTTGCTACTTCGTTCGTCATCAATTTGGGAGACTCCGTTCAGGACAGCAGACCGGTGCCTGGGTGGGCGCGGAAGGTGTTTCTCAAGTACGCCTCTAAAGCTCTGCTGATGGGGGACCAATCCAAACACAACTGGGAGGCACCTTGGTGCATCTACAACGCTGGATCCAAGCCCAAAGAAAACGACAGTAACGGAGAAGCACACGGGAACGGCATGTGTTCTGCTATCGAACAGAAATCGCGGGTTTACTTGCCAGCTCGATCGGTCATGAAGAACCAGGCAGCTACTAAAAATCAGCTGGAGTGCCTACTGAAGATCAAAGGCGCGGTCGAAGAGATCTCCGGGTACATGAAGAAGATGGATACATTGAAAAACATTCACAACGATTGGAAGACTCTGGCGATAGTGGTGGACAGGATCTTTCTTGTTTTGTACATCATCGCCTCTGTCATTACTCTCGTGGCGACATTACTGAGCGTCCGTCATGGAGAAATGTAACGTTCTGACTTGAGTGATTCAGATTCCGTTTCATTGCATTTTTCATGACTTTGCATGTGACATTTCATAGAAATATCCACATGAAGTGCGTCATCATTTACAAAGGGACTGATGATTTTTAGAATTCACTGATTAAAGAAATCAACTATGATATTACGAATTTAAGAATAACTTGCCCGAACTGATTAAAACTTACACACAAGTTTAGTTCCTCTTATTTTTTTATCGCTCGTTCTCATTTAAATGTACACATTATGTAACTTCCGTTACCGTTTGAAGTAAGATGTTCATGACATACAAACATTTTGTTATGCTAGTCAAATGTGGTAAATATTAATAAATACATGAGAAGATGTAGAGTAAAATCAGAATCTACACAACTACATTCCCACATCCACGCCCTTCTATGATATTGAACATTGAACATTTACAATTATAACTGTGACGATGTCATAGTGAATGAACAAGGCGGAAGGTTCGGAACCTTGCACCGTGGCGCGAGAAAAACGTTTTATTTTAGAAGCAAACATTGCTTGATCATTGTGATTATATACAATAATAATATGATAGGTGCAAGTTCCTACTCTCGTGCTGTTGGAAATAATACGGTGACGTTATAGAGGGACTGGTTTTATTTTCAAGTCATCTTTATTCTATATGTACAGATGTAGCGTGTTTGTCTTTGCCTAGGCGTGCGCGAGGGGACATCATTAATTCAGCATCTTTCACGGTCATGTTTTAGCATCCTCTCTCTTTCGGTCCGCTAACTGCAGCATTGTGAACTTTATTAACCGCACCGTCACAACAATAGCATACCAAGCCGGTTTTGTAGAGCCCCCTTGGGTAGACCAAATCAAAATGACATCCCAAAAGGGGACACATAGTACATCAAGATTCGAAAGACTTTTAAAAATTGATAACGAGTAAAGAATTTCCCAAAATGAAGGAACAATATGGGTGATAGTCACGGTCAATAAACATTTACCATAGTGGCACATCCATGTGGAGTTGGAAGTTGTGTGCGTCACTTTGACACTTCCAAAATATCCAGAAGTAACCGTACCAAATGTTTGCTAAGTTATGACACGATAAGACTGTATGTCAAAAATTTTATCGTGTTTTATCGTGTTGTTCATTTCCAGTCGCTTCTCGAATTCGCCGCGGTACAAGGACGCCACTCATATCCAGCGGCATAAAGTAGAACTGCAGTATTATAAATAGAGTTGTGCGCACGTTCGCAGCTATAGGGGGCATAAAGTGAGTTGGGAGATGGTTTCACCGCAAAGGTGAGACTTAAGTGAGTGACAAGAAGTATCAGACATAGGGTCAATATAATGGAAGAGGCTACTAATCATTACAGGGAGGTTTTGGTCTGTCTGTTTGTCTGTCTTTCGCAGTTGTTTAATTCCCATATTCTAGTCACGTTTACCGTAGAGTGAAAGGAAGTGATCAATGGACACATGTGATTATAATCAAAACCTAATTTACATAATCAATGAACTACAATGAAACACGACATACGATATTCCATATCAACTTCACGGAGGCACGAAAGCTTCGAACTCTTGTTTATTTTGCCAGCGGTGAAGATTAGTCCGTTTGTGTACTGCCCCCCTCCCCCTCTACAGGAACTATATGACTATTCCCCGTCACCCAACATGAAACGCCCCACACCGGGAAGTGGTGACTACTATATAGCATTTTAAGTTCCATGACTCATACTAAGGATGTTTTAAACACTTCAGGGTGCGGCAAGGGATTTCCGGTCTTCGTGCCATCTAAACAAAGCAACAAGGCCACATACCAGGGGGCCCAAAATCGCCAGAGACGCCAAAAACAATATCTCCATTTTTCATGGAGATAATGACCACAATCCTTCACGTATATTCAGATATTCAGCAGAACTCAAACTTCACGTACTTGTTGTTCACGGCGTTTATGCTTAATGCACAGACGTGCATGTGTATTTTAAAAGAAAGTGTATAGACTAAATTCATAGATTATTTGAATTAAAAGACACTTTGCACAAAGTGACAACGCCAAAATTAGACAACAACAACACCAAACAATATTCATTTCTAGGTGGTGTACCATTGACTCGGAAAGATCAGCCACGGTGACGTTGTCCGTACCTGGTACCTGTGGTTTTTACCTGGCTGAATGAACATGAATAGAACCTTCTCGTTTATTCGGGTCACAGCACATTGCGCTGTGCCCCTTACTTCCGCATCGCACTGAGACCACCAAGTGCTTAAGTAACCGTCACAACTGAGTTAACGTTTAAACGTCAAACATGGCCAACTATTTGACGAGGCACTTCTCGCTGGTACTGACTATTCTGTGGTGGACTAGCTGTGGATATGTTGAAGGTTCGTTTACACATTCTGTGCTTCTACACTTAGTGTGGTTTGAAGTGTTTGAAGTTCAAGTCGGGGGTTTCATTGTAACTACTATGGCCGAGTGCTAGTCACCCATATTGGAGTGTCCGAACGCCAAACTTCAACTATACAGCGACGAGGGGTGTAGATTATGCAAGAAGAGCAGATACGGATGTATGGTATATACAAATTGAAGAAACGTATAAGGAAGTGCGGCGATACATATATCAATCAATACTCGCGTTGAAATTTGCCAGCAGGCTTCTTGTATTTAGGTACGTTGAAAGTGATACCTTGTGTGTATGTGGATGGTAATATGTGATTTAAAAATGCTCAAAATGTGTTTCAATCAAGATAGACTGTGCAAGAGATTACGTCGGGATATCAGAGTCAAGTTGGCCTTTCCTCAAATGCTTTTGTTTATTTGATATTGTTCAAATACATGTGCCTTACAAACGCAAATGGTTACCTTTGAAAAATGGCCGTTTTTTTTACATTCATGTTCCGTCGTTGCTACAATTATCTCTCTCCAAGCGTTTGAAAAAGTAAAATCTGCGTATGTGTTTGCCTGTTAAAATGCCTTACGTATCGGTGGGCTTCCTTTGTTACATCGATAGGCATGTGAAGGTAAACATCAACGGCGAAGGTTTTTCTGAAGCATGACCACCCCCCTCCCCCCACTGAAGAAAAATGTGCAAGACTTTTTAGGGCTCATTTGATGTAGTCAACAGCATGACGAGTTTTTGAATGGTGGCGGAACAAGTATTTTCCAAATCCTAGTCCTATACCCCAATAACCGGGTCCCAAGGTTCGGTGTATATGATTGTGTACACTGATAAGTTGTAAATTGTCCACTGAACATTTTAAGTGTTTGAAGAGTAATCAGATTGATTTGCGATCTAAAGTAAGAAATCACTTACTCTTTCTTACTACTCGCGAAGGTGTCGGTAGTTCAGCTACGCTATAGCGCTATATGGGATTGTGTATGCCTGTACAATTCTCTATTGGCGTCAATTTTATATCCAACGTGACCCAACAGCCATGTAACAATGCATGGAAAATGTCGGTCTATGAACCAGATAGGATGAAGAGGTAATAATCCGTGTCAACGCCTCTCTATCTTTACTGTAAGTATTAAAGGACAAGTCATCACAATGGATTGCCCAAACGAGAACTGTTAACGACTGTATGCACTTTCCCGGTACGCGGTAAACACTCTTCAACCGTAACCCCCACAGTGTAAAACGTCACGGTATACAGCCACAAGTCAACGCGCTGTTGGACATGTAACAGAAGGTGCGATGTTGCTATGGGATCCACATTCTAAGACATAGCATTGAACTAACGTTAACGAATCCACAAATGGTCTAAAGCAGAGTTGAAGTATAGTTTCCGACAAAAAAAACACGTGTCTTCACACATTTTCGACTGTCCAACTCGGGTCTCTGACAAGGGATCGTGCGGCGTAACGGCAGGGTGTTCGGTTCAGAATCAAGTGGTCCCGCGTTCGAATCCTGTCATGTCGCAGATGTTGCGCCTTTGGAAAAGGCACTTTACACGACCTTCCTCTCTTCTCTCCGGTGAAAATGAGTACCTAGCTTCGGTTAGGGATGTCCCTCGGATACGACGTTAAATGGATGTCCCGCGTTTGAGGACAGCCACACATCGAGCACGTTAAAGAACCCACCTCACTTAATGTTGAAAAGAGTAGGGGTCCTTCCCGGTGTGAGTGAATCAAACCTTACAGTATTGTGTACGTCTTACGTACCATTCTTGGAGTCCTCAACTTATTGAGATTAATTTAAGCACGTAATAGCGAAGAAGAACTAGGAATGAATGATCCCACGTTTTTGTGTTGGAAATTACACTTCACCTTTGCTGTTAAAATCAACATCAGTTATACTGTATCACAACGTTGGATTTGGTACATAGTTAAATGAGTGGATGATTGTAGACCCCCTCAGAGATATTGGGTAACACATGACAATGTGTAGTTTGTCACTTGGCTGACTGCCCGTGGTTGTCAAGTTGGCTTGTCAGCCCAGACACGACTTCGTAGAACTGGGGTTTTGTGGCGTGACGGCAAAAATAATGAAGTTAAAAATCAAAGCAGACCAGTATTTTGAATCTCTTCTACAACCTTCGCAGTCATATTCCTATTTGTACCGTATCTATTTTTTGGGGTGTTTTTTTTACGGAGAGTAGCAAAAAAACTTGTGTCCTGGCGAGAACGATTGAATTTGGGATGGGTCGATGTTATTGACAAGATTAGTACCCAAATATGTACGTGTAGTATTGCCTAGTGTGTTTCATTTTCGTGACAACGTTCAAAAAGTATGAAAAGTTATAAACCCCTGCGTTTATCTATTCTATGAAAATTACCACAATAGCAAAGCCGTATGGAAGTAATGCTATTAGTTACATATCTCATAACACAGGGTGACTCATATCTTCAGTGAATCAACAGATAAACGAGGCTTCGCTGAAAGACATAAAAGCTGGACTTGTGGAATTCAGAACGCGCTTCCCGTGTAGCACTGAGAAGCATTGAGTGCCCCTGACATTTAAAGAAACCGTGCGAAACATAGCAGCTTATTCACAGCATGATCAGTGTGAACAAAGTTATAAGTGAACTGGAAAAGGGGTGGGAGGGGGCATCGTCCTGTGCACGAACTGCTATAAATAGCAATCAACAGTCTTATGTATCTTATTTCTTTGCTAGCTTAAAGAACAACAGATATTAAGCAATATTACCTTTAAATAGATGTTACAACTCTCGCAATGCAACAATATGTTAATACATACGATACTGTTTTGTTATTAGAAAAAGAATTGAAACAAACCCACGGGTAACATGATATTACAGACTTACTCGTGTCAGTCTGTATTGCCTAGTAAGTAAAATTTTAAGCTTTATTTGCATTTTTATCTTAAAGTTTCTAGTTAATCGTACAAAAATCGCTGTACTTTTTGTTACGTGGATAAAGCTTCTCCTATATTGGGCTCGTCGTATGTACGTGGGGGGTGGGGGGTTACAGCGACATCAAATGACAACTGCAATCAGAAATCATCACAGAGGTTGTCAGTATTCATTTCGTTCAAAGAAATACTACGTATACTTTGCACACTTATGAAACATGACGTCAATGCTAGTGTGACAAATATTAATCGGGTTTTGCAGTCTAGTACCAACACGGAAATATGAGAGAATACCTCTATTCAGCGTCGACCCGTTTCATGCTTTGTGCCAGACTCCAGAGTAAACAACCGATTAAGGTACATGTGCTTTCGACACAAAATACTCCGTAAACAACTTGGGGTTGACGTACAGTTTCAGTGGAGCATACACTTGGGTATGGAACGAACAATTTTCGCTCGAAACACGAAGCCGCAGCGGTACTTGTTGTTATATACTTGTTGTAGTTATATGGTTGAAGAGTTGTGGTGCCTGCTAAGCTTATAAGCCTAATGAAACTTCCTCGCATGTTCAAGCACACACATGCATATGTCCGCAAGGTACAGATCTTTTCAACCCCACAACTGAATTTGTCTTTCTTTTCTGATGCGTTTTGTTCTGATGTCATACAAATCTTGCTATGTTATGTCTAAAATACTTCTTATACATCATGATAACACATCCCCGATATATGACAGTTTTAGATAGTTAATACAGCAAAGCATCATGTCGAATGTAAAAGGTACTGGTATCATACATGTTTATGATTTCTAGCGAACAGTGAAAACGTTAAGTTAAGTTTACCGTTGTGTGGGTACACTGTGTGGGTATTTTGTTTGTTACGATTTATGGCTGTATCCCATCACTACCAGCGGACCAGCCCCCTGCTGTAGGGACTTGCACAAATGTGTGGCCCAAGGGCTACAGAAATGGACATGGGCGACATCCATATGCGTCTTATCAAGACGTCTGGGATACTTTATTATTTATGGCTGTATGCATATGGCGTCCAAACATTTGTTACAGATTTTGATCAGGGAATTGTGTCAGTAAGATTAGGGAGTCTGTGTGCATCGTGAGCATGTGCAAGATGTCGACAATGATTACAAATCATACATAATCTCTTCTCGTCACACAGGACAGGCTAGATCCCGCGACAAACCACACATGCTGTGCCTGTATGAAGACCTGTTCGAGACTAGCGGCTACACTCCAGACGTAAGGCCCGTGCAAGACTTCAGGAGCCCCACCGACGTCACCGTCAACCTGGCGCTGGCTCACATCATAGATATGGTGAGGGGAGCCAACAATTATGTGTTGTTATTTTGTACCCAAATGAATCTTAGTACAGTACCTGCCTTGTTACCGAAGAGTGTTCTTTGTATCGGATTGCACTGACGCCACAAATACTATGCTGCTTGCATTTCTCTTGTTTGTTTGTTTGTTTCTTTGTCTCTTTCTGTCTGTCTGTCTGTCTGTCAAATCTATACATTTACATACTGTACGTATAGTGCCATTATAACGTGTCAGCTGTAGTAAGGTCTAGGAAAATACCAAAGTTTTTTTGGGGGGTTTTTAATTTTGATTTTTGTTTATTATTGCAACATTTAAATACATGACATGATGACGACAGACTCAAGCTTACAGCTTATTTTCATGTCGTCATCGACAGAATACACTACAGAAGTACAAAACAAATATTACAAATACTGAAAGATGAAAAAACAGGTGCGGACATGCAAAGCATACGAGCAACAAATTATCTCAAATAAACTGCATGACAGAAATCGCATCGCAATACCAAAGTTGTGTTTCCAGTTACCGAACTGACCCAAGCAAAAACCTGCCGACCAAAGCTTTTGGTTTGAATACCAATATGGCGGTTTTACTTCTTACGGATGGCATTTTACTAATTGGTATATACTGTAATTCCTGTTTCTTTCACTGTAACTTCATGTTCATTGTTTTCTCGGGCACCTCTTGAACTTATCATCACCATGAAAAACCTGTTGTTATTATTTATGATTCCTCCATACATCAGTTGCGTAAATCACTTGTCGCCATCGTGAAGTTTAAGTTAAATGTCCATTTTCCTTACACCATGAAATTTTGCTACCGTGAAGATAAAATGAACTACAGTATTATTAACTCCGCCTTTGTTGTCTTTCCCGTTAGGACGAGAAGAACCAGGTTCTGACTGCAGATGTCTGGTTGAGACTGGTGAGTTTGAAGAATGTCCTCTTCGTTTTCATTTTTACTCCTAGGTCTCATTCATAAAGTTGATGACAATTTTAATTCGAGACTCCCTAATTTCATTTCAGCAACCTTGTTGGTACAAATGAGGTTAAGAATGCGTCTCCCCCAGGGGATTAGTCAAAGTATGCACATTTTTGAAAAAATATGCATAATTATGCATAATGTCCGTACGGTTGTGCATATCCAAGTAAAAGCGCATTGACCTCCGTATTGATAACATATTAACACTGAACGTTGGATTCAAACGTTGGAAACCTCATTTCTAAGTAACCATTGATGCTCTGAATTGAACTGCACTCGCCAACACAAACATTTGACTTACCGAAATTTTTGACTGATCAGCGCGTCTTCTGTGACGTCACGTTATGCAGATAGAACACGTGACTTGGTAAGCAGTGGATTATAAGTTGTAGAAAGTCTATGGCACCCCTCGTCTCTGATGATTTACACTACACTCCCAATGTAATTCTAGAATTCACAGCAAACGGGCATGTCTATAGTATATGTTTAACACACTTATCGATGTTGCAGAAATGGACTGATGAGTTTCTGACATGGAATGCGAGCGAGTACGGTGGGATCGAGATCATCACGGTCAAAGCCGTAAAGATTTGGCGACCAGACTTCTTTCTCTACCACAAGTAAGTAAAGGAAACGTTGTCAAGGAAACTTAATTTACTTTTGGAAGAGTTACCATGAATTGGAGACACCTCTTTTGTAGCAAATGAGTGAACGTGACTAGAAAATGGAAAATACATAATTGCGAAAACACACACACAACAAAAAACCCAGACCAATAACAATACTTTCCCGTGAATTATGAAGCTTTTTCACTGATCTAGCGGCCTGTATAAATTTCTAATTCAGTCAACTCTGAGTTCCACTTCCTGTCACTCCCCCAGCCGTGAGCTTTGCTCTTCACTTCCTGTCACTCCATGGAAACACAGGCAGACAAACAGTCAATTAATTTCTGTCAAACGAAGGAGGTTTCATATCTTGGTGAAACAGATATACCGAAACAATACCTCCATTTTCACGGAGGTAGTAACTTGTACCATTTTCACAGCGCTAACCATGAATTTGAAAGATGGCTTGAGGATTTCGTCATGATCTCTTCTGACGACTTCTTCAAGTCTTAAAGAAACTGTACTCAAAATGACTTGTACCACTTTCACAGCGTTAACCATGAGTTTGACGGGTGGCTTGAGAATGTGGTCATGATCTATTCCGACGGCACTGTGGACTGGAAAGCCCCTGCAGTGACCATGTCTGCCTGTTTAGTGGACGTGTCCGACTTCCCCTTCGACAAGCAGGAGTGTCCGCTGAAGTTCGGCTCCTGGAACCAAGACGGACGCCAGGTCAACTATGTTAATGAGAGTCGAAATGGAGACTTGGGGGACCTCATTCCGTAAGCCATCTCTTACTGACAATCGGAAATATTGTTATTACTATATTGGGTGGGCCAGCTACTCTCTCTTCGCACCCAGGGGCTGAATTGTTAAGGGCTATATTGCTAGCTATTGGGTCTGGAGCGGCTGCCATTCGGTGCTAACTAAGGTGACCTCAATACGACAGTAATTGCCACAGGTGCGGCCATAGGGCTGTGGGGTTTAAACCTGAGAAGACCCCTTTTTTTGGATAAGTGTGGTGGGTTCTTTAACGTTCTCAATCAAGTTGTGGCTCTCCTCAAACATGGGACCTCCAGCTTCACGGCCGATCCAAGAGGACGTCCCTTAACAAAGCTTGGTAACGTCGAGTGAGATTTTCACCTTAGTGGAATGATAGCCCCCTCTACATAATTTAAGTCGAACTGTTTCTCTTAATTATTTTCCTCCAGAAAAATGTATGGTCGTAACACTGCTGCAACTGCAAGATCAACATACTCCCAATCGCAAGTCGGGATACAACTACCTACCGACCATGTCAGTAACGATAGCTCTCTCCCTCTTAATTGTACACTCACTCACCAAATTTTCAACCGGTGTTTCGGCCTTCATCAGAAAAATGTCCCTACATGCTTCTGTCACGTGACATTAAGGAAACGTGACGTAGGTAGGCAGTCGGTTAAAGTTCCTTAAACGTTCAAGTGTCGAAAAAAAAGAAGAAAATGTCCGTTTTCCACTTTTACTATATAGAAACGTGGAGTGGGATGTCCCGAAACTGGATGTGGAAAGACACGTCGAATACTACAGCGGTGTTCCGTACCCGGACGTGACCTTCACCATCCACATGACCCGTAAAACCACGTTCTACGTCATCAACATGTTTCTCCCCTGCGTCCTGCTGGCCTTCGTGGTGGCGGCAACCTTCTACCTGCCGCCCGACTGCGGGGAGAAGATCTCGTTCGGCGTGGCGGTCCTGCTGTCTCTGGCGGTGTTCCAGCTGTTGGTGGCGGAGGCGGTGCCTCGGTCAGAAAACATCCCCGTCATAGGTACGGCTGACAGCTATTTTCTTTTTAAATTGACTAATTACCTCCGTAAAAACGGGGATATTATGGTCAGTTGGGTTTCTTTTGTCTTGCAGTGAATCCGCAATATTACAGAGTGGCAACCTGCCAGGATGTAAGGCGGAAATGGTGCAATAGGATACTTGGAAAATTGGAAGTCTGGTTTGGCCCTGGTCGAATGTTGAAAACAGGCAGAAGTGGTTAAGATGGCTATAAGCTTCACGCACACACAGTTTTGTCGAGTCATCAGGGGTACCCATATATGATAAGAGTTTCTTTCATATAGCTTTATAGTGTGGTTGGTTTGTTCAGGCTGGTTGAACACTGCAGTCACGTATGTTGAGAAGGAAAATGTTTCCCGGCATATGTATGTGCTCATCGTCAATGACTTTTGGAATATTTTGTTGTAGATTTTGTTACTGAATATGAAAGTAGACCGGACTATTAATTATTTACTCACCGTTCTTCCCACAGGCCGTTACATCTTCGTGTCTATGGCTCTGATGTCACTCTCGCTCATCTCGACTGCGTTCGTCATCACGCTGGGCGACTCCGTCCAGGACAGCAAGCCGGTCCCTGATTGGGCGCGGAAGGTGTTCCTCAAGTACGCCTCCATGGCACTGCTGATGGGCAACCAATCACGACGCAGCTGGAAGTCGCGTGAAAACAGCTACAGCCCACCAACCTCCGTGCCGCTTACGGAGATGAACGGATTTTCAAACGGGAACGGTGTGTATTCTGTCCGCAGGGGTTCCCCGATTCTCCGATCTATGTCGACAAACTTAACAGACAGTCACCCCGCTTCAGAAAAACAGCTGGAGTGTCTGAAGCAAATCCAGTTCACGGTACAGGAGATGCTGACCAAAATAAAGTACGTGGACAATGTGCACAATGTCCACAACGAATGGAAGATACTGGCCAAAGTTGTGGATAGGATCTTCCTGGTACTTTACATCATCGCCTGTGTCATCACCCTCTTGGTGACCCTTTTCACCGTCGGAACATAATCGGAAGACAACTGCCGGGAGAAAATGCAAAACTTTCCAGTGCTTGTCAAAAAATCTGATCATTTTGGTCTCAAACGTCCAGCATCTGAAGTACGGTCAGTAGGTACCCATCTGAGTAATGAGGCTGTTGTATTGCCCTTTAACGTGCTCGAGGCACCTCCTTGAAAACAGGACCCACATTTTACGTCACTTCCGATAGATGAATGCAGCCAGGATGCCCTTCCCCGGATTCGAACCGGAGTCTCTCAGTTACCAACTAATTTGAACCAAAAGCTCAACTGTGAAGCTGCTACCATTTCAGCTACATGGCTGGAGCAATATGGAGTATTGGGGGGGGGGGGGGGCTTCCTTGTGTAACTTGACTTACGAAGAGACAAACTTGGAACCAAATCTGTCTGAAAGGTTCTACATCCAGTGACGGGATGCCAAGTTCGTTTGAGAGGTACATGTACAATGTACATGTAGAGTTGTGATGTTTACGTAGCCGTGTTGGGGACAACATGCAGGAACATTTGGCATAAATTTCCTAACCATTACGTGTTGCGACTATGCGGAGAGTTGAGAGAATTGTTCATTTGTTCAACCTGTACGCGGTATCCATGTCATATATGCATGATATTCAAGACAACGTTTTGACGATGTGTCCACTTCACTGTAAAGACTATGTTCTAGGCAGAAATCGATTCGGCTACCTCTCTGTTAGTTTGGTAGGCCGAAGGGCGGTTATACCGGCCGTATATAGATACAGACAATATGTATATGCATATGCATGAGAGACACTGTTTGAATATTCGGATTTATCTTGAACTGTTTTATGTTACTTTATGCTAATTGGAGAAATATTTATTTGGAAAAATATATCATGTTAAGTCGGAATCGTCTACCAGCTAAGCAACAGATGTAGAGCAGTAGTTTTTCACATCATTTTCTATTTGTAATAATCTGAAAGCCTGTAACTTCACGTGATGAATATATTATCATAAAAAACATACAGATGATGATTCTTAAAAAAACTTTGATAAACGATGACCAAGTGATAGTGACATTGTATGTCAGTTAGGACAAATAAAGCTATACCGTACTTTAATACAAAAGTTACTGAAGCCAATGACAGCGGATACTGTCTAAAACGTTTTCTTTGTTTTAGTTTACAGTTGACTATCACATGTACATTATCTGGATGTCTAACCTTTATTGACGTATACCGTACTTGATATGATAGGAGAATCTTTATTGACACAAGAAAAGTACAGCGACTTTCGTAAGGTCTTCTACAACTATGCATACAAACAAACAATGGGATACAAAACTAATTAACTACGTACAAGTATATGAATAATTCAACATGTCGAGTTTAATCTATCACTTACACTACTAGTTCTAAGATCAAAACATTCTTTGATATATAGACCTTTTTGTACACAGTAAGGGTTGTAGAATGTAGCTGAATTTATCTAAAGGATAGAATGTATCAAATTCTGTTGAGCAAGCAGAGAGAAGGTTGAACAGCTGTGAGCGATTATCATGATGTCGTGGACAATCCAGGATAACGTGTCGTTCATCTTCAATCTCATTTGGACAGATATAGCCAGCTTGTTGGCTGGCGGAAACATTAAATTCGGGAAACTCGTGACGAGGAAGTAGTGCGTTTTGTGTCCATCACACTGCGGACGAAACGTTACACCAACTTAATGTTTGCTTTTACACGTGCCCTGTTCCTGGTGGTCCACACCACTACATAAGGATACGTGCTCACAGTCACATGGCCAGTGCACTAGTGCAGAAAGCTTTACTAATTGAGGGAAGTCCACTCAGGCGTTTGGAGTTGAAGTACGGATCGATTCCACAACAACAGTGTTGTGGTTGTCGTCGAAAAAAATGTCTAATAGGCTTGCAGTATGGTAGAAGGAGTGATTAATACTGAGACTGATAGATTAAGTGCTGTGACAATTTCGTTGTGACAAATACGCTCACTTCACAAAACAAGAGTCCGTAGGACACAAGCCTCCGTGAAGTAATTATGGTCTTTGTGGTGTGGGTCAAGGTATTTGATATTCTCTTCACCAGGAATAGCACTTTCATCAACATCTGTTTCCATTTATGTCCAGGTAATTGTTTATAATAACACTAGGCAGTAACCAAGGAAGTGTAGCAAGCCATTTGTCTAACCGCTCTGATTAGAAAGCAGCTAATTGGTCCCAGATTTTGTAACACAGGCTACCATTAGGCGAACGACACCTGATGTAATGAGCTGTACCACACTACCTTCAAGATCGGGGCGTCGTTCTATAACTCTGGAGTACCTGAATATACTGATACGGTGCCCCGAATCACCATGCATGTTTCATCATGACCACAATAACCACCAACATGCCGAAATTCAAACAGATAGATGTTGGATCTTGAGTTATAACGTATAGCTGCGACCACACAAACACAGACAAAAACAGTAGGTTACAGAGGTATTAATAATAATGGTGCAATGGCAGCCAGTGCTGAACTGCTGCAGGGTTTACAATCATATAATACAGATCAGATACATATTTGTTCCACACTTGCACATTGTGTTACTGTCGCAAGGGTCTGGGCGGCTGCCATTCGGCGCCAGCAGGTGACCTCAATACGACCTTCTCCAACCGAAGTCAGGTACCCATTCACACCTGGGTGGAATGAGGAAAGTCGTATTAAGTGCCTTTCCCATGGGCACAGCATCAGGGCATATAGGCGTTTCGAACCCGGGACCTCTCGGTTCTGGGCGAAACACCCTACCGATTGTGCCACACGATGCCACCAATGCAATATCTAATCGGCAATTTCGGCGATAGAGATTGCGATCGGTATTCCTAGCTGCAACGTAAACAAAGTTGGCCGTGATTTGTTTCCTGAAATACAGGAGTTTAAAAAAAGGGTGGAAATAACGTCACATTGAGAAGCGGTCAAAGACGTCGAGAAATGCTCCAGACTTGTTTTCTTCTAACAGCCTGAGCAGGCGCTTAACCACTTAATCAGTGCAGAAAGCTATAAGGCCTAGCTTACACGAGGCACTTTGCACGACGTACGACAATTGTCGTGAGTCAGTGGCCTAGGACTGTTCGAACTTTGGTCAGCCTTAACTCCGCAACAATGCTAAATATAAGATGTCCGTCTCCAGCCGTCAAATATCTACAAAGAGCCATATCAAATAAGCGTAAAAGTTTGAGTTAAGCTGTGGCTCCCTACGTGTTTGGTTTTATATGAAGAGTCATAAGGGTCATGGAAAGTAAGGGTAGAACTTTGGTCAGCCATGCATAACTCCGCAACAATGCACAATATGAAACTTCCGTCTTCAGCCGTCATACACCTACCACAAATTCAAACTTTGCATATTCAGAGTTTTTTTTAGATATACTGAGCTAACTATAAACAATAAAACAATAACACGTCGAAGCATCTGTTATCTGGGCGTCTCCCAACAGAGACTGTCGGCGTCACGATGTGTTGTTTATCCACTTTTGAATATGAATAAATCCTTCAATACTTCATCCGTTGATGTTGTGTCCTTGGGAAAGGCACTTAAAACGACTTTTCCTCACTTCACTCAGGTAGAAATGAGTACCTAGCTTCGGTTAAAGTCGTCCCTCGGATAGGACGATAAATGGAGGTCCCGTGTTTGTGAATTCGAAGAGCCACATTTCGAGCACGATAAAAACAAAAACACCACACTTATCAAATAGGAATAGGGGTCCTTCACGGTAAATAAATTCATTGGTACCAGACAGCGGGAAAAGCTGTCAGAAACTTGTTACACTGACAACGTCAAGCACTAAGAGTTAATAATTATCCAACTAACTGACCTAGAGACCTGCAGGCTGTTAGCAAACGTGACGGTATGAGAGAACGTGGCCCGATGTGTACCTAGACTGTATAACATACCTGACGCTGTTTCTGGGCTCACCGTCGGACGGAGGTACACTTATGGCACTTTGGTCAGGTTTGCTCGCCAATCTTACACAAGCTATTCAGAATGTATACATTAACGTTGTATTTATCTATGATATAAGATTTGTCTTGAAACCAACAAAGACGACTGCTGAGAATAGGTATACTTGCTTTTACATGTTTATATGATCTTGTCATGTCAATGTTGAAAGCCAAACTTACCAGCACATATACACGGATAATCATGCACACAATATTGATCCCTTTGACATCCCTTTGATGACAACAAGTTTATTACCTGCAGCAAATACTGTTGAATCGGACGTAATGATAAGAAAATTCCAAGAATCGGATGTTAACAAACTCCGAGGACATTTCCTGAATAATCAAGACTGTCTGTATTTAGAAGATACGAACGTGCACAGCCTTTAGAAACATCCGATTCCTGGAACGACCCGATCACAGGTGTTTACTTTAGCAGTGCAGATGACAGGTGAAGGACGGTTATGGTCCTTGGCAGTTGCAATGACGTGTATGAAATGATAAAGAAATGTTACATTTATATTATTTTGCTCTTAATTCTTTTATTTTCCTTGAACATATTGATATTCAGTAAAACAACGGGGCATCTAAAACTTAGTTGACTTCTAACATTAT
Source organism: Branchiostoma lanceolatum (assembly GCA_035149815.1). Lineage (NCBI taxonomy): Eukaryota > Metazoa > Chordata > Leptocardii > Amphioxiformes > Branchiostomatidae > Branchiostoma > Branchiostoma lanceolatum. The sequence continues at coordinate 10,762,358 of CM068869.1, read as the reverse complement.
TACAAATTTACTTTTGAATCAACTGAAACGCTTAAAGGAATGATTCAAGAACTGCGTTATGATATGAGATACAGTGACCTTTGACCTCATCTCAAAGTAATCTTAACATTTTGGTCGTCCATTCATTTAAGATAGGATGCAAGAAAACGAGTCCTACCGTCGATGATACACTCGCGTCACCAAGGCACAGCGTTCGAACGTTCACGAGGGAACCTTGTTTACTGCTTCCAAGAATTGCGGATGAAACCTTGCTTCTAAAATAAAACGTACACCTGCTAGAGCTCCACGGTTGTTTTTCCGACCAAACTGCAAACATCAGAACGACATAAAAGTCGCTCGATGTTCGACGAAGTTACAGACATCTGGAGACAAGCTACACGTCAAGTTTTCTCTCTTCTCATCGAGAAACGCTTATCATGAAGACCGCCATCCTGCTCGTTATGCTGGCACTGGTAGTGGCTGACGGTAGGAACTTTTTCTTACGTGACAACCTTTTTCACTGCTGTCTAACTCATTTTATTAGATACGTTTTCCCTTGCCCTATCTTTTCCTCTTATCCGTCTCATGCTATCATTCTGTGTGAGCAAACGTGAAGTTGCAACAGGTTTTGTCAACTTTTATCTTGACAATTCTACACCTATTTACCAGTTGGTATAATGAGGATGCTTTTTAATCTACCTTTTTTTTAGTGATAAGCAAAGGACGTACAGAAAATAATATTCAATAACGTTTTATATATAGTTTAATACGTACAAGCGTACAATGATAAGCGTTCCGCAATTGGACCTTCATCGTGGTCTTTTCACACTGTCACTAGAGGGATAATTAAGTCATGAAAAGCATTCCTCAGAAACAAAAAGACACGTTGAATGTCTGACTGTTACTGATACTGTTATACAAAAAGATAAATCGACGAAAACCTGAATGAATAAATGACTGGAAGAGCTTCCTATTTCAGACGTGTATTTGGTGTCAATGACAACCTTGATCTCTATTTCAGCCGCCGTGATTCACGTGAGGAATGGAAAAGAAAAGTCCACTGGTTTGGAAAGGTCCATTCCGTGTCCAACAGGCGCACAGTGCTACTCCGGTAACTGTGGTGTCGTCATGTCCTTTGGGGGCCACGCCCTCTGCTGCTGTGGCGGTTCAGACATGACAGTCCACGGTAATCTCAACCTCGGCGGTCAAACCTGGTACCAGGTTCCGTGTACCTGTAGCTACTAAAGCTCTCCGACTTGGTATGCTTTCAATTTACTAGATTTGAAATATATGGTAACGCAAATGCTAACCTTGCATATTCAGTGACTTTGTCAAGTATTTTGAGTTAGCATTTTCCTGCGTATCATAACCAATATTCATCCCTTTCTTCCCTTGCATTGCAGATGCGACAACAATGATGCGTCCATCCTCACAGACTGTCGACGTCACGATGTTACGTTGATCTATTTTTTTAGTACAAATAAATTCATCAAAACTTTCTTTCACTGCGTCTTTGTTGTTTTAAGTGACTATCACGTTCTCAGTCTGGCCCCGGCTTACATGCAAGCATTACCAGAAACATTCTTTCTTACTACTTATCTAATCAGCCAGGCTGAAGATGGTTTCTCAGAAGATGGAGTTGCCGCCCTTTACAGTCCAGATTTGAATAGTCTCAGTGGTCGTCGACAAGGCTTGTCGATATGGAAAATGATTAAATGAGGAAAGTTTTTTAGGGTGAATTACACCTAGGTAAAACCAGGAGATAAAGACAGCAAAACCTCCAGACCCAGATAGTTTTCTCCGAGTTTCCACCACATAGCACAGAGTCTGTGCACCGACAACGTCGGTAACACTGAAAAAGCCGCGCCGATAAAACTTGTTTCACTGATAACGTCATGCACTAAGTTAATGATTATTCACGGCAGTTAACCGACACGTAGCGAACGTGACGGTGAAAGAGAATGTGGGCCGATACGTACCATGTCTGTATAACACAACTAAGGCTGTTTTTGTGATCACCATCACATGGAGATCTGCTAGTGATGTTTTTTGTTCAGGGTAGCTTATAACCTTGCCTATCGTACAGAAACCATTAATATATACACACATTTCACTATGATATCAGATTTCTGTCTAAAAATAAGCAGGAGACGCTGAGAAGTGGTTCCTTGCCCAGGTAAGTTATAAGCACAATTAATGACGATGTTGTTAAATCAGTGTTGAGCTTCATCTTGATTTCGGGTGAAAACGTTACCATCTCGAGTGGTATTTGTAGAAAGATTATAGAGTAGAGAAGCAGTAAGAGAGTAATGAGGGGATGTTAGGAATCTCTCACAACAAGATTGGCAACATAAAAAGACGTTGCCATGGCGACGGTGTTTTCGTTTTTTAGCCCACATGCAGGTAAGGACCTCACTTGCCGCTAGGGTGTTCAAATCTACAGGACCTATTTTCACTCCGAAGAGCTATCCACCACTATTAAATCATGACCATAGCATGTTCAGAACGCGAGATTTCAAAGGTTCCCCTGCAGTACCATAGAACATTGCTAGGGGGCCAAAAATCCAATCATTTCGAGGTCTCACAAAGACCCACCCACCAACAAAATATGAAGACAATCAATCCAGGCATTCTTGACTTATGGTCTTAAATTCCTGTGGACACATTCTTATGCAATTCCTAGAATTCTTGCAAACTGCAGACAATATATATACCATATATATACCAAGCCCCTGAGGCGTCGCCAAAATTAGCATGCAATGATAAATTCATGTTAGAATGTATATTACCAACGGTAATGATGAGATCTGTCTATTTCCAATTAGCATGCACATCAAAATCATCCTACAAGCTTAAATAAATGCAACACTTGACTTGTTCCCTCTGTCTGCTACTTCCCGGAGGTAAATAACTAATTGGCAATTTTGGTGACAGAGATTGTGATCGGTGTCCCTTCATCGTAAACAAAAAAAGTCGCCTGTGATTTGTTTTCTAAGATATTTACAGAAGTTAGAAAAGGGTGGAGACATTAAGTCACAGTGAGAAGCGGTCAAATACATCGAGGAACGCGCCAGACTTGAACTTGTCTTCTTCTAACAGCCTGAGCAGGTGCTTCGCAGAGTCGTCTGGGCTCTGGATCAACCGTTGCGACTCCATTGTCTTCAATCTATAAGATAAGGAGAAGGACCGTTGCAAACAAATCTATCCTCTTGAAACCGAACGCTTGATTTTTATGACATATTACTGTGAGCCTTCTATGTCAAAACACGCAAAGTCAAAATTAATTTAGCGTACACGTAACCCTCGACTCATCAACTTTCACTCAATCGGGACGGGGGTGATACAGGCTTTATTTCACCTTTAACCCTCCAGTAGTTCACGTGCCAGAATGAGGAGAGAGGCCGAATGATCGGTTTTAAAACATTTTAGTGCGGCCAATTTGCATTGTGTTGAAATAAAAACGTTCACCAGAACTGTGCCATGTATAGACTCACCCGTCTTCAACTGTTTTGACCCCGCAAGACTTGATTGTCTGTAACATATCGGTGAACAACGGACCTGGGGAGTAGCTGAGCACGCGAACATCGGGCTCCTCCTCCGCCATAACCTGGGGCAGAATAGAACCAAACGCGTAAAGATGAGTAGATAAGGATCGTGGATAATAATCGTTTCGATGACGTAGCAAGCACAGGTAAGGCTTCGACTTGTTTAGGGCGTCTTCAAATGTGTTTTTGTCCACTGTGTCTTGTCTGGCTTTCAATTTTTCCTGCCAGCATTTCTTTCTGTATACTGTATACTTTTCTTTGTGTTTGGCCAGTATACCGACTACTGGGCGCCTTTTACCCACTGCTTACGTCACACTTCTATTCAGGTCACGTGAATCGGCTTCGGTTCATTCCAACTTGAGAAGGATCGGAGGGCTGATTGAAAGCTTGTTTGTTAGCGTTTTACTTTGTGTTCAGAAATACCGTACAAAATCTTTTTAAGAAGTGAAGCTCGTTTTCCTTCAATAACAAAATTATTTTTACACAACCAATTATCTTATTCACAAAGACGTTTCGGTCACGATCTGTCACCTTCCTCAGGGCACTTTTGACTGGTTTGCATTGCACTGCAGCTATAGATGTCGCTGCTCATAGATGCGGTCCCAAACGTAAATGACCGTTTTCCTGTGAATGAGGAATGAACGCACTCACCTTGAAGAACATGTTCCTGGCTGCCTTGCCGCTACAGTACAGGGAATGATGTTCCAGAGGTTCAACGGCTGCTGCAGAACTGATGTTTACAACAGTTCGTCTGGCGGCAGCGTCCGGGAAGACCTAGTATGAGAAATAGCCAATTCGAAATTGTTACCCAAAAAAATGATATTTACAACATTGTTTTATTTGTTCAACTTCATTACTCCATCCTATGATTCTACACACCAAATATTCAGTTATTTGCTGATAAATAAAAAGGCTGAGCTGCTTCTGCGCTGCCACTTATTCCCTCGGGCTTATTCCCAAGATTAGGTTATACGTTTTTGGTGTTGTGTGTCTGTGAACAACATAACTCGAAAAGTGTCGAATGACTTTTTAAGATACTGTAAATGCAGAAATATTCGCGGTGGTTTTATGTTCGCGGTTTTCGCGGCGACCGTTTTACCGCGTGCGGGGGTGGGGGGGCGTAACTTTGGTCAGCTATTACTTCCTAACCATGAATAAAAAAGTAAAGTGATTTCATTTCCTCAAATACCCGCCAAGTGCCCTATCGTTTGAATGTAAAGTTTGAACATTCTAATAAAGAGATTAACTTTTAGACCGGAGCAGTTGGTCTATAATGCTTTAAGTATGGGGTGGGGGGCGTAACTTTGGTCAGCTATTACTTCCTAACCATGAATAAGAAAGTAAAGTGATTTCATTTCCTCAAATACCCACCAAGTGCCCTATCGTTTGAATGTAAAGTTTGAACATTCTGATAAAGAGATTAAATTTTAGACCGGAGCAGTTGGTCTATAATGCTTTAAGTATGGGGTGGGGGGATTAACTTTGGTCAGCTATTACTTCCTAACCATGAATAAGAAAGTAAAGTGATTTCATTTCCTCAAATACCCACCAAGTGCCCTATCGTTTGAATGTAAAGTTTGAACATTCTGATAAAGAGATTAAATTTTAGACCGGAGCAGTTGGTCTATAATGCTTAAAGTATGGGGTGGGGGGGCGTAACTTTGGTCAGCTATTACTTCCTAACCATGAATAAGAAAGTAAAGTGATTTCATTTCCTCAAATACCCACCAAGTGCCCTATCGTTTGAATGTAAAGTTTGAACATTCTGATAAAGAGATTAAATTTTAGACCGGAGCAGTTGGTCTATAATGCTTTATAAGTATGGGGTGGGGGGGGCGTAACTTTGGTCAGCTATTACTTCCTAACTATAAATGAGAAAGTAAAGTGATTTCATTTGCTCAAATACCCGCCGTGTGACCTATCGTTTGAATGTAAAGTTTGAACATTCTGATAAAGAGATTAAAATCTAGACCGGAGCAGTTGGTCTATAATGCTTTAAGTATGGGGTGGGGGGCGTAACTTTGGTCAGCTATTACTTCCTAACCATGAATAAGAAAGTAAAGTGATTTCATTTCCTCAAATACCCACCAAGTGCCCTATCGTTTGAATGTAAAGTTTGAACATTCTGATAAAGAGATTAAATTTTAGACCGGAGCAGTTGGTCTATAATGCTTTAAGTATGGGGTGGGGGGGGGGGCGTAACTTTGGTCAGCTATTACTGCCTAACCATGAATAAGAAAGTAAAGTGATTTCATTTCCTCAAATACCCACCAAGTGCCCTATCGTTTGAATGTAAAGTTTGAACATTCTGATAAAGAGATTAAATTTTAGACCGGAGCAGTTGGTCTATAATGCTTTAAGTATGGGGTGGGGGGCGTAACTTTGGTCAGCTATTACTTCCTAACCATGAATAAGAAAGTAAAGTGATTTCATTTCCTCAAATACCCACCAAGTGCCCTATCGTTTGAATGTAAAGTTTGAACATTCTGATAAAGTGATTAAATTTTAGACCGGAGCAGTTGGTCTATAATGCTTTATAAGTATGGGGTGGGGGGCGTAACTTTGGTCAGCTATTACTTCCTAACTATGAATGAGAAAGTAAAGTGATTTCATTTCCTCAAATACCCGCCGTGTGACCTATCGTTTGAATGTAAAGTTTGAACATTCTGATAAAGAGATTAAAATCTAGACCGGAGCAGTTGGTCTATAATGCTTTAAGTATGGGGTGGGGGGCGTAACTTTGGTCAGCTATTACTTCCTAACCATGAATAAGAAAGTAAAGTGATTTCATTTCCTCAAATACCCACCAAGTGCCCTATCGTTTGAATGTAAAGTTTGAACATTCTGATAAAGAGATTAAATTTTAGACCGGAGCAGTTGGTCTATAATGCTTTAAGTATGGGGTGGGGGGGGCGTAACTTTGGTCAGCTATTACTTCCTAACCATGAATAAGAAAGTAAAGTGATTTCATTTCCTCAAATACCCGCCAAGTGCCCTATCGTTTGAATGTAAAGTTTGAACATTCTGATAAAGAGATTAAATTTTAGACCGGAGCAGTTGGTCTATAATGCTTTATAAGTATGGGGTGGGGGGGGGGGCGTAACTTTGGTCAGCTATTACTTCCTAACCATGAATGAGAAAGTAAAGTGATTTCATTTCCTCAAATACCCACCAAGTGCCCTATCGTTTGAATGTAAAGTTTGAACATTCTGATAAAGAGATTAAATTTTAGACCGGAGCAGTTGGTCTATAATGCTTTATAAGTATGGGGTGGGGGGCGTAAATTTGGTCAGCTATTACTTCCTAACCATGAATAAGAAAGTAAAGTGATTTCATTTCCTCAAATACCCGCCGTGTGACCTATCGTTTGAATGTAAAGTTTGAACATTCTGATAAAGAGATTTAATTTTAGACCGGAGCAGTTGGTCTATAATGCTTTAAGTATGGGGTGGTGGGCGTAACTTTGGTCAGCTATTACTTCCTAACCATGAATGAGAAAGTAAAGTGATTTCATTTCTTCAAATACCGACCAAGTGCCCTATCGTTTGAATGTAAAGTTTGAACATTCTGATAAAGAGATTAAATTTTAGACCGGAGCAGTTGGTCTATAATGCTTTAAGTATGGGGTGGGGGGGCGTAACTTTGGTCAGCTATTACTTCCTAACCATGAATGAGAAAGTAAAGTGATTTCATTTCCTCAAATACCCACCAAGTGCCCTATCGTTTGAATGTAAAGTTTGAACATTCTGATAAAGAGATTGAATTTTAGACCGGAGCAGTTGGTCTATAATGCTTTATAAGTATGGGGTGGGGGGCGTAACTTTGGTCAGCTATTACTTCCTAACTATGAATGAGAAAGTAAAGTGATTTCATTTGCTCAAATACCCGCCGTGTGACCTATCGTTTGAATGTAAAGTTTGAACATTCTGATAAAGAGATTAAAATCTAGACCGGAGCAGTTGGTCTATAATGCTTTAAGTATGGGGTGGGGGGGGGGGGGGCGTAACTTTGGTCAGCTATTACTTCCTAACCATGAATAAGAAAGTAAAGTGATTTCATTTCCTCAAATACCCGCCAAGTGCCCTATCGTTTGAATGTAAAGTTTAAACATTCTGATAAAGAGATTAAATTTTAGACCGGAGCAGTTGGTCTATAATGCTTTAAGTATGGGGTGGGGGGGGGGCGTAACTTTGGTCAGCTATTACTTCCTAACCATGAATAAGAAAGTAAAGTGATTTCATTTCCTCAAATACCCACCAAGTTCCCTATCGTTTCAATGTAAAGTTTGAACATTCTGATAAAGAGATTAAATTTAAGACCGGAGAAATTGGTCTATAATGCTTTATAAGTATGGGGTGGGGGGGCGTAACTTTGGTCAGCTATTACTTCCTAACCATGAATGAGAAAGTAAAGTGATTTCATTTCCTCAAATACCCGCCAAGTGCCCTATCGTTTGAATGTAAAGTTTGAACATTCTGATAAAGAGATTAAATTTTAGACCGGAGCAGTTGGTCTATAATGCTTTAAGTATGGGGTGGGGGGGCGTAACTTTGGTCAGCTATTACTTCCTAACCATGAATAAGAAAGTAAAGTGATTTCATTTCCTCAAATACCCACCAAGTGCCCTATCGTTTGAATGTAAAGTTTGAACATTCTGATAAAGAGATTAAATTTTAGACCGGAGCAGTTGGTCTATAATGCTTTAAGTATGGGGTGGGGGGGGGGGCGTAACTTTGGTCAGCTATTACTTCCTAACCATGAATAAGAAAGTAAAGTGATTTCATTTCCTCAAATACCCACCAAGTGCCCTATCGTTTGAATGTAAAGTTTGAACATTCTGATAAAGAGATTTAATTTTAGACCGGAGCAGTTGGTCTATAATGCTTTATAAGTATAGGGTGGGGGGGCGTAACTTTGGTCAGCTATTACTTCCTAACCATGAATGAGAAAGTAAAGTGATTTCATTTCCTCAGATACCCACCAAGTGCCCTATCGTTTGAATGTAAAGTTTGAACATTCTGATAAAGAGATTAAATTTTAGACCGGAGCAGTTGGTCTACATGTATAATGCTTTATAAGTATGGGGTGGGGGGCGTAACTTTGGTCAGCTATTACTTCCTAACCATGAATGAGAAAGTAAAGTGATTTCATTTCCTCAAAAACCCGCCAAGTGCCCTATCGTTTGAATGTAAAGTTCGAACATTCTGATAAAGAGATTAAATTTTAGACCGGAGCAGTTGGTCTATAATGCTTTCAGTATGGGGTGGGGGGGGCGTAACTTTGGTCAGCTATTACTTCCTAACCATGAATAAGAAAGTAAAGTGATTTCATTTCCTCAAATACCCACCAAGTGCCCTATCGTTTGAATGTAAAGTTTGAACATTCTGATAAAGAGATTAAATTTTTAGACCGGAGCAGTTGGTCTATAATGCTTTAAGTATGGGGTGGGGGGCGTAACTTTGGTCAGCTATTACTTCCTAACCATGAATGAGAAAGTAAAGTGATTTCATTTCCTCAAATACCCACCAAGTGCCCTATCGTTTGAATGTGAAGTTTGAACATTCTGATAAAGAGATTAAATTTTAGACCGGAGCAGTTGGTCTATAATGCTTTAAGTATGGGGTGGGGGGCGTAACTTTGGTCAGCTATTACTTCCTAACCATGAATAAGAAAGTAAAGTGATTTCATTTCCTCAAATACCCACCAAGTGCCCTATCGTTTCAATGTAAAGTTTGAACATTCTGATAAAGAGATTAAATTTTAGACCGGAGCAGTTGGTCTATAGTGCTTTAAGTATGGGGTGGGGGGGGCGTAACTTTGGTCAGCTATTACTTCCTAACCATGAATAAGAAAGTAAAGTGATTTCATTTCCTCAAATACCCACCAAGTGCCCTATCGTTTGAATGTAAAGTTTGAACATTCTGATAAAGAGATTAAATTTTAGACCGGAGCAGTTGGTCTATAATGCTTTATAAGTATGGGGTGGGGGGCGTAACTTTGGTCAGCTATTACTTCCTAACCATGAATGAGAAAGTAAAGTGATTTCATTTCCTCAAAAACCCGCCAAGTGCCCTATCGTTTGAATGTAAAGTTTGAACATTCTGATAAAGAGATTAAATTTTAGACCGGAGCAGTTGGTCTATAACGCTTTAAGTATGGGGTGGGGGGGCGTAACTTTGGTCAGCTATTACTTCCTAACCATGAATGAGAAAGTAAAGTGATTTCATTTCCTCAAATACCCACCAAGTGCCCTATCGTTTGAATGTAAAGTTTGAACATTCTGATAAAGAGATTAAATTTTAGACCGGAGCAGTTGGTCTATAATGCTTTATAAGTATGGGGTGGGGGGGGGGGGCGTAACTTTGGTCAGCTATTACTTCCTAACCATGAATAAGAAAGTAAAGTGATTTCATTTCCTCAAATACCCGCCAAGTGCCCTATCGTTTGAATGTAAAGTTTAAACATTCTGATAAAGAGATTAAATTTTAGACCGGAGCAGTTGGTCTATAATGCTTTAAGTATGGGGTGGGGGGGGGGCGTAACTTTGGTCAGCTATTACTTCCTAACCATGAATAAGAAAGTAAAGTGATTTCATTTCCTCAAATACCCACCAAGTTCCCTATCGTTTCAATGTAAAGTTTGAACATTCTGATAAAGAGATTAAATTTAAGACCGGAGAAATTGGTCTATAATGCTTTATAAGTATGGGGTGGGGGGGCGTAACTTTGGTCAGCTATTACTTCCTAACCATGAATGAGAAAGTAAAGTGATTTCATTTCCTCAAATACCCGCCAAGTGCCCTATCGTTTGAATGTAAAGTTTGAACATTCTGATAAAGAGATTAAATTTTAGACCGGAGCAGTTGGTCTATAATGCTTTAAGTATGGGGTGGGGGGGCGTAACTTTGGTCAGCTATTACTTCCTAACCATGAATAAGAAAGTAAAGTGATTTCATTTCCTCAAATACCCACCAAGTGCCCTATCGTTTGAATGTAAAGTTTGAACATTCTGATAAAGAGATTAAATTTTAGACCGGAGCAGTTGGTCTATAATGCTTTAAGTATGGGGTGGGGGGGGGGGGGCGTAACTTTGGTCAGCTATTACTTCCTAACCATGAATAAGAAAGTAAAGTGATTTCATTTCCTCAAATACCCACCAAGTGCCCTATCGTTTGAATGTAAAGTTTGAACATTCTGATAAAGAGATTTAATTTTAGACCGGAGCAGTTGGTCTATAATGCTTTATAAGTATGGGGTGGGGGGGCGTAACTTTGGTCAGCTATTACTTCCTAACCATGAATGAGAAAGTAAAGTGATTTCATTTCCTCAGATACCCACCAAGTGCCCTATCGTTTGAATGTAAAGTTTGAACATTCTGATAAAGAGATTAAATTTTAGACCGGAGCAGTTGGTCTACATGTATAATGCTTTATAAGTATGGGGTGGGGGGCGTAACTTTGGTCAGCTATTACTTCCTAACCATGAATGAGAAAGTAAAGTGATTTCATTTCCTCAAAAACCCGCCAAGTGCCCTATCGTTTGAATGTAATGTTCGAACATTCTGATAAAGAGATTAAATTTTAGACCGGAGCAGTTGGTCTATAATGCTTTCAGTATGGGGTGGGGGGGGCGTAACTTTGGTCAGCTATTACTTCCTAACCATGAATAAGAAAGTAAAGTGATTTCATTTCCTCAAATACCCACCAAGTGCCCTATCGTTTGAATGTAAAGTTTGAACATTCTGATAAAGAGATTAAATTTTTAGACCGGAGCAGTTGGTCTATAATGCTTTAAGTATGGGGTGGGGGGCGTAACTTTGGTCAGCTATTACTTCCTAACCATGAATGAGAAAGTAAAGTGATTTCATTTCCTCAAATACCCACCAAGTGCCCTATCGTTTGAATGTGAAGTTTGAACATTCTGATAAAGAGATTAAATTTTAGACCGGAGCAGTTGGTCTATAATGCTTTAAGTATGGGGTGGGGGGCGTAACTTTGGTCAGCTATTACTTCCTAACCATGAATAAGAAAGTAAAGTGATTTCATTTCCTCAAATACCCACCAAGTGCCCTATCGTTTCAATGTAAAGTTTGAACATTCTGATAAAGAGATTAAATTTTAGACCGGAGCAGTTGGTCTATAGTGCTTTAAGTATGGGGTGGGGGGCGTAACTTTGGTCAGCTATTACTTCCTAACCATGAATAAGAAAGTAAAGTGATTTCATTTCCTCAAATACCCACCAAGTGCCCTATCGTTTGAATGTAAAGTTTGAACATTCTGATAAAGAGATTAAATTTTAGACCGGAGCAGTTGGTCTATAATGCTTTATAAGTATGGGGTGGGGGGCGTAACTTTGGTCAGCTATTACTTCCTAACCATGAATGAGAAAGTAAAGTGATTTCATTTCCTCAAAAACCCGCCAAGTGCCCTATCGTTTGAATGTAAAGTTTGAACATTCTGATAAAGAGATTAAATTTTAGACCGGAGCAGTTGGTCTATAACGCTTTAAGTATGGGGTGGGGGGGCGTAACTTTGGTCAGCTATTACTTCCTAACCATGAATGAGAAAGTAAAGTGATTTCATTTCCTCAAATACCCACCAAGTGCCCTATCGTTTGAATGTAAAGTTTGAACATTCTGATAAAGAGATTAAATTTTAGACCGGAGCAGTTGGTCTATAATGCTTTATAAGTATGGGGTGGGGGGGGGGGGGCGTAACTTTGGTCAGCTATTACTTCCTAACCATGAATAAGAAAGTAAAGTGATTTCATTTCCTCAAATACCCACCAAGTGCCCTATCGTTTGAATGTAAAGTTTGAACATTCTGATAAAGAGATTAAATTTTAGACCGGAGCAGTTGGTCTATAATGCTTTAAGTATGGGGTGGGGGGCGTAACTTTGGTCAGCTATTACTTCCTAACCATGAATGAAAAAGTAAAGTGATTTCATTTCCTCAAATACCCACCAAGTGCCCTATCGTTTGAATGTAAAGTTTGAACATTCTGATAAAGAAAATAAATTTTAGACCGGAGCAGTTGGTCTATAATGCTTTAAGTATGGGGTGGGGGGGGGGGCGTAACTTTGGTCAGCTATTACTTCCTAACCATGAATGAGAAAGTAAAGTGATTTCATTTCCTCAAATACCCGCCAAGTGCCCTATCGTTTGAATGAAAAGTTTGAACATTCTGATATGGAGATTAAATTTTAGACCGGAGCAGTTGGTCTATAATGCTTTAAGTATGGGGTGGGGGGGGCGTAACTTTGGTCAGCTATTACTTCCTAACCATGAATGAGAAAGTAAAGTGATTTCATTTCCTAAAAAACCCGCAAAGTGCCCTATCGTTTGAATGTAAAGTTTGAACATTCTGATAAAGAGATTAAATTTTAGACCGGAGCAGTTGGTCTATAATACTTTAAGTACGGGGTGGGGGGGGGGGCGTAACTTTGGTCAGCTATTACTTCCTAACCATGAATGAGAAACTTAAGTGATTTCATTTCCTCAAATACCCGCCAAGTGCCCTATCGTTTGAATGTAAAGTTTGAACATTCTGATAAAGAGATTAAATTTTAGACCGGAGCAGTTGGTCTATAATGCTTTAAGTATGGGATGGGGGGGGGGGCGTAACTTTGGTCAGCTATTAGTTCCTAACCATGAATAAGAAAGTAAAGTGATTTCATTTCCTCAAATACCCACCAAGTGCCCTATCGTTTGAATGTAAAGTTTGAACATTCTGATAATGAGATTAAATTTTAGACCGTAGCAGTTGGTCTATAATGCTTTATAAGTATGGGGTGGGGGGGGCGTAACTTTGGTCAGCTATTACTTCCTAACCATGAATAAGAAAGTAAAGTGATTTCATTTCCTCAAATACCCACCAAGTGCCCTATCGTTTGAATGTAAAGTTTGAACATTCTGATAAAGGGATTAAATTTTAGACCGGAGCAGTTGGTCTACAATGCTTTAAGTATGGGGTGGGGGGGCGTAACTTTGGTCAGCTATTACTTCCTAACCATGAATAAGAAAGTAAAGTGATTTCATTTCCTCAAATACCCACCAAGTGCCCTATCGTTTGAATATAACTTTGGTCAGCTATTACTTCCTAACCATGAATAAGAAAGTAAAGTGATTTCATTTCCTCAAATACCCACCAAGTGCCCTATCGTTTGAATGTAAAGTTTGAACATTCTGATAAAGAGATTTAATTTTAGACCGGAGCAGTTGGTCTATAATGCTTTATAAGTATGGGGTGGGGGGGCGTTACTTTGGTCAGCTATTACTTCCTAACCATGAATGAGAAAGTAAAGTGATTTCATTTCCTCAAAAACCCGCAAAGTGCCCTATCGTTTGAATGTAAAGTTTGAACATTCTGATAAAGAGATTAAATTTTAGACCGGAGCAGTTGGTCTATAATGCTTTCAGTATGGGGTGGGGGGGCGTAACTTTGGTCAGCTATTACTTCCTAACCATGAATAAGAAAGTAAAGTGATTTCATTTCCTCAAATACCCACCAAGTGCCCTATCGTTTGAATGTAAAGTTTGAACATTCTGATAAAGAGATTAAATTTTAGACCGGAGCAGTTGGTCTATAATGCTTTCAGTATGGGGTGGGGGGGCGTAACTTTGGTCAGCTATTACTTCCTAACCATGAATAAGAAAGTAAAGTGATTTCATTTCCTCAAATACCCACCAAGTGCCCTATCGTTTGAATGTAAAGTTTGAACATTCTGATAAAGAGATTAAATTTTAGACCGGAGCAGTTGGTCTATAATGCTTTAAGTATGGGGTGGGGGGCGTAACTTTGGTCAGCTATTACTTCCTAACCATGAATGAGAAAGTAAAGTGATTTCATTTCCTCAAAAACCCGCAAAGTGCCCTATCGTTTGAATGTAAAGTTTGAACATTCTGATAAAGAGATTAAATTTTAGACCGGAGCAGTTGGTCTATAATGCTTTAAGTATGGGGTGGGGGGGCGTAACTTTGGTCAGCTATTACTTCCTAACCATGAATAAGAAAGTAAAGTGATTTCATTTCCTCAAATACCCACCAAGTGCCCTATCGTTTGAATGTAAAGTTTGAACATTCTGATAAAGAGATCAAATTTTAGACCGGAGCAGTTGGTCTATAGTGCTTTAAGTATGGGGTGGGGGGCGTAACTTTGGTAAGCTATTACTTCCTAACCATGAATAAGAAAGTAAAGTGATTTCATTTCCTCAAATACCCACCAAGTGCACTATCGTTTGAATGTAAAGTTTGAACATTCTGATAAAGAGATTAAATTTTAGACCGGAGCAGTTGGTCTACATGTATAATGATTTATAAGTATGGGGTGGGGGGGCGTAACTTTGGTCAGCTATTACTTCCTAACCATGAATGAGAAAGTAAAGTGATTTCATTTCCTCAAAAACCCGCCAAGTGCCCTATCGTTTGAATGTAAAGTTTGAACATTCTGATAAAGAGATTAAATTTTAGACCGGAGCAGTTGGTCTATAATGCTTTAAGTATGGGGTGGGGGGGCGTAACTTTGGTCAGCTATTACTTCCTAACCATGAATAAGAAAGTAAAGTGATTTCATTTCCTCAAATACCCACCAAGTGCACTATCGTTTGAATGTAAAGTTTGAACATTCTGATAAAGAGATTAAATTTTAGACCGGAGCAGTTGGTCTATAATGCTTTAAGTATAGGGTGGGGTGGGGGGGGGGCGTAACTTTGGTCAGCTATTACTTCCTAACCATGAATAAGAAAGTAAAGTGATTTCATTTCCTCAAATACCCACCAAGTGCCCTATCGTTTGAATGTAAAGTTTGAACATTCTGATAAAGAGATTTAATTTTAGACCGGAGCAGTTGGTCTATAATGCTTTATAAGTATGGGGTGGGGGGGCGTAACTTTGGTCAGCTATTACTTCCTAACCATGAATGAGAAAGTAAAGTGATTTCATTTCCTCAAATACCCACCAAGTGCCCTATCGTTTCAATGTAAAGTTTGAACATTCTGATAAAGAGATTAAATTTTAGACCGGAGCAGTTGGTCTATAATGCTTTAAGTATGGGGTGGGGGGGGCGTAACTTTGGTCAGCTATTACTTCCTAACCATGAATGAGAAAGTAAAGTGATTTCATTTCCTCAAATACCCGCCAAGTGCCCTATCGTTTGAATGTAAAGTTTGAACATTCTGATAAAGAGATTAAATTTTAGACCGGAGCAGTTGATCTATAATGCTTTCAGTATGGGGCGGGGGGGCGTAACTTTGGTCAGCTATTACTTCCTAACCATGAATAAGAAAGTAAAGTGATTTCATTTCCTCAAATACCCACCAAGTGCCCTATCGTTTGAATGTAAAGTTTGAACATTCTGATAAAGAGATTAAATTTTAGACCGGAGCAGTTGGTCTATAACGCTTTATAAGTATGGGGTGGGGGGCGTAACTTTGGTCAGCTATTACTTCCTAACCATGAATGAGAAAGTAAAGTGATTTCATTTCCTCAAATACCCACCAAGTGCCCTATCGTTTGAATGTAAAGTTTGAACATTCTGATAAAGAGATTAAATTTTAGACCGGAGCAGTTGGTCTATAATGCTTTAAGTATAGGGTGGGGGGGGGGGCGTAACTTTGGTCAGCTATTTCTTCCTAACCATGAATAAGAAAGTAAAGTGATTTCATTTCCTCAAATACCCACCAAGTGCCCTATCGTTTGAATGTAAAGTTTGAACATTCTGATAAAGAGATTTAATTTTAGACCGGAGCAGTTGGTCTATAATGCTTTATAAGTATGGGGTGGGGGGATTAACTTTGGTCAGCTATTACTTCCTAACCATGAATGAGAAAGTAAAGTGATTTCATTTCCTCAAATACCCACCAAGTGCCCTATCGTTTGAATGTAAAGTTTGAACATTCTGATAAAGAGATTAAATTTTAGACCGGTGCAGTTGGTCTATAATGCTTTAAGTATTGGGTGGGGGGGGGCGTAACTTTGGTCGGCTATTACTTCCTAACCTTGAATAAGAAAGTTAAGTGATTTCATTTCCTCAAATACCCACCAAGTGCCCTATCGTTTGAATGTAAAGTTTGAACATTCTGATAAAGAGATTAAATTTTAGACCGGAGCAGTTGGTCTATAATGCTTTAAGTATAGGGTGGGGTGGGGGGGGGGGCGTAACTTTGGTCAGCTATTACTTCCTAACCATGAATAAGAAAGTAAAGTGATTTCATTTCCTCAAATACCCACCAAGTGCCCTATCGTTTGAATGTAAAGTTTGAACATTCTGATAAAGAGATTTAATTTTAGACCGGAGCAGTTGGTCTATAATGCTTTATAAGTATGGGGTGGGGGGGCGTAACTTTGGTCAGCTATTACTTCCTAACCATGAATGAGAAAGTAAAGTGATTTCATTTCCTCAAATACCCACCAAGTGCCCTATCGTTTGAATGTAAAGTTTGAACATTCTGATAAAGAGATTAAATTTTAGACCGGAGCAGTTAGTCTATAATGCTTTAAGTATGGGGTGGGGGGGCGTAACTTTGGTCAGCTATTACTTCCTAACCATGAATGAGAAAGTAAAGTGATTTCATTTCCTCAAATATCCGCCAAGTGCCCTATCGTTTGAATGTAAAGTTTGAACATTCTGATAAAGAGATTAAATTTTAGACCGGTGCAGTTGGTCTATAATGCTTTAAGTATGGGGTGGGGGGCATAACTTTGGTCAGCTATTACTTCCTAACCATGAATGGGGGCGTAGCTTTGGTCAGCTATTACTTCCTAACCATGAATAAGAAAGTAAAGTGATTTCATTTCCTCAAATACCCGCCAAGTGCCCTATCGTTTGAATGTAAAGTTTGAACATTCTGATAAAGAGATTAAATTTTAGACCGGAGCAGTTGGTCTATAATGCTTTATAAGTATGGGGTGGGGGGGGGCGTAACTTTGGTCAGCTATTACTTCCTAACCATGAATAAGAAAGTAAAGTGATTTCATTTCCTCAAATACCCACCAAGTGCCCTATCGTTTGAATGTAAAGTTTGAACATTCTGATAAAGAGATTAAATTTTAGACCGGAGCAGTTAGTCTATAATGCTTTAAGTATGGGGTGGGGGGGCGTAACTTTGGTCAGCTATTACTTCCTAACCATGAATGAGAAAGTAAAGTGATTTCATTTCCTCAAATACCCGCCAAGTGCCCTATCGTTTGAATGTAAAGTTTGAACATTCTGATAAAGAGATTAAATTTTAGACCGGTGCAGTTGGTCTATAATGCTTTAAGTATGGGGAGGGGGCATAACTTTGGTCAGCTATTACTTCCTAACCATGAATGGGGGCGTAGCTTTGGTCAGCTATTACTTCCTAACCATGAATAAGAAAGTAAAGTGATTTCATTTCCTCAAATACCCGCCAAGTGCCCTATCGTTTGAATGTAAAGTTTGAACATTCTGATAAAGAGATTAAATTTTAGACCGGAGCAGTTGGTCTATAACGCTTTATAAGTATGGGGTGGGGGGGCGTAACTTTGGTCAGCTATTACTTCCTAACCATGAATGAGAAAGTAAAGTGATTTCATTTCCTCAAATACCCGCCAAGTGCCCTATCGTTTGAATGTAAAGTTTGAACATTCTGATAAAGAGATTAAATTTTAGACCGGAGCAGTTGGTCTATAATGCTTTATAAGTATGGGGTGGGGGGGGGGCGTAACTTTGGTCAGCTATTACTTCCTAACCATGAATAAGAAAGTTAAGTGATTTCATTTCCTCAAATACCCAACAAGTGCCCTATCGTTTGAATGTAAAGTTTGAACATTCTGATAAAGAGATTAAATTTTAGACCGGAGCAGTTGGTCTATAATGCTTTAAGTATGGGGTGGGGGGCGTAACTTTGGTCAGCTATTACTTCCTAACCATGAATAAGAAAGTAAAGTGATTTCATTTCCTCAAATACCCGCCAAGTGCCCTATCGTTTGAATGTAAAGTTTGAACATTCTGATAAAGAGATTAAATTTTAGACCGGGGCAGTTGGTCTATAATGCTATAAGTATGGGGTGGGGGGCGTTACTTTGGTCAGCTATTACTTCCTAACCATGAATAAGAAAGTAAAGTGATTTCATTTACTCAAATACCCACCAAGTGCCCTATCATTTGAATGTAAAGTTTGAACATTCTGATAAAGAGATTAAATTTCAGAACGGAGCAGTTGGTCTATAATGCTTTAAGTATGGGGTGGGGGGCGTAACTTTGGTCAGCTATTACTTCCTAACCATGAATGGGGGCGTAACTTTGGTCAGCTATTACTTCCTAACCATGAATAAGAAAGTAAAGTGATTTCATTTCCTCAAATACCCGCCAAGTGCCCTATCGTTTGAATGTAAAGTTTGAACATTCTGATAAAGAGATTGAATTTTAGACCGGAGCAATTGGTCTATAATACTTTATAAGTATGGGGTGGGGGGGCGTTACTTTGGTCAGCTATTACTTCCTAACCATGAATGAGAAAGTAAAGTGATTTCATTTCCTCAAATACCCGCCAAGTGCCCTATCGTTTGAATGTAAAGTTTGAACATTCTGATAAAGAGATTAAATTTTAGAACGGAGCAGTTGGTCTATAATGCTTTAAGTATGGGGTGGGGGGGGGCGTAACTTTGGTCAGCTATTACTTCCTAACCATGAATGAGAAAGTAAAGTGATTTCATTTCCTCAAATACCCACCAAGTGCCCTATCGTTTGAATGTAAAGTTTGAACATTCTGATAAAGAGATTATATTTTAGACCGGAGCAGTTGGTCTATAATGCTTTAAGTATGGGGTGGGGGGGCGTAATTTTGGTCAGCTATTACTTCCTAACCATTAATGGGGGCGTAACTTTGGTCAGCTATTACTTCCTAACCATGAATAAGAAAGTAAAGTGATTTCATTTCCTCAAATACCCAACAAGTGCCCTATCGTTTGAATGTAAAGTTTGAACATTCTGATAAAGAGATTAAATTTTAGACCGGAGCAGTTGGTCTATAATGCTTTAAGTATGGGGTGGGGGGGGGGGCGTAACTTTGGTCAGCTATTACTTCCTAACCATGAATAAGAAAGTAAAGTGATTTCATTTCCTCAAATACCCACCAAGTGCCCTATCGTTTGAATGTAAAGTTTGAACATTCTGATAAAGAGATTGAATATTAGACCGGAGAAATTGGTCTATAATACTTTATAAGTATGGGGTGGGGGGGCGTAACTTTGGTCAGCTATTACTTCCTAACCATGAATGAGAAAGTAAAGTGATTTCATTTCCTCAAATACCCGCCAAGTGCCCTATCGTTTGAATGTAAAGTTTGAACATTCTGATAAAGAGATTAAATTTTAGACCGGAGCAGTTGGTCTATAATGCTTTAAGTATGGGATGGGGGGGGGGGGGGCGTAACTTTGGTCGGCTATTACTTCCTAACCATGAATAAGAAAGTAAAGTGATTTCATTTCCTCAAATACCCACAAAGTGCCCTATCGTTTGAATGTAAAGTTTGGACATTCTGATAAAGAGATTAAATTTTAGACCGGAGCAGTTGGTCTATAATGCTTTATAAGTATGGGGTGAGGGGGCGTTACTTTGGTCAGCTATTACTTCCTAACCATGAATGAGAAAGTAAAGTGATTTCATTTCCTCAAATACCCGCCAAGGGCCCTGTCGTTTGAATGTAAAGATTGAACATTACGATAAAGAGATTAAATTTTAGACCGGAGCAGTTGGTCTATAATGCTTTATAAGTATGGGGTGGGGGGGCGTAACTTTGGTCAGCTATTACTTCCTAACCATGAATGAGAAAGTAAAGTGATTTCATTTCCTCAAATACCCGCCAAGTGCCCTATCGTTTGAATGTAAAGTTTGAACATTCTGATAAAGAGATTGAATTTTAGACCGGGGGAAGTTGGTCTATAATGCTATAAGTATGGGGTGGGGGGGCGTAACTTTGGTCAGCTATTACTTCCTAACCATGAATAAGAAAGTAAAGTGATTTCATTTCCTCAAAGACCCACCAAGTGCCCTATCGTTTGAATGTAAAGTTTGAACATTCTGATAAAGAGATTAAATTTTAGACCGGAGCAGTTGGTCTATAACGCTTTAAGTATGGGGTGGGGGGCGTAACTTTGGTCAGCTATTACTTCCTAACCATGAATAAGAAAGTAAAGTGATTTCATTTCCTCAAATACCCGCCAAGTGCCCTATCGTTTGAATGTAAAGTTTGAACATTCTGATAAAGAGATTGAATTTTAGACCGGAGTAATTGGTCTATAAATTTTATAAGTATGGGGTGGGGGGGCGTAACTTTGGTCAGCTATTACTTCCTAACCATGAATGAGAAAGTAAAGTGATTTCATTTCCTCAAATACCCACCAAGTGCCCTATCGTTTGAATGTAAAGTTTGAACATTCTGATAAAGAGATTAAATTTTAGACCGGAGCAGTTGGTCTATAATGCTTTTAGTATGGGGTGGGGGGGGTGTAACTTTGGTCGGCTATTACTTCCTAACTATAAATAAGAAAGTAAAGTGATTTCATTTCCTCAAATACCCACCAAGTGCCCTATCGTTTGAATGTAAAGTTTGGACATTCTGATAAAGTGATTAAATTTTAGACCGGAGCAGTTGGTCTATAATGCTTTATAAGTATGGGGCGAGGGGGCGTAACTTTGGTCAGCTATTACTTCCTAACCATGAATGAGAAAGTAAAGTGATTTCATTTCCTCAAATACCCGCCAAGTGCCCTGTCGTTTGAATGTTAAGTTTGAACATTCCGATAAAGAGATTAAATTTTAGACCGGAGCAGTTGGTCTATAATGCTTTATAAGTATGGGGTGGGGGGGCGTAACTTTGGTCAGCTATTACTTCCTAACCATGAATGAGAAAGTAAAGTGATTTCATTTACTCAAATACCCGCCAAGTGCCCTATCGTTTGAATGTAAAGTTTGAACATTCTGATAAAGAGATTAAATTTTAGACCGGGGCAGTTGGTCTATAATGCTATAAGTATGGGTTGGGGGGCGAAACTTTGGTCAGCTATTACTTCCTAACCATGAATGAGAAAGTAAAGTGATTTCATTTCCTCAAATACCCGCCAAGTGCCCTATCGTTTGAATGTAAAGTTTGAACATTCTGATAAAGAGATTGAATTTTAGACCGGGGGAAGTTGGTCTATAATGCTATAAGTATGGGGTGGGGGGGCGTAACTTTGGTCAGCTATTACTTCCTAACCATGAATAAGAAAGTAAAGTGATTTCATTTCCTCAAAGACCCACCAAGTGCCCTATCGTTTGAATGTAAAGTTTGAACATTCTGATAAAGAGATTAAATTTTAGACCGGAGCAGTTGGTCTATAACGCTTTAAGTATGGGGTGGGGGGCGTAACTTTGGTCAGCTATTACTTCCTAACCATGAATAAGAAAGTAAAGTGATTTCATTTCCTCAAATACCCGCCAAGTGCCCTATCGTTTGAATGTAAAGTTTGAACATTCTGATAAAGAGATTGAATTTTAGACCGGAGTAATTGGTCTATAAATTTTATAAGTATGGGGTGGGGGGGCGTAACTTTGGTTAGCTATTACTTCCTAACCATGAATGAGAAAGTAAAGTGATTTCATTTCCTCAAATACCCACCAAGTGCCCTATCGTTTGAATGTAAAGTTTGAACATTCTGATAAAGAGATTAAATTTTAGACCGGAGCAGTTGGTCTATAATGCTTTTAGTATGGGGTGGGGGGGGTGTAACTTTGGTCGGCTATTACTTCCTAACTATAAATAAGAAAGTAAAGTGATTTCATTTCCTCAAATACCCACCAAGTGCCCTATCGTTTGAATGTAAAGTTTGGACATTCTGATAAAGTGATTAAATTTTAGACCGGAGCAGTTGGTCTATAATGCTTTATAAGTATGGGGCGAGGGGGCGTAACTTTGGTCAGCTATTACTTCCTAACCATGAATGAGAAAGTAAAGTGATTTCATTTCCTCAAATACCCGCCAAGTGCCCTGTCGTTTGAATGTTAAGTTTGAACATTCCGATAAAGAGATTAAATTTTAGACCGGAGCAGTTGGTCTATAATGCTTTATAAGTATGGGGTGGGGGGGCGTAACTTTGGTCAGCTATTACTTCCTAACCATGAATGAGAAAGTAAAGTGATTTCATTTACTCAAATACCCGCCAAGTGCCCTATCGTTTGAATGTAAAGTTTGAACATTCTGATAAAGAGATTAAATTTTAGACCGGGGCAGTTGGTCTATAATGCTATAAGTATGGGGTGGGGGGCGAAACTTTGGTCAGCTATTACTTCCAAACCATGAATAAGAAAGTAAAGTGATTTCATTTCCTCAAATACCCACCAAGTGCCCTATCGTTTCAATGTAAAGTTTGAACATTCTGATAAAGAGATTAAATTTTAGACCGGAGCAGTTGGTCTATAATGCTTTAAGTATGGGGTGGGGGGCGTAACTTTGGTCAGCTATTACTTCCTAACCATGAATGGGGGCGTAACTTTGGTCAGCTATTACTTCCTAACCATGAATAAGAAAGTAAAGTGATTTCATTTCCTCAAATACCCGCCAAGTGCCCTATCGTTTGAATGTAAAGTTTGAACATTCTGATAAAGAGATTGAATTTTAGACCGGAGCAATTGGTCTATAATACTTTATGAGTTTGGGGTGGGGGGCGTAACTTTGGTCAGCTATTACTTCCTAACCATGAATAAGAAAGTAAAGTGATTTCATTTCCTCAAATACCCACCGAGTGCCCTATCGTTTGAATGTAAAGTTTGAACATTCTGATAAAGAGATTAAATTTTAGACCGGAGCAGTTGGTCTATAATGCTTTAAGTATGGGGTGGGGGGGGGGCGTAACTTTGGTCAGCTATTACTTCCTAACCATGAATAAGAAAGTAAAGTGATTTCATTTCCTCAAATACCCACCAAGTGCCCTATCGTTTGAATGTAAAGTTTGAACATTCTGATAAAAAGATTAAATTTTAGACCGGAGCAGTTGGTCTATAATGCTTTATAAGTATGGGGTGGGGGGGCGTAACTTTGGTCAGCTATTACTTCCTAACCATGAATGAGAAAGTAAAGTGATTTTATTTCCTCAAATACCCGCCAAGTGCCCTATCGTTTGAATGTAAAGTTTGAACATTCTGATAAAGAGATTAAATTTTAGACCGGAGCAGTTGGTCTATAATGCTTTCAGTATGGGGTGGGGGGGGGGGCGTAACTTTGGTCAGCTATTACTTCCTAACCATGAATGAGAAAGTAAAGTGATTTCATTTCCTCAAATACCCACCAAGTGCCCTATCGTTTGAATGTAAAGTTTGAACATTCTGATAAAGAGATTAAATTTTAGACCGGAGCAGTTGGTCTATAATGCTTTCAGTATGGGGTGGGGGGGGGGGGCGTAACTTTGGTCAGCTTTTACTTCCTAACAATGAATAAGAAATTTAAAGTAAAGTGATTTCATTTCCTCAAATGCCCACCAAGTGCCCTATCGTTTGAATGTAAAGTTTGAACATTCTGATAGAGAGGTTGAATTTTAGACCGGAGCAGTTGGTCTATAACGCTTTAAGTATGGGGTGGGGGGCGTAACTTTGGTCAGCTATTACTTCCTAACCATGAATAAGAAAGTAAAGTGATTTCATTTCCTCAAATACCCGCCGTGTGCCCTATCGTTTGAATGTAAAGTTTGAACTTTCTGATAAAGAGATTAAATTTTAGACCGGAGCAGTTGGTCTATAATGCTTTAAGTATGGGGTGGGGGGGCGTAACTTTGGTCAGCTATTACTTCCTAACCATGGATAAGAAAGTAAAGTGATTTCATTTCCTAAAATACCCACCAAGTGCCCTATCGTTTGAATGTAAAGTTTGAACATTCTGATAAAGAGATTAAATTTTAGACCGGAGCAGTTGGTCTATAATGCTTTAAGTATGGGGTGGGGGGGGGCGTAACTTTGGTCAGCTATTACTTCCTAACCATGAATAAGAAAGTAAAGTGATTTCATTTCCTCAAATACCCGCCAAGTGCCCTATCGTTTGAATGTAAAGTTTGAACATTCTGATAAAGAGATTGAATATTAGACCGGAGAAATTGGTCTATAATACTTTATAAGTATGGGGTGGGGGGGCGTAACTTTGGTCAGCTATTACTTCCTAACCATGAATGAGAAAGTAAAGTGATTTCATTTCCTCAAATACCCGCCAAGTGCCCTATCGTTTGAATGTAAAGTTTGAACATTCTGATAAAGAGATTAAATTTTAGACCGGAGCAGTTGGTCTATAATGCTTTAAGTATGGGGTGGGGGGGGGCGTAACTTTGGTCGGCTATTACTTCCTAACCATGAATAAGAAAGTAAAGTGATTTCATTTCCTCAAATACCCACCAAGTGCCCTATCGTTTGAATGTAAAGTTTGGACATTCTGATAAAGAGATTAAATTTTAGACCGGAGCAGTTGGTCTATAATGCTTTATAAGTATGGGGTGAGGGGGCGTAACTTTGGTCAGCTATTACTTCCTAACCATGAATGAGAAAGTAAAGTGATTTCATTTCCTCAAATACCCGCCAAGGGCCCTGTCGTTTGAATGTAAAGATTGAACATTACGATAAAGAGATTAAATTTTAGACCGGAGCAGTTGGTCTATAATGCTTTATAAGTATGGGGTGGGGGGGCGTAACTTTGGTCAGCTATTACTTCCTAACCATGAATGAGAAAGTAAAGTGATTTCATTTCGTCAAATACCCGCCAAGTGCCCTATCGTTTGAATGTAAAGTTTGAACATTCTGATAAAGAGATTAAATTTTAGACCGGAGCAGTTGGTCTATAATGCTTTATAAGTATGGGGTGGGGGGGCGTAACTTTGGTCGGCTATTACTTCCTAACCATGAATAAGAAAGTAAAGTGATTTCATTTCCTCAAATACCCACCAAGTGCCCTATCGTTTGAATGTAAAGTTTGGACATTCTGATAAAGAGATTAAATTTTAGACCGGAGCAGTTGGTCTATAATGCTTTATAAGTATGGGGTGAGGGGGCGTAACTTTGGTCAGCTATTACTTCCTAACCATGAATGAGAAAGTAAAGTGATTTCATTTCCTCAAATACCCGCCAAGGGCCCTGTCGTTTGAATGTAAAGATTGAACATTACGATAAAGAGATTAAATTTTAGACCGGAGCAGTTGGTCTATAATGCTTTATAAGTATGGGGTGGGGGGGCGTAACTTTGGTCAGCTATTACTTCCTAACCATGAATGAGAAAGTAAAGTGATTTCATTTCGTCAAATACCCGCCAAGTGCCCTATCGTTTGAATGTAAAGTTTGAACATTCTGATAAAGAGATTGAATTTTAGACCGGGGGAAGTTGGTCTATAATGCTATAAGTATGGGGTGGGGGGGCGTAACTTTGGTCAGCTATTACTTCCTAACCATGAATAAGAAAGTAAAGTGATTTCATTTCCTCAAAGACCCACCAAGTGCCCTATCGTTTGAATGTAAAGTTTGAACATTCTGATAAAGAGGTTAAATTTTAGACCGGAGCAGTTGGTCTATAACGCTTTAAGTATGGGGTGGGGGGCGTAACTTTGGTCAGCTATTACTTCCTAACCATGAATAAGAAAGTAAAGTGATTTTATTTCCTCAAATACCCGCCAAGTGCCCTATCGTTTGAATGTAAAGTTTGAACATTCTGATAAAGAGATTGAATTTTAGACCGGAGTAATTGGTCTATAAACTTTATAAGTATGGGGTGGGGGGGCGTAACTTTGGTCAGCTATTACTTCCTAACCATGAATGAGAAAGTCAAGTGATTTCATTTCCTCAAATACCCTCCAAGTGCCCTATCGTTTGAATGTAAAGTTTGAACATTCTGATAAAGAGATTAAATTTTAGACCGGAGCAGTTGGTCTATAATGCTTTTAGTATGGGGTGGGGGGGGGGGGGGGCGTAACTTTGGTCGGCTATTACTTCCTAACTATAAATGAGAAAGTAAAGTGATTTCATTTCCTCAAATACCCACCAAGTGCCCTATCGTTTGAATGTAAAGTTTGGACATTCTGATAAAGTGATTAAATTTTAGACCGGAGCAGTTGGTCTATAATGCTTTATAAGTATGGGGCGACGGGGCGTAACTTTGGTCAGCTATTACTTCCTAACCATGAATGAGAAAGTAAAGTGATTTCATTTCCTCAAATACCCGCCAAGTGCCCTGTCGTTTGAATGTTAAGTTTGAACATTCCGATAAAGAGATTAAATTTTAGACCGGAGCAGTTGGTCTATAATGCTTTATAAGTATGGGGTGGGGGGGCGTAACTTTGGTCAGCTATTACTTCCTAACCATGAATGAGAAAGTAAAGTGATTTCATTTACTCAAATACCCGCCAAGTGCCCTATCGTTTGAATGTAAAGTTTGAACATTCTGATAAAGAGATTAAATTTTAGACCGGGGCAGTTGGTCTATAATGCTATAAGTATGGGGTGGGGGGCGAAACTTTGGTCAGCTATTACTTCCAAACCATGAATAAGAAAGTAAAGTGATTTCATTTCCTCAAATACCCACCAAGTGCCCTATCGTTTCAATGTAAAGTTTGAACATTCTGATAAAGAGATAAAATTTTAGACCGGAGCAGTTGGTCTATAATGCTTTAAGAATGGGGTGGGGGGCGTAACTTTGGTCAGCTATTACTTCCTAACCATGAATGGGGGCGTAACTTTGGTCAGCTATTACTTCCTAACCATGAATAAGAAAGTAAAGTGATTTCATTTCCTCAAATACCCGCCAAGTGCCCTATCGTTTGAATGTAAAGTTTGAACATTCTGATAAAGAGATTGAATTTTAGACCGGAGCAATTGGTCTATAATACTTTATGAGTATGGGGTGGGGGGCGTAACTTTGGTCAGCTATTACTTCCTAACCATGAATAAGAAAGTAAAGTGATTTCATTTTTTCAAATACCCACCGAGTGCCCTATCGTTTGAATGTAAAGTTTGAACATTCTGATAAAGAGATTAAATTTTAGACCGGAGCAGTTGGTCTATAATGCTTTAAGTATGGGGTGGAGGGGGGGCGTAACTTTGGTCAGCTATTACTTCCTAACCATGAATAAGAAAGTAAAGTGATTTCATTTCCTCAAATACCCACCAAGTGCCCTATCGTTTGAATGTAAAGTTTGAACATTCTGATAAAAAGATTAAATTTTAGACCGGAGCAGTTGGTCTATAATGCTTTATAAGTATGGGGTGGGGGGGCGTAACTTTGGTCAGCTTTTACTTCCTAACCATGAATGAGAAAGTAAAGTGATTTTATTTCCTCAAATACCCGCCAAGTGCCCTATCGTTTGAATGTAAAGTTTGAACATTCTGATAAAGAGATTAAATTTTAGACCGGAGCAGTTGGTCTATAATGCTTTCAGTATGGGGTGGGGGGGGGGGCGTAACTTTGGTCAGCTATTACTTCCTAACCATGAATGAGAAAGTAAAGTGATTTCATTTCCTCAAATACCCACCAAGTGCCCTATCGTTTGAATGTAAAGTTTGAACATTCTGATAAAGAGATTAAATTTTAGACCGGAGCAGTTGGTCTATAATGCTTTAAGTATGGGGTGGGGGGGCGTTACTTTGGTCAGCTATTACTTCCTAACCATGAATAAGAAAGTAAAGTGATTTCATTTCCTCAAATACCCACCAAGTGCCCTATCGTTTGAATGTAAAGTTTGAACATTCTGATAGAGAGATTAAATTTTAGACCGGAGCAGTTGGTGTATAATGCTTTGAGTATGGGGTGGGGGGGGGGGCGTAACTTTGGTCAGCTTTTACTTCCTAACAATGAATAAGAAATTTAAAGTAAAGTGATTTCATTTCCTCAAATGCCCACCAAGTGCCCTATCGTTTGAATGTAAAGTTTGAACATTCTGATAGAGAGGTTAAATTTTAGACCGGAGCAGTTGGTCTATAACGCTTTAAGTATGGGGTGGGGGGCGTAACTTTGGTCAGCTATTACTTCCTAACCATGAATAAGAAAGTAAAGTGATTTCATTTCCTCAAATACCCGCCAAGTGCCCTATCGTTTGAATGTAAAGTTTGAACTTTCTGATAAAGAGATTAAATTTTAGACCGGAGCAGTTGGTCTATAATGCTTTAAGTATGGGGTGGGGGGGCGTAACTTTGGTCAGCTATTACTTCCTAACCATGGATAAGAAAGTAAAGTGATTTCATTTCCTAAAATACCCACCAAGTGCCCTATCGTTTGAATGTAAAGTTTGAACATTCTGATAAAGAGATTAAATTTTAGACCGGAGCAGTTGGTCTATAATGCTTTCAGTATGGGGTGGGGGGGGGGGGGCGTAACTTTGGTCAGCTATTACTTCCTAACCATGAATAAGAAAGTAAAGTGATTTCATTTACTCAAATACCCACCAAGTGCCCTATCGTTTCAATGTAAAGTTTGAACATTCTGATAAAGAGATTAAATTTTAGACCGGAGCAGTTGGTCTATAATGCTTTAAGTATGCGGTGGCGGGCGTAACTTTGGTCAGCTATTACTTCCTAACCATGAATAAGAAAGTAAAGTGATTTCATTTCCTCAAATACCCACCAAGTGCCCTATCGTTTGAATGTAAAGTTTGAACATTCTGATAAAGAGATTAAATTTTAGACCGGAGCAGTTGGTCTATAATGCTTTCAGTATGGGGTGGGGGGGCGTAACTTTGGTCAGCTATTACTTCCTCCTAACCATGAATAAGAAAGTAAAGTGATTTCATTTCCTCAAATGCCCACCAAGTGCCCTATCGTTTGAATGTAAAGTTTGAACATTCTGATAAAGAGGTTAAATTTTAGACCGGAGCAGTTGGTCTATAACGCTTTATAAGTATGGGGTGGGGGGCGTAACTTTGGTCAGCTATTACTTCCTAACCATGAATAAGAAAGTAAAGTGATTTCATTTACACAAAAACCCGCAAAGTGCCCTATCGTTTGAATGTAAAGTTTGAACATTCTGATAAAGAGATTAAATTTTAGACCGGAGCAGTTGGTCAATAATGCTTTAAGTATGGGGTGGGGGGGCGTAACTTTGGTCAGCTATTACTTCCTAACCATGTCTAAGAAGTAAAGTGATTTCATTTCCTCAAATACCCACCAAGTGCCCTATCGTTTGAATGTAAAGTTTGAACATTCTGATAAAGAGATTAAATTTTAGACCGGAGCAGTTGGTCTATAACGCTTTATAAGTATGGGGTGGGGGGGGGCGTAACTTTGGTCAGCTATTACTTCCTAACCATGAATGAGAAAGTAAAGTGATTTCATTTCCTCAAATACCCACCAAGTGCCCTATCGTTTGAATGTAAAGTTTGAACATTCTGATAAAGACATTAAATTTTAGACCGGAGCAGTCGGTCTATAATGCTTTCAGTATGGGGTGGGGGGGCGTAATTTTGGTCAGCTATTACTTCCTAACCATGAATAAGAAAGTAAAGTGATTTCATTTCCTCAAATACCCACCAAGTGCCCTATCGTTTGAATGTAAAGTTTGAACATTCTGATAAAGACATTGAATTTTAGACCGGAGCAGTTGGTCTATAATGCTTTAAGTATGGGGTGGGGGGGGGCGTAACTTTGGTCAGCTATTACTTCCTAACCATGAATAAGAAAGTAAAGTGATTTCATTTCCTCAAATACCCACCAAGTTCCCTATCGTTTCAATGTAAAGTTTGAACATTCTGATAAAGAGATGAAATTTTAGACCGAAGCAGTTGGTCTACAATACTTTATAAGTATGGGTTGGGGGGGCGTAACTTTGGTCAGCTATTACTTCGTAACCATGAATAAGAAAGTAAAGTGATTTCATTTCCTCAAATACCCACCAAGTGCCCTATCGTTTGAATGTAAAGTTTGAACATTCTGATAAAGAGATCAAATTTTAGACCGGAGCAGTTGGTCTATAATGCTTTAAGTATGGGGTGGGGGGGCGTAACTTTGGTCAGCTATTACTTCCTAACCATGAATAAGAAAGTAAAGTGATTTCATTTCCTCAAATACCCACCAAGTGCCCTATCGCTTGAATGTAAAGTTTGAACATTCTGATAAAGACATTAGATTTTAGACCGGAGCAGTTGGTCTATAATGCTTTAAGTATGGGGTGGGGGGGCGTAACTTTGGTCAGCTATTACTTCCTAACCATGAATAAGAAAGTAAAGTGATTTCATTTCCTAAAATACCCACCAAGTGCCCTATCGTTTCAATGTAAAGTTTGAACATTCTGATAAAGAGATTAAATTTTAGACCGAAGCAGTTGGTCTACAATGCTTTATAAGTATGGGTTGGGGGGCGTAACTTTGGTCAGCTATTACTTCCTAACCATGAATAAGAAAGTAAAGTGATTTCATTTCCTCAAATACCCACCAAGTGCCCTATCGTTTGAATGTAAAGTTTGAACATTCTGATAAATAGATTAAATTTTAGACCGGAGCAGTTGGTCTATAATGCTTTGAGTATGGGGTGGGGGGGCGTAACTTTGGTCAGCTATTACTTCCTAACCATGAATAAGAAAGTAAAGTGATTTCATTTCCTCAAATACCCACCAAGTGCCCTATCGTTTGAATGTAACATTCTGATAAAGAGATTAAATTTTAGACCGGAGCAGTTGGTCTATAATGCTTTAAGTATGGGGTGGGGGGGCGTAACTTTGGTCAGCTATTACTTCCTAACCATGAATAAGAAAGTAAAGTGATTTCATTTCCTCAAATACCCACCAAGTGCCCTATCGCTTGAATGTAAAGTTTGAACATTCTGATAAAGACATTAGATTTTAGACCGGAGCAGTTGGTCTATAATGCTTTAAGTATGGGGTGGGGGGGGCGTAACTTTGGTCAGCTATTACTTCCTAACCATGAATAAGAAAGTAAAGTGATTTCATTTCCTAAAATACCCACCAAGTGCCCTATCGTTTCAATGTAAAGTTTGAACATTCTGATAAAGAGATTAAATTTTAGACCGAAGCAGTTGGTCTACAATGCTTTAAGTATGGGTTGGGGGCGTAACTTTGGTCAGCTATTACTTCCTAACCATGAATAAGAAAGTAAAGTGATTTCATTTCCTCAAATACCCACCAAGTGCCCTATCGTTTGAATGTAAAGTTTGAACATTCTGATAAATAGATTAAATTTTAGACCGGAGCAGTTGGTGTATAATGCTTTGAGTATGGGGTGGGGGGGCGTAACTTTGGTCAGCTATTACTTCCTAACCATGAATAAGAAAGTAAAGTGATTTCATTTCCTCAAATACCCACCAAGTGCCCTATCGTTTGAATGTAAAGTTTGAACATTCTGATAAAGAGATTATATTTTAGACCGGAGCAGTTGGTCTATAATGCTTTAAGTATGGGGTGGGGGGCGTAACTTTGGTCAGCTATTACTTCCTAACCATGAATAAGAAAGTATTGTGATTTCATTTCCTCAAATACCCACCAAGTGCCCTATCGTTTGAATGTAAAGTTTGAACATTCTGATAAAGAGATTAAATTTTAGACCGGAGCAGTTGGTCTATAACGCTTTAAGTATGGGGTGGGGGGGGGCGTAACTTTGGTCAGCTATTACTTCCTAACCATGAATAAGAAAGTAAAGTGATTTCATTTCCTAAAATACCCACCAAGTGCCCTATCGTTTCAATGTAAAGTTTGAACATTCTGATAAAGAGATTAAATTTTAGACCGAAGCAGTTGGTCTACAATGCTTTAAGTATGGGTTGGGGGCGTAACTTTGGTCAGCTATTACTTCCTAACCATGAATAAGAAAGTAAAGTGATTTCATTTCCTCAAATACCCACGAAGTGCCCTATCGTTTGAATGTAAAGTTTGAACATTCTGATAAATAGATTAAATTTTAGACCGGAGCAGTTGGTGTATAATGCTTTGAGTATGGGGTGGGGGGGCGTAACTTTGGTCAGCTATTACTTCCTAACCATGAATAAGAAAGTAAAGTGATTTCATTTCCTCAAATACCCACCAAGTGCCCTATCGTTTGAATGTAAAGTTTGAACATTCTGATAAAGAGATTATATTTTAGACCGGAGCAGTTGGTCTATAATGCTTTAAGTATGGGGTGGGGGGCGTAACTTTGGTCAGCTATTACTTCCTAACCATGAATAAGAAAGTAAAGTGATTTCATTTCCTCAAATACCCACCAAGTGCCCTATCGTTTGAATGTAAAGTTTGAACATTCTGATAAAGAGATTAAATTTTAGACCGGAGCAGTTGGTCTATAACGCTTTATAAGTATGGGGTGGGGGGCGTAACTTTGGTCAGCTATTACTTCCTAACCATGAATAAGAAAGTAAAGTGATTTCATTTCCTCAAATACCCACCAAGTGCCCTATCGTTTGAATGTAAAGTTTGAACATTCTGATAAAGAGATTAGATTTTAGACCGGAGCAGTTGGTCTATAATGCTTTAAGTATGGGGTGGGGGGGGGCATAACTTTGGTCAGCTATTACTTCCTAACCATGAATAAGAAAGTAAAGTGATTTCATTTCCTCAAATGCCCACCAAGTGCCCTATCGTTTGAATGTAAAGTTTGAACATTCTGATAAAGAGGTTAAATTTTAGACCGGAGCAGTTGGTCTATAACGCTTTATAAGTATGGGTTGGGGGGGCATAACTTTGGTCAGCTATTACTTCCTAACCATGAATAAGAAAGTAAAGTGATTTTATTTCCTCAAATACCCACCAAGTGCCCTATCGTTTGAATGTAAAGTTTGAACATTCTGATAAAGACATTAAATTTTAGACCGGAGCAGTTGGTCTATAATGCTTTAAGTATGGGGTGGGGGGGCGTAACTTTGGTCAGCTATTACTTCCTAACCATGAATAAGAAAGTAAAGTGATTTCATTTCCTCAAATACCCACCAAGTGCCCTATCGTTTGAATGTAAAGTTTGAACATTCTGATAAAGACATTGAATTTTAGACCGGAGCAGTTGATCTATAATGCTTTAAGTATGGGGTGGGGGGGCGTAACTTTGGTCAGCTATTACTTCCTAACCATGAATAAGAAAGTAAAGTGATTTCATTTCCTCAAATACCCACCAAGTGCCCTATCGTTTGAATGTAAAGTTTGAACATTCTGATAAAGACATTGAATTTTAGACCGGAGCAGTTGGTCTATAATGCTTTAAGTATGGGGTGGGGAGGGGGGCGAAACTTTGGTCAGCTATTACTTCCTTACCATGAATAAGAAAGTCAAGTGATTTAATTTCCTCAAATACCCACCAAGTGCCCTATCGTTTGAATGTAAAGTTTGAACATTCTGATAAAGAGATTAAATTTTAGACCGGAGCAGTTGGTCTACAATACTTTATAAGTATGGGTTTGGGGGCGTAACTTTGGTCAGCTATTACTTCCTAACCATGAATAAGAAAGTAAAGTGATTTCATTTCCTCAAATACCCACCAAGTGCCCTATCGTTTGAATGTAAAGTTTGAACATTCTGATAAAGAGATTAAATTTTAGACCGGAGCAGTTGGTCTATAACGCTTTAAGTATGGGGTGGGGGGGGGGGCGTAACTTTGGTCAGCTATTACTTCCTAACCATGAATAAGAAAGTAAAGTGATTTCATTTCCTAAAATACCCACCAAGTGCCCTATCGTTTCAATGTAAAGTTTGAACATTCTGATAAAGAGATTAAATTTTAGACCGAAGCAGTTGGTCTACAATGCTTTAAGTATGGGTTGGGGGCGTAACTTTGGTCAGCTATTACTTCCTAACCATGAATAAGAAAGTAAAGTGATTTCATTTCCTCAAATACCCACCAAGTGCCCTATCGTTTGAATGTAAAGTTTGAACATTCTGATAAATAGATTAAATTTTAGACCGGAGCAGTTGGTGTATAATGCTTTGAGTATGGGGTGGGGGGGCGTAACTTTGGTCAGCTATTACTTCCTAACCATGAATAAGAAAGTAAAGTGATTTCATTTCCTCAAATACCCACCAAGTGCCCTATCGTTTGAATGTAAAGTTTGAACATTCTGATAAAGAGATTAAATTTTAGACCGGAGCAGTTGGTCTACAATACTTTATAAGTATGGGTTGGGGGGCGTAACTTTGGTCAGCTATTACTTCCTAACCATGAATAAGAAAGTAAAGTGATTTCATTTCCTCAAATACCCACCAAGTGCCCTATCGTTTGAATGTAAAGTTTGAACATTCTGATAAAGAAATTAAATTTTAGACCGGAGCAGTTGGTCTATAATGCTTTAAGTATGGGGTGGGGGGGCGTAACTTTGGTCAGCTATTACTTCCTAACCATGAATAAGAAAGTAAAGTGATTTCATTTCCTCAAATACCCACCAAGTGCCCTATCGTTTGAATGTAAAGTTTGAACATTCTGATAAAGAGATTAAATTTTAGACCGGAGCAGTTGGTCTATAATGCTTTCAGTATAAGGTGGGGGGGCGTAACTTTGGTCAGCTATTACTTCCTAACCATGAATAAGAAAGTAAAGTGATTTCATTTCCTCAAATACCCGCCAAGTGCCCTATCGTTTGAATGTAAAGTTTGAACATTCTGATAAAGAGATTAAATTTTAGACCGGAGCAGTTGGTCTATAACGCTTTATAAGTATGGGATGGGGGGCGTTACTTTGGTCAGCTATTACTTCCTAACCATGAATAAGAAAGTAAAGTGATTTCATTTCCTCAAAAAACCAACCAAGTGCCCTATCGTTTGAATGTAAAGTTTGAACATTCTGATAAAGAGATTAAATTTTAGACCGGAGCAGTTGGTCTATAATGCTTAAAGTATGGGGTGGGGGGCGTAACTTTGGTCAGCTATTACTTCCTAACCATGAATGGGGGCGTAACTTTGGTCAGCTATTACTTCCTAACCATGAATAAGAAAGTAAAGTGATTTCATTTCCTCAAATGCCCACCAAGTGCCCTATCGTTTGAATGTAAAGTTTGAACATTCTGATAAAGAAATTAAATTTTAGACCGGAGCAGTTGGTCTATAACGCTTAATAAGTATGGGGTGGGGGGGCGTAACTTTGGTCAGCTATTACTTCCTAACCATGAATGAGAAAGTAAAGTGATTTCATTTACTCAAAAACCCGCAAAGTGCCCTATCGTTTGAATGTAAAGTTTGAACATTCCGATAAAGAGATTAAATTTTAGACCGGAGCAGTTGGTCTATAATGCTTTAAGTATGGGGTGGGGGGGCGTAACTTTGGTCAGCTATTACTTCCTAACCATGACTAAGAAAGTAAAGTGATTTCATTTCCTCAAATACCCACCAAGTGCCCTATCGTTTGAATGTAAAGTTTGAACATTCTGATAAAGAGATTAAATTTTAGACCGGAGCAGTTGGTCTATAACGCTTTATAAGTATGGGGTGGGGGGGGGCGTAACTTTGGTCAGCTATTACTTCCTAACCATGAATGAGAAAGTAAAGTGATTTCATTTCCTCAAATACCCACCAAGTGCCCTATCGTTTGAATGTAAAGTTTGAACATTCTGATAAAGACATTAAATTTTAGACTGGAGCAGTTGGTCTATAATGCTTTAAGTATGGGGTGGGGGGGGCGTAACTTTGGTCAGCTATTACTTCCTAACCATGAATAAGAAAGTAAAGTGATTTCATTTCCTCAAATACCCACCAAGTGCCCTATCGTTTCAATGTAAAGTTTGAACATTCTGATAAAGAGATTAAATTTTAGACCGAAGCAGTTGGTCTACAATGCTTTATAAGTATGGGTTGGGGGGCCTTACTTTGGTCAGCTATTACTTCCTAACCATGAATAAGAAAGTAAAGTGATTTCATTTCCTCAAATACCCACCAAGTGCCCTATCGTTTGAATGTAAAGTTTGAACATTCTGATAAAGAGATTAAATTTTAGACCGGAGCAGTTGGTCTATAATGCTTTAAGTATGGGGTGGGGGGGCGTAACTTTGGTCAGCTATTACTTCCTAACCATGACTAAGAAAGTAAAGTGATTTCATTTCCTCAAATACCCACCAAGTGCCCTATCGTTTGAATGTAAAGTTTGAACATTCTGATAAAGAGATTAAATTTTAGACCGGAGCAGTTGGTCTATAACGCTTTATAAGTATGGGGTGGGGGGGGGGCGTAACTTTGGTCAGCTATTACTTCCTAACCATGAATGAGAAAGTAAAGTGATTTCATTTCCTCAAATACCCACCAAGTGCCCTATCGTTTGAATGTAAAGTTTGAACATTCTGATAAAGACATTAAATTTTAGACTGGAGCAGTTGGTCTATAATGCTTTAAGTATGGGGTGGGGGGGGCGTAACTTTGGTCAGCTATTACTTCCTAACCATGAATAAGAAAGTAAAGTGATTTCATTTCCTCAAATACCCACCAAGTGCCCTATCGTTTCAATGTAAAGTTTGAACATTCTGATAAAGAGATTAAATTTTAGACCGAAGCAGTTGGTCTACAATGCTTTATAAGTATGGGTTGGGGGGCCTTACTTTGGTCAGCTATTACTTCCTAACCATGAATAAGAAAGTAAAGTGATTTCATTTCCTCAAATACCCACCAAGTGCCCTATCGTTTGAATGTAAAGTTTGAACATTCTGATAAAGAGATTAAATTTTAGACCGGAGCAGTTGGTCTATAATGCTTTAAGTATGGGGTGGGGGGGCGTAACTTTGGTCAGCTATTACTTCCTAACCATGAATAAGAAAGTAAAGTGATTTCATTTCCTCAAATACCCACCAAGTGCCCTATCGTTTGAATGTAAAGTTTGAACATTCTGATAAAGAGATTATATTTTAGACCGGAGCAGTTGGTCTATAATGCTTTAAGTATGGGGTGGGGGGCGTAACTTTGGTCAGCTATTACTTCCTAACCATGAATAAGAAAGTAAAGTGATTTCATTTCCTCAAATACCCACCAAGTGCCCTATCGTTTGAATGTAAAGTTTGAACATTCTGATAAAGAGATTAAATTTTAGACCGGAGCAGTTGGTCTATAACGCTTTATAAGTATGGGGTGGGGGGCGTAACTTTGGTCAGCTATTACTTCCTAACCATGAATAAGAAAGTAAAGTGATTTCATTTCCTCAAATACCCACCAAGTGCCCTATCGTTTGAATGTAAAGTTTGAACATTCTGATAAAGAGATTAGATTTTAGACCGGAGCAGTTGGTCTATAATGCTTTAAGTATGGGGTGGGGGGGGGGGCGTAACTTTGGTCAGCTATTACTTCCTAACCATGAATAAGAAAGTAAAGTGATTTCATTTCCTCAAATACCCACCAAGTGCCCTATCGTTTGAATGTAAAGTTTGAACATTCTGATAAAGAGATTAGATTTTAGACCGGAGCAGTTGGTCTATAATGCTTTAAGTATGGGGTGGGGGGGGGGCGTAACTTTGGTCAGCTATTACTTCCTAACCATGAATAAGAAAGTAAAGTGATTTCATTTCCTCAAATGCCCACCAAGTGCCCTATCGTTTGAATGTAAAGTTTGAACATTCTGATAAAGAGGTTAAATTTTAGACCGGAGCAGTTGGTCTATAACGCTTTATAAGTATGGGTTGGGGGGGCATAACTTTGGTCAGCTATTACTTCCTAACCATGAATAAGAAAGTAAAGTGATTTCATTTCCTCAAATACCCACCAAGTGCCCTATCGTTTGAATGTAAAGTTTGAACATTCTGATAAAGACATTAAATTTTAGACCGGAGCAGTTGGTCTATAATGCTTTAAGTATGGGGTGGGGGGGCGTAACTTTGGTCAGCTATTACTTCCTAACCATGAATAAGAAAGTAAAGTGATTTCATTTCCTCAAATACCCACCAAGTGCCCTATCGTTTGAATGTAAAGTTTGAACATTCTGATAAAGACATTGAATTTTAGACCGGAGCAGTTGATCTATAATGCTTTAAGTATGGGGTGGGGGGGCGTAACTTTGGTCAGCTATTACTTCCTAACCATGAATAAGAAAGTAAAGTGATTTCATTTCCTCAAATACCCACCAAGTGCCCTATCGTTTGAATGTAAAGTTTGAACATTCTGATAAAGACATTGAATTTTAGACCGGAGCAGTTGGTCTATAATGCTTTAAGTATGGGGTGGGGAGGGGGGCGAAACTTTGGTCAGCTATTACTTCCTTACCATGAATAAGAAAGTCAAGTGATTTAATTTCCTCAAATACCCACCAAGTGCCCTATCGTTTGAATGTAAAGTTTGAACATTCTGATAAAGAGATTAAATTTTAGACCGGAGCAGTTGGTCTACAATACTTTATAAGTATGGGTTGGGGGGCGTAACTTTGGTCAGCTATTACTTCCTAACCATGAATAAGAAAGTAAAGTGATTTCATTTCCTCAAATACCCACCAAGTGCCCTATCGTTTGAATGTAAAGTTTGAACATTCTGATAAAGAAATTAAATTTTAGACCGGAGCAGTTGGTCTATAATGCTTTAAGTATGGGGTGGGGGGGCGTAACTTTGGTCAGCTATTACTTCCTAACCATGAATAAGAAAGTAAAGTGATTTCATTTCCTCAAATACCCACCAAGTGCCCTATCGTTTGAATGTAAAGTTTGAACATTCTGATAAAGAGATTAAATTTTAGACCGGAGCAGT
This sequence comes from Branchiostoma lanceolatum, assembly GCA_035149815.1. Lineage (NCBI taxonomy): Eukaryota > Metazoa > Chordata > Leptocardii > Amphioxiformes > Branchiostomatidae > Branchiostoma > Branchiostoma lanceolatum. The sequence goes on along the minus strand of CM068869.1, from coordinate 10,723,254 downwards.
TGGTCTATAATGCTTTAAGTATGGGGTGGGGGGGGCGTAACTTTGGTCAGCTATTACTTCCTAACCATGAATAAGAAAGTAAAGTGATTTCATTTCCTCAAATGCCCATCAAGTGCCCTATCGTTTGAATGTAAAGTTTGAACATTCTGATAAAGAGGTTAAATTTTAGACCGGAGCAGTTGGTCTATAACGCTTTATAAGTATGGGGTGGGGGGCATAACTTTGGTCAGCTATTACTTCCTAACCATGAATAAGAAAGTAAAGTGATTTTATTTCCTCAAATACCCACCAAGTGCCCTATCGTTTGAATGTAAAGTTTGAACATTCTGATAAAAAGATTAAATTTTAGACCGGAGCAGTTGGTCTATAATGCTTTCAGTATGGGGTGGGGGGGGCGTAACTTTGGTCAGCTATTACTTCCTAACCATGAATAAGAAAGTAAAGTGATTTCATTTCCTCAAATGCCCACCAAGTGCCCTATCGTTTGAATGTAAAGTTTGAACATTCTGATAAAAAGATTAAATTTTAGACCGGAGCAGTTGGTCTATAATGCTTTCAGTATGGGGTGGGGGGCATAACTTTGGTCAGCTATTACTTCCTAACCATGAATAAGAAAGTAAAGTGATTTTATTTCCTCAAATACCCACCAAGTGCCCTATCGTTTGAATGTAAAGTTTGAACATTCTGATAAAAAGATTAAATTTTAGACCGGAGCAGTTGGTCTATAATGCTTTATAAGTATGGGGTGGGGGGGCGTAACTTTGGTCAGCTATTACTTCCTAACCATGAATAAGAAAGTAAAGTGATTTCATTTCCTCAAATACCCACCAAGTGCCCTATCGTTTGAATGTAAAGTTTGAACATTCTGATAAAGAGATTAAATTTTAGACCGGAGCAGTTGGTCTATAATGCTTTATAAGTATGGGGTGGGGGGGGGCGTAACTTTGGTCAGCTATTACTTCCTAACCATGAATAAGAAAGTAAAGTGATTTCATTTCCTCAAATACCCACCAAGTGCCCTATCGTTTGAATGTAAAGTTTGAACATTCTGATAAAGAGATTAAATTTTAGACCGGAGCAGTTGGTCTATAATGCTTTCAGTATGGGGTGGGGGGGGCGTAACTTTGGTCAGCTATTACTTCCTAACCATGAATAAGAAAGTAAAGTGATTTCATTTCCTCAAATGCCCACCAAGTGCCCTATCGTTTGAATGTAAAGTTTGAACATTCTGATAAAGAGGTTAAATTTTAGACCGGAGCAGTTGGTCTATAACGCTTTATAAGTATGGGTTGGGGGGCATAACTTTGGTCAGCTATTGCTTCCTAACCATGAATAAGAAAGTAAAGTGATTTTATTTCCTCAAATACCCACCAAGTGCCCTATCGTCTGAATGTAAAGTTTGAACATTCTGATAAAAAGATTAAATTTTAGACCGGAGCAGTTGGTCTATAATGCTTTATAAGTATGGGGTGGGGGGGGCGTAACTTTGGTCAGCTATTACTTCCTAACCATGAATAAGAAAGTAAAGTGATTTCATTTCCTCAAATACCCACCAAGTGCCCTATCGTTTGAATGTAAAGTTTGAACATTCTGATAAAGAGATTAAATTTTAGACCGGAGCAGTTGGTCTATAATGCTTTAAGTATGGGGTGGGGAGCGTAACTTTGGTCAGCTATTACTTCCTAACCATGAATGGGGGCGTAACTTTGGTCAGCTATTACTTCCTAACCATGAATAAGAAAGTAAAGTGATTTCATTTCCTCAAATGCCCACCAAGTGCCCTATCGTTTGAATGTAAAATTTGAACATTCTGATAAAGAGATTGAATTTTAGACCGGAGCAATTGGTCTATAATACTTTATATGTATGGGGTGGGGGGGCGTAACTTTGGTCAGCTATTACTTCCTAACCATGAATGAGAAAGTAAAGTGATTTCATTTCCTCAAATACCCGCCAAGTGCCCTATCGTTTGAATGTAAAGTTTGAACATTCCGATAAAGAGATTAAATTTTAGACCGGAGCAGTTGGTCTATAATGCTTTAAGTATGGGGTGGGGGGGGCGTAACTTTGGTCAGCTAGTACTTCCTAACCATGAATGACAAAGTAAAGTGATTTCATTTCCTCAAATACCCACCAAGTGCCCTATCGTTTGAATGTAAAGTTTAAACATTCTGATAAAGAGATTAAATTTTAGACCGGAGCAGTTGGTCTATAATGCTTTAAGTATGGGGTGGGGGGGCGTAACTTTGGTCAGCTATTACTTCCTAACCATGAATAAGAAAGTAAAGTGATTTCATTTCCTCAAATACCCACCAAGTGCCCTATCGTTTGAATGTAAAGTTTGAACATTCTGATAAAGAGATTAAATTTTAGACCGGAGCAGTTGGTCTATAACGCTTTATAAGTATGGGGGGGGGGCGTAACTTTGGTCAGCTATTACTTCCTAACCATGAATGAGAAAGTAAAGTGATTTCATTTCCTCAAATACCCGCCAAGTGCCCTATCGTTTGAATGTTAAGTTTGAACATTCTGATAAAGAGATTAAATTTTAGACCGGAGCAGTTGGTCTATAATACTTTATAAGTATGGGGTGGGGGGCGTAACTTTGGTCAGCTATTACTTCCTAACCATGAATAAGAAAGTAAAGTGATTTCATTTCCTCAAATGCCCACCAAGTGCCCTATCGTTTGAATGTAAAGTTTGAACATTCTGATAAAGAGGTTAAATTTTAGACCGGAGCAGTTGGTCTATAACGCTTAATAAGTATGGGGTGGGGGGGCGTAACTTTGGTCAGCTATTACTTCCTAACCATGAATGAGAAAGTAAAGTGATTTCATTTACTCAAAAACCCGCAAAGTGCCCTATCGTTTGAATGTAAAGTTTGAACATTCCGATAAAGAGATTAAATTTTAGACCGGAGCAGTTGGTCTATAATGCTTTAAGTATGGGGTGGGGGGGCGTAACTTTGGTCAGCTATTACTTCCTAACCATGACTAAGAAAGTAAAGTGATTTCATTTCCTCAAATACCCACCAAGTGCCCTATCGTTTGAATGTAAAGTTTGAACATTCTGATAAAGAGATTAAATTTTAGACCGGAGCAGTTGGTCTATAACGCTTTATAAGTATGGGGTGGGGGGGGGCGTAACTTTGGTCAGCTATTACTTCCTAACCATGAATGAGAAAGTAAAGTGATTTCATTTCCTCAAATACCCACCAAGTGCCCTATCGTTTGAATGTAAAGTTTGAACATTCTGATAAAGACATTAAATTTTAGACTGGAGCAGTTGGTCTATAATGCTTTAAGTATGGGGTGGGGGGGGGCGTAACTTTGGTCAGCTATTACTTCCTAACCATGAATAGGAAAGTAAAGTGATTTCATTTCCTCAAATACCCACCAAGTGCCCTATCGTTTCAATGTAAAGTTTTAACATTCTGATAAAGAGATTAAATTTTAGACCGAAGCAGTTGGTCTACAATGCTTTATAAGTATGGGTTGGGGGGCCTTACTTTGGTCAGCTATTACTTCCTAACCATGAATAAGAAAGTAAAGTGATTTCATTTCCTCAAATACCCACCAAGTGCCCTATCGTTTGAATGTAAAGTTTGAACATTCTGATAAAGAGATTAAATTTTAGACCGGAGCAGTTGGTCTATAATGCTTTAAGTATGGGGTGGGGGGGCGTAACTTTGGTCAGCTATTACTTCCTAACCATGAATAAGAAAGTAAAGTGATTTCATTTCCTCAAATACCCACCAAGTGCCCTATCGTTTGAATGTAAAGTTTGAACATTCTGATAAAGAGATTAAATTTTAGACCGGAGCAGTTGGTCTATAACGCTTTATAAGTATGGGGTGGGGGGCGTAACTTTGGTCAGCTATTACTTCCTAACCATGAATGAGAAAGTAAAGTGATTTCATTTCCTCAAATACCCGCCAAGTGCCCTATCGTTTGAATGTTAAGTTTGAACATTCTGATAAAGAGATTAAATTTTAGACCGGAGCAGTTGGTCTATAACGCTTTATAAGTATGGGGTGGGGGGCGTAACTTTGGTCAGCTATTACTTCCTAACCATGAATAAGAAAGTAAAGTGATTTCATTTCCTCAAATACCCACCAAGTGCCCTATCGTTTGAATGTAAAGTTTGAACATTCTGATAAAGAGATTAAATTTTAGACCGGAGCAGTTGGTCTATAATGCTTTAAGTATGGGGTGGGGGGGGGCGTAACTTTGGTCAGCTATTACTCCCTAACCATGAATAAGAAAGTAAAGTGATTTCATTTCCTCAAATGCCCATCAAGTGCCCTATCGTTTGAATGTAAAGTTTGAACATTCTGATAAAGAGGTTAAATTTTAGACCGGAGCAGTTGGTCTATAACGCTTTATAAGTATGGGGTGGGGGGCATAACTTTGGTCAGCTATTACTTCCTAACCATGAATAAGAAAGTAAAGTGATTTTATTTCCTCAAATACCCACCAAGTGCCCTATCGTTTGAATGTAAAGTTTGAACATTCTGATAAAAAGATTAAATTTTAGACCGGAGCAGTTGGTCTATAATGCTTTCAGTATGGGGTGGGGGGGGGGCGTAACTTTGGTCAGCTTTTACTTCCTAACCATGAATAAGAAAGTAAAGTGATTTCATTTCCTCAAATGCCCACCAAGTGCCCTATCGTTTGAATGTAAAGTTTGAACATTCTGATAAAGAGATTTAATTTTAGACCGGAGCAGTTGGTCTATAACGCTTTATAAGTATGGGGTGGGGGGCATAACTTTGGTCAGCTATTACTTCCTAACCATGAATAAGAAAGTAAAGTGATTTTATTTCCTCAAATACCCACCAAGTGCCCTATCGTTTGAATGTAAAGTTTGAACATTCTGATAAAAAGATTAAATTTTAGACCGGAGCAGTTGGTCTATAATGCTTTATAAGTATGGGGTGGGGGGGCGTAACTTTGGTCAGCTATTACTTCCTAACCATGAATAAGAAAGTAAAGTGATTTCATTTCCTCAAATACCCACCAAGTGCCCTATCGTTTGAATGTAAAGTTTGAACATTCTGATAAAGAGATTAAATTTTAGACCGGAGCAGTTGGTCTATAACGCTTTATAAGTATGGGGTGGGGGGGGGGGGGGCGTAACTTTGGTCAGCTATTACTTCCTAACTATAAATGAGAAAGTAAAGTGATTTCATTTGCTCAAATACCCACCAAGTGCCCTATCGTTTGAATGTAAAGTTTGAACATTCTGATAAAAAGATTAAATTTTAGACCGGAGCAGTTGGTCTATAATGCTTTATAAGTATGGGGTGGGGGGGCGTAACTTTGGTCAGCTATTACTTCCTAACCATGAATAAGAAAGTAAAGTGATTTCATTTCCTCAAATACCCACCAAGTGCCCTATCGTTTGAATGTAAAGTTTGAACATTCTGATAAAGAGATTAAATTTTAGACCGGAGCAGTTGGTCTATAATGCTTTCAGTATGGGGTGGGGGGGCGTAACTTTGGTGAGCTATTACTTCCTAACCATGAATAAGAAAGTAAAGTGATTTCATTTCCTCAAATGCCCACCAAGTGCCCTATCGTTTGAATGTAAAGTTTGAACATTCTGATAAAGAGGTTAAATTTTAGACCGGAGCAGTTGGTCTATAACGCTTTATAAGTATGGGTTGGGGGGCATAACTTTGGTCAGCTATTGCTTCCTAACCATGAATAAGAAAGTAAAGTGATTTCATTTCCTCAAATACCCACCAAGTGCCCTATCGTCTGAATGTAAAGTTTGAACATTCTGATAAAAAGATTAAATTTTAGACCGGAGCAGTTGGTCTATAATGCTTTATAAGTATGGGGTGGGGGGGGCGTAACTTTGGTCAGCTATTACTTCCTAACCATGAATAAGAAAGTAAAGTGATTTCATTTCCTCAAATACCCACCAAGTGCCCTATCGTTTCAATGTAAAGTTTGAACATTCTGATAAAGAGATTAAATTTTAGACCGGAGCAGTTGGTCTATAATGCTTTAAGTATGGGGTGGGGAGCGTAACTTTGGTCAGCTATTACTTCCTAACCATGAATGGGGGCGTAACTTTGGTCAGCTATTACTTCCTAACCATGAATAAGAAAGTAAAGTGATTTCATTTCCTCAAATGCCCACCAAGTGCCCTATCGTTTGAATGTAAAGTTTGAACATTCTGATAAAGAGATTGAATTTTAGACCGGAGCAATTGGTCTATAATACTTTATATGTATGGGGTGGGGGGGCGTAACTTTGGTCAGCTATTACTTCCTAACCATGAATGAGAAAGTAAAGTGATTTCATTTCCTCAAATACCCGCCAAGTGCCCTATCGTTTGAATGTAAAGTTTGAACATTCCGATAAAGAGATTAAATTTTAGACCGGAGCAGTTGGTCTATAATGCTTTAAGTATGGGGTGGGGGGGGGGGGGCGTAACTTTGGTCAGCTAGTACTTCCTAACCATGAATGACAAAGTAAAGTGATTTCTTTTCCTCAAATACCCACCAAGTGCCCTATCGTTTGAATGTAAAGTTTGAACATTCTGATAAAGAGATTAAATTTTAGACCGGAGCAGTTGGTCTATAATGCTTTAAGTATGGGGTGGGGGGGCGTAACTTTGGTCAGCTATTACTTCCTAACCATGAATAAGAAAGTAAAGTGATTTCATTTCCTCAAATACCCACCAAGTGCCCTATCGTTTGAATGTAAAGTTTGAACATTCTGATAAAGAGATTAAATTTTAGACCGGAGCAGTTGGTCTATAACGCTTTATAAGTATGGGGTGGGGGGGGGCGTAACTTTGGTCAGCTATTACTTCCTAACCATGAATGAGAAAGTAAAGTGATTTCATTTCCTCAAATACCCGCCAAGTGCCCTATCGTTTGAATGTTAAGTTTGAACATTCTGATAAAGAGATTAAATTTTAGACCGGAGCAGTTGGTCTATAATACTTTATAAGTATGGGGTGGGGGGGCGTAACTTTGGTCAGCTATTACTTCCTAACCATCAATAAGAAAGTAAAGTGATTTCATTTCCTCAAATGCCCACCAAGTGCCCTATCGTTTGAATGTAAAGTTTGAACATTCTGATAAAGAGGTTAAATTTTAGACCGGAGCAGTTGGTCTATAACGCTTAATAAGTATGGGGTGGGGGGGCGTAACTTTGGTCAGCTATTACTTCCTAACCATGAATAAGAAAGTAAAGTGATTTCATTTACTCAAAAACCCGCAAAGTGCCCTATCGTTTGAATGTAAAGTTTGAACATTCCGATAAAGAGATTAAATTTTAGACCGGAGCAGTTGGTCTATAATGCTTTAAGTATGGGGTGGGGGGGCGTAACTTTGGTCAGCTATTACTTCCTAACCATGACTAAGAAAGTAAAGTGATTTCATTTCCTCAAATACCCACCAAGTGCCCTATCGTTTGAATGTAAAGTTTGAACATTCTGATAAAGAGATTAAATTTTAGACCGGAGCAGTTGGTCTATAACGCTTTATAAGTATGGGGTGGGGGGGGGGGCGTAACTTTGGTCAGCTATTACTTCCTAACCATGAATAAGAAAGTAAAGTGATTTCATTTCCTCAAATACCCACCAAGTGCCCTATCGTTTGAATGTAAAGTTTGAACATTCTGATAAAGAGATTAAATTTTAGACCGGAGCAGTTGGTCTATAATGCTTTATAAGTATGGGGTGGGGGGGGGGGCGTAACTTTGGTCAGCTATTACTTCCTAACCATGAATGAGAAAGTAAAGTGATTTCATTTCCTCAAATACCCACCAAGTGCCCTATCGTTTGAATGTAAAGTTTGAACATTCTGATAAAGAGATTAAATTTTAGACCGGAGCAGTTGGTCTATAATGCTTTATAAGTATGGGGTGGGGGGCGTAAATTTGGTCAGCTATTACTTCCTAACCATGAATAAGAAAGTAAAGTGATTTCATTTCCTCAAATACCCGCCGTGTGACCTATCGTTTGAATGTAAAGTTTGAACATTCTGATAAAGAGATTTAATTTTAGACCGGAGCAGTTGGTCTATAATGCTTTAAGTATGGGGTGGTGGGCGTAACTTTGGTCAGCTATTACTTCCTAACCATGAATGAGAAAGTAAAGTGATTTCATTTCTTCAAATACCGACCAAGTGCCCTATCGTTTGAATGTAAAGTTTGAACATTCTGATAAAGAGATTAAATTTTAGACCGGAGCAGTTGGTCTATAATGCTTTAAGTATGGGGTGGGGGGGCGTAACTTTGGTCAGCTATTACTTCCTAACCATGAATGAGAAAGTAAAGTGATTTCATTTCCTCAAATACCCACCAAGTGCCCTATCGTTTGAATGTAAAGTTTGAACATTCTGATAAAGAGATTGAATTTTAGACCGGAGCAGTTGGTCTATAATGCTTTATAAGTATGGGGTGGGGGGCGTAACTTTGGTCAGCTATTACTTCCTAACTATGAATGAGAAAGTAAAGTGATTTCATTTGCTCAAATACCCGCCGTGTGACCTATCGTTTGAATGTAAAGTTTGAACATTCTGATAAAGAGATTAAAATCTAGACCGGAGCAGTTGGTCTATAATGCTTTAAGTATGGGGTGGGGGGGGGGGCGTAACTTTGGTCAGCTATTACTTCCTAACCATGAATAAGAAAGTAAAGTGATTTCATTTCCTCAAATACCCGCCAAGTGCCCTATCGTTTGAATGTAAAGTTTAAACATTCTGATAAAGAGATTAAATTTTAGACCGGAGCAGTTGGTCTATAATGCTTTAAGTATGGGGTGGGGGGGGGGGCGTAACTTTGGTCAGCTATTACTTCCTAACCATGAATAAGAAAGTAAAGTGATTTCATTTCCTCAAATACCCACCAAGTTCCCTATCGTTTCAATGTAAAGTTTGAACATTCTGATAAAGAGATTAAATTTAAGACCGGAGAAATTGGTCTATAATGCTTTATAAGTATGGGGTGGGGGGGCGTAACTTTGGTCAGCTATTACTTCCTAACCATGAATGAGAAAGTAAAGTGATTTCATTTCCTCAAATACCCGCCAAGTGCCCTATCGTTTGAATGTAAAGTTTGAACATTCTGATAAAGAGATTAAATTTTAGACCGGAGCAGTTGGTCTATAATGCTTTAAGTATGGGGTGGGGGGCGTAACTTTGGTCAGCTATTACTTCCTAACCATGAATAAGAAAGTAAAGTGATTTCATTTCCTCAAATACCCACCAAGTGCCCTATCGTTTGAATGTAAAGTTTGAACATTCTGATAAAGAGATTAAATTTTAGACCGGAGCAGTTGGTCTATAATGCTTTAAGTATGGGGTGGGGGGGGGGGGCGTAACTTTGGTCAGCTATTACTTCTTAACCATGAATAAGAAAGTAAAGTGATTTCATTTCCTCAAATACCCACCAAGTGCCCTATCGTTTGAATGTAAAGTTTGAACATTCTGATAAAGAGATTTAATTTTAGACCGGAGCAGTTGGTCTATAATGCTTTATAAGTATGGGGTGGGGGGGCGTAACTTTGGTCAGCTATTACTTCCTAACCATGAATGAGAAAGTAAAGTGATTTCATTTCCTCAGATACCCACCAAGTGCCCTATCGTTTGAATGTAAAGTTTGAACATTCTGATAAAGAGATTAAATTTTAGACCGGAGCAGTTGGTCTACATGTATAATGCTTTATAAGTATGGGGTGGGGGGGCGTAACTTTGGTCAGCTATTACTTCCTAACCATGAATGAGAAAGTAAAGTGATTTCATTTCCTCAAAAACCCGCCAAGTGCCCTATCGTTTGAATGTAAAGTTCGAACATTCTGATAAAGAGATTAAATTTTAGACCGGAGCAGTTGGTCTATAATGCTTTCAGTATGGGGTGGGGGGGGCGTAACTTTGGTCAGCTATTACTTCCTAACCATGAATAAGAAAGTAAAGTGATTTCATTTCCTCAAATACCCACCAAGTGCCCTATCGTTTGAATGTAAAGTTTGAACATTCTGATAAAGAGATTAAATTTTTAGACCGGAGCAGTTGGTCTATAATGCTTTAAGTATGGGGTGGGGGGCGTAACTTTGGTCAGCTATTACTTCCTAACCATGAATGAGAAAGTAAAGTGATTTCATTTCCTCAAATACCCACCAAGTGCCCTATCGTTTGAATGTGAAGTTTGAACATTCTGATAAAGAGATTAAATTTTAGACCGGAGCAGTTGGTCTATAATGCTTTAAGTATGGGGTGGGGGGCGTAACTTTGGTCAGCTATTACTTCCTAACCATGAATAAGAAAGTAAAGTGATTTCATTTCCTCAAATACCCACCAAGTGCCCTATCGTTTCAATGTAAAGTTTGAACATTCTGATAAAGAGATTAAATTTTAGACCGGAGCAGTTGGTCTATAGTGCTTTAAGTATGGGGTGGGGGGCGTAACTTTGGTCAGCTATTACTTCCTAACCATGAATAAGAAAGTAAAGTGATTTCATTTCCTCAAATACCCACCAAGTGCCCTATCGTTTGAATGTAAAGTTTGAACATTCTGATAAAGAGATTAAATTTTAGACCGGAGCAGTTGGTCTATAATGCTTTATAAGTATGGGGTGGGGGGCGTAACTTTGGTCAGCTATTACTTCCTAACCATGAATGAGAAAGTAAAGTGATTTCATTTCCTCAAAAACCCGCCAAGTGCCCTATCGTTTGAATGTAAAGTTTGAACATTCTGATAAAGAGATTAAATTTTAGACCGGAGCAGTTGGTCTATAACGCTTTAAGTATGGGGTGGGGGGGCGTAACTTTGGTCAGCTATTACTTCCTAACCATGAATGAGAAAGTAAAGTGATTTCATTTCCTCAAATACCCACCAAGTGCCCTATCGTTTGAATGTAAAGTTTGAACATTCTGATAAAGAGATTAAATTTTAGACCGGAGCAGTTGGTCTATAATGCTTTATAAGTATGGGGTGGGGGGGGGGCGTAACTTTGGTCAGCTATTACTTCCTAACCATGAATAAGAAAGTAAAGTGATTTCATTTCCTCAAATACCCACCAAGTGCCCTATCGTTTGAATGTAAAGTTTGAACATTCTGATAAAGAGATTAAATTTTAGACCGGAGCAGTTGGTCTATAATGCTTTAAGTATGGGGTGGGGGGCGTAACTTTGGTCAGCTATTACTTCCTAACCATGAATGAAAAAGTAAAGTGATTTCATTTCCTCAAATACCCACCAAGTGCCCTATCGTTTGAATGTAAAGTTTGAACATTCTGATAAAGAAAATAAATTTTAGACCGGAGCAGTTGGTCTATAATGCTTTAAGTATGGGGTGGGGGGGGGGCGTAACTTTGGTCAGCTATTACTTCCTAACCATGAATGAGAAAGTAAAGTGATTTCATTTCCTCAAATACCCGCCAAGTGCCCTATCGTTTGAATGAAAAGTTTGAACATTCTGATATGGAGATTAAATTTTAGACCGGAGCAGTTGGTCTATAATGCTTTAAGTATGGGGTGGGGGGGGCGTAACTTTGGTCAGCTATTACTTCCTAACCATGAATGAGAAAGTAAAGTGATTTCATTTCCTAAAAAACCCGCAAAGTGCCCTATCGTTTGAATGTAAAGTTTGAACATTCTGATAAAGAGATTAAATTTTAGACCGGAGCAGTTGGTCTATAATACTTTAAGTACGGGGTGGGGGGGGGCGTAACTTTGGTCAGCTATTACTTCCTAACCATGAATGAGAAACTTAAGTGATTTCATTTCCTCAAATACCCGCCAAGTGCCCTATCGTTTGAATGTAAAGTTTGAACATTCTGATAAAGAGATTAAATTTTAGACCGGAGCAGTTGGTCTATAATGCTTTAAGTATGGGATGGGGGGGGGGGCGTAACTTTGGTCAGCTATTAGTTCCTAACCATGAATAAGAAAGTAAAGTGATTTCATTTCCTCAAATACCCACCAAGTGCCCTATCGTTTGAATGTAAAGTTTGAACATTCTGATAATGAGATTAAATTTTAGACCGTAGCAGTTGGTCTATAATGCTTTATAAGTATGGGGTGGGGGGGGCGTAACTTTGGTCAGCTATTACTTCCTAACCATGAATAAGAAAGTAAAGTGATTTCATTTCCTCAAATACCCACCAAGTGCCCTATCGTTTGAATGTAAAGTTTGAACATTCTGATAAAGGGATTAAATTTTAGACCGGAGCAGTTGGTCTACAATGCTTTAAGTATGGGGTGGGGGGGCGTAACTTTGGTCAGCTATTACTTCCTAACCATGAATAAGAAAGTAAAGTGATTTCATTTCCTCAAATACCCACCAAGTGCCCTATCGTTTGAATATAACTTTGGTCAGCTATTACTTCCTAACCATGAATAAGAAAGTAAAGTGATTTCATTTCCTCAAATACCCACCAAGTGCCCTATCGTTTGAATGTAAAGTTTGAACATTCTGATAAAGAGATTTAATTTTAGACCGGAGCAGTTGGTCTATAATGCTTTATAAGTATGGGGTGGGGGGGCGTTACTTTGGTCAGCTATTACTTCCTAACCATGAATGAGAAAGTAAAGTGATTTCATTTCCTCAAAAACCCGCAAAGTGCCCTATCGTTTGAATGTAAAGTTTGAACATTCTGATAAAGAGATTAAATTTTAGACCGGAGCAGTTGGTCTATAATGCTTTCAGTATGGGGTGGGGGGGCGTAACTTTGGTCAGCTATTACTTCCTAACCATGAATAAGAAAGTAAAGTGATTTCATTTCCTCAAATACCCACCAAGTGCCCTATCGTTTGAATGTAAAGTTTGAACATTCTGATAAAGAGATTAAATTTTAGACCGGAGCAGTTGGTCTATAATGCTTTCAGTATGGGGTGGGGGGGCGTAACTTTGGTCAGCTATTACTTCCTAACCATGAATAAGAAAGTAAAGTGATTTCATTTCCTCAAATACCCACCAAGTGCCCTATCGTTTGAATGTAAAGTTTGAACATTCTGATAAAGAGATTAAATTTAAGACCGGAGCAGTTGGTCTATAATGCTTTAAGTATGGGGTGGGGGGCGTAACTTTGGTCAGCTATTACTTCCTAACCATGAATGAGAAAGTAAAGTGATTTCATTTCCTCAAAAACCCGCAAAGTGCCCTATCGTTTGAATGTAAAGTTTGAACATTCTGATAAAGAGATTAAATTTTAGACCGGAGCAGTTGGTCTATAATGCTTTAAGTATGGGGTGGGGGGGCGTAACTTTGGTCAGCTATTACTTCCTAACCATGAATAAGAAAGTAAAGTGATTTCATTTCCTCAAATACCCACCAAGTGCCCTATCGTTTGAATGTAAAGTTTGAACATTCTGATAAAGAGATCAAATTTTAGACCGGAGCAGTTGGTCTATAGTGCTTTAAGTATGGGGTGGGGGGCGTAACTTTGGTAAGCTATTACTTCCTAACCATGAATAAGAAAGTAAAGTGATTTCATTTCCTCAAATACCCACCAAGTGCACTATCGTTTGAATGTAAAGTTTGAACATTCTGATAAAGAGATTAAATTTTAGACCGGAGCAGTTGGTCTACATGTATAATGATTTATAAGTATGGGGTGGGGGGGCGTAACTTTGGTCAGCTATTACTTCCTAACCATGAATGAGAAAGTAAAGTGATTTCATTTCCTCAAAAACCCGCCAAGTGCCCTATCGTTTGAATGTAAAGTTTGAACATTCTGATAAAGAGATTAAATTTTAGACCGGAGCAGTTGGTCTATAATGCTTTAAGTATGGGGTGGGGGGGCGTAACTTTGGTCAGCTATTACTTCCTAACCATGAATAAGAAAGTAAAGTGATTTCATTTCCTCAAATACCCACCAAGTGCACTATCGTTTGAATGTAAAGTTTGAACATTCTGATAAAGAGATTAAATTTTAGACCGGAGCAGTTGGTCTATAATGCTTTAAGTATAGGGTGGGGTGGGGGGGGGGGGGCGTAACTTTGGTCAGCTATTACTTCCTAACCATGAATAAGAAAGTAAAGTGATTTCATTTCCTCAAATACCCACCAAGTGCCCTATCGTTTGAATGTAAAGTTTGAACATTCTGATAAAGAGATTTAATTTTAGACCGGAGCAGTTGGTCTATAATGCTTTATAAGTATGGGGTGGGGGGGCGTAACTTTGGTCAGCTATTACTTCCTAACCATGAATGAGAAAGTAAAGTGATTTCATTTCCTCAAATACCCACCAAGTGCCCTATCGTTTCAATGTAAAGTTTGAACATTCTGATAAAGAGATTAAATTTTAGACCGGAGCAGTTGGTCTATAATGCTTTAAGTATGGGGTGGGGGGGGCGTAACTTTGGTCAGCTATTACTTCCTAACCATGAATGAGAAAGTAAAGTGATTTCATTTCCTCAAATACCCGCCAAGTGCCCTATCGTTTGAATGTAAAGTTTGAACATTCTGATAAAGAGATTAAATTTTAGACCGGAGCAGTTGATCTATAATGCTTTCAGTATGGGGCGGGGGGGCGTAACTTTGGTCAGCTATTACTTCCTAACCATGAATAAGAAAGTAAAGTGATTTCATTTCCTCAAATACCCACCAAGTGCCCTATCGTTTGAATGTAAAGTTTGAACATTCTGATAAAGAGATTAAATTTTAGACCGGAGCAGTTGGTCTATAACGCTTTATAAGTATGGGGTGGGGGGCGTAACTTTGGTCAGCTATTACTTCCTAACCATGAATGAGAAAGTAAAGTGATTTCATTTCCTCAAATACCCACCAAGTGCCCTATCGTTTGAATGTAAAGTTTGAACATTCTGATAAAGAGATTAAATTTTAGACCGGAGCAGTTGGTCTATAATGCTTTAAGTATAGGGTGGGGGGGGGGCGTAACTTTGGTCAGCTATTTCTTCCTAACCATGAATAAGAAAGTAAAGTGATTTCATTTCCTCAAATACCCACCAAGTGCCCTATCGTTTGAATGTAAAGTTTGAACATTCTGATAAAGAGATTTAATTTTAGACCGGAGCAGTTGGTCTATAATGCTTTATAAGTATGGGGTGGGGGGATTAACTTTGGTCAGCTATTACTTCCTAACCATGAATGAGAAAGTAAAGTGATTTCATTTCCTCAAATACCCACCAAGTGCCCTATCGTTTGAATGTAAAGTTTGAACATTCTGATAAAGAGATTAAATTTTAGACCGGTGCAGTTGGTCTATAATGCTTTAAGTATTGGGTGGGGGGGGGCGTAACTTTGGTCGGCTATTACTTCCTAACCATGAATAAGAAAGTTAAGTGATTTCATTTCCTCAAATACCCACCAAGTGCCCTATCGTTTGAATGTAAAGTTTGAACATTCTGATAAAGAGATTAAATTTTAGACCGGAGCAGTTGGTCTATAATGCTTTAAGTATAGGGTGGGGTGGGGGGGGGGCGTAACTTTGGTCAGCTATTACTTCCTAACCATGAATAAGAAAGTAAAGTGATTTCATTTCCTCAAATACCCACCAAGTGCCCTATCGTTTGAATGTAAAGTTTGAACATTCTGATAAAGAGATTTAATTTTAGACCGGAGCAGTTGGTCTATAATGCTTTATAAGTATGGGGTGGGGGGGCGTAACTTTGGTCAGCTATTACTTCCTAACCATGAATGAGAAAGTAAAGTGATTTCATTTCCTCAAATACCCACCAAGTGCCCTATCGTTTGAATGTAAAGTTTGAACATTCTGATAAAGAGATTAAATTTTAGACCGGAGCAGTTAGTCTATAATGCTTTAAGTATGGGGTGGGGGGGCGTAACTTTGGTCAGCTATTACTTCCTAACCATGAATGAGAAAGTAAAGTGATTTCATTTCCTCAAATATCCGCCAAGTGCCCTATCGTTTGAATGTAAAGTTTGAACATTCTGATAAAGAGATTAAATTTTAGACCGGTGCAGTTGGTCTATAATGCTTTAAGTATGGGGTGGGGGGCATAACTTTGGTCAGCTATTACTTCCTAACCATGAATGGGGGCGTAGCTTTGGTCAGCTATTACTTCCTAACCATGAATAAGAAAGTAAAGTGATTTCATTTCCTCAAATACCCGCCAAGTGCCCTATCGTTTGAATGTAAAGTTTGAACATTCTGATAAAGAGATTAAATTTTAGACCGGAGCAGTTGGTCTATAACGCTTTATAAGTATGGGGTGGGGGGGCGTAACTTTGGTCAGCTATTACTTCCTAACCATGAATGAGAAAGTAAAGTGATTTCATTTCCTCAAATACCCGCCAAGTGCCCTATCGTTTGAATGTAAAGTTTGAACATTCTGATAAAGAGATTAAATTTTAGACCGGAGCAGTTGGTCTATAATGCTTTATAAGTATGGGGTGGGGGGGGGCGTAACTTTGGTCAGCTATTACTTCCTAACCATGAATAAGAAAGTAAAGTGATTTCATTTCCTCAAATACCCACCAAGTGCCCTATCGTTTGAATGTAAAGTTTGAACATTCTGATAAAGAGATTAAATTTTAGACCGGAGCAGTTAGTCTATAATGCTTTAAGTATGGGGTGGGGGGGCGTAACTTTGGTCAGCTATTACTTCCTAACCATGAATGAGAAAGTAAAGTGATTTCATTTCCTCAAATACCCGCCAAGTGCCCTATCGTTTGAATGTAAAGTTTGAACATTCTGATAAAGAGATTAAATTTTAGACCGGTGCAGTTGGTCTATAATGCTTTAAGTATGGGGAGGGGGCATAACTTTGGTCAGCTATTACTTCCTAACCATGAATGGGGGCGTAGCTTTGGTCAGCTATTACTTCCTAACCATGAATAAGAAAGTAAAGTGATTTCATTTCCTCAAATACCCGCCAAGTGCCCTATCGTTTGAATGTAAAGTTTGAACATTCTGATAAAGAGATTAAATTTTAGACCGGAGCAGTTGGTCTATAACGCTTTATAAGTATGGGGTGGGGGGGCGTAACTTTGGTCAGCTATTACTTCCTAACCATGAATGAGAAAGTAAAGTGATTTCATTTCCTCAAATACCCGCCAAGTGCCCTATCGTTTGAATGTAAAGTTTGAACATTCTGATAAAGAGATTAAATTTTAGACCGGAGCAGTTGGTCTATAATGCTTTATAAGTATGGGGTGGGGGGGGGGCGTAACTTTGGTCAGCTATTACTTCCTAACCATGAATAAGAAAGTTAAGTGATTTCATTTCCTCAAATACCCAACAAGTGCCCTATCGTTTGAATGTAAAGTTTGAACATTCTGATAAAGAGATTAAATTTTAGACCGGAGCAGTTGGTCTATAATGCTTTAAGTATGGGGTGGGGGGCGTAACTTTGGTCAGCTATTACTTCCTAACCATGAATAAGAAAGTTAAGTGATTTCATTTCCTCAAATACCCGCCAAGTGCCCTATCGTTTGAATGTAAAGTTTGAACATTCTGATAAAGAGATTAAATTTTAGACCGGGGCAGTTGGTCTATAATGCTATAAGTATGGGGTGGGGGGCGTTACTTTGGTCAGCTATTACTTCCTAACCATGAATAAGAAAGTAAAGTGATTTCATTTACTCAAATACCCACCAAGTGCCCTATCGTTTGAATGTAAAGTTTGAACATTCTGATAAAGAGATTAAATTTCGGAACGGAGCAGTTGGTCTATAATGCTTTAAGTATGGGGTGGGGGGCGTAACTTTGGTCAGCTATTACTTCCTAACCATGAATGGGGGCGTAACTTTGGTCAGCTATTACTTCCTAACCATGAATAAGAAAGTAAAGTGATTTCATTTCCTCAAATACCCGCCAAGTGCCCTATCGTTTGAATGTAAAGTTTGAACATTCTGATAAAGAGATTAAATTTTAGAACGGAGCAGTTGGTCTATAATGCTTTAAGTATGGGGTGGGGGGGGGGGCGTAACTTTGGTCAGCTATTACTTCCTAACCATGAATGAGAAAGTAAAGTGATTTCATTTCCTCAAATACCCACCAAGTGCCCTATCGTTTGAATGTAAAGTTTGAACATTCTGATAAAGAGATTATATTTTAGACCGGAGCAGTTGGTCTATAATGCTTTAAGTATGGGGTGGGGGGCGTAATTTTGGTCAGCTATTACTTCCTAACCATTAATGGGGGCGTAACTTTGGTCAGCTATTACTTCCTAACCATGAATAAGAAAGTAAAGTGATTTCATTTCCTCAAATACCCAACAAGTGCCCTATCGTTTGAATGTAAAGTTTGAACATTCTGATAAAGAGATTAAATTTTAGACCGGAGCAGTTGGTCTATAATGCTTTAAGTATGGGGTGGGGGGGGGGGCGTAACTTTGGTCAGCTATTACTTCCTAACCATGAATAAGAAAGTAAAGTGATTTCATTTCCTCAAATACCCACCAAGTGCCCTATCGTTTGAATGTAAAGTTTGAACATTCTGATAAAGAGATTGAATATTAGACCGGAGAAATTGGTCTATAATACTTTATAAGTATGGGGTGGGGGGGCGTAACTTTGGTCAGCTATTACTTCCTAA
Source organism: Branchiostoma lanceolatum (assembly GCA_035149815.1). Classification (NCBI taxonomy): domain Eukaryota; kingdom Metazoa; phylum Chordata; class Leptocardii; order Amphioxiformes; family Branchiostomatidae; genus Branchiostoma; species Branchiostoma lanceolatum. Next base: position 10,704,770 of record CM068869.1, on the reverse strand, counting down.
CCATGAATGAGAAAGGAAAGTGATTTCATTTCCTCAAATACCCGCCAAGTGCCCTATCGTTTGAATGTAAAGTTTGAACATTCTGATAAAGAGATTAAATTTTAGACCGGAGCAGTTGGTCTATAATGCTTTAAGTATGGGATGGGGGGGGGGGGGGCGTAACTTTGGTCGGCTATTACTTCCTAACCATGAATAAGAAAGTAAAGTGATTTCATTTCCTCAAATACCCACAAAGTGCCCTATCGTTTGAATGTAAAGTTTGGACATTCTGATAAAGAGATTAAATTTTAGACCGGAGCAGTTGGTCTATAATGCTTTATAAGTATGGGGTGAAGGGGCGTTACTTTGGTCAGCTATTACTTCCTAACCATGAATGAGAAAGTAAAGTGATTTCATTTCCTCAAATACCCGCCAAGGGCCCTGTCGTTTGAATGTAAAGATTGAACATTACGATAAAGAGATTAAATTTTAGACCGGAGCAGTTGGTCTATAATGCTTTATAAGTATGGGGTGGGGGGGCGTAACTTTGGTCAGCTATTACTTCCTAACCATGAATGAGAAAGTAAAGTGATTTCATTTCCTCAAATACCCGCCAAGTGCCCTATCGTTTGAATGTAAAGTTTGAACATTCTGATAAAGAGATTGAATTTTAGACCGGGGGAAGTTGGTCTATAATGCTATAAGTATGGGGTGGGGGGGCGTAACTTTGGTCAGCTATTACTTCCTAACCATGAATAAGAAAGTAAAGCAATTTCATTTCCTCAAAGACCCACCAAGTGCCCTATCGTTTGAATGTAAAGTTTGAACATTCTGATAAAGAGATTAAATTTTAGACCGGAGCAGTTGGTCTATAACGCTTTAAGTATGGGGTGGGGGGCGTAACTTTGGTCAGCTATTACTTCCTAACCATGAATAAGAAAGTAAAGTGATTTCATTTCCTCAAATACCCGCCAAGTGCCCTATCGTTTGAATGTAAAGTTTGAACATTCTGATAAAGAGATTGAATTTTAGACCGGAGTAATTGGTCTATAAATTTTATAAGTATGGGGTGGGGGGGCGTAACTTTGGTCAGCTATTACTTCCTAACCATGAATGAGAAAGTAAAGTGATTTCATTTCCTCAAATACCCACCAAGTGCCCTATCGTTTGAATGTAAAGTTTGAACATTCTGATAAAGAGATTAAATTTTAGACCGGAGCAGTTGGTCTATAATGCTTTTAGTATGGGGTGGGGGGGGTGTAACTTTGGTCGGCTATTACTTCCTAACTATAAATAAGAAAGTAAAGTGATTTCATTTCCTCAAATACCCACCAAGTGCCCTATCGTTTGAATGTAAAGTTTGGACATTCTGATAAAGTGATTAAATTTTAGACCGGAGCAGTTGGTCTATAATGCTTTATAAGTATGGGGCGAGGGGGCGTAACTTTGGTCAGCTATTACTTCCTAACCATGAATGAGAAAGTAAAGTGATTTCATTTCCTCAAATACCCGCCAAGTGCCCTGTCGTTTGAATGTTAAGTTTGAACATTCCGATAAAGAGATTAAATTTTAGACCGGAGCAGTTGGTCTATAATGCTTTATAAGTATGGGGTGGGGGGGCGTAACTTTGGTCAGCTATTACTTCCTAACCATGAATGAGAAAGTAAAGTGATTTCATTTACTCAAATACCCGCCAAGTGCCCTATCGTTTGAATGTAAAGTTTGAACATTCTGATAAAGAGATTAAATTTTAGACCGGGGCAGTTGGTCTATAATGCTATAAGTATGGGGTGGGGGGCGAAACTTTGGTCAGCTATTACTTCCTAACCATGAATGAGAAAGTAAAGTGATTTCATTTCCTCAAATACCCGCCAAGTGCCCTATCGTTTGAATGTAAAGTTTGAACATTCTGATAAAGAGATTGAATTTTAGACCGGGGGAAGTTGGTCTATAATGCTATAAGTATGGGGTGGGGGGGCGTAACTTTGGTCAGCTATTACTTCCTAACCATGAATAAGAAAGTAAAGTGATTTCATTTCCTCAAAGACCCACCAAGTGCCCTATCGTTTGAATGTAAAGTTTGAACATTCTGATAAAGAGATTAGATTTTAGACCGGAGCAGTTGGTCTATAACGCTTTAAGTATGGGGTGGGGGGCGTAACTTTGGTCAGCTATTACTTCCTAACCATGAATAAGAAAGTAAAGTGATTTCATTTCCTCAAATACCCGCCAAGTGCCCTATCGTTTGAATGTAAAGTTTGAACATTCTGATAAAGAGATTGAATTTTAGACCGGAGTAATTGGTCTATAAATTTTATAAGTATGGGGTGGGGGGGCGTAACTTTGGTCAGCTATTACTTCCTAACCATGAATGAGAAAGTAAAGTGATTTCATTTCCTCAAATACCCACCAAGTGCCCTATCGTTTGAATGTAAAGTTTGAACATTCTGATAAAGAGATTAAATTTTAGACCGGAGCAGTTGGTCTATAATGCTTTTAGTATGGGGTGGGGGGGGTGTAACTTTGGTCGGCTATTACTTCCTAACTATAAATAAGAAAGTAAAGTGATTTCATTTCCTCAAATACCCACCAAGTGCCCTATCGTTTGAATGTAAAGTTTGGACATTCTGATAAAGTGATTAAATTTTAGACCGGAGCAGTTGGTCTATAATGCTTTATAAGTATGGGGCGAGGGGGCGTAACTTTGGTCAGCTATTACTTCCTAACCATGAATGAGAAAGTAAAGTGATTTCATTTCCTCAAATACCCGCCAAGTGCCCTGTCGTTTGAATGTTAAGTTTGAACATTCCGATAAAGAGATTAAATTTTAGACCGGAGCAGTTGGTCTATAATGCTTTATAAGTATGGGGTGGGGGGGCGTAACTTTGGTCAGCTATTACTTCCTAACCATGAATGAGAAAGTAAAGTGATTTCATTTACTCAAATACCCGCCAAGTGCCCTATCGTTTGAATGTAAAGTTTGAACATTCTGATAAAGAGATTAAATTTTAGACCGGGGCAGTTGGTCTATAATGCTATAAGTATGGGGTGGGGGGCGAAACTTTGGTCAGCTATTACTTCCAAACCATGAATAAGAAAGTAAAGTGATTTCATTTCCTCAAATACCCACCAAGTGCCCTATCGTTTCAATGTAAAGTTTGAACATTCTGATAAAGAGATTAAATTTTAGACCGGAGCAGTTGGTCTATAATGCTTTAAGTATGGGGTGGGGGGCGTAACTTTGGTCAGCTATTACTTCCTAACCATGAATGGGGGCGTAACTTTGGTCAGCTATTACTTCCTAACCATGAATAAGAAAGTAAAGTGATTTCATTTCCTCAAATACCCGCCAAGTGCCCTATCGTTTGAATGTAAAGTTTGAACATTCTGATAAAGAGATTGAATTTTAGACCGGAGCAATTGGTCTATAATACTTTATGAGTTTGGGGTGGGGGGCGTAACTTTGGTCAGCTATTACTTCCTAACCATGAATAAGAAAGTAAAGTGATTTCATTTCCTCAAATACCCACCGAGTGCCCTATCGTTTGAATGTAAAGTTTGAACATTCTGATAAAGAGATTAAATTTTAGACCGGAGCAGTTGGTCTATAATGCTTTAAGTATGGGGTGGGGGGGGGGCGTAACTTTGGTCAGCTATTACTTCCTAACCATGAATAAGAAAGTAAAGTGATTTCATTTCCTCAAATACCCACCAAGTGCCCTATCGTTTGAATGTAAAGTTTGAACATTCTGATAAAAAGATTAAATTTTAGACCGGAGCAGTTGGTCTATAATGCTTTATAAGTATGGGGTGGGGGGGCGTAACTTTGGTCAGCTATTACTTCCTAACCATGAATGAGAAAGTAAAGTGATTTTATTTCCTCAAATACCCGCCAAGTGCCCTATCGTTTGAATGTAAAGTTTGAACATTCTGATAAAGAGATTAAATTTTAGACCGGAGCAGTTGGTCTATAATGCTTTCAGTATGGGGTGGGGGGGGGGCGTAACTTTGGTCAGCTATTACTTCCTAACCATGAATGAGAAAGTAAAGTGATTTCATTTCCTCAAATACCCACCAAGTGCCCTATCGTTTGAATGTAAAGTTTGAACATTCTGATAAAGAGATTAAATTTTAGACCGGAGCAGTTGGTCTATAATGCTTTCAGTATGGGGTGGGGGGGGGGCGTAACTTTGGTCAGCTTTTACTTCCTAACAATGAATAAGAAATTTAAAGTAAAGTGATTTCATTTCCTCAAATGCCCACCAAGTGCCCTATCGTTTGAATGTAAAGTTTGAACATTCTGATAGAGAGGTTGAATTTTAGACCGGAGCAGTTGGTCTATAACGCTTTAAGTATGGGGTGGGGGGCGTAACTTTGGTCAGCTATTACTTCCTAAACATGAATAAGAAAGTAAAGTGATTTCATTTCCTCAAATACCCGCCGTGTGCCCTATCGTTTGAATGTAAAGTTTGAACTTTCTGATAAAGAGATTAAATTTTAGACCGGAGCAGTTGGTCTATAATGCTTTAAGTATGGGGTGGGGGGGCGTAACTTTGGTCAGCTATTACTTCCTAACCATGGATAAGAAAGTAAAGTGATTTCATTTCCTAAAATACCCACCAAGTGCCCTATCGTTTGAATGTAAAGTTTGAACATTCTGATAAAGAGATTAAATTTTAGACCGGAGCAGTTGGTCTATAATGCTTTAAGTATGGGGTGGGGGGGGGGGGCGTAACTTTGGTCAGCTATTACTTCCTAACCATGAATAAGAAAGTAAAGTGATTTCATTTCCTCAAATACCCGCCAAGTGCCCTATCGTTTGAATGTAAAGTTTGAACATTCTGATAAAGAGATTGAATATTAGACCGGAGAAATTGGTCTATAATACTTTATAAGTATGGGGTGGGGGGGCGTAACTTTGGTCAGCTATTACTTCCTAACCATGAATGAGAAAGTAAAGTGATTTCATTTCCTCAAATACCCGCCAAGTGCCCTATCGTTTGAATGTAAAGTTTGAACATTCTGATAAAGAGATTAAATTTTAGACCGGAGCAGTTGGTCTATAATGCTTTAAGTATGGGGTGGGGGGGGGCGTAACTTTGGTCGGCTATTACTTCCTAACCATGAATAAGAAAGTAAAGTGATTTCATTTCCTCAAATACCCACCAAGTGCCCTATCGTTTGAATGTAAAGTTTGGACATTCTGATAAAGAGATTAAATTTTAGACCGGAGCAGTTGGTCTATAATGCTTTATAAGTATGGGGTGAGGGGGCGTAACTTTGGTCAGCTATTACTTCCTAACCATGAATGAGAAAGTAAAGTGATTTCATTTCCTCAAATACCCGCCAAGGGCCCTGTCGTTTGAATGTAAAGATTGAACATTACGATAAAGAGATTAAATTTTAGACCGGAGCAGTTGGTCTATAATGCTTTATAAGTATGGGGTGGGGGGGCGTAACTTTGGTCAGCTATTACTTCCTAACCATGAATGAGAAAGTAAAGTGATTTCATTTCCTCAAATACCCGCCAAGTGCCCTATCGTTTGAATGTAAAGTTTGAACATTCTGATAAAGAGATTGAATTTTAGACCGGGGGAAGTTGGTCTATAATGCTATAAGTATGGGGTGGGGGGGCGTAACTTTGGTCAGCTATTACTTCCTAACCATGAATAAGAAAGTAAAGTGATTTCATTTCCTCAAAGACCCACCAAGTGCCCTATCGTTTGAATGTAAAGTTTGAACATTCTGATAAAGAGGTTAAATTTTAGACCGGAGCAGTTGGTCTATAACGCTTTAAGTATGGGGTGGGGGGCGTAACTTTGGTCAGCTATTACTTCCTAACCATGAATAAGAAAGTAAAGTGATTTTATTTCCTCAAATACCCGCCAAGTGCCCTATCGTTTGAATGTAAAGTTTGAACATTCTGATAAAGAGATTGAATTTTAGATCGGAGTAATTGGTCTATAAACTTTATAAGTATGGGGTGGGGGGGCGTAACTTTGGTCAGCTATTACTTCCTAACCATGAATGAGAAAGTAAAGTGATTTCATTTCCTCAAATACCCTCCAAGTGCCCTATCGTTTGAATGTAAAGTTTGAACATTCTGATAAAGAGATTAAATTTTAGACCGGAGCAGTTGGTCTATAATGCTTTTAGTATGGGGTGGGGGGGGGGGCGTAACTTTGGTCGGCTATTACTTCCTAACTATAAATGAGAAAGTAAAGTGATTTCATTTCCTCAAATACCCACCAAGTGCCCTATCGTTTGAATGTAAAGTTTGGACATTCTGATAAAGTGATTAAATTTTAGACCGGAGCAGTTGGTCTATAATGCTTTATAAGTATGGGGCGACGGGGCGTAACTTTGGTCAGCTATTACTTCCTAACCATGAATGAGAAAGTAAAGTGATTTCATTTCCTCAAATACCCGCCAAGTGCCCTGTCGTTTGAATGTTAAGTTTGAACATTCCGATAAAGAGATTAAATTTTAGACCGGAGCAGTTGGTCTATAATGCTTTATAAGTATGGGGTGGGGGGGCGTAACTTTGGTCAGCTATTACTTCCTAACCATGAATGAGAAAGTAAAGTGATTTCATTTACTCAAATACCCGCCAAGTGCCCTATCGTTTGAATGTAAAGTTTGAACATTCTGATAAAGAGATTAAATTTTAGACCGGGGCAGTTGGTCTATAATGCTATAAGTATGGGGTGGGGGGCGAAACTTTGGTCAGCTATTACTTCCAAACCATGAATAAGAAAGTAAAGTGATTTCATTTCCTCAAATACCCACCAAGTGCCCTATCGTTTCAATGTAAAGTTTGAACATTCTGATAAAGAGATAAAATTTTAGACCGGAGCAGTTGGTCTATAATGCTTTAAGTATGGGGTGGGGGGCGTAACTTTGGTCAGCTATTACTTCCTAACCATGAATGGGGGCGTAACTTTGGTCAGCTATTACTTCCTAACCATGAATAAGAAAGTAAAGTGATTTCATTTCCTCAAATACCCGCCAAGTGCCCTATCGTTTGAATGTAAAGTTTGAACATTCTGATAAAGAGATTGAATTTTAGACCGGAGCAATTGGTCTATAATACTTTATGAGTATGGGGTGGGGGGCGTAACTTTGGTCAGCTATTACTTCCTAACCATGAATAAGAAAGTAAAGTGATTTCATTTTTTCAAATACCCACCGAGTGCCCTATCGTTTGAATGTAAAGTTTGAACATTCTGATAAAGAGATTAAATTTTAGACCGGAGCAGTTGGTCTATAATGCTTTAAGTATGGGGTGGAGGGGGGGCGTAACTTTGGTCAGCTATTACTTCCTAACCATGAATAAGAAAGTAAAGTGATTTCATTTCCTCAAATACCCACCAAGTGCCCTATCGTTTGAATGTAAAGTTTGAACATTCTGATAAAAAGATTAAATTTTAGACCGGAGCAGTTGGTCTATAATGCTTTATAAGTATGGGGTGGGGGGGCGTAACTTTGGTCAGCTATTACTTCCTAACCATGAATGAGAAAGTAAAGTGATTTTATTTCCTCAAATACCCGCCAAGTGCCCTATCGTTTGAATGTAAAGTTTGAACATTCTGATAAAGAGATTAAATTTTAGACCGGAGCAGTTGGTCTATAATGCTTTCAGTATGGGGTGGGGGGGGGGCGTAACTTTGGTCAGCTATTACTTCCTAACCATGAATGAGAAAGTAAAGTGATTTCATTTCCTCAAATACCCACCAAGTGCCCTATCGTTTGAATGTAAAGTTTGAACATTCTGATAAAGAGATTAAATTTTAGACCGGAGCAGTTGGTCTATAATGCTTTAAGTATGGGGTGGGGGGGCGTTACTTTGGTCAGCTATTACTTCCTAACCATGAATAAGAAAGTAAAGTGATTTCATTTCCTCAAATACCCACCAAGTGCCCTATCGTTTGAATGTAAAGTTTGAACATTCTGATAGAGAGATTAAATTTTAGACCGGAGCAGTTGGTGTATAATGCTTTGAGTATGGGGTGGGGGGGGGGCGTAACTTTGGTCAGCTTTTACTTCCTAACAATGAATAAGAAATTTAAAGTAAAGTGATTTCATTTCCTCAAATGCCCACCAAGTGCCCTATCGTTTGAATGTAAAGTTTGAACATTCTGATAGAGAGGTTAAATTTTAGACCGGAGCAGTTGGTCTATAACGCTTTAAGTATGGGGTGGGGGGCGTAACTTTGGTCAGCTATTACTTCCTAACCATGAATAAGAAAGTAAAGTGATTTCATTTCCTCAAATACCCGCCAAGTGCCCTATCGTTTGAATGTAAAGTTTGAACTTTCTGATAAAGAGATTAAATTTTAGACCGGAGCAGTTGGTCTATAATGCTTTAAGTATGGGGTGGGGGGGCGTAACTTTGGTCAGCTATTACTTCCTAACCATGGATAAGAAAGTAAAGTGATTTCATTTCCTAAAATACCCACCAAGTGCCCTATCGTTTGAATGTAAAGTTTGAACATTCTGATAAAGAGATTAAATTTTAGACCGGAGCAGTTGGTCTATAATGCTTTCAGTATGGGGTGGGGGGGGGGGCGTAACTTTGGTCAGCTATTACTTCCTAACCATGAATAAGAAAGTAAAGTGATTTCATTTACTCAAATACCCACCAAGTGCCCTATCGTTTCAATGTAAAGTTTGAACATTCTGATAAAGAGATTAAATTTTAGACCGGAGCAGTTGGTCTATAATGCTTTAAGTATGCGGTGGCGGGCGTAACTTTGGTCAGCTATTACTTCCTAACCATGAATAAGAAAGTAAAGTGATTTCATTTCCTCAAATACCCACCAAGTGCCCTATCGTTTGAATGTAAAGTTTGAACATTCTGATAAAGAGATTAAATTTTAGACCGGAGCAGTTGGTCTATAATGCTTTCAGTATGGGGTGGGGGGGCGTAACTTTGGTCAGCTATTACTTCCTAACCATGAATAAGAAAGTAAAGTGATTTCATTTCCTCAAATGCCCACCAAGTGCCCTATCGTTTGAATGTAAAGTTTGAACATTCTGATAAAGAGGTTAAATTTTAGACCGGAGCAGTTGGTCTATAACGCTTTATAAGTATGGGGTGGGGGGCGTAACTTTGGTCAGCTATTACTTCCTAACCATGAATAAGAAAGTAAAGTGATTTCATTTACTCAAAAACCCGCAAAGTGCCCTATCGTTTGAATGTAAAGTTTGAACATTCTGATAAAGAGATTAAATTTTAGACCGGAGCAGTTGGTCAATAATGCTTTAAGTATGGGGTGGGGGGGCGTAACTTTGGTCAGCTATTACTTCCTAACCATGTCTAAGAAGTAAAGTGATTTCATTTCCTCAAATACCCACCAAGTGCCCTATCGTTTGAATGTAAAGTTTGAACATTCTGATAAAGAGATTAAATTTTAGACCGGAGCAGTTGGTCTATAACGCTTTATAAGTATGGGGTGGGGGGGGGCGTAACTTTGGTCAGCTATTACTTCCTAACCATGAATGAGAAAGTAAAGTGATTTCATTTCCTCAAATACCCACCAAGTGCCCTATCGTTTGAATGTAAAGTTTGAACATTCTGATAAAGACATTAAATTTTAGACCGGAGCAGTCGGTCTATAATGCTTTCAGTATGGGGTGGGGGGGCGTAATTTTGGTCAGCTATTACTTCCTAACCATGAATAAGAAAGTAAAGTGATTTCATTTCCTCAAATACCCACCAAGTGCCCTATCGTTTGAATGTAAAGTTTGAACATTCTGATAAAGACATTGAATTTTAGACCGGAGCAGTTGGTCTATAATGCTTTAAGTATGGGGTGGGGGGGGGCGTAACTTTGGTCAGCTATTACTTCCTAACCATGAATAAGAAAGTAAAGTGATTTCATTTCCTCAAATACCCACCAAGTTCCCTATCGTTTCAATGTAAAGTTTGAACATTCTGATAAAGAGATGAAATTTTAGACCGAAGCAGTTGGTCTACAATACTTTATAAGTATGGGTTGGGGGGGCGTAACTTTGGTCAGCTATTACTTCGTAACCATGAATAAGAAAGTAAAGTGATTTCATTTCCTCAAATACCCACCAAGTGCCCTATCGTTTGAATGTAAAGTTTGAACATTCTGATAAAGAGATCAAATTTTAGACCGGAGCAGTTGGTCTATAATGCTTTAAGTATGGGGTGGGGGGGCGTAACTTTGGTCAGCTATTACTTCCTAACCATGAATAAGAAAGTAAAGTGATTTCATTTCCTCAAATACCCACCAAGTGCCCTATCGCTTGAATGTAAAGTTTGAACATTCTGATAAAGACATTAGATTTTAGACCGGAGCAGTTGGTCTATAATGCTTTAAGTATGGGGTGGGGGGGCGTAACTTTGGTCAGCTATTACTTCCTAACCATGAATAAGAAAGTAAAGTGATTTCATTTCCTAAAATACCCACCAAGTGCCCTATCGTTTCAATGTAAAGTTTGAACATTCTGATAAAGAGATTAAATTTTAGACCGAAGCAGTTGGTCTACAATGCTTTATAAGTATGGGTTGGGGGGCGTAACTTTGGTCAGCTATTACTTCCTAACCATGAATAAGAAAGTAAAGTGATTTCATTTCCTCAAATACCCACCAAGTGCCCTATCGTTTGAATGTAAAGTTTGAACATTCTGATAAATAGATTAAATTTTAGACCGGAGCAGTTGGTCTATAATGCTTTGAGTATGGGGTGGGGGGGCGTAACTTTGGTCAGCTATTACTTCCTAACCATGAATAAGAAAGTAAAGTGATTTCATTTCCTCAAATACCCACCAAGTGCCCTATCGTTTGAATGTAACATTCTGATAAAGAGATTAAATTTTAGACCGGAGCAGTTGGTCTATAATGCTTTAAGTATGGGGTGGGGGGGCGTAACTTTGGTCAGCTATTACTTCCTAACCATGAATAAGAAAGTAAAGTGATTTCATTTCCTCAAATACCCACCAAGTGCCCTATCGCTTGAATGTAAAGTTTGAACATTCTGATAAAGACATTAGATTTTAGACCGGAGCAGTTGGTCTATAATGCTTTAAGTATGGGGTGGGGGGGGCGTAACTTTGGTCAGCTATTACTTCCTAACCATGAATAAGAAAGTAAAGTGATTTCATTTCCTAAAATACCCACCAAGTGCCCTATCGTTTCAATGTAAAGTTTGAACATTCTGATAAAGAGATTAAATTTTAGACCGAAGCAGTTGGTCTACAATGCTTTAAGTATGGGTTGGGGGCGTAACTTTGGTCAGCTATTACTTCCTAACCATGAATAAGAAAGTAAAGTGATTTCATTTCCTCAAATACCCACCAAGTGCCCTATCGTTTGAATGTAAAGTTTGAACATTCTGATAAATAGATTAAATTTTAGACCGGAGCAGTTGGTGTATAATGCTTTGAGTATGGGGTGGGGGGGCGTAACTTTGGTCAGCTATTACTTCCTAACCATGAATAAGAAAGTAAAGTGATTTCATTTCCTCAAATACCCACCAAGTGCCCTATCGTTTGAATGTAAAGTTTGAACATTCTGATAAAGAGATTATATTTTAGACCGGAGCAGTTGGTCTATAATGCTTTAAGTATGGGGTGGGGGGCGTAACTTTGGTCAGCTATTACTTCCTAACCATGAATAAGAAAGTATTGTGATTTCATTTCCTCAAATACCCACCAAGTGCCCTATCGTTTGAATGTAAAGTTTGAACATTCTGATAAAGAGATTAAATTTTAGACCGGAGCAGTTGGTCTATAACGCTTTAAGTATGGGGTGGGGGGGGGCGTAACTTTGGTCAGCTATTACTTCCTAACCATGAATAAGAAAGTAAAGTGATTTCATTTCCTAAAATACCCACCAAGTGCCCTATCGTTTCAATGTAAAGTTTGAACATTCTGATAAAGAGATTAAATTTTAGACCGAAGCAGTTGGTCTACAATGCTTTAAGTATGGGTTGGGGGCGTAACTTTGGTCAGCTATTACTTCCTAACCATGAATAAGAAAGTAAAGTGATTTCATTTCCTCAAATACCCACGAAGTGCCCTATCGTTTGAATGTAAAGTTTGAACATTCTGATAAATAGATTAAATTTTAGACCGGAGCAGTTGGTGTATAATGCTTTGAGTATGGGGTGGGGGGGCGTAACTTTGGTCAGCTATTACTTCCTAACCATGAATAAGAAAGTAAAGTGATTTCATTTCCTCAAATACCCACCAAGTGCCCTATCGTTTGAATGTAAAGTTTGAACATTCTGATAAAGAGATTATATTTTAGACCGGAGCAGTTGGTCTATAATGCTTTAAGTATGGGGTGGGGGGCGTAACTTTGGTCAGCTATTACTTCCTAACCATGAATAAGAAAGTAAAGTGATTTCATTTCCTCAAATACCCACCAAGTGCCCTATCGTTTGAATGTAAAGTTTGAACATTCTGATAAAGAGATTAAATTTTAGACCGGAGCAGTTGGTCTATAACGCTTTATAAGTATGGGGTGGGGGGCGTAACTTTGGTCAGCTATTACTTCCTAACCATGAATAAGAAAGTAAAGTGATTTCATTTCCTCAAATACCCACCAAGTGCCCTATCGTTTGAATGTAAAGTTTGAACATTCTGATAAAGAGATATGTTTTTAGACCGGAGCAGTTGGTCTATAATGCTTTAAGTATGGGGTGGGGGGGGGGCATAACTTTGGTCAGCTATTACTTCCTAACCATGAATAAGAAAGTAAAGGGATTTCATTTCCTCAAATGCCCACCAAGTGCCCTATCGTTTGAATGTAAAGTTTGAACATTCTGATAAAGAGGTTAAATTTTAGACCGGAGCAGTTGGTCTATAACGCTTTATAAGTATGGGTTGGGGGGGCATAACTTTGGTCAGCTATTACTTCCTAACCATGAATAAGAAAGTAAAGTGATTTCATTTCCTCAAATACCCACCAAGTGCCCTATCGTTTGAATGTAAAGTTTGAACATTCTGATAAAGACATTAAATTTTAGACCGGAGCAGTTGGTCTATAATGCTTTAAGTATGGGGTGGGGGGGCGTAACTTTGGTCAGCTATTACTTCCTAACCATGAATAAGAAAGTAAAGTGATTTCATTTCCTCAAATACCCACCAAGTGCCCTATCGTTTGAATGTAAAGTTTGAACATTCTGATAAAGACATTGAATTTTAGACCGGAGCAGTTGATCTATAATGCTTTAAGTATGGGGTGGGGGGGCGTAACTTTGGTCAGCTATTACTTCCTAACCATGAATAAGAAAGTAAAGTGATTTCATTTCCTCAAATACCCACCAAGTGCCCTATCGTTTGAATGTAAAGTTTGAACATTCTGATAAAGACATTGAATTTTAGACCGGAGCAGTTGGTCTATAATGCTTTAAGTATGGGGTGGGGAGGGGGGCGAAACTTTGGTCAGCTATTACTTCCTTACCATGAATAAGAAAGTCAAGTGATTTAATTTCCTCAAATACCCACCAAGTGCCCTATCGTTTGAATGTAAAGTTTGAACATTCTGATAAAGAGATTAAATTTTAGACCGGAGCAGTTGGTCTACAATACTTTATAAGTATGGGTTGGGGGGCGTAACTTTGGTCAGCTATTACTTCCTAACCATGAATAAGAAAGTAAAGTGATTTCATTTCCTCAAATACCCACCAAGTGCCCTATCGTTTGAATGTAAAGTTTGAACATTCTGATAAAGAGATTAAATTTTAGACCGGAGCAGTTGGTCTATAACGCTTTAAGTATGGGGTGGGGGGGGGGGCGTAACTTTGGTCAGCTATTACTTCCTAACCATGAATAAGAAAGTAAAGTGATTTCATTTCCTCAAATACCCACCAAGTGCCCTATCGTTTCAATGTAAAGTTTGAACATTCTGATAAAGAGATTAAATTTTAGACCGAAGCAGTTGGTCTACAATGCTTTAAGTATGGGTTGGGGGCGTAACTTTGGTCAGCTATTACTTCCTAACCATGAATAAGAAAGTAAAGTGATTTCATTTCCTCAAATACCCACCAAGTGCCCTATCGTTTGAATGTAAAGTTTGAACATTCTGATAAATAGATTAAATTTTAGACCGGAGCAGTTGGTGTATAATGCTTTGAGTATGGGGTGGGGGGGCGTAACTTTGGTCAGCTATTACTTCCTAACCATGAATAAGAAAGTAAAGTGATTTCATTTCCTCAAATACCCACCAAGTGCCCTATCGTTTGAATGTAAAGTTTGAACATTCTGATAAAGAGATTAAATTTTAGACCGGAGCAGTTGGTCTACAATACTTTATAAGTATGGGTTGGGGGGCGTAACTTTGGTCAGCTATTACTTCCTAACCATGAATAAGAAAGTAAAGTGATTTCATTTCCTCAAATACCCACCAAGTGCCCTATCGTTTGAATGTAAAGTTTGAACATTCTGATAAAGAAATTAAATTTTAGACCGGAGCAGTTGGTCTATAATGCTTTAAGTATGGGGTGGGGGGGCGTAACTTTGGTCAGCTATTACTTCCTAACCATGAATAAGAAAGTAAAGTGATTTCATTTCCTCAAATACCCACCAAGTGCCCTATCGTTTGAATGTAAAGTTTGAACATTCTGATAAAGAGATTAAATTTTAGACCGGAGCAGTTGGTCTATAATGCTTTCAGTATAAGGTGGGGGGGCGTAACTTTGGTCAGCTATTACTTCCTAACCATGAATAAGAAAGTAAAGTGATTTCATTTCCTCAAATACCCGCCAAGTGCCCTATCGTTTGAATGTAAAGTTTGAACATTCTGATAAAGAGATTAAATTTTAGACCGGAGCAGTTGGTCTATAACGCTTTATAAGTATGGGATGGGGGGCGTTACTTTGGTCAGCTATTACTTCCTAACCATGAATAAGAAAGTAAAGTGATTTCATTTCCTCAAAAAACCAACCAAGTGCCCTATCGTTTGAATGTAAAGTTTGAACATTCTGATAAAGAGATTAAATTTTAGACCGGAGCAGTTGGTCTATAATGCTTAAAGTATGGGGTGGGGGGCGTAACTTTGGTCAGCTATTACTTCCTAACCATGAATGGGGGCGTAACTTTGGTCAGCTATTACTTCCTAACCATGAATAAGAAAGTAAAGTGATTTCATTTCCTCAAATGCCCACCAAGTGCCCTATCGTTTGAATGTAAAGTTTGAACATTCTGATAAAGAAATTAAATTTTAGACCGGAGCAGTTGGTCTATAACGCTTAATAAGTATGGGGTGGGGGGGCGTAACTTTGGTCAGCTATTACTTCCTAACCATGAATGAGAAAGTAAAGTGATTTCATTTACTCAAAAACCCGCAAAGTGCCCTATCGTTTGAATGTAAAGTTTGAACATTCCGATAAAGAGATTAAATTTTAGACCGGAGCAGTTGGTCTATAATGCTTTAAGTATGGGGTGGGGGGGCGTAACTTTGGTCAGCTATTACTTCCTAACCATGACTAAGAAAGTAAAGTGATTTCATTTCCTCAAATACCCACCAAGTGCCCTATCGTTTGAATGTAAAGTTTGAACATTCTGATAAAGAGATTAAATTTTAGACCGGAGCAGTTGGTCTATAACGCTTTATAAGTATGGGGTGGGGGGGGGGCGTAACTTTGGTCAGCTATTACTTCCTAACCATGAATGAGAAAGTAAAGTGATTTCATTTCCTCAAATACCCACCAAGTGCCCTATCGTTTGAATGTAAAGTTTGAACATTCTGATAAAGACATTAAATTTTAGACTGGAGCAGTTGGTCTATAATGCTTTAAGTATGGGGTGGGGGGGGCGTAACTTTGGTCAGCTATTACTTCCTAACCATGAATAAGAAAGTAAAGTGATTTCATTTCCTCAAATACCCACCAAGTGCCCTATCGTTTCAATGTAAAGTTTGAACATTCTGATAAAGAGATTAAATTTTAGACCGAAGCAGTTGTCTACAATGCTTTATAAGTATGGGTTGGGGGGCCTTACTTTGGTCAGCTATTACTTCCTAACCATGAATAAGAAAGTAAAGTGATTTCATTTCCTCAAATACCCACCAAGTGCCCTATCGTTTGAATGTAAAGTTTGAACATTCTGATAAAGAGATTAAATTTTAGACCGGAGCAGTTGGTCTATAATGCTTTAAGTATGGGGTGGGGGGGCGTAACTTTGGTCAGCTATTACTTCCTAACCATGAATAAGAAAGTAAAGTGATTTCATTTCCTCAAATACCCACCAAGTGCCCTATCGTTTGAATGTAAAGTTTGAACATTCTGATAAAGAGATTATATTTTAGACCGGAGCAGTTGGTCTATAATGCTTTAAGTATGGGGTGGGGGGCGTAACTTTGGTCAGCTATTACTTCCTAACCATGAATAAGAAAGTAAAGTGATTTCATTTCCTCAAATACCCACCAAGTGCCCTATCGTTTGAATGTAAAGTTTGAACATTCTGATAAAGAGATTAAATTTTAGACCGGAGCAGTTGGTCTATAACGCTTTATAAGTATGGGGTGGGGGGCGTAACTTTGGTCAGCTATTACTTCCTAACCATGAATAAGAAAGTAAAGTGATTTCATTTCCTCAAATACCCACCAAGTGCCCTATCGTTTGAATGTAAAGTTTGAACATTCTGATAAAGAGATTAGATTTTAGACCGGAGCAGTTGGTCTATAATGCTTTAAGTATGGGGTGGGGGGGGGCGTAACTTTGGTCAGCTATTACTTCCTAACCATGAATAAGAAAGTAAAGTGATTTCATTTCCTCAAATACCCACCAAGTGCCCTATCGTTTGAATGTAAAGTTTGAACATTCTGATAAAGAGATTAGATTTTAGACCGGAGCAGTTGGTCTATAATGCTTTAAGTATGGGGTGGGGGGGGCGTAACTTTGGTCAGCTATTACTTCCTAACCATGAATAAGAAAGTAAAGTGATTTCATTTCCTCAAATGCCCACCAAGTGCCCTATCGTTTGAATGTAAAGTTTGAACATTCTGATAAAGAGGTTAAATTTTAGACCGGAGCAGTTGGTCTATAACGCTTTATAAGTATGGGTTGGGGGGGCATAACTTTGGTCAGCTATTACTTCCTAACCATGAATAAGAAAGTAAAGTGATTTCATTTCCTCAAATACCCACCAAGTGCCCTATCGTTTGAATGTAAAGTTTGAACATTCTGATAAAGACATTAAATTTTAGACCGGAGCAGTTGGTCTATAATGCTTTAAGTATGGGGTGGGGGGGCGTAACTTTGGTCAGCTATTACTTCCTAACCATGAATAAGAAAGTAAAGTGATTTCATTTCCTCAAATACCCACCAAGTGCCCTATCGTTTGAATGTAAAGTTTGAACATTCTGATAAAGACATTGAATTTTAGACCGGAGCAGTTGATCTATAATGCTTTAAGTATGGGGTGGGGGGGCGTAACTTTGGTCAGCTATTACTTCCTAACCATGAATAAGAAAGTAAAGTGATTTCATTTCCTCAAATACCCACCAAGTGCCCTATCGTTTGAATGTAAAGTTTGAACATTCTGATAAAGACATTGAATTTTAGACCGGAGCAGTTGGTCTATAATGCTTTAAGTATGGGGTGGGGAGGGGGGCGAAACTTTGGTCAGCTATTACTTCCTTACCATGAATAAGAAAGTCAAGTGATTTAATTTCCTCAAATACCCACCAAGTGCCCTATCGTTTGAATGTAAAGTTTGAACATTCTGATAAAGAGATTAAATTTTAGACCGGAGCAGTTGGTCTACAATACTTTATAAGTATGGGTTGGGGGGCGTAACTTTGGTCAGCTATTACTTCCTAACCATGAATAAGAAAGTAAAGTGATTTCATTTCCTCAAATACCCACCAAGTGCCCTATCGTTTGAATGTAAAGTTTGAACATTCTGATAAAGAAATTAAATTTTAGACCGGAGCAGTTGGTCTATAATGCTTTAAGTATGGGGTGGGGGGGCGTAACTTTGGTCAGCTATTACTTCCTAACCATGAATAAGAAAGTAAAGTGATTTCATTTCCTCAAATACCCACCAAGTGCCCTATCGTTTGAATGTAAAGTTTGAACATTCTGATAAAGAGATTAAATTTTAGACCGGAGCAGTTGGTCTATAATGCTTTAAGTATGGGGTGGGGGGGGCGTAACTTTGGTCAGCTATTACTTCCTAACCATGAATAAGAAAGTAAAGTGATTTCATTTCCTCAAATGCCCATCAAGTGCCCTATCGTTTGAATGTAAAGTTTGAACATTCTGATAAAGAGGTTAAATTTTAGACCGGAGCAGTTGGTCTATAACGCTTTATAAGTATGGGGTGGGGGGCATAACTTTGGTCAGCTATTACTTCCTAACCATGAATAAGAAAGTAAAGTGATTTTATTTCCTCAAATACCCACCAAGTGCCCTATCGTTTGAATGTAAAGTTTGAACATTCTGATAAAAAGATTAAATTTTAGACCGGAGCAGTTGGTCTATAATGCTTTCAGTATGGGGTGGGGGGGGCGTAACTTTGGTCAGCTATTACTTCCTAACCATGAATAAGAAAGTAAAGTGATTTCATTTCCTCAAATGCCCACCAAGTGCCCTATCGTTTGAATGTAAAGTTTGAACATTCTGATAAAAAGATTAAATTTTAGACCGGAGCAGTTGGTCTATAATGCTTTCAGTATGGGGTGGGGGGCATAACTTTGGTCAGCTATTACTTCCTAACCATGAATAAGAAAGTAAAGTGATTTTATTTCCTCAAATACCCACCAAGTGCCCTATCGTTTGAATGTAAAGTTTGAACATTCTGATAAAAAGATTAAATTTTAGACCGGAGCAGTTGGTCTATAATGCTTTATAAGTATGGGGTGGGGGGGCGTAACTTTGGTCAGCTATTACTTCCTAACCATGAATAAGAAAGTAAAGTGATTTCATTTCCTCAAATACCCACCAAGTGCCCTATCGTTTGAATGTAAAGTTTGAACATTCTGATAAAGAGATTAAATTTTAGACCGGAGCAGTTGGTCTATAATGCTTTCAGTATGGGGTGGGGGGGGCGTAACTTTGGTGAGCTATTACTTCCTAACCATGAATAAGAAAGTAAAGTGATTTCATTTCCTCAAATGCCCACCAAGTGCCCTATCGTTTGAATGTAAAGTTTGAACATTCTGATAAAGAGGTTAAATTTTAGACCGGAGCAGTTGGTCTATAACGCTTTATAAGTATGGGTTGGGGGGCATAACTTTGGTCAGCTATTGCTTCCTAACCATGAATAAGAAAGTAAAGTGATTTCATTTCCTCAAATACCCACCAAGTGCCCTATCGTCTGAATGTAAAGTTTGAACATTCTGATAAAAAGATTAAATTTTAGACCGGAGCAGTTGGTCTATAATGCTTTATAAGTATGGGGTGGGGGGGGGCGTAACTTTGGTCAGCTATTACTTCCTAACCATGAATAAGAAAGTAAAGTGATTTCATTTCCTCAAATACCCACCAAGTGCCCTATCGTTTGAATGTAAAGTTTGAACATTCTGATAAAGAGATTAAATTTTAGACCGGAGCAGTTGGTCTATAATGCTTTAAGTATGGGGTGGGGAGCGTAACTTTGGTCAGCTATTACTTCCTAACCATGAATGGGGGCGTAACTTTGGTCAGCTATTACTTCCTAACCATGAATAAGAAAGTAAAGTGATTTCATTTCCTCAAATGCCCACCAAGTGCCCTATCGTTTGAATGTAAAATTTGAACATTCTGATAAAGAGATTGAATTTTAGACCGGAGCAATTGGTCTATAATACTTTATATGTATGGGGTGGGGGGGCGTAACTTTGGTCAGCTATTACTTCCTAACCATGAATGAGAAAGTAAAGTGATTTCATTTCCTCAAATACCCGCCAAGTGCCCTATCGTTTGAATGTAAAGTTTGAACATTCCGATAAAGAGATTAAATTTTAGACCGGAGCAGTTGGTCTATAATGCTTTAAGTATGGGGTGGGGGGGGCGTAACTTTGGTCAGCTAGTACTTCCTAACCATGAATGACAAAGTAAAGTGATTTCATTTCCTCAAATACCCACCAAGTGCCCTATCGTTTGAATGTAAAGTTTAAACATTCTGATAAAGAGATTAAATTTTAGACCGGAGCAGTTGGTCTATAATGCTTTAAGTATGGGGTGGGGGGGCGTAACTTTGGTCAGCTATTACTTCCTAACCATGAATAAGAAAGTAAAGTGATTTCATTTCCTCAAATACCCACCAAGTGCCCTATCGTTTGAATGTAAAGTTTGAACATTCTGATAAAGAGATTAAATTTTAGACCGGAGCAGTTGGTCTATAACGCTTTATAAGTATGGGGGGGGGGGGCGTAACTTTGGTCAGCTATTACTTCCTAACCATGAATGAGAAAGTAAAGTGATTTCATTTCCTCAAATACCCGCCAAGTGCCCTATCGTTTGAATGTTAAGTTTGAACATTCTGATAAAGAGATTAAATTTTAGACCGGAGCAGTTGGTCTATAATACTTTATAAGTATGGGGTGGGGGGCGTAACTTTGGTCAGCTATTACTTCCTAACCATGAATAAGAAAGTAAAGTGATTTCATTTCCTCAAATGCCCACCAAGTGCCCTATCGTTTGAATGTAAAGTTTGAACATTCTGATAAAGAGGTTAAATTTTAGACCGGAGCAGTTGGTCTATAACGCTTAATAAGTATGGGGTGGGGGGGCGTAACTTTGGTCAGCTATTACTTCCTAACCATGAATGAGAAAGTAAAGTGATTTCATTTACTCAAAAACCCGCAAAGTGCCCTATCGTTTGAATGTAAAGTTTGAACATTCCGATAAAGAGATTAAATTTTAGACCGGAGCAGTTGGTCTATAATGCTTTAAGTATGGGGTGGGGGGGCGTAACTTTGGTCAGCTATTACTTCCTAACCATGACTAAGAAAGTAAAGTGATTTCATTTCCTCAAATACCCACCAAGTGCCCTATCGTTTGAATGTAAAGTTTGAACATTCTGATAAAGAGATTAAATTTTAGACCGGAGCAGTTGGTCTATAACGCTTTATAAGTATGGGGTGGGGGGGGGGGGCGTAACTTTGGTCAGCTATTACTTCCTAACCATGAATGAGAAAGTAAAGTGATTTCATTTCCTCAAATACCCACCAAGTGCCCTATCGTTTGAATGTAAAGTTTGAACATTCTGATAAAGACATTAAATTTTAGACTGGAGCAGTTGGTCTATAATGCTTTAAGTATGGGGTGGGGGGGGGCGTAACTTTGGTCAGCTATTACTTCCTAACCATGAATAGGAAAGTAAAGTGATTTCATTTCCTCAAATACCCACCAAGTGCCCTATCGTTTCAATGTAAAGTTTTAACATTCTGATAAAGAGATTAAATTTTAGACCGAAGCAGTTGGTCTACAATGCTTTATAAGTATGGGTTGGGGGGCCTTACTTTGGTCAGCTATTACTTCCTAACCATGAATAAGAAAGTAAAGTGATTTCATTTCCTCAAATACCCACCAAGTGCCCTATCGTTTGAATGTAAAGTTTGAACATTCTGATAAAGAGATTAAATTTTAGACCGGAGCAGTTGGTCTATAATGCTTTAAGTATGGGGTGGGGGGGCGTAACTTTGGTCAGCTATTACTTCCTAACCATGAATAAGAAAGTAAAGTGATTTCATTTCCTCAAATACCCACCAAGTGCCCTATCGTTTGAATGTAAAGTTTGAACATTCTGATAAAGAGATTAAATTTTAGACCGGAGCAGTTGGTCTATAACGCTTTATAAGTATGGGGTGGGGGGCGTAACTTTGGTCAGCTATTACTTCCTAACCATGAATGAGAAAGTAAAGTGATTTCATTTCCTCAAATACCCGCCAAGTGCCCTATCGTTTGAATGTTAAGTTTGAACATTCTGATAAAGAGATTAAATTTTAGACCGGAGCAGTTGGTCTATAACGCTTTATAAGTATGGGGTGGGGGGCGTAACTTTGGTCAGCTATTACTTCCTAACCATGAATAAGAAAGTAAAGTGATTTCATTTCCTCAAATACCCACCAAGTGCCCTATCGTTTGAATGTAAAGTTTGAACATTCTGATAAAGAGATTAAATTTTAGACCGGAGCAGTTGGTCTATAATGCTTTAAGTATGGGGTGGGGGGGGGCGTAACTTTGGTCAGCTATTACTCCCTAACCATGAATAAGAAAGTAAAGTGATTTCATTTCCTCAAATGCCCATCAAGTGCCCTATCGTTTGAATGTAAAGTTTGAACATTCTGATAAAGAGGTTAAATTTTAGACCGGAGCAGTTGGTCTATAACGCTTTATAAGTATGGGGTGGGGGGCATAACTTTGGTCAGCTATTACTTCCTAACCATGAATAAGAAAGTAAAGTGATTTTATTTCCTCAAATACCCACCAAGTGCCCTATCGTTTGAATGTAAAGTTTGAACATTCTGATAAAAAGATTAAATTTTAGACCGGAGCAGTTGGTCTATAATGCTTTCAGTATGGGGTGGGGGGGGGGCGTAACTTTGGTCAGCTATTACTTCCTAACCATGAATAAGAAAGTAAAGTGATTTCATTTCCTCAAATGCCCACCAAGTGCCCTATCGTTTGAATGTAAAGTTTGAACATTCTGATAAAGAGATTAAATTTTAGACCGGAGCAGTTGGTCTATAACGCTTTATAAGTATGGGGTGGGGGGCATAACTTTGGTCAGCTATTACTTCCTAACCATGAATAAGAAAGTAAAGTGATTTTATTTCCTCAAATACCCACCAAGTGCCCTATCGTTTGAATGTAAAGTTTGAACATTCTGATAAAAAGATTAAATTTTAGACCGGAGCAGTTGGTCTATAATGCTTTATAAGTATGGGGTGGGGGGGCGTAACTTTGGTCAGCTATTACTTCCTAACCATGAATAAGAAAGTAAAGTGATTTCATTTCCTCAAATACCCACCAAGTGCCCTATCGTTTGAATGTAAAGTTTGAACATTCTGATAAAGAGATTAAATTTTAGACCGGAGCAGTTGGTCTATAACGCTTTATAAGTATGGGGTGGGGGGGGGGGCGTAACTTTGGTCAGCTATTACTTCCTAACTATAAATGAGAAAGTAAAGTGATTTCATTTGCTCAAATACCCACCAAGTGCCCTATCGTTTGAATGTAAAGTTTGAACATTCTGATAAAAAGATTAAATTTTAGACCGGAGCAGTTGGTCTATAATGCTTTATAAGTATGGGGTGGGGGGGCGTAACTTTGGTCAGCTATTACTTCCTAACCATGAATAAGAAAGTAAAGTGATTTCATTTCCTCAAATACCCACCAAGTGCCCTATCGTTTGAATGTAAAGTTTGAACATTCTGATAAAGAGATTAAATTTTAGACCGGAGCAGTTGGTCTATAATGCTTTCAGTATGGGGTGGGGGGGCGTAACTTTGGTGAGCTATTACTTCCTAACCATGAATAAGAAAGTAAAGTGATTTCATTTCCTCAAATGCCCACCAAGTGCCCTATCGTTTGAATGTAAAGTTTGAACATTCTGATAAAGAGGTTAAATTTTAGACCGGAGCAGTTGGTCTATAACGCTTTATAAGTATGGGTTGGGGGGCATAACTTTGGTCAGCTATTGCTTCCTAACCATGAATAAGAAAGTAAAGTGATTTCATTTCCTCAAATACCCACCAAGTGCCCTATCGTCTGAATGTAAAGTTTGAACATTCTGATAAAAAGATTAAATTTTAGACCGGAGCAGTTGGTCTATAATGCTTTATAAGTATGGGGTGGGGGGGGCGTAACTTTGGTCAGCTATTACTTCCTAACCATGAATAAGAAAGTAAAGTGATTTCATTTCCTCAAATACCCACCAAGTGCCCTATCGTTTGAATGTAAAGTTTGAACATTCTGATAAAGACATTAAATTTTAGACCGGAGCAGTTGGTCTATAATGCTTTAAGTATGGGGTGGGGAGCGTAACTTTGGTCAGCTATTACTTCCTAACCATGAATGGGGGCGTAACTTTGGTCAGCTATTACTTCCTAACCATGAATAAGAAAGTAAAGTGATTTCATTTCCTCAAATGCCCACCAAGTGCCCTATCGTTTGAATGTAAAGTTTGAACATTCTGATAAAGAGATTGAATTTTAGACCGGAGCAATTGGTCTATAATACTTTATATGTATGGGGTGGGGGGGCGTAACTTTGGTCAGCTATTACTTCCTAACCATGAATGAGAAAGTAAAGTGATTTCATTTCCTCAAATACCCGCCAAGTGCCCTATCGTTTGAATGTAAAGTTTGAACATTCCGATAAAGAGATTAAATTTTAGACCGGAGCAGTTGGTCTATAATGCTTTAAGTATGGGGTGGGGGGGGGGCGTAACTTTGGTCAGCTAGTACTTCCTAACCATGAATGACAAAGTAAAGTGATTTCATTTCCTCAAATACCCACCAAGTGCCCTATCGTTTGAATGTAAAGTTTAAACATTCTGATAAAGAGATTAAATTTTAGACCGGAGCAGTTGGTCTATAATGCTTTAAGTATGGGGTGGGGGGGCGTAACTTTGGTCAGCTATTACTTCCTAACCATGAATAAGAAAGTAAAGTGATTTCATTTCCTCAAATACCCACCAAGTGCCCTATCGTTTGAATGTAAAGTTTGAACATTCTGATAAAGAGATTAAATTTTAGACCGGAGCAGTTGGTCTATAACGCTTTATAAGTATGGGGTGGGGGGGGGGCGTAACTTTGGTCAGCTATTACTTCCTAACCATGAATGAGAAAGTAAAGTGATTTCATTTCCTCAAATACCCGCCAAGTGCCCTATCGTTTGAATGTTAAGTTTGAACATTCTGATAAAGAGATTAAATTTTAGACCGGAGCAGTTGGTCTATAATACTTTATAAGTATGGGGTGGGGGGGCGTAACTTTGGTCAGCTATTACTTCCTAACCATGAATAAGAAAGTAAAGTGATTTCATTTCCTCAAATGCCCACCAAGTGCCCTATCGTTTGAATGTAAAGTTTGAACATTCTGATAAAGAGGTTAAATTTTAGACCGGAGCAGTTGGTCTATAACGCTTAATAAGTATGGGGTGGGGGGGCGTAACTTTGGTCAGCTATTACTTCCTAACCATGAATGAGAAAGTAAAGTGATTTCATTTACTCAAAAACCCGCAAAGTGCCCTATCGTTTGAATGTAAAGTTTGAACATTCCGATAAAGAGATTAAATTTTAGACCGGAGCAGTTGGTCTATAATGCTTTAAGTATGGGGTGGGGGGGCGTAACTTTGGTCAGCTATTACTTCCTAACCATGACTAAGAAAGTAAAGTGATTTCATTTCCTCAAATACCCACCAAGTGCCCTATCGTTTGAATGTAAAGTTTGAACATTCTGATAAAGAGATTAAATTTTAGACCGGAGCAGTTGGTCTATAACGCTTTATAAGTATGGGGTGGGGGGGGGCGTAACTTTGGTCAGCTATTACTTCCTAACCATGAATGAGAAAGTAAAGTGATTTCATTTCCTCAAATACCCACCAAGTGCCCTATCGTTTGAATGTAAAGTTTGAACATTCTGATAAAGACATTAAATTTTAGACTGGAGCAGTTGGTCTATAATGCTTTAAGTATGGGGTGGGGGGGGCGTAACTTTGGTCAGCTATTACTTCCTAACCATGAATAAGAAAGTAAAGTGATTTCATTTCCTCAAATACCCACCAAGTGCCCTATCGTTTCAATTTAAAGTTTTAACATTCTGATAAAGAGATTAAATTTTAGACCGAAGCAGTTGGTCTACAATGCTTTATAAGTATGGGTTGGGGGGCCTTACTTTGGTCAGCTATTACTTCCTAACCATGAATAAGAAAGTAAAGTGATTTCATTTCCTCAAATACCCACCAAGTGCCCTATCGTTTGAATGTAAAGTTTGAACATTCTGATAAAGAGATTAAATTTTAGACCGGAGCAGTTGGTCTATAATGCTTTAAGTATGGGGTGGGGGGCGTAACTTTGGTCAGCTATTACTTCCTAACCATGAATAAGAAAGTAAAGTGATTTCATTTCCTCAAATACCCACCAAGTGCCCTATCGTTTGAATGTAAAGTTTGAACATTCTGATAAAGAGATTAAATTTTAGACCGGAGCAGTTGGTCTATAACGCTTTATAAGTATGGGGTGGGGGGCGTAACTTTGGTCAGCTATTACTTCCTAACCATGAATGAGAAAGTAAAGTGATTTCATTTCCTCAAATACCCGCCAAGTGCCCTATCGTTTGAATGTTAAGTTTGAACATTCTGATAAAGAGATTAAATTTTAGACCGGAGCAGTTGGTCTATAACGCTTTATAAGTATGGGGTGGGGGGCGTAACTTTGGTCAGCTATTACTTCCTAACCATGAATAAGAAAGTAAAGTGATTTCATTTCCTCAAATACCCACCAAGTGCCCTATCGTTTGAATGTAAAGTTTGAACATTCTGATAAAGAGATTAAATTTTAGACCGGAGCAGTTGGTCTATAATGCTTTAAGTATGGGGTGGGGGGGGGCGTAACTTTGGTCAGCTATTACTTCCTAACCATGAATAAGAAAGTAAAGTGATTTCATTTCCTCAAATACCCACCAAGTGCCCTATCGTTTGAATGTAAAGTTTGAACATTCTGATAAAGAGATTAAATTTTAGACCGGAGCAGTTGGTCTATAACGCTTTATAAGTATGGGGTGGGGGGGGGGGGCGTAACTTTGGTCAGCTATTACTTCCTAACTATAAATGAGAAAGTAAAGTGATTTCATTTGCTCAAATACCCACCAAGTGCCCTATCGTTTGAATGTAAAGTTTGAACATTCTGATAAAAAGATTAAATTTTAGACCGGAGCAGTTGGTCTATAATGCTTTATAAGTATGGGGTGGGGGGGCGTAACTTTGGTCAGCTATTACTTCCTAACCATGAATAAGAAAGTAAAGTGATTTCATTTCCTCAAATACCCACCAAGTGCCCTATCGTTTGAATGTAAAGTTTGAACATTCTGATAAAGAGATTAAATTTTAGACCGGAGCAGTTGGTCTATAATGCTTTCAGTATGGGGTGGGGGGGCGCAACTTTGGTGAGCTATTACTTCCTAACCATGAATAAGAAAGTAAAGTGATTTCATTTCCTCAAATGCCCACCAAGTGCCCTATCGTTTGAATGTAAAGTTTGAACATTCTGATAAAGAGGTTAAATTTTAGACCGGAGCAGTTGGTCTATAACGCTTTATAAGTATGGGTTGGGGGGCATAACTTTGGTCAGCTATTGCTTCCTAACCATGAATAAGAAAGTAAAGTGATTTTATTTCCTCAAATACCCACCAAGTGCCCTATCGTCTGAATGTAAAGTTTGAACATTCTGATAAAAAGATTAAATTTTAGACCGGAGCAGTTGGTCTATAATGCTTTATAAGTATGGGGTGGGGGGGGCGTAACTTTGGTCAGCTATTACTTCCTAACCATGAATAAGAAAGTAAAGTGATTTCATTTCCTCAAATACCCACCAAGTGCCCTATCGTTTGAATGTAAAGTTTGAACATTCTGATAAAGAGATTAAATTTTAGACCGGAGCAGTTGGTCTATAATGCTTTAAGTATGGGGTGGGGAGCGTAACTTTGGTCAGCTATTACTTCCTAACCATGAATGGGGGCGTAACTTTGGTCAGCTATTACTTCCTAACCATGAATAAGAAAGTAAAGTGATTTCATTTCCTCAAATGCCCACCAAGTGCCCTATCGTTTGAATGTAAAGTTTGAACATTCTGATAAAGAGATTGAATTTTAGACCGGAGCAATTAGTCTATAATACTTTATATGTATGGGGTGGGGGGGCGTAACTTTGGTCAGCTATTACTTCCTAACCATGAATGAGAAAGTAAAGTGATTTCATTTCCTCAAATACCCGCCAAGTGCCCTATCGTTTGAATGTAAAGTTTGAACATTCCGATAAAGAGATTAAATTTTAGACCGGAGCAGTTGGTCTATAATGCTTTAAGTATGGGGTGGGGGGGGGCGTAACTTTGGTCAGCTAGTACTTCCTAACCATGAATGACAAAGTAAAGTGATTTCATTTCCTCAAATACCCACCAAGTGCCCTATCGTTTGAATGTAAAGTTTAAACATTCTGATAAAGAGATTAAATTTTAGACCGGAGCAGTTGGTCTATAATGCTTTAAGTATGGGGTGGGGGGGCGTAACTTTGGTCAGCTACTACTTCCTAACCATGAATAAGAAAGTAAAGTGATTTCATTTTCTCAAATACCCACCAAGTGCCCTATCGTTTGAATGTAAAGTTTGAACATTCTGATAAAGAGATTAAATTTTAGACCGGAGCAGTTGGTCTATAACGCTTTATAAGTATGGGGTGGGGGGGGCGTAACTTTGGTCAGCTATTACTTCCTAACCATGAATGAGAAAGTAAAGTGATTTCATTTCCTCAAATACCCGCCAAGTGCCCTATCGTTTGAATGTTAAGTTTGAACATTCTGATAAAGAGATTAAATTTTAGACCGGAGCAGTTGGTCTATAATACTTTATAAGTATGGGGTGGGGGGCGTAACTTTGGTCAGCTATTACTTCCTAACCATGAATAAGAAAGTAAAGTGATTTCATTTCCTCAAATACCCACCAAGTGCCCTATCGTTTGAATGTAAAGTTTGAACATTCTGATAAAAAGATTAAATTTTAGACCGGAGCAGTTGGTCTATAATGCTTTATAAGTATGGGGTGGGGGGCGTAACTTTGGTCAGCTATTACTTCCTAACCATGAATAAGAAAGTAAAGTGATTTCATTTCCTCAAATACCCACCAAGTGCCCTATCGTTTGAATGTAAAGTTTGAACATTCTGATAAAGAGATTAAATTTTAGACCGGAGCAGTTGGTCTATAATGCTTTCAGTATGGGGTGGGGGGGCGTAACTTTGGTCAGCTATTACTTCCTAACCATGAATAAGAAAGTAAAGTGATTTCATTTCCTCAAATGCCCACCAAGTGCCCTATCGTTTGAATGTAAAGTTTGAACATTCTGATAAAGAGGTTAAATTTTAGACCGGAGCAGTTGGTCTATAACGCTTTATAAGTATGGGTTGGGGGCATAACTTTGGTCAGCTATTGCTTCCTAACCATGAATAAGAAAGTAAAGTGATTTTATTTCCTCAAATACCCACCAAGTGCCCTATCGTTTGAATGTAAAGTTTGAACATTCTGATAAAAAGATTAAATTTCAGACCGGAGCAGTTGGTCTATAATGCTTTATATGTATGGGGTGGGGGGGCGTAACTTTGGTCAGCTATTACTTCCTAACCATGAATGAGAAAGTAAAGTGATTTCATTTCCTCAAATACCCGCCAAGTGCCCTATCGTTTGAATGTAAAGTTTGAACATTCCGATAAAGAGATTAAATTTTAGACCGGAGCAGTTGGTCTATAATGCTTTCAGTATGGGGTGGGGGGGCGTAACTTTGGTCAGCTATTACTTCCTAACCATGAATAAGAAAGTAAAGTGATTTCATTTCCTCAAATGCCCACCAAGTGCCCTATCGTTTGAATGTAAATTTTGAACATTCTGATAAAGAGGTTAAATTTTAGACCGGAGCAGTTGGTCTATAACGCTTTATAAGTATGGGTTGGGGGGCATAACTTTGGTCAGCTATTGCTTCCTAACCATGAATAAGAAAGTAAAGTGATTTTATTTCCTCAAATACCCACCAAGTGCCCTATCGTTTGAATGTAAAGTTTGAACATTCTGATAAAGAGATTTAATTTTAGACCGGAGCAGTTGGTCTATAATGCTTTAAGTATGGGGTGGGGGGGGGGCGTAACTTTGGTCAGCTATTACTTCCTAACCATGAATAAGAAAGTAAAGTGATTTCATTTCCTCAAATGCCCACCAAGTGCCATATCGTTTGAATGTAAAGTTTGAACATTCTGATAAAGAGATTAAATTTTAGACCGGAGCAGTTGGTCTATAATACTTTATAAGTATGGGGTGGGGGGCGTAACTTTGGTCAGCTATTACTTCCTAACCATGAATAAGAAAGTAAAGTGATTTCATTTCCTCAAATAC
Source organism: Branchiostoma lanceolatum (assembly GCA_035149815.1). Taxonomy (NCBI): domain Eukaryota; kingdom Metazoa; phylum Chordata; class Leptocardii; order Amphioxiformes; family Branchiostomatidae; genus Branchiostoma; species Branchiostoma lanceolatum. Next base: position 10,674,734 of record CM068869.1, on the reverse strand, counting down.
CCACCAAGTGCCCTATCGTTTGAATGTAAAGTTTGAACATTCTGATAAAGGGATTAAATTTTAGACCGGAGCAGTTGGTCTATAATGCTTTAAGTATGGGGTGGGGGGGCGTAACTTTGGTCAGCTATTACTTCCTAACCATGAATAAGAAAGTAAAGTGATTTCATTTCCTCAAATGCCCACCAAGTGCCATATCGTTTGAATGTAAAGTTTGAACATTCTGATAAAGAGATTAAATTTTAGACCGGAGCAGTTGGTCTATAACGCTTTATAAGTATGGGGTGGGGGGCGTAACTTTGGTCAGCTATTACTTCCTAACCATGAATAAGAAAGTAAAGTGATTTCATTTCCTCAAATACCCACCAAGTGCCCTATCGTTTGAATGTAAAGTTTGAACATTCTGATAAAGACATTAAATTTTAGACCGGAGCAGTTGGTCTATAACGCTTTATAAGTATGGGGTGGGGGGGGGGGGCGTAACTTTGGTCAGCTATTACTTCCTAACCATGAATGAGAAAGTAAAGTGATTTCATTTCCTCAAATACCCACCAAGTGCCCTATCGTTTGAATGTAAAGTTTGAACATTCTGATAAAGACATTAAATTTTAGACCGGAGCAGTTGGTCTATAATGCTTTAAGTATGGGGTGGGGGGGCGTAACTTTGGTCAGCTATTACTTCCTAACCATGAATAAGAAAGTAAAGTGATTTCATTTCCTCAAATACCCACCAAGTACCCTATCGTTTGAATGTAAAGTTTGAACATTCTGATAAAGACATTGAATTTTAGACCGGAGCAGTTGGTCTATAATGCTTTAAGTATGGGGTGGGGGGGGCGTAACTTTGGTCAGCTATTACTTCCTAACCATGAATAAGAAAGTAAAGTGATTTCATTTCCTCAAATACCCACCAAGTGCCCTATCGTTTCAATGTAAAGTTTGAACATTCTGATAAAGAGATTAAATTTTAGACCGAAGCAGTTGGTCTACAATACTTTATAAGTATGGGTTGGGGGGCGTAACTTTGGTCAGCTATTACTTCCTAACCATGAATAAGAAAGTAAAGTGATTTCATTTCCTCAAATACCCACCAAGTGCCCTATCGTTTGAATGTAAAGTTTGAACATTCTGATAAAGAGGTTAAATTTTAGACCGGAGCAGTTGGTCTATAACGCTTTATAAGTATGGGTGGGGGGGCGTAACTTTGGTCAGCTATTACTTCCTAACCATGAATGAGAAAGTAAAGTGATTTCATTTACTCAAAAACCCGCTAAGTGCCCTATCGTTTGAATGTAAAGTTTGAACATTCTGATAAAGAGATTAAATTTTAGACCGGAGCAGTTGGTCTATAATGCTTTAAGTATGGGGTGGGGGGGGGCGTCACTTTGGTCAGCTATTACTTCCTAACCATGAATAAGAAAGTAAAGTGATTTCATTTCCTCAAATACCCACCAAGTGCCCTATCGTTTGAATGTAAAGTTTGAACATTCTGATAAAGAGATTAAATTTTAGACCGGAGCAGTTGGTCTATAACGCTTTATAAGTATGGGGTGGGGGGGGGGGCGTAACTTTGGTCGGCTATTACTTCCTAACCATGAATGAGAAAGTAAAGTGATTTCATTTCCTCAAATACCCACCAAGTGCCCTATCGTTTGAATGTAAAGTTTGAACATTCTGATAAAGACATTAAATTTTAGACCGGAGCAGTTGGTCTATAATGCTTTAAGTATGGGGTGGGGGGGGGGCGTAACTTTGGTCAGCTATTACTTCCTAACCATGAATAAGAAAGTAAAGTGATTTCATTTCCTCAAATACCCACCAAGTGCCCTATCGTTTGAATGTAAAGTTTGAACATTCTGATAAAGAGATTAAATTTTAGACCGGAGCAGTTGGTCTATAATGCTTTAAGTATGGGGTGGGGTGGGGGGGGGGCGTAACTTTGGTCAGCTATTACTTCCTAACCATGAATAAGAAAGTAAAGTGATTTCATTTCCTCAAATACCCACCAAGTGCCCTATCGTTTGAATGTAAAGTTTGAACATTCTGATAAAGACATTGAATTTTAGACCGGAGCAGTTGGTCTATAATGCTTTAAGTATGGGGTGGGGGGGCGTAACTTTGGTCAGCTATTACTTCCTAACCATGAATAAGAAAGTAAAGTGATTTCATTTCCTCAAATACCCACCAAGTGCCCTATCGTTTGAATGTAAAGTTTGAACATTCTGATAAAGACATTGAATTTTAGACCGGAGCAGTTGGTCTATAATGCTTTAAGTATGGGGTGGGGAGGGGGGCGAAACTTTGGTCAGCTATTACTTCCTTACCATGAATAAGAAAGTAAAGTGATTTAATTTCCTCAAATACCTACCAAGTGCCCTATCGTTTGAATGTAAAGTTTGAACATTCTGATATAGAGATTAAATTTTAGACCGAAGCAGTTGGTCTACAATACTTTATAAGTATGGGTTGGGGGGCGTAACTTTGGTCAGCTATTACTTCCTAACCATGAATAAGAAAGTAAAGTGATTTCATTTCCTCAAATACCCACCAAGTGCCCTATCGTTTGAATGTAAAGTTTGAACATTCTGATAAAGAAATTAAATTTTAGACCGGAGCAGTTGGTCTATAATGCTTTAAGTATGGGGTGGGGGGCGTAACTTTGGTCAGCTATTACTTCCTAACCATGAATAAGAAAGTAAAGTGATTTCATTTACTCAAATACCCACCAAGTGCCCTATCGTTTGAATGTAAAGTTTGAACATTCTGATAAAGAGATTAAATTTTAGACCGGAGCAGTTGGTCTATAATGCTTTCAGTATAAGGTGGGGGGCGTAACTTTGGTCAGCTATTACTTCCTAACCATGAATAAGAAAGTAAAGTGATTTCATTTCCTCAAATACCCGCCAAGTGCCCTATCGTTTGAATGTAAAGTTTGAACATTCTGATAAAGAGATTAAATTTTAGACCGGAGCAGTTGGTCCATAACGCTTTATAAGTATGGGGTGGGGGGCGTTACTTTGGTCAGCTATTACTTCCTAACCATGAATAAGAAAGTAAAGTGATTTCATTTCCTCAAAAAACCAACCAAGTGCCCTATCGTTTGAATGTAAAGTTTGAACATTCTGATAAAGAGATTAAATTTTAGACCGGAGCAGTTGGTCTATAATGCTTTAAGTATGGGGTGGGGGGCGTAACTTTGGTCAGCTATTACTTCCTAACCATGAATGGGGGCGTAACTTTGGTCAGCTATTACTTCCTAACCATGAATAAGAAAGTAAAGTGATTTCATTTCCTCAAATGCCCACCAAGTGCCCTATCGTTTGAATGTAAAGTTTGAACATTCTGATAAAGAGGTTAAATTTTAGACCGGAGCAGTTGGTCTATAACGCTTAATAAGTATGGGGTGGGGGGGCGTAACTTTGGTCAGCTATTACTTCCTAACCATGAATGAGAAAGTAAAGTGATTTCATTTACTCAAAAACCCGCAAAGTGCCCTATCGTTTGAATGTAAAGTTTGAACATTCTGATAAAGAGATTAAATTTTAGACCGGAGCAGTTGGTCTATAATGCTTTAAGTATGGGGTGGGGGGGCGTAACTTTGGTCAGCTATTACTTCCTAACCATGACTAAGAAAGTAAAGTGATTTCATTTCCTCAAATACCCACCAAGTGTACTATCGTTTGAATGTAAATTTTGAACATTCTGATAAAGAGATTAAATTTTGACCGGAGCAGTTGGTCTATAACGCTTTATAAGTATGGGGTGGGGGGGGCGTAACTTTGGTCAGCTATTACTTCCTAACCATGAATGAGAAAGTAAAGTGATTTCATTTCCTCAAATACCCACCAAGTGCCCTATCGTTTGAATGTAAAGTTTGAACATTCTGATAAAGACATTAAATTTTAGACCGGAGCAGTTGGTCTATAATGCTTTAAGTATGGGGTGGGGTGGGCGTAACTTTGGTCAGCTATTACTTCCTAACCATGAATAAGAAAGTAAAGTGATTTCATTTCCTCAAATACCCACCAAGTGCCCTATCGTTTGAATGTAAAGTTTGAACATTCTGATAAAGACATTAAATTTTAGACCGGAGCAGTTGGTCTATAATGCTTTAAGTATGGGGTGGGGGGGGCGTAACTTTGGTCAGCTATTACTTCCTAACCATGAATAAGAAAGTAAAGTGATTTCATTTCCTCAAATACCCACCAAGTGCCCTATCGTTTGAATGTAAAGTTTGAACATTCTGATAAAGACATTAAATTTTAGACCGGAGCAGTTGGTCTATAATGCTTTAAGTATGGGGTGGGGGGGGGCGTAACTTTGGTCAGCTATTACTTCCTAACCATGAATAAGAAAGTAAAGTGATTTCATTTCCTCAAATACCCACCAAGTGCCCTATCGTTTCAATGTAAAGTTTTAACATTCTGATAAAGAGATTAAATTTTAGACCGAAGCAGTTGGTCTACAATGCTTTATAAGTATGGGTTGGGGGGCCTAACTTTGGTCAGCTATTACTTCCTAACCATGAATAAGAAAGTAAAGTGATTTCATTTCCTCAAATACCCACCAAGTGCCCTATCGTTTGAATGTAAAGTTTGAACATTCTGATAAAGAGATTAAATTTTAGACCGGAGCAGTTGGTCTATAATGCTTTAAGTATGGGGTGGGGGGGGCGTAACTTTGGTCAGCTATTACTTCCTAACCATGAATAAGAAAGTAAAGTGATTTCATTTCCTCAAATACCCACCAAGTGCCCTATCGTTTGAATGTAAAGTTTGAACATTCTGATAAAGAGATTAAATTTTAGACCGGAGCAGTTGGTCTATAACGCTTTATAAGTATGGGGTGGGGGGCGTAACTTTGGTCAGCTATTACTTCCTAACCATGAATGAGAAAGTAAAGTGATTTCATTTCCTCAAATACCCACCAAGTGCCCTATCGTTTGAATGTTAAGTTTGAACATTCTGATAAAGAGATTAAATTTTAGACCGGAGCAGTTGGTCTATAACGCTTTATAAGTATGGGGTGGGGGGCGTAACTTTGGTCAGCTATTACTTCCTAACCATGAATAAGAAAGTAAAGTGATTTCATTTCCTCAAATGCCCACCAAGTGCCCTATCGTTTGAATGTAAAGTTTGAACATTCTGATAAAGAGGTTAAATTTTAGACCGGAGCAGTTGGTCTATAACGCTTTATAAGTATGGGGTGGGGGGCATAACTTTGGTCAGCTATTACTTCCTAACCATGAATAAGAAAGTAAAGTGATTTTATTTCCTCAAATACCCACCAAGTGCCCTATCGTTTGAATGTAAAGTTTGAACATTCTGATAAAAAGATTAAATTTTAGACCGGAGCAGTTGGTCTATAATGCTTTATAAGTATGGGGTGGGGGGGCGTAACTTTGGTCAGCTATTACTTCCTAACCATGAATAAGAAAGTAAAGTGATTTCATTTCCTCAAATACCCACCAAGTGCCCTATCGTTTGAATGTAAAGTTTGAACATTCTGATAAAGAGATTAAATTTTAGACCGGAGCAGTTGGTCTATAATGCTTTCAGTATGGGGTGGGGGGGCGTAACTTTGGTCAGCTATTACTTCCTAACCATGAATAAGAAAGTAAAGTGATTTCATTTCCTCAAATGCCCACCAAGTGCCCTATCGTTTGAATGTAAAGTTTGAACATTCTGATAAAGAGGTTAAATTTTAGACCGGAGCAGTTGGTCTATAACGCTTTATAAGTATGGGGTGGGGGGCATAACTTTGGTCAGCTATTGCTTCCTAACCATGAATAAGAAAGTAAAGTGATTTTATTTCCTCAAATACCCACCAAGTGCCCTATCGTTTGAATGTAAAGTTTGAACATTCTGATAAAGACATTAAATTTTAGACCGGAGCAGTTGGTCTATAATGCTTTAAGTATGGGGTGGGGGGGCGTAACTTTGGTCAGCTATTACTTCCTAACCATGAATAAGAAAGTAAAGTGATTTCATTTCCTCAAATACCCACCAAGTGCCCTATCGTTTGAATGTAAAGTTTGAACATTCTGATAAAGACATTAAATTTTAGACCGGAGCAGTTGGTCTATAATGCTTTAAGTATGGGCTGGGGGGGGGCGTAACTTTGGTCAGCTATTACTTCCTAACCATGAATAAGAAAGTAAAGTGATTTCATTTCCTCAAATACCCACCAAGTGCCCTATCGTTTGAATGTTAAGTTTGAACATTCTGATAAAGAGATTAAATTTTAGACCGAAGCAGTTGGTCTACAATGCTTTATAAGTATGGGTTGGGGGGCGTAACTTTGGTCAGCTATTACTTCCTAACCATGAATAAGAAAGTAAAGTGATTTCATTTCCTCAAATACCCACCAAGTGCCCTATCGTTTGAATGTAAAGTTTGAACATTCTGATAAAGAGATTAAATTTTAGACCGGAGCAGTTGGTCTATAATGCTTTAAGTATGGGGTGGGGGGGGCGTAACTTTGGTCAGCTATTACTTCCTAACCATGAATAAGAAAGTAAAGTGATTTCATTTCCTCAAATACCCACCAAGTGCCCTATCGTTTGAATGTAAAGTTTGAACATTCTGATAAAGAGATTAAATTTTAGACCGGAGCAGTTGGTCTACAACGCTTTATAAGTATGGGGTGGGGGGCGTAACTTTGGTCAGCTATTACTTCCTAACCATGAATGAGAAAGTAAAGTGATTTCATTTCCTCAAATACCCACCAAGTGCCCTATCGTTTGAATGTAAAGTTTGAACATTCTGATAAAGACATTAAATTTTAGACCGGAGCAGTTGGTCTATAATGCTTTAAGTATGGGGTGGGGTGGGCGTAACTTTGGTCAGCTATTACTTCCTAACCATGAATAAGAAAGTAAAGTGATTTCTTTTCCTCAAATACCCACCAAGTGCCCTATCGTTTGAATGTAAAGTTTGAACATTCTGATAAAGAGATTAAATTTTAGACCGGAGCAGTTGGTCTATAATGCTTTAAGTATGGGGTGGGGGGGGGGCGTAACTTTGGTCAGCTATTACTTCCTAACCATGAATAAGAAAGTAAAGTGATTTCATTTCCTCAAATGCCCATCAAGTGCCCTATCGTTTGAATGTAAAGTTTGAACATTCTGATAAAGAGGTTAAATTTTAGACCGGAGCAGTTGGTCTATAACGCTTTATAAGTATGGGGTGGGGGGCATAACTTTGGTCAGCTATTACTTCCTAACCATGAATAAGAAAGTAAAGTGATTTTATTTCCTCAAATACCCACCAAGTGCCCTATCGTTTGAATGTAAAGTTTGAACATTCTGATAAAAAGATTAAATTTTAGACCGGAGCAGTTGGTCTATAATGCTTTCAGTATGGGTTTGGGGGGGGGCGTAACTTTGGTCAGCTATTACTTCCTAACCATGAATAAGAAAGTAAAGTGATTTCATTTCCTCAAATGCCCACCAAGTGCCCTATCGTTTGAATGTAAAGTTTGAACATTCTGATAAAGAGGTTAAATTTTAGACCGGAGCAGTTGGTCTATAACGCTTTATAAGTATGGGGTGGGGGGCATAACTTTGGTCAGCTATTACTTCCTAACCATGAATAAGAAAGTAAAGTGATTTTATTTCCTCAAATACCCACCAAGTGCCCTATCGTTTGAATGTAAAGTTTGAACATTCTGATAAAAAGATTAAATTTTAGACCGGAGCAGTTGGTCTATAATGCTTTATAAGTATGGGGTGGGGGGGCGTAACTTTGGTCAGCTATTACTTCCTAACCATGAATAAGAAAGTAAAGTGATTTCATTTCCTCAAATACCCACCAAGTGCCCTATCGTTTGAATGTAAAGTTTGAACATTCTGATAAAGAGATTAAATTTTAGACCGGAGCAGTTGGTCTATAATGCTTTCAGTATGGGGTGGGGGGGCGTAACTTTGGTCAGCTATTACTTCCTAACCATGAATAAGAAAGTAAAGTGATTTCATTTCCTCAAATGCCCACCAAGTGCCCTATCGTTTGAATGTAAAGTTTGAACATTCTGATAAAGAGGTTAAATTTTAGACCGGAGCAGTTGGTCTATAACGCTTTATAAGTATGGGGTGGGGGGCATAACTTTGGTCAGCTATTGCTTCCTAACCATGAATAAGAAAGTAAAGTGATTTTATTTCCTCAAATACCCACCAAGTGCCCTATCGTTTGAATGTAAAGTTTGAACATTCTGATAAAAAGATTAAATTTTAGACCGGAGCAGTTGGTCTATAATGCTTTATAAGTATGGGGTGGGGGGGCGTAACTTTGGTCAGCTATTACTTCCTAACCATGAATAAGAAAGTAAAGTGATTTCATTTCCTCAAATACCCACCAAGTGCCCTATCGTTTGAATGTAAAGTTTGAACATTCTGATAAAGAGATTAAATTTTAGACCGGAGCAGTTGGTCTATAATGCTTTAAGTATGGGGTGGGGAGCGTAACTTTGGTCAGCTATTACTTCCTAACCATGAATGGGGGCGTAACTTTGGTCAGCTATTACTTCCTAACCATGAATAAGAAAGTAAAGTGATTTCATTTCCTCAAATACCCGCCAAGTGCCCTATCGTTTGAATGTAAAGTTTGAACATTCTGATAAAGAGATTGAATTTTAGACTGGAGCAATTGGTCTATAATACTTTATATGTATGGGGTGGGGGGGCGTAACTTTGGTCAGCTATTACTTCCTAACCATGAATGAGAAAGTAAAGTGATTTCATTTCCTCAAATACCCGCCAAGTGCCCTATCGTTTGAATGTAAAGTTTGAACATTCCGATAAAGAGATTAAATTTTAGACCGGAGCAGTTGGTCTATAATGCTTTAAGTATGGGGTGGGGGGGGGGCGTAACTTTGGTCAGCTAGTACTTCCTAACCATGAATGACAAAGTAAAGTGATTTCATTTCCTCAAATACCCACCAAGTGCCCTATCGTTTGAATGTAAAGTTTGAACATTCTGATAAAGAGATTAAATTTTAGACCGGAGCAGTTGGTCTATAATTCTTTAAGTATGGGGTGGGGGGGCGTAACTTTGGTCAGCTATTACTTCCTAACCATGAATAAGAAAGTAAAGTGATTTCATTTCCTCACATAATCACCAAGTGCCCTATCGTTTGAATGTAAAGTTTGAACATTCTGATAAAGAGATTAAATTTTAGACCGGAGCAGTTGGTCTATAAGGCTTTATAAGTATGGGGTGGGGGGGGGGCGTAACTTTGGTCAGCTATTTCTTCCTAACAATGAATGAGAAAGTTAAGTGATTTCATTTCCTCAAATACCCACCAAGTGCCCTATCGTTTGAATGTTAAGTTTGAACATTCTGATAAAGAGATTAAATTTTAGACCGGAGCAGTTGGTCTATAATACTTTATAAGTATGGGGTGGGGGGGGGGGGGGCGTAACTTTGGTCAGCTATTACTTCCTAACCATGAATAAGAAAGTAAAGTGATTTCATTTCCTCAAATGCCCACCAAGTGCCCTATCGTTTGAATGTAAAGTTTGAACATTCTGATAAAGAGATTAAATTTTAGACCGGAGCAGTTGGTCTATAATACTTTATGTATGGGGTGGGGGGTGTAACTTTGGTCAGCTATTACTTCCTAACCATGAATAAGAAAGTAAAGTGATTTCATTTCCTCAAATACCCACCAAGTGCCCTATCGTTTGAATGTAAAGTTTGAACATTCTGATAAAAAGATTAAATTTTAGACCGGAGCAGTTGGTCTATAATTCTTTAAGTATGGGGTGGGGGGGCGTAACTTTGGTCAGCTATTACTTCCTAACCATGAATAAGAAAGTAAAGTGATTTCATTTCCTCACATAATCACCAAGTGCCCTATCGTTTGAATGTAAAGTTTGAACATTCTGATAAAGAGATTAAATTTTAGACCGGAGCAGTTGGTCTATAAGGCTTTATAAGTATGGGGTGGGGGGGGGGGCGTAACTTTGGTCAGCTATTTCTTCCTAACAATGAATGAGAAAGTTAAGTGATTTCATTTCCTCAAATACCCACCAAGTGCCCTATCGTTTGAATGTTAAGTTTGAACATTCTGATAAAGAGATTAAATTTTAGACCGGAGCAGTTGGTCTATAATGCTTTATAAGTATGGGGTGGGGGGGGGCGTAACTTTGGTCAGCTATTACTTCCTAACCATGAATAAGAAAGTATAGTGATTTCATTTCCTCAAATACCCGCCAAGTGCCCTATCGTTTGAATGTAAAGTTTGAACATTCTGATAAAGAGATTAAATTTTAGACCGGAGCAGTTGGTCTATAATGCTTTATGTATGGGGTGGGGGGGGCGTAACTTTGGTCAGCTATTACTTCCTAACCATGAATGAGAAAGTAAAGTGATTTCATTTCCTCAAATACCCACCAAGTGCCCTATCGTTTGAATGTAAAGTTTGAACATTCTGATAAAGAGATTAAACTTTAGACCGGAGCAGTTGGTCTATAATGCTTTAAGTATGGGGTGGGGGGGCGTAACTTTGGTCAGCTATTACTTCCTAACCATGAATAAGAAAGTAAAGTGATTTCATTTCCTCAAATACCCACCAAGTGCCCTATCGTTTGAATGTAAAGTTTGAACATTCTGATAAAGAGGTTTAATTTTAGACCGGAGCAGTTGGTCTATAACGCTTTATAAGTATGGGTGGGGGGGCGTAACTTTGGTCAGCTATTACTTCCTAACCATGAATGAGAAAGTAAAGTGATTTCATTTACTCAAAAACCCGCAAAGTGCCCTATCGTTTGAATGTAAAGTTTGAACATTCTGATAAAGAGATTAAATTTTAGACCGGAGCAGTTGGTCTATAATGCTTTAAGTATGGGGTGGGGGGGGGGGGCGTAACTTTGGTCAGCTATTACTTCCTAACCATGACTAAGAAAGTAAAGTGATTTCATTTCCTCAAATACCCACCAAGTGCCCTATCGTTTGAATGTAAAGTTTGAACATTCTGATAAAGACATTAAATTTTTGACCGGAGCAGTTGGTCTATAACGCTTTATAAGTATGGGGCGGGGGGGGGGCGTAACTTTGGTCAGCTATTACTTCCTAACCATGAATGAGAAAGTAAAGTGATTTCATTTCCTCAAATACCCACCAAGTGCCCTATCGTTTGAATGTAAAGTTTGAACATTCTGATAAAGACATTAAATTTTAGACCGGAGCAGTTGGTCTATAATGCTTTAAGTATGGGGTGGGGGGGCGTAACTTTGGTCAGCTATTACTTCCTAACCATGAATAAGAAAGTAAAGTGATTTCATTTCCTCAAATACCCACCAAGTGCCCTATCGTTTGAATGTAAAGTTTGAACATTCTGATAAAGACATTGAATTTTAGACCGGAGCAGTTGGTCTATAATGCTTTAAGTATGGGGCGGGGGGGGGGGCGTAACTTTGGTCAGCTATTACTTCCTAACCATGAATAAGAAAGTAAAGTGATTTCATTTCCTCAAATACCCACCAAGTGCCCTATCGTTTCAATGTAAAGTTTGAACATTCTGATAAAGAGATTAAATTTTAGACCGAAGCAGTTGGTCTACAATACTTTATAAGTATGGGTTGGGGGGCGTAACTTTGGTCAGCTATTACTTCCTAACCATGAATAAGAAAGTAAAGTGATTTCATTTCCTCAAATACCCACCAAGTGCCCTATCGTTTGAATGTAAAGTTTGAACATTCTGATAAAGAGGTTAAATTTTAGACCGGAGCAGTTGGTCTATAACGCTTTATAAGTAAGGGTGGGGGGGCGTAACTTTGGTCAGCTATTACTTCCTAACCATGAATGAGAAAGTAAAGTGATTTCATTTACTCAAAAACCCGCAAAGTGCCCTATCGTTTGAATGTAAAGTTTGAACATTCTGATAAAGAGATTAAATTTTAGACCGGAGCAGTTGGTCTATAATGCTTTAAGTATGGGGTGGGGGGGGGGGCGTAACTTTGGTCAGCTATTACTTCCTAACCATGAATAAGAAAGTAAAGTGATTTCATTTCCTCAAATACCCACCAAGTGCCCTATCGTTTGAATGTAAAGTTTGAACATTCTGATAAAGAGATTAAATTTTAGACCGGAGCAGTTGGTCTATAACGCTTTATAAGTATGGGGGGGGGGGCGTAACTTTGGTCAGCTATTACTTCCTAACCATGAATGAGAAAGTAAAGTGATTTCATTTCCTCAAATACCCACCAAGTGCCCTATCGTTTGAATGTAAAGTTTGAACATTCTGATAAAGAGATTAAATTTTAGACCGGAGCAGTTGGTCTATAATGCTTTAAGTATGGGGTGGGGGGGCGTAACTTTGGTCAGCTATTACTTCCTAACCATGAATAAGAAAGTAAAGTGATTTCATTTCCTCAAATACCCACCAAGTGCCCTATCGTTTCAATGTAAAGTTTGAACATTCTGATAAAGAGATTAAATTTTAGACCGGAGCAGTTGGTCTATAATGCTTTAAGTATGGGGTGGGGGGGGGGGCGTAACTTTGGTCAGCTATTACTTCCTAACCATGAATGAGAAAGTAAAGTGATTTCATTTCCTCAAATACCCACCAAGTGCCCTATCGTTTGAATGTAAAGTTTGAACATTCTGATAAAGAGATTAAATTTTAGACCGGAGCAGTTGGTCTATAATGCTTTAAGTATGGGGTGGGGGGGCGTAACTTTGGTCAGCTATTACTTCCTAACCATGAATAAGAAAGTAAAGTGATTTCATTTCCTCAAATGCCCACCAAGTGCCCTATCGTTTGAATGTAAAGTTTGAACATTCTGATAAAGAGGTTAAATTTTAGACCGGAGCAGTTGGTCTATAACGCTTTATAAGTATGGGGTGGGGGGCATAACTTTGGTCAGCTATTGCTTCCTAACCATGAATAAGAAAGTAAAGTGATTTTATTTCCTCAAATACCCACCAAGTGCCCTATCGTTTGAATGTAAAGTTTGAACATTCTGATAAAAAGATTAAATTTTAGACCGGAGCAGTTGGTCTATAATGCTTTATAAGTATGGGGTGGGGGGGCGTAACTTTGGTCAGCTATTACTTCCTAACCATGAATAAGAAAGTAAAGTGATTTCATTTCCTCAAATACCCACCAAGTGCCCTATCGTTTGAATGTAAAGTTTGAACATTCTGATAAAGAGATTAAATTTTAGACCGGAGCAGTTGGTCTATAATGCTTTAAGTATGGGGTGGGGAGCGTAACTGTGGTCAGCTATTACTTCCTAACCATGAATGGGGGCGTAACTTTGGTCAGCTATTACTTCCTAACCATGAATAAGAAAGTAAAGTGATTTCATTTCCTCAAATACCCGCCAAGTGCCCTATCGTTTGAATGTAAAGTTTGAACATTCTGATAAAGAGATTGAATTTTAGACTGGAGCAATTGGTCTATAATACTTTATATGTATGGGGTGGGGGGGCGTAACTTTGGTCAGCTATTACTTCCTAACCATGAATGAGAAAGTAAAGTGATTTCATTTCCTCAAATACCCGCCAAGTGCCCTATCGTTTGAATGTAAAGTTTGAACATTCCGATAAAGAGATTAAATTTTAGACCGGAGCAGTTGGTCTATAATGCTTTAAGTATGGGGTGGGGGGGGGGGGGGGGCGTAACTTTGGTCAGCTAGTACTTCCTAACCATGAATGACAAAGTAAAGTGATTTCATTTCCTCAAATACCCACCAAGTGCCCTATCGTTTGAATGTAAAGTTTGAACATTCTGATAAAGAGATTAAATTTTAGACCGGAGCAGTTGGTCTATAATTCTTTAAGTATGGGGTGGGGGGGCGTAACTTTGGTCAGCTATTACTTCCTAACCATGAATAAGAAAGTAAAGTGATTTCATTTCCTCACATAATCACCAAGTGCCCTATCGTTTGAATGTAAAGTTTGAACATTCTGATAAAGAGATTAAATTTTAGACCGGAGCAGTTGGTCTATAAGGCTTTATAAGTATGGGGTGGGGGGGGGGCGTAACTTTGGTCAGCTATTTCTTCCTAACAATGAATGAGAAAGTTAAGTGATTTCATTTCCTCAAATACCCACCAAGTGCCCTATCGTTTGAATGTTAAGTTTGAACATTCTGATAAAGAGATTAAATTTTAGACCGGAGCAGTTGGTCTATAATACTTTATAAGTATGGGGTGGGGGGGGGGCGTAACTTTGGTCAGCTATTACTTCCTAACCATGAATAAGAAAGTAAAGTGATTTCATTTCCTCAAATGCCCACCAAGTGCCCTATCGTTTGAATGTAAAGTTTGAACATTCTGATAAAGAGATTAAATTTTAGACCGGAGCAGTTGGTCTATAATACTTTATAAGTATGGGGTGGGGGGTGTAACTTTGGTCAGCTATTACTTCCTAACCATGAATAAGAAAGTAAAGTGATTTCATTTCCTCAAATACCCACCAAGTGCCCTATCGTTTGAATGTAAAGTTTGAACATTCTGATAAAAAGATTAAATTTTAGACCGGAGCAGTTGGTCTATAATGCTTTATAAGTATGGGGGGGGGCGTAACTTTGGTCAGCTATTACTTCCTAACCATGAATAAGAAAGTATAGTGATTTCATTTCCTCAAATACCCGCCAAGTGCCCTATCGTTTGAATGTAAAGTTTGAACATTCTGATAAAGAGATTAAATTTTAGACCGGAGCAGTTGGTCTATAATGCTTTATGTATGGGGTGGGGGGGGCGTAACTTTGGTCAGCTATTACTTCCTAACCATGAATGAGAAAGTAAAGTGATTTCATTTCCTCAAATACCCACCAAGTGCCCTATCGTTTGAATGTAAAGTTTGAACATTCTGATAAAGAGATTAAACTTTAGACCGGAGCAGTTGGTCTATAATGCTTTAAGTATGGGGTGGGGGGGCGTAACTTTGGTCAGCTATTACTTCCTAACCATGAATAAGAAAGTAAAGTGATTTCATTTCCTCAAATACCCACCAAGTGCCCTATCGTTTGAATGTAAAGTTTGAACATTCTGATAAAGAGGTTTAATTTTAGACCGGAGCAGTTGGTCTATAACGCTTTATAAGTATGGGTGGGGGGGCGTAACTTTGGTCAGCTATTACTTCCTAACCATGAATGAGAAAGTAAAGTGATTTCATTTACTCAAAAACCCGCAAAGTGCCCTATCGTTTGAATGTAAAGTTTGAACATTCTGATAAAGAGATTAAATTTTAGACCGGAGCAGTTGGTCTATAATGCTTTAAGTATGGGGTGGGGGGGGGCGTAACTTTGGTCAGCTATTACTTCCTAACCATGACTAAGAAAGTAAAGTGATTTCATTTCCTCAAATACCCACCAAGTGCCCTATCGTTTGAATGTAAAGTTTGAACATTCTGATAAAGACATTAAATTTTTGACCGGAGCAGTTGGTCTATAACGCTTTATAAGTATGGGGCGGGGGGGGGGGCGTAACTTTGGTCAGCTATTACTTCCTAACCATGAATGAGAAAGTAAAGTGATTTCATTTCCTCAAATACCCACCAAGTGCCCTATCGTTTGAATGTAAAGTTTGAACATTCTGATAAAGACATTAAATTTTAGACCGGAGCAGTTGGTCTATAATGCTTTAAGTATGGGGTGGGGGGGCGTAACTTTGGTCAGCTATTACTTCCTAACCATGAATAAGAAAGTAAAGTGATTTCATTTCCTCAAATACCCACCAAGTGCCCTATCGTTTGAATGTAAAGTTTGAACATTCTGATAAAGACATTGAATTTTAGACCGGAGCAGTTGGTCTATAATGCTTTAAGTATGGGGCGGGGGGGGGGCGTAACTTTGGTCAGCTATTACTTCCTAACCATGAATAAGAAAGTAAAGTGATTTCATTTCCTCAAATACCCACCAAGTGCCCTATCGTTTCAATGTAAAGTTTGAACATTCTGATAAAGAGATTAAATTTTAGACCGAAGCAGTTGGTCTACAATACTTTATAAGTATGGGTTGGGGGGCGTAACTTTGGTCAGCTATTACTTCCTAACCATGAATAAGAAAGTAAAGTGATTTCATTTCCTCAAATACCCACCAAGTGCCCTATCGTTTGAATGTAAAGTTTGAACATTCTGATAAAGAGGTTAAATTTTAGACCGGAGCAGTTGGTCTATAACGCTTTATAAGTATGGGTGGGGGGGCGTAACTTTGGTCAGCTATTACTTCCTAACCATGAATGAGAAAGTAAAGTGATTTCATTTACTCAAAAACCCGCAAAGTGCCCTATCGTTTGAATGTAAAGTTTGAACATTCTGATAAAGAGATTAAATTTTAGACCGGAGCAGTTGGTCTATAATGCTTTAAGTATGGGGTGGGGGGGGGGGGGGGGCGTAACTTTGGTCAGCTATTACTTCCTAACCATGAATAAGAAAGTAAAGTGATTTCATTTCCTCAAATACCCACCAAGTGCCCTATCGTTTGAATGTAAAGTTTGAACATTCTGATAAAGAGATTAAATTTTAGACCGGAGCAGTTGGTCTATAACGCTTTATAAGTATGGGGGGGGGGGCGTAACTTTGGTCAGCTATTACTTCCTAACCATGAATGAGAAAGTAAAGTGATTTCATTTCCTCAAATACCCACCAAGTGCCCTATCGTTTGAATGTAAAGTTTGAACATTCTGATAAAGAGATTAAATTTTAGACCGGAGCAGTTGGTCTATAATGCTTTAAGTATGGGGTGGGGGGGCGTAACTTTGGTCAGCTATTACTTCCTAACCATGAATAAGAAAGTAAAGTGATTTCATTTCCTCAAATACCCACCAAGTGCCCTATCGTTTCAATGTAAAGTTTGAACATTCTGATAAAGAGATTAAATTTTAGACCGGAGCAGTTGGTCTATAATGCTTTAAGTATGGGGTGGGGGGGGGGGGCGTAACTTTGGTCAGCTATTACTTCCTAACCATGAATAAGAAAGTAAAGTGATTTCATTTCCTCAAATGCCCACCAAGTGCCCTATCGTTTGAATGTAAAGTTTGAACATTCTGATAAAGAGATTAAATTTTAGACCGGAGCAGTTGGTCTATAATACTTTATAAGTATGGGGTGGGGGGCGTAACTTTGGTCAGCTATTACTTCCTAACCATGAATGAGAAAGTAAAGTGATTTCATTTACTCAAAAACCCGCAAAGTGCCCTATCGTTTGAATGTAAAGTTTGAACATTCTGATAAAGAGATTAAATTTTAGACCGGAGCAGTTGGTCTATAATGCTTTAAGTATGGGGTGGGGGGGGGGGCGTAACTTTGGTCAGCTATTACTTCCTAACCATGACTAAGAAAGTAAAGTGATTTCATTTCCTCAAATACCCACCAAGTGCCCTATCGTTTGAATGTAAAGTTTGAACATTCTGATAAAGACATTAAATTTTAGACCGGAGCAGTTGGTCTATAACGCTTTATAAGTATGGGGTGGGGGGGGGGCGTAACTTTGGTCAGCTATTACTTCCTAACCATGAATGAGAAAGTAAAGTGATTTCATTTCCTCAAATACCCACCAAGTGCCCTATCGTTTGAATGTAAAGTTTGAACATTCTGATAAAGACATTAAATTTTAGACCGGAGCAGTTGGTCTATAATGCTTTAAGTATGGGGTGGGGGGGCGTAACTTTGGTCAGCTATTACTTCCTAACCATGAATAAGAAAGTAAAGTGATTTCATTTCCTCAAATACCCACCAAGTGCCCTATCGTTTGAATGTAAAGTTTGAACATTCTGATAAAGAGATTAAATTTTAGACCGAAGCAGTTGGTCTACAATACTTTATAAGTATGGGTTGGGGGCGTAACTTTGGTCAGCTATTACTTCCTTACCATGAATAAGAAAGTAAAGTGATTTCATTTCCTCAATTACCCGCCAAGTGCCCTATCGTTTGAATGTAAAGTTTGAACATTCTGATAAAGATATTGAATTTTAGACCGGAGCAATTGGTCTATAATACTTTATAAGTATGGGGTGGGGGGGCGTAACTTTGGTCAGCTATTACTTCCTAACCATGAATGAGAAAGTAAAGTGATTTTATTTCCTCAAATACCCGCCAAGTGCCCTATCGTTTGAATGTAAAGTTTGAACATTCTGATAAAGAGATTAAATTTTAGACCGGAGCAGTTGGTCTATAATGCTTTAAGTATGGGGTGGGGGGGGGGGGCGTAACTTTGGTCAGCTAGTACTTCCTAACCATGAATGAGAAAGTAAAGTGATTTCATTTCCTCAAATACCCACCAAGTGCCCTATCGTTTGAATGTAAAGTTTGAACATTCTGACAAAGAGATTAAATTTTAGACCGGAGCAGTTGGTCTATAATGCTTTAAGTATGGGGTGGGGGGGCGTAACTTTGGTCAGCTATTAGTTCCTAACCATGAATAAGAAAGTAAAGTGATTTCATTTCCTCAAATACCCACCAAGTGCCCTATCGTTTGAATGTAAAGTTTGAACATTCTGATAAAGAGATTAAATTTTAGACCGGAGCAGTTGGTCTATAACGCTTTATAAGTATGGGGTGGGGGGTGTAACTTTGGTCAGCTATTACTTCCTAACCATGAATGAGAAAGTAAAGTGATTTCATTTCCTCAAATACCCGCCAAGTGCCCTATCGTTTGAATGTTTAGTTTGAACATTCTGATAAAGAGATTAAATTTTATGCCGGAGCAGTTGGTCTATAATACTTTATAAGTATGGGGTGGTGGGCGTAACTTTGGTCAGCTATTACTTCCTAACCATGAGTAAGAAAGTAAAATGATTTCATTTCCTCAAATACCCACCAAGTGCCCTATCGTTGGAATGTAAAGTTTGAACATTCTGATAAAGAGGTTAAATTTTAGACCGGAGCAGTTGGTCTATAATGCTTTAAGTATGGGGTGGGGGGGGGGCGTAACTTTGGTCAGCTATTACTTCCTAACCATGAATAAGAAAGTAAAGTGATTTCATTTCCTCAAATGCCCACCAAGTGCCCTATCGTTTGAATGTAAAGTTTGAACATTCTGATAAAGAGGTTAAATTTTAGACCGGAGCAGTTGGTCTATAACGCTTTATAAGTATGGGGTGGGGGGGCGTAACTTTGGTCAGCTAGTACTTCCTAACCATGAATAAGAAAGTAAAGTGATTTCATTTCCTCAAATACCCACCAAGTGCCCTATCGTTTGAATGTAAAGTTTGAACATTCTGATAAAGACATTAGATTTTAGACCGGAGCAGTTGGTCTATAATGCTTTAAGTATGGGGTGGGGGGGGCGTAACTTTGGTCAGCTATTACTTCCTAACCATGAATAAGAAAGTAAAGTGATTTCATTTCCTCAAATACCCACCAAGTGCCCTATCGTTTGAATGTAAAGTTTGAACATTCTGATAAAGAGATTAAATTTTAGACCGATGCAGTTGGTCTACAATGCTTTATAAGTATGGGTTGGGGGGCGTAACTTTGGTCAGCTATTACTTCCTAACCATGAATAAGAAAGTAAAGTGATTTCATTTCCTCAAATACCCACCAAGTGCCCTATCGTTTGAATGTAAAGTTTGAACATTCTGATAAAGAGATTAAATTTTAGACCGGAGCAGTTGGTCTATAATGCTTTATAAGTATGGGGTGGGGGGGGGCGTAACTTTGGTCAGCTATTACTTCCTAACCATGAATAAGAAAGTAAAGTGATTTCATTTCCTCAAATACCCACCAAGTGCCCTATCGTTTGAATGTAAAGTTTGAACATTCTGATAAAGAGATTAAATTTTAGACCGGAGCAGTTGGTCTATAACGCTTTATAAGTATGGGGTGGGGGGCGTAACTTTGGTCAGCTATTACTTCCTAACCATGAATGAGAAAGTATAGTGATCTCATTTCCTCAAATACCCGCCAAGTGCCCTATCGTTTGAATGTTAAGTTTGAACATTCTGATAAAGAGATTAAATTTTAGACCGGAGCAGTTGGTCTATAACGCTTTATAAGTATGGGGTGGGGGGCGTAACTTTGGTCAGCTATTACTTCCTAACCATGAATAAGAAAGTAAAGTGATTTCATTTCCTCAAATACCCACCAAGTGCCCTATCGTTTGAATGTAAATTTTGAACATTCTGATAAAGAGATTAAATTTTAGACCGGAGCAGTTGGTCTATAACGCTTTATAAGTATGGGGTGGGGGGCGTAACTTTGGTCAGCTATTACTTCCTAACCATGAATAAGAAAGTAAAGTGATTTCATTTCCTCAAATACCCACCAAGTGCCCTATCGTTTGAATGTAAAGTTTGAACATTCTGATAAAAAGATTAAATTTTAGACCGGAGCAGTTGGTCTATAATGCTTTATAAGTATGGGGTGGGGGGGGCGTAACTTTGGTCAGCTATTACTTCCTAACCATGAATAAGAAAGTAAAGTGATTTCATTTCCTCAAATACCCGCCAAGTGCCCTATCGTTTGAATGTAA
Source organism: Branchiostoma lanceolatum (assembly GCA_035149815.1). Lineage (NCBI taxonomy): Eukaryota > Metazoa > Chordata > Leptocardii > Amphioxiformes > Branchiostomatidae > Branchiostoma > Branchiostoma lanceolatum. Next base: position 10,654,319 of record CM068869.1, on the reverse strand, counting down.
AGTTTGAACATTCTGATAAAGAGATTAAATTTTAGACCGGAGCAGTTGGTCTATAATGCTTTAAGTATGGGGTGGGGGGGGGGCGTAAATTTGGTCAGCTATTACTTCCTAACCATGAATGAGAAAGTAAAGTGATTTCATTTCCTCAAATACCCACCAAGTGCCCTATCGTTTGAATGTAAAGTTTGAACATTCTGATAAAGAGATTAAATTTTAGACCGGAGCAGTTGGTCTATAATGCTTTAAGTATGGGGTGGGGGGGGTAACTTTGGTCAGCTATTACTTCCTAACCATGACTAAGAAAGTAAATGGATTTCATTTCCTCAACTACCCACCAAGTGCCCTATCGTTTGAATGTAAAGTTTGAACATTCTGATAAAGAGATTAAATTTTAGACCGGAGCAGTTGGTCTATAACGCTTTATAAGTATGGGGTGGGGGGGGGTAACTTTGGTCAGCTATTACTTCCTAACCATGAATGAGAAAGTAAAGTGATTTCATTTCCTCAAATACCCACCAAGTGCCCTATCGTTTGAATGTAAAGTTTGAACATTCTGATAAAGAGATTAAATTTTAGACCGGAGCAGTTGGTCTATAATGCTTTAAGTATGGGGTGGGGGGGCGTAACTTTGGTCAGCTATTACTTCCTAACCATGAATAAGAAAGTAAAGTGATTTCATTTCCTCAAATACCCGCCAAGTGCCCTATCGTTTGAATGTAAAGTTTGAACATTCTGATAAAGACATTAGATTTTAGACCGGAGCAGTTGGTCTATAATGCTTTAAGTATGGGGTGGGGGGGCGTAACTTAGGTCAGCTATTACTTCCTAACCATGAATAAGAAAGTAAAGTGATTTCATTTCCTCAAATACCCACCAAGTGCCCTATCGTTTGAATGTAAAGTTTGAACATTCTGATAAAGACATTAGATTTTAGACCGGAGCAGTTGGTCTATAATGCTTTAAGTATGGGGTGGGGGGGGCGTAACTTTGGTCAGCTATTACTTCCTAACCATGAATAAGAAAGTAAAGTGATTTCATTTCCTCAAATACCCACCAAGTGCCCTATCGTTTCAATGTAAAGTTTGAACATTCTGATAAAGAGATTAAATTTTAGACCGATGCAGTTGGTCTACAATGCTTTATAAGTATGGGTTGGGGGGCGTAACTTTGGTCAGCTATTACTTCCTAACCATGAATGAGAAAGTAAAGTGATTTCATTTCCTCAAATACCCACCAAGTGCCCTATCGTTTGAATGTAAAGTTTGAACATTCTGATAAAGAGATTAAATTTTAGACCGGAGCAGTTGGTCTATAACGCTTTATAAGTATGGGGTGGGGGGCGTAACTTTGGTCAGCTATTACTTCCTAACCATGAATAAGAAAGTAAAGTGATTTCATTTCCTCAAATACCCGCCAAGTGCCCTATCGTTTGAATGTTAAGTTTGAACATTCTGATAAAGAGATTAAATTTTAGACCGGAGCAGTTGGTCTATAACGCTTTATAAGTATGGGGTGGGGGGCGTAACTTTGGTCAGCTATTACTTCCTAACCATGAATAAGAAAGTAAAGTGATTTCATTTCCTCAAATACCCACCAAGTGCCCTATCGTTTGAATGTAAAGTTTGAACATTCTGATAAAGAGATTAAATTTTAGACCGGAGCAGTTGGTCTATAATGCTTTAAGTATGGGGTGGGGGGGGGCGTAACTTTGGTCAGCTATTACTTCCTAACCATGAATAAGAAAGTAAAGTGATTTCATTTCCTCAAATACCCGCCAAGTGCCCTATCGTTTGAATGTTAAGTTTGAACATTCTGATAAAGAGATTAAATTTTAGACCGGAGCAGTTGGTCTATAACGCTTTATAAGTATGGGGTGGGGGGCGTAACTTTGGTCAGCTATTACTTCCTAACCATGAATTAGAAAGTAAAGTGATTTCATTTCCTCAAATACCCGCCAAGTGCCCTATCGTTTGAATGTTAAGTTTGAACATTCTGATAAAGAGATTAAATTTTAGACCGGAGCAGTTGGTCTATAACGCTTTATAAGTATGGGGTGGGAGGCGTAACTTTGGTCAGCTATTACTTCCTAACCATGAATAAGAAAGTAAAGTGATTTCATTTCCTCAAATACCCACCAAGTGCCCTATCGTTTGAATGTAAAGTTTGAACATTCTGATAAAGAGATTAAATTTTAGACCGGAGCAGTTGGTCTATAATGCTTTAAGTATGGGGTGGGGGGGGGGCGTAACTTTGGTCAGCTATTACTTCCTAACCATGATTGAGAAAGTAAAGTGATTTCATTTCCTCAAATACCCGCCAAGTGCCCTATCGTTTGAATGTTAAGTTTGAACATTCTGATAAAGAGATTAAATTTTAGACCGGAGCAGTTGGTCTATAACGCTTTATAAGTATGGGGTGGGGGGCGTAACTTTGGTCAGCTATTACTTCCTAACCATGAATAAGAAAGTAAAGTGATTTCATTTCCTCAAATACCCACCAAGTGCCCTATCGTTTGAATGTAAATTTTGAACATTCTGATAAAGAGATTAAATTTTAGACCGGAGCAGTTGGTCTATAACGCTTTATAAGTATGGGGTGGGGGGCGTAACTTTGGTCAGCTATTACTTCCTAACCATGAATAAGAAAGTAAAGTGATTTCATTTCCTCAAATACCCACCAAGTGCCCTATCGTTTGAATGTAAAGTTTGAACATTCTGATAAAAAGATTAAATTTTAGACCGGAGCAGTTGGTCTATAATGCTTTATAAGTATGGGGTGGGGGGGGCGTAACTTTGGTCAGCTATTACTTCCTAACCATGAATAAGAAAGTAAAGTGATTTCATTTCCTCAAATACCCGCCAAGTGCCCTATCGTTTGAATGTAAAGTTTGAACATTCTGATAAAGAGATTAAATTTTAGACCGGAGCAGTTGGTCTATAATGCTTTAAGTATGGGGTGGGGGGGGGCGTAAATTTGGTCAGCTATTACTTCCTAACCATGAATGAGAAAGTAAAGTGATTTCATTTCCTCAAATACCCACCAAGTGCCCTATCGTTTGAATGTAAAGTTTGAACATTCTGATAAAGAGATTAAATTTTAGACCGGAGCAGTTGGTCTATAATGCTTTAAGTATGGGGTGGGGGGGCGTAACTTTGGTCAGCTATTACTTCCTAACCATGAATAAGAAAGTAAATGGATTTCATTTCCTCAACTACCCACCAAGTGCCCTATCGTTTGAATGTAAAGTTTGAACATTCTGATAAAGAGATTAAATTTTAGACCGGAGCAGTTGGTCTATAACGCTTTATAAGTATGGGGTGGGGGGGGGGGGGTAACTTTGGTCAGCTATTACTTCCTAACCATGAATGAGAAAGTAAAGTGATTTCATTTCCTCAAATACCCACCAAGTGCCCTATCGTTTGAATGTAAAGTTTGAACATTCTGATAAAGAGATTAAATTTTAGACCGGAGCAGTTGGTCTATAATGCTATAAGTATGGGGTGGGGGGGCGTAACTTTGGTCAGCTATTACTTCCTAACCATGAATAAGAAAGTAAAGTGATTTCATTTCCTCAAATACCCACCAAGTGCCCTATCGTTTGAATGTAAAGTTTGAACATTCTGATAAAGACATTAGATTTTAGACCGGAGCAGTTGGTCTATAATGCTTTAAGTATGGGGTGGGGGGGCGTAACTTAGGTCAGCTATTACTTCCTAACCATGAATAAGAAAGTAAAGTGATTTCATTTCCTCAAATACCCACCAAGTGCCCTATCGTTTGAATGTAAAGTTTGAACATTCTGATAAAGACATTAGATTTTAGACCGGAGCAGTTGGTCTATAATGCTTTAAGTATGGGGTGGGGGGGGGGGCGTAACTTTGGTCAGCTATTACTTCCTAACCATGAATAAGAAAGTAAAGTGATTTCATTTCCTCAAATACCCACCAAGTGCCCTATCGTTTGAATGTAAAGTTTGAACATTCTGATAAAGAGATTAAATTTTAGACCGATGCAGTTGGTCTACAATGCTTTATAAGTATGGGTTGGGGGGCGTAACTTTGGTCAGCTATTACTTCCTAACCATGAATAAGAAAGTAAAGTGATTTCATTTCCTCAAATACCCACCAAGTGCCCTATCGTTTGAATGTAAAGTTTGAACATTCTGATAAAGAGATTAAATTTTAGACCGGAGCAGTTGGTCTATAACGCTTTATAAGTATGGGGTGGGGGGCGTAACTTTGGTCAGCTATTACTTCCTAACCATGAATAAGAAAGTAAAGTGATTTCATTTCCTCAAATACCCGCCAAGTGCCCTATCGTTTGAATGTTAAGTTTGAACATTCTGATAAAGAGATTAAATTTTAGACCGGAGCAGTTGGTCTATAACGCTTTATAAGTATGGGGTGGGGGGCGTAACTTTGGTCAGCTATTACTTCCTAACCATGAATAAGAAAGTAAAGTGATTTCATTTCCTCAAATACCCACCAAGTGCCCTATCGTTTGAATGTAAAGTTTGAACATTCTGATAAAGAGATTAAATTTTAGACCGGAGCAGTTGGTCTATAATGCTTTAAGTATGGGGTGGGGGGGGGGCGTAACTTTGGTCAGCTATTACTTCCTAACCATGAATGAGAAAGTAAAGTGATTTCATTTCCTCAAATACCCACCAAGTGCCCTATCGTTTGAATGTTAAGTTTGAACATTCTGATAAAGAGATTAAATTTTAGACCGGAGCAGTTGGTCTATAATGCTTTAAGTATGGGGTGGGGGGGCGTAACTTTGGTCAGCTATTACTTCCTAACCATGACTAAGAAAGTAAAGTGATTTCATTTCCTCAAATACCCACCAAGTGCCCTATCGTTTGAATGTAAAGTTTGAACATTCTGATAAAGAGATTAAATTTTAGACCGGAGCAGTTGGTCTATAACGCTTTATAAGTATGGGGTGGGGGGGGGGGCGTAACTTTGGTCAGCTATTACTTCCTAACCATGAATGAGAAAGTAAATGGATTTCATTTCCTCAAATACCCACCAAGTGCCCTATCGTTTGAATGTTAAGTTTGAACATTCTGATAAAGAGATTAAATTTTAGACCGGAGCAGTTGGTCTATAATGCTTTAAGTATGGGGTGGGGGGGCGTAACTTTGGTCAGCTATTACTTCCTAACCATGACTAAGAAAGTAAAGTGATTTCATTTCCTCAAATACCCACCAAGTGCCCTATCGTTTGAATGTAAAGTTTGAACATTCTGATAAAGAGATTAAATTTTAGACCGGAGCAGTTGGTCTATAACGCTTTATAAGTATGGGGTGGGGGGGGCGTAACTTTGGTCAGCTATTACTTCCTAACCATGAATGAGAAAGTAAAGTGATTTCATTTCCTCAAATACCCACCAAGTGCCCTATCGTTTGAATGTAAAGTTTGAACATTCCGATAAAGAGATTAAATTTTAGACCGGAGCAGTTGGTCTATAATGCTTCAAGTATGGGGTGGGGGGGCGTAACTTTGGTCAGCTAGTACTTCCTAACCATGAATAAGAAAGTAAAGTGATTTCATTTCCTCAAATACCCACCAAGTGCCCTATCGTTTGAATGTAAAGTTTGAACATTATGATAAAGACATTAGATTTTAGACCGGAGCAGTTGGTCTATAATGCTTTAAGTATGGGGTGGGGGGGGGGCGTAACTTTGGTCAGCTATTACTTCCTAACCATGAATAAGAAAGTAAAGTGATTTCATTTCCTCAAATACCCACCAAGTGCCCTATCGTTTCAATGTAAAGTTTGAACATTCTGATAAAGAGATTAAATTTTAGACCGGAGCAGTTGGTCTATAATGCTTTAAGTATGGGGTGGGGGGGCGTAACTTTGGTCAGCTATTACTTCCTAACCATGAATGAGAAAGTATAGTGATTTCATTTCCTCAAATACCCGCCATGTGCCCTATCGTTTGAATGTTAAGTTTGAACATTCTGATAAAGAGATTAAATTTTAGACCGGAGCAGTTGGTCTATAACGCTTTATAAGTATGGGGTGGGGGGCGTAACTTTGGTCAGCTATTACTTCCTAACCATGAATAAGAAAGTAAAGTGATTTCATTTCCTCAAATACCCACCAAGTGCCATATCGTTTGAATGTAAATTTTGAACATTCTGATAAAGAGATTAAATTTTAGACCGGAGCAGTTGGTCTATAACGCTTTATAAGTATGGGGTGGGGGGCGTAACTTTGGTCAGCTATTACTTCCTAACCATGAATAAGAAAGTAAAGTGATTTCATTTCCTCAAATACCCACCAAGTGCCCTATCGTTTGAATGTAAAGTTTGAACATTCTGATAAAAAGATTAAATTTTAGACCGGAGCAGTTGGTCTATAATGCTTTATAAGTATGGGGTGGGGGGGGCGTAACTTTGGTCAGCTATTACTTCCTAACCATGAATAAGAAAGTAAAGTGATTTCATTTCCTCAAATACCCGCCAAGTGCCCTATCGTTTGAATGTAAAGTTTGAACATTCTGATAAAGAGATTAAATTTTAGACCGGAGCAGTTGGTCTATAATGCTTTAAGTATGGGGGGGGGGGGCGTAAATTTGGTCAGCTATTACTTCCTAACCATGAATGAGAAAGTAAAGTGATTTCATTTCCTCAAATACCCACCAAGTGCCCTATCGTTTGAATGTAAAGTTTGAACATTCTGATAAAGAGATTAAATTTTAGACCGGAGCAGTTGGTCTATAATGCTTTAAGTATGGGGTGGGGGGCGTAACTTTGGTCAGCTATTACTTCCTAACCATGACTAAGAAAGTAAATGGATTTCATTTCCTCAAATACCCACCAAGTGCCCTATCGTTTGAATGTAAAGTTTGAACATTCTGATAAAGAGATTAAATTTTAGACCGGAGCAGTTGGTCTATAACGCTTTATAAGTATGGGGTGGGGGGGGGTAACTTTGGTCAGCTATTACTTCCTAACCATGAATGAGAAAGTAAAGTGATTTCATTTCCTCAAATACCCACCAAGTGCCCTATCGTTTGAATGTAAAGTTTGAACATTCTGATAAAGAGATTAAATTTTAGACCGGAGCAGTTGGTCTATAATGCTTTAAGTATGGGGTGGGGGGGCGTAACTTTGGTCAGCTATTACTTCCTAACCATGAATAAGAAAGTAAAGTGATTTCATTTCCTCAAATACCCACCAAGTGCCCTATCGTTTGAATGTAAAGTTTGAACATTCTGATAAAGACATTAGATTTTAGACCGGAGCAGTTGGTCTATAATGCTTTAAGTATGGGGTGGGGGGGCGTAACTTTGGTCAGCTATTACTTCCTAACCATGAATAAGAAAGTAAAGTGATTTCATTTCCTCAAATACCCACCAAGTGCCCTATCGTTTGAATGTAAAGTTTGAACATACTGATAAAGACATTAGATTTTAGACCGGAGCAGTTGGTCTATAATGCTTTAAGTATGGGGTGGGGGGGGGGCGTAACTTTGGTCAGCTATTACTTCCTAACCATGAATAAGAAAGTAAAGTGATTTCATTTCCTCAAATACCCACCAAGTGCCCTATCGTTTCAATGTAAAGTTTGAACATTCTGATAAAGAGATTAAATTTTAGACCGATGCAGTTGGTCTACAATGCTTTATAAGTATGGGTTGGGGGGCGTAACTTTGGTCAGCTATTACTTCCTAACCATGAATAAGAAAGTAAAGTGATTTCATTTCCTCAAATACCCACCAAGTGCCCTATCGTTTGAATGTAAAGTTTGAACATTCTGATAAAGAGATTAAATTTTAGACCGGAGCAGTTGGTCTATAACGCTTTATAAGTATGGGGTGGGGGGCGTAACTTTGGTCAGCTATTACTTCCTAACCATGAATAAGAAAGTAAAGTGATTTCATTTCCTCAAATACCCGCCAAGTGCCCTATCGTTTGAATGTTAAGTTTGAACATTCTGATAAAGAGATTAAATTTTAGACCGGAGCAGTTGGTCTATAACGCTTTATAAGTATGGGGTGGGGGGCGTAACTTTGGTCAGCTATTACTTCCTAACCATGAATAAGAAAGTAAAGTGATTTCATTTCCTCAAATACCCACCAAGTGCCCTATCGTTTGAATGTAAAGTTTGAACATTCTGATAAAGAGATTAAATTTTAGACCGGAGCAGTTGGTCTATAATGCTTTAAGTATGGGGTGGGGGGGGGGCGTAACTTTGGTCAGCTATTACTTCCTAACCATGAATGAGAAAGTAAAGTGATTTCATTTCCTCAAATACCCACCAAGTGCCCTATCGTTTGAATGTTAAGTTTGAACATTCTGATAAAGAGATTAAATTTTAGACCGGAGCAGTTGGTCTATAATGCTTTAAGTATGGGGTGGGGGGGCGTAACTTTGGTCAGCTATTACTTCCTAACCATGAATAAGAAAGTAAAGTGATTTCATTTCCTCAAATACCCACCAAGTGCCCTATCGTTTGAATGTAAAGTTTGAACATTCTGATAAAGAGATTAAATTTTAGACCGGAGCAGTTGGTCTATAACGCTTTATAAGTATGGGGTGGGGGGCGTAACTTTGGTCAGCTATTACTTCCTAACCATGAATTAGAAAGTAAAGTGATTTCATTTCCTCAAATACCCGCCAAGTGCCCTATCGTTTGAATGTTAAGTTTGAACATTCTGATAAAGAGATTAAATTTTAGACCGGAGCAGTTGGTCTATAACGCTTTATAAGTATGGGGTGGGAGGCGTAACTTTGGTCAGCTATTACTTCCTAACCATGAATAAGAAAGTAAAGTGATTTCATTTCCTCAAATACCCACCAAGTGCCCTATCGTTTGAATGTAAAGTTTGAACATTCTGATAAAGAGGTTACATTTTAGACCGGAGCAGTTGGTCTATAATGCTTTAAGTATGGGGTGGGGGGGGCGTAACTTTGGTCAGCTATTACTTCCTAACCATGAATGAGAAAGTAAAGTGATTTCATTTCCTCAAATACCCACCAAGTGCCCTATCGTTTGAATGTTAAGTTTGAACATTCTGATAAAGAGATTAAATTTTAGACCGGAGCAGTTGGTCTATAATGCTTTAAGTATGGGGTGGGGGGGCGTAACTTTGGTCAGCTATTACTTCCTAACCATGACTAAGAAAGTAAAGTGATTTCATTTCCTCAAATACCCACCAAGTGCCCTATCGTTTGAATGTAAAGTTTGAACATTCTGATAAAGAGATTAAATTTTAGACCGGAGCAGTTGGTCTATAACGCTTTATAAGTATGGGGTGGGGGGGGCGTAACTTTGGTCAGCTATTACTTCCTAACCATGAATGAGAAAGTAAAGTGATTTCATTTCCTCAAATACCCACCAAGTGCCCTATCGTTTGAATGTAAAGTTTGAACATTCCCATAAAGAGATTAAATTTTAGACCGGAGCAGTTGGTCTATAATGCTTCAAGTATGGGGTGGGGGGGCGTAACTTTGGTCAGCTAGTACTTCCTAACCATGAATAAGAAAGTAAAGTGATTTCATTTCCTCAAATACCCACCAAGTGCCCTATCGTTTGAATGTAACGTTTGAACATTATGATAAAGACATTAGATTTTAGACCGGAGCAGTTGGTCTATAATGCTTTAAGTATGGGGTGGGGGGGGGCGTAACTTTGGTCAGCTATTACTTCCTAACCATGAATAAGAAAGTAAAGTGATTTCATTTCCTCAAATACCCACCAAGTGCCCTATCGTTTCAATGTAAAGTTTGAACATTCTGATAAAGAGATTAAATTTTAGACCGGAGCAGTTGGTCTATAATGCTTTAAGTATGGGGTGGGGGGGCGTAACTTTGGTCAGCTATTACTTCCTAACCATGAATAAGAAAGTAAAGTGATTTCATTTCCTCAAATACCCACCAAGTGCCCTATCGTTTGAATGTAAAGTTTGAACATTCTGATAAAGAGATTAAATTTTAGACCGGAGCAGTTGGTCTATAACGCTTTATAAGTATGGGGTGGGGGGCGTAACTTTGGTCAGCTATTACTTCCTAACCATGAATTAGAAAGTAAAGTGATTTCATTTCCTCAAATACCCGCCAAGTGCCCTATCGTTTGAATGTTAAGTTTGAACATTCTGATAAAGAGATTAAATTTTAGACCGGAGCAGTTGGTCTATAACGCTTTATAAGTATGGGGTGGGGGGCGTAACTTTGGTCAGCTATTACTTCCTAACCATGAATAAGAAAGTAAAGTGATTTCATTTCCTCAAATACCCACCAAGTGCCCTATCGTTTGAATGTAAAGTTTGAACATTCTGATAAAGAGATTAAATTTTAGACCGGAGCAGTTGGTCTATAATGCTTTAAGTATGGGGTGGGGGGGGGGCGTAACTTTGGTCAGCTATTACTTCCAAACCATGAATGAGAAAGTAAAGTGATTTCATTTCCTCAAATACCCACCAAGTGCCCTATCGTTTGAATGTTAAGTTTGAACATTCTGATAAAGAGATTAAATTTTAGACCGGAGCAGTTGGTCTATAATGCTTTAAGTATGGGGTGGGGGGGCGTAACTTTGGTCAGCTATTACTTCCTAACCATGACTAAGAAAGTAAAGTGATTTCATTTCCTCAAATACCCACCAAGTGCCCTATCGTTTGAATGTAAAGTTTGAACATTCTGATAAAGAGATTAAATTTTAGACCGGAGCAGTTGGTCTATAACGCTTTATAAGTATGGGGTGGGGGGGCGTAACTTTGGTCAGCTATTACTTCCTAACCATGAATGAGAAAGTAAAGTGATTTCATTTCCTCAAATACCCACCAAGTGCCCTATCGTTTGAATGTAAAGTTTGAACATTCCGATAAAGAGATTAAATTTTAGACCGGAGCAGTTGGTCTATAATGCTTCAAGTATGGGGTGGGGGGGCGTAACTTTGGTCAGCTAGTACTTCCTAACCATGTATAAGAAAGTAAAGTGATTTCATTTCCTCAAATACCCACCAAGTGCCCTATCGTTTGAATGTAAAGTTTGAACATTATGATAAAGACATTAGATTTTAGACCGGAGCAGTTGGTCTATAATGCTTCAAGTATGGGGTGGGGGGGCGTAACTTTGGTCAGCTAGTACTTCCTAACCATGAATGAGAAAGTAAAGTGATTTCATTTCCTCAAATACCCACCAAGTGCCCTATCGTTTCAATGTAAAGTTTGAACATTCTGATAAAGAGATTAAATTTTAGACCGATGCAGTTGGTCTACAATGCTTTATAAGTATGGGTTGGGGGGCGTAACTTTGGTCAGCTATTACTTCCTAACGATGAATAAGAAAGTAAAGTGATTTCATTTCCTCAAATACCCACCAAGTGCCCTATCGTTTGAATGTAAAGTTTGAACATTCTGATAAAGACATTAAATTTTAGACCGGAGCAGTTGGTCTATAATGCTTTAAGTATGGGGTGGGGGGGCGTAACTTTGGTCAGCTATTACTTCCTAACCATGAATAAGAAAGTAAAGTGATTTCATTTCCTCAAATACCCACCAAGTGCCCTATCGTTTGAATGTAAAGTTTGAACATTCTGATAAAGAGATTAAATTTTAGACCGGAGCAGTTGGTCTATAACGCTTTATAAGTATGGGTTGGGGGGGGCGTAACTTTGGTCAGCTATTACTTCCTAACCATGAATGAGAAAGTAAAGTGATTTCATTTCCTCAAATACCCGCCAAGTGCCCTATCGTTTGAATGTAAAGTTTGAACATTCTGATAAAGACATTAAATTTTAGACCGGAGCAGTTGGTCTATAACGCTTTATAAGTATGGGGTGGGGGGCGTAACTTTGGTCAGCTATTACTTCCTAACCATGAATGAGAAAGTAAAGTGATTTCATTTCCTCAAATACCCGCCAAGTGCCCTATCGTTGGAATGTTAAGTTTGAACATTCTGATAAAGTGATTAAATTTTAGACCGGAGCAGTTGGTCTATAACGCTTTATAAGTATGGGGTGGGGGGCGTAACTTTGGTCAGCTATTACTTCCTAACCATGAATAAGAAAGTAAAGTGATTTCATTTCCTCAAATACCCACCAAGTGCCCTATCGTTTGAATGTAAAGTTTGAACATTCTGATAAAGAGATTAAATTTTAGACCGGAGCAGTTGGTCTATAACGCTTTATAAGTATGGGGTGGGGGGGGGCGTAACTTTGGTCAGCTATTACTTCCTAACCATGAATGAGAAAGTAAAGTGATTTCATTTCCTCAAATACCCGCCAAGTGCCCTATCGTTTGAATGTAAAGTTTGAACATTCTGATAAAGAGATTAAATTTTAGACCGGAGCAGTTGGTCTATAACGCTTTATAAGTATGGGGTTTGGGGGCGTAACTTTGGTCAGCTATTACTTCCTAACCATGAATAAGAAAGTAAAGTGATTTCATTTCCTCAAATACCCACCAAGTGCCCTATCGTTTGAATGTAAAGTTTGAACATTCTGATAAAGAGATTAAATTTTAGACCGGAGCAGTTGGTCTATAATGCTTTAAGTATGGGGTGGGGGGCGTAACTTTGGTCAGCTATTATTTCCTAACCATGATAGGGGCGTAACTTTGGTCAGCTATTACTTTCTAACCATGAATAAGAAAGTAAAGTGATTTCATTTCATCAAATGCCCACCAACTGCCCTATCGTTTGAATGTAAAGTTTGAACATTCTGATAAAGAGGTTAAATTTTAGACCGGAGCAGTTGGTCTATAACGCTTTATAAGTATGGGGTGGGGGGGCGTAACTTTGGTCAGCTATTACTTCCTAACCATGAATGAGAAAGTAAAGTGATTTCATTTACTCAAAAACCCGCAAAGTGCCCTATCGTTTGAATGTAAAGTTTGAACATTCTGATAAAGAGATTAAATTTTAGACCGGAGCAGTTGGTCTATAATGCTTTAAGTATGGGTTGGGGGGGGGCGTAACTTTGGTCAGCTATTACTTCCTAACCATGAATAAGAAAGTAAAGTGATTTCATTTCCTCAAATGCCCACCAAGTGCCCTATCGTTTGAATGTAAAGTTTGAACATTCTGATAAAGAGGTTAAATTTTAGACCGGAGCAGTTGGTCTATAACGCTTTATAAGTATGGGGTGGGGGGGCATAACTTTGGTCAGCTATTACTTCCTAACCATGAATAAGAAAGTAAAGTGATTTCATTTCCTCAAATGCCCACCAAGTGCCCTATCGTTTCAATGTAAAGTTTGAACATTCTGATAAAGAGATTAAATTTTAGACCGGAGCAGTTGCTCTATAATGCTTTAAGTATGGGGTGGGGGGGCGTAACTTTGGTCAGCTATTACTTCCTAACCATGAATAAGAAAGTAAAGTGATTTCATTTCCTCAAATACCCACCAAGTGCCCTATCGTTTGAATGTAAAGTTTGAACATTCTGATAAAGAGATTAAATTTTAGACCGGAGCAGTTGGTCTATAATGCTTTATAAGTATGGGGTGGGGGGGCGTAACTTTGGTCAGCTATTACTTCCTAACCATGAATAAGAAAGTAAAGTGATTTCATTTCCTCAAATACCCACCAAGTGCCCTATCGTTTCAATGTAAAGTTTGAACATTCTGATAAAGAGATTAAATTTTAGACCGGAGCAGTTGGTCTATAATGCTTTATAAGTATGGGGTGGGGGGGCGTAACTTTGGTCAGCTATTACTTCCTAACCATGAATGAGAAAGTAAAGTGATTTCATTTCCTCAAATACCCACCAAGTGCCCTATCGTTTGAATGTAAAGTTTGAACATTCTGATAAAGAGATTAAATTTTAGACCGGAGCAGTTGGTCTATAATGCTTTAAGTATGGGGTGGGGGGGCGTAACTTTGGTCAGCTATTACTTCCTAACGATGAATAAGAAAGTAAAGTGATTTCATTTCCTCAAATACCCACCAAGTGCCCTATCGTTTGAATGTAAAGTTTGAACATTCTGATAAAGACATTAAATTTTACACCGGAGCAGTTGGTCTATAATGCTTTAAGTATGAGGTGGGGGGGGGCGTAACTTTGGTCGGCTATTACTTCCTAACCATGAATGAGAAAGTAAAGTGATTTCATTTCCTCAAATACCCACCAAGTGCCCTATCGTTTGAATGTAAAGTTTGAACATTCTGATAAAGAGATTAAATTTTAGACCGGAGCAGTTGGTCTATAATGCTTTAAGTATGGGGTGGGGGGGCGTAACTTTGGTCAGCTATTACTTCCTAACCATGAATAAGAAAGTAAAGTGATTTCATTTCCTCAAATACCCACCAAGTGCCCTATCGTTTCAATGTAAAGTTTGAACATTCTGATAAAGAGATTAAATTTTAGACCGGAGCAGTTGGACTATAATGCTTTAAGTATGGGGTGGGGGGCGTAACTTTGGTCAGCTATTACTTCCTAACCATGAATAAGAAATTAAAGTGATTTCATTTCCTCAAATACCCACCAAGTGCCCTATCGTTTGAATGTAAAGTTTGAACATTCTGATAAAGAGATTAAATTTTAGACCGGAGCAGTTGGTCTATAATGCTTTCAGTATGGGGTGGGGGGGGGGGGCGTAACTTTGGTCAGCTATTACTTCCTAACCATGAATAAAAAAGTAAAGTGATTTCATTTCCTCAAATACCTACCAAGTGCCCTATCGTTTGAATGTAAAGTTTGAACATTCTGATAAAGAGATTAAATTTTAGACCGGAGCAGTTGGTCTATAAAGCTTTAAGTATGGGGTGGGGGGGCGTAACTTTGGTCAGCTATTACTTCCTTACCATGAATGAGAAAGTAAAGTGATTTCATTTCCTCAAATACCCACCAAGTGCCCTATCGTTTGAATGTAAAGTTTGAACATTCTGATAAAGAGATTAAATTTTAGACCGGAGCAGTTGGTCTATAACGCTTTATAAGTATGGGGTGGGGGGGGGCGTAACTTTGGTCAGCTATTACTTCCTAACCATGAATGAGAAAGTAAAGTGATTTCATTTCCTCAAATACCCGCCAAGTGCCCTATCGTTTGAATGTAAAGTTTGAACATTCTGATAAAGAGATTAAATTTTAGACCGGAGCAGTTGGTCTATAACGCTTTATAAGTATGGGGTTTGGGGGCGTAACTTTGGTCAGCTATTACTTCCTAACCATGAATAAGAAAGTAAAGTGATTTCATTTCCTCAAATACCCACCAAGTGCCCTATCGTTTGAATGTAAAGTTTGAACATTCTGATAAAGAGATTAAATTTTAGACCGGAGCAGTTGGTCTATAATGCTTTAAGTATGGGGTGGGGGGCGTAACTTTGGTCAGCTATTATTTCCTAACCATGATAGGGGCGTAACTTTGGTCAGCTATTACTTTCTAACCATGAATAAGAAAGTAAAGTGATTTCATTTCATCAAATGCCCACCAACTGCCCTATCGTTTGAATGTAAAGTTTGAACATTCTGATAAAGAGGTTAAATTTTAGACCGGAGCAGTTGGTCTATAACGCTTTATAAGTATGGGGTGGGGGGGCGTAACTTTGGTCAGCTATTACTTCCTAACCATGAATGAGAAAGTAAAGTGATTTCATTTACTCAAAAACCCGCAAAGTGCCCTATCGTTTGAATGTAAAGTTTGAACATTCTGATAAAGAGATTAAATTTTAGACCGGAGCAGTTGGTCTATAATGCTTTAAGTATGGGTTGGGGGGGGGCGTAACTTTGGTCAGCTATTACTTCCTAACCATGAATAAGAAAGTAAAGTGATTTCATTTCCTCAAATGCCCACCAAGTGCCCTATCGTTTGAATGTAAAGTTTGAACATTCTGATAAAGAGGTTAAATTTTAGACCGGAGCAGTTGGTCTATAACGCTTTATAAGTATGGGGTGGGGGGGCATAACTTTGGTCAGCTATTACTTCCTAACCATGAATAAGAAAGTAAAGTGATTTCATTTCCTCAAATGCCCACCAAGTGCCCTATCGTTTCAATGTAAAGTTTGAACATTCTGATAAAGAGATTAAATTTTAGACCGGAGCAGTTGCTCTATAATGCTTTAAGTATGGGGTGGGGGGGCGTAACTTTGGTCAGCTATTACTTCCTAACCATGAATAAGAAAGTAAAGTGATTTCATTTCCTCAAATACCCACCAAGTGCCCTATCGTTTGAATGTAAAGTTTGAACATTCTGATAAAGAGATTAAATTTTAGACCGGAGCAGTTGGTCTATAATGCTTTATAAGTATGGGGTGGGGGGGCGTAACTTTGGTCAGCTATTACTTCCTAACCATGAATAAGAAAGTAAAGTGATTTCATTTCCTCAAATACCCACCAAGTGCCCTATCGTTTCAATGTAAAGTTTGAACATTCTGATAAAGAGATTAAATTTTAGACCGGAGCAGTTGGTCTATAATGCTTTATAAGTATGGGGTGGGGGGGCGTAACTTTGGTCAGCTATTACTTCCTAACCATGAATGAGAAAGTAAAGTGATTTCATTTCCTCAAATACCCACCAAGTGCCCTATCGTTTGAATGTAAAGTTTGAACATTCTGATAAAGAGATTAAATTTTAGACCGGAGCAGTTGGTCTATAATGCTTTAAGTATGGGGTGGGGGGGCGTAACTTTGGTCAGCTATTACTTCCTAACGATGAATAAGAAAGTAAAGTGATTTCATTTCCTCAAATACCCACCAAGTGCCCTATCGTTTGAATGTAAAGTTTGAACATTCTGATAAAGACATTAAATTTTACACCGGAGCAGTTGGTCTATAATGCTTTAAGTATGAGGTGGGGGGGGGCGTAACTTTGGTCGGCTATTACTTCCTAACCATGAATGAGAAAGTAAAGTGATTTCATTTCCTCAAATACCCACCAAGTGCCCTATCGTTTGAATGTAAAGTTTGAACATTCTGATAAAGAGATTAAATTTTAGACCGGAGCAGTTGGTCTATAATGCTTTAAGTATGGGGTGGGGGGGCGTAACTTTGGTCAGCTATTACTTCCTAACCATGAATAAGAAAGTAAAGTGATTTCATTTCCTCAAATACCCACCAAGTGCCCTATCGTTTCAATGTAAAGTTTGAACATTCTGATAAAGAGATTAAATTTTAGACCGGAGCAGTTGGACTATAATGCTTTAAGTATGGGGTGGGGGGCGTAACTTTGGTCAGCTATTACTTCCTAACCATGAATAAGAAATTAAAGTGATTTCATTTCCTCAAATACCCACCAAGTGCCCTATCGTTTGAATGTAAAGTTTGAACATTCTGATAAAGAGATTAAATTTTAGACCGGAGCAGTTGGTCTATAATGCTTTCAGTATGGGGTGGGGGGGGGGGGCGTAACTTTGGTCAGCTATTACTTCCTAACCATGAATAAAAAAGTAAAGTGATTTCATTTCCTCAAATACCTACCAAGTGCCCTATCGTTTGAATGTAAAGTTTGAACATTCTGATAAAGAGATTAAATTTTAGACCGGAGCAGTTGGTCTATAAAGCTTTAAGTATGGGGTGGGGGGGCGTAACTTTGGTCAGCTATTACTTCCTTACCATGAATGAGAAAGTAAAGTGATTTCATTTCCTCAAATACCCACCAAGTGCCCTATCGTTTGAATGTAAAGTTTGAACATTCTGATAAAGAGATTAAATTTTAGACCGGAGCAGTTGGTCTATAACGCTTTATAAGTATGGGGTGGGGGGGGGGGGGGGGCGTAACTTTGGTCAGCTATTACTTCCTAACCATGAATGAGAAAGTAAAGTGATTTCATTTCCTCAAATACCCACCAAGTGCCCTATCGTTTGAATGTAAAGTTTGAACATTCTGATAAAGACATTAGATTTTAGACCGGAGCAGTTGGTCTATAATGCTTTAAGTATGGGGTGGGGGGGGGGGCGTAACTTTGGTCAGCTATTACTTCCTAACCATGAATAAGAAAGTAAAGTGATTTCATTTCCTCAAATACCCGCAAAGTGCCCTATCGTTTGAATGTAAAGTTTGAACATTCTGATAAAGAGATTAAATTTTAGACCGGAGCAGTTGGTCTATAATGCTTTAAGTATGGGGTGGGTGGGCGTAACTTTGGTCAGCTATTACTTCCTAACCATGAATAAGAAAGTAAAGTGATTTCATTTCCTCAAATACCCACCAAGTGCCCTATCGTTTCAATGTAAAGTTTGAACATTCTGATAAAGAGATTAAATTTTAGACCGGAGCAGTTGGTCTATAATGCTTTAAGTATGGGGTGGGGGGGCGTAACTTTGGTCAGCTATTACTTCCTAACCATGAATGAGAAAGTAAAGTGATTTCATTTCCTCAAATACCCACCAAGTGCCCTATCGTTTGAATGTAAAGTTTGAACATTCTGATAAAGAGATTAAATTTTAGACCGGAGCAGTTGGTCTATAATGCTTTAAGTATGGGGTGGGGGGGCGTAACTTTGGTCAGCTATTACTTCCTAACCATGAATAAGAAAGTAAAGTGATTTCATTTCCTCAAATACCCACCAAGTGCCCTATCGTTTGAATGTAAAGTTTGAACATTCTGATAAAGAGATTAAATTTTAGACCGGAGCAGTTGGTCTATAATGCTTTATAAGTATGGGGTGGGGGGGGGCGTAACTTTGGTCAGCTATTACTTCCTAACCATGAATGAGAAAGTAAAGTGATTTCATTTCCTCAAATACCCACCAAGTGCCCTATCGTTTGAATGTAAAGTTTGAACATTCTGATAAAGAGATTAAATTTTAGACCGGAGCAGTTGGACTATAATGCTTTAAGTATGGGGTGGGGGGCGTAACTTTGGTCAGCTATTACTTCCTAACCATGAATAAGAAATTAAAGTGATTTCATTTCCTCAAATACCCACCAAGTGCCCTATCGTTTGAATGTAAAGTTTGAACATTCTGATAAAGAGATTAAATTTTAGACCGGAGCAGTTGGTCTATAATGCTTTCAGTATGGGGTGGGGGGGGGGGGCGTAACTTTGGTCAGCTATTACTTCCTAACCATGAATAAAAAAGTAAAGTGATTTCATTTCCTCAAATACCCACCAAGTGCCCTATCGTTTGAATGTAAAGTTTGAACATTCTGATAAAGAGATTAAATTTTAGACCGGAGCAGTTGGTCTATAATGCTTTAAGTATGGGGTGGGGGGGCGTAACTTTGGTCAGCTATTACTTCCTAACCATGAATGAAAAAGTTAAGTGATTTCATTTCCTCAAATACCCACCAAGTGCCCTATCGTTTGAATGTAAAGTTTGAACATTCTGATAAAGAGATTAAATTTTAGACCGGAGCAGTTGGTCTATAACGCTTTATAAGTATGGGGTGGGGGGGGGGCGTAACTTTGGTCAGCTATTACTTCCTAACCATGAATGAGAAAGTAAAGTGATTTCATTTCCTCAAATACCCACCAAGTGCCCTATCGTTTGAATGTAAAGTTTGAACATTCTGATAAAGAGATTAAATTTTAGACCGGAGCAGTTGGTCTATAATGTTTTAAGTATGGGGTGGGGGGGCGTAACTTTGGTCAGCTATTACTTCCTAACCATGAATAAGAAAGTAAAGTGATTTCATTTCCTCAAATACCCACCAAGTGCCCTATCGTTTCAATGTAAAGTTTGAACATTCTGATAAAGAGATTAAATTTTAGACCGGAGCAGTTGGTCTATAACGCTTTATAAGTATGGGGTGGGGGGGGGGCGTAACTTTGGTCAGCTATTACTTCCTAACCATGAATGAGAAAGTAAAGTGATTTCATTTCCTCAAATACCCGCAAAGTGCCCTATCGTTTGAATGTTAAGTTTGAACATTCTGATAAAGAGATTAAATTTAAGACCGGAGCAGTTGGTCTATAACGCTTTATAAGTATGGGGTGGGGGGCGTAACTTTGGTCAGCTATTACTTCCTAACCATGAATAATAAAGTAAAGTGATTTCATTTCCTCAAATACCCACCAAGTGCCCTATCGTTTGAATGTAAAGTTTGAACATTCTGATAAAGAGATTAAATTTTAGACCGGAGCAGTTGGTCTATAACGCTTTAAGTATGGGGTGGGGGGCGTAACTTTGGTCAGCTATTATTTCCTAACCATGAATGGGGGCGTAACTTTGGTCAGCTATTACTTCCTAACCATGAATAAGAAAGTAAAGTGATTTCATTTCATCAAATGCCCACCAACTGCCCTATCGTTTGAATGTAAAGTTTGAACATTCTGATAAAGAGGTTAAATTTTAGACCGGAGCAGTTGGTCTATAACGCTTTATAAGTATGGGGTGGGGGGGCGTAACTTTGGTCAGCTATTACTTCCTAACCATGAATGAGAAAGTAAAGTGATTTCATTTACTCAAAAACCCGCAAAGTGCCCTATCGTTTGAATGTAAAGTTTGAACATTCTGATAAAGAGATTAAATTTTAGACCGGAGCAGTTGGTCTATAATGCTTTAAGTATGGGTTGGGGGGGGGCGTAACTTTGGTCAGCTATTACTTCCTAACCATGAATAAGAAAGTAAAGTGATTTCATTTCATCAAATGCCCACCAACTGCCCTATCGTTTGAATGTAAAGTTTGAACATTCTGTTAAAGAGGTTAAATTTTAGACCGGAGCAGTTGGTCTATAACGCTTTATAAGTATGGGGTGGGGGGGCGTAACTTTGGTCAGCTATTACTTCCTAACCATGAATGAGAAAGTAAAGTGATTTCATTTACTCAAAAACCCGCAAAGTGCCCTATCGTTTGAATGTAAAGTTTGAACATTCTGATAAAGAGGTTAAATTTTAGACCGGAGCAGTTGGTCTATAACGCTTTATAAGTATGGGGTGGGGGGCATAACTTTGGTCAGCTATTACTTCCTAACCATGAATAAGAAAGTAAAGTGATTTCATTTCCTCAAATGCCCACCAAGTGCCCTATCGTTTGAATGTAAAGTTTGAACATTCTGATAAAGAGATTAAATTTTAGACCGGAGCAGTAGCTCTATAATGCTTTAAGTATGGGGTGGGGGGGCGTAACTTTGGTCAGCTATTACTTCCTAACCATGAATAAGAAAGTAAAGTGATTTCATTTCCTCAAATACCCACCAAGTGCCCTATCGTTTGAATGTAAAGTTTGAACATTCTGATAAAGAGATTAAATTTTAGACCGGAGCAGTTGGTCTATAATGCTTTATAAGTATGGGGTGGGGGGGCGTAACTTTGGTCAGCTATTACTTCCTAACCATGAATAAGAAAGTAAAGTGATTTCATTTCCTCAAATACCCACCAAGTGCCCTATCGTTTGAATGTAAAGTTTGAACATTCTGATAAAGAGATTAAATTTTAGACCGGAGCAGTTGGTCTATAATGCTTTATAAGTATGGGGTGGGGGGGCGTAACTTTGGTCAGCTATTACTTCCTAACCATGAATGAGAAAGTAAAGTGATTTCGTTTCCTCAAATACCCACCAAGTGCCCTATCGTTTCAATGTAAAGTTTGAACATTCTGATAAAGAGATTAAATTTTAGACCGGAGCAGTTGGTCTATAATGCTTTAAGTATGGGGTGGGGGGGGGCGTAACTTTTGTCAGCTATTACTTCCTAACGATGAATAAGAAAGTAAATGGATTTCATTTCCTCAAATACCCACCAAGTGCCCTATCGTTTGAATGTAAAGTTTGAACATTCTGATAAAGAGATTAAATTTTAGACCGGAGCAGTTGGTCTATAATGCTTTATAAGTATGGGGTGGGGGGGCGTAACTTTGGTCAGCTATTACTTCCTAACCATGAATAAGAAAGTAAAGTGATTTCATTTCCTCAAATACCCACCAAGTGCCCTATCGTTTGAATGTAAAGTTTGAACATTCTGATAAAGAGATTAAATTTTAGACCGGAGCAGTTGGTCTATAATGCTTTATAAGTATGGGGTGGGGGGGCGTAACTTTGGTCAGCTATTACTTCCTAACCATGAATGAGAAAGTAAAGTGATTTCATTTCCTCAAATACCCACCAAGTGCCCTATCATTTCAATGTAAAGTTTGAACATTCTGATAAAGAGATTAAATTTTAGACCGGAGCAGTTGGTCTATAATGCTTTAAGTATGGGGTGGGGGGGGGGGCGTAACTTTGGTCAGCTATTACTTCCTAACGATGAATAAGAAAGTAAAGTGATTTCATTTCCTCAAATACCCACCAAGTGCCCTATCGTTTGAATGTAAAGTTTGAACATTCTGATAAAGACATTAAATTTTACACCGGAGCAGTTGGTCTATAATGCTTAAAGTATGGGGTGGGGGGCGTAACTTTGGTCAGCTATTACTTCCTAACCATGAATAAGAAAGTAAAGTGATTTCATTTCCTCAAATACCCACCAAGTGCCCTATCGTTTGAATGTAAAGTTTGAACATTCTGATAAAGAGATTAAATTTTAGACCGGAGCAGTTGGTCTATAATGCTTTAAGTATGAGGTGGGGGGGGGGGCGTAACTTTGGTCGGCTATTACTTCCTAACCATGAATGAGAAAGTAAAGTGATTTCATTTCCTCAAATACCCACCAAGTGCCCTATCGTTTGAATGTAAAGTTTGAAAATTCTGATAAAGTGATTAAATTTTAGACCGGAGCAGTTGGTCTATAATGCTTTAAGTATGCGGTGGGGGGGGCGTAACTTTGGTCAGCTATTACTTCCTAACCATGAATGAGAAAGTAAAGTGATTTCATTTCCTCAAATGCCCACCAAGTGCCCTATCGTTTGAATGTAAAGTTTGAACATTCTGATAAAGAGATTAAATTTTAGACCGGAGCAGTTGGTCTATAATGCTTAAAGTATGGGGTGGGGGGGCGTAACTTTGGTCAGCTATAATTTCCTAACCATGAATAAGAAAGTAAAGTGATTTCATTTCCTCAAATACCCACCAAGTGCCCTATCGTTTGAATGTAAAGTTTGAACATTCTGATAAAGAGATTAAATTTTAGACCGGAGCAGTTGGTCTATAATGCTTTAAGTATGAGGTGGGGGGGGGGCGTAACTTTGGTCGGCTATTACTTCCTAACCATGAATGAGAAAGTAAAGTGATTTCATTTCCTCAAATACCCACCAAGTGCCCTATCGTTTGAATGTAAAGTTTGAACATTCTGATAAAGAGATTAAATTTTAGACCGAAGCAGTTGGTCTATAATGCTTTAAGTATGGGGTGGGGGGGGCGTAACTTTGGTCAGCTATTACTTCCTAACCATGAATAAGAAAGTAAAGTGATTTCATTTCCTCAAATACCCACCAAGTGCCCTATCGTTTCAATGTAAAGTTTGAACATTCTGATAAAGAGATTAAATTTTAGACCGGAGCAGTTGGACTATAATGCTTTAAGTATGGGGTGGGGGGCGTAACTTTGGTCAGCTATTACTTCCTAACCATGAATAAGAAAGTAAAGTGATTTCATTTCCTCAAATACCCACCAAGTGCCCTATCGTTTGAATGTAAAGTTTGAACATTCTGATAAAGAGATTAAATTTTAGACCGGAGCAGTTGGTCTATAATGCTTTCAGTATGGGGTGGGGGGGGCGTAACTTTGGTCAGCTATTACTTCCTAACCATGAATAAAAAAGTAAAGTGATTTCATTTCCTCAAATACCCACCAAGTGCCCTATCGTTTGAATGTAAAGTTTGAACATTCTGATAAAGAGATTAAATTTTAGACCGGAGCAGTTGGTCTATAATGCTTTAAGTATGGGGTGGGGGGGCGTAACTTTGGTCAGCTATTACTTCCTAACCATGAATGAGAAAGTAAAGTGATTTCATTTCCTCAAATACCCGCAAAGTGCCCTATCGTTTGAATGTAAAGTTTGAACATTCTGATAAAGAGATTAAATTTTAGACCGGAGCAGTTGGTCTATAATGCTTTAAGTATGGGGTGGGGGGCGTAACTTTGGTCAGCTATTATTTCCTAACCATGAATCGGGGCGTAACTTTGGTCAGCTATTATTTCCTAACCATGAATAAGAAAGTAAAGTGATTTCATTTCATCAAATGCCCACCAACTGCCCTATCGTTTGAATGTAAAGTTTGAACATTCTGATAAAGAGGTTAAATTTTAGACCGGAGCAGTTGGTCTATAACGCTTTATAAGTATGGGGTGGGGGGGCGTAACTTTGGTCAGCTATTACTTCCTAACCATGAATGAGAAAGTAAAGTGATTTCATTTACTCAAAAACCCACCAAGTGCCCTATCGTTTGAATGTAAAGTTTGAACATTCTGATAAAGAGATTAAATTTTAGACCGGAGCAGTTGGTCTATAATGCTTTAAGTATGGGTTGGGGGGGGGGGCGTAACTTTGGTCAGCTATTACTTCCTAACCATGAATAAGAAAGTAAAGTGATTTCATTTCCTCAAATGCCCACCAAGTGCCCTATCGTTTGAATGTAAAGTTTGAACATTCTGATAAAGAGATTAAATTTTAGACCGGAGCAGTTGGTCTATAACGCTTTATAAGTATGGGGTGGGGGGGCATAACTTTGGTCAGCTATTACTTCCTAACCATGAATAAGAAAGTAAAGTGATTTCATTTCCTCAAATGCCCACCAAGTGCCCTATCGTTTGAATGTAAAGTTTGAACATTCTGATAAAGAGATTAAATTTTAGACCGGAGCAGTTGCTCTATAATGCTTTAAATATGGGGTGGGGGGGCGTAACTTTGGTCAGCTATTACTTCCTAACCATGAATAAGAAAGTAAAGTGATTTCATTTCCTCAAATACCCACCAAGTGCCCTATCGTTTGAATGTAAAGTTTGAACATTCTGATAAAGAGATTAAATTTTAGACCGGAGCAGTTGGTCTATAATGCTTTAAGTATGAGGTGGGGGGGGGGCGTAACTTTGGTCGGCTATTACTTCCTAACCATGAATGAGAAAGTAAAGTGATTTCATTTCCTCAAATACCCACCAAGTGCCCTATCGTTTGAATGTAAAGTTTGAACATTCTGATAAAGAGATTAAATTTTAGACCGAAGCAGTTGGTCTATAATGCTTTAAGTATGGGGTGGGGGGGGCGTAACTTTGGTCAGCTATTACTTCCTAACCATGAATAAGAAAGTAAAGTGATTTCATTTCCTCAAATACCCACCAAGTGCCCTATCGTTTCAATGTAAAGTTTGAACATTCTGATAAAGAGATTAAATTTTAGACCGGAGCAGTTGGACTATAATGCTTTAAGTATGGGGTGGGGGGCGTAACTTTGGTCAGCTATTACTTCCTAACCATGAATAAGAAAGTAAAGTGATTTCATTTCCTCAAATACCCACCAAGTGCCCTATCGTTTGAATGTAAAGTTTGAACATTCTGATAAAGAGATTAAATTTTAGACCGGAGCAGTTGGTCTATAATGCTTTCAGTATGGGGTGGGGGGGGCGTAACTTTGGTCAGCTATTACTTCCTAACCATGAATAAAAAAGTAAAGTGATTTCATTTCCTCAAATACCCACCAAGTGCCCTATCGTTTGAATGTAAAGTTTGAACATTCTGATAAAGAGATTAAATTTTAGACCGGAGCAGTTGGTCTATAATGCTTTAAGTATGGGGTGGGGGGGCGTAACTTTGGTCAGCTATTACTTCCTAACCATGAATGAGAAAGTAAAGTGATTTCATTTCCTCAAATACCCGCAAAGTGCCCTATCGTTTGAATGTAAAGTTTGAACATTCTGATAAAGAGATTAAATTTTAGACCGGAGCAGTTGGTCTATAATGCTTTAAGTATGGGGTGGGGGGCGTAACTTTGGTCAGCTATTATTTCCTAACCATGAATCGGGGCGTAACTTTGGTCAGCTATTATTTCCTAACCATGAATAAGAAAGTAAAGTGATTTCATTTCATCAAATGCCCACCAACTGCCCTATCGTTTGAATGTAAAGTTTGAACATTCTGATAAAGAGGTTAAATTTTAGACCGGAGCAGTTGGTCTATAACGCTTTATAAGTATGGGGTGGGGGGGCGTAACTTTGGTCAGCTATTACTTCCTAACCATGAATGAGAAAGTAAAGTGATTTCATTTACTCAAAAACCCACCAAGTGCCCTATCGTTTGAATGTAAAGTTTGAACATTCTGATAAAGAGATTAAATTTTAGACCGGAGCAGTTGGTCTATAATGCTTTAAGTATGGGTTGGGGGGGGGGGGCGTAACTTTGGTCAGCTATTACTTCCTAACCATGAATAAGAAAGTAAAGTGATTTCATTTCCTCAAATGCCCACCAAGTGCCCTATCGTTTGAATGTAAAGTTTGAACATTCTGATAAAGAGATTAAATTTTAGACCGGAGCAGTTGGTCTATAACGCTTTATAAGTATGGGGTGGGGGGGCATAACTTTGGTCAGCTATTACTTCCTAACCATGAATAAGAAAGTAAAGTGATTTCATTTCCTCAAATGCCCACCAAGTGCCCTATCGTTTGAATGTAAAGTTTGAACATTCTGATAAAGAGATTAAATTTTAGACCGGAGCAGTTGCTCTATAATGCTTTAAATATGGGGTGGGGGGGCGTAACTTTGGTCAGCTATTACTTCCTAACCATGAATAAGAAAGTAAAGTGATTTCATTTCCTCAAATACCCACCAAGTGCCCTATCGTTTGAATGTAAAGTTTGAACATTCTGATAAAGAGATTAAATTTTAGACCGGAGCAGTTGGTCTATAATGCTTTATAAGTATGAAGTGGGGGGGCGTAACTTTGGTCAGCTATTACTTCCTAACCATGAATAAGAAAGTAAAGTGATTTCATTTCCTCAAATACCCACCAAGTGCCCTATCGTTTGAATGTAAAGTTTGAACATTCTGATAAAGTGATTAAATTTTAGACCGGAGCAGTTGGTCTATAATGCTTTATAAGTATGGGGTGGGGGGGCGTAACTTTGGTCAGCTATTACTTCCTAACCATGAATGAGAAAGTAAAGTGATTTCATTTCCTCAAATACCCACCAAGTGCCCTATCGTTTCAATGTAAAGTTTGAACATTCTGATAAAGACATTAAATTTTAGACCGGAGCAGTTGCTCTATAATGCTTTAAGTATGGGGTGGGCGGGGCGTAACTTTGGTCAGCTATTACTTCCTAACGATGAATAAGAAAGTAAAGTGATTTCATTTCCTCAAATACCCACCAAGTGCCCTATCGTTTGAATGTAAAGTTTGAACATTCTGATAAAGAGATTAAATTTTAGACCGGAGCAGTTGGTCTATAATGCTTTAAGTATGGGGTGGGGGGGCGTAACTTTGGTCAGCTATTACTTCCTAACCATGAATAAGAAAGTAAAGTGATTTCATTTCCTCAAATACCCACCAAGTGCCCTATCGTTTGAATGTAAAGTTTGAACATTCTGATAAAGAGATTAAATTTTAGACCGGAGCAGTTGGTCTATAACGCTTTATAAGTATGGGGTGGGGGGGGGGGCGTAACTTTGGTCAGCTATTACTTCCTAACCATGAATGAGAAAGTAAAGTGATTTCATTTCCTCAAATACCCGCCAAGTGCCCTATCGTTTGAATGTTAAGTTTGAACATTCTGATAAAGAGATTAAATTTTAGACCGGAGCAGTTGGTCTATAACGCTTTATAAGTATGGGGTGGGGGGCGTAACTTTGGTCAGCTATTACTTCCTAACCATGAATAATAAAGTAAAGTGATTTCATTTCCTCAAATACCCACCAAGTGCCCTATCGTTTGAATGTAAAGTTTGAACATTCTGATAAAGAGATTAAATTTTAGACCGGAGCAGTTGGTCTATAATGCTTTAAGTATGGGGTGGGGGGCGTAACTTTGGTCAGCTATTATTTCCTAACCATGAATGGGGGCGTAACTTTGGTCAGCTATTACTTCCTAACCATGAATAAGAAAGTAAAGTGATTTCATTTCATCAAATGCCCACCAACTGCCCTATCGTTTGAATGTAAAGTTTGAACATTCTGATAAAGAGGTTAAATTTTAGACCGGAGCAGTTGGTCTATAACGCTTTATAAGTATGGGGTGGGGGGGCGTAACTTTGGTCAGCTATTACTTCCTAACCATGAATGAGAAAGTAAAGTGATTTCATTTACTCAAAAACCCGCAAAGTGCCCTATCGTTTGAATGTAAAGTTTGAACATTCTGATAAAGAGATTAAATTTTAGACCGGAGCAGTTGGTCTATAATTCTTTAAGTATGGGTTGGGGGGGGGGCGTAACTTTGGTCAGCTATTACTTCCTAACCATGAATAAGAAAGTAAAGTGATTTCATTTCATCAAATGCCCACCAACTGCCCTATCGTTTGAATGTAAAGTTTGAACATTCTGATAAAGAGGTTAAATTTTAGACCGGAGCAGTTGGTCTATAACGCTTTATAAGTATGGGGTGGGGGGGCGTAACTTTGGTCAGCTATTACTTCCTAACCATGAATGAGAAAGTAAAGTGATTTCATTTACTCAAAAACCCGCAAAGTGCCCTATCGTTTGAATGTAAAGTTTGAACATTCTGATAAAGAGGTTAAATTTTAGACCGGAGCAGTTGGTCTATAACGCTTTATAAGTATGGGGTGGGGGGCATAACTTTGGTCAGCTATTACTTCCTAACCATGAATAAGAAAGTAAAGTGATTTCATTTCCTCAAATGCCCACCAAGTGCCCTATCGTTTGAATGTAAAGTTTGAACATTCTGATAAAGAGATTAAATTTTAGACCGGAGCAGTAGCTCTATAATGCTTTAAGTATGGGGTGGGGGGGCGTAACTTTGGTCAGCTATTACTTCCTAACCATGAATAAGAAAGTAAAGTGATTTCATTTCCTCAAATACCCACCAAGTGCCCTATCGTTTGAATGTAAAGTTTGAACATTCTGATAAAGAGATTAAATTTTAGACCGGAGCAGTTGGTCTATAATGCTTTATAAGTATGGGGTGGGGGGCATAACTTTGGTCAGCTATTACTTCCTAACCATGAATGAGAAAGTAAAGTGATTTCGTTTCCTCAAATACCCACCAAGTGCCCTATCGTTTCAATGTAAAGTTTGAACATTCTGATAAAGAGATTAAATTTTAGACCGGAGCAGTTGGTCTATAATGCTTTAAGTATGGGGTGGGGGGGGGGGCGTAACTTTTGTCAGCTATTACTTCCTAACGATGAATAAGAAAGTAAAGTGATTTCATTTCCTCAAATACCCACCAAGTGCCCTATCGTTTGAATGTAAAGTTTGAACATTCTGATAAAGAGATTAAATTTTAGACCGGAGCAGTTGGTCTATAATGCTTTATAAGTATGGGGTGGGGGGGCGTAACTTTGGTCAGCTATTACTTCCTAACCATGAATAAGAAAGTAAAGTGATTTCATTTCCTCAAATACCCACCAAGTGCCCTATCGTTTGAATGTAAAGTTTGAACATTCTGATAAAGAGATTAAATTTTAGACCGGAGCAGTTGGTCTATAATGCTTTATAAGTAT
Source organism: Branchiostoma lanceolatum (assembly GCA_035149815.1). Taxonomy (NCBI): domain Eukaryota; kingdom Metazoa; phylum Chordata; class Leptocardii; order Amphioxiformes; family Branchiostomatidae; genus Branchiostoma; species Branchiostoma lanceolatum. Next base: position 10,624,945 of record CM068869.1, on the reverse strand, counting down.
GGGGTAGGGGGGCGTAACTTTGGTCAGCTATTACTTCCTAACCATGAATGAGAAAGTAAAGTGATTTCATTTCCTCAAATACCCACCAAGTGCCCTATCGTTTCAATGTAAAGTTTGAACATTCTGATAAAGAGATTAAATTTTAGACCGGAGCAGTTGGTCTATAATGCTTTAAGTATGGGGTGGGGGGGGGGCGTAACTTTGGTCAGCTATTACTTCCTAACGATGAATAAGAAAGTAAAGTGATTTCATTTCCTCAAATACCCACCAAGTGCCCTATCGTTTGAATGTAAAGTTTGAACATTCTGATAAAGACATTAAATTTTACACCGGAGCAGTTGGTCTATAATGCTTAAAGTATGGGGTGGGGGGCGTAACTTTGGTCAGCTATTACTTCCTAACCATGAATAAGAAAGTAAAGTGATTTCATTTCCTCAAATACCCACCAAGTGCCCTATCGTTTGAATGTAAAGTTTGAACATTCTGATAAAGAGATTAAATTTTAGACCGGAGCAGTTGGTCTATAATGCTTTAAGTATGAGGTGGGGGGGGGGGGGGGCGTAACTTTGGTCGGCTATTACTTCCTAACCATGAATGAGAAAGTAAAGTGATTTCATTTCCTCAAATACCCACCAAGTGCCCTATCGTTTGAATGTAAAGTTTGAAAATTCTGATAAAGTGATTAAATTTTAGACCGGAGCAGTTGGTCTATAATGCTTTAAGTATGCGGTGGGGGGGGCGTAACTTTGGTCAGCTATTACTTCCTAACCATGAATGAGAAAGTAAAGTGATTTCATTTCCTCAAATGCCCACCAAGTGCCCTATCGTTTGAATGTAAAGTTTGAACATTCTGATAAAGAGATTAAATTTTAGACCGGAGCAGTTGGTCTATAATGCTTAAAGTATGGGGTGGGGGGGCGTAACTTTGGTCAGCTATAATTTCCTAACCATGAATAAGAAAGTAAAGTGATTTCATTTCCTCAAATACCCACCAAGTGCCCTATCGTTTGAATGTAAAGTTTGAACATTCTGATAAAGAGATTAAATTTTAGACCGGAGCAGTTGGTCTATAATGCTTTAAGTATGAGGTGGGGGGGGGGCGTAACTTTGGTCGGCTATTACTTCCTAACCATGAATGAGAAAGTAAAGTGATTTCATTTCCTCAAATACCCACCAAGTGCCCTATCGTTTGAATGTAAAGTTTGAACATTCTGATAAAGAGATTAAATTTTAGACCGAAGCAGTTGGTCTATAATGCTTTAAGTATGGGGTGGGGGGGGGCGTAACTTTGGTCAGCTATTACTTCCTAACCATGAATAAGAAAGTAAAGTGATTTCATTTCCTCAAATACCCACCAAGTGCCCTATCGTTTCAATGTAAAGTTTGAACATTCTGATAAAGAGATTAAATTTTAGACCGGAGCAGTTGGACTATAATGCTTTAAGTATGGGGTGGGGGGCGTAACTTTGGTCAGCTATTACTTCCTAACCATGAATAAGAAAGTAAAGTGATTTCATTTCCTCAAATACCCACCAAGTGCCCTATCGTTTGAATGTAAAGTTTGAACATTCTGATAAAGAGATTAAATTTTAGACCGGAGCAGTTGGTCTATAATGCTTTCAGTATGGGGTGGGGGGGGCGTAACTTTGGTCAGCTATTACTTCCTAACCATGAACAAAAAAGTAAAGTGATTTCATTTCCTCAAATACCCACCAAGTGCCCTATCGTTTGAATGTAAAGTTTGAACATTCTGATAAAGAGATTAAATTTTAGACCGGAGCAGTTGCTCTATAATGCTTTAAGTATGGGGTGGGGGGGCGTAACTTTGGTCAGCTATTACTTCCTAACCATGAATGAGAAAGTAAAGTGATTTCATTTCCTCAAATACCCGCAAAGTGCCCTATCGTTTGAATGTAAAGTTTGAACATTCTGACAAAGAGATTAAATTTTAGACCGGAGCAGTTGGTCTATAATGCTTTAAGTATGGGGTGGGGGGCGTAACTTTGGTCAGCTATTATTTCCTAACCATGAATCGGGGCGTAACTTTGGTCAGCTATTATTTCCTAACCATGAATAAGAAAGTAAAGTGATTTCATTTCATCAAATGCCCACCAACTGCCCTATCGTTTGAATGTAAAGTTTGAACATTCTGATAAAGAGGTTAAATTTTAGACCGGAGCAGTTGGTCTATAACGCTTTATAAGTATGGGGTGGGGGGGCGTAACTTTGGTCAGCTATTACTTCCTAACCATGAATGAGAAAGTAAAGTGATTTCATTTACTCAAAAACCCACCAAGTGCCCTATCGTTTGAATGTAAAGTTTGAACATTCTGATAAAGAGATTAAATTTTAGACCGGAGCAGTTGGTCTATAATGCTTTAAGTATGGGTTGGGGGGGGGGGGCGTAACTTTGGTCAGCTATTACTTCCTAACCATGAATAAGAAAGTAAAGTGATTTCATTTCCTCAAATGCCCACCAAGTGCCCTATCGTTTGAATGTAAAGTTTGAACATTCTGATAAAGAGATTAAATTTTAGACCGGAGCAGTTGGTCTATAACGCTTTATAAGTATGGGGTGGGGGGGCATAACTTTGGTCAGCTATTACTTCCTAACCATGAATAAGAAAGTAAAGTGATTTCATTTCCTCAAATGCCCACCAAGTGCCCTATCGTTTGAATGTAAAGTTTGAACATTCTGATAAAGAGATTAAATTTTAGACCGGAGCAGTTGCTCTATAATGCTTTAAATATGGGGTGGGGGGGCGTAACTTTGGTCAGCTATTACTTCCTAACCATGAATAAGAAAGTAAAGTGATTTCATTTCCTCAAATACCCACCAAGTGCCCTATCGTTTGAATGTAAAGTTTGAACATTCTGATAAAGAGATTAAATTTTAGACCGGAGCAGTTGGTCTATAATGCTTTATAAGTATGAAGTGGGGGGGCGTAACTTTGGTCAGCTATTACTTCCTAACCATGAATAAGAAAGTAAAGTGATTTCATTTCCTCAAATACCCACCAAGTGCCCTATCGTTTGAATGTAAAGTTTGAACATTCTGATAAAGTGATTAAATTTTAGACCGGAGCAGTTGGTCTATAATGCTTTATAAGTATGGGGTGGGGGGGCGTAACTTTGGTCAGCTATTACTTCCTAACCATGAATGAGAAAGTAAAGTGATTTCATTTCCTCAAATACCCACCAAGTGCCCTATCGTTTCAATGTAAAGTTTGAACATTCTGATAAAGACATTAAATTTTAGACCGGAGCAGTTGCTCTATAATGCTTTAAGTATGGGGTGGGCGGGGCGTAACTTTGGTCAGCTATTACTTCCTAACGATGAATAAGAAAGTAAAGTGATTTCATTTCCTCAAATACCCACCAAGTGCCCTATCGTTTGAATGTAAAGTTTGAACATTCTGATAAAGAGATTAAATTTTAGACCGGAGCAGTTGGTCTATAATGCTTTAAGTATGGGGTGGGGGGGCGTAACTTTGGTCAGCTATTACTTCCTAACCATGAATAAGAAAGTAAAGTGATTTCATTTCCTCAAATACCCACCAAGTGCCCTATCGTTTGAATGTAAAGTTTGAACATTCTGATAAAGAGATTAAATTTTAGACCGGAGCAGTTGGTCTATAACGCTTTATAAGTATGGGGTGGGGGGGGGGGCGTAACTTTGGTCAGCTATTACTTCCTAACCATGAATGAGAAAGTAAAGTGATTTCATTTCCTCAAATACCCGCCAAGTGCCCTATCGTTTGAATGTTAAGTTTGAACATTCTGATAAAGAGATTAAATTTTAGACCGGAGCAGTTGGTCTATAACGCTTTATAAGTATGGGGTGGGGGGCGTAACTTTGGTCAGCTATTACTTCCTAACCATGAATAATAAAGTAAAGTGATTTCATTTCCTCAAATACCCACCAAGTGCCCTATCGTTTGAATGTAAAGTTTGAACATTCTGATAAAGAGATTAAATTTTAGACCGGAGCAGTTGGTCTATAATGCTTTAAGTATGGGGTGGGGGGCGTAACTTTGGTCAGCTATTATTTCCTAACCATGAATGGGGGCGTAACTTTGGTCAGCTATTACTTCCTAACCATGAATAAGAAAGTAAAGTGATTTCATTTCATCAAATGCCCACCAACTGCCCTATCGTTTGAATGTAAAGTTTGAACATTCTGATAAAGAGGTTAAATTTTAGACCGGAGCAGTTGGTCTATAACGCTTTATAAGTATGGGGTGGGGGGGCGTAACTTTGGTCAGCTATTACTTCCTAACCATGAATGAGAAAGTAAAGTGATTTCATTTACTCAAAAACCCGCAAAGTGCCCTATCGTTTGAATGTAAAGTTTGAACATTCTGATAAAGAGATTAAATTTTAGACCGGAGCAGTTGGTCTATAATTCTTTAAGTATGGGTTGGGGGGGGGGGCGTAACTTTGGTCAGCTATTACTTCCTAACCATGAATAAGAAAGTAAAGTGATTTCATTTCATCAAATGCCCACCAACTGCCCTATCGTTTGAATGTAAAGTTTGAACATTCTGATAAAGAGGTTAAATTTTAGACCGGAGCAGTTGGTCTATAACGCTTTATAAGTATGGGGTGGGGGGGCGTAACTTTGGTCAGCTATTACTTCCTAACCATGAATGAGAAAGTAAAGTGATTTCATTTACTCAAAAACCCGCAAAGTGCCCTATCGTTTGAATGTAAAGTTTGAACATTCTGATAAAGAGGTTAAATTTTAGACCGGAGCAGTTGGTCTATAACGCTTTATAAGTATGGGGTGGGGGGCATAACTTTGGTCAGCTATTACTTCCTAACCATGAATAAGAAAGTAAAGTGATTTCATTTCCTCAAATGCCCACCAAGTGCCCTATCGTTTGAATGTAAAGTTTGAACATTCTGATAAAGAGATTAAATTTTAGACCGGAGCAGTAGCTCTATAATGCTTTAAGTATGGGGTGGGGGGGCGTAACTTTGGTCAGCTATTACTTCCTAACCATGAATAAGAAAGTAAAGTGATTTCATTTCCTCAAATACCCACCAAGTGCCCTATCGTTTGAATGTAAAGTTTGAACATTCTGATAAAGAGATTAAATTTTAGACCGGAGCAGTTGGTCTATAATGCTTTATAAGTATGGGGTGGGGGGCATAACTTTGGTCAGCTATTACTTCCTAACCATGAATGAGAAAGTAAAGTGATTTCGTTTCCTCAAATACCCACCAAGTGCCCTATCGTTTCAATGTAAAGTTTGAACATTCTGATAAAGAGATTAAATTTTAGACCGGAGCAGTTGGTCTATAATGCTTTAAGTATGGGGTGGGGGGGGGGGCGTAACTTTTGTCAGCTATTACTTCCTAACGATGAATAAGAAAGTAAAGTGATTTCATTTCCTCAAATACCCACCAAGTGCCCTATCGTTTGAATGTAAAGTTTGAACATTCTGATAAAGAGATTAAATTTTAGACCGGAGCAGTTGGTCTATAATGCTTTATAAGTATGGGGTGGGGGGGCGTAACTTTGGTCAGCTATTACTTCCTAACCATGAATAAGAAAGTAAAGTGATTTCATTTCCTCAAATACCCACCAAGTGCCCTATCGTTTGAATGTAAAGTTTGAACATTCTGATAAAGAGATTAAATTTTAGACCGGAGCAGTTGGTCTATAATGCTTTATAAGTATGGGGTAGGGGGGCGTAACTTTGGTCAGCTATTACTTCCTAACCATGAATGAGAAAGTAAAGTGATTTCATTTCCTCAAATACCCACCAAGTGCCCTATCGTTTCAATGTAAAGTTTGAACATTCTGATAAAGAGATTAAATTTTAGACCGGAGCAGTTGGTCTATAATGCTTTAAGTATGGGGTGGGGGGGGGGCGTAACTTTGGTCAGCTATTACTTCCTAACGATGAATAAGAAAGTAAAGTGATTTCATTTCCTCAAATACCCACCAAGTGCCCTATCGTTTGAATGTAAAGTTTGAACATTCTGATAAAGACATTAAATTTTACACCGGAGCAGTTGGTCTATAATGCTTAAAGTATGGGGTGGGGGGCGTAACTTTGGTCAGCTATTACTTCCTAACCATGAATAAGAAAGTAAAGTGATTTCATTTCCTCAAATACCCACCAAGTGCCCTATCGTTTGAATGTAAAGTTTGAACATTCTGATAAAGAGATTAAATTTTAGACCGGAGCAGTTGGTCTATAATGCTTTAAGTATGAGGTGGGGGGGGGGGGGGGGCGTAACTTTGGTCGGCTATTACTTCCTAACCATGAATGAGAAAGTAAAGTGATTTCATTTCCTCAAATACCCACCAAGTGCCCTATCGTTTGAATGTAAAGTTTGAAAATTCTGATAAAGTGATTAAATTTTAGACCGGAGCAGTTGGTCTATAATGCTTTAAGTATGCGGTGGGGGGGGCGTAACTTTGGTCAGCTATTACTTCCTAACCATGAATGAGAAAGTAAAGTGATTTCATTTCCTCAAATGCCCACCAAGTGCCCTATCGTTTGAATGTAAAGTTTGAACATTCTGATAAAGAGATTAAATTTTAGACCGGAGCAGTTGGTCTATAATGCTTAAAGTATGGGGTGGGGGGGCGTAACTTTGGTCAGCTATAATTTCCTAACCATGAATAAGAAAGTAAAGTGATTTCATTTCCTCAAATACCCACCAAGTGCCCTATCGTTTGAATGTAAAGTTTGAACATTCTGATAAAGAGATTAAATTTTAGACCGGAGCAGTTGGTCTATAATGCTTTAAGTATGAGGTGGGGGGGGGGCGTAACTTTGGTCGGCTATTACTTCCTAACCATGAATGAGAAAGTAAAGTGATTTCATTTCCTCAAATACCCACCAAGTGCCCTATCGTTTGAATGTAAAGTTTGAACATTCTGATAAAGAGATTAAATTTTAGACCGAAGCAGTTGGTCTATAATGCTTTAAGTATGGGGTGGGGGGGGGGCGTAACTTTGGTCAGCTATTACTTCCTAACCATGAATAAGAAAGTAAAGTGATTTCATTTCCTCAAATACCCACCAAGTGCCCTATCGTTTCAATGTAAAGTTTGAACATTCTGATAAAGAGATTAAATTTTAGACCGGAGCAGTTGGACTATAATGCTTTAAGTATGGGGTGGGGGGCGTAACTTTGGTCAGCTATTACTTCCTAACCATGAATAAGAAAGTAAAGTGATTTCATTTCCTCAAATACCCACCAAGTGCCCTATCGTTTGAATGTAAAGTTTGAACATTCTGATAAAGAGATTAAATTTTAGACCGGAGCAGTTGGTCTATAATGCTTTCAGTATGGGGTGGGGGGGGCGTAACTTTGGTCAGCTATTACTTCCTAACCATGAATAAAAAAGTAAAGTGATTTCATTTCCTCAAATACCCACCAAGTGCCCTATCGTTTGAATGTAAAGTTTGAACATTCTGATAAAGAGATTAAATTTTAGACCGGAGCAGTTGCTCTATAATGCTTTAAGTATGGGGTGGGGGGGCGTAACTTTGGTCAGCTATTACTTCCTAACCATGAATGAGAAAGTAAAGTGATTTCATTTCCTCAAATACCCGCAAAGTGCCCTATCGTTTGAATGTAAAGTTTGAACATTCTGATAAAGAGATTAAATTTTAGACCGGAGCAGTTGGTCTATAATGCTTTAAGTATGGGGTGGGGGGCGTAACTTTGGTCAGCTATTATTTCCTAACCATGAATCGGGGCGTAACTTTGGTCAGCTATTATTTCCTAACCATGAATAAGAAAGTAAAGTGATTTCATTTCATCAAATGCCCACCAACTGCCCTATCGTTTGAATGTAAAGTTTGAACATTCTGATAAAGAGGTTAAATTTTAGACCGGAGCAGTTGGTCTATAACGCTTTATAAGTATGGGGTGGGGGGGCGTAACTTTGGTCAGCTATTACTTCCTAACCATGAATGAGAAAGTAAAGTGATTTCATTTACTCAAAAACCCACCAAGTGCCCTATCGTTTGAATGTAAAGTTTGAACATTCTGATAAAGAGATTAAATTTTAGACCGGAGCAGTTGGTCTATAATGCTTTAAGTATGGGTTGGGGGGGGGGCGTAACTTTGGTCAGCTATTACTTCCTAACCATGAATAAGAAAGTAAAGTGATTTCATTTCCTCAAATGCCCACCAAGTGCCCTATCGTTTGAATGTAAAGTTTGAACATTCTGATAAAGAGATTAAATTTTAGACCGGAGCAGTTGGTCTATAACGCTTTATAAGTATGGGGTGGGGGGGCATAACTTTGGTCAGCTATTACTTCCTAACCATGAATAAGAAAGTAAAGTGATTTCATTTCCTCAAATGCCCACCAAGTGCCCTATCGTTTGAATGTAAAGTTTGAACATTCTGATAAAGAGATTAAATTTTAGACCGGAGCAGTTGCTCTATAATGCTTTAAATATGGGGTGGGGGGGCGTAACTTTGGTCAGCTATTACTTCCTAACCATGAATAAGAAAGTAAAGTGATTTCATTTCCTCAAATACCCACCAAGTGCCCTATCGTTTGAATGTAAAGTTTGAACATTCTGATAAAGAGATTAAATTTTAGACCGGAGCAGTTGGTCTATAATGCTTTATAAGTATGGGGTGGGGGGGCGTAACTTTGGTCAGCTATTACTTCCTAACCATGAATAAGAAAGTAAAGTGATTTCATTTCCTCAAATACCCACCAAGTGCCCTATCGTTTGAATGTAAAGTTTGAACATTCTGATAAAGAGATTAAATTTTAGACCGGAGCAGTTGGTCTATAATGCTTTATAAGTATGGGGTGGGGGGGCGTAACTTTGGTCAGCTATTACTTCCTAACCATGAATGAGAAAGTAAATGGATTTCATTTCCTCAAATACCCACCAAGTGCCCTATCGTTTCAATGTAAAGTTTGAACATTCTGATAAAGACATTAAATTTTAGACCGGAGCAGTTGCTCTATAATGCTTTAAGTATGGGGTGGGCGGGGCGTAACTTTGGTCAGCTATTACTTCCTAACGATGAATAAGAAAGTAAAGTGATTTCATTTCCTCAAATACCCACCAAGTGCCCTATCGTTTGAATGTAAAGTTTGAACATTCTGATAAAGAGATTAAATTTTAGACCGGAGCAGTTGGTCTATAATGCTTTAAGTATGAGGTGGGGGGGGGCGTAACTTTGGTCGGCTATTACTTCCTAACCATGAATGAGAAAGTAAAGTGATTTCATTTCCTCAAATACCCACCAAGTGCCCTATCGTTTGAATGTAAAGTTTGAACATTCTGATAAAGTGATTAAATTTTAGACCGGAGCAGTTGGTCTATAATGCTTTAAGTATGGGGTGGGGGGGGGCGTAACTTTGGTCAGCTATTACTTCCTAACCATGAATGAGAAAGTAAAGTGATTTCATTTCCTCAAATGCCCACCAAGTGCCCTATCGTTTGAATGTAAAGTTTTAACATTCTGATAAAGAGATTAAATTTTAGACCGAAGCAGTTGGTCTACAATGCTTTATAAGTATGGGGTGGGGGGCGTAACTTTGGTCAGCTATTACTTCCTAACCATGAATAAGAAAGTAAAGTGATTTCATTTCCTCAAATACCCACCAAGTGCCCTATCGTTTGAATGTAAAGTTTGAACATTCTGATAAAGAGATTAAATTTTAGACCGGAGCAGTTGGTCTATAATGCTTAAAGTATGGGGTGGGGGGGCGTAACTTTGGTCAGCTATTACTTCCTAACCATGAATGAGAAAGTAAAGTGATTTCATTTTCTCAAATACCCACCAAGTGCCCTATCGTTTGAATGTAAAGTTTGAACATTCTGATAAAGAGATTAAATTTTAGACCGGAGCAGTTGGTCTATAATGCTTTAAGTATGGGGTGGCGGGGGGCGTAACTTTGGTCAGCTATTTCTTCCTAACGATGAATAAGAAAGTAAAGTGATTTCATTTCCTCAAATACCCACCAAGTGCCCTATCGTTTGAATGTAAAGTTTGAACATTCTGATAAAGAGATTAAATTTTACACCGGAGCAGTTGGTCTATAATGCTTTAAGTATGGGGTGGGGGGGGGGGCGTAACTTTGGTCAGCTATTACTTCCTAACGATGAATAAGAAAGTAAAGTGATTTCATTTCCTCAAATACCCACCAAGTGCCCTATCGTTTGAATGTAAAGTTTGAACATTCTGATAAAGACATTAAATTTTAGACCGGAGCAGTTGGTCTATAATGCTTTAAGTATGGGGTGGGGGGGCGTAACTTTGGTCAGCTATTACTTCCTAACCATGAATGAGAAAGTAAAGTGATTTCATTTCCTCAAATACCCACCAAGTGCCCTATCGTTTGAATGTAAAGTTTGAACATTCTGATAAAGAGATTAAATTTTAGACCGGAGCAGTTGGTCTATAATGCTTTATAAGTATGGGGTGGGGGGGGCGTAACTTTGGTCAGCTATTACTTCCTAACCATGAATGAGAAAGTAAAGTGATTTCATTTCCTCAAATACCCACCAAGTGCCCTATCGTTTGAATGTAAAGTTTGAACATTCTGATAAAGAGATTAAATTTTAGACCGGAGCAGTTGGTCTATAATGCTTTAAGTATGGGGTGGGGGGGGCGTAACTTTGGTCAGCTATTACTTCCTAACCATGAATAAGAAAGTAAAGTGATTTCATTTCCTCAAATACCCACCAAGTGCCCTATCGTTTGAATGTAAAGTTTGAACATTCTGATAAAGAGATTAAATTTTAGACCGGAGCAGTTGGTCTATAATGCATTTAGTACTGAAAACCACCGCGAACATTTCTGTCCAATACTGTAGCAGTATATGACTATAATCATGGGCCCCAAAGCGACTTTCCCTGGTACTGCAGTAGAACTTTTGATGTCTCGCGTTCTGGATATGGCATATGCCATGTTCGTGCTTTTTGAGTGATAGATAGCTTTTGTTTCGCCCGACATCAGCCTATCCTTAATGATCTACATACATGGCCTAAGTGTGTACTGAGTTTAGAAATTCCGTCCTAGAAATAAATACCTCCATGAATTTGGCCGTTAGAGCGATGACGGACGTAAGGTTGGTGGCGAAGTACTTGTTAAGAATCTGAGGATCAGAATGTTCCGCTGCCTTTTTGGTTAAATCGCCGAGGGTTCCCGCGTTGTGGATCATCAGAGCATTCTTAAAGGCGCCTACAGAGACAAAAGCGCTGCTGTGAATGTGTATAAACACTTTGAAACTTTCTGTATTTATAAAAGTGTCAATAAAGCTTCTTCATCTCCATACCTAAGGATCTCCATGGGCTTTCCTAGCAACACTTAACGGTAACTTTAAAACGATGTTTAATAGGCTTGATATATATAATATATACAGTTTATATATGAGGAGGGCCAACAAACGTATTGAATTCACTTGTTATTGTAGAAGGTTTTGGGAACGTTCGCCGGTTCATTGGGTTGCTCCGCTGTATTCATGGGCTGTCTGTCAAAACTACGTCACAACCGGACGCCCTTCCGTGTGAATTTTGGACAATCTGGCGTTCGATTCCCGATTGGAATAAAGTATGATTATAATTGTCAGTAACACTTTAAATAAATGATGAATTAAGGATAACAAATGACATGCATTGTGGAATAAAAGCGACCAATCATGGATAATATACCGAATCAGAGTGAGTTGGCTACGATTAATGATGAATCAAAATAGTAGCTACGCCTCATAAAATTCGCGCGGTGAAAAGGGCATCATGGCCCTCTTACCTGGTTGAGCGTCTGTGAAGATGTCAAAGAACAGTGCGGGGTAGGCTGTAGAATCCTCCATGTCTCCTGTCACCAACTTTACCTCCAGCTGATTCGGACACTTCTCTTCCACCAGCCGTTTGGTTTCCTGTAGACCTTGTAGCGAGCGGCCGGTCAGCACCAGGCGGGAGCCCTCCCCTAGGCGCCCCGCCAGCTGCACGGCGATGCTCCGGCCAAGCCCGCGGCTCCCTCCCGTCACGGCACAGAACGTGGCGGGGCCGAACACGACAGACGAACCGACGGACGCCATGATTGAAACCTCCTTAGTTTATCAAATGTAGAAGACCTTACGAAGGTATCTCAAATACACATGTGCAAAGTCTACTTGCAAAACTTCCGTGCAACTGACCTTTGCACTTTGCCTGCAGTTCTCTTTTGTTCCGCTAGTCTGTGCATGACAAGTCGTCCCACAGGCCCGCGGCCCGTTGGACATCTGGATTATATTTCACGGCTTGTTGGCGGTAATTATCCGAGTGATATCAGTGCCACTGGCTTTACGCACAGGCAGCTGGGTACCGAAATGTGAGGAACGCCTTTCTATACTCAAACCTTCCAGGGCCTTTCAATCTGCAGTCATGAATTGGACGCAAAAATCGGATGATATCATACAATTGTATCATAATCGAAGGTTTGTCCTTTCCGTCTAAATGAGTGAGAAGATGAACGCCACTTTGTCATAGGTTGTTCACAATATGATGATAAAAGCTCAAAGCTGTTCAACTTTTTTCCCTTGTTCAAATGATTTGATAAGCTCCATCCTATAGATAAATTCAATTACATGTACATTCTACGAGGAGATATTCTCATTGTTTACAAATAGGTAACGTTAGATGTATCAAAGAATGTTTATATCTTAGAACCAGTAGTTCAAAGTATCCAAAGTATCAAACGATAACTTGTAGTAGACCTTGCGAAAGTCACTATACGATTGTTGTGTCAATAAAGATTGTCTTATAAAGAAAGTCCTTGGTGTGACTAAAGGGATCTATCGGGTTATTGCCTTGTCAATCTGATTTCTTAGAAATTGATTTACGAAGGATAAGAATAACATACTGAATCCTGTCTTCGTTTTCCAATATGTCATCACCATGGTGTCTGATATATATTGACGGAGGTGGTCGTTTGGTGTGACGAGATTAACCCCCTCGGGCGATAATCATTGGTATTACACTTAGAAGTAAATCCACTGACAGATATCCAGACAATCAATCGTTAAAACGCCGTGAATTATTACGTGAGGACGGAGAGGTGCCGTCTTTACTCATAACTAATAACATATATCAATATCGATGTACATTGTGCAGTTTACTTTGCAATTCTGAACAAGGATTGAACTACTGGCCATTGTCAGAAATTACTTTGGATCTAGTTGGTTAAAAAAGATTGACCCTGGACTAGATCTATATAGAGACATCATTTATTTCCATGTGTATTGGAAGCCAAGAGAGCAACGTTTACATGTTACCACCCAGCTAATTAGGGTTAATTGCGTACAATTGTCGGAACAATTGCTGCCCGTCATGTAATTGTCCCAAGGTACACGCGATCGACCTTTGTTTTCGATACCCTCACGCACACATGTATATAATATCTGGTTATTTGACTGTCTATATACGTTCATATGTGTCGTTCATTGAACCTTTTGTGGTAGACTACATATCATTTGGACCAAAAGCCGGATATAAAATTTCTAAGTAATTTATTAGCCAATCGATATTTTTTTCAATCGCTTGTCGAACAAGGTGCCATATTCAGTCTCACTGGCTACCAGAAAATCGACTGTGTTTTTATCAATAAAGGTTCATAAAAAAGTCTGTCGTTTCCCCAATCATCATTGTACGTTGGTAGGTAACACATTTATAAAGAGTAATGGGTTGATAAGGCCTAAATCCGACGAATGAAGCGGAATAAGAGAGATACAAATTACATAAATGTAACTATGATACACCCAAACACAACAGTGATGTTGTTTTACCACGCCCACCCGTGACGTCAGTAGCCCCGCCTACCTGCGCAGAGGCGCTGCGCAGTGGTGGTTCATCTCCAGTGTGTTTATCATGTTGCCAGGCACAACAATAACACCTGGAGGCTCACGTTGCTATTTTATTCAGTTTTCATAGCATCAAGAGAAAGTTCGGGTCACTTCTTGTACGTGGGAACGTATTTTAGAGTCCCATTAACATTTGAGGGGCATCAAGATCAAGTTTTGTGATCATTTGTGAGGATTTTACGTCGGGAAAAGCATCAGTGCGAGAACGGCCATCTAAATACTTGGATTTTTAATACGGGTGATTCTGCGAGTGTCCAAGATGACCAGTTACAGACTTACAGATAAAGATTCACTCCCGAGGCTTCCTCGTGGAGGCTTGAGTAGTGCCCCACCGCGGGCAGGGCTGCAGACGCTGGACGACTCCGGGCTGGTGTACGATCTCGGGAACGAGCGGCCGTTCCTGGCCCGCTCCACCCCGCCCGCCTCGCTGTACAGGACCGCCGCCGACCGCCCAGCGTCTCCCGGTGCCTCCGGACAGACATGGAGGCTCATGCAGGAGGTGAGACCTGACTTCTAATTTTCTTTAGCACGATACTCTTTTACCTATGAACGGTATCTGATACAGTCAAACCTGTGTAAGTGACCACCCCTTTATAAGGACCACCTGGCCATTGTGACCACGTTTTGTTGGACTCTCTCAGAATTTCCAATTGATGTCAACCAAGAATCCTGACTTTAGACACCTATCCACATAGAGTAGATTGTATCAGTCCCCTGAGTGGTTTCCCTTGGCAGGTTTGACTGTATATGATTTGTTTAGAAATGCGAAGGAAAGGGTGGACAACACATTTATACAGAACGTCCATTGTAATGTATACGTACAGAAAGCGACACAGGGGTCTGACACCTCATTATTCTAGATTATACCACATAGGTGATACCTTGTCCAAGGTCAAAGTACCTTGTGCAGTAGTCCTGTGAATCGCTAGATGGCGCACATATCCAAAGCAAAGCCTGATGGGACCTCACGTGATGACGCCCCTATCAAACCATCATTTTCCTTCGTGCTTCGCACGAGCTGCACATGTTCGAGTTTGGTCCGGCACGATCGGTACCGGTACTGACTCATACTTTTCAACGTTGGAGTTCGGATGAAAATTGGTGGAACAACCCTTCCACTCCTGCTGGCTCCGCGACAGCCAGAACAAAATGAGCCGACACGGTAGACGAAGATCGCCGTAGCTCATGGCCCTTCTATAACCTGGAGGGTTTAGAATTCGGGGAGGAACCCCCGATTCTAGGGGCAGGCGTCAGCCACGAATCTTGAGGACGGAGGAGCCGAAACCCGTCTCTCACGGCCCTTCTTATATAACCTGGAGGTTTTGGAATTCGGGGAGGAACCGATTCCAGAAGGGCCGACGTCAGCCACGTATCTCTGAGAACGGAGATACCCGTCTCTCATGGCCCTTTTTAAGTGGAGGAATTGAGAACGATGGAGTAAAAGCTCCCTCTCGTTTTGGGCCTGGCGACGTCTAGAAGATTCAAGAACGGATGTACACCGCTTCTCGTCGCCCTCTTCAAGTTGGAGGAGGCAATAATCTTCTCCCACTCATGGAGAACGACCGTAAGTTACAACCTTACGTTTGACAACAGAGGAACTAAACGTTTCCGTTGTTCATGGGCCGTCTTCGACCAGAAGACTTCGCCGAACGGGGGAATGAAAATTCATTGTTCCCTGCGGCCGTCACCCGACGGTAGCCGAGGGCGCCGTGCCACGTGGCCCGGCCGATTCAAGGCGTCGTTTCAAAGGCAAACAGTAAGTACCTTACACCCGGTTTTCAAGGGTACCTCCATAATGGTTGCCCAACCAGGCTTCCATGTTGAAAACAAGCCTTGTTCGGATTGTTGCTGCCTTGCATTCTACGCTCGCTAAAGTTGAGCGCCCATCATTCTTCCCCTAAAGTCGACTGGAGATTACTCACTACATGTAATCAGTTACAGCTCGCCCGTAAAAGCGGCCAGTGTTTTAGTTTGTTGTTACCAACAGTCGACTTGGGAAGAACCCCCACTTCCACAGGAGAGAAGAGGATTTTTTCTCTACTTCTGTCGCTGAAGAAGGTATGTCGTTGACAATCGAACACAGGCTGAGTTCTTGTCGAACACCGAATTTGATTTTTTTTTGCGAAACTTGTTCCTCCGAAAGCTTTCAAAATTATGACAAATATATTCCCAGTTCCTGGGCCATACCAGCCACAGGTGTGTCCGTAATTTACACCATTACGGCAATTTCTCCGAAGATAAAAGGCGAAGTTTACTTTGTCACGGAGCCTTATGACTGGCGTTGTATTGCCACTCAAAGAACAACATATTGTTCTAGCATGTACAGTACATAGCAAGATTGAGCATGTATATAACTCGTAAGGACGAGTTCTTCAACACATGGTTGTTTACCTTCCATAGAATGTTCTTCTTTCAGATGAACATAGTGATGAACAGGTGTCTGTTCTAATTGATCCTTTGTTATGCAAAATGATGGCAACATTTTTGTTGTCGAGACTTGCACCGGTTGTACTTATACAGCGGTAATACGATCTGTTTTTCTAACATTTCGTTTGTGTCAGCAAACGTTGTTGTTTTTTCTTTGTTTATGACAAATGAAGTCGCTGACGTGCTATGATATTGAGGTTGCTGGCGACAAACAGTCGACAGTATTCCTTCTCACCACGGACATTCTGCGGATACCTTCCTGGTAAGCATGTGTCGTAAAATGAGCTGAGAAGGGCAAGTGCACTGCTCAAGAATTCAGGTAACATAACTGTTTACCTTCAATTTGCGTACAGAACGATCATTGTTATTTGGAAGCCGGTTCCCTGCTAACATATTGATTTACCCAAGGAGGTTGATTTACCAGGATGTTCTAAATATCCTTAATCGAGCCAAGTGTAGCTCTTCAAGCTGCCAGTTCTGTAACCAATCATATTCATATTGAGGCGTGGACGTTAAGTCCCATTTGTTGCCGCGTTAAATTTCGCAATTTAGTAATTGGCCGTGTTTATACATGTAGCTGGCTGAGCTTACCACGTGCTCAAGGCCACGTGACCAACTAATTGGTGGGGATACCCAGTCTCTTCGACAGGGGCTTCATGAATGGTCTAAATACACGCATATGTACATGTGTAGTATTCTATATCCTTGATTATTTCGGGATACTTTCGATCTTGAGCATTCGACACCTCTCATTAAGACATGTTGATTTCTCCAAGTATTAAACTAAAACTTTAATACTGGGCCTTTCCAGAATTTATCGAGTCCGTTTGTAAATTTCAAGCGGCAGACAGGTGCGATTCTATCCTAAATCGCCAGGGGACACCTTTGTCAATAATTGGTGTCAAGGGTCACAGAGAAAATGGCCGTCTTATATTTACGCTGGTGTTTCGTTCTCCTTCACCTGTCAGATTAATCTGATCTACAACAAGGGAAACTTGTTGGTAGTAATCCGACTGATGGTCTATTTTCATGGAACTTGACAACGTTACCGTTGTAAGATTAATCGGTCATCGATAGATCGAATCCGGGAAGGGTATCCTTGTCGGAGTTGCACCGTCTTTCGGAAGAGACGAAAACCGGGGGTCCCGTGTTCGAGGAGGTGCCTCGAGCGCGTTACAACAGTCTCATTACTCATATGGGCACCTACTGGCTGTAATAATACAACCTGGTGAATTAATAACCCGCTACGTATTGACTGGGTTCCGGGCGCGAGGTCGCTCGATGTTTTTCTTTGCTGTATGATACAACAGAAAATTATTTTGAGGTTAGCTAATTGAAATGCCTCTGATTCTAGTATCTTATAACTTCGGTATATCAGTGAGCTTTAAATTTATTCAAAGCTCCTTTATCTTTTCCAATCAGCTGCCACGGGAGTCGGTGTAATGTAATGTTACATTTGCCAATAAATATATAAAGCAGATCCTGCTTTAAATCTAGCTTTCTTCTAAATGTGGCCCTCAATCAAGACACAGTTACGAACTGTAGAGCACCGTTGGGTCCCAACGGTCCACCAGGGTGAATAATCACTCCTTGGTCTCACCACACAAAGCGTTCCTATTGTTTCTCGGTGGTAATTAGTAGATAATTAGATAGATGTGAGGTAGAAGTCTTGGGCAGTGCAGAGTCACTGCTAACTTATGGACTCCGCACTGATTGCAGATATCATCAGTTCTGCCTCAGTATACCATACTACCTTTTCTGGTAACATTCTTGATGTGATTGAGTGAATGTTATACACTACAGTCACTCGTACATTGTGTATGATTCTTGGTCCCCAAAGTGACCAGGGTACCACCTGTGTAACCATGGACACCAATTTTGCTTCTCTGATTACAGGCATTGATGTAATCATTGTTACATTGTTTAATTGTTGAAATTAAGAAGTTGACACACCTTAGTTCACGGTTAACTCTTGGTATGGGTACGAACATTCACATTGTTCTTCAGCTGAGCTGAATCATCAATATCCGGATGACATATATCCAGTTGTGATTACTCAAACAGTAAGGTACAAGTAACCTTGTGAACAAATTGTGCTGCTGACACCCCTGTGTCAGGGTCCCCAGCAGCGGTATAATCAAATAGTGGATACTTTTAAGGTTAGTGAGGCTCCTGAAGTAGGACTCACAAGCCAGACTTCTACAAGCCTGTAATGCACATGAGTGACTTATCAATTGGTTGTGCATATGTTAATAAGTTAGCGGAATGCTAACAATTGATTGTGTGATTGTCTACATCTCACAGGTGAGGTTCCCAGTAATAGAACAAGTATTGTGAACTACTTAACAGGAACCTGAAATGAAATGAAACCTCATTCAGACATAACTTGTCTTAGCTATATTCAACCTTTGTTATGAGGGTTCTAGAGGAATTCAGTTTTATCTGAAGTTCATATTTTGAACGGATAGGATAGACGGATTAGCCTGATAGAATATTATCTATGTACGTGTACCAGTAAATGCCATACTTTGTACCTCGTACACTTGTTGTGCAATAAAGTTATTATTTTGAACGTATCTTACATGCATTGATGTGACTAGGTACGTCGGTAGACTTGGGTGCTGTTCTTCATGACCGTTGCTGTCAAGCAGACAAAACACTTGAATCAGGTCTCTTTCCTTTTGGGAAAGGGAACATTGTGATTTAGTGGATTCCTCCATTAGGTTACTTGGAGGACTGCTCCTTCCCCTTGGGAAGAAAGGGGGGGGGGGGCGAAGTTGGTCTGACAAGTAATCAGGGTAACAGGTCCAGAAGGATCCTTGCGAACATTAGGTCTTGGGAACTGGCCTTAGACTATGTCTGATACCCTAATCAGGAAACTGTGCTGTCCATAACTCTGGAGTCTGCACAAGGTACTTTGACCTTGGACAAGGTAGAACCTATGTGGTATAATTGGAGGTTATGCTAAGATGTACTTACCATATGAAGTATAATCGTAATTATACCACAAGGTGATACCTTGTCCAAGGTGTACCTTCCCACCCTGAATGTCATGTTCAGTAAGTAGACATTGCCCACCCTATACAAGTGGACAGCACAGAGATATTACTCTTGCACTCAGTCAATGATGGTTTGATAGGGGCGTCATCACGTGAGGTCCCATCAGGCTTTGCTTTGGATATGTGCGCCATCTAGCGATTCACAGGACTACTGCACAAGGTACTTTGACCTTGGACAAGGTATCACCTTGTGGTATAATTACGATTATACTTCATATGGTAAGTACATCTTAGCATAACCTCCAATTAGGCAGGACAATGAAAATTGTATGGATACCGTCCATGTACATATCAAATCTAATAGAATTGTGTTAAAAAAGGTAGTCAAATGATTACAAAATGATATGGCTTTGAAAATAGAGAAAGTAAAAAAATGAATATCTGTATCTTGAGTATGTAATCCTTGTATTCTGCCTCTACTGGCAACGGCCGAAAAACAATATGAAATATGAAGTCTTCTAAAATGTTAAAAAAATCAACAACAGAATAACACTGGTCATCTTCATTCTCTTTGTCTGTTATATCGTACTCAGATATCTAGATACAGAAATCATACAAAGAAATTTTCAAAAATTCAAAGTTATTATCTGTATTCCTGTATTCAGTCCTAACAATATAATATATTTACAAGACATTGCACAAAATATACAACTTATTGGCAAGGTGATTTTTGTAGGATATGGGGAATGAATGAACGTCTGAACAATTCTTATGTCATTCACAAAATCAATTATAGTAACCTAAGAAACCTGAATGTTCATGAAGTCCCAGTGGAGCATCCAATGTAAAACACCTGTTAGCTAATGCATGTAGTGTGAAAGTGATACAAAAACACAACCCCGCCCCAGTTGGTATGTTAGTATCATGTCACAGTCATTAACATTCACCCTACCAAGATGACATTTTTGCATTACATTTGTACTGATAACGGGGTATTTGCAGCAGGAAGATGGTTATTTTAGAATTAGATTCATTCATTTTCGCAGTGGTTGTAGTAAGAGGTAGGAGGGGAAAGGTCGTGTTTGAAAAAATTCAGAAGTAACAGTCGTACAGGGTTGTTATTCGTGGTGTCAATGAATTTGCGATGGAGACGTCGCGGCAAAAAATGCGAAAATAGATTTAAAAAACGTGAAAGTTTCAGAATTCAGTTATAACCAGTTCCTGCCGGGTGACCTAAATACTGTTACAGTATATCATTAAATATTTGCATTAAAGTTCATGTTCATGTTCATGTCACTTTTCCACAGCAAACTCACTATACATGCACCATTGGATCTTCCTGTCTATTGCGTTCTTTATATAGTTGCAACCACACACACTTGGTTTTCGATGTTCCACAAAATTTAGGGGCTACGGTCTTAAACGAATTTACGGTGTTCAAATCCCACCGGGTATGTAATCCCCTGGGTATGTGACCATGCGGGTGTTGAAAAAGCTCCATGCAAACAATCATTCATCCATGTACATTAGACATGTAAAATACTACATTTTGGAAATGATGTACAAAGGTCACTTGACATTATAAGCTGCAATAACTGTTAAACAATGTATTTTCTGTGTATTGACAGTCAATAGTATTCTTTGTGTGTGCGTGTATGCAGTCCTTTCAGATGCCTTTAATCATTACACGATAGACCTCAAATTCCATTGAAGTGCATGGACAATGACCGCTTTATGTAGTAGGTTGTACACGTACATAGTTACACCATACAAACATGTCTTTACCATCCATTAATTATAGATGCAAGAGCAGCTGAAACTCTACAAGAAGGAACTGGAGAAAAAAGATGACTTGATCACATCTTTGGCAACTGGAAGGTAAGGACCATGAATTCTCAACTTAGCGATCAAAGTTCGATAATCGTGGTGAAGCAAAGATCAAAGAGTCATTGTTGATTAAGGTATATGTAAATATCTAAGATAAGGGTGAAAATTTGGTGTGAAAAAGCCTGTATTTTTCACAGTGTAAAACACTGCGTTACAGCTTCTGTATTTTCTATATTATCTGTTTTTTTACCCACCTGTCTAAAATACTCTTTTTTTTATAGAGAAAATACTTTGAATTTGTACTTTTACACCAATCTTTTGAGTCCAAAGTATTACCCCAAATCAGCTACACTTATTATAGTCAAGTCCTTCTATTTTCCACTGGAACAATCATGAATCTCCATTGCAGTACTAGTGTTAGTCTTTGGAAAACATCTAGGTTGAATTTCTCCTACGCTACGCCGGTAAATAAGACTCTGGACAAAAGACTAAGCTGGGCATGGCACGCAACCCTATTTTCTTTGACCAGCAAAGTTCAGGGAACCAGAATCCTCAGAAATTGCAACACAAGAAATATGACTAAACAGTAATTCACAACCATCGTTTTTTCATCTGCCAACCTTCTTGAATTTCTGATTTTTCAATACATTTTTAAAACCTTTTATGTCAAAAATGGCAGGTTGCAGATAGGTAATTATGTGCCCTGCTGGGGTTAGGATGATTACTTGTTGGACAGGTTGCGACAATTGTACAACTCAGTCATCCATGACATGTGTGTAACAGTGTTTAAGCTACAACATTTTTCTCTCTCAAATTTGACCAACCTTTGTTCCTTATGAAAGGCCAGCAAGTAAACTTTATGGATGACATCTTCTGCAAATTCCAAATCTAATTGCAAGAGCACAAAAGATTTGAAAAAAAAACAAAAACAAGTAGATACCATTAGAGGAATGAAATTTAATCTTTACCACTGGATAAATACATTTGTAAACTCAGACAAATAGACATTGTAACAAGAATTGAAGGGATAGAACATGGTAATCAGCAGACAAGTCTTTTATTTCTGTATTCAAGAAGTACAGAAAGTGATGTGGTTACTAAGCCTATCACTACAACTACAGTGGCACAAGAATTCAAAATCAGTCGAAAATCATTTTGCACATGGATTTCATCCATAGACTTTATTTACTAAATTCTGTGGTCTATTAAGCAGAAATACTCTGCCGGCTGCTGTGATACATGGTATCTAATCTTTGGGAACTGTTTTTTTGTTGTCTCATATAGACATGTTCTTACCACAGTACAGTTGTCATCATTTTCATTGATTGACTTTAAATTAATATTTTTTTGTTCCCCTTCAGCAGTAAAGGACATGAGACACCAAAGGTGAGACACATTTATATGACATTGCCAACTTGAAGGCATTACTAAAATAGCTCAAATTCTTTAGACATCTGCCTGTTTCTCTTCCCTTAGTGTTTGATATTAGTCGTAAAGTGAAATGATTATCAACACAGTTGATGGTTTCTACACAGTGAAATCCATCCACTCATTAACATAAAATTCAGTTTAGCTCATAATTTCTACAATTGGAGGTATATTTCACCACCTACCATACATTAGTTACAACTTCTAAATGGTTTTCCATTTTTGTTTTCCAGATCAATGGCTACTTCTCATCTGGAGACCCCGCCTATCCCCCCCAGCCCCCACCCCAACCCCCACCAACAGGGGGACGGACCCTGCACTACCGCATGGCCGCGGAAAGCGTCACTGGTGAGCTGGCCGCCATGCAGGTTAAAGCTGAACGCCTTCAAGCAGAGGTAAAGATCCTTCTCTTTGTAACATTCCACCTGTACATTAATATTTGTAAATTTCCCCATAAAATCTTGCAGCTAAAATGCCCAGGTACAGTAAAAAAAAAGTAGGTCTTGTTGTCCAGCCTTGGTGAATTTTGGGTGCACAAAAGTTCACTTGCATTTTATGAGCCCTTACTTGTCACAACCCGGTGAAACTAATTAAATTATATTTTCCTCCAATCACAGCTGGGAGAGACCAAGAACAGGTGCGCAATCAAAGACGTGCAAATCCGGGACTTGGAGACGGAGGTGCAGAGCTACAAGGAGGACAACGCCCGCCAGGTGGCGCTAGTGCAGACTCTGCGTAACCGGATCCGGGAGATGGACGACGAGACTGGGACGCTGTCGGTCGTGAAGGGGCGCGGGGAAATCACCATCCAGGCCCTGCAAAAGGAAGTGCGGGAGTATCAGGACAGGGTTGCTGAGCTGGAGGGAAGACTCAGGTAACACATAGAATTGTGTTATGATAACTGATATCATATTCATAAGCCACTACAGGAATTATATATAACATGAATTAACAAAGGGTCAATTTGAGTCACTGTTACAACTTCTGAGCGCTCACTGGAAAACAGAAAATTTCTGTGGAATAGCAATAAAAAATTTCTCATGAGGGGGCTGTTGCAAAGAGGTTTATGTGAAATATCTTTCCCCCATCTAAGTCTTAATTTTTACAACTTTAAACCAATTCATAGATTATTACAATTTTGACAATCAAATGATACCAAATAGATGATAACATTGAGCAATTCTAGAGTAGTAATACATATAAATAAAATGGGTCAATTTGAGTTACCGTTAAAACATCAGCCTTCATCGGCAAGAAGACGATTTCAATCGAGTAGAAAAAATCATTTTCTCAGGAAAAGGGGAAACTCAAATCATGTACTAAAGATACTAAAAACTTCCATTCAATGCCATGTCCATGCACAGATTCAAGGAACGAAGACATGTCACATTTCTTACTGATCAAAACTTCAGGTAGAGAAGTCTTTATTCGTATCGCACACTTCTTAGTAAGGAATGGGTCAGGCCATGAGATCTTTATGCTCAATCTTTTGCTATGTAATGAAAATGTATGGAATAAACATGAAACTCTGTTGTTGATAAAGAAGGTCTCACATTCAAGAAGGAAATTAATCTCATCAAAGCTCTGACCTATTCCTGTATAGCATGGACCCACCTAACGTCCAATGGCGCAGTAACACACCAGATGCTATGGTGATGGAGTCGGTGTAATTAAGTAAAGCGTAGGGGCCTGGTCGCGTGTCGTGCGATCGTCGTATGTTTCCAAACCTGGTGATAGTCCTGCATGTGTTCTAAAATTCCGCTGTCTTGATACAGTAAATATTGTATTGGTTCTGCTTAGAAATTCTTCCACAGCATCAAAATCATACGACAACCTACGACGAATGTGACCATGCAGTAACTGTGCAATACCTACTGGTAGACAATTTTCAGGATTTTTCAGGATTTCTAGGGCAAAAACCTGGAACTCCACTTGTGTCTGACCTGTTCTTTTCTCTCGCACACAGGAGTCACATCAACGAGCGCGAGGGCGCAGAGCAATCGTCGCAGTCGTGGGAGAGGAAATACCGCGACCTCTGCACGGAGGTCGGACGCTGCATCAATCTGGACACGGCAGCCGGGAGCATCCCCGATGTCATCGAGAAGGTCACTCACAAGGTGAGGAATGATGGGATACTCAACTATTACTTCCAGCTGACAGCAACTGTTCAAATATTTTGTCCAAGAAGCACAATTTGTTATTTGTGTCTTTAGGCTGTGTTGTTATAAAGACAACATCAAACAATAAGTTAACACAAATACTTTAACTTTTCCAGTTTTTGTTGAGGATTGAATCCATCATTTCTATTACAATTGTTATTGTTACTTTCTTCTCATTTTGTTGATCTTATCTTTATGCATGATACATATGGAGAGGGCCTCAATGAATAGCATAATGATAATGCTTTTGCCCAATCCTTGGAAAATCAATGTGAATTTTACAAAAATAGATTTATTGATGTGTATGTTTTCTTCATCTGTAGATCAACACCATACTTGAAGAGAACACCATGCTTCGTGGGCGTCTGTCCACGCTGACTGAAGCGCTGAACAGCAGTGAGCTCGAGACCAAGGCGAGCAGGGAGACCATCATGAGGCTGGTTTCGGAAGTCGGCCGCGAGCAGCGAAACCTGTCTCAAATCAACACCAGTACGGAGCAGCTGAGGATGGTGAGTATAGGGGATCCCCCTAAAGTGACCAGCAGTTGTCATTTTTTCCAGCATTTCAGTTGCTGCATATGTAGAATGAGCTTTGCTATAGAAAAGTTCCACATTTGTCCCATCTGTACTTACACTTGAGGTAAACTCACCGCTCAAACAGCTAATACTAGAAATGTCAGGGGTCTGACTGGCATCTCTCACACCACTGTCACTCAATGTTATAGTAACTGTTACTCTCTCCACTGCTCTCCTCTTTCGTCAGATCTTCAGCACCCTCGGTGTCTAGTCTTTGCACCAGGTACTGTTTCTCTCATCTTTCTCTTGTACTTCTCAGCTTTTAAGGCCCGTTTCTAACACTGCTCAATATTATACTGGTGATCGGTATGCTTTCTAAAGGCCCTGTCACACATAGCCGACCTCCCGAACTTCTCCAGACCATGGTTGGGAGTATATGTGTTCTAATCATGGATGTGTTCTAACTTGACTGTCTCTTCTTGTCTTCCCCCCCCCCCCCCGGAGGTATATCCCATGAACCCACATCCCCCTAAGGCAAGTTGCCTGATGACATCTCTCCCCTTTCATCCTGTTATGTATCTATACAATACCTAGTACATACACTGTGTACTTTCTTTGGTAGATACACTTAAATAGGTGCAGCTGTCCATCACTCGATAATTCTTACGTACACTGTAACATTATTAGAGCATTGAAAATTGTCACTGGTGGCCGCTTTTAGGACAGTTAAACTGTGTTTCTAGGCTTGAATTGCTTTGAATACTGCTTCACAGGAGGTTTAACTTAGCTCTATTGGCTTTGGAAATATTGATGGCTGTATACATGACTGTCTATGAATAATAATTCAGTCCTGAATACAGTAACTGTTATAGATATTCTATCAGTTAGTGGAAAATGAGGTTCTATTGCAACAGCCTTCAACTTGAAGACGTTTACTTGGCCAATGTTTTGGCAACCACTTGTAAGCCGCCTTCCTCAAGGTTTAACTTTCAAATTGCTACTTCTTGCCACAAGAATGATGTCTCGATGTTGACCAGGTAAATTCTATGGGTTGTGTGTTAGAACCTTACACTCCAATGACAAATTTAACAAACAAACAGACAAACAAACAAACAACAAACAAAGGCAGCTCTTCACAAGTATGACAGTCTTGTCTAAAAGATCTTATTTTGATATCACAGGACAGAGAGGAAGCACTTCGGTCCAAGGAGGCGTTGGTTCGGGAGAACCAGCTTCTGAGGGAACGTATCGAGTCCAGCGAGAAGGCGTGGAAGTCGACGCGGGACGAGCTTGAACACCGAGAAGGCCGCGTACAGACCATGGACGAAAAGCTGCGGACCAGCCAGTACACAGCCAAGGCCGCCCAGACGCAGCTGGACACGTTCAAACAGGCGATCGCCTCACTGCTGAGCGACGGGCACCACATCGTTCACGAGAGGGAGGACGACATTAAGGACAGGATCAGGTCCATCATGGGCTCCAGCAGGGACAAGCAAGCGGTAAGTAAAATTAAGTGTTTTTTGCACAGTCTTTTACTTTTATGGCAACCCCTTTGATAAATGTGAAGCCATTTTTTACTTTGTTTCAAGTGTTCACGAGAAAATTGCATCTTTTGAGCTAAAAAAATTATCAAGAACACAAACAACATGGAACCCAATCTATTTTGCTGTAATGCTAAAGGTTTTTGCATGGTTAATCCAGGCATAAAAGTTGAGGATGAATCCCTGCCTATGGCACTCACTCAACTGGTTCCTTACTGCAAAAGGTTACCATCCCTAAAACTATAATTCAAAAGACAAAAAATACACAGAATGTAAAAAGATTTGTTCTTTGTCTTCAAAACTTGTTGAGCAATCTGCTTGTCTTTGGTAACTTGCTAGGGTAAGGGTTTAAGGGGTTGGGGTTAGGGTTTGGGTTCAACCCACTCATTATCCCAACTTACTTCCCAGGAATCAGAAATGCTTGACCTGAAAGTAAAGGAGCTGACCAAGCAGCTAGAGTCGCAGTGTGAGCTGCACCAGCAGGCCATCCGCAGGGCCAAGAAGGCAGAGTCCCACATCAACGACTTTAAGGAGAGACTGAACAACATGGAGGGTGAGCTGTCCTCAGCAGATGTGCTGAGAGATGGGCTCAGGACGGACAAACAGAGGGTAGGACAACCAGGTTATTCTAGATATGGTGAAGACTAAACAAGAAGACCACTCAGGGTACCGAAAAAACTGGTCTATTTGGACATGTCACTATAGACAGAATTCTTCATTCTTGTGTCAATGAGAAAAAATATCTAAGGAGCCACCAAAAAGTGGTCACATTGCCGAGGTGGTCCTTATGTAAAGGTGGTCACTTGTGCAGGTTTAACTGTATATGTGTAATAGTATATATTTTACCAGACAACAGTGTATCACTATCAGGACAAAAATACTATATATATATATAGCATTGTAAAGATTGAGATTCGTTCTCCTAACTGAATCAAGGATTGGTGTAAGCACATAATATGCTACATAGGATCAAAGTGACCAATTACGATTCACAATACTTAACATTACTTAACATTGAATTAAAGTGGCCAGCTATGATTAAGCTTTAACACACTGAAGTAGCCGTTTGGCACCCTGGTCTATTCTCTATAGGTTACAGAGTTAGGCAGCAGGGAAAAGGTTAACAGTGTACAAATTAAAATAGCTTGCAATTCCTAAGGAAAAAAGACATGCAGACCATCTTCAAATTTAGGTCTAATTTGTCTGTATGAAACCCTGTGCAGTATCTGGAGTTTCTGGAGAAGATGGCACGGGTGATGAAGCTGGATGAGATCGCGCTGGACGTCGGGTTCGACTTGAACGGCGACGCCCTTGTGGCGAGGGCCCAGCAGCTGGTCCACATGGAGGGGGATTCGCTGAAGGACCGCACGACGCACGTCTACAACCTGCAGAGGAAGGTACGCACGACTGATACATATTTGCAAGAATTTTGTAAACACAATTTCTTTTTAATGCCACACTGTATAATCTTATCAGTCCCAGAAATGGCTAGAATTCAGCATTCTCAACTAAAAAGGAGCTGATTATTTTTAGACTGAGAAAAGCACTCCCCTCAATGTTTCTTAACCTTTTACAGCTTTATATCTGATATTTTGTGAAAATTTCCAATGATAATTGATACACAAAGGATCATGTTGACCCCAGTGGGTGTCTTCATGCTTCGTTGAAATCATAAAAATCTTTATTCCAAACATCTGGGGAGTTTTTTGTGCTAAATCTTGAGATGTTTGACTTAATCTTGGGATGCTTTAAAAAATCTAAAGATATTTTGAAAAAAACCTATTACCCTGAATGAGTTAAAGTGTAGCATAAGTGTCCTACATGTATATATTGGGTTAAGTACCAAAGAAGAGATGGCCATGCTGACTGAGTCCCCCGTTTTTTTGCAGGTTAAACAACAGAAAGAACAGCTGGAGAGTAAGGACCTTCACATGGACCTTCTCCGCAAGAAGATTGGGCAGCTGGAGGAAAAGCTGCAGGTATGGGCATGTCTACTTCCCAAACACCTTTAGATTTTTTATCTGGTAGTACAGTTGGTAGAAGACGACAAGATAACTGTGCTGACAATATCAAGGAAAGGATAGGAAACAAAAGAAATCAATAGACAATTGTGAATGTGAATTTCAGATAAGAAAGCCTTGCAAGTAGAATTTGTACAGTCATTTTCTTGCTGCAGTACAGCATCAAATATATTCTATGTCATATCTAGATTTCAAGTGAGGTATAGGGAAGTCCAAAATGATAACTGTTCAAAACCTTGAAGTATAGTGCATCTAAGCTCTGCACAACACAGAATGTTTGGAAACTTAATTTCTGTGAACATCAATTAAATTGCCTTTACTGCCCTTTACAAGGAAAATCCGCTTGTTATGATCATACTTTCATGGGTTGAGCACCAAGGCTGCAACAAATATAGGGTAACAATTATAACGGAGAAATGGTTTATCACTATAAAATTTTGTGTATGTTGAAAAGGTGAAGAAAGAAGAAGTGCTAACTGTTATTTTGCACCCTCAGGGTCGTAACGAGCTTGCCTTGGAAAGGGACGATGCGTCCATGAAGATCCGGAAGCTGCAGAAGCAGGTGGAGCGCCTGCAGGGCCAGCTGGGAAATGCTCGCGCCATGAACACCGAGCTGAAGGCCAAGCTGCAGGAGGTCACCGACCTCAAGGTCAGGACCCTGCAGCAGAAGGACCACATCAAAGAGCAGGAGGACGAACTCCTTAGGCTACGTCTTATGAAGGAGAAGCTGGGGAAGAAGGTCAGCAACCTGAAGTCGGAGATGCAGATGACTGAGGCGGAGAGTGAGGAGACCAAGGTGCTGTCGTCCAACACCGTGCAAGCTCTGTCCAACGAGCTCAGGAGCACCAAGCTGGCACTGGATGAAGTGGCCAGGAGGGAGAAGGAGGTCTGTATCATCTTCACTGTTGTTCTTGTTTTATTGCTAATTTGAATTTATCACAATGCGAGAGCGAGGGCAAAACAGGTGCTTAAGCACATTTCCGAGTTGCCCTGTATACACTTTAACCTTCTTCCTACTGCCTAACCCCAAAATACAAATTTAACCGAAAGAGAATTGGTATACAAATGGCTACTCAAGTGTGCCATATCGTATGCTTTGTGATGCAAACAAATCATTGATTTTGGCATTGCATCACATCATTGCATGCGATAGTGACAAGAACCAAAGACATTGTGATGTCAACATTGATAAATGTCAGTAATTAATCAATAGGCATCTTCGTTTATATCTTGCAGCTTGTTGACTTCCGCCAAGTCATCGCCCGCATGCTCGGCCTGGAGATCCACACCCTCGCCGTGCCAAACTACGAGATCATCGCACGGCTAGAGAAACTGGTCAACGCGCATCACTCGCACACCGCGACCACACTCGGCGTAGAGACCGCACTCGACGACCAGTTTGTGGAAGGGTATGTGGATGCACGAAGGTTCCTCCGGACGAGCCCAAGGAGTCCAAGACGTGCTCGATCGGTATCTCCGACAAGAAGATACTACCAAACCCAATAGTACATGTTGTAAAGAATCAATTTCTTTGTCTGTCTTGTCTTGTATAAAAGCGTGCAGACTGGTAAAACAATCTCGTCTATTTTAATTCAGAGATAACGATTGTGCATGTCAATGGTCGTACATTTGTCAACTGCATGGGGAGGATTATAAATATATGAAACTTTTTGGTAGCAGTTTATAGAATTATATATAGGAAATGTGGAAGTTAAGACCAATGCAGTGTGCCTTTAAAGATGAAATGCCTTACCGGTAAAGATTCGAATCAGTACTATTGGCTGAGTTTTTATTATTTAGAGTAAGACATCAATTGCTTTAAGATATAGATTTGGTGGAACATATTTCTAAGTCATGAGCAGCTATATATTATGGTAACTATGATATAATGCAGTGCTGTATATATCCTTTTTGGACCGCATGTCATGCATAAGGGCTTTTGTACAATACAAACTTGTGTAGGTAGTGCAAAACCTGTTGAAGAGATAATCATGTAGATTCTATAGAGCTGGATGCTAAATGATTTGTGCAATCGTTGATAATTTTTGCTTTTAGAATTTATCATCGTCATCATCATCATCATCAGATGAAATATAACCATACATGTATATTGCAACGCATAATATCATAAGGTTGTCCCTGATGTTTTCTCAAACACCTTTATTATATTAGGAAAACATGATTTTGTAAGTATGGTCCTTTTTATTAAAGCAAAGACTTTAATATTGGTGAGTTTGTGATTATTGAATATCTGGTTTTTGTTTCATATATTTTATTATACTTCTGCACATACTAAACTATTTTCCTAAATGAATTAAATGTAGCACATACACATACAGCCTGAACAACAATGAAATAGGGACAGGTATGAAAATAAATCATTAAATCCGATCAGCATTTTCAAACGAATATATCGGATGCTTCTGTCACTTCAAAAAAAAGAAGACCAAGGTATGTTCAAATATAAGGCCAGATATTTGCCTGCAGTATGAAACAAGACCGCCAGGACGCCAAAAATCGGATATTTGTTTTCAATAGTCCTAACCATCTAACAAATATCATAATTCTGAGTTACACTATTCAAACTTCAAACCAAATGCAAGAATTCAAAGTATCTGAACCACTAATTATATTATTCGTATTTTGCATACATCGGAATTCGCAGCGGATGGCTGTCATGGCAACGCGTCAACTTTGAAAGTATCACGGTTTACACGGCGTACAGTATCATAAAATATAGCTTTTGATATCTAGCGTATCATGACACCACAGATAACCTAACCCCATAGCTCTTCACTTAACGTCGGTGTAGAAATGTCGTCGATGCGAAGAAATGGTGTGAAATGGTGAGCTTTTTTAAGGTCTCTTACTTTGCTACGATTACGGTAACCGTTCGTAGTGTATCCTTTTTTACCTTCATTTGACAATGCCAAGGAACATGGGAGTAGCATACGAACTAAGAGTGATACCGAGCTCACGCGTGGCTTACTAATCTCGCCACCACAGCTGTCAATGCGTCCCTCAGGCGTCGCTGGTTATCATTCAACCACCGACAGCTTGTTTTAACTCGGCCTTTGGGAAATGTTTAACAGTCGTGTGTGCGAGCGTTTTGCTTGTTGAAACGTAGCGGTTACTGCATGGGTCCGCCCTCCTAAAGACCTGGTGACAATGTCGTCGTACAATTACCCCCCGACATAAATGAGGACATTCGTAGGATAGTCGTGGAAGTGTCGGTGCAAAATTCAGCTGTCTTGCGACGGGACAAAAAGGTGTCGAAGATCTTTAACGAGAATACGTTTATCTGAAAATCCTAAGACAAAAAATCGTACGGCAAATGTGACTAAACCAATGCCTGCCAATGGCATTCACTGATCTATGCAATACATTGAAAGAATTTGTCAATTTTGTAATTTAGATAGAATTGAGGACGAAAGTCATTTTGTTGTGGAATGTACATTATACAACGATGAGAGAAATATCCTTTATACTTATATACAAGATAAGTTCCCTAGTTTTAAATATATAAACAGCACTGAAAAATTCCTATTTATAATGAAACTGAACAAACCATGTATTACGAGTTCCATATCTACATACATCTACAATTGCCTTATGAAGTGAGAAGAAGTCGAACCTGTAAATAGTAGACAAGTATAGATTAGTCCTATTAGACACAGTAATATATCACATTATATTACGTTATATTGTCACCACTGTATGTAGTCCTTTGCTTATCACCATGACCTGTACTTAGCTTGTTTAAGCATAAATGTACAATAAAGGTCTTTCATTCATTCATTCATTAACCATGGTAAACGAAACAAAACAAAGAAATAGATAGAAATTCTGAAAGTGCGCGCCAGTATTTCCAAAGAAGCTTGATTCTATTTGTGAGTAACATGACAAGCTAAGTTGCATTGTCTTGACACTTTAACTTGTGGTCATATGCTTTGGTATATATGCGTACGATATTATGGACATGTACGCAATCATATGTTATTTGTACAAGTATGCACATAAGATTTTGTTGAATTATTATATACAACACAGTAACGAAAGATGAAACGTAAGCGCTAAGCCGATAGGTCTTTTTCATACATTAATGTGTAGGTTGTTAAGTACGTGTTTTGCGTATTTATAGTGCAATAACAACAGATTTTCATGAGTCTAACCTATTTACATAAGCAATAGTTTCACCAACATTTTGATTATAATGTCATGGAAGATGATAGCAAAAGTACAGTTGGACTTTTTTGGACCGCTTTCGCTCTTTTGATGGTAATTATTTTCACCCAAATCGTATTCTCGGATTATGTGCTATAATAGTGAAAGCAATAGAGCTAGTAATTGAAACAGACGGTATCTCGTATGACCCATACACGCGTGAAATTTAGGAATGGTCCATTTTGTCTTAGTGTGAGGGGTGGAGGTGAAAAAACACATTTAAGATAATCAGGGCTCATGTTTCATCATATGAAGCATAATCAAAACGATTAATATTCCCGAAGTTGCACAGATTCACGTATGATATAATTCTGGGAATGTTACGACACGTCATGTAACGTTAGGTAGTGATAATCTGACGTTATACCGCCATATTCTAATTTCCCGACCATAAATATTAATATGTTTCAACGGGTGTTCGGACAATGTCATAAGGAGGATCAATTTTAGCCTTATCATCATTGCAATAATCATTATGCTCATTTTCTTTTATTTTCACTATCAGATTTTTATTATCCTTTGTTGTGTGTAATTGAAATGATATATCCCACTATTTCTTTTTAATTCGGTATCATACATTCAAGTCGGCATGCTAATTAACTCGCCCTGTTAGTGATAACATGACAATGGTGTACGGTATATAAATAACTGTGTTTGCGAACGTTATTTTCCGTACAGATTTGTGTACAGGGTAGCGCTTTTGTAAAAGATGAAAAAGGAAACGATCTGCAGACAGATAGACACAGACAAACAGACAATGCCTACATATATCTCGGCCGTTGTGCGGTTTCAGTAGCTCAGTTTTGTTTAGATTAGCGATTGTTGGATCGATCGATTGATTGATCGATCATTTGCTTAAGCAACATCTACTACTCCTGTAATGACATCATATGGGCATTTGTTCCTGTGAGGTCAATACGTTTTGATATGTAATTTGATATACATTGACATTGAAATGTTGATGTCTGTCAAATTATATCTCTGTGTCAATACTTTTTTTTTCAAGTTCTGTTCCAGAAGACCAAGGTACGTAAATCGGTTCATCATGTATTCTGACCACCTGTTATGACAATGGAATCGTCCAAACTGCTTCTAAAACGACTGTGTGTGAGTCGTATTTCAGCCCTTTATTCCAGCTTTATGTACAACTTGATTACACCATGTCATGAGAGGCCACGTAATAAGGATCGCGAATGACTTTAACGTCCATTATTCCAATAATCGCTACTCTTGCAGTAGGTATATTCATTTTGCACATTTTCGACGCCTATCCATCTTAATATCCTCATAAAAAATCATGTGCTGTATCTTCACAAGACATATCCAACTATTTGAAATGAGAGAGAGAGAGAGAGAGAGACAGACACAGAGAGAGAGAGAGAGAGAGAGAGAGAGAGAGAGAAAATGGTTTATTCATAAAAAGAACCTTTGCAACACCAGGCTGAATTGCGTTTATTGTACAGTAGGTAGTTGAAATATAGGTGGTTTAAACACGTTCAATGTTCAAACTTTACAAACATTCAAAAGAATATTCACTATTCAAAACTTCAATATTCAAATACTCAAATCTTACTCCGAACATAAACACCAATTAATCGTCGTTTAACAGACGTACACAGAGCAGAAGTAATACAGAAATGACATGTTTTTCAGAAGTTTCCTTGCATGTTTGACAGTCGTAAGCAGCTAACAAAAAACTAGTCTGTATAGTTTGGACCCCCTGTGCCAAGATAGGGAGAGCAACGAAGCTGAAAATTGGCTACGGGCGCACTTTGGTATCCACCTACGCGTTCATGTTTAAATATATGTAGTCTTTCATTTGTCTAGTATTGTCGCCAGGCGCTAAAGATCAGCCCAATCAGATGTTCAAACATGAACACTTGCTGTTAGTTGAGCATGTACATGTACATGGGGCATTTTTTACGCCCCGGGGACAGTTGGTCCTTCTGATTTGTAGTACCTTATCCGGCTACTGACATTTATCGGTTCGTGCGGGTCGGCTTCCTTTAAGAAATACGCGACGTCTCGGAGATACGGATCATGAATAACCCAATATTAAGTAACCTCAGAAGGTGAGAGAGGCCCTCCCTCAAGGCCCCGTACTCGTCCCAAATTACAGCCTTTACGACGCGCCCCGGATACAGTATATCACTTTCCACGTTTCGTGCTCTTTCCCTTTTTGGCATATGACTATTATATACTTATCAAACAGAAGACGTAAGAGCTTCGATTTTTTGCAGCACAGCAGGCGCCTCATGCGTTATAATAATGCGGGGCCAGGGTGGGTAGAAGCAAAGATCCTTTGTCTCGATGCGAAGTGCGTTGGTGAAAAAGAAAATTAAAGGCCCCAGGATTGCGGGTTATGAGATTTGGTGATCTGCTTGGCAGCCGGGGCTCAACAGTTATTGCCAAGGTACCAGAGGCCTACTTAACCGTGACCTAGCGGTCTTTGGCGGCCCCAGTAATTAGCATGACACGAAAAGATTCCTCTAAAGCAATGATAGAAACCAGTTTGGAAGGTCAGATTCGGTTGGTTTGTGACGCTAGCGAGATTTCCTGATTCCACCCTTGCATTCTAAGTGGTTCCGTGAGACTAAAACCTATCCAGACACTTCGCGGTGCAGTTATATCGATCGACTCGTAGCAGAACTGTAATTTTCGGGCGTATTTGCGGCTTGCTGTTTACGCCATGCGTATTAATGAATCTCAGATCTTTGCGAAGCACACTATTCCGTCGATTTTACTGACGTGCCTGGGAAATGAAAAAAATCAGATTGACCTAAAATGTTACACAAATAAGAAGGAACAGAGAAAATATATCAACTGAGTCGTGTCTAGATCTTGAATGGACTCGTCGAAAATGAATATATACATATATAAAAACCTATGAGAAATGGAATGTCTTGCGTTCATACGGGTTATTGCCAATGTTGAAAATCATTATGATTGAACCACCCCTGAGGCCACCCGATCATAGAAGCAAAGTTTTCCTGGCCTCTCGCTCCACAATGCGCTGTAAAGAATGGTAATTATACGCTGGACCTGGCGCTGGCCTTCTTGCGAGCAGGAACAGATGGGCCCCAAGCAGCGGAGGAGGAAAAATATGGACGGCGTGATTTTCTTCTTTTTTTCTGCAGCCTGCCCGATCGATATCATGGCGTTGCGGTATTGACGATTTTACAGGGAAACTGATAACTCGCCCTGGGGTTGTCGTAATTGTGATTCCGCGCACTGGAATTGGAAGGCAGTGGCGACTAGTCTGTGGGAGGGAAGGTTCGTTGGTTCATGGTGGATCCAGGGGTGTGTGATTTTTTAAGAGAGAGGGGGAGTTGGTAGAGATGAATAATGGCGAGTTGATGGAGACCAGGGCGTATGGGTTCTGACTTCACTCCCGCCAAATCAATTCCCCGCAATCAACGCACCCCACTGATCGATGTTGCCTCCGCCGCCTCAATAACAAATTAATATAAAACAGGGCCCGGGGGGCCATGATTCCCATTGTTGCCAGAATTATATGGGCGTAGTACCGGGATGATCGCAAAGCAATGGGGCCCTCTGAAACCCTCTATCAGAAAAATTGTCCGGTCCCCAACACCGGTGTTTATTGGGGTGGTCCCTTATTTCAGGTTATAGGAGGACAGAATATGTCTATTGTTGCATTATTTGCGCGTCACGTGTCTGGTAATAAGGAGCAAGTCGCACGAGAGGGAGGCAAGGGGGTCCAACTGTATTATGTATGAAAATTTGAATAATGCAGCGGCGGCTGGCCTCTCCGGGTTGGCGTGTTGGCTGCTTATAGGTAAGGAAGAAAATGCGCAAGTTGGTATCTAGCCTGCATCACAGCGAGGCTGCGGCAGCCCTGCTGACTCAGGTGGGCCGCCGAGGGGAACACTCACAGCTCGCGTAGCTGAGAAGGACTGGCACCGAGACAGGGACGGTAGTGTCTCTGTTTTGTTTCCCATTTGGAAGAGGCGTTTAACTGTCTCCAAGAAGTGGCGCACGCCGCTGAGAGTGCGCCGCGCCTCCGCCATTGTTGGTGGGGGGAGGGGAGACTCCGCTATTTTCCAATAGGAGGGTGCTGACTGGCCGGATTTGAGGAATGGCTGCTGAGTGGCCCGCGAGATGGGGAACGTGATTTGCTGGATATTATCGGGTGCGATTAAGTGGAACGAGCAGCCGTGAGGAGGCGGCGAGGAGATAGCGCTCACTGATAGAAATCGGGTGGACCCCGCGAGCGCGTCCGGACAAGATGGGTGCGCGCTCGCGGAAACGGCGCCAAGAGTAGCCGAGCCGCGTTTAACAGGATGTTCCCCGTCCGGCAGGTCCACGCTGGCTGAGACAGGGGAACAAGATCCTTTCAAAGACCTCTGTGTTCTAGACGCTACCAAATTGGCAGCCCCCGTGAGCATCAACATGGCCACCACCGTGCACCTCGTGGAGCGCTACGGGCTCACTCCCATTCTCCGGCCCAAAGTGCACTCGACAAAGGATCCTCCAGAGAAGAGCAGCAACACCAACACCAACACCCCAGTCGTCGAGGAAGAAGAAGAAGACCATCATGGCTCCACTAACAAGCTGGCGGTAGTACAGAGCGAGGATGAGGTGCCGGTGAGGACCCGTAGTGGCCCCACGCCCGACAACAGCAAGGATCCGCGGCGCAACTCGGGGCTCAACAGCATCACACCAGTCTCCCATTCCCGGTCCATGGCCATGCTGCAAGAGATTGACTTAGACTCTTTCAGCCCCAAAGGATACGAAGATGGCGGCGGGGAATGGGACCACAAAAACTGCTGCGACCGGATCGTCATTAATATCTCTGGGCTCCGGTTCGAAACACAGGTGCGAACACTAGCCCAGTTTCCGAACACCCTCCTGGGCAATCCACAGAAGAGACTGCGCTATTACGACCCCCTGCGCAACGAGTACTTCTTTGATAGGCACCGGCTTAGCTTCCAAGCCATTCTCCATTTCTATCAAAGCGGGGGCCGTCTTAGGAGACCTGCCGACGTGCCCACGGATATTTTCACGGAAGAGATCAAATTTTTTGAGTTGGGGGAGGATGTCATAGAAGCTTTTATGGAAGAGGAAGGATTTGTAAAAGAGCCGGAGGAAGAACTTCCGACAAATAAGGTCATGAAAGCAATCTGGGTCGCGTTTGAACACCCTGACACGTCCTTCATAGCCAGGGTTATAGCCATTGTGTCTGTAAGTGTAATCATGGTGTCAATAATCACTTTCTGTCTAGAAACCATGCCACGGTTCAAAAGGATGCAGACAGTGACAGTGGGCAACAAAACTGTAGAGATAGAAGCCGAAGTGCCAGGTCCAACCGACCCCTTCTTTCTCATTGAGACCTCGTGCATTGTCTGGTTTACGTTTGAACTCATCATTAGGTTCATCTGCTCTCCGAGCAAGTGGGAGTTTTGCAAGAACTTCATGAACATCATCGATCTTGTTTCCATCGTGCCGTATTTCATCACCTTGGCCGCCGTCGTGGCCAAATCCGACGAGTCCAAAAATCGATCCTCCTCCTTGGCAGTACTGAGGATAATTCGGCTGGTGCGAGTTTTTCGCATCTTTAAACTTTCACGTCACTCTAAAGGACTGCAGATCCTCGGACTAACCCTTAAGGCTAGTATGCGTGAATTGGGACTCTTGGTCTTCTTCGTCTTCATAGGAGTCATTCTATTCTCGAGTGCAATCTACTTCGGCGAGACAGACTACAAGGAAACCCATTTCTCCAGTATCCCCGAGGCATTTTGGTGGGCTTTAGTGACAATGACCACTGTAGGGTATGGCGACATGTACCCACAGACCGTGGGCGGCAAGTTGGTGGGGTCGCTGTGTGCCATAGCCGGCGTACTGACTATCGCATTGCCGGTACCTGTTATCGTCTCCAACTTCAACTACTTTTACAACCGAGAGACTGCGGCAGATAACGCCACAGATGAAGAAGAGTTCAGACACGTGGAACAGATCTGTCCGTACGTCCCCCCATCGGACAACAAGAAGAAGCTCAGCAACAGTGATGGCACCGGGAATTCGATGGATTACATCGACACTGAGGAAGGGTGGATGTCGAACGATCCCTCCAGGGAAAGATTGACAAAGTGCCTGAACTCTGACACTCCCAGCTATGCCAAACTGAACAGGCTAAACACAGACGTTTAGGTGAGCCCAGGCACTTTCCTATAAAGACACAATAACTATAACGAGAGCTATAATAAGTTAGAAAGTTAAGTAAACAATGGACACAAAGATATGATCGCATGATCTCTACTACTGATGCATGTTTGTTGTTACTGCCAGCACACGGCATCACCTCATCATGAGTTGATCATCTATGCAACAACAAAAATGAAACCCAGACCTTAAAGCAAATGCAATATGTTATCCACATATCACATTGAATTCAAAGGCCACTTAATAAATAATCGGTGGTATTTCTTTTTATAATCAAAGCAAACAATTTTGCTGTGCTTTATATTTTTGCATTGCATGCCATAATGTTATGATCATATGGCACGGGGGTGCAGTGTTTTGTATTAGAATCCGCCTAGCCTTTTGCTTGGCAAAACAAGTGCATGTTGCCAAATATAAGGCTCTATGTTGAAAACCCTACCGGGCCTCGATACAGTTCATTACCGAGTCCGTTGAGTAAGGGAATCCGTCGGGGGGCCACAAGAGGTTATGAAGGACGTGTCAGGTTGTTCTCAAGATGATAGGACATGGGTTACAGGGGGAATCTAGAACAAAAAAATGATATCTACTCAACCAGGGGAATTTTGCCAGTGGTGCATATAGGGTGTGCTGCAGGTGAATGCATTTTTTCCTGATTGGCTGCGGGTTGGTAAGACAGGTGGTATGCACTGCACCCCTCATTGGTTCGGCTCTGCATGAGGGATCTTTCCCTTTAGGTCATTTCACGCACAGCACGTTTGATTCTATGCAAATAGCTTTAATTGATTGACAAGTCTATCAAGTGTGTGTAACTCATGGCGACATACAGGCATCATCATGGAACAGGAAAAAAATAAGTATTTTGGTGCTGCCAAAATCATGTGGTTGTTCTTTTCAGTTTTCTCAGGGCCTTTGAAAATGATGTCATGTGTAGAACACAGTTTGAGGTGTGGCTGAACATGCTTTCTTTATCTGGAGAAAGCACGAGGCCACACGAAAGTACAGGTTTCACTTTGACATGACAAGCTGGGTTAAATCAGTCCAGCGCTGACAATTTCTGTTCCCTTAGTTTCCACCAAAATAATCATGATCAACTGATTTTTCTAAGGGAACTATCAAAAAGTGCGAAGAAAAAATATAAGCACACACAACGTAGATAAGCACTGTCAACAATTTGTCCCCCAAAATGTCGGTGCTTGTAGATATTAATAAGTGATACGTAAAAAAAAAGCGAGGAGGATCGATTTTTGGACTATCTGAGAGTTTTTATCAACGTAGAAATTGTATTGATGACATGTTGACTAATTAAGACAGGCAGTGAAAATATATACATATATAGTGATCTTGCATATATACAAATATCAGCAGGAGAGAGCAGAATTTATAATGTTAGACAATGGATGATGCTATGTACAACCCGAACCTGCTACATTACCTCTGCACCTCCAGGGCATTATTCATATCTCACACCACGTGACTTGTACCAGAATAACCCACTATTCACGTAATGTCTGCGGTCACGTGTGACCCACTATCTTCCCTTCACAGCAGAACTGGGATTTCCTGATTATACCATTGGAATACGCTATGCTCGAGCGCTGCACGCCTACCCTAAATATTCATGGTACAGTTCGGTGAGAATGCATGACGCAAGACCATTATACTATTCAGGCACAACCCATTTTGTGCCCCTCCAAAATATCAAATATTCTGGCGCCGTCTTTAAAAAATACTCTATCTAAATTGAGTGATGATGGCTTCATTCCAAGCCCCGATGTGTTATTAGGACCTCATTTACTTTTTCGTGAGTCTATTTGCTACAATATTACTAAATGGATTAACGGATTATCTATTTCTGTGGCCTATGCAATCCAAATCTATTCTAGAAATAGATCTTCGCAAAAACCCAATAACAATGTGCGTGTCTAAAGCTCTAGATTTTTTGTCAGCCAACGATCTAGAATTCTTGGATGAAATGTTTTCTTTTTATAATTACAAGGGTTGGGAATACAGCCACCATCCATAACTCTCGAGACTTTCTCGTAAAAACCACCCCATGCCCCTTTAACATTAGGATCCCTTTAACAAAATCGAAGAAAGAGGCCAATTGCATTTATATGAACATATTCATGCGCCTGACACGATGACAAAAAGGAAGGCAGTAAAATTTACACAGTATTGATAGAACAAAACATGTCGGATAGACAATTGTGTCGTGCGATCTCACTGGATTTGTCGACCTTGCGCCGCGGCAGTTTTGCTGGCCACAAAAACGAATTGCCTTGGTTGCGGCCCTGGATTCCATCTGTCAATAAGATTGGTGAACGCGAGGTATAGGGAATATCAAGAGGGCAGAATACGCAGTTGCATGGCGTACCTGCGCAGCAAAAATCAATGCACCAGAGAAGAAGAATAGTACCGCAAAGCCTTTCAGTTTTGGCAGAATATCAATTAAGTACACATCTATGGTCCTTCAGTCATGTATTGCCATTCATTCTTCAAATGCTTTCTCAACGGCGTTTGACAATTTAAAGAAAAATTATCAATACTTTTCCATAACCTTCAAGATGCGTTTTTGAACATAAGTATGGCACTCCTTATTAGAAAAAATATAATTATCATCTCTATGTTATGTATTTCTTCACTGTAATCGTATCGTAATCATAACAACATTGGACATTTTTCTTTTGCATTCCTTTTCTGAAAGGGAATAATGAGTTCAAATTAGTACTCTCTTGTCAGAGATGGTTCTTTTGTGTTGCTGCCTATAAAAGCATATCTAGGACACCATATTTGACGTATGACCAGCTGGTGATTAGAATTAGACCATTGTAGTTCG
This sequence comes from Branchiostoma lanceolatum, assembly GCA_035149815.1. Classification (NCBI taxonomy): domain Eukaryota; kingdom Metazoa; phylum Chordata; class Leptocardii; order Amphioxiformes; family Branchiostomatidae; genus Branchiostoma; species Branchiostoma lanceolatum. The sequence continues at coordinate 10,582,940 of CM068869.1, read as the reverse complement.
GCCACGTTTGTCAGAAGCAATGAGACAGTTGCCAGCGGGTGGGTTCCCATTACCAATTCAATTGGACGCCTGGACCAATACTCAATCATCTGCATCACACGAGCACTGCAGAACTATTCCGGTGCTTCCATCGGTGTCGTAACTGATGTTTTAATCAGTCTCTTACCTCCTAGTTCTCACTCAGGAGATCGCTTGTTTCGAATTATGGTTTTGGCGGCGTGCCACACATATTACAAGGTCGCTGCGCCGGATCCCCGGACTAGAAATCTTTATCACGTGAGATTAAGATGATTGAAATGGCTGCTTCTCAACTTGACATTCGATCACCAAGCCCTTCTGGAAATGGTAAAATGCGTAATAACTTCGTACAGGCGTGGCGCCGTTACGACGAACAACCCGATTGTGAAGAACATTTGTGTTGACGTGTTTCACGCAAAATATAGCTTAGAAGTACAAATTGAAACTACATATTTGGTGTCTCCCCAAGAAATGCAAATCCAAGACCTTAAATCTTTGTTATGGCCCCGAAATCTACATAATTTTGACAAATCATCAAAAACTCCATTTCTTTAAATTGAAACGTGTCCATTTTATATTCAAATGAAACAGTGCATGTTTGATTGTGAGAATGGAAAAACGAACTGATATCAATCGGACAAATCAAGTTCATTACATGTGTTAAAACGATTCAGTACACGATACAGTAGGTAGATTGCATATCAGTTTTCTTATTACATTTTGAATATCATCACGATAGCAAAAATATAAATAGCATAACATTACGGCTGTTACATTTTTTCATACAAAAAGATTTATTTTGACTTGAAAGTTAACGCCCTCATATAAACATACGCATGATAATCTTACAGCTGAAGTATCTGGGATGCTTTATATTGGATCATTTAATCGTGGCACAGCAAAACCACCGCGGATTCATAAAACCGTGTATACTATGTATACAACATACACTCAGGAAATCCCAGGCGAATATCGAAACAGTTTTCAAAAATCATATATTTTCCTCCCTCATTGTCATTTCTTATGAATATTCTGTTGGCCTCAAATCGTATGCTTTCTGTCTAAGTCGTTTATTGACCTACATGTACAGGCATGTCCTGATTGAATCAAGCAGTGGGTGATGGTTGTCGGATGAAAGCCGCATATGGGCCTCACACGCCAGGAATGGCCCTAATGAATCTCTTACCTTATCGCTTACATCGGCCATTTCGGTACTTTCTTGAAACGTAAAGCAAAATGAAATGTTTTGCTTCATTCGGTAAACATATCAAGAATATATGTATAAATAGAAAGGAGCATATTGAGTTGTAGTGCCTTTAGATCATGAAAATCGAGAAAAATAGGCTCATCTGACAACCCATTGCTGACGCATCTAGCTTTGCCTACCGGTCGATCAGATGGTAATACAGAGGGCAGGAACGTGCTTTGCATGTTGTTACAGGATTCTGACATCATGTAATCTATCAGGCTCTTGTTCAGCAGGCCCGGCCGTGCCGCAAAATCACAACCGCCGTGATTTTGACCACATTTCCGCAAAAATCACAACTACCGTGATTTTTTACCACATTTCCGCAAAAATCACAACTACCGTGATTTTTTTTTACCATATTTCCGCCAAATCACAACTCTCGTGATTTTTCACCACATTTCCCCCGGCTTTATTATCATCTGTGGAATTTGAAGGCCTTTGTATGTCATTTCCTATAGATTATATATAACCACGATGAAGCAACACACTTTCCCATGTATATAACAGACTACACCTTTATTAGCGCAGTAAAAGTAATCTTAAGTCTTACGGCTAAAGGAAAACTATATAAGGTAGAGTAGGAGTGCATGCACACGATCGGAAAACAAAGTCCTTTAAATTAAGCATCCATGTACTACCAGAAATACCTTAAGGAGCCAAATATATCATAAGAAATACTGGTAATAATCCAATGTAATAAGTACATCGCACAAAGAAACTGGTGAATCAGAAATTGTACATATACTAGCAATAGATATTTATACCTTCCGGCCTATCCACAGGCTTGCAATACAATAGAGTAAGGAATGTCTGCACTGGACACGTTTATGTAACGGATGCATGAAAAAATATGCCGATACGGTCACCTTCCATATCCCCTGTGTACTCATCAGACTGGTAATGGTGTTATGTATGAAGTAAGTAGTCCCTACTGGAAAGTACATATCAGCTATGGCCGCAGTATGATCGTTTTTTCGGGGAGAGAAAAGACTTTGCTCATTTACATATCGACCTTCCCTTTTCCCAGCCTTCGCCATTTTGGGCGGCCTGTATCACAATGTAAGTAAGATATAAGAACAAGACCTGTGGGTTCAGTGTATACACATATATTCAACACACAGCTAGGAAAGATCACTAAGTAAGTCTTCCTTGATTACATTTCCAGTAAATATCTAAGGTCTAAGGCGCTAACGATGTTTGCATGTTGTTTATCAGATCTCTCTCTCACTCTCAGAAGCTACCTGATAAAATGTAACGACCTACGGGCTTTGCTGCATTGCAGTACCTAACTCTGTCAAATCGAAAAATCGAAGATGGAAATAAAGCCAAAGAAATAACCGATTGCAGATTGTCTTCAGTGCGTGTTGGTATCATTTGCATATATGCTGATCGAACTTGAGCTGCGTGTCATGGAAAATACCCTCACCGTAGTCAATGCTTATTGATGTCCAATCTGGACCTATAACATCCAGGTTGATGAGTGTAAGACCCATTCGGCTGAGACACGATATTTCACAGTAAAGCCCACCCGGCTTACAATTTCCTATAACAGCCACTACATGACCGATTACAATTCTTCATGTGACGTTACAGGCATAAGAATCTGTGGGTTTAACACAATATAAGCTGAGTAAAATGAAGAACACGGAAAGGCCATGCTAGCTTTCATCGATACCACCGCACAGTTGACGCAGAAACATCACTGCGTAATAGGTGTGCCCTCTACATACCAAGTAGCTCGTACCCTGTCTCATTTCTTACAGTAAATGTTTAACGCAGTTGATAATATCATATGTGTCGTTTGAACTGAAATTATGATACATTGGAACATGATAACTGTTGTATATTAAATCAATTAGTAATATTAGTCACAACAGAATTTATCATATTAAAACTAAGAAAGTACTTTTAAAATTTTGTGTCTTATTTGACTAACAATAGCGATTTCAAAATATTGTTGTTGATATGAATTATGATTCTGAGGTATTTGCGCATTCCAAATCAGCACCATTCCTTCGTCCATTTTCATTGAAAATAACTCGAAACTCTTTGGGATTGTGGAAAGAATTAGGTCGTTATACGTTAACGGATGTACTTGCCATCGGTCCTAAGTAGCCCCCGATCTCAGGCCATTATCACTTTTTAGAGTTGACGTCATTTTATATTGAAATTTAAGAAAGATCCTTACCCTTCTATTCACAAGAATTAGTACTACCAGATAAGCATTTGCCTGAAGATTTTATATTCTAAGTGCTGACTGCTTAGATGTTTTTTTCATCATAAGGTACGTTAAAAACGTTATCATGTGACCTATTGTATCTTTTTATACTTCAATATGTTCAGGTAATTGAATGAATATATTTAGAAAATAAAACCTGCTAGCATCACATAAAAATTGCAAAAAAGTCGGCTATTTTTGGTAACAAGTTAAGTATTTTGGACAGCTTTATTTTTTAGCATTTCTAGCTCCAATTTTACCCGTCAATGGTGCAAAACGACGTTAGCTGCTTTTCAATATCGAAATATTGATATTATGAACCTATTATATTTTGGAAGTTAAATGCAGACCAAAACCATTCTGCGTGCTCATATCCAGTCAGCACAGTCGCGAAGAACACCCGGGAAACGTTCTGGCATACATTTATTTGTCCGTTTATGTGTCAATGTATCTTTGTTAGTTTAAGTAACTTCTTGTTTGGCGACAGTGGTTTAGGTTGACTCAACTTGAGTGCGTCTGCATTTGTTTATTTCTGGTTGCTTAATGAAATGAATCAAATGATAATAAAAAGGTATTCATTTGGTGTTGGTTTCAATCAAATAATCAAAATTAATTAAAACAATTGACGTCAACACGAAGACAGACTGATTACTGTAAGTCTACAATTTAGTTTTTTTAAATTGTTGTCATCGTTGCTTTATCAATTATGAATTCGCCCGTCATCAGGTAATTGATCTCGCCTATCAAACGTTCTTATCATGGTATTCGGAAAAAATGCAAATGTTCTAGTTGCATTATTTGGTATAGATTCTTAATTTCTTCGGTTGTCTATTCGAGCTCTTACATGTTTGTGCAATAAAGAAAAGGTTTGGCCTAGCCCTCGATAAAACCTACCCAAAATAATGTATAAATGTTCATGGCAGGTGATCAAATCTAAATGTAACAGCCCTGAATATTCCAGCAAGGTCTTCTCACTAGGGTGCATGTACAGCTTTCAAACAGATACTCCAAGCAGAGGAACGGCCGGGTTAGGCGTTTTATCGGACTTTCTATTTTGTCATGTTTAGACCCGCTTCTCTGCTTGAAGAGTATCAAACACATACCTGTCTATGGCGACACCTCAAGAGGCCGATTGTCACAACATATAGGTGTCCACTAAAGACAAGACAGTTCTGGTGACACTTACCACAACCTGAAATCACACCTTTGAAAACACGTCAAGCATTTATAAAGAATACGGAAAGGCATAGTTTCATGCAAAAAAACACACCTTTACGCATGATTTAAGGTATGCTTAAATATTGGATTTCGTGCAGTGAAATATTTGGCTCAACGGGAAAAATTATCTCAGGAAACACCAAATCATGCTCACAATGGCTTTGGTTGCTCTGAAGCAGGTGTACTTATCAGAGCATCGGCAAATGTTAAGACTAAAAAAGTCCATTGGTTTGTTTAGGTGAGATTTAAGCTTCAAACATGCAGATGGAGATACAGATGCACGGATTTATTGTGTAGATTATTACTATATTTTCATATCATTTCCTGTGACCATTTGGGGACCCAGCTCTTTACTTTCAATATTTCATTTCAGATTCTATAACCTTTTATTATATTTAGGTCCTCATATCAATTGCATTTGATTACTTCAATATTCAGATCTGATAGCGTTTTTTAAGTTCCTGAAGTGTAAAATGAAATATGATTTGCTAATTTAGAAAAAAATTACTCATTTATACTCATATACCCTTACAGAGCAAGGGCATCTTGAGGTTGATTTAATGGTAACGTTATCATTACGCATGTCTTCCTGGGTCTTTACCTTTCAGAGCATGGAGCTCTGGAAATACAAATGTCTCCTTTTTGTGAAGTTTGACAGATTCGTTAATAATGGTTTCAAATTGTCTGGATTGTCTAAGCCAATTCTAATTTTCAATCCGTGCATACTTTTAAAGCATGGTTCATTTCAACATGCACTTTCAGCCTCCAGAATATCTGTACATGTAGTTATATATGAACGCATCACTGTTAACACCCTCGTGAGCAAAAAAAAAATCAATTACCAACGTTTTGACCAGAAGACCGTTTTGTGTGTAAGTCTTAATTACGTACATACCTGTACCCATTTCTAGCTTGCTTCATGTTCCCAGTGTCATGACAAAGAAGCATATTCGTTCCTTCAGACCCTTGCCTAGTGGCACAAAGGGCAGCAAGTTTCCTTGCTGTTTCACAAGCAGGGTATATTTTTACAGCTACAGGCAGAAGTTTCTATACCACCTCATTTAACTTGCTCGATGCACCCCTTGAACGCGGGACCCCCATTTTACGTCCCTACCAAAAGACGAATGCAACCCCAACCGATATATCTGCCCAGGATTGAACGGGGTCCCCCATTTACCGACTGATTGGAACTATAGGAGTTCAACTGTGAGGCTGCTGACAGTTGAACTATAGGAATTCGATCCCGGCGCAGGAGTACATCATATGTAAATCGCCACTGACCGGCCCCAGGAACACAGGAAATGGCGTATTCCACAACTCATTCATTTATGGATATCTGAACCTGTATTCTGAATTATTTCCGCTTTATAGCTAGGAAAATCTATACATTTCAATGACGTTTGACCACTTTGTCATGAGATTTTCACCAAAAGTATCATATATTATCAATAGACTTGTCCATATCAATTTCAACTTCATGATTTTTGTACCATAATAGGTGAAGCTAAAATCTGTACATTTTCTATGAAAACAACTTGCTTTAATTCCCCCCCAAACACCAACCATATCGAATGGTTGACGTTTCTGCAGAAATGACATGTGGCCTCTTAATTTCACTTTACAGTTCTAAAACAGTCCGTTTCAAATACTAAATAAAAATAACATTAAGCGAGAGTGATTTTTGGGATGGGTGTTGTTTTAATGATCAAATAAGGAAAGGAAATGTGAAGTACCATATCAAAACTAAAGGTTACCCCATTATGAACCAAGACTGCGGCATAGCGTGTCTATGGCTCCCGAAGGAATGCGGCGACTTTTGGACATAAATGTTGAATTAGTATGATCTTTTATCACCCGTCCCCAGAGCAATAAAACACAATGACAAAGACACAAAAAGGCTCTTAAAATACATTTAGTGGATACGAAATAAAGTAATTAAGCATCTTGTCAAATTATTAGAAAAATAACGGCACACAATGCATCACACATGTTGTCAAGTGATCCACCTTTCAAGGTTTTAGAAAGCAGTTAAGTTTTTGACACCCTTTATAGTCTTCATCATGACACCCCCACCACAGATTTATTGACATTTGTTGTATGCATATGAACAATCAAGGATTTGTTTGGTTCACATATTGCAATTCTAAAATTACATATCACCATTCTATTCCAGATCAAATTCACCGACAAATGTGAATTCGGACATAATTGATTCTGACCAAATTAAGTAAGCCAATATTAATCTAAGAAAATGTATTATAACATTTATCTACATGTACGTGACAAAAATAAACAGCTCAGAAGTACACATTTAACCTTGATACTCATAAGAAATAAGCTTCGAACAAAAACAAAAATGCTTGAAAAGATATTCCAGAACTTACAGTGGGACACATGGCTATATTATAGCTGTACCAAATTCCATGTCATTCAGGCTTGAAATGAAGGCGTGTCGCCATCTGGCTTGTTGTTGGATACTCAATAAAACTCGGAAAGGAACACAAAATTATCTTGATAAAGAGTGATTAGATTTGGAGTTCAGCCTGCGTTCGTGTATTTCAAGTTCTTCGATGGCGTTAATTGTTTTGCAGATGAAAATCGAAGTTCCTACACATAATCAAATGTGTTCGTACCAGCCAATGCATCGGCATTCCGTCTGTTACCTTCCGCATGGCATTTGACTCCAATATACACGGTCTAACAGGCGGACAAAACTATTCTTGGAAGTTGTTTTGTAGTTTGATCAGACCTTAAAACCGAAACCCTGGCTGATTATAATGATTTTGACTCCAATATACATGACCTGATAACCTGATAAAACTATTAATGGCCGTGGTTTTGTAGTTTGATCAGATTTTAAAATCCGAAACCGGGACAGATAAGAAAAATATTGACTCCAATATACATGACTTGATAACCTGATAAAATTATTCATGGACGTGGTTTTGTTGTTAAATCAGATCTTGATACCAAAACCATGACAAATAAGAAGAAATTTGACTCCAATATGCATGACCTGATAACCTGATAAAACTATTCACGGACGTGGTTTTGTAGTTTGATCAAATGCGGAAGAAATCTGATTATGGTCTTTCGAGGGACGGCCACTGACGGAATGTGGCTCTCAGCACCTACAGTTGCGCGAGGTTGTGTGCGATATGACAGGCAGATCCTGTATGTTTTCACTCACGTGACTCTGACGTCAGAGTGTCCGCCATGTTAGAGGGTTAAGCCTGGAGGTTGCCAGACACACTTTAATTCATATATGTAATTACAATATAGAGTGGCTATACAAACGAATGTTGTCTAGATATAGCCAACGTGTCTAGCCGTATCGAACTCTAGAATAAGTCTCCTGTTATGCTTAGGTCACATTTCCAAAGCGGGGCCCGGTCGGGCAGCTTGCGGGAACGAAAAGTATAATATGAAATACAACAAAGGACACAAAACGTAAGAAATCTACTCCTAACTAGAAGTTGTGTATTTTCTTGATATGCATATTTTATTTTTCGTTTAGGGCAAACATCCCGACCGGGCCCCGGCTAGGAAATGTGACCCTAGCATTACAATAATGTTAATCACTATATATCTTTGTCACGTGTATTTTTCTTATGTCTGTAACCACGTGTATGTTCCCCAAGTCCACGTACTTCCAATTAGCCTTCGGGCACGAACTTGCCAATAGCCTTTATTAATCACAGGCACGTAATTAACACATTATATAAACGGGCAAGTTCACGGGTCTGACTGCTTCAGGGTCAGCTAACCATCATGGTATAATTACATTATGACGTCACCAAGTGCATCACACCTAATCCCATATAGATTTTCTCAGTCCATGAACTTTATTCATTTCAGCCCGAGAAACCGTTTTGATGGAATAATTTAGAGCGTGGTCCTGATATGATATTCTAGACCCCAGCTGTCCACTGTCGCACTCGCACTTTCCACTGCGGATAAGAATAGATGTGCGCCAAGTGACATTTAAGTCATCTAAATTATAAATTGAAGATTCCGCCACAAGGGACCTCTCTCCTTCTGAGACATGGCGGGGAAAGATGCATATGACATGCGCTGGGATTACATCGCTGATATTTCTAACCGCAATCCTTTAAAAAAAGATGATTACTCGAGAAAAAAATCATAATTGCATATCTTATTGTAAAATGGCAACCAGATTGCAATTACAGCAGGTGTTCTTCATTAGAAGAATATCTCAAGGCCAAACTCATACATTTTGATAATTTTAAGCCCTAGGAAAATTAATGCTGTGTTTTCAATTGCGTTCCCTACCCACCGACCAAAATAGAATTTTTGAGATTATTTTTCTTTAGATTTCGGTTGTCAACATAACAAGGTGTGAACATAATTCATCACTCTGATGTCTGATGGATCGAAAGTTCTATGTCCCTTGCCAGCGGTCGACCTAGAAAAAAGGCCATGGTTGACAGATTTTGCCAGGTTCGGTCGGATAACCGGTAACAAAACATATATATTTTTTGACAAAGATGGACGACATGGCGCTGCACTCAAGTTTTTCATAACTTAATCTAGCAATGCCACATAACGTTGCAGATAACAATATATCCATTTTTACACCTGGGTGGAGTGAGGAAAGTCGAGTTAAGTGCATTTCCCAAGGGCACAACATCGGTGGTATCATGGGATTAGAACCCGGGACCGCTGGGTTCTGGAGCGAAAACCCTGCCGTTACGCCACACGACCCCACAAACACGACATGTTTCATATGCCTGATGAAGAAGCGAAACCGTTCAGAGATAGAGAGAGTGTGTGCGTGTTATGTTTGTATTCCAGTCACGCGCCTGTTGTGACGATTTAGGGTAATACAGTCTGCACGGGGTTGGCTTTCACGTCAGGTCAGGCCGGGCTGTATCGATCGCTCACGCAGTCCTGCACCGCCAGTCTGTCATCCCGCCACGCTGTCCCCCTGGGCGCGGCAAGTGCGCACCGACGCCGGCTCATCCGGCCACGGGGAGCCGCCCAAGCGTCGGTCAGAACGACACTAATTACGCGCCCAAACAACGCCGGAGTTCCCCTGTCACTACGGTGGCGAGCCATCATCAAAATTACGGTTGTGCCTTATCAGACAGTTGTACTCGATTTCCCGTCGAGAATCCTAACGATACGTGATCAATATACATGAAACGCAGCACACACACATACACGATTTAATGACTATACGCGCCCAGAATTTCTCTGCAGATTTTGCTGTTAGCATTGATGCCTTCACAAGAGTAGATTTGTAATTAGAGACGATAAGACTTATAAATGCAGCGCTGCGGGGGGTAATCATGACGTATGCGTCGCTAGATATAAAACGAATACAAAATCAGTGCAAGATTTCCAGACAAGTAGAATATGTAGGGTGATTGCAGTCACGTGACTATGACGTAAGTACTTTTGCAGGTTCAAACAACCAGCATGGCGGCTATGACGTCACGTGGATTCAAACTTGATTTTCGTTTAAAAGACGAAAATCTCTCAATGCACTGTCAAAATAAACATACTAACCCCGTAACTATTCTACAGTCGATGGACAAGGCGCGCATAGGTTTCATGTGTTTTCATAAAGATTTGTTGAAAGAAAAAGAGAGAGTCGATTCTCGTGATATCTGGTTGAAAAACATGAATTGAAACAAGCCCCCACCCCCACGGCTTCCTTCCAAACTGTAACGAGAATCATACTATGCTGATTAAAACCTCATATGCATAATCATTAGTGAAAGGCTATAATCTACTCATGTTACTCGATGATCATTTTACGACGATGACACATGTAAATTCAATATGGCCTTTGAATGTGATATGGCATGCCATGGCTTTAGGGCTTTAGTAGGCCTTAGAATCAGGAGTAGTAATTACAGTTTTAACTTCCGCTTCAATAAAATGAGTTGTTTTTCAGAGCTGAATGTGTGCAAATTTAGAGAGTTGCAGTTTGAAAGGAATCAAAGCAGTAACATTTGAATACATGTTGCCAAGCCAGGGCCTTAAAATGGAATGTATACATGAACATGTATCACGGAAATCAATTCAGAAAAGTGTTTTTCTACATACATGCAAACATTATCTTTCAGAGGTCATATGCATGTATCAGTCTCTACCAGACTAACTACGCCGGCTATAGGAAGAACCTTACTTTACAAGGGAAGTTTGGCCAGCATCCTGGGTTTCATTTGCGAGGGGGAGTGTTAACCTTACCGTGGACTGACTCTACTGGCCATGTATTCCTTTATTTGCCGAATTGTACGATCTATACCCCCACAGGAAAGCTTAGTTGAGGCTATGAATGTATTGCGATTATAAAATCTCAGAATCTAACACGGATGTTCCTAATGTATTATGCAAAATAAACCAGGCATTAGGATGTCCACAAACAATACACACCAGATCGCTTTAGCATTCTGGAAACGAGCAAGCTCATTCACCAGTACATACATGCAATGGATGACATTTGTTTTTATTTTTATCTGATGAATTGAAAGTAAGGCAATGCCCCAACGTATGTCAAGTTGCGGTCATATTCGACGTGCGATTTTTGTCGTAGGTTTTTCAGCAAGACAATACCAGAACCATCACCGACCAACTGTCGACAAGGATCTAAGACAACGATTGTCACAAGACAGCCGATGTTCGTACAACACATCCACGACTGTCCCTGCTATCGTAAACTTGTCCTACGACAATTTTGAAAGGAATCCGATGCACAACTAAATCTATTGTCGTCAGGAATCACCCATACGTGTGTCTAGAGCACGTCTTCTACTCAACACAGTTAAGTGATTTATGATCATTAATGATTCATCCGTTCGTCAGTCCATTCATATATCATTGCAATACATTAAGGCGAAGGGGTGCTTAAATGGGCGCAGAGATTTACTAAGCTTTATTGTTGCCCAGAGATTTACTTAATCTCTGTAAAGAGCGGCATTACGAGTCATTTAATCACGCAAGGTGTCCGTTTTACCGCATAATGCCTCTTGTGGACCCTTAAGTATGGTCTTTTGAATAAATCTATAGATATTCTGATAAATCAGGATTGTTTTGCAAGGAGAGCGATATAATGTGTGTCAGAATCGATTATCTTTCGTTTCCTGGACAGATCGCATTGATTGGATGATCTGTTGAAGAGGAAGATCAAATGACACCTGGGACAATATGTAAATGTACTAAATTTATGCAAATCTAAGTGTGTTGTAATTTTATCTACTAATGAATGTGTCAAGGGGACTAGACAGGGGTGTTTATTACAATGTGCAAATTTGTGCAAATCTAAATGTGTTTTTATGTAATGATGACAAGGGGAATATGTAAGGGTGTTAACAAACTTCCATTATGTATGGATGTTACAAATGAGCAATAAACGAGAGAAAAATAGAAGAGTGGGATCAGCAGTACGATCGATCCACTTATTTCTAGATCAAATTGAGTTGCTGTACAGAGATCTTGGGCTCAAATTGATTCCTCACAAACTTCAGACTGCTCCACCAATGTTTGGATCGAACTTATCTTTTCATATACAATATACAACGGTACCATACCCCTGTCAAGTGTTTGCCCCGTCACTGCTTGGGGGCTTCCGGTGTGCCTGCGGGAAGAGAAGTGCGTCACACTCGTGGGGCGTGGTAGTTTTCAAGCAGAAGTCTGAGCTGATTTTGGGAGGTGGGGTCGCGCTGTCGAGACTAATCCTAAACCCTAGCCCAAACCCTAAAAGCTAGCCGAAATCCTAAATCCACACACGCACACTACCCAAATCTGGTAGAAATATGACGCGACAGACTCGACTTTAGATTTTTCGAAGTCCGGTGCGTGGGAGCAGAGGCGCTTGTCTGGTGGTTTCCCCTGCATTGCCTCAAGGCGTCAAACGTACAGTACATGAGAAAAAGCGACATCTAGCAACTGTTGTGTTCATCCATAAATTTTACAAAATTGTTGCGTCAAGAAAATATCATAATAGTTTTACACAAGGAAGCAAATTAAAGCTAAGTGACACCGTGTATGGGTCAGATTATATTTGATGATCACCACTGTTGGAACCGGGTGGATTTTCCCTTACAATATTCGAAAAATGATTGAAAAATGCCAGTCACAGACGTTAGAAAACAAAACAGAAAAAAAAAAATACCTTCAGCACCACGAGCAGATGTGCTTGAGTGTCTGGCAGGTGAGGTAATCAGAATCAAGGACGCTTTTTGTGCGGGGATGTTTAGTACCAATGACAGGTTTGTCTGTCTGTCTGTCTGTCTGTGTGTGTCTGTGTGCGTGTGTGTGTGTGTGTGTGTGTGTGTGTGTGTGTGTGTGTGTGTGTGGATGGCGTCTAGTGCCAAGGATAGATGTGTTTGTGTCTGCATGGAATCTGAACAGTGGTCAGCGCCAAGGATATGTATAATGTCTGTGTATAACGTTCAGTGGCAAGGACAGATATGTTTTTGTGTGGATAGTGTTCAGTACCAAGGACAGCTATGTTTGTGAGTCGACAGTGCTCAGTGCCAATGACAGGTATGTTTGTGAGTGGTGGCGTTCTGCATTAAGTACAGGTATGTTTGTGAGTGGATAGTGGTTTGCATCAATGACAGGTATGTTTGTGTGTTGTGATGTTCAAGACCAAGGACAGGCATGTTAGTGTTTAGCATCGACGGCAAGTATACTTATGTGTGTGGATAATGATCAGCATCAGGGACATGTGTGTTTGTGTGTGGATGTGTTCAGTACCAGGGACAGGCATGTTGGTGTGTGTTGGTGATTAGCATCAAGGACAGCTATGTTTTTGTGCGGTGGTGTACAACATATAGGATAACTATCTATCTCTATATATACATGTATATATATATATGTATGCGTGATTGCGGTCAGCGCCAACAACAAGTGTGTTTGTCAATTGCAAGTGAGGAATGTTTAGTATAATTTTGTGTGTGTGTTCAAACAGTGTTCAGCACCAAGGACAGGTCTCTCAATAGTCTGTACACAACAGGCCTGACTGAATTAATGCAGCCCTAGTAAGGATTGCCAGGGGGCGTTTTGATTCATGAAAATTTTGGTTCCTTGCCAGTGAAAAATTGTCCAGTATTTGGGTGAATTGAATACAGCTTTTTGAAATTCCCTTATTTAACCATGGAGCAGAGGTCAATGCCAAGGACCAGGTGAGCTTTTTTTCAGTTTGTGCTATCTGATTAAGTGACCTATTTTTAAAGACTGTGCCTAGATTAGTTACTCCCACGGCAGTGGTGCGGGCGGACGTCCTCTCAAGGACAATGGTCATGTACTTAAAGCTATTAATCAACTTAGCTTTCAGTATCATGGACAGTTTTGTTTGTGTGTGCTGTTCATTAGTAACGACAGCTGTATTTTTTTTGTTTCGTTTTTTGTTTTTGTTTACGGTTGGTGTTCAGTATTTGTGTGTGTATTTATATAGTGGTCAATTCAGCACCATGGACAGGATGAAAGTGTGGGGGGGGGGCGTGTTCATTTTCAAGCAGAAGTCTGAGCTGATTTTGGGAGGTGAGGTCGCATTGCGGAGGAAGACTCTAACCCTAATCCTAACCCTAACCCCCAACCCTAGCCCTAACCCCAACCCTAACCCCAACCCCAACCCCAACCCCAACCCTAACCCCAACCCTAGTTTGTGTGTGATGGTGTTCAGCACCAAGGACAGTGGTGTTTGTGTGTGACGGTATTCAGCACCAAGGACAAGCATGTTTCTTTGTGGTTGTGTTCAGCACAAAGGACAAGTGTATTTGTGTGTGATGGTGCTCAGTACCAAGGACAGGTGTGTTTGTGTGTGTTGGTGTGCAGCACCAAGGACAGGTCTCACGATAGTGTGTGAAGAGCTGGCCTAACTGAAGTACTGCAGTTCTAGTACGAATTGCCAGGTGGCGTTTTTGATCCCTGAGAATGTTGGTTCTTTGACAGTTGAAAATTGTCCAATATTGGGGTGAATGGAACGCACCTTTGTGAAATTCCCTTATCAGACATGGAGCAGAAGTCAATGACAAGGACGAGGTGAGTTTTCGTTTTGTTTGTGTTGTCTGTTTAAAGGAGGTATCTTTTGAAGGCTTTGCCTAGATTGCTGACTTCCTCGTGCGAGGGGGTGTGAGCGGACGTCCCACCACAGGCAATGGCTATGTACCTGTTAACTTAGCGTTACCAATTAGAATTTTTGTTTGTACACGGTTAGTGTTTGTTAGTGTGTGTATTCATTAGTCAGTGTGTATTCAAATAGTGTTCAGCTCAGCCCAAAGTACAGGTCTTTTGATAGTGAACAACTGACCTAATCAATTACTGCAGTTCTAGTAAAGATTGCCAGGCGACGTTTTTGATCCATGAGAATGTTGTTTCTACACTCATTAAAATTAAGAATGCCATATTTGCAATTAGACATTGGGTTTTCAGCAGGAGGCGCCATACAACAATGATGTTCAGATGACCCCGAGTGTCCTCCACATTCATGTATTATTCCTTATTCTCATTAGAGAAGCCGATCTTTGTAATATTTGGAACAAATTATAGAAAAGTCTTTACATGAAACAATTCACTCCACGGTAGGTTCCACATATTGACAGTAACAAGTGATTTTGGGACAAGAACTCTACGGTTTGTAACCGACTACGGATAATTTGTCTTCATCGTTGAAAAAGACAGGGGATAACAGACAGTACCCACTGGCACGACTTATCAAAGGTTACTGGCTGTTTTGTCTTTTATCTATATTTCGCCCGCTTGCTCTGTTATGCACCTAGTAGGATTTTGCATGTATCCCTTGGGGCTTGGCGCGCTTTCGATCGCGTCCGATTTTCCCCGCGAACCAAGATTTGGCGGGAGATCAAGTTTCAACTTTTACTTGCTATAGTCACTCATGTTCAAGATGTAGGTCAGCAGTCAAGAGAATAAGGTAAGTAATTTTCATCATTTTTAAGACTTCATGAACTATGGTTTCATATGAGAAGTACTGGTGGGCATGGTATCGGTGTAACCCGTTGAATTTCGAGGTAAACGCCATAGACTTCTCCCTCATATAATTCTGTCAGTCGTATGGGGAGATTCACATATACGTGCTTTAAATATTTCGCACTAGTTAATCAAACTGCAGTGTTTTGTTTCTTTAAACTGTTTTTTTACGTATGATAGATTGTCTGTGCATCTAAAAAAAACACAAAAAGCACCAAAAAGCACTCATAGGAAAATCACAAAAACAGACATTGTTTAGGGGTACTTTTGACAGCCGCGCGGGATCGCCTGGTTGTTATTGTTTACATACTGTGGTTATGCACGTTAAATGTTAAATATTCAAGCAGCCAGCTTGAGACAATCAACACACTCATATCAGTAAGACTGTATGTCGCACTCGGATTAGGGAACGACGTGTGGCAGCGACCTGAGGTACCAGGTATGTTGCACAGTTTTCCAAAGTACTACGTTTTTGGACGAGGTATAGTTTCGTCCTCCGTCGAAGTTCTCCAGAATAAACTGTATGAGAAGCATGAGGGCCTGCATGCTCTTTTTTGTTCGGCGTAGGCAGCCGATTACAATTTCCCGTAATTCGTAGGGAAAGCCGTCTTATGCACATAATGAGGGAACCAAATTTGCGTAATTGCCTTCCTTGTTTTGATATAGTAATATGTAGGGGGTTCTTCTGAATTTAGCGTAACGCTCCTCCAATGCAGACCCTCTGTACTTGATAATTTTACTGACTGTTACTTATTCTACCAATTATCCCTACCTTACAACAAACAAGACGTCATGGAGGCACAAAGGACATTTTCCTTGATGAGGCATGGGTTGGTGGTAGATGAAGAGTTCTTGTTTAGGTCTTTTCTGTAAGGCGTAGCCATAGGCAGCCCCTTTTTGTTTCCCTTAATTCCTAGAGAAAGACGGGAATTACGTAATTCGTAGTAAGGGGACCAAATTTTGCATAATTGCCTTTCTTGATTTTAGCGTATTACGTAGGGGGTTCTTCTGAACTTGAAGCCTTCCCCCATGCAGACCCTCTTGTTTCCAGTCCAGTTACACAGTATTCTCCACATACACAGTATCATTCATATCTATATGCCTCTTGCGCACTGTTCTTTGTTTGTAATTAGCCTTTATAGGCACTGATTTGCAACAAATCTGTTCAGTATTGCTACATTTAAACTAGAGTTCCACGAACACATTATCTTCGCCAAATAATCAAGGCTTATTATGGAGAGTGATTGATATTTACGTGCTTATCACCCCCTGCAAATTTGATCATGCACCATACCATTTGGAAGTTATGATGGGGCGAATGAGTCCAGTCTAGATGGGGTTAAAAAATCATTTGGTGGTACAGGACTAGTATATGTGTACAGTGTGCTGGTACAAATGTACATGTTATAACTGGTCATGAAAAAAATATGAGTATGTTGATATTATATGGGCCACAAGGGTTCAATATTGCAGTGTTGTAAGTTGAAAGTGATGATGAAATGGCACAGTCAATATATATGAATAGAATAAATCTTTATTCCCTATCATACACATTTTGAAAGACATAGTACATGTACATGTGACTTTTCCGCACCTAGCAGTGGTGCAGTTTTAGTACAGTGTACTCTCCAAGCAGAGGAGTGGGTCTGGCTGGTTTTTGTCGTTTTTTCAGGTGTTTTTGTCAGGCTTTCTATTTTGTCCCCTTTTCATTTATGTCGCCAATCGTGGTGATAAAATGCCTAAACTGAACGCATTAAAAACCAGCAGGCCCCACACCTCTGCTTGGAGGATAGTTTATCTATTTGACCTACATGTACGTCCATCTGGTTACATGACCTGACAGTCCCATGTCCGATTATGAAATGCAGTGGGTTAACCAACTTTCCTTTCATTACCTTCGCCGAGCGTTTGTTTGTGTGTTTGTAACGTACAGCATAACTCGAGAAGGCTTGGATGGATTTTCTTGATATTTGGTAGGTGGGTAGGTCTTGATGAGACATGGAAATGATTAGGTTTTGGGTCCCCTAGCGGCTTGTTACGGTACTGCAGCGGAACTTCCTGTTTTGATATCTCGTGTTCTGGACATGCTACGCCATGGTCCTGATTTTTGAGTGGTAAATAGCTCTTTGGACGGAGAGTAAGTGGTGTAGGTTTTGGACCCCTAGCGGCTTTTTTGGAACTGCAGGAACAGGTTTTGCTTCAGACTTTGAAATAGAATAACTCAAGAAGGGCCTGATGGATGGTCATGATTTTTGGCAAGTAGCTAGCTTGAGTGATGATGTACATGATTAGATACTTTTTATGCAAATCAGTATCTTGTTTGCATAATTAATGAGGAAAGTTTATACATCCGCCAAATTCCATAATAGGACTCTCAAACATGTGACATATGTAACTGAAGATGAGAGAAATATTAATAGATGTCAACTAGTGATAAATTGAATGAGCTTGAGGTGTGTTCTGGAGCTCATTCACACGTGTTATCACAAGTAACACGTGAATCAACTACCAACTATCAAATACTTTTCAGAACTAACGTTCGATAAATATGGTAAATAGCTAGGGCTCTTTCAAGTAGATTTATCAACACCAGATAAAAGGCGATATTACTCCATAATACAGAGGCAGAATCCACAACCAATATTCATAATCATCAATATTTTTAAACGTCTCAATGTTTATGTAAATTTTCATTAATATCTATGAATATTAATGAGACGCATATCTATAAAACATTGGTGAATTGATAACATATTCATGAACGTTCACGTATTTTATGATCATTCATCAATTTTCTGAACATTCAGTTCTGTACATTAATTCAGAACTTGGAAGATTTGGAATTTCACATTTGGAAGACTTTAAAGTTTTTTCGGAATATCCGGAATATCCGGAATATCCGGAATATCCGGAATTTCCGGAATTTCCGGAATATCCGGAATTTCCGGAATATCCGGAATATCCGGAATATCCGGAATATCCGGAATATCCGGGATATCCGGAATATCCGGAATTTCCGGAATATCCGGAATTTCCGGAATATCCGGAATTTCCGGAATATCTGGAATATCCGGAATATCCGGAATATTCAGGATAACCAGAATTTCCGGAATTTCCATCATACGCTGGACAACTTCTGTTATTTGGTGAAGGCGATCAACTGGTATGATTTATGATTGATGAGAAACACTCCTAAATACATCAGTCATAAAGGTTAAAATCATTTGGCGAAGGTCGTGGAACTCAGAATAAAGCACCATCTGAGCTCTGTAAATACCAAATATCACGACGATCTGTCGACCCCTTCTCAAGTTATTCATGTCCGAATGTCAAAACAAAAACACCCACAAGCCGCTAGGGGGCCCAAATTTGTGGCATGAACTATCTACCACACAAAAATCATGACCATAGCACTTTCAGAAAATATGCCTCCGAATTTTGAAACTCTGTTGTACCCGCTAGAAGGCCCATTATCGAACTTGACCTTCCTTTCTGTAAACCCTACCCATCCACTAGATATCATACAGATCCATCATGCTGGCGACAGACTTGTGATAATAATTGGCAACACATCATAATATCATAATATCATAATATCATAATATCATAATATCATAATATCATAATATCATAATATCATAATATCATAATATCATAATATCATAATATCATATCATAATACTATAATATCATAATATCATAATATCATAATATCATAATATCATGATATCATAATATCATAATGTCATAATGTCATAATATCATAATGTCATAATTCATGGCAATGTGGCATGATATTCATAGATTCATGAATTCAGAAATTCAGAAATTCGTTAACTTGACTCGCGGGACTGTGCATATAAATTATAAATTTATAAATTGAATTCACGAATTAATGAATTAATGAATTAATGAATTTATGAATTTATGAATTTACGAATTTATGAATTTATGAAAAGTATAAGTATGCGTTTCAATATTATTATATATTTTATATAGATATAAATGAAAATTTACAAAAACATTGATGAATATTCATAGACATTTACAAACATTGATGACCAGGAAAATACCCTTCTATTCTGCATCTGTATTATGGAGAAGTTTAGGTAATATCGCCTTTTTATCTGGTGTTAATAAATCTACAAGGATTTTATGTTTTATAAATATACGTTTCAACATAGATTAATATTCATAGATATTAATGAAAATTTACATGAACATTGATGAATATTCAAAGACATTTACAAACATTGATGACTATGAATATTGGGGGGGGGGGGATTCTGGAGAAGTTTAGGTAACATCGCCTTTTTATCTGGTGTTGATAAATCTACTTGAAAGAGCCCTAGCTATTTACCACATTTATCGAACGTTAGTTCTGAAAAGTATTTTAGTTGATACACGTGTTACTTGTGATAATAATTGGCAACACACCTCAAGCTCAGTCAATTAACAAGGCTGCTTCCGGCAAGGAGTGTGGTTTGTAGATGTTAATGCTGTTGACTGTGTAACAGTGGGGGTTCAAGCGCCTCCAACTGACCAGTCTAACTGGTCGCGACCTTTTAGCCCAGTGGTTAAGGCGTGCGTGCCTGTGATCTGGCCTCCGGTTTCGGCGTGAGTTCGAATCTCGGTTGGGATCACTTGTTTCTACTCGCTCCTTTGATTTGTTTCACAGGTTCCCACACCGACCCTGTGAGTAACGATCAGTCGAGTCTAGAAGAAAAGGGGGAGTAGTGTAACAGTGGGGGTTCAAACGCCTCCAACTTACCAGTCTAACTGGTTGCGACCTTGAGCCTAGTGCCTGTGATCTGGCCTCCGGTTTCGTCGTGAGTTCGAATCTCGGTTGGGATCACCTCTGTTTCTACTCGCTCCTTTGATTTGTTTCAACTGTGGTCGATAGTTTGGTGACTGTGGTAGCTATTAGCCTGTATTACACAAGCTCTCAGCCGGAGGTTACTGACCCCCACCCCTTGGATGGGGGTCAGTAACCTCCGGCTGAGAGCTTGTGTAATACAGGCTATGGTAGCTATGCACTTCACTCCATCGGCTGAAATATATCGGCTGTGTAGGATTGACGTCTTGTGTAGCAACAGTCATCACCCCTCCTCCTGTTCCATTTCTGTCTACTCTGAATGCCGTTGCTTGTGGCAGAAAATTTGTAGTCTGTTGTCGGCCATTCAGGAAGGTTTCCACGAAACAGAAGACATCGACTGGTTGTGTTGATCTGTCAGCTCTCATATTTTTTAGATGTTCCGCGTAGGAGTATATTCAGGAACTTGTCATTTAATGCAAGTATCACGGTCTTCTGTGTTAGGTTGTTGTGTAACCTTTGACACAGGCAGCTGTTTTAGGAGTTCCATTTCTTTAAGAACATATATTTTGGTTTACAGTATTGTAATTCACTAATTGTATACGATTTAAATCCCAATAGATACAATCCGTTCAAACTCAACATGACGTAAGGCAACATATAACTGACCTGAGAAAAAACGACCCGTTTGCGCTCAAAGGGGACAACAGTTTTGTCCAGTGATCTACCTTAAACTTTAGATACAGCCCCATGCTAAAGATTGACGATACTTTTCTCGTCGTGCTTGGATCGTCCGCTTGCCGTAACTGAGAACTTATTGAACATTGTCTTTTGATGGGTACCGCATTTGGGTAAATCTTTCTTGTATTTGCTTTCACTGTCGAATTTTACGAGGAAGGTGTGGACATCATGGCATGTGCTGTCAATGCCTACGAATGCGCCCTTAACAATTCCGTCTAATATGTTAACGTTGGCAGTGACCACGACTCTTGCACCTACTGCTATTGACAATATCTCTCTAAAGCCTACTGTTTCACTTTTTTTTGGAGGGTGTTAGATTTGTGAGACCTGTTACTGTTTTTTCGTGTCTCTGTCTTAAATGTGAAACACCCTGGAGGGGAGTTCAGTCAGGTCCTGATGGGTAGCATGGGTCTGTTTTAAAGATTATCCTGATTTTGAGGATTTTTATGTCACTATCTGCGCAAGAACCTTTTCTTACTCTCATCTACGAAGGACTGTGGTCCACATCCAGTGTGGTATACAACTGCATTTACAAACCACATAAAGCTTAGTATAATGCCTTCTGTAGTGCCTGCTGCTTGCACATTTCCTTATATTCATCGTTTTGACTTGTCCCGCACAGGACCAGACCTGTGTTTGTTGATATAAGCTCCGTCCCAGCCGGAGTGTAGTTTGGCCGGTGGTTTTTGAGGTCACCAGAGAGCATCAATCTAATTTGCACAGGCCTGCTGACAAGCAGGTGTTGCCCTTAGATATAGGTCGACAAAGGGTACTTAAAAAATGTAATTATAAACAAGCCTATTTCACCACTTAATTAGACCCTGATTACAATTTCATACATCTTTATTTGTTAATCATTACCTCAATAACCTACCTGTCCAAAACAATGCAAATTCATCAAACCCTACCCGAGTTATTCGCCTCCAAAGGTAATATAAAAAAGGTCTACTGCAGTTCTAAGCAAGCCTCTAGGGGGTCTAAACTTACATCACTTACTCCCTGCCCCAAGAGCTGTACACCACTTAAAAATCGTTACCATAGCACTTGTATGAAATTTGACTACAAGCTTTCGGCGAATTCATAAACTTTCCTCATTTATTATGCAAATTATCGTCTTATTTGCATGACAAGTATTCAGTTATGTAAAGCATCACCGAAACTATCCACATGCCATAAATTATGATAATCCGTCAATCCCTGCTGGAGTTATTCGTCTCCAAATGTATTAACAAAAACGCCAACTACAGTTCCAAACGAGCAGCTAGGGGGCCTTAATTCCCACCACTCACTTGCCGTCCCAGAAGCTATATACTACCAAAAAATCATGAACCTGACGCCTCCAGAAAATTTGGCCTCAAACGTTGAAGCTCCGCTGCAGTACCTCAAATACCCGATAGGAGGCCCATTATCGAACTTGACCTTCCTCTTTGACATCACTACCTATCCACGAAATATCATGCACAACCGCCAATAGCTCCTCGAGTTATGCTGGCGACATACAAACTCTCACACACACAAAGCCTGCTGCAGTTCTGTGGGAAGCGCCAAATAAATCATTTTCAAACTTGACCTCCGTTCCCACAATCTCTTCCAAACTACCAAAAATCATTGAGATCCATCAACGTTTCCGTCACTTTTTTTGCCTACATACAAACACAGAAAAATTAAAAGTCCGCTGCAGTATTGTTGGAAAACGACAGGTGAACGATTTTTAAACTTGACCTTCCTTTGCACAACCACTACACACCTACCAAATATCATGAAGATCCATCAAAGGTTTCCCGAGTTATGCTCTTGACATACATACAGACCCACACAACAGCCGGCTCAACCGAAAACATAATCTACTCCGAGTTCCTCGGCGAAGATAATAAGGAGGTTACCTATATAAGTGTTGATATGCAAATAGCCAGTGGCACGGGGCGATGGCGTCTCTGTGATGTAAGAATGAGTTGCATAGGGACGGACTCTGTTGGCCAACATGTTTTTATAAATAAGGAGGGAGAATTAAAACAGTAAATAATCCGAACAGAGCAAATGCAATCCTTTTTGATCCAGGATCTTTCTTGTATAAAAGTGTTTGTTTTCATTTACCAATGTTTTTTTTTTTTCAAAAAAGAACTGATGTTGCAATTGTATCAACTATTGATAGCTGAAGATAAAACTTACCAAATACGAGTTTCGAAACCATATTGATGATGTCATATCTGGATGATCCTCTATTGTCCCCTTTAAGATACGCACTGCAATTGGTCGATGGGACCTTTGAGCACCTTCGTGACGTCAGCTTTAGACAATTAACACGCCCACATAAGTGAGACTAATCAAATCTTGTTTATCACAATCCGTTGCGTAACAGCCACACAAATCTCGAATCTGAGAGGCGCAACTGCTACGAGAACACTGAGGACAGTCCTTCCTTTTCCAAAGAAAAAGTGCCAAAGTGAAGATATTCTGACGAGCTTGAAAGGTAAGTTTAGATAAACTTTAAGGTAAGCATATTCTCAAAGCAAATCGCTTCGTGATAAGGTTTCATTATGCCCGGTGAAGGCAGATTAAAGCAACCGAAATATTGGTAAGAAAATGGCCATGGCTGTGTAAAAAGAACAACTTATCAAACTGGTGAAGATATTCAAAGCATTAAACTATCATATACAAAACGGCCGAGTTCCTGTCTTTGACTGTTAAAATGAACCACAACATGGATCTGTAGATTATAGAGTTAGCTTATGATGCCGAATATTTATCCCCTTGAAGATACCGGTACTGTTCTTGTGCACTTTAGACGTAGTAAAAACAAACACTTTCTGGACTTGGGCATGGAACAAAACAAATATGAATTATCCAAAGTTCAAAATATATATGTCCAGCACAAAAAAGCACAATGTAAAAAAAAAAAACATGGCTATAATGCTAAAACCACTTCAACTCTTTGTATCTTCATACAAAGGTTTCTCGCAACTTCATTTTGTTCTGATGTAACGAGAATAACAATCATGAATATGAACGAACCCCAACTGCTTGTATTTTGGCATAGTCAAACTAGGTACTAATTTTCTCTCTCTATTTATTCAAATTCGCTTGTCCGCTCCGTTATTTCCCTACAAAAAATCAAGAAGCAAAAAAAAATTATATGGCCCAACAGGGCTCTAGCCAGCGCCAGTTTTGCCGTAAATTTATGGAACTTTGCTGCGTGTTACGAAAAAAATTCAAGACCAATCCGTAAACCTTGACGGAAAAAAATCGGGAGAAAAGATATAGACAGGGCTTGAACTTTTTCAAAGATCTCCAGAAAAGAAGCGGAAGTTTAAAGCGAGGTCGATTCAGGCCATTTCTATCTTCCGCCGGCGGCAGGTGACAACCTCAAGGTGGCTTTATAGCAGACAAACGGCGCGGAGGCGCGGAGGTTGCCAGTGGTTCGTGGGCCGAGAGAAAATCAGCATCGTGTGCCCCCCTCCCCACTACTAGTGCCCCACTACAATTCTGGCCGGTCGCATCGGGCTGACGTTTTTTCGGCTGTTTTCCCCGGTTCACCGCTAGTTATAGCCACACAAAAAATACTCTGGTAGTTACCAGGCTTTCCGTATTTTTTGGTAAACATTGTTAAAGTTTTACGCCGAGTTACACGCACTCTTCCCGCGAAAACTGGTGTTGATAGTTTTAGACCTCAGAATCAGATATCATCTACCAATAACAGCGTTCGTTCACGCCGCGTCACGGAAAATCGACCAATGACATACAAGTCTCGCGGTTCACGAGAGGCGCGAATCCGCGAGGTTTTATCAGAAATTGATATTTGGTGCGAAGATGGGGCTTGAATCGACGAATTTTGATCAAATCAAGTGGAAGTTACCGGAGAAATCGACCATGGAAAACACGGAAGGAAAATATTGAACGTCTTTAGGGCGTTCTATCCAATGTAGGGTGTCTCATTTCCTACTATATTTAGTACAGGGCGCAAACGGGACCGGTACGACGCGTCGACCGGTGTTGAAAATGTTTTATTTCTGCCGACTTGAATTCACGTGTATATTTGTCAAATAAATAAGAAAGTTTTGTGGTGCTAAATTTCATTTATTTGCCAATTGTATACAACGAAGGCCCAATTAATTTTTCACCCAAACTTGCCCCTCAAAATGCTGGAGATAGCGTTTCAGAGGGTCTAGATTTAAAAATTTCCCGGGGGGGAATACCCCCGGACCCCCCTAGAATTGTCTTCGGCGCTCGTTTTGTAGGTTTGTACAAAATATTAGGGCTTACGGGATAAAATTTCAGGCTGGCTAGAGCCCTGTGGCCCAATCTCCTTATCTGAGAAGTCCAGACGGCGTCACGAAAATGTCAGGGAAAAGCAAAAAGAGCAAACAACCTCCATGTAAACTGTTAATATTCAAACATTCAGCTTCAGACAATCAACACACCCATATCAGTAAGGCTGATGTAAGACTGTTTGTCGCACTCCATTACGGAACAGATACTGCATCATCCATTCTCCAAACACAACAGAAAAACGTATGTTGATATTGCGCTAATATATTCATGTTGTTATGTATATGATATTTTTGGGTTTGTATGGGTTGGCTGTATAAGATACGCCAAGAATAATTACTCAAGCAACTGGATAAGATTTTGAAACAATCAGACGTTTCAGACAGTATCCACTGTCTTTCGTCAGTGACTAACGATAGGACTGAGAACACCAGGTTTCATACCAAAACTCTGAATAGATATGTTTATCACAAAGAGAGGAACCGAACTGCAACAACACGTACATTGGGGAGACAAGTCGACCACTAAAAGAAAGGTACAGTGAACATTGCAGAAAGAGCGCTAACCGCTACTCCTCTGCCATTTTCCACCATCTAAAACACAACCAAGGACACTCATTCAATCTCGAATCCACGGACATCCTAGATCGTGAAGCCCGCTGGTTCGAACGGGGAGTCAGAGAAGCAATATATGAGAGGATGTACAACCCCGCCCTCAACAGGAAAGGGGGTCTACGCGTTCAACTGTCAGGCACCTGGGATAATGCACTGCCCACCACCCACCACCCCCGGACAAGCAACATTTAGTTACTGTTTTACTGTACTAAAACAACAGTAGCTAATTGAACTATTGGCATAAAACTTTATCTTGAATTAACCTTTTTTGGTATAAAACCTGGTGTTCTCAGTCCTATCGTTAGTCACTGACGAAAGACAGTGGACAGTCTGACTAATTCAAAATCTTATCAAGTTGCTTGAGTGATTATTTTTGGCGTAGTATTTGTATAGTTTGTCCATATTATTTTCTACTTGCTGCTAATGCAGTTGCATGATACTAATCACAAATCAACCATTTCTATGTACTTCAACGTCATAGTCTTTTATTCTTTTGGGTGAATGATAATCATTAATGTCTTAGTAATATTGTTTGTACAAATTAATGTTAAACTTTTTTTAGTTCACAGTGTATGTCTGCTTAGAATACCAGTACTAAATTCAACCATTTGGATTGATGCTTCGATGGATGCTATTGAATGCTTAACGAATTCAACAATAAACCAATCATATTTGGAAGTAGAAATTTAAGAGGAACGTTCAAATGGTTCATTTGGAATTGGAACTGAAACAAACAACTCATTAAGCTGCAGGCAGAACATCACTAGGAGGGGGAAATCATTCTTGCATATTGAGCCCTTTGGAACTGTTCGAAACGCTGAGATTTTACCTGAGGAACTTCTTAAATGTTGTTTTTAGGTGCCACGGCAACATGGGAAGAAAGCTGAGACACATACTGATTTTCCTTCTCATCATCTTGAAGGAGCCCTACATACCAGAAGCTAGCTGCAGCTGTGAACCACCATCCTGCGCATGCCCCAACATGGGCCTCACTAGAATCCCTCAGAACCTCCCAACAACTATTGAGCAGATAGATTTGAATGGTAATCAGATAACAATGATTCAGCCTGGTTCATTTGCAAATCTATTGCGATTATGGGTGTTGAACCTGCGAAGCAACCAGATAACAAAGATTCAGCCTGGTTCATTTGCAAATCTACCCCAGCTAAGAAAGCTGTACCTGTCCTCCAACCAGATAACAACGATTCAGCCTGGTTCATTTGCAAATCTACTCCGATTACATTGGTTAAACCTGCGCAGCAACCAGATAACAACGATTAAGCCTGGTACATTTGCAGATGTACCCCAGCTGAATAAGCTGTACCTGGCTTCCAACCAGATAACAACGATTCAGCCTGGTACATTTGCAAATCTACTCCAATTAAAGCGGTTAGACCTGAGCAGCAACCAGATAACAATTATTCAGACTGGTTCATTTGCAAATCTACCACTGCTGGCCCTGCTGTACCTGGCCTCCAACCAGATAACAACGATTCAGCCTGGTTCATTTGAAAATCTACTCCGATTACGTTGGTTAAACCTGCGCAGCAACCAGATAACAACGATCAAGCCTGATGCATTTGCAAATCTACCCCAGCTGAAAGAGTTGGACCTGTCCTCCAACCAGATATCTGTCCTTACCCTGTCGACATATAGCATGTTGGCGTCTGTTTCTATTGTATACATTAAAAACAACCCCTGGCAGTGTGACTGTCAGCTGGCTCCCTTTCGGAAAAAAATGATGGAATCTCCATTCATAACACAGATTACATGTGCCCAACCCCCTACACTTTCAGGACAAAAACTTCAAAATGTCAGTCCCAAAAATCTGATATGTAAAGGCCCAATTAAATCAACATCACCCGTTGATACCCAGAACGCATTTGCTTCAACTGTAGTGTCAACATCTTCAGTTGGCAACACAGAAATCCCAACAGCAATTGGTTCTACCTTTGACACACTGCCTGTCGTTACTCAATTGCAACAGAAAGTAGCAACTGTTACCGTGGCACATGTATATTCCCCCTTTACTATCATGGGAACTCCTAACAAACCAGAAAGCCGAACAGCATTTGGTTCCACCTTTGAGCCACCGCCTGCCGTTACTCAACAGAAAGTGGTAACAACTGTTACCATGGCACATGTGACTTCCCCATTCACTATCATGGGAACTCCTAACAAACCAGAAAGCAACGGTTCTCACGAATCTGCCCCCAGTTTTCCCCTACCTGTACTCATTGCCACTGTCTTTGGTTCAGCAGCTGGAACACTCTTCGTCGTTGCCATCGTTTTCACAATCCGGCGCAAGAGGAAGATCAAGTATCCTCCTTCAGGCCCAAATTCTAACATTGCTTTGAGTAACACTAACACCACGGCTGCTGTAGTGGCCAGTGGTCATGGTCAGACAGGGCAGGGCCAGTCTCAGACCATCGCTGAATCCAACACACACACCACAACTACAGTAGTGACCAGTGGTCATGATCAGACAGGGCAGGGTCAGTCTTTGGCTTCCACTCGAGGGCCAGCTCTATCGCAGTCTCATTACTACGTTGTTGCAGACACACCACCAAACCCCACTAACACTAACACTGAAGGTACAGGTCCAGGAAAGTCTAAAATGAAGTCCCTTGCTCCACCCAGAAAAACACCTCCTCGAGATGCCCCTCCCCGCCTGTCCCCTCCCTGTCATGATGACGATGATTGTGTGTATGTGGAGCCGGATGGCGCCATGTACATGAAACCAGAAGATGTCCTGTATGAGATGCCAGCAAATTCAGGTCCAAGGCAACATACAAAGGAGAGGTTCCTTGCTCCCCTCGACGGAAAAAAGCTTCCTAAAGATAAGCCTAACTTCGTCCCTCCCCGTCATGATGATGATAAGCCCACATATGTGGAGCCAGATAGTGCCGTATACATGAAGCCAGAAGATGTCATGTATGAAATGCCAGCAAACAGTCATTGCAAGGAGCCAGTAGATGCCCTTGACAACATGCACTATTACCAACCTCCAACTTAAACCCAAAATGTACCCACTGTTTTTAATGTCCACATGATAGTAGAATCCAGACATATGAAAGGTCATTCGTAAGGTCTAGTCATCTCAATGGTTTGTGATGGCCATGTATTTTACATGACTTTCAAATTGCAATCGAGTGCAATCATATTCTTTCCCTGAAAAGCATATGATTCATTAATAGACGCCCCTAAATCACTTTATTTACGGAGGTAACAAACCAGCATTGTTTCCTGAACAGAATTTATGCCCTACAAACATTCAAAACATCCCTCGGATAGGACGTTAAATGGAGGTGTTTGATGAGAGGCACACTTCGAGCACGTTTAAGAACCCACCGCACTTATCGAAAGGAGTAGGGGTCCTTCCTGGTGTGAGTGGCTCAAAACCAACAGTCCTATTGGCGCACATGGGGCAATTTTCGTATTGAGGTCACCTGCGCGCCGAATGGCAGTCGCTACAGACCCTTGCGATCTAGCCCCGCCAAATGTGCGCTCCTCGCAATTCAGTCCCGGCCCTGGCTGCGAAGAGAGAGTAGGGGGTCGGCCTACCCAATAATAATAATAATAAATAAATAAATAAATAAATAGATAAAACAGTCTAGCAGGATAATAAAACAGATAATGAAAACAAATAACAAATAAATAAAACAGTCTAGCAGGAAACATACGAGATTTGCAGTGAATGTGACACGTGTCATCCCTGCGGCCCAAACGAAGCAATAACTAAAAGACAATCCCTCATTGGAAACAACATCCTGAAAAAAACAATATCTAGATAATGTGAATAATATAATCTGCCCCTATCTTTCTTTCTTTGTTGGTCAGCACCCACCCGCAAAGCAAAATGCATTAAGTTCCAAGCATCCATTTTTCAGGAAGTATTTGACGTTGCAAACCAACGTAAGCCATTCTTATTAAATCTAGCAGGTGTACATGTAAAAGGAGTAGGCACTCCATCTTCACAGTTTAAGTGTCAGGTGTGGTGTGCCTGTCATTTGGCGAACCACAGAAAGACCATAAGAGCATTTGAAAACAGCAACAAGGCATACATGATTAACAACTGTAGGTCCAGCCCTCACATGATAAGGACGGATGAAATAACTTAGGAGGCTTAGAGACGTGAGTAGAGCAAGTGTTATTTTTTCATGCTGTGTTATCGATCTGATATGTAATTCAATTAAGGGTTAATGACCCGCCCCGAGGTGTATACGGTGTCATAACGCCTGGCTATGTGCTATAACCACAGAATGAGCCAAGCGAACGAGGTGGTTTTATGAGGTGGTTATAGCACATGGCCAGGCGTTATGACACCATATACACCGAGGAAGAGGCGGGTCATTAACGTTATTATCATATAGCCTATCCAAACTGACCCATATAAGAGTAGACAATTCATGTATGACCCATAGATCCTTCATACTATTAAGAATGCTTTTCAGAATTTACATTTGTCCTTTTTGAACAAAAGATGATAGATTTCATTTTGAAAACCAACATTTCCACAGATGATACATAATAACATTGCAATATTGGCATGTCAAATCTTTTTCAAATCTATTATCTATTATCATCATTCCTCCCTGCTGGGTGTCCTTCTGACAATGCTGTGGGCGGCTCCTCTTACAGTTCCTCCCGTTTAGATTTGACTTGAAATGGTATTGAAATGCTTTTGACAAGGTATTGAAATGGTTTATTCTATTCTGCCATATGCTTACAAAACAAATTGATTTATTCTAAGATGGTAAACATTTTGGGAACAAATAAACATTATACGAAAAGATAACCTCCCTCTACATGATGGGAGGAATGATGATCACGGGTGTGTTATGGCCTCATAACACATGGGCAATGGAGGCTTCTGATTGGTCGACGCCATCTGGCCATGTGATAATGTGTGTTATAACACCTTGAGCGGTCGACAGAACTAAAGTACTAAATAGCTGTTTTAGAGACAGAGTAGATTTTGTCAGTCATGCAGTGTTATTGTTCAATTATTCAATTCTATAATGTGTGTGCTGTAGTATATATGGATGTTAATCATATTGCATATCAATGTATGTGGAATCTAGAAAGTCTGGTGCTGTCCCTATGCACACCACTAGTGGATGACGTATAAAGTAGTTGGGATTTCATTTTCTCTTTCGATTTTTCACACTGATCACTGAATCTATTTTATCAGGAACAATGTAATAATGTGAACAAATAAGGCGTTTGTTTTTGCTTGGGTTTCCTTTGTTCTGGCAAGGACCGGAAGTTTTAACTTAAGGAATCCATGTTTGCACTTTAATGCTAGGGTCACATTTCCTAACCGGGGCCCGGCCGGGCTGTTTGCGGAAACGAAAAATCAAAGTTTATGTCAACAAATTTGCACAAGCTATGCTCTTACATAATTGTGGGTACGTTTTTGTTGTTGTTGTTGTCTTTTATATCATACTTTTCGTTCTCAAAGACTGCCCGGTCGGGCTCCGGATTGGAAATGTGACCCTAGCATAAGTCAGGCGTGGGATGCTTGTCTCATTATGATCATAGCCACAGCTTTGTTCCCATGTTGCCGTGACACAGCCACTCTTCATGCTTTTTTATTAAAGAGGACAAACCAAGAACAAAAGCAATGATACAGGCTAGATCAGGCTAAGACTGTACAAACTATAGACAGGGCTGCAATAGGTTTTAAAACAGCAACATGAATGAACAGCTGTAGTTCCAGTGCGGAAATTCTGAAGAACTTGATACCAATTTTAGAGACAGAAGTAACAGTAATGTTTTATCCATCTTAATTTCTAATCTAATCATGCAATGCCATTGTTCTGTTATGTAATTTCAGAATGTGTAAGTAGTGGTACTTATATCTATCTATATGCAATCAAGGAATTAAGCACGGTGGTCCAGAAGACCTTGAAATGCATGCATATCGATAAGGATCGATGTCAATCAATCCTTTCACTATTGTCAACGGTAGCTGATTGGTTCACACCTTTGCATAACAACGCGGATTGAACCCTAGCAACGCTGAATGTGTACGTCTCATTCATCCGGCCTATTATGGAGTATGCATCGCCTGTGTGGGGTGGGCTCCCCAAAACTCTATCGAGTGAGCTAGAGAAAATTCAAAAACTCTGCTGCAAACTCATTGGCATTGAACACCACAAACTCCCCACCCTACAATCCAGACGACACGAAGCCTCTGTACGCGAGCTGCGGCGGATCCTGGACGACCCCACACATCCCTGCAGACAGTTCCTGCCCCCGGTAGTTGAGACAACCTACAGCCTCCGACGACATGTGGGGCTGAAACCACCAATCAGCAGGACGAACAGACACAAAAACTCTTTCATTCCGAGAACACTGTTATCTATGATGTGATGCCCGCCAATTACTCTATGCCCACGCTGTCATTTTTGTAAAATAATTTTAATCTGAATAATTGATAAATAATGGTGTTTTTTAACTGTAATATGCTACTGTATTAAATTGTTTGTATACTATTATTACTATGTAAAATCAATGCAATTCAGTCCTATGGACTGCAATTTTGATTTACAATAAAGTTCTAAAGTTCAATCACCATGAAGTGGAGTCTTTATGTACATCAGTAACCTGATGAAATACCAGTAGTTGCAAATGATGGTTTAAAGAACTTGATACGAGTTTAAGGAACAGAAGCATCAAGACAGTGTTCTTTTTATGCAGTGTAATTTTTCTGTTATGTAATTTCAGAATGTGTGCCTGCTGTAGTGCCTATTGATGTTTTTATTTATCAATTTGGAATCCATGGAGACTAGTGGAGCACAGAGGCGTCATACTTTCAAATATTCATTCGAACGTTTGAGTGAGGCTATGAAGTCAATAAACGCATGATGTAAAATTTATTCATCCATTTCTGTTTACTTTGTATAGGGTAGGCGCGCTCAGTGCTTAACACACTGCTTTACATACGTTCCCTGTAAAGAATAACATAAACAGAATAGCATAAACAAAGAAATCAGATAAACTAATGACAAAAACAACCCAAAATAACGATATTTACACAATCGAGCGTCAAATCCAAATCATATACCGTAAATTAAAGTCGATGTGGCAGGCCGG
The DNA here is from genome assembly GCA_035149815.1 of Branchiostoma lanceolatum. NCBI lineage: Eukaryota > Metazoa > Chordata > Leptocardii > Amphioxiformes > Branchiostomatidae > Branchiostoma > Branchiostoma lanceolatum. Next base: position 10,549,740 of record CM068869.1, on the reverse strand, counting down.
GTCTTGAGGTCAGAGGACAGCAGTGATGTTTTAGCAGCTTCTTGAAAGTTGAAAGTTAGGCCAGACGTGGCCACTCTAACTATAGCAGGCAACACTATAGCTACACGTGATGTTCGTTACAGACCGAGGACAGGCCGTGCTGCTCTGTTTTGAAGTTTCTGGATATTGCCAGAGAGAGATTTCCCACAGTTGGCCCAAACAGTATCACAATACTCAATCTTTGGAAGAACCATGCAGTTAAACTGTCTATGTCTTAGGTGGTAAAACGGAAACTTAACTCCTTAGTCCTTATATCAAGTCTTGTTAGTCTACAACGAAATAGTGGCTGCCAGGCACCATATTCATAACAAGCATTGTTCTATCTCCTTCTGACCTGACGTAACCGCCTCAATCACAGTATGACATACGAAATACAGTCCTATGTTTACATACAATTTCCATTCCTGCTTCAGTATTGTTAAGGAATGCAAATCGCTATCTAACCACCAAAACTATTCATCCAAAACGTCAATCACCCTGTTGTCGTGACCAGACATTGGTGGCTTCGAGTCTTTGTCGGCTTCATGATTTGGCTGGGTGACGTTTGGTCGCTTTGTTGCCCTGTTGTACAATGACAACCAAGAATTAGTTCAACACCTATATATGAACTTTCAAGCTAAGAATTAATGTAAGCCAACAACCTTTTTGGGCAAATTACTTTTGCAAAGCATACACAAACATTTCTGCCAAACTCCACTGAAACCATGCTTGTTAGATTTCAGCATAAGGTAGGATTTTTATGTCCTTCAAATAGGTGACAGCATACTGCAATTCTTGTTTCTTTCGCTGTAACTTTATGTTCACTGCTTCCACAGTCACTCATCATCACGGTGAAAAAATATGTATCATTATTTATGATTCCTTCACACATCTGTTCTGTAAATCACTTACCACCACCGTGAAGTTAAAGTTCAGTGAAAATTTCCATTTTCCTTACAACGTGAAATTTTGCTACCGCAAAAATAAAGTGAATTAGTAGTGCAATGGTCTCGCAGCTATTTTGACGGGACAGAATGAAGTGTTAGTACCTTAGTATCAGCGCCGAGAGCACGACTGTTGAAATCACCAAGACCACCGCCCCAATCACGATGATTAGGACACGCGGGTTTGTAAGGTTGTCGCCGGGAGGGTTGTCCTTTTGTTCACCCCGTTCTTCTAGGAGGTTTGAAGCTTCAACGGCTGAAGGTGGAAGTGAAATTTGCTCACATGTACATAAGTCTAAGGTTGCTCTTAGTTGGTCAGTTAAAATTGTTTACAGTACTACCCACCGCCCCCACCCCCCTCCACACACACACACATACGCGTGCACACACACAAATATGAACACTTGGCCAAAATAAAGCAATTGCTTTATTAGGACATTTTTTTCTAATGTCAAATTAGACCCGTTTCTTCACACTTCAAACAAAGTTCATAAATCTAAACAACGGCCATACAGTATACCTCCATGGTAATTCAAACTATCGTATTTTGTTAGCAGTTGGATTAACTCAAACCGATTTGACTTGGATACGATAAAGTCGGAATGAGGACAACTCTTATTAAAAATTTTCTGTCTGTTCACAATACTCACCTTTCGAATGTAATCGCCCAATGTAAGGATAGATTCCGTGAACCACCTTCCATCCCAAAGCCTCCTCTACCTTCAGCTGGTTGTGCTGCATCATCAACAGGTGCAAGTGTTCCGGGACGATGGTGTACTTTCCAATGGGGTCTGGGTGGCGGACGAAGAACGCCAGAGTTGTACGATTTGGTGAGATGAAAGGTTGGGGGAAACCCTCCAAGGTAACAACGTCGTTTGCGTTAAACGTCCATGACTCGTGTACTCTAGTAGCAAAATATAAAATGTAAAAAAAGAACATTATTATCAAATGCTGCACTGGTGTAAGCTTTCATTTTCAACAAAATAAGCTTGTTTCGAAATGCTTCTTTCATTGTTTACAGATTTTCAAATGAATACTCTAACATGTAATAAAGAGCCGTCTTTTGATCATAAAAGCATAGTTAAGCAAGCTGATATCAAAAGACTAAACTTTCAAATTTATTTGGCGCTGATTCTAATGGCATCGTTTTTCTTTCTAATGATGCACGTCATATTCTAATTTTTGTTGTTTATGTGTTACAGTCAGTTGTAAGGGGATAAATATAAAATTATAAGCAATTAGATAACGACAAGACTGGATATACATAAAGGATAGAAAACTACATACGATCGTTTGGCGCGGGATGCTGCCCGTCGACATGACTCAAACTCCAACACGTGTCTCTGGCTGTAGACAGTTAGACGGTTTGCAACGACGACCCGGAAAGTTTCGTTCACCTCGTCAGTAAACTACAGAAACGTTAGAACAAACATAGGTTTATAAGTGAAGTACTGGGAGACAGAAGTTGATCAATAATGAACTGTTTACAAGAGTAAGGACCCTACAACATCGACATTCAAAACGACACTAACACAAAGAGGATGAACAACAACAAGTACATGAAACGATTGTCAATAAAGGTAACAGTTTCGATACACATAAGATAAATCTTATTATCTTCATTTCTCTTAAATCTAAGGGACAGCATATTGATATATCCATTATTCTAGATACGGCTGCATGGGGTATCATGTTTTATTAATCAACATGTGGCTTGTATTATTGGAGCAAGCTTCTCTCGAATACGCTGCAATCTGCGATTGTTTTATATATAATCAAAGGTAACATTACTTACCTCATTGACAGCCATGCCAACATCAAGTACCACGGAGTTTGCTGCTGTGGGTGGGGAAACATTTTCGCAGACTATCGGGATAATGTCTTCTCTCAGCTTTTCTAGAAGTGAGAAGTTTGCAACGGTACCCAGTGTGTCGTTCGATGTGGCGATTTCTACTAACTCAGTCGTATCATGGCTTGATCCGACACCTATGGCTACCATGATAATCCCGTTCTGCTTTGCCCTTCTAGCTGGCTCTTGGACATCGTCACCGGAATGTCCATCAGTCACCACTATCACTACCTTTGGTACGTATTGACGAGCACCTCGATTTTCCGTTAGCATCGAGTTGACCACGAAATCTATGGCCCTACCAGTCTGTGTACCACCACCTAGGTACGGTACGTTGTCAATGACAGGTAGCAGCTCATCTAGAGTTGCGAACCGGTTTAAAGGAAACTCCTCACGTGGCCAGTCTTCGTATTGAACTACGTCCACTTGAGTGTTTTTTGGACCGATTTGAAAATCACTCGTCGTGGTCTTGACGAAGTTCTTGGTCACTTGAAAGTCGAACCATCCGATACTTCCCGAGGCGTCCAGCAGGAAAACAAGGTCAACAGGCATTCTGCACACCACCTCTGTAAAATGACAAAGTAGAGATAATTTTGCAATTTCACCTTGAAAGGAGGAAAATATGCCAAACTAGAGTTCGACGACCTCCTACCTTCCCCAATTGATATGAATCTCTTTATCTAATGTATTATGAGTGTTTCTCATTTGTCATGCAAATACGATCATCATTGGCATAAATCGTATCAGTTGATCATCTTCTCCACCCAAATAGCAGAAGCCTTAAGTCTGACAGTCTTAGATAGATCTAGACAAGTTAAAGAGTCTTAAATCAATTTCCAAATTGCATGATCACCAATAATGCAAATTAGATTATAATTACTGTTCTATTATAGGAAGCATCACTTAAGCTATCCACATATAAAAACAAGTTGAATATAGATTCTAGCTATACCTTTGTAATATGACCACTAGGTGTAGGGCCGTCCGTAGGCCCTTGGGACAGGCCCTGACAGCAGTTGGATATTTGTCCCAGTGCGTCAACTAACAGGTGTTAGGAGCCACATATTAGAGAGCTCCAGTCTTATCATGCAAGATAGCAGATTTATACTAAACGTATTTACTATATTTAAAATGGACGTATTTTGAAAGAGTTACCTCAATATTGATAGTAAGAATTGCTGCTTATCGAAAACTAGTAGCGACGTGTTACAGGTTAATTGTAGATTTAAGTGTCCGTTCTTACCCGAGCAAGTCGTCCCATTGAGAAGATTGAAGCCATCCACACAGCCACAGTGGAACGAACCCGCGGTGTTGATGCAGTTTTGGTCACAGTTACCGTTTCCAGACTGACATTCATCAATATCTGTGACGAAAATTGTTTCAGAGTAGACCTTGAATAGATTGATCATAAAGTAGGAAAATGGCCTGTGAAGCTATTATAAACATACACTGAAAGATTATTGTGAGGCCTATTAAGAGTTTATTAAAGAGCAGTGTTCAATATCATATCTTTTGATTAATATAAACAACAATGCGTTTCCATAGATGCGTACCCTGGGACTAAGATGCTAAGAATTGTCATCAAATATCATGAAATCAGAAATCAAATCAAGTTGTTACCAGTGCACGTTTCTCCTGCGCGGACCCATCCTTCGCAACACTCCTGTGTTACACTCGTGAGCACGGTACAGACACTGCCGGGAGGTCTGACAAAATATAAGCACGTCAAGCTTAAAGACGTCTTTGAGCACACAGAAGTACAAACAAAAGAACAATGCAAGAAAAAAGCAGACTTGCAGTTGACCACGATTTGAATTGAATCCTAAGAAGATGTACACCATTGGGCAACCTAGTACTTTAGCCTAATGCTTCGGTTCTATTGGCTCCGGTGCCCGTCGGTGGTTTAGTCCAGGCCGGGCCGCGAGGCCACAAATTTTATACGCTTACTTTGTCGGTTGCGTGCACGATTAGCTCACGGCGTCTATTTGTTACCGGGTGCCGCGCTGAATTTAAGTCCGAGATAAATTGATTCTAGTCCCTGCCGGGCCAAAAAAAAGCCCGGCAGCCGCTGGGTGTCTCAGGGGGCCACGTAGGGGTCACGCCCGAAGGTGACCAAAACAGTCCGTGAACTACCCGGCGGGGTCCCTTTTTAGCGAAGCTTCAGGAACGAGCTTAATAGTATATTTTAGGCCCGTTTCACAAGAATTCCCAGAATTTTACAGGAATCCATCCGTGGACGCCGCCTGTCACTCTATACCTTGTTAGTAAGGTCTGTAATTCCGACAAGATGATCTATTATCACAAGAACTTGAATGTTGAACACCATGCCCCCCTCAAAAAATCCTCTGTGGACACCAAATCTTCAGACTGGCTTGACAGACACCTTACTGACTTAGTGCTTTGTTAACAAATATTATCATGGCATAACTAAAGAGTGCTACGTTGGTACTTTCTTTACAGTGAAGTAAGATCAACCCAGACACCTTCGCTATGGAAATAATCTTTAATTGCCACACTTATTCCAATTGGGACCAAAGCATAACACACGGTTCAACCAGATAAGAGGATATAAGTGGCTAGCTATAGAAAGAGGACTCAACATTAAACATTAAACTCGATGTTAAAAATGAGTATCGGTGCCAATCAGACATTTTGTAATACCACGAAATAGCTTCTTTTTTTCCAACTTGAAACATTTGCATCGGAAAATCATCAATAGACCCCTTTCCAAATACCGGCGCCATTTTGAATCTGGCGCGAGCGCGCATTATTTGAGCACGGGAAAAGTAAACAAACGGTAAAAAGGATTGCGTCCCCAATAGAAAGCAACGTTGAGTCAACTGAGTCGGCGGACAGATGCTCTCCTCGGTGAAATCCGTCGATATATATGCATGACACAAGTAGATAATATTGTTGTGGACACTTAGACTTGATATCAGCCAGTAAAAATTGTGAATTTCTGATGAATTTTCACAGTTCCTGACGGGATGTTGGACGCGCGCCACGTATCGTATAGTTTACACCGCGTGCTTGTAGTTTCCCCAACAAAGTTAGTAAAAATATCCCACAAATATGTATACATGTCTGGCTGGGATCTTAATTGTATGAATATAACCATTAGTGAGCATTTTGGCGGTAGTGACAATGCCAACATCACCTTGGAAAATACATGGGTTAAGGGAAGGGTCGTGTGTTCTGTGCAACGTTACATCGACTTCGCTCAGCAATATTTCATATTTCCAAAAAATAAAACCCCAAACCTGCAAATGTATGCTTGAGGTCAAGGTCCTTTTGGGTACAAATTTGGCAGAATTTTGGCGGCTATTTTGACAATTTTTTTTAGATGCCAAGAATTCGCGAGGACTCAAGTACGTGATTGAAGGATCAGGAGTGAGGGCATATGCACGTGTTTTCCAGTATGTCAGATGTAGTGTTTCTTTAAATCATTTTGCGCGGCAATAGTTTAGATATCTGTTGGCCGAATGGAATCCCACATAAACGTTAAAGAATATTGTCTTGAGAACTGAAGAACCCCAGGCCAATATTTTCACTTTTTTGTGGGGTTTCATCCTGCGGAAATCTAAGATATTGCCGCAAAGTGATGTAATGAAACGCTACAAAGAAAACACGCCCCCTGCTCCACTCACGAACTTCCCCAAGCTAATCTTGGCACTAAAATATCGTCAAAGTCAAATCAGCCACTTGAAGTCCGACACATTTCTACTCGCAAAGCCCTCAAGCCTTTATTTTCACGTTTTTGTAATGTTATCCGACGTAAATTAAAGATATCATGGCGCAAAGTGAAAACACCACATCTTCACTCACGTATTTTAGGTCTTAGTATTTCAAAAAAATCGTCAAAGAAGGTACCAAAATTCTGCTAAACTGCTAACTAAAGAGATATTGAGCTCAAGCCTACATTTTCACTTTTTTGTGGGATTTCATCCAGTGGAAGTGTAAAATATCGCCGGGCGAAGCGATGTAAAGAATGCTAGACAGAACACACGACCCCCTCGAGCTCCTATTAAACGCGCGTATTTTTCCTAGGCGATCGAAGTTTGCATCGTCCAAAGTACGGCCACAACCGCTAAATTTCTGTATATTTCTATCTACGTAGCTACAAAGATCCCAGTCCGACATGTGTACCTTTTTGTCGGATATTTTTCTCGACTTGAGCTAACATTATTGGGGAAACGACAAGCACACGGTGTAAACATATACGATGCGTGGCGCGCGTTCAACAGCCCGTCAGGAACTGTGGAAAATTATCAGAAATTCACAATTTTTACTGGCTGATATCCCATCTAAGTATCCACAACAATATTATCTACTTGTGTCAAGCATATATATCGACGTATTTCACCGAGGAGAGCATCTGTCCGCCGACTCAGATGACTCAACGTTGCTTTCTATTAGGGACGCAATCCTCTTTACCGTTTGTTTACTTTTCCCGTGCTCAAATAACGCGTGCTCGCGCCAGATTCAAAATGGCGCCAGTATTTGGAAAGGGGTCTATTAGTGACATGGAATTCTCTTCTCAGGCCCCCTAATCACAGTAAGGTCGCACAGAGCACTAACCTCACATGGGGCCTTTTTTGTAGGCAAGATATCGCTTGTTTTTTGGCAAAAGAAACGCGACTCCTCGTGTGTAAACATAGGAACGACAAACCCATGGTAACATGGCAAACCGCCGTTACCTGATCCTCTTTTCAACAATCTATCTCATATGGTCACTGCTAACTTGGACTACTGCTGGTTGTGATATACATGTATGCTGGCCTTTGTGTTTTTCCCTTTGTCGAAATATATCTAGTTGCGATAAAAATAGTCCAGTTACACACAAGAGCCGGATACTTACAAATGGGTTGGTCATAAAGGGCGAAAAAATGATATCTTTCTATTGTCATTTTGTTAGGATTAGCTTATTGAATTGATCCTCTTCACTGCAATGTATGTATTCACCAAAGGGGTTGTCACCATTGACGTTTTGTTGTTTGTTAAAGGGTACTAGAATTGATTTCCATGATTGGAAAAGACTATGGATATGCTTTCTTTCGGGGTAAAGGTAAGACATGTGAGTAATAATGGTTGCCAACGTCAAAGCTCAATACTGTAAATCTTGAAACCAGGGGGTTGTCTTTTTTCGCTGTGAACTCTCCACTGCGAGTCCATAGCACTTCCAATATGTCTCCCCGTATTATATGACTACTGTACTACAGAAATTTTTCAACACCAAATATGAAACAAGGTGCCCCCACTCTACCGTGAAATAACAGCCACAAAGTAAAGGAATTTACAGTTAATTGGTCTGGATATGGTACCAAAATCAAATTAAATGTGCTTGTCTACCGATGTGATACATTCGCACTCGATTTGCTGTTCCCAGCTTCAGATGCAATCTATATGTTGATGGTTTGATAGCAATCTAACATGGAACAAATCGTTTGCGTAGCTAGAGGCGCTTTGGCGCGATTTGTTCGATGTTCATGTAAGGAGAGTCTGTCAGAGGTACACATACAGATACAGCACGTTTGAATGCGTCATTATCCCTTTTCAAAAGTAAAGCCCCTATATCACTGGACCTCCGGCAAGTTGGCGACCTCGCTACGACCGAGCTATTTGATAGAGCGCTCAACGAATTTCACTGGTGAAAAAAACGACACTTTTTACGCTTTGTGTGTTTTGTTGCCTTTTTAGTCATACTTGTACGTTTTGCATGATATTCCATTATATTAGGACGCAGCGACGTGCCGCAGCTTCAGTGAGTTAAAGGCTCAAATAACAGCGCCCCTTCCAGAAATAAAGGCGCTGCATGGCACAACTCACCTAGGCATTAAAATATGCTGTGTCCTTAAGGCACTTAACACGACTTTCCCCGACTTACTCAGAAGAAATTCAGTACCTATCTTCGGTTAGGGACGTCCCTGGGACAGGACTTTAAATGAAGGTCCCATGTTTGAGGAGAGCCACGCTTCGAGCATGTAAAAGAACCCACCGCACTTATCGAAAAGAGTAGGGGTCTATCCCGGTGTGAGTGGATTGGATCAAATTTATCTATCCGGACATGCAGCTTGTACTGTTCAGTACAAACACCATGAGGCGATTTACCGGGCATGCAAAAAAAAATGAACACAGAATAACATCAACGTTGAAGTTTTAAAATTATAAAAAAGTGTACTCACCCATTTAGTGTTTCGCCGATCTGCATATAGCTCAATATGTAAATAAGGCTCGTCAAAAGTCCAACATAGCAGGTTATGTAAAGTGTCATGTTCCTCCACTAATCGCGTGCAGAGTACTTGATGAGAATGTTTTTCTTACCCGTCTGGAAAATCAATTTGTCGTTCGCTCTAGTGTTCTATGTCTGCTGCGTAATGCCAAGACCAATGCGGAGGTCGAAATTCACCAAGACCATTTACAAACTTGACGTAATGGATCCCTTACCAACCAGACTGCTCTTTTGTACTAAGCCTCTATGTGGCCGTAAAGCGCTGAAAACAATACTGGACAAACAAGTACCGTTATTCAAGAAATACTAAAGTAGTTTACTCAAAGCACGTGAAATGTCATTAACACTTTTGAGACATGTCGGGTGCATTGTTGACTGTCACGCATCACAGCTTCTGCTTGTTTGAGGTTGAAACAAAATGACACCCATGACTGAAACACTATAGCCTTTTGGCGACTCGATAAGCTTTCTGGTGACGCCTCTAGGAATTTCATCGGTAAAAACTAATCGTTTTACGCTTTGTATACTTTGTTGTCATTTCAGTCATACTTGTGTCTTTTGCATGATGTGAGTTCCCATGATAAAATTAAGGGTAACACAAATCAAATTTACGACGCAGCGACGCCGCAAACCGGACGCATCTTCAGTGAGAAGCGGCGTAAGGACATTCTCTAAACATTGCGCCCCTTCTCATTTGGAAATAAGCAATGATCTTTCTATGTTTTAAGTGCCTTTTGCCTTTTAGACAATGCACAAACATGATCATAGTGCATGTGGCCCTTTTTTCTGGAGAAGCCATCGCTAACACGGTGACTACTGTAACATATCGATAATGGCAAACTAGAAGTAACTTAAAATAGACTACCATCAACACTGCAGTTTCATAACAACAAAAAAGTTACATTTTTGTCAAGTTCAACTTTATGCTATTGGTAAGAATGGAGACACGACGACACGACGTATGTAATATTACTGGAAATCTATGCCAGAATACATGCCGTCTGATAGTATCTATAGTATTGTTCACATTGCTGTGCTTACTCAACCACTTTTACTTCTTTGTAAGATTAAAAGCATACAAATACAGAGAGAGAAAATCTGAACGTTCATTGGAATTGAATGAGAAATATATTATATTAAACATTCTTTCTCGGGAATAAAGAGCATTCTTTGTAAGAGCATACAAATACAAAGAGAAAAACGTTTATTAGAATTAGATTCAACATATATGCTATCAAACATTCTTTCTCAGTAACAAAGTGTGCTTGAATCATATCCAATTGTATAATTAGCTTTTCATCAAGAGTTGCTGCAAGAAATGTTTACGACATTCTTTTTCTGATTGGAAACTGGCAGTATTTTCATTGTGCTTGTTTTTCACATGCTTGACGAGGTTGCACTTATTATTTGACTTGTAGTCACACATTTCACAGCTGTAGGGTTCACTGGTGTGACGCTTCCTATGTCTTTTAAGGTCGTACTTGCGAACTGCTCTGTAGTCACATTTGTGGGGTTTTACACCAGCGTGGCGCATCATGTGGCTCTCAATGTCTGTCTTGTGGTAGGTTTGGTAGTCACAAATGTCACATCTGTAAGGTTCCGCGTCCGGGTGTTTTTTCATATGTTGGGCAAGCCTTGACTTAATTGACGTCTTGAAGTTGCATTGACTACACTGGAACGGTCTCTCGCCAGTGTGTTTTCTCATGTGTTCGTCAAGCCGGTGCTTCTTGTATGCCCTATAATCACATTCGACGCACGCGAACGGTTTTTCTCCTGTGTGACGTTTCCTATGATTAAAGATACTGCTTGCATGCACCGTCCGGAATCCGCACAAGTCGCACAAATAGCGTTTGCAATTGATCCGTGAGTCTTTGTGAGGCAGACGTGACGCCATGTTCTCACTATCCTGGTCTGGAGTCGGTTGACAAGGAGCAAAGGGTGTTTCTTCACTAATTACATTTTCACTCTGCAGTTCATGTCCGCTGTTTATAGAACCAGTCTCTCTTTCGTCGCTATAACGTTCAGGCTGATCCGGATTGCAAGATCGAGAAATTTGCCCTATTCTATCATCCTCGGACGCATAATATTTCCAATTACTGAGTATATCAATGTGGTTTGGAGTCGGTTGACAAGAAGCAGAACGTGTTTCATCGCAGATTTTGTCTCCGCCAAAAGGATTCTCTGCGCAACAGTTCCGCATTGCGTTATTGCTATCTAGCATCAGCGTACTTAAAGTAGGGCGGTAAAAGCTATGAGGGGAGTTATTTGAAGTAGGCGTGGTCGTCACCTCCAATGTTCCTGCTCCTTTCTTTGGCTGGTTGTCGAAAGACCGTGCCAGGTTACCCTCTTCCTCTCCCTTTATACTCTGGGAGACGCAAACATCGTCAACCCCGGATGAAGTTTCAAAGGTTGCAGGGGCTATAGCTCTGTATTGTGATTTGAATTCAATGGTAACATCGTTCACGCATTGGGTTACGCTTGCAGTTGTATTGTCTGAAGTTACTGAAGAACTTGGGTCTGTAAATGCTTCGCAATTGTCATAGTCTTTGCTGGTTATTGAATCTTCGTTGTCAACACTTCGTGCTTCCTCCGGAGAATTTGAACTCTTGTCCACATGAGCACTCGGGCAGATTCTAGACAATGCCTCTGAATACTTCTGTAAGGTCTGAGTTTGAAATTTCTCCCGCTCTGCTAGTTCTGCGTCATCTAAGCAGTTGATGGACATGTCGATCGTATCGTCATCTGCCGTATATTTGTCGGGCTCCAAATCACGGTATTCCGTCGTCATCACGTCCCTCAGCACACCAACCAGGAGTCTTTTGTTGATGGAATGTCCTCCCATGTTGATGTTCCTTCTACCAAGTTCAAGCACCAGTTCGTCTGTGTACAGTCTGGAGAGCACGGCCAGGGTGACATCACGAGAGAGACCTCGCAATCTTGGTATTGTTGTTGCCATGGTGTTCCGACACTGATGCGCACAAGTTCACAAAATACTACAGACAAACATCAGACACGATGCATACCATCGATGTACTTGGACAAAATGGCGGAGCAGGGTCAAGGGTGACAACAACAAAAAAGTTAACTAACCCTTCTAGTGTTTCGCCGACCTGTACATATAGCTCAGAAGGCAAAGAAAGCCCGTTAACAATCCAACATAGCAGGTCATGTACATTGCCATGTTCCGCCGATAATCCCGTGCCGAAAACTTGATGAGAAGGCTTTCTTTTATTAGCCGTCTGGACAACTTACTTTGTCGTTCGCTCTAGTGTTCTATGTCTGCTGTGTAATGCCACAGCCAATAAAGAGGTCAAAGTTCGCCTTCTCGCTTAGAAAGTCAAGGTAATGTATCCCTTACCAACCGGACTGCTCTTTTGATCTTAGCCTTTATGTGGCCATACAATACTGAACAAAATACCAGAAAAACAAGCGCCGCCATTCCAGAAATACTGAGCTGAATACACTTAAAGTACGTGAAATGTCATTAACACTTTTTAAAACTTGTCGCCATGTCGGACACATTATTGAGTGTCTCAGAGCACGACTCCTGCATAACAGTCCTTTCTGTTGATGTGGCGCACAGTTATTTGTTTTTAAGAGTATCGTTTTCAAGTTTGAGGCTGAAACAAAATGGCAGCCACGAGATACTTGATAGGCTTTTCGGCTTCTTTACAGGCTTTTTGGTGACTTGATAGGCTTCTTGGCGACCTGATAAGCTTTTTGGCAACGCCTTAACGAATTTCAGAGATAAAAAAACAACCTTTTTACGCTTTGTGTGTTTTGTCGTACTTTTAGTCATACTGAATTATATTGAATTATATGCCCATTACAAAATCAAGGGAAACACAAATCAAATTTTTAAATTTGATTTCTGTTTCCCGTGATTTTGTAATGGGCATATAATTCAAAGACGCAGCGACGCCGCCAACGTGCTGCAGCTTCAGCGAGAAAGCGGCTTAAAGGATATTCTCGAAACAAAGGCGCTGCATTGCGCCACTTAGGCATTTGGAAATAAACAATGCTCTAACTATGTTCTTAAGTGTCTTTTGACTTTCAGACAAAGTACAAACATGATCAATGTGCTTGTGACCTTTTTTCTGGAGAAGCCATCGCTAACACGGTGACTACTGTAACATATCGATAATGGCAAACTAGAAGTAAATTAACATAGACTACCATCAACACTGCAGTTTCATGGCCACAAAAAAGTTACATTTTCTGTTTTAAGTTCAACTTTATGCTATTGATAAGAATAGAGACACGAAGACACTAAGTATGTAATATTACGGGAAATCATTGCCAGAATACGTACCGTCTCCATATATAGTATTGTTCACATTGTTGTGCTTACTAGACCACTTTTACTTCTTTGTAAGACCATACAAATACAGAGAGAAAAACGTTTATCAGAATTAGATTCAACATATATACTATTAAATATTCTTTCTCAGTAACAAAGTGTGCTTGACTCGTAGGCAAGTGTATAGTTAGCTTTTCATCAAGAGTTGCTGCAAGAAATGTTGACGACGTTCTATTTTTGGTTGGTAACTGACAGTATTTTCCTTGTGCTTCTTTCTCACATGTTTGACGAGTTGCCACTTTTCATTTGCCTTGTAGTCACACTTTTCACACCTGTAGGGTTTCTCACCGGTGTGACGCTTCCTAGTATGTCTTACAAGGTCGTACTTACGAACTGCTCTGTAGTCACATTCCTCACATTTGTAGGGTTTTACACCAGCGTGGCGCATCATGTGGTTCTCAATGTCTGTCTTTTGATAGGTTTGGTAGTCACAAATGTTACATCTGTAAGGTTCCACGTCCGTGTGTTTTTTCATGTGTTGGGCTAGATTCCCCTTGAATGACGTCTTGAAGTTGCATTTGTTACACTTAAATGGTCTGTCGCCAGTGTGTTTGGACCTTATGTGTTCGTCAAGCCGTTGCCTAAAGTATGCCCTATAACCACATTCGCCGCACATGAAAGGTTTTTTACCTGTGTGACGTTTCTTATGGATGTAGAAACTGCTTGAGTGCACCGTCCTGAAACCGCACACGTCACACAAATAGCGTTTGCAATCGATTCGTGACGCATGATCAGGCAGACTTGACGCCATATTCTCACAATCCTTGTCTGGAGTCGGTTGACAAGGAGCAAAAGGTGTTTCTTCACTTCTCACATTTTCACTCTGCAGTTCATGTCCGCTGTTTACATAACCAGTCTCTCTGTCGTCCCTATAAGGTACAGGATACTCCAGACTGGAAGGTTGAGGAATTTTCCCGATTCTATCATTCTCGGACACATAAAATTTCCAACTAAGTACATCACTGTAGTTTGGAGTCGGGTGACAAGAAGCAGAAGGTGTTTCCTCACAGGTTTTGTCTCCTCCGACATTATTCCCTTGGCAACAGGTGCTCATTGCGTTATTGCTATCTAGCAACTGCTTACTTAAAGTATGGCGGACAATGCTTAGCTCACCATGAGGGGAGTTACGTGAGCCAGGCGTGGTCGTCACCTCCAATGGTCCTGTTCCTTGCTTTGGCTGGTTGTTGAAAGACCGTGCCAGGGTTCCCTTTTCCTCTCGCTTTATACTCTGGCATACATCGTCAACCCCGGATATAGTTTGAAAGGCTGCAGGGGCTATAGCTGTATGTTGCGATTTAAATTCAATGGTAACATCTTTCACGCATTGGGTTACGCTTGTAGGCATATTGTCTGTAGTTACTGAAGAATTTGTGTCTGTAAATGCATCGGAATTGTCATGGTCTTTGCTTGTTGTTGAATCTTCTTTGTCAACACGAACCCTTGTCTTCATGAGAACTTGAGTAGATCCTAGACAATGCCTCTGAATACTTCTGTAAGGTCTGAGTTTGAAACTGCTCCCGCTCAGCTAGCTCTACGTCATGAAAGCATTCGATTGACACGTCCATTGTTTCTGGCGTATATCTGTCGGGCTCCAAATCACGGTACTCCGTCGTCATCACGTCCCTCAGCACACCAACCAGGAGTCTTTTGTTGATGGAATGTCCTCCCATGTTGATGTTCCGTCTACCAAGTTCCAGCACCAGTTCTTCTGTGTACAGTCTGGAGAGTACGGCCAGGGTGACATCACGGGAGAGACCTTGCACTGTTGGTCCTGTTGTTGCCATGATGTTCCGACACTGATGCGCAGAAGATCACAAAATGCTGGACACAAACATCAGACACGAAGCATATCATCGATTTACAATCATGTCAAAATGGCGTAGCAGGGTCAAGGGTGACAAGCAAATTAACCCTTCTACTGTTTCGACGACTTGCACATAGCTCAGACGGCAAAGAAGGCTCGTCAAATGTCCAACATAGCAGGTCAGGTACAGTGCCATTTTCCTCCGCAATTCCCGTGCTGAATATTTAATGAGAATGCTTTCCTCAGCCGTCTGGAAAAATCACTTTGCCTTTCGCTCTTGTGTTCTAATATCTGCTGCGTAATGCCACGGCCAATAAGGAGGTCGAAGTTCACCTTCTTCGCTTACAAGTTTAAGGTAATGTATCCCTTACCAGCCAGACTGCTCTTTTGTTCTTAGCCTCTAAGTCATTGTATGTGGCCATACAATACTGAACAACATACTAGACAAACATTAAGTGCCGTCATCCCAGAAATACCGAGTGAATAGACTCAAAGCACGTGAAATGTCATTAACACTTTTGAGACTTGTCGGACGCATTGTTGACTGCTTTGCAGTACAACTCATGCATAATAGTCCTTTCCATTGATGTGACACACAATTATTTGTTTTAAAGAGTATTATTTTCAAGTTTGAGGCTGGAACAAAATGGCGCCCATGAGACACTTGACAGGCTTTTTGACGACTTGATAGGCTTTTTGACGACTTGATAGGCTTTTGACGACCTGATAAGCTTTCTGGCGACGCCTCAACGAATTTCATCGGTAAAAACGAATATTTTTACGCTTTGTATGTTTTGTTGTACTTCTAGTCATACTTGTGCGTTTTGCATGATATTCCCATTATAAAATCAAGGGTAACACAAATAGAATTAGGACGCGGCGACGCCGCCGCAACGCCGCCAACCTGCCGCAGCTTCAGTTAGAAAGCGGCTTAAAGGATATTCTCTCAACAAAGGCACTGCATTGCGCCACGTAGGCATTTGGAAATAAGCAATGCTATTACTGTGTTCCTAAGTGCCTTTTGTCTTTTAAACAAAGCTTGTGGCCTTTTTTTCTAGAGAAACCATCACTATCACGGTGACTACTGTAGTACATCGATAATGGCCACTAGAAGTGAATTTACAAAGACTACCAACAGCCCTGTAGCTTCATGACCATACGAAAAGGTAATTTTTTTGTCCAGTTCAACTTTATGCTATTGGTAAGAATAGAGACACAAAGATACGAAGTCTGTAACATTACTGGAAACCAATGCCAGCATATGTGCCGTTTAATAGTATCTATAGTATTGTTCACAATCCTCTGCTTACTCAGAAACTTTAAACGTTCATTGAATTAGAAATACATGCTATTAAAACATTCATTCTCAGTAACAAAGTGTGCTTGAATCTTAGACAACTGTTTGATTAGCTTTTCATGAATAGTTGCTGCAAGAATTGTTCACGACGTTCTTTTTCTGATTGGAAACTGACAGTATTTTCATTGTGCTTGTTTCTCACATGCTTGTCGAGGTTGCACTTATTATTTGCCCTGTAGTCACACTTTTCACACTTGTAGGGTTTCTCACCGGTGTGATGCTTCCTAATATGTCTTACAAGGTCGTAAAGGCGAAATGAGCTGTAATCACATTCCTCACATTTGTGGGGTTTTACACCAGCGTGGCGCATCATGTGCTTCTCAAAGTCTGCCTTGTGGTAGGTGTGGTAGTCACAAATGTTACATCTGTAAGGTTCCACGTCCGTGTGTTGTTTCATGTGTTGGGCTAGATTCCCCTTAAATGACGTCTTGAAGTTGCAATGATTACACTGGAATGGTCTCTCGCCTGTGTGTTTCCTCCTGTGTACGTCAAGCCGTTGCCTATCGTATGCCCTATAACCACATTCGTCGCACACGAACGGTTTATCTCCTATGTGACGTTTCCTATGGTTGTATAAACTACTTGAGTGCGCCGTCCTGAATCCGCAAAAGTCACACAAATAGCGTTTGCAATCGATCCGTGAGTCTTTGTCAGGCAGACGTGACGTCATGTTCTCAGCACCCTGGTCTGGCGTCGGTTGATAAGGAGACAAAGGTGTTTCGTCACTTTTCATATTTTCACTCAGTAGGTCTTGCCCGCTGTTTATAGAACCAGTCTCTCTGTCGTCTCTATAGCGTACAGGATACTCGAAATCGGAGGGTTGAGAAATTTGCGCGACTCGATCATTCTCGGACAAATAACATTTCCAATTAAGTACATTACTGTGGTCTGGAGTCGCCTGACAAGCACCAGAAGGTGTTTCCTCACAGGTCTTGTCTCCTCCAAAAGGTTGCTCCGCGCAACAGTTACGCATTGCGTTACTGCTGTCCAGCAACTGCTTACTTAAAATAGGGCAATCAATAATTAGCTCACTGTGAGGGGAGTTACTTGAGCCAGGCGTGGTCGTCACCTCCAATGTGCCTGTTCCTTGCTTTGGCTGGCTGTCGAAAGACCGTGCCAGGTTTCCCTCTTCCTGTCGCTTTATACTCTGGGAGACGCAGACATCGTCGACCACGGATACAGGGGCTGCAGGGGCTATAGTTGTATGTTGCGATTTGAATTCAATGGTAACGTTGTTCACGCATTGGGTTACGCTTGTAGTTGTATTGTTTGTAGTTACTGAAGAACTTGTGCCTGAAAGTGCTTCGGAATTGTCATAGTCTTTGCTTGTTGTTGAATCGTCTTTGCCAGCACAAAGTGCTTCCTCCGGCGAACTCCTGTCCTCATCAGCCTGGTCCTCATAAGCACTCGGGCAGATCCTAGACAATACCTCTGAATACTTCTGTAAGGTCTGTGTTTGAAATTTCTCCCGCTCTGCTAGTTCTACGTCATCAAAGTATTCGATGGACATGTCGATCGTAGCCTCATCTGGCGTATGTTTGTCGGGCTCCAAATCACGGTATTCCGTCGTCATCACGTCCCTCAGCACACCAACCAGGAGTCTTTTGTTGATGGAATGTCCTCCCATATAGATGTTTCTTCTACCAAGTTCCAGCACCAGTTCTTTTGTGTACAGTCTGGAGAGTACGGCCAGGGTGACATCACGGGAGAGACCTTGCACTGTTGGTCCTGTTGTTGCCATGGTGTTCCGACACTGATGCGCAGAAGATCACAAAATACTGGAGACAAACATCAGACACGATGCATACCATCGATATACTATGACAAAATGGCGGAGCAAGGTCAAAGGTGACAACAACAAAGATAACTAACACTCCATGTGTTTCACCGACCTGTACATATAGCTCGAATTAAAAGAAGTTTCGTCAATTGCCCAACATAGCAGGTCATGTACACTGCCATGATTTCCGCAAATCCCGTGCAGAATACTTGATGAGAATGCTTTCCTTAGCCGTTTGGAAAAATTGTCGTTTGATCTAGTGTTCTGTTTCTGCTGTGTTACAATGCCAGGGTCGTCTTGTTTACTTATAAGTTCAAGATAATGTATCCCTTACCAGCCAGACTGCTCTTTTGTTCTCAGGCTTTATGTGGCCATACGATACTGAACAAAATACTACACAAACAAGTTCCGTCATCCGAGAAACACGGAGTGAATACACTTAAAGCACGTGAAATGTCATGAACACTTTTGAGACTTGTCGGACACATTGTTGACTGTCTCGCAGCACAACCCCTGCATAATAGACCTTTCTGTTGATGTGGCACGCAGTTATTTGTTTTAAAGAGTATCGTTTTCAAGTTTGAAACAAAATGGGGTCCAAGAGACATTTGATAGGCTTTTTTGGCAACGCCTTAGGGACGAGCCTTATGGTATAGTATTGTGTGCACAATGCAAGAATTCTAAAAGGTCTTGTACATGTAGGAATGACTACACATGGTGTGGTATACCGAAATATAGGTTCTCCTTTCAGAACTTTTTTTTTTACTTTGGAACTGACATTGGAATTTTCCGAAATATTTTTTTTTTGCAATTTACAGTATGCATTCTCTCAGCTGTCGCAGCTTTTTTTTACGATTTACAGTCCGGCTGAGAACTTTTTTTAAACGGACGAAAATTGGTGCGCTTTGTTGTCCTCCGTATAATCAAATCAATATGGCCTTATGAAGAAATCAATCTCTACACCAGCTCAAAGAAGACTGACCAATCCTATTGTCGAACAGATTAATTTCTCTAGTATTCCGTATATGCGAGTAAAACGATTCTTTCATCTATCTAACCTTTATTTCATTGGACAAAGACGGCATCAATGGATGTTGATTTGAATAATGAAAAGTCATGTTTGAAAATCATACCAACTCTTTAATTATATCGAGTTTTCCACTTTCAGATCAGGCACAGGTTTAATTTTTTTTGAAGACGACAAAATCTTACACATTCTTTTGTGTCCTTGTGGTAATTCTTTACTACTCAAATTCAGCGGAAAACAAATTAATTTTATAAATCATAGAATATATATCAATCGGTCACGTATTTCAGACATTTTCAAAGCTAAAAATTCAATAAACACATTAGACACGTATCTGTAATTCATTGGTGTTATTGATAATTCATTCACGTTAACAGGAAAATTGACTCGGCGGAATAAAGTAGTGCAACAGAAAAAAAATCATATACAGTGGAATGTGTGGCTTATGTACAGTAAGAACGTGGGACTATCGACCTGCTATATACCTCGTGAAAAGCAGTCCTTAAATGATTTATTATCAAATTCAATACATCAAAAGCTACAACAACAATAATGCGGTGGCACAAGTATTTCTGTGAACAAATAAACAAACCAGTCATTCTAACAAAGTAAAGTTTCTAATTCTGAACACATCGATATCGCATCATGGGCAGAAATGCATAGTTTACAGTTAACACGTTGAAATAACAGCAAAACAACTTAAACATCGACACAGAAAGACACACACAAACAAATACAGCTCTGTAGTCTTAAAAAAAGTTCTCATGTAATGCTACGGCCACATTTGCAGGTTGAGTTTATTTACCTCCGTGTTAAAAACATCCAGGGGTCCCGGCCGTGCCCAAAAATAGCCCGGGAGGCGCCAGGGGTGCCACAATGGGCCATGTAGGGGTACGGGTAACAACCCAAAAGTACAAAAATACAGCCCGTAAATTGCCCAACAGGGCCTCTTTTCCGTAACATAAGACGTTCACTGATTAAGAAAAATAGTTGTTGTTTTGGATCTGCTACTCCCAGAGGTTGGTGCTCTTGAGGAAGGGTGAATCTCTCCCTTTCAGTGAGATGGTGGACAGCTGTGGGTCCATGCGCGACCCGAGATCTGGAGGAGGGGTGCTGTACCCGAGATCTGGAGGTGGGGTGCTGTACCCGAGATCTGGAGGAGGGGTGCTGTACCCGAGATCTGGAGGAGGGGCGCTGTATACGTTGATGGGCGCTTGGCGACATGTCTTGGTCCTGATGAGGCAGAAGAGGTAGGGCATTATCGATCATCATTATCGTAGAGCACCTTGCATGTCACAAGTTTCATACTACAGTTTTATATATTGAGGCATAACCAAAGGTTAGTGTGATAACATTATTCTATCTGATATATTGTTGGAAGAAACATACATGTTTTGTAAACCTAACACCTTTTCTAGCTTTGGCCTCACTGACTTGGTTTTGTGACATCCACGTGTGCATCGACTATCGCCCGAAACAGGTACAGGCGCCTTTACATACATTACAGCGTTAAGAACGACTTTTAGGACTTTCCGAAAAACTACAGATTAAATCTGACTCTGACATAAATTAAACGCCTGGCCCTACGCGCTGTGCAAGGAGCGCATGTAACACACTCCTAGAAACGCCGCCTATATTCACGACACATTTCTCGTAAATACGGGATGAAATCAAGAATAACCGTACTTGCAAATGCAACGCATATTTAGCGAAGAAAAAGTGTTGTGTAGCTAAGACACGCCATTCCTCACATTGCTATTGTCTTTCTAAAATAGAAGTATATGTTACCTTATGGAAATATCCCTCCCCAACTAAGAGTACACATTTGCAATGCATCGTACCTTTTGCAGAACCATGTAGTCCCAATAACTGCCACAATGACCACGGCCACGGCCCCGCAGACCGCGATGATCACAGTTTGGATCGGGAACCCCGGCTCTTCTGGTTCAGTCTCTTCTTGTCCCTTCGTAGGTATCATGGTAGTGACATCTGCAAGGCAAAAAGAGCAATATCCTTAGATACACTGACAGGGTTTTGCAGTATATCAATACATGTAGTATGTACAGTGGATATGTGACGTATGTCCTTCAAAATGCCCACTTTCAACTTAAGACTGCGACCACTGAGCGACCAAACACTTGGCAAGTCGATAAAAACAGACATTTTGCATGTTTTGCTGTCTTTTAAATCGTACTTTAACATCGTGAATCGTATTCCAACTATAAAATCACACAGATCCAATTTAGATCGCTCAGCGATCTCCGTCTAGTGAAAAGGGAACCTCAAGAGTACACCTCCCCTCCATTTGACAACGTTTCTTTCATTGAAATACAGTCTGAAGGGGATATCACGTTTTATCTGACAAGACGTACAAGGCACTTTCTTACCTTTGCCGTAGATGTAGTCTAGCAGCGGCAGTACACCTGCAATGCTTCCTGCATCTCCGAGCGACACCGCCACCTCCTCCACGGACGTGTCCATCATCATCTGGACGTAGGAGATGGAGACGGGACGGAGGTTTGTTCCCAAACTGTCCGGGTGTGCCACGAAGAACGCCAGGAGGGTTTGCCCGGCGATTGGTGACTGTTGCGGGTACCCAGGAGGGATGAAGACTAGCTCGACTGTGTACACGGCGGCGATATAGCTGCAAGAAATATCAAGGATATGATGACTCAAGAAAATCAAATACCACACACGACAGTAAACTTCTATCTAAAAGAAGAATTGGTGAGGACAGAAATTCCTACGTTGGAGAGTTTTCCCACAAAGTTGTAATGTCAGCGAAAATTTTGACACGTCACATGCATATGTCATTCTGAGGTCACAACAAAACAACAAAAGAGGGCTGAGAGAGGATTATACAGTCAGTCACGTTTGGGACCGCATTCAGTCACGTTTGGGACCGCATTCTTCACATTGCAGTAGCAACACCTAGCTGCAATGCGAAGTAGAACCTGCCTATATTTTCCTTTATTTTCCTTTCTTGGGGAAAGTCACCGAAACGTCGGATAGATAAAACTATTGGTTGTGTATAAAGATCTTTGTTTCCAAAACTACATTTTTCCGAGTGCACAAGTAGCTAGCAGGTCGAAGCATATAAGGGCTTGTGAGAAAAAAATCAGACGATACGTACGATCTCGCGGGTCCAGACACTCTGCAGTCGGCAATCTCGTGCAGATGCCTCCGGCAGAATGACGTCATCTCCCGGGCAACGGCAGCCTTGAAATTGTCCAACCTGTCAGCCGTCAGCTATAATAGGGAAGATGCAATACAATGAAGATATTTGTCAAATATTTTACAACTAGTGATCGTAAGCGTGCAGTGTGTGACAGTAGAAAGCGTGTTCGAGACATCATTCAGCATGAATAGATAAAGAATCATATTCCCAACAAGGTGCAATTTATGTGTGCACTATAGCACAGACTAGCCTTGCTTGACTCGATGTAGCTCTGCTTAAAAGATTATATATCATCAGTAAAAACATTCAATGTTAACTGATGATGTAGTAGTAGATTATTTGCTCACCTCTTCTATATCCATGTTCAGTGTCAGCAAAAGGGTGTTCATCTCCAATTCGCCAGGCGCACTTGCTTCTGTTTGAAAATAAAAGCACAGGAAATAAGAAACTACTATTGTTAGAGGAACATTTTTCAATTAAAGAAACGCAGGAATACATAACGCCAAAGGAGATACTAGTTCTTGATACTTAGTTTTTCACCTCAACAAATCAGGTTGGCGGTGTGCCCTGCACACAACTGAGAGAGGTTTCAACGTAACATAATTAAGATACCTTTGGTGGTCAGCAGGCCATTTACTGCCGTAGTAAGTGGATTTGTATCCCCGTGATGCATTGTAGTCTCTCCCTCCTCTTCCGAAGAGGACTCAGACGCAGTTGTAGCAGATCGTGTCAGCAACGAAGAGCCTTCAGTTGTTTTGCGGGCAGTTGTTGGAGTCGACGATCTGTATTGAACTTCGGTTGTACGTTGTATTTCATCACTTGATGGCGAGGTTGTTTCTCCAGGTTCTACATCCACTGTTGATCTTTCATTCATCCTACTGGTGCTTGTGCTGGCTGACGATGGTGCCATGGACTCGGTTGGATCCTCCGTTGTGTCTTTCCTACGCGATGCTGTAACTGGTGATGTAACCATTGACCTTGTTGGCCCAGAAGTTGTTGCAGTTGTAGTTGACTTTGTCGTGGGGTGTGGCGTTGTAGTGATGGGCTCTGTCAGATGATAGTGTTCTTTAGACTGACACATAATCACCCATTCCAGTCGC
This sequence comes from Branchiostoma lanceolatum, assembly GCA_035149815.1. Taxonomy (NCBI): domain Eukaryota; kingdom Metazoa; phylum Chordata; class Leptocardii; order Amphioxiformes; family Branchiostomatidae; genus Branchiostoma; species Branchiostoma lanceolatum. The sequence continues at coordinate 10,526,094 of CM068869.1, read as the reverse complement.
TTAGTTTGGAACGTATGAAGGATCTAGAAAAACTGTATCTAAATAAAGAAATTAAGAAACTAAAAGTAATAATTTCAATATGCTTACCTCTCACGCATGCGCCATCAACGACTATGGTTCCTTCCTCGCAGACGCATGAGTAGCTCCCTACTGCGTTCTCGCAAACCTCGTTGGAAGAGCAGTTGAAGAGACCCTCGAAACATTCATCGATATCTGGAAGGACATATCGTACATGGTTCTCCTCTATGAATAAATAAATATCAGCTGCAAATCTGCTAGTCTAGTGATAATTGCTTCGCGTGTGTGTGTGTGTTTGTTTGTTTGTTTGTTTGTTTGTTTCCATACGTTTCCCTCATTGAAGTAGGGAACGTACCTTTGTCAGCAAAACGAAATGTAAATCGGACGAAAACCATGTTCACTTAGTGTGGGGGCTATCTTGGGATGAAAGCGCTTATCAATAACAATTTTCTCATTCTGTATGCTATGTTTCCAAGCTTCTAAGCTGCTACTGTAGCAATAAAACATCGCAGGGTGGTGGACGAAAGTGATGTATGATTGTATCTTACCCTGACAGGGTTGTACTGGATTCTCCTGATAGAAAGTGATGTATGATTGTATCTTACCCTGACAGGGTTGTCCTGGATTCTCCTGATAGAAAGTGATGTATGATTGTATCTTACCCTGACAGGGTTGTACTGGATTCTCCTGATAGAAAGTGATGTATGATTGTATCTTACCCTGACAGGGTTGTCCTGGATTCTCCTGATAGAAAGTGATGTATGATTGTATCTTACCCTGACAGGGTTGTACTGGATTCTCCTGATAGAAAGTGATGTATGATTGTATCTTACCCTGACAGGGTTGTCCTGGATTCTCCTGATAGAAAGTGATGTATGATTGTATCTTACCCTGACAGGGTTGTACTGGATTCTCCTGATAGAAAGTGATGTATGATTGTATCTTACCCTGACAGGGTTGTACTGGATTCTCCGTTAGTTCATATCCATCCTCACAGTAGCACTCGTACGCGCCCATCGTGTTGTTACACAGTTGGTCACAGTGGATGTTTCCAGTAAGGCATTCATCAATGTCTGGAATAAACATGATACCAAATTGCATTGGAATACATCACAGCTAAGGACGTAATGCCTTCTTGTTTCGTGGCAAATGAATCAAATTAACTCTTGAATACATAACATAACATAACATAACATATTGCCTATGAGATCCGCGTCTACATACATATATATATTGATAGGTATTGTACATGTGGCTCTTGGCATGGCCAAAGTTTATAAAGCATATTTGCCCCTCAAGTGATGAAATGTGGGCATTAAGATTGGCCCTATTGGCAAGCGCTCAAATCTGTTATCAATATACATTAGTACTGACCTTCACATGTATCCCCGTCATTGTTGAGCTCATATCCTGTCATACACACGCAAGTCGCTAGTCCAGAAGATGAGTCTATGACGCACCAGCCGTAGTCCTCGTCACAACCTGGGTTATTCTCAGCACTACAAGGGTTGGTTGCTGGAAAAAGTAGAGTCGTTGTCCCTCAAATCATCTTTTGCTATCAAGCCTTAAAACATGAAATTCCAGTGGGAACGAACTTCGTAGTAGCGTAATAATATTTTCCAAGCATGGTTGCAAGATCTGTAAGGCACGTATTGCATGGGAAAAAGACATTACAGCTATCTTGTACTGCTTATGAGAGTGCTCTACGCCTCATCACTGCTCTACGCTTCATCGAAGCTGTTTAAGCGAAGCTTAAGAGCAACATTGTTGTTATCGAGTTTTATGCTGTCAATGTCAAAACCTTAATTCCTCTGTCCAACTTCAGCTCAAACCCTGTACTGTTTTTTCTATGTCTGCAAAACGATTTGTAATAGCCACTGACCAGACCTTTGTAATAGCCAAAGCCTTGTTGGACAGCATTGACTGTGCATCCTGACCAGTAAAATTAAAAGATATGAATGAATACATGATAAGACAATTATGAAAACTTACGATCACAGTCCTGTCCATCTGCTGCGAGCATGAAGCCGTCCTGACAGCTACAGTTGAAGGATCCGTCGGTGTTCAGACAAAGTTGGGTGCAATTGTTCGGGAGATCACATTCGTTGACATCTGAAACAACAATAAGCAAAACATACAAACCTTTCTGAAGAATTCCCGACTTATCCAAAGCTACAGAAAGGTGCATAAAGTGAATCCTCAATAGTTTATATTCTGAAAAAGTGTAATTCTTTTTGGTTAGGGGTAAACATGCCTTGTTGATACTAATCCTAAAAATACTTAAGTACCAACCAACGCACGCCTTAATAGGCAAAGATATTAATACATCAACATTGCAGAGACACAAAATTTATAGATTTTCTAACGTAGACTGAATACAGTATGTACAGCACAAAGACCGATCTCAAAGCCCTTCCCACCTCCGTCATAATTTAGAAATATCAAACATAAGAATACAAATTTGTGACGGACATGCAGTCACTCTCTCATTGGTCGAACCGATAATTGCCGTGTTATCCTTGGCTTAACTGTTAATTGTGATTGACAGTCAGGATCGGTCTACCGTGCTTACCTTCACATGTGACCCCGTCCTCCGTGAGGTAGTAGCCTTCGTTGCAGCCGCAGGAGAAGTTGCCGACGCTGTTGATGCAGAGGTGATGACAGACGGATCCCTCTCCGGTGGTGCACTCGTCAATGTCTGGAAATGGAAAGCAAGAAAACATGATGTTATGTACCTAGGTGAACTTTTTCCATAGGCTATCGGTGTGGCAAAACGACCAGAGTGTTGGGTCAAGAACGGCAATAGGTTCCGGGTTCGATACTCGTCATAAAGTTACGTTGTGCCCTTGGGAAATGAACTTTGCATGATATTCCTATTATGAGTGATGATCACCATGCCTCTCGGCTAATCTGTGTGTCACCCAACACACACGGATTCGGTGCGCCAATGTGCCAAGATATGCACAGTTGCCATCAACAACCGTAATTTTATTTATTCATGTCTAAAAAGGTGATAAAAAGGCGCGGTATTGTATATCTTCACAGTCTAAAGTAACTAGAATCAATTCATGAAGTAAGAAGTGAATTCCCTCAATATGCCTACGAATACGATATGTACATGTGTAGTTGATAACCTGCCTTGACATAGATATCAATATAGTACACTCCTGCTGGAGCTCATGAACACTATTGTGGTGAATGGTGTGTCAGAGAGTCAGTGAACAAAAGGACTCACCGATACAGTTCTCGCCATCTCCGTTAAATCCCGGCGGGCAGTCTCCACAGTCGAATCCGTCGATGTCAGCTGGCGGGGGCTGGTCTGTGCATACCACTCCAGAGAAGCAGGGGTTAAAGTTCTCCACGCATGCGTCAATGTCGGTTTCGCACTTCTTTCCGGTGTACCCAGCAGGGCAGGTACACTCCAGGGTGACAAATCTACAAAGAAGTTGAAAACATATTTCAAGTTCAGTACTACTATTGTGTGTTCACTTCAATGAAACAACATGGTGAAAATATGATGTCTATGCTCAAATTTCCTGGAACTAGTGAGTCTCTGTAGCTCAACTGGTAAAAGCCAGTTGAGCTCCTGGTTCATATCTATAATAGTTTGGAAACCCCGGTTCAAACCCGACATGCTGGTTGAAGCTGCATTCATCTTTGGGAAGTCGGACGTAAAATGGGCGTCCCGTGATAGAAGATATACCTCGAGCACGTTAAAAGTCACAACAACAGCCTCATTACTCAGATGGGTACCTTCTGGTTGTACTTTAGATGAATATAACAAGATATAATCCCAAAAGGTAATAAAACATACTTTGTGTTTCCATCGCTGTTCTGTTCTTCTGCAGCTTCTCCCTCGCAGACGCCACCATTCAGACAGGAACACATGTTGACGGTTGGCCAGAGCTGGGCCGTCGCGTTCTCCGAATTCGTCACGTCAATCTGTAGGTTGAACGGGTCATCTGACGTCACGAGCCAAGAGATCGTCGCCACGTATCCTGCTAAGGACAGTGTGACGTCATCATCCGGGACCTCCGCTCCCAGTTCGAACATCATGTCGAGGCCATTTCTGTCGGTCGCGTTCATGGTAAACTGGAGCCGTTCTCCAACCGTAGCGTTCACAACTTCTGGTCCGTGTAACGTTGGCGGGAATATCTCTGCGATTGTTGTAAGTGATTGATATTTTCATAATGGTGTAATAAAATATCTTCATTCAAATTGATATTCAATCGATATGCATATTTTAATGACAATGGCGTTAGCTTCTAATAGGCAATTGCCAAATCTTACACACTGTCATTGACGGCTGTAAATTGGTGAGGTCGGGGGGGGGGCGGTTCTTGTCACGTTACACATTGATTTTACATTACATGTATATATCATCAGTACAGCAAGGGAATACCATGTTATGAATCCTTACGGTATGCGTCACGATTTTTATTTTAGGAAACTGCAGAATAGCTTATTGTTGATTTCCGAAAGAATTGGATAATTGAATAGGTATATCAAGTTATAACTTACCTCTGACAATCTTCTCAATTTCAAGGTCTTCCTTCATCACTACCGACAGCTCCCCAACTTCAACATCGCCGGTCTCGGAGATGTCAAAGAGACATTCCCTGTCGTCTCCACACACTGCGTTAGCCTGCTGCTCCAGTTCAGCGCTGCTGAAGATCACCTGGTCCGTGTAGTGCGGCACGTAGCTGTTGTCCTTGTACGAGCTGGTGGTCATGCCGGACTCGTAGAAAAATCGTGTCTCCTTTGGACCGTCTTCTTCTGTCACTTGCCCTGTAGAAGATAAAGAGAGTTACGTCGATGAAGGTACGACATTCAGGTAATAAGATACGTACGGTAACAGTTACTCGATCAACTGGATAGATGTTGGGAACGGTCAGACGTTTCAGGTAGCATCCACTACCTTTCGCCACTGACCGTTTCAAAAGTCTGTCAAGTTGCTTGAATAACTGTTACCTTGCAGAGAAAGGAAGTACTATCAAGTGAGTCCGTTTTCTAACTCATCTGGAAAGAAATACCTGGCAGCAAAATGGCAAAAATAGCACTGTCGAAAAATCCGTTATGGTAACTATTTTGCAGTCTGTAACGTTCAATATTGGTCAGATGGTTTTTCCACAAAATAGCCTTTAAAAGCTGGATATAACATACATATAACAGGATAGAAACAGCTGCTTCCGCGCCGCGTGCCTTCAAAGCTGGTGTATTAGGTCGAAGGGCAGTTGTATTGGCTATACATTTTACAGATACAGGCAAGTTTTACATCAAAGCTGCAATACTTACATGTTTCTCCGAACTGACTGAATATGTCTTCCTCAGATGCATCACTCGGTAAGACGTTCTCGTCAAAGGCCACGAAGTCGTTCTCAGAGTTCCCGTCCCAGGAACCCAGCAGTCCCTTGGTTTTCTTCTGGTACTGATCAGGAACAGCATACTCCAAGTGCAGCATTGCCTGGTGTGATTGAAATCAATTGGATGTCAAGTTACAATTACTATCAATTCACACACACTATTGAGTTGGATATTATGAGGTGACAAAATTAATGATACACATACTGATGGATTGCGTATTAGAATGTGTCCATTGCCATTTGTGCTAAGTATTCACACAAGGCAACGGTTTCTCAAGCAACTGGATAAGATTTGAAAGATTTCCAAAAAAAGTTTTAAAAAACTAACTGTTACATTGCGTATAATATTACGATATCTAAGCTTCATCGAAACTTAATGTTTATGTCAATGATATATGTCGTATAACTTAAGATGATGCGCACCTTTTGAGCCGTCACCTTTACAGACAGCTCGTTGTAGAAGAAGATCAGCAGTGAAGAGTTGGAAAGTGCGGACACAGACGCGATGTCCTCCACCTCCTCTTCATGTTGTAATTCTTCAAAGAGCGTCATGTCGACGGCCGTATAGTTGACGTACAGCTGGAGGCCATCGGTTCCGACCAGGTTCACTTGGATTGGAGAGTGACCCATGTGATACGCGACTATGGAGGTGAACACTGTCGCGTGGCTCGTGCCTGAAAGAAAGATAACATCTCTTCAGTATTTTCCTTCAAAACAGTTTTCCTCCCACAACTAAAAAATGCGAAACATTCTTATTTGACTAGTCATGAAACTAACTCAACAGAAAGGAAAGCCCTTTAACGGATGAAGTTAAAAAACTGTTATGTTTACTCAGTATTTGTCAATATATCTATGTATGGTATATAGTACTTGATTTGGAATGCAAATATTTGTGTTTGCTGGCAAGGTGCGTATAGTAGAATTGTAAGTAATTTCATGATTCAGACCTTCAGCCTGAGACGTCCGGGCTTGGACCTGGTACTCTCCATCGTTGAGATCCAGAAGGACATACTCGCCCAGGCCGTTGAACGTGTAATTCCTCCCGTCCAGTGTCTGGATATGAGGATCGTACCACGACCTTGCAAGGGCTGAAGAATGATATATTTGTCTGATTATATTTTTTCAAAATTGTTTTTTTTTTTTATTCTCTGTTTGCCTTTTAGATCTTGGCTGACCCATACTACTTGACCTAAAAGCTTGACCTAATGGGCTTCATTTGGCACAACAGAAGAACTCATTACAAAAACTCAAAGTACTAAATCTTTGCATACGACATTCTTCACGTATTATAAGATATTTTTCACTTAAAAATCATAATCACACCTCTTTTTTTATCAAACAATAAGACAAATTCATGTCCATTCATTTGTCTATTGGTTTGGCCGAAACAGACATACAGGATCATACAGCCAGGGATGTCCAGCTAGCCCTGCTGACAAAGACAGTTCAGGACGCCTAATGAAACTTTGGACAGAAACCAATTTAGCTCATATGCATATCCATGTTAATGCTTTACACGTATACACCAATTAAACACGAAGGAACGTGAAGGAACTGAACAACATACCGCAGCCAATGTTGTAGTTAGTGCAGCTGGAACCGGCACTTGGAACGGAGAGTGGACGAAGCTGTTTGAACTTGTTGCAGTAGTAGCTGGGGGAGCCGACACAGCAGTCTTGGTAAGCCTGTCTGTCTTCGTTCTGATTATTCTGCGCGGGTTAAGAATACGATTGTAGCTGGAAAATTCTTGTAACACACAAAATGTACAATGAATGAATCATCAAGTTGTGGCGTGTTCTTCCAATTCAAAATTGCAACCAGACAAAAGAGATTCCTTGCCACAACAGTCGTAGAATTGACATGATAAAGTCCATATCATTAGATGGAAATATGCAAACAAGTTGTTACCTTACCACTACAAGATGTCCTCCCGCATGTCCTGACTTCAGCTTGCCATTACCAATCCTGTCTCTTGCCTGTATAGTTAACGGCATACATTTCAAAGCTATGAACTACAGCGACGTAAATAAAACGTTCTGTTTTTCTCATTGTTATCAGTATACTAGTATAGCTTCTCTTGTCTTTCTTTAGTTACGGTCAGTTTTGGTTGATTTGCTGGCAATATTGCAGAGCCGAATAATCCAAAAAGCCTCTTGTATGATTATGACGGATGAATGTTAGGTTGATGTGTATACATTCAAGCAAAGTTGTGTGCAAAAGAAAAGGTTCAAACAAACAAACGAAGTTTATGATGACTATGAATATAAAGTTTACATACACAAGGACACGGCCACCTCCATTCCTTCCAGTAGTAGCTTGGTCCATAACAGCAAATTTGCCACATTCGGTACATCCTGGAGTCCACGTAAGAGCGAACTTTGACCCTGCTGATCGCGCATATGTCACCGTGGTTTTGTCTGATGGAGAAGCCTGGCAAAGTGTACCTGTTTTATGAAGAAGAAAAAAAATAAATGAAGCATTGTAATAAGTTGTGTGGATTATTTGATGTGAGATGAATCACTCGAAAACAAACATCAATCAACAAATAACCTGATTGGGATAGAGACTCGGGCATGACAACAGTGCAAAAGTGCTTAGGCTTGATACGTATGAATTATGAATCAATGTCAGGAAATAACTACTGTTACCTCCTTGCTCTGACCTGGGCTTTTATAATCAATGACAAGAATGTGCAACAAGTTCACATATTCCAATATCTACATATCATACATGTGATTAATTCTACGGTTATAATTAGTAGTCTATGATCATATATATATTGGTCCACTGTATTATGCTGCTGCAGTGATCTGGACACTCAGCTGCAATCAGTCTATCTTCAACCATCTCCATTGTGTCCTGTTTTTTCGCCAGCTTCTCTAGGTCCCTGTTTTCTTTGCTAACCATAACGGTCCCTGTCCTTTTTTCCTTGAGGTCTGCCTCAGAATACTCAGCAAGTAATCGCACACGAAATAGTTCGGCGAGCATGGGAAGGAATTAGACAAGGCAAAGACGGTACCTCCTATCGTGATAGGCCTGCTCCAGGTTGCAGGGACAGGATCCGGGACGCGGCAACTCGTGGTAACCAGGCAGGGTAGTTGGGGTCTCGAAGTCCTGCCGGCGGATCCACGCCGAACAGCTCACTACAGCTGCGGCAGGAGCAGGAGTAGCCGCCTGATCTTGTAGAGGAAACTTCCAGTAGCCTGCAGCATGGATAAGTGTGTATTGATATGTTATCAGCAACTGACATTGCAACAGTCACAATTTATCGTTGCCACTTTATTTGGCTTTGCACATCTGTTTCGTACCGGTAGGTTTTGCTTTTCCAACAAAGAGCGTTTCACTAGATGTACATGACGTATCAATAACGTAAAGATACATAGAACCCAACAGTTTCTATTAATATGGCATCCATTCTTTATCTTTTCATGTCATTAGCTTACTTTGCATGACAAGGGATGTGCTTTGGTATCATGGTATATCCGAATCGTTGATATTGTCATTGGCTATATGGTTAACTACCGGTGACGTTAATTTTGTAGTGAGAGATGATTTTATCGGATAACCCTGACAAATGAAGACTTGCTAATCAAATGTCTCATATTTAAACCAGTGGGAACCAGAAACAGGGGCTTAAGAGTAGTTTGCGGCCAACGCAAAGTAATTTCGTCGGGTTGCAAAATCGCCGTTTTAGGCTGCGAACTACGCTTAAGCCGAAACAAGTACCCACCTGCTCTATTTGAAGGACGGAAGAACAGAGTCAACATCGCACTCGTTCCCGAATAGGGTGACATCCCCTCCACGTTGCCGGGTCCCAATCCCGATCCATCTCCGGCGCTGTATCCGGCGACTGCCGCGTCACGATTTGTTCTAACACGCGGGCGGTTGCTGTCTCTGGGCTTTATCGCCTCGTCTATTATAAAACACCAAGAATGACAAGTTTGATGCAACATTCTTAGGAGATAGTTGTATTCGCTGTTTTGGTTAGTTTTCTACATGTTCACAATGCTGACGGACAATAAGACGATTTTTAAAAGTATACTTATCATTTATCGAACAACGCCACACAGGTCATTTCAAACCAATTTGTAATGTGTGGTATGGAATACAGCATTATGTGTAGCCTTCAAGTGAAATGTACATGAACAGTACATTGCTATAAGCCGAGTCATGGTTTAAAATGCGCATGCGCAAATTCAAAGATGAATGTCCTATATTGTTTGAAGATTTTGTCTAGGCCATGCTTGATACCATGGATGAACGTGTCTTGCTTATGATACATATATCTTAGGGGCCTGCAACTTTGACATATTACCTACAATGCATCACGATGTGCATGCGCAGTTCAAACCGTGAACCAGCTTACTCTGACATACCTGGGGTAAACCATTCTTGCTTCCGCGGTGGGTAGACAAAAGTAGCGAACGAATGAGTGCCGTCTGTGGATATGGCCAGCTGGAATGTATTTCGCTGTTGGCGAAGGACATGATCATTATGAATACTTGAACGACAATATGACATAAGATAGTATCATCGTCTTTCATTGAATGAAACAAAATCAGATACTGTAAATGCATTTAAGTTCGCGGTGGTCTTGAGTTCGCGTTTGAAACAATAGCAGCGTTACAGTCATAAGTGGGCAAAAATTTTCGCATTTACAGTATATAGCATAGAGCATACAAAGAATATTTTAAGGTATTGGATGACACAAACATGTTGCTTCATCAAAACAATATATAACGGACATAAGATACTATCATCTTCTTTTATTGCACTTACATGAAGCATACAACAGAGAAATTTAAGATAGTAGATTGAACATTCGCTACGTCTAAGCAACAGCGACATTTATCAGCAAACCTACCCGTAAACGAGACAGCCCGACGGGACAGCCTGACTGAAAGACGGAACAGTCCGGTGGAACGTTGGCCCACGTGATCACCATCGCCCAAACTGGCTCGTAAGCTGTTTTTGTATGGAAAAGAAATAATATATAGATAATGAATCAGATTTAAAAAAGCTGAATCTTCGGAATGCCAAAGATAATATCAAAAAGATATTTGACACTGAACGGGATTAGTTCGTGAGAGGAGTACAATAATCTACATAACGGCCCATCAACATTCGCTGAACTGGTACGGTGGCCGATATCGACTTCCAACTATCTCTGACTCGTTACTTACGTCACACTTTCGGGGTCCTTGTCTTATTAATGCCGTGTGTGTAATTTGCTTGTGCCTTATTGCATGATTTAAAAAAAAACTATAACAAACTATATAGTTCACGAATTGTTTCCCCCTGCATAAATTATACGCTTGTGATTTGTAGTAATAATAATGATAGCAAAGTCTCATACACACCAGGAGAATGGTAACCAGGGGTAGTGCGTCCGTCAACTCTGGCCTGATCCAAGATGGCGTCAGTGTGTCCGTTGCCATCCCCCCTCTCGTACGACTTGTAGTAAAACTTTGTCTTCAGTTTCTCCGGTTCTCCACTCAGGACAGTGGGGTCAGACTTGGCCAGGTAGGGAGCGAGGGCCGCCCTCTTGAACCACGCAGATTTGTCCAGCTTTGCAGGAGTGACCGGGCGAACGGCGCTGTCAAACTGCACCACTCCATTGTCACAGACCTACAAATGTGCAGTAACAATAAGATTTGGAGAGGTTTGTTTGTTTCTTTGCTTGTTAACGTTGTTGCATCATAATAAAACATTGTTCTATAACCATTTCATGTCTACTGCCCAAAACATTACGACAAACGAACATCTGCTGCATGCATAACGGCCATACATTGTTCCATCATACTACTCTCAATGCAGAATGAATAGATTGCAGCCGGTAGATGTTAGAGAATTCTTTCATGATATCTAAGGGGATCTAAGGATGATGAAGATAGTTTATAGATACATGGCTCGGGGGAAATAAGTACCCCCATTTCCAACATACACACAATGATCATAATGATTATGGTAGAAGTCATATTTCTTACATAGATTTTGTGATGTCGCCTTGTGAAGAATCGCAAACCCTCCAAGGGAAGCTCGACTTTCTTGCATGATTTCTGGAAGTCCCACACCTTTGCTTCCTCGCCAACTTCCTCTCCGTATGGATACATGACGTCCTCTGTGATGGAGGATTCAAGAAATACAAACTGTGACAACAGCAAAGATATATGTTGCGACAGGACTACGACAATGTGTGTCTGTTCTTTCTCTGCTCTTTATCCTCTCTCACCCTCTTTCTATTGGAGGGACATAAGGCCGCAATCTTCCACTTGACCATGTCTTGTGCAACCTTCTGTAATTCGCCTCATGATATCCTAAAGTATTTCATATCACTGATGGCCATTCTTGTCCAGGTTGTAGAGAAAACATCAAAATAGATAAATGTTTACCTCTGCATTCAGTCTGTCCGACAAGATGGTGGTCTGATCGACACGAGCACTGAAAGCTACCCGGAGTGTTGGTGCAGAAGTGGTCACAGTCTCCTCGTCCCCTGTTAGGTGAGCACTCGTTGATGTCTGTCAACGAATAGAGAAATATGTGAGCTGTTTATATGGTACATGAGTCAACAGTGCATGTTGTGACTAGTAAGCAAACGAAAGCAAATAACACAAACACTGCAGATCCATTTTGTTGAGAAATGAGAAAATCTCGACTTTTGCACTACCACAGTAGCCATAGACGTATACCTTACACAGAGTATATGATTCACACATATTTCTGCAGGCATAATGACCATCACGAAAATGACCCATACAATTATAGAATTGAATATTTATTCGTGAACCCATGCCCGATGTCAAATTGCAAAGGAACAAACAGATAACGTAAAAAAAGGGTTGAAGAATGTCTAGTCTATCTGATGTTTCTATGTGCACTAAGGGGGGGTGACTTCTTCTTTCTGTGGTTTCTTTATTTTTACCAACATCCAAACAAGCATGCATATTACGCAAACTGGAAAAGCTCGGCGGGGACGGGGGGCGCCATAGACTTTTTGCAAGTTATGATCCGCTGCTAAACGAGTCACGTGTTTTATCTGCACCACGTCACGTCACAGAAACAGTTAATTGTTCATTGTTTGTCCGTTCCTTGACAAAGACTGGAGATGATCAGTCAAAAATGTGGGTGGGTTCAATTCTTTGCGTTGAGAATAACACCTTTCAATCAGAATGACTTCTACGCCAACACTGGTGAACGTTCAAAGGATGCTAAAGCTGGCGGCATCCGTACCATTACAGGAGCGGCCATCGGTGCCGAGGGTGTACCCATCGTCACAGGTGCAGCGGTACGACAGGTACGTGTTGACGCAGGTCTGCTCACAACCTCCGTTACCGCTCGCACATTCATCCACGTCAGCTTCCTCTGCAGAGATTGAAATGGGGGGATCGCACATTGTGTTTGTGATTGTGTACATTGTGTACATTCTAAATTTCAAGCTTACAACAGGACTGCTGTGTTCGTCACAAGCTACAAAGTAAAACATTGCTAGTACGCTTATGACACAATAAGTGCTAGTTAAACTGCGCGTGGTGTTGTTATTTAGTACGTGTATCATGTAGATGTAACTTAACGTGACCAGTTAACGTCCAATTTATTCAAAACGTATTTATCTTAAAACCGCGCGGACCTGAGAGCCAAATGTTAAACCAATGGGCAGAAATATCAGCTCTTCTAAAAAGAAAATGAATGGTCTGTACGTTTTTCTCCGCCTGTTTAACGCCGTGCAATCATGCAGAAAGTTAACGTCAGAAAGAACACATGAAAAGTCAAAACAAATATTTCCCTGTACCTGCACATCTCGTCTCGTTGATAAGATGGAAGCCCGGATCACAGGAACAGTTGAAGGAACCGTCCGTGTTGGTGCAGGTGTGGTCACACTCCGCAATCATGAACCAACATTCATCGATATCTGCCGACAAATAACAGTTATGATTCGAGCCTTAAACCGCCCGGAAAGCCACATACAAGGCAAAACTAGTCTGGATGTGGGCTTGAATAAAGTTCTAAACGGGAACGTTGCGGACACAGCGTCTTTTCTGAAGATGTGGCGTGAGTGTGTACGACTGGCTTGAGGTTGGCCACTACTATTTGCCTAACAGTTATGAAAGCTGTTTTCCAAAATAGTGCTTCAACATATTCTACATATGTGATGGCAGTTGGAAAATTAGCAGATACCAATCATGCAAGCAAATAAGGGCCCAATTTTCATGATTAGATATGAAAATTCCACAATTCCTTCATGGTAGATGATGGGAATTTCATACTTGTGACATGTGTAAGTTACTTGAAGGCGAACAAGGTATAGATTATGTGAATGTGCATAATTGATGAAAAAATGAATGGAATTTTGCCAAGATGGGACTTTTTCACATTCAATATGTGTTAATTCATAATTTGGGAAGAGAAGATCATCAATTTAAAAAATTGTGCTTATTACAATCTTATTTTCATGACCAATGAAACAAGATATTTACCAAAGTCTTAGATATTTCATGGAAGTATGGCGTCACCAAACTCTTGTTGAAATAGAGTGCTAACGCATAAATAAATGAATCTTAAGATAAACAAATATGGCCCATCTTGTTACCTAAAACAAGATAGACATATACAGTCCTATCATACTAGCTCCATTTGATGTGTCTACTGAAGATACACAAGGATTAAGACTTGACACGGAAACTATTGTAACTAACTAACTAACTAGATAAATCGACGTGAGTATATATACCGTGTTCACACTGTGATCCTTCCCATCCTTCGTCGCATTCACACACGTTTGTTTCCACACAGAGTCCGTGTACACACGGGTTGTAGCAGTCGGCTGTAAAAAAGTAAAGAGAGTAAATATTCAATTACTTTGATGATAAACGTTAATGATAAACGTTTCCAACGACTAACGCAACAAAAGACGTAGTCGACACGATAATACAGCACTATAGAGACCATGGAAGATTCAAGAAATGTTGCGATGAGCGGATTTTTGAGCTACATAAAAGCTACTCTGACAAATGCTTTGCATCGACTTTGTGTATCATAAGTGGTGCCACTAACCACTGAACAACACACAATACTGGAAAACGAAAATACAATTCATGATCACCTTGGCAGGTATCAGCGGTACGGTTCCAGCCAACACAACACTTGTAATCGGTGAAATACTCGGTCTGGTACCGGGTCACCAGCGATCGTGGAACCCTGGAAATGTATCAACAAAGAGATAAAGATATCGCCATAACGCTTAAGGTTACACTATAACACAACTGTTGATAAAAGACAGTAGACCCATACAATTCCAACATGATTCACGCATCGGTACATGTATCAACAATATTCTTCCTCTAGTGAGGCGTAACATTCACAAGTCCAGTATTCAGTACATTCTGATCTTCATTATAGCAAAAAGGTCTTCTCTAACCAAGTTTCTTTCATGGTAACATGATAGCAATCAACACGTCTTGTTTATTTATTTCAATCATACACCTGACCCATATTAACAAATACATGAAAATGCATAACAACACATAACAACATAGTAGCAAAACAAACTCATAGATAAAACTACCTTTAAAAAAACTAAGTTCACGTAGTGCTTCCAGAATGTGCTATGATAGTAGGCTCTCACACAAAACGAAAACTATTTTTTTTCTCTATAACATTTACAGTTTCATTGATACTGTCCATTCTATCCAAACATACTCAACCAAATTTTCCCATTCATACAGTTTGAAAATACCTGATTATATAAACCAAAAATAAACAGCAAAAAGCTAACGTTTCTCTACCGTTGTTCCTTTCAATCTTGTGATCAGTATGTCTGTACGTTTAGGTGTGTGAATAATATGATGAACCCTGTGATATTAGTCGTGATACGACTGACTGGCATCGTAATAAACTAACTAAATTAAAAATAGACCCTACCTGTTCTCGTGTTGAAGTCCCAGGTAGGAGGCGATGCAGTCCACGAAGGTCGTGGTCCGTTTCCGCCTCAGTTCCACCTGGTAACTCACCTGACGAGAGTTATTGAAAGTGCAGACACTGCCTTCGGGTCTGTGGAGTTTAGATATGCAAAATGTTTGTGAATCAGACAAACGCCAAAATTACACCTTCCAAGCATGGATATAAGTTGTATTAACTTGAGTGCGCCGCCATCTTGTCTGTATTTGTTATTTATGTTGTTTACTTAATATTAAAAAACATGGATACATATCAAGAACTTTTGTAATTAATTAGTAAGAAGAAAAATTACCAAGTACGTCTTTGCACATTCGAAAATGTTGGGGATAAGTAATGATATGTGGAGGTCAACTGTACCGCTCAGAAGTCTTTTATAAAGGCATGCACATCAGCTTAGATTTTGAATAAAATGAAATACTTCAAAGCAGTGACAAACTTTTGGGAACACTATATATATGCGCTGGCATTACGTGGTAAAAATATTGAATATCATACTATCACGGTTACTGCTTAAACCTAGGAAAACCGAGTATATGAAAAGATATTCCACACAAAAATATAAAACTACACATGCATCATAAACGATCACCGCCATTACTGCCTTGTGAAATGGCTTCTTCAACTTCAAAGCAACCAATCTGAATATGCGAAAAGATATCTAGATTCGGGAAACATTGGGCTTGAGCAAAACTCACGCGATGCTTTCTTTCCATTGGCCGACAAATGACCCCAAACGGTCACTTTACACCAGTATAACCAACAGACACGCAATACGAGAATAATAGAAAGGTCATGTGGTGACCCTTGCTTTCTCTAACGCCATACCGAGTTACCGATACTCCATCAATCAAGCCACCTTTCCACTAGACGGCGATCACTGACCGACCGTACGGACATACACATTGTATTTTGTGTTGGGGAGGGGGGGTGCATTGGGTGAACCAACTTTGTAAAATACGCATTTCAAAATATGGCCTATCTTAGCACAGAAATCACAAAATTTGGGCAATCATTGGACTCTAACCACCACCCCCCCCCCCCCCGTACATACCCCTTGAAGTTTGCACATGTTGTAATGGGAACAGTCCATTTTGTAATGGGGGTGATTTGGGAATAGTCTATATCTGTGTGGAGAATAGATTTAGGGTTCAGATATTCATTCTTCTGACTTCAAAGTACATGTACTTATACTTTAAGGCATTAAGTATGTTTGCTAGCATACCTTTTCACTAGTTTAGTACATATATATAGTCATATGGCCTAGGGGATATGTACAGGGGGTTAGTATCGAAAAACAAATAATAATAATAATAATAATAATAACTGTTCTTGGTCAAATCGATATATCTATGTGCTGAGATTACAATTTGACCAAATCAGTGTACATCTTTGCCCAATCCTGTTTGTTTCTAGCTCTTTTTCGGAGGTATTTCAGTACGTGGGTTTCCGTTCTAATGTTCATTTTCATATACAGTTTACAGTCATCTATGAGGCAGCTTAGGAGCCCCTCGCGGGGCCTCCCTTGTCTCGGTGTAAGTTTTTTACTGAAAGCAATGTTTAGCACTTTCTGTGGCGGAGAGTCTTCTGGCGTACGGAGAATGTGACCAAAGAGAAACCATCTGCGACGGTGGACTTCGTTTTGTAGTGGTGATGTTCTACACTTGTTGTACAACTTGACGTTGCTGATGCAGTTGGGGTAGATGTGACCAGTTGTTTCCGGTGCCATGAGTCAATCTTATACGCAAGCTGCTCGGTGAGTCCCCATGTCCCGGCGTTATAAAGTATCACGGGTATAACATAAACTTGGAAGAGTTTTAGCTTGAGTTCTAACGAGATGTGTTGTGTCCCCCACATACTCCACATTTTTCTCATGGCCAGGTTGGCTAGCTGTATCCTTTCTTCTATGTCGTCCGAGATGCCAAGCCGGGATCCTACCGATTTCTTTCTCCTCCATTCTTCCTCTTCCCTGTCCTTTTTATGGCAGATGTGGACCCGTTCTGTCTTGCCTGCATTGGCATGCAGTTTCCACTCTGGTAGGACCTTCATTGCTTCCTCGTGTATCTTCTCCAGATGGTGACTAGAGGTGCTGATGAAGTCTAGATCGTCGGCATACTGGGTTTCAGCTGCCAGCTTGAGCCGCTTGTCTTCCGCAGGGATGGGTGGGGAGGATCTTCGCAAGTCTCGAAGGGCTGCCTCGTAGTAGACGTTGAACAGCTGAGGGCTCAAGCTGTCGCCCTGGGGTGAGCCGACAGTTGCTTGGAACTGAGGGGCTACTTCTCCTCGTACGCGTACGGCAAGGGTTGTGTCTGTCAACAAGGCCTGTATCATTCGCACAGTGTCGTCGTCATTCACCACGTCTTTCAACAATGATAACAGACGAGCCCTGTCCACGGTGTCAAATGCACGGCTCAGGTCAATGCCGAGGATGTGAACGTCCCACATTCTAGTCATGACTAAGTCTGCAAGGATCCTCTTGGTGAAGACTATATCAGCTGTGCTGTGGCCTTGGCGATAGGCAGACTGTGATCTCGGTAGATAGAGATTCACCTGTGGCTTGCAGCGTTCCAGCACGATAAGTGAGAAGAGTTTCCTCAGTCCGTTTAGCAGTACTATAGGTCGGAGGCTGCTGCATGGACCTCGTGGTTTTCCTGGTTTTTGGAGGGGGATCAGGATGCCTTGTCCTAGAGCAGACATTACCTCTCCTTTGCTGAATACGGCGTTTATTATCCTCGCTGTAGTGGTACACATGGGATCATCGGACTTGGAAGAGCAGTATTTCAAGAGTTCGTTCGGGACGCCGTCTGCTCCGAAACTACGTCCATTCTTGAGTCGTGACGCTGCCCTAGCGACTTCCGACGCTGTTACGGGGTTGCGCAAGGGCGCCGCTGTGAGCGAAGGGACAGGTGTCGCGTCGATGTTGAAGAGACCTTCAAAATAGTTTGAGATGACCTTGGCCTGGTCTAGAGGTTTGGCAAGCACCTCACCGTCCGGGGAGCACACAGTGAGCGCTGTCCCTCCACTGAATCTGAGGGTCTTCATGGCCGCGAACATCCTTGCGTTGTCGTTTTTAATGGCCTCTATTTCTGCTAACTCAGTGTGAAGCTTGGCTGTGACAAGTTCCCGTATCCTCTTACGCTGTTGGTTTTGTACCCTCCTTCTTTTCGCTGTGAGGTTGTTTAGTTTTTTCTGCACAGAGCGAGTCACCGTTCCTCTCTTAAGCTGCTGTATGTTGTGTCGCAGATTTTTCTGTTCTTTTGACATTTTGGCGACTTGTGGATCATCAGTGACGTAGGTGTCTTTATGCTTCTTTCGCTTTTCTATTCCTAGAACTTCCCTTCCTCGATCTACCAACATCGCTGCCGCTTCGTCCCACGTAGTGGGTTCCTGGGCAGTGACTGCTGCCGATATTGTAGACCTCCACTGGTCCTGCTGGTCCGCATTTCTTCGCAGGTCTTCCAGCTGGATGACTTTTGTCCGAGAGGCTTGCTTCATAAACCATACCTTTCGAGGAGAGCAGATGGTAGCGACAACCATGCGGTGATCCGTGCTGATCTCTGGGATGTGGTAAGATCTGGCCTGTGTGACTGCGCGTCTCTGACTGATTCGTCCAAGAACAAAGTCAATCTGGTTCCGCACAGTTCTGTTGCTTGCAGTCCGTTGAAACTTGATTCCCATGTGGTGATGTGCTTTGGGTGATGTTGGAATAGTGTATTGAGCGCCACTAAACCGTGCTGCTGGCAGAAGTTTAGCAGACTCCTTCCATTCTCGTTCCGCTGCCCTTTTCCCCATCGTCCGACTTCTTGGCCGACTTTGCCTGCACCCAGCTTGGAGTTGAAGTCGCCTGCTAGGTACAACAGAGATCGTGACGGATAGAAGTCGACAGCCGCCGACAGTTGTGAGTAGAACTTGTCTCTGACTTTCGGGTGCTTCATGCATGTTGGGCTGGTTGGTCCATACGCACAGACTACGACCAGGGGCTGGGAGTTTTTCTGTTCAAAGTCGATCCTTACGCCGAGAATGCGATCGCCAAAAGACTTGTATCCTTGGATTCCTTTCGCCAGCCGACGACTGACCCATATCCCAACACCACGGTGATGGCCTTGCTCTTGACCTAGTAGCTTTAGGTGACCGTGTCGCAGTGCCATCGTTTCTTCCGTTGCGACCTTGGTCTCCTGTAGGCAGCACACATCTACACTCTTCATCGCTAAGAGCTCGTCCAACTCTTGTCGCTTACAGACCTGCGACAGCCCTCTAACATTTAAGGTAGCGATTCGGAACGTGGAGCGGATGGGTTGGGACGGGAGAGCGGCGCTGAGAGACATGATGATCACAAGAAGTCCGCAAAGTATCTTGATTGAATCAGTCATGCTGAACCGCTCTGTGAGGAATGTAGCCACCTGAAGTTAATTCGATTATTGATGAGCCGCCATCTTGGCATTTGGTGTTGTTTCTTTACATTTATGACCTACACAGCATTCGGAGTTCATCGTGTTGCCATATAATGCTCCGTAAGAGCCAGCGTATTAAGGTGAGGAATAGTCTGGAAACGTTCGAGTCCAGGAGGAAGCAGAGAGTGGTGGAAAATACCTCAGGAGATCGGTGGTAAGGCACGGATTCCACAGATTCCACCGTTGTAGCTTGGGTTCTCCTATAGGTAGCACACATCGACGCTTTTCATCGCCAAAAGACTCGTCCAGTTCTTATGACTTGGTCAGGCAGAGTCCTCTTACGTTTAATCCAAGGATCCGAAACTTCAAACAGGTAAATGTGGCGCAAAAGACGTACTTTCGACAGATTAGCCTAGAAGGCCCGGGGGACGTCACTCCACCCGCACAACAAAAACAAATACCAAATATTTACAAGGTGCGCATTTCAGCAAAAACTGTACTTTTGCAAAATAGTACCTCCCCCTATTTGTGTGACCCTTGGTTTTATGATTAGAATATTATGTAATAGTATGATACAACAGACAGCAAAACACAAACAACTTAAAAAGATCCGTTCTTTGTGTATGAAATTCGTCAAGCGATTTGTCAGATATTTGGTCGTTCAGCGGTGGCAGCCTCTAGTGGAAAGGCGGTGTCACATAGACACTAACAAAAGGGTACACAGACGCCGCCTAACGTTAACGGCCGGCAGTGAACATGCTTATCAAATACGGGATACCTGCTACTTGACACTTAAATTGACTGACCGTAGCACAGGTAGTATTTGTTGATTCAATTGTCTAAACACCGCAACACCCATCTACTCGTAGCGGCTACCCTTATCTTCAGTTGCCAATCCTTCAAAGTATCAACTGTCTCCCTTCGACCAAAGCTGGCACGTTTTTCGGAGAAAACACCTCCATTTGACAAAGACAGTCATACCTATTTTCTGCGTAAAACTGTTAAGTTGGCAGAACACACACAAGTGAAACGGGATACCATTCAACATGGCGCCAGTCAATGGCCATCCGAACTGTGTTTGTTGTTCCACTGAAATGCAACCAGAAGAAGGCGACAACAGATATGTTTACGTTCAAGTCAAGAGAAAAGAAATGTTGCGTCACTACGCCTTCGCCGAAAATCAACAGTTCCATGAAATATACACTTATCGATATCTTCGCCTAGATACACTCCTTATTTAGACATTTGGGCTTGTGCGACTCTTGTCACAACGACATAGGTTTGAATATCAAAAACGTAAAATGTGATTAAATACATGAAAATGTCCAAGATTCAAATAGCGCAATGCAACGCAATACATCACTTGAAGTTAAACAGTGTTGGTAGAAGTCATTCTGAATCAAAGTTGAACTGTAACTGCCAACACACACACAAAAATTAACGTCTTTGACAATAAATGAGCAACCCAATGCCTGCACAGAAGGAGTGGATTGCTCATTCATTGACAAAGACTGGAGTTGATCTGGTGAAAATTTTGGTAAGTCTAATTTTTCGTCTTGGCAATTACAGTTCATTTCTGATTCAGAGCAGCGCACTACATGTGTGATCGGAAAAAAATCTACATTAAAAACAGGAAGTTAGTCCGAATAAAAAGCCAACTGCAAGAAGACAACTAACACTGTTGACTTGTACACACACCAATGCCTAGGCACACACTTGATTGAAACAACGTCACACTCTTGCGCTTCTCTGTCGAACTTATTGTATCGCTTGAAAGACGTGTGAGCGACAAAACCTCTATTAAGAAGACAATATCAACCAATAGCCGAGAGCCAACTTTTAGGCCTTTGATTTAGGGAGTGATGGTTGTTGGCTGCCTTATTCTATAGAAGTTTCACGCTTGACAAGAGTCATTGCACCTCACAACAGGTAACGCTCAAGGAAGTAACTGTCGATCAAAACGTTAAAGGGGGTCGTCTTGTCGTCGCGCGCTTTAAGGTTCTGATCATCGCGCACCAGAGTATATATGTCACTTCTCTTATCGATAATAAAATGTTGCGGCTACTTATAAACACGTGAGTTTAGATTCTAGTACTACAAACCCTACCAGAACAAGACATCGGAAGAGACATCGCTCTGACTGAGCAGCTGCCGAAACGTCAGCAGAAAAAAAAAAAAATTTGGTTGGTCCGGAGGAAACTATGTTGAAATTATCCTCAACCCTATCTTCAAGGATAGGGACTGAAATACTTGGCCGTCATACACTATATTTATGACTTATAGCAATACTAACAATAGTGATACATGACATTAGATTTCTTACCCCTCAAATGGTAGAAGCGTCTTTGAAAGTCCTTTCAAATTATGGCAAAGTTCCACGCTAACATATAACATTCTATCCACCCATGACTTATACTATAAGATTACTTCTAGTGGACACTTTCGAACTTTTATTTCAAATTTGTTTAGGTGCAAGCGTACATGCATAATATACAATCTTCTTACGGATTTTATGGAATCAAAAGCTTACAATGAAGGTTATTCGCCCTTGAGGTGAAGTGGTCGAAGACATGAACACACTAAAGTAACGTCCCTACTTACCCTCTTAGTGTAGTCTGCGACAAAACCGCCGAACAACACCCTAGGAAGAGTCCCAGTAAAGTCCAGTGGCTTACTCCCACCATTTCGCACGTTGTTTTAACTGGCTCTTCCAACTTACGGAATAACTTCAAACCGCGTCCGTACTGTACAAAATCTCCGAGTTTGACTGAGCTTGGGGTCTTGACAACTTTTTTTTCCTCTAGTTTTTCGAAGAATGGATCACGTTATTTGTTTTGGCAAGTACAGTAGGGAAATTCCAGGTAAGTGATCTATACGTCACACGCTTACGTCACGGCCAGAAATAATAGAAGGTGTAACTCTGTCTGTTTACGAGTTATTCAAGACACCTGTTAATGCCAGGGTCACATATACAAATCGGGGCAGTTTGCGGGAACGAAAATTATGATATAAAAAAGACAAACACACAAAACGTAGAAAAATAGTCATGATCATAGTTGGTGTATATTGATATTTTTCGTTTCTTGATTACATAAACTTGTATCTAACTTAGGATTGCGCTAAATTGCGTCAGGTTTGGAGTGGGCGCAAAAAAGTGAGATACTTGATGTAAGTCCTATAATAACTCTTCAAACATATACCAGTACATATACATGGTACAAAACATATAGTTCCGTCGACTTTGTCAACGAGTACAGTTCGTCGTACGAACCACGTCTAGTTGAAATGACAGAGTCACAGAAAAATGCATCCTTACAAGAAAAGCAAAGCGAGTTGATTCTAACTTCGTCATACGTTTGATTACTAGAAATATACAAACCGATCTAATATCGTTCTTGTCACAACTGCGAAATAGACAGCAAAGCAAGCAGTAGATTTTCTCCAGTTCAGAATACTACAAGTAGGTTACAAGTAAACAGTGCTTGATGTTGTTTTTGTATTTCAAGACTCCAATTTGTACGATATTGATACTTTATAACATCACTTCATTACTACAGACAAGCTACAACAATAGTAAAACCCATCCTGATTACAAACAACAGTCATCAGTATCATTCTATAAACAAAGACGTTTGCACAAAATATACACCCTTCTGATGTTATTTAACGTCGAATTTTTCAAATCATACTTCATACAAATATCTATGTCCACTGAATAATACTACATTTTTCAATATAATCAGACAATGTTAAATGTGGGTGTTATAAACACTTCAAATACATGTATATACTGTTAATTAATATAATACTGGTCAAAACCCCGAAATCTTAAGTCTCCAATTGTCTCCTTTTGACTCAAGTGGGCATTTTTTTTCGGAGACAACACCTCCATTTGACAAAGACTGACACACCTCTTTTCTGCGTAAAATGGTTGCTCCTGTACATGTACCACACCTACGGGTGAAACGGGATACCATTCAACATGGCGCCAGTCAATGGCGATCCGAACTGTGTTTGTTGTTCCGCTGCAATGCAACCAGTAGAAGGCGACAACAGATATGTTTACGTTCAATTCAAGATGAAAGAAAGGATACGTAATTCAGCTTTCTACGAAAATCAACATTTCAGCGAAATTAACTGAGTGTTCTTAAAAATTAGACCATCGCATGGTTAAACGTCTAATCTCCGTACCTGGGCCTGTTCGGCTCTTTGTTGCCACAATGACACGCGTGTGAATATTAGAAATTTGATATGTAGATGTAAATCATTGATATCACTTAATCAACACTTGCATATGCAGGTAATGCATATATATATATATACTGGTCAAACAACAAAATCTTGTCCGTGTCTGCGCCAGGAAACGCTCAAGGAAGTAACTGTCAATCACAACGTCTGTGGGACCCTTTGTTGGACAAAATGGACAAACTCTCTGGTCGATAGGAGTTTTTTTAAATCTCCCGGTTTTTATACTTAATTTGTGACCGCCAATCCTGAGTTTTGGGATCGCCCTACGTCCTACGTACGTCAAGTCACTTTATATTAGAAAGATAAATTTCTTGCTTAGAATGCTTGTTCAAGGTATCAATGTTTTATTCAATTTGCATTGACGAATTGCGTCGATGTTTTTCTACATCTCTTACAAACCGCGACGTTCTCTTTAATGTTATTTACAATGAAAAATCGAGTTCAGACACAAATCCTTAGTCGTTACAGGGACAGATCCGATTGTTATATGGTAAATATTGCTATGTTTGAATATTTGAGTTGTATCCATGATAGAAATTAATCTCCTTCTGTGTATTTGTACCATAATGTTCCCACCACCGTAGTCACGTGTTGACTGGTTGCCATGCAAGGTAAACAAAGCTGCATAACAACGGGGTTTCAATAACTTGTTTGTTCAATTGTATTTATTACAATTTCTTACCGCAGTATATAATGTTACAGTGAAGAAGGAAATTTAGACAGCTATGTCTGCCATTCATATATGTCATATGATCGATTATAATATTGATAAAACAATACACAAAAAAATGCAGCTTCATACATTAGTGATGCCGATACGTGGATAACAATGAATATTAGAGAATATTATAATGAAATTAAGATTCATTTTATCAAATGAAAAAAAAACACGAAGTTCCATTTTTCTTTCTGTTCTAGATCATCATTGGATCCAGCGACCCCATGTGTTAGTATCTTGTCAACCATGCCTCCTTCTCAACTGAGGTTAATATTAGGGCCAAAAAATGGAAATGAAAAAAATGCTGAATTCTTTTTGCTAGTGACATTCACTTGTTGTTTAGCACATTTCCGTAATAACATCATACTTTGAGCATTTTAAAACCGTGCAAAAACGTGCCTTATGATGATCCCCTAAGTTTCGCGAGGCTACAAAAACCCCGGTAACGATTTTCAGTGAGTTCTCACATCACAACGATGTCGTATTTTTGCATCATGGACGTCGCTATACATTGTGACAGTGTTGTTTGAACTAATCCTGTGTAGAAATGACAAAATAAATTGACTTTTAAAATTTTTGGGCCCTAATATTGCTTGGGTTGCCTTTAATGCACACCCTGGAGTCATATTTGCCTGTGACGGTTCACGGTCAATTTTCAAGATCATCTAAAAATTTCTTAAGTTAACATCACCCCGCCTTTCTATTTGTTCAATAATTGCTTATCATAACAGTTATATATCGCACACATATTCTACATAATTCGCAATTATTCTAGAGGATACTGTTATAACTGCATAATGCACTTATAATAAAGATAGTCCAAATTCAATACAGTTAATTTGGGGGATTCAGAAAAATATTGTCTGAAGAAACAGAACACTTGTTTCAGAAGTTGAGTTATTGGAAATTATTGAAACTTGACTCCCCTGGATCATGGAATCATCTTTCCAAATCACAAATTACAATTAAATCCTGCATGAGAAACTATACTACATTGGCGAGGGTGTAGATCATGTCTTTCCAGTATAGAAATTACCGTGGCCGACAAGTACAATAAGCAACACTTTAGGTGCACACATACGCCTACTTTGGATGCGCATACACCCCTACTTAGCAAAGAAAGTAGGGGTGTTGACGAAGCCAAGTAGGAGTGTTGACGCAGCCAAAATAGTGGTGCGCACCTGCATGAGAAACTACACTACATTGGCGAATGTATAGATCATATGTCTTTCCAGTATAGAAATTACCGTGGCCGACAGATACACTTTAGGTGCACACATACGCCTACTTTGGATGCGCATACACCCCTACTTGGCAAAGAAAGTAGGGGTGTTGACGCAGCCAAGTAGGAGTGTTGACGCAGCCAAAATAGTGGTGCGTACCCAACGTAAGTGTGTGCGCACCAAAGTAAGTGTGTGCGCACCCAAAGTAGGTCTCATTGCTCATTGTTCCTGTCGACCACGGTAAGAAATATTAGACGATGGTGCCGGGCAGGAGAAAGTCAGGCCCGGGGATCTCGTTCCCATTATGGCGACAGACTTCCCCAAAGTACTCTCGTTCCCACTGTCCCATCCAGCGCGACGAAACGTCCGGAGCCCACTTCTCGCCGGGTTTTGTCCCTCTGTAATATAGATAGGGTTTATTGTTAGTTTGTTTGTTTGTTTATTTGTTTGTATTCCCGGTAAACAGCCTCCTGGTGTAACACGCCATGTTTGTACTGAAGAGTAAAAGGATATCCTGACAAATGTATTTGGTGCACTCACACCGGGAAGAGCCCCTACACTTTTCGATAAGCGTGGTGGGTTCTTTCACGTGCTTGAGGCGTACCTGTCTTGTACACAGAATCTCCATTTAACGTGCTATCCGAGGGACGTCCCTAGCTGAACCTAAAGCTATAGGTACTCATTTACGCTTCAGTCGAGTGAGCAAATTGATGTCAAGTTCCTTTCCTAAGGGTAAAACATCGGGACCTGTCAGGGATTCGAACTCATTACCTCCAGTTTCTACTACCTAACCACATGGCCACCGTGCCACCAATTATTGAACAACATCGATTCGCAACCTGTCATCCACATTAAAGGCATCCACGCGAAGGCTACCATGTCAACCCCCCTCACTTATGCTTGGGTCACATTTTCAATCCGGGGCCCGGTCGGGCAGGTTTGCGAACGAAAAGTATGATATAAAAGACAACAAAAAACACAAAACGTACCAAAAATTATTCAAGAGCATAGCTTGCGCATATCAATTGATATACATTTTAGTTTTTAGTTTCCGCAAACAGTCCGGCCGGGTCCCGGCTGGGAAATGTGACCCAAGCAATAGGTGTGGGGACTGACACCGTCATCATACTCGATTTACGAGTGAATGCCATACAATGAACACCTGAAAACCGTGCGTGCGGAATCTAGTAAAACAAGTTGTGTGGCCTTACTTTGCACACATTGAGGTTCCTGCTTGGCTGTCCTCAGTCAATGCTTTCTCGATCTTGTCCGTGTCTTCTCCCGGGCCGTGTGGACTCCACTTCAGACCGAGTTTCTCCATCAGTAGGCGGAATGTCTTCTCTTTGTTGTTGACCAAGGCTGAGTAGTATATAACGGCGTGGAAGAAATACCCAGGTTGCCTCTTCTGCAGATCGGCGGCACACTGCATCACACCGACCCACCTCGTGAATATGTAGAACAGATCATTGCCGCGAAGGCGCACCGCCGAGAACTTCGGGTCGTCTCCAAAACATCGCAAGAAGTCAGGAAAGGGGAAGATAAGCTTGACCAAACCAAGGCGTACCATTAGCCAGAAGACCAAGTAAAGCACGTACCTCTGCCTGAGGAGGACTCGCGCGAACGACTCAGAAATTTCCAGGCCGTCTCTGTACATAAAGACAGTCTTGGCAGACGGGAAGGCGCGAGCCATCAGGTCACCCAGGAGGATATTGTCGGGCTTGATCTTGTAGACAATGACGTCACGATGACGCGGATCTGACGTCACGAGGTTGTAGTTCATCAAAGTGACGACGTTTTTCAGAAGGGCTATGGTAGACTCTTCATTTGACAGAACCGCGGGACAGCCGTGATGGGGTGTAGTCTGGTCATGTTGAGAGGACTGCTTGAGTCGGTAGAGAGCCATGGATATAACGGAGAACACCTCAGGTTCACTCATAGCCTGTGCCACCGACGTGGCCTCTACAAGTCGCGTTACCAGAGTCGTCCCACATCGTGCTGTATTGTGTAAATAACACATAAAAACGTGTTACTTCACGCTTTCATTGTCGTCGTTACTGCTTTGAACTGGGAAGGACACAAAGTCTGAAAAGACTTGCATATTTTCTGACTCAAAAATATGTAGAAATGCATTATGTAACGTCAGCGTCGAAGCTAAGCTAAGCTAAAATGGAAAACATGGATTATTAATGACATGTATATCAAGGAACAGGTCAATAAGTAGTGTTTGACATGGCTTCCCTTCGAATTTAGCAAAATGACCTCCTCGTAACGCTAAAAGCCCATTAGATGAAAAAGGCATACGGAGCGGTGGTGGCTGTTAAGATGGCGGTGCATTTTCATGTCACAATTTGCCTGAAAATCATACATGCCCCCCTAATACATTTTTTGTTCTGAATATCCCAAACAAACAAACAATTGCATCCTTAACCTGTATGGAAGATGAAGACTTCCCGCACATGCGCAACCTTGTTAGCGACGGCGCTCGCCATGTCATGGAGTCGCTCCAAAGGAACGCAGAGAACCTCGGCCGCGTTTTCTCTCTGAGACTTAAAACAAGAAGAACCATAATGAGAATTAAACTGTGTATAAGACACCAATGACATCGAAATAAAATATTTCCTGAAATTATGTAAACCAAGATAATATTGTTTAATAACATAGACATTTGCACAAATTATACACCATTCGGATGTTATTGAACATCGAACCATCCAAACATCATACCTCCAGCTTTTGATTCTTCCCACCAGGAAATTACATTAATGAGTGACTTAACTCTCAAGATGACGTCACAATGAACATGGCAGCCGGTTTGGAACTTTGCACTCTGGCTCGGAAAGAACATTCTTTTGAGAAGCAAACAAACTAAAGATCATAATGTCTTTTAATTGAATGTCATCACAGTAATTGAGCATTCTTTGCTCATCAAATTATTTTTTTCACAAGCCGTGGTGCAGGGTTCCGAACCGGCTGCCGTATTAATTGTGACATCATTGGGACAGTTAAGTCACTGATTAAGGTAATCAAGAGAAAAACCAAAGCTGGAAGTATGGTTTCTTATGGTTCAATGCTAAATAACATCAAAGGGTGTGTATTTATTAAACGTTTATTTTCATTGGATGATACTATTTCTATTACAGATAATAAGAAAATGTTGTATTTTGGTTTCATAAACACTTTAACTAAAAAAATTGACTAAAAAAGAATTTTCGACCAAATCACTCGGTCTTCATCAGTTATCAGACCCTACTTTGTCTTTGGCATGTCACAATTAAAATGTTGCATGCATCCAGTGTCAACTCTCCAGTGTCACAGGAGATTTAACCTGCAACTCCTCTCCCTATCCCACAAACATTGAAAAAAATGTCTGTACCCTGATCTGAATTCAAATGTATATGACCGAAAGGTTTCCGATATTGTCCACACCAAAGCCAAATCACAGCTTCCTAAGATACCCTATTTGCAAATGAACCAAGCTGAAAACTTATGGTCCCTGTCAAGTCAAGTTTTTACAGTCAGGCCATTGAACAAGCAAATGATACAAACATCAAGAAAGAACGGATGTTCTTTTAGATCCACACCATCCACGGGTCGGACGAGCACCGCCACCTCTTGTTCCCAGTCTATACTGTAAACAGAAAACTCGTTCCCACGACGAGCGAATAATCGCACCACGTCATGGACCTCTGTCGCTTCTCCCACGGGTATGAAGTCGTCAAGAGAGTTGAGGGGCAGCTGTAATCTTATTTTCTTTGGTGTCACCTTCCGAAGGTAAGCCAGAGGTTGCTTAGTCTGTGAAAGATAGAACAGGCCAAACATAGGAACAAAGTTGACATATTTCTCATTTGGATAAGGGATATCTATCGATAGTCCTCTCTATCTCAGATACAGGTAGCTATAGTTACAGGCAGTGTAGGGACCCGCAGCCTAACATCTGCTTGGAGTCCTTAAAACCACGCGTCGGACACCAGGTAGTGCAGCTATTCAAAGGACGATATACCACCCAGTATCTGCTTAGCACAAAACATCCCAGAGCACAGTCACAAAACGTTGCGGCCTGTCCCACATGCCCGTCAAGATAGGGGTGCTTTTAAAATATTGCAGTAACGATAAAAGCGGTTACAGTATAAAAAGACAACGTGCATCATTACGCACAACCTAGCTGACGATATGCCAAGTTACCACCAATGCAGCTACGGGGTCGTGAGTTGTAGCTGCGAACGTGCGTACAACTCTATTTACAATACTCCTTCAGGAGGTGACCCTCCTTCCCACAGTAACAACAACAACCCATATCAGGTCACAACATGCTGATTTAATAGATGACACATTGATATCAGTCTGGTTTTAGGAAACGGTGTGACACATCATTCTCATCCAGGAAAAGTCCAAGAAATACTTTACAGTTTGTAAAACTTGTAATGTATCAGGCTCGTCTTCAAATTGTCCCAAAAAATTAATGATTAATGAAATTCTAGGCTGTTTTCATCAAATCTGGTGTGTGCCAACTGTTTTGAGCCTTGAAAAAAAGATACCAACAAACCTTGGGCCAAGATGGCGATTGTGCAGTCCGTTGACAGAGGTAGACTACGATAACGACTGCACTTAGAACTGTGATGACTGTGGCCACTGTGACTGTGAATACATCCATGGTCGTCCGCTGTCCGACTTCCCACAAAACCACGCACGTGATCTTGTACGTAGTGCTGCTAAAGTACGAAAACCTGAAGGAGGAATCACGATCAATTATAAAAGATTTCACTATACGTTACTTTCGAAATTTGGCACCGAGAATGCCATTTCAACGACGGTTTGTTGATACACGATGTTAACGAAAACCTCTGACTTAAACAGCAAATGTTTGTACCGCGGAGCTAATATCTGACACCCGTACAACTCAGAATCTGACTTCCTTTAAGAGACTCTCAAAGTAACAGAAATGGCCATAACGAACGGACACGGACCATGAACCAACTTTCGCTACATATTTTGTACCATGTATATGTAGTGATACATGTATATGCTCATACAGTTATTAAGACTTAAATTATGTAATTCATATCTATGTGATATTTTATCTGAACCTTACGTCTTCCCCATGACCAGCATGCCTATTTGAGCTTCTCATGAATATTCCATTTTTTATCTTATTTATACAGGGAAATTACACTCGGGCAAGCCTGTTTTTCAGGTACCCTTTGTGTCATAATATAAAAACACCAACTAAGACTAATTACACAATAACAACAATAACCAATCATAAAGCCACGTTACACACAGTATAGATATCGATTGCCGTAGTGCCATTCTTAAATGTCTTGTAACTACATGTAAGTGCAGTTCGTGAGAGAGTGTTCCATAACCGAGCCCCATGATGTAAACAAAGGCTTAAACAAACACACCCCTGGTCTGATCCAGAACAAATGGAAAGATACTCTAAGTACAAACGTTAGAAGACATGTCTTGAATAACAAACAAATCATCTTGTGAAAAACGTGTGCAACTAAATTATAGAGTAACCAAAATAGAAGAAAATAGAAAGGCCGTCATTTGCCCCTGAGCAAATACAGCATGTTTAGCCATACTCCTCCCCATGCAAGAAGTGGGCTGTCCCAGAATAATGCCTGGGCAAATCGAAATATTACCTGCATGTAGAAAGGCAACATTTGCGAGAGCATCATACTTCGCCAATCTCCCTCCCGATGCATAAATTGACTGTTCCAAAATCACCCGTGCAAAAAAATTCTCTCTACAAGTTCTGCGAGACCCCAAGAGCTTCTTACTGCAAAGGCTTGCGTGTGTTCCTGCAATATGACCTCAGGTGACCTAAATAGAACACGCGTTCTTTGGCCAGTGGCAAATGGAACGCGGGGATCCTTAGATAGAACATGGATTCCTTGGCCAGCAGCAAATAGAACATGGAACGGGGATACCACTTTTGGCCTGTTTTTGGTCTGAAAATGGGCCCAAAAGTCCCCAAAATGAAGCATTCTGAAGTGATGTACACCAGAATTGTGATTGAAGTTCTGTAGGGACATGTTCAAGGCACCCTTGTAACGAATTTCAGGTCACTTGCTTGCAATACCAGGGCACAGGAGCCCAAAATATAAAAATTGTCTGAAAATGCCCCAAAAAACCTCCATAAAAATGATTTTAATGCCTGTTTCAACAAAATTTAAAAATCACCTAAGGGTATTTGCCATCTTTACCTACATGCCAAATTTCAGGCCGTTTGGCCCAAAAATGACGGAGTAGATTCCATTTGAAGATATGGCAGAAGAAGGAGAAGAAGAAGAACGTGAACAAAAACTAGACTGGCCGTCATTTGCTTTAAGAGCAAATTCAGCATATTTCACTCCCCCCACCCCATGCAATAATTGATCTTTTGACGAAATGGACCATCCAAAAATTCAATCTAAACACAACTAGACTGTCCCAAGATCTATTTATTCTTCATCTACATTCATTAACATGCTTGAACATATGCAAAGATACACACCAATACTATACACTAAAGTACACGGACAACCAGACAAAGCACAAGCAGTCAGCTGGTTGTCCCCAAACCCAAGCGAGAGATCTTCAGAAGATCGGTAGCCTACCGCGGACCAAATGTCTGGAACAGCCTACCGCCAGATACACGTACGGCTCCGAATCTGACTTCCTTTAAGAGACTCTTGAACTAATGGACATGAACAAAACGAACGGACACGGACCACGAACCAGCTTTCGCCCTACTATATGTTGTAGAAATTGCATATTGTTGTACTATAAATATGTAATGATATATGTTGATAGAGTTATTAGGACTCAATTGACTGTGTATCTCTGTTATATTGTATCTGACCCTTACCTCTTCCCTCATGACCTCAATGAAAAGCGGCCTGCGTGCCGATTTGAGCTTATCATGAATAAACAAAGGTTCAAACTAGAAAGGCCGTCATTTGCCCCTGAGCAAATACAGCATGTTTAGCCATACTCCTCCCCATGCAAGAAGTGGGCTGTCCTAAAATAACCCCTGGGCAAATCGAAATATTAACTGCATGTAGGAAGGCAACATTTGCGAGAGCATCATACTTTGCCAATCTCCCTCCCGATGCATAAATTGACTGTTTCAAAATCACCCGTGCAAAACAATTCTCTCTACAAGTTCTGCGAGACACCAAGAGCTTCTTACTGCAATGGCTCGCGTGTTTACCCGCAACATGACCTCAGGTAACCTGAAAAGAACACATGTTCTTTGGCCAGCAGCAAATGGAACGCCCGGAACCTTAGATAGAACATGGATTCTAAGATAGAACATGGAACGGGGACAGCACTTTTGACCCGTTTTTGGTTTGAAAATGGGTCCAAAAGTACCCAAAACGAAACATTTTGAAGTGATGTACACCAGAAATGTGATTGTAGTCTTGTAGGGACATGTTCAAGGCACCCTTGTACCGAATTTCAGGTCATTTGCTTGTAATACCAGGGCACAGGAGCCAAAAATATAAAAATTGCCTAAAAATGCCCCAAAAAACCTCCATAAAAATGATTTTAAGGCCTGTTTCAAAGCAATTTTAAAATCACCTGAGGGTATTTGCCTTCTTTACCTCCTTGCCAAATTTCAGGTCAGTTGATTAAAAAATGGCGGAGTTGAATCGATTTGAAGATTTGGCAGAAGAAGGAGAAGAAGAAGAAGAACATGCACAAAAACAATATGTTGAGCCATACTAGGTATGGCTACACATAACAAACAAATGTATAAAAGTACAATACTATACATCACCCTGTAAAATAGCACATACACTATGCAAATATACAAAACTATACAACTCTGCTAGAGAGCTTTACTTACAAAATTGTAAATTTATACTTTTCTCACAACTCTATCGCATGTATTAAATGGAATTAAGAAATAATAAAAAGATTGTCCCAAAATCTATATAATTTTTTGTATACTTGGTCATATGGAAAGATACACGTATAATAAACACTACAAAATCCAGACAGCTTTACTTATAGAAATTGAACCTCATATCACAATCATGTTGCATGTATGTATGTAAATGACAATAATATGTACAAAAGGAAACTGTACATCTGTGTCCAAATATACATATTTCAAGAATTAGTTCATGTAAATGACAATAATATGTACAAAAGGAAACTGTACATCTGTGTCCAACTATACATATTTCAAGAATTAGTTGCAATCCAGGTCTGTCTGCCCCATCCAGCTTCTCATGGACCAAGTTCTGTTTCCATCGGGGGGGGGGGTCCTATCTGTAGGACAGAAACAGGAGAATGAGATTTGGTATGTCCAAGCCGAGTAGAATTGTTGAACAAAGACATTATTGATCACACATATTGAGTCAAATGTCTCAGAAGAAAACAGTTTTGGTATTGGAGATGCCCATGTTGGACCAGTGCCTTCACACATATCACCTATATGTTAGGATAGTGTTAGAAGTACCGAACACCCCGAGAATTACACAGCGCAACCAACTCTGTGTTCACAGTAACACGTCTATCATCTAGGCATCTTTTGTCAAGTCTTGGCAAAATACTAGACATAACAATAGTAGATGTGGGGAAGCGGTCTTTTGCAATGGCAATCAGTTTGTCAAAGTCTCCCATGACTTCCTGTAGACCGTTCGAGAGATTATTGGTGCCAACATGTACACAAACTACAGTAGGTATACCAAAGTCAGCATTGTGGTGATGGTAAATGTCTGCAGCAACATCAACAACTTTCGCACCACGGTTTGCATGTACATAAAGCTTAAAATGCGATGGCGGTAAATGGTTCGCGATATACTTACATATCGAGTCTGAGAATAGAAGCACAACTGGACGTTCAGCTGCTGTGGCCATGTTTCCCAACACAACAGGGTCGTTCTTTTCTTACGTTCTGTGGGTTGTTGTAGTTGTATACAGCAAAGAAAACGTCCTTGTACGTATAGAGGACGCCGAGTTGGATGAAATCGAACGATGCGTCCTCGGCTACGACGTGATCTTTGAACTTTGTTCGGAACAACCTATTACTATTAGGAGGGGGGGGGCTTCGTAAAAACACATACAAAGGCCGACCCGACATTGGTTTATTTTATATAAAACAATTTCATATGTAACGTTAAACCATTATGAGATAAATAGCATATGAAATTTCTAGTCTATTCTTAACCTTGCTATTCAAAAAGTATTAACAATTTAAGTTGTGTTGAACCCCTACAACGCAAAATGAACTATTAAAAAAGTGCTAGATAACTACCGCATAAAAAGCCAACAATGCCTGTCTTTTTTACAGTAAAATTATTTCAACAATTGAAAAGTTTGCCGATATTCATTCACATCATGTGTAGACGATCGCGCTTTGAGAGGCGCTTGTGAAGTATTACTTCCTGGGTCAAAGGTTGTTGGTGCGGAAAGTGAAACTGCATGCAAACCTGCTCGCAATCGATCGGATCGGCCTACCTCGGCCTAGTGGTATATCATCATCGTTGGTATGGGTTTAATTATAAGTTGTATATAAGTGCGACACAACCAATTCAGAGACGGATTGCATTTTTCTCGTCGTCAAGTCGTGATTTATTAGTGGTTGAAGCCGCCATAATTAAATTTGACCATGCCCCAAAAACCATGTTTATTTGGCAACATTTGCGAGAGCATCATACTTTGCCAATCTCCCTCGGAGTCCCTCCCGATGCATAAATTGACTGTTTCAAAATCACCCGTGCAAAAAAATTCTCTATTCAAGTTCTGCGAGACGCCAAGAGCTTCTTAGTGCAAAGGCTTGCGTGTTTACCTGCAACATGACCTCAGGTAACCTGAAAAGAACACATGTTCTTTGGCCAGCAGCAAATGGAACGCCCGGAACCTTAGATAGAACATGGATTCTTAGATAGAACATGGAACGGGGACAGCACTTTTGACCCGTTTTTGGTCTGAAAATGGGTCCAAAAGTCCCAAAAACGAAGCATTTTGAAGTGATGTACACCAGAAATGTGATTGAAATCCTGTAGGGACATGTTCAAGGCACCCTTGTGCCGAATTCCAGGTCATTTGCTTGTAATACCAGGGCACAGGAGCCCAAAATATAAAAATTGTCTAAAAATGCCCCAAAAAACCTCCATAAAATGGATTTTAAGGCCTGTTTCAAAACAATTAAAAAAGGGCCTGGGGGTATTTGCCATCTTAACCTCCACACCAAATTTCAGGTCGGTTGGTTAAGAAATGGCGGAGTAGAAGCCATTTGAAGATTTGTCAGGAGGAGGAGAAGAAGAACCAGACAAATACAATATATTTCACTCTACCCATACCTCTAGGTATGGGAAGTGAAATATAACAATATGTTGAGCCATACTAGGTATGGCTAAACATAAATAGAACAAACAGCAGATCTGGAAAAACAAACAATTCTGATTTATGTAACTATTATAGAGGATTACGAACATATGTTTGTGTTATGTCACTGAGGCTAAAAGATTTTCTTTGGAAAAAATTATGTGATATACACAAACGTTTCCAATCTAAGATAAGAATTACGCTTAAAGAAAATATAAACAGTTTAGAAACAGAATAACACGCTAGTGCGGTTCCAAAGGTCATATTTGGTAATCCAACTTCAGTCTTTACGTGCATGTCCTCCTTGGAAAAGACTCAAAGAGTGACTTACAGTGACACCGAGTGAAGGCAAGACTTTACTTTGACTTTTACGGCATAGGGAATACACACACACACACACACACACACACACACACACACACACATACACACACACAAATACAAACGCACTTACTGAAATTTCGGCTGTCTCTATTGAATTGTACGGACTGATCCTGTACTCCTGACACGTAACACTTATACCTGTGTTTACACAATCGATTTAAGTGGATTTGGTACTACTCCGCCCACCCGAGGAGTTGTTGGTTCCCGAGGGCGAAGTCCACATAGTTACCCAGATCTCGGGATCTATCTATTTTAGAACCCGGCTGTCTTTCCGAAAAAATGATATAAATTAAAAAGGACATGCATTTTTGGTGTCTTGAAGATGTTTGAGGTGAAATGTAAGAGGAAGGAAGTTGAAATGTAAAACCCCCTTGACCAGACCATGACAAATTATCTGGCACCTCTGAACTAGTGGGACCAGTGTTGTGTGTTACTGGTAATACTAAGAAAACACATCTGCCTGGTGGCCTCCCAAGGGGTAGGGGTGTACTAAGTAACGAATAAATTGACTAAGTTGGAGACGCCCACAAGATCCTGTGGTAAGGAGATATTTCACTGATAACTAATGGTGTTCATTGCCAGAATTGTTTTTTTACGTTGAAAATAAGAATCAATTATCCAGCACACGACCAAAAGAATTAATTAGGGCCAGTTGTAAACACACATGCAAGCGTCCTGTCCCCGGTGCTGAACACTATTCAAATACACACAAAAAGTCATACACAAACACTCTTTCCCTTTTCTCTTTCACTACCCCTCAAAAGAGTCCATGGGCCAAGACCGTTTTCATACCACCAAGAGGGACCAGTGTCTTCTATACTTCCACATTATTGCAAGCAGGGAGATAATACCCTACCAGTTGCATGGATCAAAAGCGGCCCCTATTAATCACTGTCAGTACTGCAGCAGTGTTGTAACGTCCTCGCACTGTCGCTCTACAACGATGGCGTTTATGTTTTTTTATTGTCATGTTTGATCTGCAAATGTGTAGCTTTATTCTCGTAGACGAATACATTTAGTAGGTTGTAAGGAAGGCCTCGTGAGCCAAACAGAGGTACAACCAGACCACTAGAAAGGATTCTAAAAAGCTCTCAAAAGACATCCTGCTATAAAAATCTTTATGTTCATCAAGATAGCGTGACTCATTCATTGCGTGACTCACATTCATTGTTCACTGCTGTGCTCTTATGTACTGTAGAGTACGTTAAAGATATGTACTGTACAGTTTCATATGCTTGCAAGCCAGGAGGACATACTCTATCAGCTGGCTATCATTGCAAATCGACAGTGGGTTGTTACAATATTGTTGCAGTACTAACATAGACTAATAGGGGCCGCTTCTAGACCATTCAACAAAAGCCGAAAACACATCGTGGGATCGATTCATTTTATGAGGAGCTTTATCGAGAAAACTTAAGGTTGCATGGAATGGCTAGACTCTATAGAACAACAGAAATTAAAGGTAACCTAATACATGTGTCCTTTTACGAGGATAAAGCTACAAATTGCCATGTTTAGCATCTAAAAATGTGTTCCATCGGAAAACTCTTCTTCCGTTGCAGTCGCGGCGGATATAACTGCCAATACAACGTACACAGTAACCTCCCGTTTAAAGACTATGGCTTTCCCTTACACTTCAAAAGAGCCATATGACATGTATACATCTGTGATAGTAACGTGATTAGACAAAGTCAGTTGGCATATATCATAAACTGGTTACAAAAGATGAAAGATGACTACGTTGTAGACTGAAACAATGCATTGCAGTACTGACTAAACAAGATAGATGTCGCTGTGAGACCGCCGGCAACGCTTATGTTTGAACACACCTGTCCTTGGTGCTGAACACTATCCACACGCAGATGTTTTTGTTTGTTTAGAGTAAACAGCCAGTTTTCTGTGTTAAATTTGTCTTCCCTACTAGTAGGATCTCAAGAATGTAGTATGAATGTCATTAAAATGGAAAAAAGAGGCCTCAATAGCGAAGGAGGCAATGGCCTTGCGGGTACAGCGTTTGCCTTGCACAGGGTATAGGTTGTGAGTTCGATCCCAGCCGGGTCATACTCTAAAAATGGTACATATTAATTTCTCTGCTAAGCACTCAGCATTTGGGAAAGAGTATAGAAGTTAAACACACATCACTACCAGTGGACTAGCCCCCTGCTGTAGTGACTTGCACAAATGTGTAGTCCAATGGCTACAGAATTGGAGATGGGCGCCATCCCTTATGCGTCTTATTATGACGTCTGGGATACTTAAGCCTGGCAAAGGACTTCGTTAGATCAAGTTTATGGCTGTGACATTGTTCATCCCTGCTTGATTTATTCATGATAAATTTGAGAATGTTTGAGGTAACAGCAGGGTTAAAATAATAACCTATTGCAATTTGTACACATAGCATCTTGACATCTTGGGTACAAATTAAGAGTTATAAATACTTGTGTCTTAAGGACATGCCCTACTTGCTTCTTGGACCTTTATGAATGACTGTACACACCAGTATTTCAATATGCCCATTTTTAATCTTGAACGCCACACCATCAGTTGTACTGTAGTGGACATAATTGAAAATTATCCAAAACACTGAATCATACCTTCATATTGCACCAAAAAGATGGAAAGCAGCATTTGGTAAAAACAACTGTTGATAAACATTTTAGTTGAACGAATATTACTTAAAAGGTTGTAATACAGGAGGAGAGCATTACAAATTCTACATCTGGAATCTTCCCTTATATAAAAACTTTTGAATCCAAGAATGTCCCTAATCTTTGTTGTAAATTAATCCTATGCATCATAAATGCATTTGCAGAAAAGAAAATATATTTTTCCATCATTGGCTAAATCCAATATTGTGCAATTATTTCTAGGACTCTACCACAGAGCTCCAGCAAATCATTGACATAAGGCCAAGCTGAGTTGATGTATTGGTTCTTGGATTACCTGCTGCATTCATTTTTGACTTACAGAAAAACAATTCAAAAGATCTATCACAAAGGGATATGAATCAAGCCAAAATGCAAAGTGTTTGCCAACAACAGTCAAGAAAAAAGTCCTTGTATTCCTAATAGAACTTGGACATACATTGTTTGAAACATTAACCAGCCTGGTATGTTGACTGTGTGGCTCCTGTGGTATCATTGAGTCTATCACAGGATGCCTGTTCATTTTTGGCGACGTCTCAGGGGCAAGCCTAATACAGTGTGAAGTTTGCAAGAATTCTAGGAATTATACAGGAATGTGAAAGTCCACGGGACGATAACTCAAGAATGCCTAGATGGATTGTCTTCATATTTGGTAGGTGGGTAGGTCTTTGTGAGACCTTGAAATGATTGGATTTTGGGCCCCCTAGCAACTTTCTATGGTACTGTAAAAATCATAGAACCAAAGAGAGTAAATTTGCATGGACTTAAATGCTGTTCGATCACCCTAGCAGGCACATGATATAAGCTCCCTCCTGAGGTCCCATTGGTTTCCCCAGAAGCCCGCACACAGGTATCCTCCTGGTCCGCTTCTCTGAAAGTCAGGGCCGGTAAGGATAAAGTCAGGCACCAGGTTCGAGAACTGTAGGGAAAAAGAGTGTCTTAATCAGCAAGAAGGAACCAAGGAAGAAAACAACAGCAACATTGTCTGAGCATAACATAAATGTTTTAGAAATAGCGCGAAAAATGATTACCACAATATGAGATAAGGGAACAAAGATTAACAAAAACAAATAGTAACGATATGTCACATACATAATGTAGCTTGTAGTTCCTTTTCTGTTTGTATGATATAACGTCAACCCTATAATAATCACGCTGAGAAGACACAGCAAGGAAATGGCGAATTCACAACGGATCTACCGATACAACATCAGTAAGAGGAAAATCCATATCTGCAAACACATACTACTGTACTTCTTCTTTCTTTCACTGTAACTTTACGTTCACTGTTTTCACGGTCACCTCTGTGCCGTGAACTTATCATCACCGTGAAAAAAACTGTTGCAATTATTTATGATTCCTTCACACATTCATTCTGTAAATCACTTGGTGCCACCGTGAAGTTAAAGTTAATTGAAAATGTCCATTTTCCATACACCGTGAAATTTTGCTACCGTGAAGTGAATTACTGTATCCTTAAAACAGTACCCCAGCCGGAGGTGAACCCCCTTCTCGGAGGTAATAAAAGAATGAACTTATACAACAGTTTTTAAGTTTGATTTTATAACATGATATGTTACTCCTATGTTACTGCTCTGCATTATCATTTCCTTATGTTCGTATTATGGAATTTTGACCTCAGACCTCTCAAGATCATATGTTTGTTTTGTTTTATGATTTCAGTGTTATTATTTGACAAATTGATTTTGTTCCTGTATGTATTCTATTGTTCAATTACTTTTTATGTTATTTCATTTATTTATTATCTGTACGCCTATAGGCTCTCTTGGAAATCAGCCTTTGTTTGGCTGAAGAGACTACCCATATGTTTTAAGATGACCAAATAGGGCTCCTACTGCCTCGGATCTGCAGGGTTGCCTTGCAACGACCGAGCCATGATCAGGTGGATCTGTGGTGCCAAACCCCAGGATGAGACACCATCTGTGAGTCTACATTCTAAACTAGGTGTTGCAGACACCTCCTCGGTGCTGCGGTCACGTCGTCTCCGGTGGTAAGGACACGTGGAAAGAGCCAGTGGCTGCATAAACACTATCACAAAACTGCAGTTACCCGGCTACAGAGGTCGTGGTAGACCAAAGAAATCTTGGATTGGGTGTGTTAAGAAGGACATAACAGAGTGCGGCCTCACCAATGTGGACCCGCTGGACAGAGCCGCTTGGAGGCGCTATGTGAAGACTGGCCGACTGCTGCCTACCCCTGCGTCAGGGAACCCTACAGCAGTATAATCTAATACTGGATACTACTAAATAAATAAATAAACTGTACCACAGCAGTACAGAGTTACTTACGGGTGACCTGGTCATGGGAGGGATAGTAGGTCTGCCTAGCTGGACCACATCCTCCACCCCCGACAGGGAGTTACCCATCAGCACCAGGGCCAGGCCCTTCCCAGCATGCCTGGCCAGGAACAGGGCACCGGTCCGAGGGTGGGTGAAATGACAGTCTCCCAGGGTCATGCCTGCGGTGGGAGCATCATGGTCTACATGTTTGTTTTTTACCTTTACCAAGATTTGATTTGATTAGATCAAACTTAAAGGAACAAAACTACTATACGGTGAAGATTTGATAAGGTGTTTTGCCTAACTATATTGCAATGAATTGTATTACAAAATTAATACAAGACTTTAAAACACAAATGGAAAGTGTTATATCTCAAGCAATCTATTATGAATAGTTATCAATTGTAATCAATTTGAAGATGTAAAGTACAATAATGTACCGTCATGCAGATCGCCCATGATTGTCCTCCATTAAAGGAGTCCTAAACTCCAGAAGGCAGTGTTATTTTCCACTAGATTGTGTAATAAAAAACTATCAATTAGTTCATAATCAGCCGACTTTTTACAGAATTTCACTTGTCGTGGGTTACACAAGGTGTGTTTTTCAAAACAATATGATACTCATTAACCCGATGCAGACCCTACCCATGTATTCCCTATGCGTAAACATACATCATTAATCGTGGATATTTTCGGAGTAAATGAGGATGGTTAAGCACAATAAGAAGGCCGATTGTTAATAAGATATAAAAGAACACGTAGCAAGACGAGTTTTTCTTAACCACCCTGACATTCCTTTTGTAATCTAACTTTTGTCAGGCATTGTCAGGCACATTGTATTAACACATAGGCTGAGGTTGTTTAATTCAATCAATCAGAAAATAGAGGGTCACCTGGGAAATTTGGTAGAAAATGCTTTTTTGCTGCGCACGGGACTAGTGGGTACTTAATCGTATATGGTAAAAAATATTCATTTTTACTTCCTAAAATTACCATCCATTGGAAAATAACTCCCCCCTCTGGGGTTTAGGACTCCTTTAACCTCATACACATCATATACATTCCCCTAAGCTTTTGTTTCATTATTAATTGTAAATCAATAGAAAACAGTGACAGACCAAGACTTACCTTTTTCATCCCATCTTAAAGGGACGGTGTTGATAAAACCTTCAGCCCAGCTGTTTTCTTGGGGTCCACCTATTACAATCAAATTGTGCAATTCTGGAAGAGACAACAGTCAGACTTCATTTAACATAATATCAATTTATAAAAGGGTAGTCCTGTCAGTTACGATAACTTATAATAACGCGCCGCGTGCCTGCGAAGCTGGTGTGTTACGCCGAGGGGCGGTTATACCGGCTATACAGATACAGATACAGAAACTTAGTTTAGAAGCATTAACTTCCTTGCAATAACTGATCTCCAAAATCATCCTAAATCAGGATACAAAAGACAAAAAAACGTGTATTACATAAACTTGACAAACCAAAATTCACAAATATATAACATAAAGTCATAACCATTGAAGATGGGAGTAATAAGTCATACAAACAACTCAAATAAATTTATGCAATAACTCGAAATCATTTATTATATTCAAGTGCATCAGCAAGAACACCACTTGACGAAATCTTAGAATTCCACACATTTGAACAAAAAATTGTACGGTTCTTGGCAAATGTGCTAGATGTTGGCACATAATGGCAACCAAATCCATAGTGTGCTTTTTGGCACACTTTTAGACAAATTGAACAAAAAGGCTCGGTGGGCATCACTCCTCCGTCAGGGAAGGTTGTGTTAAGTGCCTTTCCCAAGGGCACAACGTCGGGGCACAGTGAGCATTGAACCCGGGACCTATTGGTTGTGAGTCCAATGCTCTAACCATTACGAAACACCGATGCCACACATACTTGATAGTAATCATCCTGTGATTTAACAACTTTTACAACTGACCTGCGTCTTCAGTCCTGAGCTCCGTGTCCTTGACCACAGGTGCAGTAGTGTCAGAGGTCAGATGGAACAGGTTAGCCAGGTAAACACCTAACCTCTCCAGCTGGACAGTCACCGAGGCAGAACCACGTGTTCCTAGGAAAGGCATAGAAATGTAAGAGGTAAAAGTAGTCCTATAGCCTTTTTGTGGCCATAGGTGCAGTGAGTTGTTATCCATTGATCTAGGGTACGGTATTGGAAGGCGGAGCCCATCCCTCTCCTTCCACTGCCTTTTACCGAAAGTGAGTACCTAGTTTCGGTTAGGGACGTCCCTTAGATAGGACGTTAAATGGAGGTCCTGTGTTTGAGGAGAGCCACACATCGAGCACGTGAAAAAGAACCCACCACACTTATAAAAAAAAGTAGGGGTCCTTTCCGGTACGAGTGGATCAAATAGAATCTGTCCGGATATGCAGCTCTTACTGTTCAGTACAAACCTGGTATGTTACGCCATGGGGTGGTTTACTGGGTATGCAGTACAAACAAACAAACAAACAAAAACACCTGCTAAGCTTGATGTTTTCACACTGGATTCTGCTGAGTGTTGAAGAACTCACCTGTGACTATGATGAATCTGTGTTCTGCCACCCTCCTGGCAGGCCCCATGTTGTGTGGACCACGCTGTCCAAAACTCTCACCATTACTACAGAGACTCCACGTGCCTGACGACGTAGGAAGGACCAGCAAATAAACTATAAAAAAAATAGAAAATAAAACTTTTTGACAACAATTATGATTAACAATGCTGGCATTAATTCCACAATAGGTATTACTAAGAACATCCAGACTTTCCATTCCTCAGTCGGCTTCCTTCTGGTAGATATTGGCTAATTGCTGTGACATTGAGTGCATTTCATGCTTAGATTGTCACTGTTGATTTTTGGCCAATACTTGTACTCTGAGAAAAAAGACTAGAGACGATGGCATAACTTCCACAATACACTCTAGATATTCAGGCTTTCCATTCACTACTTTCAAACTTCCCATGATACACCGTCTGTTTTGTGGCTTTGCATGCTGATAGAAAATGTTGTAAAATCGCAGGCCCATTTTCCCTTATCCGGTTCCAGGGCAGCCATATTGGGACCCAGAGGATGTATTATGGGAATTGTGAAAGTGCTGAATTCCTAGATCCTCAATTACCATCCTTCTTGCAGATGGTGACTCCACCGTCCGTGATGTTGC
This sequence comes from Branchiostoma lanceolatum, assembly GCA_035149815.1. Lineage (NCBI taxonomy): Eukaryota > Metazoa > Chordata > Leptocardii > Amphioxiformes > Branchiostomatidae > Branchiostoma > Branchiostoma lanceolatum. The sequence continues at coordinate 10,481,353 of CM068869.1, read as the reverse complement.
GCGAGTTTGGAATGGTGACCCCATCGACCTGCAGTGTCCTTTCTGCCCACCCTACAGGACGAAGGTCAGGTTCGTACAGTCTAAAGCGCAGGACATTCTGTGTCACCAGGTTGGCTTGTCCAGGTTGGAACTCCACCTACAGTAACAAGAAAGGCAATAAAACGTATTGCCATGGCAACGATTGAGTGGCTATATGTAAGTGATGTTTATGATTAACATTTTTAAGCTATGTTTTGACACATTGCAACTAAGGTGCCAGGCCGCGTGGCTAATGGTTAAAATATGTCTACTTATTGTTCGACAGCCAAGGAACATTTGACATTTTGCCTTTCCACTAATTTATTGATGAATTTGAATCCTTGATTCAAATGAAAAAGGCAATTTGCCAAACCCAGCGGGAGTCCCAGTAACAGCGGAGGAGAGGGCAGATGTTTGATCCTCCCGGGAGATCTTATCTGACCTCCCATAGAATCTTGGGCTGGTTACTACTAACATTCCAGGCATACCAACCCGGCATAGTTGGGATTAATGGAATTCTTTGGAACTAATTACATAATACAACTATTTGGCACGCTCCTGAAGCATCATCCCAGAAAAGGTAAAGGTAAAGGTTGTCCCATAGCCTTATTTAGGCCCTAGGGGTAGTGGCTTGTTTTCCACTCTACTGTGTCTAGGGCTTGGTTGGAAGGCAGAGACCAACCCTGAGGCTCTCCTTCCACTGCCTTTTACCTCCCTAACCAAAGTCAGGTACTTATTTTGTACACCTGGGTTGAGTGAGGAAAGTTGTGTTAAGTGTAGGCACACACACAAAAATCATGTCGCCAATGTGTGGTAAATCCAGGCATTAGGGTAGAAGCTTTTAAAGCATTCAGGTATTCCCAGGGGTCTATCATAAACTATCACAATGTATTAGAAATATCTGTTGTTTTGTTTGATACCAAAGTAGGCAAGTAAAACATTATTCTCTACTAGATACTAGATAACAAATGAATACAAGCTGTTGTTGCACTTTGACTGTTTTGATCTTCATGGCTTCAAAAGTTTCAGATTATTATCTATTATATCCTATTACCATGTAATACTTGGAGTTTTGCTTGATATATGAGTAGACTATAGAAGGCTGCTTTACTACATATAGAATAAATACAAGCTGTTGTTGCACCTTGAGTGTGCTGATTCTCATGGCTACAAAAGTTTCAAATTTCCCAAGGTCTATTATAAGCTACTACCATGTAATACTTGAAGCTTTGCTTGATGTGCAAGTAGACATAAGAAGGCTGCTTTACTACATAACGAATGAATACAAGCTGTTGCTGCACCTTGATTGTGCTGGTCCTCATGGGAACAGCCTGCTGTAGGACTTGTATCCCCCTCCCACCCTCCACAGAGGCAGGGTTCAACACAGTCAGGGTGTAGCTGCCATCGAGTAACCTGGACATTGGGAAATAGAATCACATGGCTGTTTGGATGTACTAACTTAGAAAAATCTATCATTTCAGTCCATTTTATGGTATTTCAGTAACATGCATTCAGCACCATGGTTTCAGCACCGTAAATTTAGCACCATGGATTCAGCACCATGGATTCAGCACTATGGTTTCAGTACCGTAAATTTAGCACCATGGATTCAGCACCATGGATTCAGCACTATGGTTTCAGCACCGTAAATTTAGCACCATGGATTCAGCACCATGGTTTCAGCACCGTAAATTTAGCACCATGGATTCAGCACCATGGATTCAGCACTATGGTTTCAGCACCGTAAATTTAGCACCATGGATTCAGCACCATGGATTCAGCACAATGGATTCAGCACCATGGATTCAGCACTATGGTTTCAGCACCGTAAATTTAGCACCATGGATTCAGCACCATGGATTCAGCACAATGGATTCAGCACAATGGATTCAGCACTATGGATTCAGCACCGTAAATTTAGCACCATGGATTCAGCACCATGGATTCAGCACAATGGATTCAGCACCATGGATTCAGCACCATGGTTATGGCATTATGGTTATGGCACCATGGATTTAGCACCATGGATTCAGCCCCATGGTTATGGCACCATGGTTATAGCACTATGGATTTAACACCATGGATTCAGCACAGTGGACTCGGCACCAATGATTCAGCTGGTTTCAGCACCATGGTTATAGCACCATGATTCAGCACCATTGATCCAACATCATGGATTCAGCACCATGGATTCAGCACCACGGATTCAGCACCATTCATTCAGCACCATGGATTTGGCACAATGGATTCAGCACCATGGTTTCAGCACCATGGATTCAACACCATGGATTCAGCACCATGGTTTCAGCACCATGGATTCAGCACCACAGATAGCACTGCACGAAGTTCTATTATGGTCACATTAACAGTGATCTTAGTTTGTACCAATTTGGTAATTAACCCTAATCCTACACATTGTCAAACTTTGCGTCCTACATTATCTGAAGCTTGTAAACTATTCAGACAATTAGGTATGGATAAAAAGATTTCTTACAGTACTAAATAAACAAATTCAAGTTGTAAGTTATATCTCACTTCTTGTATCTGTTGGAGACAATTGAGGTTGAACAGTCGGCCCCATCTTGAGAACAGCTTCCCTCTTCAGCTGTGTCTGACTCCTGTCTGGAATGTTCGATTTCAAACTGTCTCAACAGTGGATCATTCACTGCACCTCCATCATTGGTGTTCCTGAAATACATTGAGTACTTTCGATTAGGCCAAGGAAAAACAATGTTGTGTTTCCGGTTACACAACCACCCCTAGCTAAAACTGGCAAGGAAAATAGAATTTTTGATTTGACATCTGACCGAAGAAAACATTGTAGAATTATTTTCAAACATGTTCTCCTCATTTCTGTTACAATAGAAATTTGTGCTTGTACAATCTAATGTCTGTATTGATTAGAATATGATTTTTTATCAAATACCAGTATTACTTGGTCAAATAGTATCTGTCGGATCACTTCAGCCAAAACCTGAATCTCTACCAAACAACCCCAATCTTTTCATGTCCATCATCAAAAACACAAAACTTTATTACCATTCCTTAGGTCACCCATACACTGATACCCATACACTGAAACAATGATTTTGTTTCACCGAACATTAAGTTCAGCCACGTTTACTACTTGACTAGTTATGAGCTACTTTAAAGATTAGTCTGAATGTCAGGAAGCATGGTTCTGCGCAACCCTTGTACAATAACAACCCCTAATAAGTCAATCATGTTCCTTCCCAGTGCTGTAAATGCATTAGAATAACACTAAGAAGTAATAAGTCTGGTGAATAAATCAAGTGTACGTGCAGACACCGCCGCAGCTGGGGGTGTTGAAAAGCTTGTTACGTACCGAGAATTATCGTTAAAACGGAGGAAAGAAGCGCTCAGCTGACCAACAGACCGTCACTGATGCTTACAGATCTGCGGGACACATACTGCAGGTAAGTGGCAAAAAGTTTCTTGGATGAAAGGTTTAGATACGAATTGACAGAATGTATGGAAGAGGTCGTTCTCAGGAGAACGCCGCCATGTTGTTCTTCCTTCTCTTGGCAGCTGCCTGTGCAGCTTCGAATGATCCTCGTTTACCGCAGTGTAAGTCAGCTGGGTGGCGGGAGTGTCTGCCTGTTAAAGACAAGCCAGGACGTTTGACCACTGTGACATCTGGCATGCATCTGTCGTGTGTCATGTGTGAGGGCCTAGACAAGGGTGTTGCCTCTGAAAGCCCTTTTCCTTTTGTAACTAAGGCCGAAAGTGTTGCAATAAGAGGATACCCATTCCATATCCTGTCCACAAAGAGCCTGACACCGCTCTACTCTTCAGTGGTCGACACTTTGGCTTTGATAGATGCAAAGATCACTAATGTGGAGAACAACACCTTCACTGGGTTTTCCCATCTCTACCAATTGTCCCTAGATTCTAACAGGCTGACCCATGTCAAACAAACCTGGTTCACTGGCTTGAAGAAGCTTGGGATGTTGATTTTGTCCAACAACCACATCAAGCAGATAGATCCAGGGAGCTTCATGCACCTGGCTCGCCTATATGGCTTGGACCTAGAGAACAACCTTTTACAGGTTGTAGACCCTTCTTGGCTCTTTGGACTGAAATTTATCAAGTTCATGAACCTGGCGTTGAATGAAATCAACAGCATTGCCCCGGAGTCATTTAAACACCTACTGCTGACGAGGTTAGACCTGAGTGGTAATGATCTGGCATGTTTGGATGGAGAGGTGTTGTCGGGACAGTCTTATCTGTCAAGGCTCCACTTCGGCAGTGGTATGTTGTCCTCTGTCCATGCTGCAAAGCCACGAGAAATGATGTGGAGCCTACATCGGTTGGCTAGTATGATGAAAGGGTCCACAACAATGGTTATTGAGGTGCCCAGGTTCATCTTCTGCGCCAGGTACAGTGGGGTGACTCCTGGACTCTCGTTTGGGTGGATGTTTGATTCGTTGGACGATGAGCCTCGTAACATCGAGCTAGGAGGTGTCAACCCTGGCAGATCATGTGGTGCTTTGGATCGTTCTCTGAGCACGATCTCCATCCAGGCCCCTGCAGTTGTCCTGGCTACTGACAAATCCCTGGCAGATAATCTGGTCCCCAACACACTTGAGCAGTGCAGGCAGGTATGGGAATACAATATGGGTATCACTGTGACAGTGGGCCTGATGGGAACAACCCCAACCTTCCGACTGATTTCCTTGGCTGCAGCGAATACAACCTTTGAAGGTGTTGCCATGTCATTTGTCCAGGCACAAGACACAAACACACACACTACCACTGAGTCGGGGTGCGGCCACAAGCACCCCACCCATACAAACGCCACCCATGACAATACCAAGAACATCACCTGTATTCTGCTCACCAAACATGAACACATGGAGATGTTCTTCGTGGATCCGGAGGTCCAATGTCATACACACACTACAGCAACCACTCACAAAACCAATACTGACCACTCCAGCAGTCTAACACACTACCCTGAATCTAAATACCACACATCTTCAGAACCAAGAGACGCCTCTACACTGCAGATGATTACCACACCCATACCACAGATGCCTCCAGCAACAGATCATGTTCTCATCTCAGTTGTTGTCTCAGCAGTGGGCAGTCTGGTGGTGTTGTTCCTCGTAGTGTTGGTATGGAAGGTGTGCACAGCAAGGGTAAACACTGAGGATGGTAGGGCCAGCGACGATGCACACATTTGGACAATCCCACCTGGCGTTGCCTTCCCCGGCTTGCTGAGGTCGTCTTCACTCCCTGCATGCTCAGGCAAGATGGCGTCGGATGACGTAGCCTCCTGTAGGTCATTGCCAGCTGTCCTAAAGTCCATCGAAGCTACTTACAGCGAGATTCCAGATGACGTAGCCGCTGCTCATAGGCCTCTGCCTGGTCTCCCACACACGTACAGTGGGATTCCAGATGACGCCATCTCCGGCGTGGTACGGTCAGCTTCTCTCCCTGAAGTAACATGCAGCCAAGGGGGCACTGTAGACGATGCGGCATCCTGTAGGTCATTGCCAGCTGTTCTCCAGTCCATTGAGCACGCCTACAGTGAGATCCCAGATCACATAGCTGTTGTACAGCGCCCTCTGCCTGCTCTCCCGCGCACATGCTGGGAGATCTCAGATCATGAAGCCGCTGCACAGCGCCCCCTACCTGCCACACCACACACCTACAGTGAGATCCCTGATGAGGAGAGCGGTCCCATGCCTTTCTATGCTGACCCTGCAGAGTTGTCGCTTCATGTTGTCACAAACAGGAAACAGAATCGACGGGCTTTCCGGGATAACACCACTTCTTCCAGCAGGCACCGGTCTGGAAGATCCATTGCCATGTATGGATTGGCTGAACAGACCAAAGACCAGCATAATAACTTCTATAGAAAGGCCCCAGAGGTCCATGGCATTAGATCCCGTAGACAGCTGAGGACAGCTTTGGTATCCCAGCCTGCTGACCAAGGTGTGAAGACGAACGTCAACATCACAGATGCGATCTTGTCCAGGCGTGCGTCCCTCCCCCTTGTCACACTGCCTAACACCTACTGGCCATGGGAGATACCAGGGGAGGGAACTGGTAACACACCAAGGCGTGCGCCCCTCCCCCTCACACTGCCTAACACCTACTGGCCATGGGAGATACCAGGGGAGGGAACCAGTAACACACCACGGCGTGCGCCCCTTCCCTACGTCACTCTACCGAACACCTACTGGCCATGGGAGATACCAGGGGAGGGAACCAGTAACACACCGCAGCGTGCGCCCCTCCCCCTCACACTGCCTAACACCTACTGGCCATGGGAGATACCAGGGGAGGAAACCCGTAACACACCACGGCGTAGGTCCCTCCCCCACGTCACACTGCCTAACACCTACTGGCCATGGGAGATACCAGGGGAAGGAACTGGTAACACACGACGGCGTGCGCCCCTCCCCCTCACACTGCCTAACACCTACTGGCCATGGGAGATACCAGGGGAGGGAACCAGTAACACACCACGGCGTACGTCCCTCTCCACACTACCGAACACCTACTGGCCATGGGAGATCCCCGGGGAGGGAACACGTAACACACCACAGCGTGCATCCCTCCCCCTAGTCACACTACCTAACACCTACTGGCCATGGGAGATACCAGGGGAGGGAACACGTAACACACCACAGCGTGCGTCCCTCCCCCTCACACTGCCTAACACCTACTGGCCATGGGAGATACCAGGGGAGGGAACCAGTAACACACCACCGCGTGCACCCCTCCCCCTCACACTGCCTAACACCTACTGGCCATGGGAGATACCAGGGGAGGGAACACGTAACACACCACAGCGTGCGTCCCTCCCCCTCACACTACCCAACACCTACTGGCCATGGGAGATACCAGGGGAGAAAATCCACAATACACCATAGAAAGCACCTGACCCATTATACCTATGACCCAAATCTACAGCTGTTCAAATTACTTTTTTCAAAGAACAAAAATGACAATTGTACACAGAGCTACTGTACTTATTCCAAGATATATACCTTTGCCACATCAATGTTGATCTCCCCAATCCCCAGATTCAATATATTGGAAGTGCAAATTTTTAGTGGCACAGTCGCAAATGTCTTTTAACCAATCTGACCAACAGCACTTGCAAACCTAACCATCTCGTCACCAAAAATCACCTTTATTTGTTTTGGGCCTCCTGTCGGCTTTTCTTGGTATTGCAGCAGAACCTCCGTTTTTCGTATCTTTTGTCCTGGACGTGTTATATACACATGGTCTTGATTTCTTGGGGGCAGATAGCATTCAGTACCAGCAAAACCTGGTCTTAGCTTGGCAGTTTGTTCTGGAACTGCACGGTGTTTGTGTTAAAATCTTTCAAAGAGGATAACTCAAGAAAGCAATGACTGATGTCCATGATTTGTGGCATGTGGGTAATTCATGTGTACACAATATGATGGAAATTATGCAAAATAAGTCTAACTTTGCATAATTAATGAGTATACATGTTTAAAGATGTATACCACATGAATATTGACCCCACCATACCAAAATTTAAGATGTTAAAAGTGTATGTTAGTGCCACAGTTGCAAAAGATCTTTAATCCTTCTGAGAAAATTACATTGAGTCACACACTGCTCAAAAAATTTTGACTTGCTATCGTTAAATTTTGACGAATTTGGTACTTCGTTCTTACAACAAATGTCGGCAGCAGTACAGTTGTCATAACATAATTATCTCCCACAAAGATCCAAACTCAAAGCCTAGACTATGATTCAATAATCGCCGACTGTGGTAGCCATTCTATCTAAAAGAGGCAGCTGCCCTCCCATTCTGATTTGCGGGTTGGAACTTCCAATGAGGACAAGTCATAGAACTATCTGACTCTCCTGAGGGCTGGAGCAGCATTCTAAAGATCCCAAACTTTAGAGAAACTGTTTTTCTTTGTATTGGGGATGTGCTGGGTTGGGTATCAGACATTCTGACCGCCATGCAATTTACCTCTCTCTGAAACTTCAGCACGTCTTAAGACTAAATATCATGTATCAGGGAACTGTGGTTAACAAAAATGCCAATGACGTAATTGTTTTGTTAACTTCTTAGAATGCAATACTGCCACTAAAACAGGAATTAATAGGCATTTATAAGTATTAAGGGCATACACATTGAAATTGCAAGACAAAAAATAACAGACTAAGAATACATCACTGTTTTAACTTAAAGTTTGCATTTACAATTTTGAGGAGGGAAATATGTTAACATCAAAGTAGTGAGTGTCACAATGGGAAAATAAAAGAAACAAGAAGTCATACAAGGCTCTTATTGAAATTATAAGATAAAAAATCTCAAGAAAATAAGCTTCCAGCTACCAACGTGATCTTAATCTAATCCTGTTGTAGAGTTATATTTCTGTCGTGTATGTATGTTGTATTGTAGAGTTCTATTACTGTCATGACTTATAATTTTAGGTGACTTTTATCACACTAATGATTTTATTGAACATTAGTGTAAAGCACTAAGCAGATACTTATTTCAATTTTTATGTCCCTAGGACTTTACAGGAAGAAAATAACATAAGTTTTATGTGCATTGATATTAAACTTGACAATGCTAATAAGGGCTCAGGGGCTGAACCAGTAATTTCTACCTGCATGCCTTGCAAAAGGGAGTACCCGGTAGTTTTAGTCAAACTGTTTGTGTGCGTGTACACGAGGGTAGAGGTCCTAGAGCAGGGCTCGAAATACTTTTTTTGGGGTTACTTGCAAAACAATCTATGAACTGAACAGGGGTTTTAGATGGTTTAGAACAAAAAGGCATCGATTTCTGTGTTTCAATAGAAAATTTGCTATATTTTATGAGGTGATAGTGTGAGTGTGTGTGTGTGTGTGTGTGTGTGTGTGTGTGTGTGTGTGTGTGACAGTGTAAAGAGAGCAGCTTGTTCCCAGGCATTCATGGAATACAAACTTGTATTTTTAACTTGCAAAATTGCAAGACTTAGTTCATATTATTTTTACTTGAAAATCGCTTGAAAATTGCAAGTTGCTTGTATTTCGAGCCCTGTAGAGTGTTGATTTGGCCTCTCCTTGGGCTTATTAAGTTCAGGGCTTGTAAATTAACTGGAAACTACCAGTTTGCACATGAAAGCTGACAAAAAACAACAGCTGAATGTAAATTGATTCAATTTCTGGTGTTGCGTCAGATGTTTGGTGGTAAACACGACTTACGCAGACTAATCAAATTCCACTGCTTGTAGCAAGCAGATATAAATAGAAGAGTGCAATGTGACAGCAGCAGCCAGTCCAAATGGGGAATAACATATCCATTGAACAATTTTAGCCAATTATCTTCAAATCTAAAATTTTGTAAAAATGAAGCAATGAGCTGTGACTATCAGGCTTCAAAATGCTGGAGCAAAATTAAAAACAATGACGTCATGTTGAGGGCAAACCACAGGAACTTGAAGGTGTTGCAGAAATATCTCAGCAAGTCAACTTTCATCAAATCCAGAACTTACAATAATCACGGACTGAAGCTAAATAATCAAGTAGCGTGCGGTGATCTGTGAATGGCAAGCTTGCCCTCGGAAAATCCAGTTGGGAACTCAAATCCCGTCTACATGGTTTGGAGGACAGTCACACCTTAAAGACACCACAACACTTCTGCAAGTGCTGTGTATGCCTTGGTCTGCGACGGTGAAAACCTACAAGTTTCGAACTCACAACGCAGTTCTAACGGTACATTACCATTCCGTAAGGCACAGAACTGATGTGGATACTACATTGTAAGCAATCTACACTTAATGACACTTATACATCCCTGCAATCATTGGGACTTGAATCCCCGTTAAGGCTGGTAAAGTTTCTCACTTTACCTTGTGGCAAGGACACAGCTTATCACGGAAGCACAGATGATCTGTATATCGGCCTCAGCCACCTGGCTGACCCAAGTGATGTACAGTCACATTTTAAAAAAATATGGATGACATAACTAGTGTATGCAGTACAGTTGGTATAACGTGGTCCAATGGTTTGTGGCATCTGAGCTGAGGCATCTATCTGAGTCTAAAGCCAAGTTGAACCTGTTTTGTGACCGACCTTCTTGCACTATGTTTGGTAATGCTGTCTGCAAGGAGACTGTGGAAATGTCTACTTCATCATTTAAGAGTCCTTGACACCACGACATCAGATAGGCTGTCAGCTCATGGCTGCTTCATTGAACTGATAATGATTATTGTCTATCTACCAACGTTCATGACACAGATTAAAATCAGCGAAAAGACTTTAACAACAGGAAAACGTTCATCTACAAGGCCAAGTACTGACTTAATGTCTACCTTTGTCAAAGACATTAAATTTTATACTATGTTATACCGAGGCTCTGACATGTCACAGCTCATGGTGTTATTTTCTTCTTTCGGTCGACTTAAGAGAATAACATCAACAAGTTTCAAACTTACAGTGAATCTCATTTGAACTGGCATATAGTATTGAATAATAAATGCACTGTGGGGAACTTTGTATGGTCCCTTAACAATGTTAATATTTGTAACAGTGTAATAATGATTGTTCATTTTGAATTCTTTTTCATGAGAAATTCTGACTCTTTTTTACTTAAAACAAGAATGGCTCTCACTTTGTGCATGTGATTTGTAACATCTTTTTCCAAATATTGATGAAGGTTAGACAACTATGTACATGATAAACAATATTTTTATGATACATTATATAAATCATACACCTGGATACCTTCTATACCTGTGGTATGATCTATTTGTTTTACAATTAGAGACCTTACTATATTCCATAGTGTGCTCTGTTTTTCTGTATCTATCGTAGTTTAAGTCTTGTCACTATGTCAGCAGTATTATCTATAGATTGTTTGCATCAGAAGCTCCTTTCTTGAATATATATCAAATTTGAGGCATATGTTGTCTTACATACTCATAATTTTCTATCCAGTGGTGCCATTAATATGAAATCACTTGAGAAGAGAAGTTCAGTGTGTATTTTTCTGTTTCTGTGGTGTATGTGGCCAACACTAAGCTAATATTACTGACCGACACACCACAATGATGTACTACATGTAAAATTAATGGCATGTTTACTGCTTACCTTTATTATGTATTGATGTATTGATGAGTGTTATGATTAAAAATAATCAAAAGAGACCATTTGTTGTAGACCTGAATTTGTGACCTTCCATTCTTATATAGTCAGGAGCCCTAACATATGAAATACTTAATATATAGAAGCTTTCTTGACACAACACAAGGTACAGTGACTTTTGTTCAAACTACAAATTACAATTTACAAATAGAAAATGAATCTTAAATCTCTACCTATCAATCAGAAAAGGCTAACAAAGGTAAATCTGTAGTTCCAGCTGTAGCTACATGTGGGTTTTAGTAAACATGCTTTCTAATAAGATTTAAGCAATCTTGGGTGGGAGTATTTGCTGTGGTTTTAAGTCTGCGGTTTACCTGGTGAGCAGTATAGTCTCCTGGCCCCCGGGAATCGAACCCGGGCCCCCAGCGCACAAACCCAGCTCACCTACCACTAGGCTAAAAGGTCCTGACCAGTTATAAGACTTGTCAGTAAGTGGCGATTGAACCACACTTTTACAACTAAACCACCACCAAAAATGTCAACATTTGAAGGCGCTGCCATACTTACCATGTGTCCCACCACCAGTGTTCCTTCTTAGGCAGCTCACTGTACGTAACATTTAGCCCTGTCTCCTGGAGAAGGCGGTACATTCGTCTGGAAAAAAGATGGAGTACACGTCAACTACTGTATAAAACATGTTAGAATTACCCTTCTCAATGTCATTGTTGTTTATAGAGTGCCATACCAGGTCCAGTAAAACAAAATAAATAGAAAAAAAATTAATACATTTTTGATACTGTACCATGGAAGCCTACCCTGATCCAAGAAAATCTCAAAAGTTTTAATGTTTTTGCAATGTCAATGAGAAAAATAGGTGGGATAGAGTAGAGTTTAGTAAAGGTTCTTAACCTTCTTATCACATGTCCTGTATGTGCTGGAGCTGCAGTGTTATGTACACTTGACACATGGTGATATAGCTTTAAAGTGGTAAACTTGGCCATACCTGACAAAGAATGGGTGGACAGTTCGGTCATCTGCACCAATCCTGGTAAGCACTGGAACTCCCTGTGCCAGGATTGACAGTTTTAAATGAAAGAAAAATATTTGGACAGTACAAGAAACTATAATCATAATAGCTTACAGATACTTGTTTGCTAATCAACTAAAACACAATTATGACTTCAGGAGACTTACTTGTAAGTTTGACACATGTCTGTCTGCATCATTTTCTGCAATACAAGCCTGTGGGAAAAGTTACGCAAAATAACATGTGTTTGGTTGGGTTCAACAGACATTTGAGACACATTGATCAAAATAAATACAAATTTATACTATGTACATCATTAAGTTTCTGCTATTACACATTGTATGTTACATTTAATAGGAGGCAATCCCACCTTTAGTAACAACAATTATCTCAAAGTTTGACAATACTCACTTCCATGATGGCCTTTACTGAAGGGTCAGCAGTGCTGGTACTGATGTCATGTCTGAAGGGGAGTGAAATTTTCAAATGGAACTTGTTATAACATCTGTAGACCCAACACTACAAGATTATTAAGACATCAATATCTAAGAAATGCATTGTAAGGCTTAGGGAAATTTTATTTTGGCTGGCAAGGTACATGAGATTTCCATGATAAAACGTTGCTGAATGGTTTTTCGAAATGTTCTACTCCATTTCAGTCGCAATAGAAAATTGTGCTATAGGCCTTGTACAACGTTTATCTATATAATCAACATATTATGTTCAAAACACCAGTGTTCTGATGTATTTCAGTTTAACATTTGATCAACTGTATTAACGTGATCATATTGGCCTAAAAAAGGAAAGAGAAGCCCTACCTTTTTAACCTACCCTTATTTTTTTCAGGACCGTTTTGACAAGGCCATAATTTTTAGCGTTACCTGAAGAACACATTGCTGTCCCCGTACTCTTCCTTCTTGATCCACCCGGCCAGAGACACCACAGCCAGGGCCCTGTCGGGGTGGCGGGTTGCTAGGTGCCACGCCCCGTGACCCCCCATGGAGTGTCCTGAAAAGATCACCCTGTGTGTGTCCACCTTGTTCCATATCCAGGGTGCAGAGTCTACCAACTGATTAATGTCAGACAGGAGAAATGAAACATTATGTTGACATGATTGTGCAATGATAACACTCAGAGTAAAATGCGAGAAGATCAGTGCAAAACTTACATCACTGGCATTTGTTAAGCTCTCCATTTCCTTGTGTTTCCATTGGCCTGCTGGTTTACTAATACAATGTACATGTATCAAGGTCTGCAGACAGCAGACAGCATACTACACTTGTACACTGTACTTTCAAAACCTATTTGTTACATAATGCATTGAACTATTTTGTTTTGCATGAGTTTGTTCAGACGAAGCCACTTAATTGCACCTCGGATAAACGCACCTTCCATTTAATTGCACCGAATCCCAATATCCAAAACCGGTTTCCATTCACTGCATTGTTAGTGACTCCGCATATCTGCACCGCGCATGGTCACCAACGCCGGATAACTGCACCATTTTTTTCAAAAATCCGCGACAAGTTGACCGAAAAGGTGCGCTAAAATCGGCAAACGCGGTACAGATGAGCCGATACCTGCCAGTGTAAAAGCGCAATACCGCCAATATGTTTAAAACTGTTTTGAGTAACAAAAGAAGGCGGTCTCCATTGACAGTTACGTTGGTAGGAACACGGTGATAGGAATCGTATGGGAGGTCCCGGGCGGATCACCCGTAATCAGTAACCAAGTTTTAGTTTCAATTCCTAGTTACATGGCGGTACATGATTTACGTAAATCGACAACTGCACTCTACGTAATGTAACACAGAAACTGTTATCCCATGAGTGGCGTGACGATGTTTCAGAATGCCTCCCCTGTAATATTACGTGTGTTGTAATGAGGTACCGGTAGATCGCATGGAAAAATGAAAGAATGCAAAATCAAAACAGGTTCGTAGTCATTTCTTTATTTTCAGCAAAGGGTCAATAAATAAAGTTAATAACTAAATAATTTCGTCTGTTTTCTTTGTGCTAGTGTTTCTGACTAACAATACACACCCTCGCCCATGGTGGTGTGGTCCAGCTGGGCATTTCGCATAATTGCACCAGCCGGATAATTGCACCAAAAACGCTGACAAATGGGTGGTGCAGTTAAGCGGATTCTACTGTTGTATCTTGACACCATTTTGTGCTTACTTATTAATAAATTAACATGGTTTTAATATATGTTTATTGGTGGCGGCTAATATAAGTGCATGTCTACTCAAGTGTGTCATCACTATGTCTGTAATAGAAAAATGAAAATAATATTAAAAATTTACCTCTTGTAGACGGCTCAATGCCGTCATGGATGTCAATGCTCCTGGGCCCTCCCAGTTGTGGGCTCCGTGTCTGATGGCAAAACATATCATTTGTCTTCATTAAAACAAAAAAAAAGTAGAAGCATTCAGTGTATGCATCACCAAGGCAGCCACTGCGCATCTTAATTCCATTTTGTGATGACTTTCCCTACCTACAGAAGCATCAAACTTCTGCACATAAAAGAACCCAACACACGGGTAGTGAAGCGAAGTCGAATTGCACTACTAGCTAATGAAAAATCGTCATGATTCATCCTCAAACAGTCTGAGGCCGCCTGCTTTACTTTAGCCTTACCTACAGCAAAGAAACAGAAGCTCTGATAAAGACTATTACCACTAAGATACACCCTGTTACACAGACCAATATCTATGTATCATTCTATCATAATGTCAATCTGTTATATCCACCTACATGTTGTACATTCAAAAAGCAAGACCAAATCATCCATAGTTGACGATAATGTAACACACATACTTTTACTGTAATGTATTGTAGTTCGATATGTACTATAGAATATCCTGACAGTTTTGTAGTTTAATAGTTGTTGCCATACATAGCAAGATGTAAGATTGTTGAGCAGTAAAGTTCATTTATTCAAATTTTAATCCAACCTTGTTGGCGCCAGAGTCCAGGCTGTCTCTATCCCAAACTTCCAGTCTCCACCCTCCATCCTCTTGTAACCGTCTGCCTGGTTCTGAGCAGACACACCTTCATACAGGACACAGCAAAACATACAAACATGTCAAATTACTTCCTTTTCGTCTATCGACTTATATTTTCCTTGGAGAGGATGATAAGTCTAAAGCATGCTGGCTGCTTGGATTGCTGATGAGAAATTCTTATCAAGATTTAAGAAAAATACACATTGATTCAAGAGATGATAGTAAATTGTAATGCCACTTCACCTAAATCTGCCATGTAACCTATATCCATTGCTTTCAAAAACGTGAATATTGAATATGCTAAATGTAACATTGTTAATACTGTCAGAATTGCATACTCGAGAGACTCAAGCATTCAGAGCAATGTCTAAAAGCTTTGATAGCTTTTGCCAAGTTCAACATGTAAATTTTGTAAACCCTTGTTTACATATCTGTCCTTGGTGCTGAAATACAGCATCATATGCATTAGAATTCTTCTGATGTCCTCTAAATTTGGAAAATTGATCTTGCTTGAACCATTAGGTATTGCAATAAACACTGCATACATGTACATACCTGTGCCATGGTGGGTCAGTAACACCTGAAAACACAAGTCAAATCACAAAATCAGTGACAGTACTCTTACTAGTGATATAGTTGGTGATATCTATCCATCAAAATGGCATACAAACTTCAATCATAAAGGGAAACATTGAACCAGATATGATCTTTGAAATGTGACTAAGAAAATCATGTATAACAGAATTTTTGAGATCTGATTTGATAAGGTGGGAACACTTATTGACAAACAAGAATTCGCACAATCAGTCGAATGTAGGATTCCAAACATAAGTCCTACTTACTGGACACCTGCTGGCCACACAATCCTGTAGAGGTGGGATGGCTGCTGCATGTTGGACCTACAGTTCACACAAACTCTGGGTTATGCATATTACCATCTTTAAATTTCATCCTAACTTTTCCACGTTTACACAATTTATCAAAGACCAAAGTATAAAGCTGCCAGCCCTAACCTTTTTTGGGGGGTCGACAACTGGCAAGGGATGTAGAGTGGACAACACATGAGTGATGAAAATGTTGTAGAATCGTTTTCCTACAATGCATTGTGCTTGTATAATGTGTATAACTAAACTATGATATCAGTGTCATGATGCATTTCAGTTTTCCATTGACTGTATTTCTTGGATCACTTTGGCTGAAATCTAAAAAAAAGAGAGCCTCAGAATTCCTACCCGCCGACCATAATCTTTTAAAAACAATAATCAGAAACACAAATGAATCAATTTTCTGAGGCCTTACCGATCCATCGTGGTCCAGGAATGTGAAAACAAATGACTGTCCATATGTCCGACACCTCAGGTGGATGGTGATGACCTGTGCATTACCCTCGGACCCACTCACTTGTATTGTTAATCTGGGGCAACAAACCAGGTTAACACATAAGATCTGCATTCTCTAACCATTCTTTATAAACCAGTATTTCACTAGTTGGCAAGTCGGTCTTGTTGCTAGGGTTGACTTAGCATCTAAAGTTTCTGAGATCAAATCCCTATAGCTGGCCCAAAGGTGTGCCCTTTGGAAAGGCTCTGGTGAAAATGAGTACAAAAAAAGTCATGACATGTAGCTTCAGTTAGGGACATCCTCTCTGAAGGGATGTAAAGCCAGAGGCCCCATGTTTGAGGAGAGCCACATTTCAAACACATTAAAGACCTCCCCCACAAGAAAAGGGGTCCTTCCCAGTGTGAGCTCTTGGGATGGACCTCTAGTTATTCCAATACTTCTACTATTAGCCACACTTAAGTCTGGAGCCAAAAGTTTCTGAGACAAACACAGTAGAGAGTTACTGGAATATGCTAAAAAGAACCTACTTCATATCCTGACAGGAAGTCTGCTCTGTATGGTCCCCTTCCTTTGCTGTGATGTACACATCATGTATTCTTACCTACATACAGAACAAACAGTAGAAAAGAAGATCATCATAAAATTCAATTATTTAATATTGAGAAACTAACTTACCTTATAATAGTTCAAAATGAAAGTAAAGCTATGAACAGAACAATGTCAGAAGCATCATGGGAGGTTAATTATAGTATTGTTAACCTATAGCACACTGAAGTAGCCGTTTGGCATCCAATGCCTAATATTGATTACAGAGTTAGGCAGCAGGGAGAAGGTTAAAAATAAGAGGAATTCTTTTATTCTGTGGCAGATTTGTACCTGTCCAGGTGCTATTGCAAACCTTCTGCTTATCTCTGGTTGGCTGATTGAAACTTTTGGCCCTTTGGGGCCTCCTTCCTGCTTGACCAATGAAACCCTGATGTTCTTGATCCAGTGTGTTGGATGGTGATTGGCTATTGGCAGAGGGATCACATGACCAAGGACTCTACCATCCAGCAGGTCAGGTAGGTGGGGAGGGGGCAGGACCTCAAATGCACTGTTTCCTGTGTTTTCAAAAATGTTAGTGAAAAATCTGCAATTAGGGGGGGGGGGGAAAGTTTCAACTCAAAAAGCCGAGATTGTAGGATTCATCCTTTTCATAATGCAGTAAAATCTAAAACTGAGAAAATCAACACTTACCAGCCAGCTTGATATTAAAAGTCACTTGCTGCAAAAAATGTAACATGGTCAGTGATAGCAGACATATAATGACAGATTTTATCTATGATCTATTAGCAGTTGTTGTATATTAGATCTTGGTACATGTTCTCTTACTTTTGGGTATGAAGCACTTTTTGTCTTATCAACTTCAAGAACAAAAATAGTACTTCTGAGAGTAACACAGGCGATGTTAGTGTCTTTGATTATCAAACTCTAGATAGAACATTTGTACTTACCTGTGTAACTTTTGTTCTGAGTTTAATGTATACAGTATGGATCCCTCTTGTTAGAGGAACAGAAAACCTGTATAAGAGCAGGAATTCAAAACACAATGAGCTTTATCCTAGCTGTTGGATGAAATATATTAATTGTATTCACTATAGAAAAAAATAATAGACTGCTACTGCTATGTCAAACTGCATTATAAATTGTTGATTGTCATCTTTCATACAAAGGCTGCACACAAAGATCACATCCTTGCCATCTACTTTTACAAGAAAATGAAATTATATAAAACACTCCATTGAATCAAGTTCTTATAAGTAAATCAAAGTCAATAACCCACCAGTACTGGTCTCTGTGGTACACCTCTCCAGCTATTGGAATGTTGTCAATGTAGAAAGTTGGCACACCTGAGAGAAATTATTACATCTTCATTTGATGCTGCAATGGCATTATCAAGATTACATAAACGGAAATAAAGTTTCAAACCCCAAAAGTGCCTCCAAAGGGGATCATTTGTTTTACTAAATTGCAGCAACGTGATCTTGTGATAAGGCCATTGCTGACTTAGAACCTAAAAGTTCTTGGCTCATATGCCTAGCAGAGCAGGTAAATGTTGTGCCCATGGGAAAGGCACTTTTCATCTATTTCCTCACTCAACTCACAATGAAAATGAGTAACCAGCTTTGCTTATGGCATCCTCTGTTTGAGACGTAAAGCCAGAAGCCCCATGTTTTAGGACAGCCACACCTAAAGCACGTTAAAGATTCCATCACACTTGTCAGCCTGGTGTGAGACAGTGGATCAAACTTTGATTCAAGTTTCAGTTCGGTCTTATGCAGCTTGTACATGTGCCTACTAATATATTTTTTCACATAACCGGTAAACCACTCTAGTTTATTATAGTAGTACTATACTAAACTACTGGTTTACCGGTTATATGAAAAAATATGAGGATAAAAACAAATTATGTCCTAAGGCTATTAGTTTTACGTACCCAAGGTTTGTACTAGTATTTTTATATCGTTGTCGTTGACGGCAAACTCCCCGACCAGCCAACCCTGCCACTCTGTGACGGCCATGGACCCCAGGGACATGACCAGTTCATTCCAGCCCACCTGGGGGGACACCTGTAACCTCTCACCTGCAGACTGACAACACAGAAACACCTGGTTTATCACCTGGTATTTCACCTGTGTCTCACCCTGTAAGGCTAAGTACTATATGTAAAAGCTTGCATACTAGTACATGAGCTACAATTGTTGCGCAATAAAGTTTTTCTTTTTTTATGAATATCAACAAACTTAAGATACATTACGTATAAGTAGTATACAAAACACAATTTAAAGAAAAACTATAAGTCATGATTCTAACAGATTATTAGTTTTGAAGAAAAATCCGACAATGGTGAAACATTTGTTAGCATGATCAAAGCTACTATAATGATACATGTACCAATCTTCACATGAGCAATATATAATTAGGCTTTCTTCTCAAGATGAATCAATATCTCACACGTATTAAAAAAAATGTTATTGTCTTCTTCAAATTCAATCATTCTTTGTCTACCACTATCAATACTATGATCATTGTTGTTGAATGTAAACAGAAAATGTTGAAATTTGCTTCCATACAATTTTAAAGAACTGGTATAAGAACAGTATCTGGCAATTTTCTGTAATGAAGATGTTCTTTCTCACCTTCTGATTAACGGTGCTCCACTTTACCTCCCCGTCCTGAATCAACTCAGAATAGAAGACGGCCTTCTTGTTAAACCTCGTGGTAGACACGTTGACGATACCGCCCCAGGCCGCCACTGGATCACCGTCCATCTCAATCTTACCAATCACAAAGGGG
The DNA here is from genome assembly GCA_035149815.1 of Branchiostoma lanceolatum. Classification (NCBI taxonomy): domain Eukaryota; kingdom Metazoa; phylum Chordata; class Leptocardii; order Amphioxiformes; family Branchiostomatidae; genus Branchiostoma; species Branchiostoma lanceolatum. The sequence continues at coordinate 10,461,533 of CM068869.1, read as the reverse complement.
CCTGCAAGTAAAGACATTATGTTGTAACCAGTCAAAATCCACAGGAATGGATGCAGTTATACATTGAACAAATTGTTGATAACAACAAATAACCAATAAAATACAATATCAAGCATACTGTATTTTATTGGTTATTTGTTATATGAAAATATTAATAATGAAAATGGATATAGGCTAAATATTTAACTATCTTAAGGGCGGCTGCTTGCCCTTTTAGTTTTATATAAAACTATAAAAGCATTATCAGAAATTTCAATTGAAGTAATTTCCTTGCAGATGTAAAAAGTTGTAACAGTACAGTGAGAAATATGAAACTTTGTGTCTCACCTAAAAAATGCCACTTCCTCACAAAATCTGTCAGTTTTCCTGAAATAAAACAAGGCAGTTAATACCTTTGCCATGAAGGTTACATCATGTATGTTTTCATGGCTATGTGTATATGTGTATTAAAATGTATATCTTTGTCAAGAACATAACTTTAATGTTATGGGCCCTCTGACAACTTTCTAAGGTACTGCAGCAGGATGGATCGTTTTGATATCTCGTGTTCTGTGCATGCTATGGTAATGATTTTCAAAAAGTAGATACACACATGTTGGGTGTTCCTGTCAACACCATTATTGTAATGTTATTACATCAGGTGAAAATGACCCAGACACCTGTTAGTTTTGCTGCCTGTTGGAAGCAGGTGGATGCCTTCTTCTTCTCCCCCTGTCTGTCGTACAGGTCTCCCAGCTGTGACCACGCCCATCCGTCGTCTGCTGACACCTGCAAGGTCTGGAGGAGACAGGCTGCGGCTGCTTCCCACTGTGGTAAGCAAACAAACAAACAAGTTAACCAAACAAACAAACTGCAAGGGTAGATAAAGAAAAAACTCACAAACATTGTAGAATTGTTTGGGTCTCTATATATGACAAATTAAGACCCGTGACTGTGAGATACTTTGGAAAAACATTGTAAACAGTATCCTCAATTAGACTGTGCAACCCATGACCCTGATCTACTAAATGGCACAAGTTTGAAACTTTTAAAGGTGGGGAGTGAAGAATTGGAAAGTGTCTGTTAGTATGGTACAGTTACAAAACAAGAGTTCCGCGACCTCATATCTCCATGAACAAGTCTATTTATGAAAATGACTTACACATTTACATAATATATGCTTTATCATAAACACATTTATCTTACTTAAACATGTTGCAATATTGACAGTCCTATAATTTTAAAATTTGATGAATTTCGGTGTTTTTGCATTAATTATGCAAATCAGGAATTTATTTGCATAATTGGTATCTGTTGATGCTCCACTTTCCATAAAGTACATATGTTACATGTATTTGAGTCTTATAATGGAAAACACAGCAAATATAGATTTCCCTCATTATCTATGCAAATTAAGTCCCATTTAGCATAATTTGCACTTCATTGTGTATATCTCTGTCTAAGCTACCTGCATACTAAATATCATGGAAATCCATTGTTCCTTTGTTCAGTTATACTCCTTAGAAGATTTTCACAATAACGCCCCTGCAGTTCCAGAGCAAGCTGCTAGGGGGCCCAAACCTACACCACTTCTTAATTACATCACAAGCTATCTCCCACCCAAAAATCAAGACCACAGCACGTCCAGGTCAAAAGATACAAAAATTGAAGTTCTGCTGCAGTACCAAGGTCACATACCAGGGGGCCCGAAATCAACCCTGACCTTCGGCTTCACAACACCCGCCCACATACCAAATATCATTGTAATCCATCAAGAGGTTCTTGAGTTATGCTGACTACAAGAGTCCGGAAACACAAACACACACACACACAGACATGCCAAAAACAATATCTCCATTTTTCATGGAGATAACAACATACTATTATTCACTTTAAATTTTGCCTCTTATTGTTATTCTACCCAATTCTAAAACCCCAATTCCATCTGTTAATGTCAAGCCCTTTGTTTCAGCTACAGGCTAGTGGGGTAGTCCTAATACTGTGCAGCCTAACACACTAAACTAATAAATAAAGTAAAATAAATAAATAACAGGAATGTTCTTGCACCTTTTTGTTCACCCTGAGGTTGGTAACATGGTCTGGTTTGGTTGACTTGCATCCTATTTTCTCCAACCTCTTACTCTCTTTCTCCAGAAGCTGTAGTGATGATTTCTATAAACCAAAATGCACACATTATTAACCTTCTCCCTGCTGCATGATTATATAACCCAATAACCTAAAAAGTTGGTGCCAAATGGCAATACCGTAGCAGGCTGAAAGTTATTATCTTTAATACTCATTAAAATATGTATTGCTGAAGTTTCAAGAAGGTACCAAAATTGGAACATTTGTACATCATGCATATTTACATCATCAAGCAAGTTGATAAATAACATTTGATATATGACATTTAATGTATGATATTACATAAATTAACAAAACTAGATCATAACAAAACAAAATTGATATACCACACACACCATATATAACAATTGTACCACACACACCATAACAATTGTACCACACACACCATAACAATTGTCAGAGTAACTACAGATGACAAATATACAACATCAAGGTCATTTTATCAAAATTAGTAACATGTTTGTGCAGTATATGCAAATCATATTTACCTGTGCATCCTTCTTTTTACACAGTGAGGGTCTTGTAAAATACAGGACCACCAATAAAATATCCAAAATATTCAAAAGTCTCATTCTTGCAATTTGCAACTACCTAAGCCCTATCTTAAAACCTCTGCACACGTTGAAATGACATGAAAATGATATACACATCCTGAAAAGTAGCCTAGCTTCAGATAGCCTACCTTTACTAGTACTACATGTGAGGTAAGTTATAGCGGGTTAGTCAACTAGTTTTAGAAGGGGGCAGACTTTTAAATCCATATTGCTGTAATCTCTAACACATACTTTCAGAGTTTATATTATCATTTATATAATCTTAAACAATATTGATTTAATCTACATTTTTCACTATCTTTGTATTTCTTTTCTATTTGCTTTTATGCTGTTTATATAACCTGTATTACATAATTGAACACCCCTATCTTAGAGTAAGATAGCTCCAAGTCACATGTGCAAAATGGCGTCCCTCTGAAAACAGGCAATGTGGGTCGACATTTCTTTACCACTTTTCTCCTTCATATCGTTTAATTATCCTATAACGTAGATATCTCCAGCTGTGTGCTGCATCAAATGATACTGAGACAAAATTTTGTCGGGAAATATTGTAATCGTGGCGAGAAATTGTCATTTTAGGGGCGAAGCGAGTACTTCCGGGTTTTCAAACCGAACCGCCCATGCGTGTTGCTAGTGGTGCGATGTTTGCTTGTCCTGGTGTTTGTCCAATCACACTCACCGCTGTATTTGACCTGATTAACACAGATCACCTCGTGCTGTAGCACAGATTTGATAGGGAGCAGCAGAGGTAAAGGTTAGGCGACCATCATTAGAAGGTGAGCTGTTACAGACTTTGACAGCAATGTACTAACGAATCCAGGTCATAATGTCATGGGCGTGTCCAACAAATTATGATGTATTATGTCATTAGGTACTAAAACGATAGATTTCTATCATTTGTGTATCATTGATTAAACCTCCTTATTATGACCAAATACTTTTCTGAATCTTGAGCAATTTGGATAACATGTTAATTTGTTAATTTTAAAGAAAATTTGTTTGACAGCATTCAGGAGAATTAACGTTACATTGCATGTACATGTACCAAGCTTGCTGGCATATCCAGTTCTAAGCCTTTTCCCAGGTTAATGCACATCACAGCTTTATCTGATACACATTCTATCAAATAGACCATAGCAGATGTCATGTATAGAATATGTTTTGTATGACCTAATCAAAAAGAAATACCCCTCCCCCCATGTTCTTGATAATGAAGTAACATTATTTGATTATTGTGAGTATTGCCTGAAAAAATTTATGGCATGACTATTGACAGGAACATCATGTTAATAGTGCAAAAATCGTGTTATTGACAGGAATCACAGAAATACCATTAAATAGGTTAACATCCAATCTAGCAATTGGTGCATTGGCTCACACTACCTTTTCACCCATTTTTCTGGGGGAATGTGGGTGAAAATGGTGGAATGTTATTGTTCTTAGCCGCTTCTTGTTTACTTTGCAAGTGGGTGAATTTTGAGCAATATCACATTTCCCGTGCTAAGTATACAAAGGATGGGTGAATTATAAACTGTTTACTTTGCACCAGAAGACAATGGAAATTCACCCCGTTTCCCAGGTGCGCTGAAATTAACACCTCTGGTAAAAGTTGTTACAAACAACTCAGGCGAGCTGATCATGCCATTTCGCCGACCCGCTGCCAAAACTAACGATCAGCTACTAAACAAGCAGTCTTTTTATATCTACCCTGGGACCTAGTATTTCCTCTTTCTTATTAGCGTGTTTTACATTTGCAAAGATACGCATACATGGCGGGCACAGCCCAGTGCCCGATCGAGCAAACTAGTGATCCATTCGTTCAGCCCTTGAAACGCACATAATGACGTACTTGCAAGGATGGAACCGCCTTTGTATTGATATATTGGTATGTAAAGTGCAATTTGGTTTACTCAAGTTCACCCCATTTTACTCATTTGTCACGAAGACGCAAGTTTTACATTCACCCCTCCATATCTACATGGGATTACAATACGAATCTGGTTCACGACTGTTCACCCAAATTCACCCACATTTCCCATTATATACTCACATTCACCTCTGTTCATGGGATGAAAAGGTAGTGTAACAGTGGGGATCAACCTCCACTAACTGACCAGTCTAACTGGTCCGGACCTTTTAGCCTAGTGGTTAGCGCGTTGATTTCCCAAGCCGTGCGGATCGGGATTGGCTCGGGTTCTAATCCCGGGAGCGGCGTACTCGCCCCTTTGGGTTTTTACAGTTGTTCCCACATGGGCCCTGTGAGTAACGATCAGATCGCACTCGGAGACTCGGGACAAGTCTTGAAAGAAAAGGGGGAGTAGTGTAACATTGGGGATCAACCTCCACTAACTGACCAGTCTAACTGGTCCGGACCTTTTAGCCTAGTGGTTAGCGCGTTGATTTCCCAAGCCGTGCGGATCAGGATTGGCGCGGGTTCTAATCCCGGGAGCGGCATACTCGCCCCTTTGGGTTTTTACCCTAGTTTCGAGTTTGGTAGTGTCACTTGGTAGTGATCACTTCGCAAGAAACATCCTGTCTGGGGTCTACCAAGAAAGGTTTTTGATTTTTGATGTCTCATGAAATGAAATGAAACTGACTGCCCAGTTGTAAGCATTCAAGTCTGTTTTTCAGACCCATGCTCCTGTAGACCAAAGAGGTGAAGTACAACCATGAGCCGGCCGGAGTTTGAGGACATCCTGGAGGCGAAGCGGCAGTACAGTGACCTGGGGTTCTCCATGGAGGCTTACGACCCGCCGCGGTACAAACACTGTAAGCCGCGAACCCCAGAGAAAGTCAAGGAAGATGTGCTGAATTCTACAAGGGTGCTGAGTGTCATTGAACAGGTATGTATGGCTACTGTTTGTTTGTTTGTTCGTTCAGACCCTTGTAGTGTCTAGTGCACACATAGTGCAGCAAATTTTTCTTAGACTGTTTCTGTAGTGGGGTATATTTTCACAGGGAGGGGTTGCTAGCCATTTCCCTTTAACCTGTTGGATGCACCTCCTCAAACATCAGACCCCCATTTTACGCCCCTTTCAAAAGACAGTTGCAGCCCAAACAAAGATGTCCTGCCCAGGATTGAACTGGGGTCTCCCAGTTAGCAACTAATTGTAACCAGGAGCTTAACTGTGAGGCTGCTATCAGTTACACTACAGGGACATCCATTATAGGGGGTATTAGAAAATACAGCTATAGTCTTAAGAAAATCTCCATCATCTGCTAGTGGCTAGCAGAATTTATGGAAGATAATAGATACATGTAGAATACCTACTGGCTTAAATATCCATTCTTAAGGATACCGTAGTTTCTAAGTTTGTATGGAGAGACTGAAAATGGACAAAATTTGTGTTATGAAAGTTTCTTGGTTTTGAAAATCACAGTGAATTTTTGTTGTTCTCATATTTGCCAGCTTAATTTTTTTCGGATTAAAAAAAACAAAAACATGTGTGACGAGATGTGAAAACAAATTTTAAGTGGTGCTACTCTCTTCATTATTTGCTACTCTACACCTTGATGTGACCTTTAACCTTATCTAATTACTAGCTGGCAGCAGAAACTGACCAATCAGAGGATGAGCTGCTGTCCCAGGCCAGGACCATGGTGCATGAGATGGGACACAACCAGAGGATGAGATCCATCAGGTTCTTTGCCTACTTCCTCAACAAAATCTTCAAGACTCTGTACAAGAAGATCTATGTCAATGGGAATGACCTTGCAAAGGTTCGTCAATTTGTTCTGATGTTGTTGTTTTTTTCTGCATGACTTGTTACATGATTGTTTTGGAGCACAGAAGTGAGTAGTGATTGAAAGATTAATTTAAGGCAGCAGTTTTTTTTGAGAACCATATATATTGTAGAGTGGAACTCATTGCCACCAAGTACACTAGGAGCATTCTCACAAGAGAACTTTAAAGAACGCTTACAGCTAGATGTGTAAAGGCTAGGTATGACAGGCTGTTCAGTGTAATAACCAACTGCTGTAGTGCCACTTGCCTGCAAAGCTGGTAGTTACATTGAATGGTGGTTATACCGGATAATACAGAATATAGATACAGATACAGTAGGATATTCGCAGATGAAAATGAAAGACTTAGTCTTACTCAGACTCCTTCTCATCGGATTGTGTCATTGGGTAGTCGTAGAACTGTAAAACTTGGTTCAAAGCTAATGATGGGTAAAGGGAAGGAATACTTGCTTAATGATTAATCTGAAAGAAAAGGTCATGTTGTGTAAATGTGAAGAGTCAATACAATCAAGTTGATTTTATATTGGAATCCCACAGAGTTGTATTTGTACTTGATTCAGATATCTGATCCTGGGGTCTAGTTTCAAGAAAAAGATCAATAAAGAAAAGAATGTAGTGACCATCACATTTCAAAATACAAAATTGTCTCCTTCCAGCTTGCTAAGATGTCGAAGGACCAGCCTGTTCTCTTGCTCCCCTCCCATCGCAGCTACATCGATTTCCTCATGATGTCTTACGTCGCCTACTGTTACGACTTTCCTCTGCCTGTCATCGCTGCTGGGGTTGGTAAGTCTTGTGTTTTCTCACCTTTTTTTTGAAGGTTTAATAATACAAGATTATTATTGGTAGAGGTTTAAACGGAGTGGATCAGAGACTTTATATTGGGATATGATAAGAAGAACTATGCAGAACCATGTATGGCAACTATTGAACATAGTACAAAATAAAAGTATAGCTGGTATACAGTAGTGCTTTCAATTTTCGTAATCTTAGCAGTTTTTTTGGGTTACCACTTCATCGCCAACTCAAAACTGTTGTTTCCAATGCTGTACAGTATATTAGCACTACTGCGAACTTGAAACCACTGCTGCGGATACTCCATATTCTCCCTACTGTGAAATTAAATCACTGTGAACTTAAAGGCATTTACAGTAACTGTTACTGTCCTCTATTTACGGTGAGGAGACTCAGGAGCTATAATAGGTTTGGATACCAGGCTACAACACACCAGCTTCTTATCATAAGTTGTATCAACTGACAGCAGCTTAGATGTTAGAAGAAGT